>OY757010.1:146486840-147783006 GCA_963580285.1 Lucinisca nassula | reverse complement strand
GGCAAACAATGTAAACTCAGTTCAAAAGCCACACAACAAGGTGCTGATCTTGTTCTACACTTTTTAGCTCACCAGAGCCGAAGGCTCCGGGGGAGCTTATAGGATAGGCAGTTGTCCGTCGGCGTCTGCGTCGTCTGCGTCTGCGTCGTCGTGTGACGTCAACACTTTTAAACGACATCTCCTCTGAACCCGCTAGGCCCATTGGGCCCAAATTTCATCTGTAGCATCCTTGGTTTGTGTTTTTTTATGAAATTCGGCTCATTAGTTTGGTTGCTATGGCAACTTAGAATTTCCATAGACTTATAATGGGGAAAATTGAAAAATGACATTTACTGCCAAGCCTCTGCAGATATTTTGAGAAAACTTTCATAGAAATGTTCCATAGGCAATCTACTATCTGCTGTATGATTTTAAGCCTTCTGCTCATTTTTATTGGTTGCCATGGAAACCAAAATGCAAAAAATAGACAAAAAATACTTAAAAAATCATCTCCTCAGAAACCATAAGCTCTAGGAGGCTGAGACTTTATGAAACTATTCACCATATTTGCCTTTACAGGTTTTGTGTTTTTTATAAAATTTGGCCTTTTAGTTTTGTTGCTATGGCAATTTAGAGTTTCCATTGACTTATAATGGGGAAAACTGAAAAAATGGCATTTACTGCCAAGTCTTTGCAGATATTTTTACAAAACTTACATAAACATGTTCCTTGAGTAAACTTCTCTCAGCCATATGCTTTTATGTCAACCTGGGGGTCCCCTAGGTTGTGCCGGGGCCATGCCCTACCCCCCCCCCCCCACTTCACAAAATGCCTTATATCATATATATTCTTGTTCCTTATGATAAGATGCATTAAGTGACACCAACCTGGGGGTCCCCCGGGACATGCCCTGCCCCCTCTATTTCATAAAATGCCATTTATCTCAGAAACCATTCAGATCCCCACCCCTAAACTATATATATTCTTGTTCCTTATGCTAAGATGCATTAACTGACACCAACCTTGGGGTCCCCCCGGGATGTGCCGGGGACATGCCCCATCCCCTCCACTTCATAAAATGCCATTTATCTCAGAAACCATTGAGATCCCCACCCCTAAACCATATATATTCTTGTTCCTTATGATAAGGCACATTCAGTGATACCAACATTGGGGTCTCTCTGGGGTGCGCTGGGGCCATGCCCCAACCTTCAACTTCATAAATGCCATATATCTCAGAAACCATTCAGATCCCCACCACTAAACTATATATATTCTTGTTTCTTATGATAAGACGCATACATTGACACCAATCTGAGGGTCCCCTAGGATGTGGCGGGGCTTATGCCCCACCCCCTCCACTTCGTAAAAGGCTGAATATCTCAGAAACCGTTCAGATCCCCACCCCTAAACCATTTAAATCATTGTTCCTCAGACAAGACGCATTCAGTGATACCAACCTTAGGGTCTCCCTTGCCGCACGGGGGGTATGCCCGACCCCTCCACTTCATAAAAGGCCCAATATCTCAGAAACCGTTCAGATCCCCACCCCTAAACCATATAAATTCTTGTTCCTTATGTTAAGATGCATTCAGTAATATTAACCTAAGGATCTCCCAGGGCGCACCAGGGCTATGCCCCAACCTTCCACTTCATAAAAGGTGATATATCTCGGAAACCCTTCAGATCCCCACCCCAAAACCATGTATATTCTTGTTTCTTATGAAAAGACGCAATCAGTGACACCAATCTGGGGGTCCCCTAGGATGTGCCAGGGCTATGCCCCACCCCCTGCACTTAGTAAAAGCCCAATATCTCAGAAACCGTTCAGATCCCCACCCCTAAAGCATATAAATTCTTGTTCCGTATGATAAGACGCATTCAGTGATACCAATCTAAGGGTCTCCCGGGCCGCACGGGGACTGTTCCCCACCCTTCCACTTCATAAAAGGTGATACTTCTCAGAAACCATTCAGATCTCCATCCCAAAACCATATATATTCTTGTTTCATATGATAAGACGCATTCATTGAAACCAACATGGGGGTCCTCTGGGATGTGCCCGGGCAATGCCCAACCCCCTCTACTTCGTAAAAGGCTCAATATCTCGGAAACCATTCAGAACCCCCAACCCTAAACCATATATATTCTTGTTCCTTATGATGAGACACATTCAGTGATACCAACCTAGGGGTCTCTGGGGGTGTGCTGGGGCTATGCCCCACCCTTCCACTTCATAAAATGCAATATATCTCAGAAACTTTTCAGATCCCCACCCCTAAAATATGTATATTTGTGTTCCCTATAATAAGACTCATTCACTCACATCAATGCGTCTATGTGCTAGGGCAACATGGTGATGCCATGGCCCACGCCTCTACTTCATAAAAGGCCATATATCTCAGACACCATTAAGATCCCCACCTCATAATCATATATATTCTTGTTTCTTATGATTAGACACATTCAGTCCACAGGGGCCATTCCTCTCCTCATCATTTCATAAGAGGGCCTCATATCTTGGAAACTGTTCATATCCCCACCCCTAAACAATATATTTTCTTGGTCCTTATTATAAGACACATTCAGCGACACCAATCTTGGCTTTCCTGGGGTCTGCAAGGGCTATGCTCCAACCCCTTCGCAGCTTAAAAGGCCTTATATCTCAGGAACAGTACACATCCCAACCTCTAAACCATATATATTCATGTGCCTTATGATAAGATGGATTCAGTGATACCATTCAGAGCTCTGTTGGGTCCATGTCTCATCCTTCCTCCTCATAAAAGGCCTAATATTTCAGATACAGAGTCCACATGGGTGCTCATTTTGAAATGGGGGTTTGTTTGGGAGACTTTATAATCAATAAATTAAAACCTGAAACCATACATGGCTGCCAGTGGGCAGTGTCCGCCTGAGTTCTGGTGAGCATTGTGGCCCATGGGCCTCTTGTTTGCATAAGTTACTAACTTCTTAAGTTTAAACGAATCAGTCCAAGTCCCCGTTCATGACCAGCGTGCATTTAGAGACAATCGGCATGAGTGTTGTCAGTGCTTTGATTTATTCACTGCCTTGGGTTTCTGGAGTGCACCCTTCCATCCTTGAAGTTGGGCTCGTCCATTCTGCTAAATATATGGCACCTAGAATTATATCACAGGACCTACACTAAGTATCTGTACCATATTCCAGGGTTGAAAGGGACAGCCTTTCTTTTCAATTTCTCTACGCAAAGTCAATATACACCTAAGTTGTAACTGACCTAAACTTGACCTCGAAAGTCAGAAAGAAAACCCAATAATATTCTTGTCTACAGCTGACCTGGTCCAACAGCAGGCTTGTCTTTAAGGATTAAATATTGACAGCACTGATAGAAAACAGTGTGAAACCTGAGCAGACTGCTAAACAGACGCCGCATTGATCTGGGTATAGTCTTCGCCAAACCCGTCGCATGATGCAGCTGTCTCGTATGAAATGCTGAATAGTCGAGTCGTCTACTTCAAAAGTTTGTATTACGTTTACAGGATAACTAATACGCTTGTACAATTTTGATTACTGCGCAAAACCGGACTACATTTTGTGCGGACTCATATTTCTATGGCGGTCAAAGCCGGAAGAAAAAGCCTGAATTACTTCAAACGTGCACCACAGCAAGAATAGACAGATAGAATCTGTCATTAAAAATTGGACTTAATCGGCCCAGTGGCTTCAGAGAAGAAGATGTTTAAAGTGTTGACGCCGGCATACGACATACGACGACGACGACGACGGACAACTGCCTATCCTATAAGCTCCCCAGGAGCCTTCGGCCCTGGTGAGCTAAAAATTGAACGACAGCAGGTCGCTAGCAAAGTTAACATGCTCATTTACTTTGCACGCGACCCTCTGCGTTCATACTTTTGTGAACAGCAGAAAAATAATATTCATTTCTTAAATCCACGTAAAAAAAAAACGGGCTCAGCATTCTCAGCAAGCGCATATATCAAGTCTGACAAGGGTCTTCGCTGTGCACTGTTTGATCAACACGTACACCAAAGCTTGCTAAAAAAACAGGGAAGATTGTGCTCTGACTGTAAAGAGTGTAGATATCGTCCATTTCGAAAACACGCCAAAATAAACACATTGTAAATTTTACCCTCGTAAAAAAAGATGAAAAAATTGTGATATTTTTCTGCTCAAAATATACATTGTGGGTACTCGTTAGAACCGCCTCATCGAGGCGGTTCTAACGAATACTCACAATCTATATTTTAGAGCGATGAGGCGGTTCTAACGCGTACCCACAATCTATATTTTGGAGCAGAAATAAGAAAAATAAGGGTTACCCCTGTAAATATAGATTGTTGGTACACGATTTTGCATAGATAAGATACATGTATAGAAGAATGCACTTTGCACAGGCGTGTGATATCGTAATGTCGCACCATTTTCTATACGGCAAAGGACTCCATCTACAGTGTAAGATAAATAGGAAATGGGGAGAACGATCTCGGAAGTGAAAGAGTGTACATGTTAGATATATACTAGATTTAATTTAAACAATACCCTTTGATGTCATATGCGGAAATGAAAATTGATAACATAAATATGGGTCATGACCGAAAGGACTGCATAAGCGAAACTGTCCCTGCAGGCACACAAAGTGTAAGTAACTTCGTTTCATCATCAATTGGAACGTCAGCTCAGACGTTGATGCGATGGTGCTTAAGCATTATATGCTAAGTGGGGTTATTTTAAGTAAGAGCATATAAGACTGATATACCATGTTTATCCTTAATTTTCAGACAAGAGCCACCAACAATCGCCATGAAGGCAACCGGTATGGACCCAGAGCCGTCTTATCAGAACCTTCACTATTTGCAACCAAGCAAAAGTGTTGTTATAAATAAATAATTTTGTTTGTTTATTTGATTTGAGGTTTAACGTCCCCGCCAACACTGTATAGGTTATTTTGGAGACGTTGCTTCCAATTTTATGGGACTGTTACCCGACATTGAGATGAAATGACATCCCAAGTCCTGTCGCCCAAAGAAACTAATAGGGTTTATATGCATGGACGATCTGACTCGCACCACTTTGTCTGGGCAGGCTTAGATCCGCTAAGCGGTTTACCAGTACATGTACTCGTGTGCGGTTCGTTTCAGCTCTGCGTGGAACCATCATGCAGCCCATCTATTTCTTCAAGCCCCGATGGGCGGGGGCCGATAAATAATTAATATGTCATAGTATAAGTTATGTATAAGGTATAACCTAACATAACATAATGTAACATAATGCTGAACTGTCACCCATGGTCTGATAATGCACATAACTGCACTTTAAGATATGTAAAACCAAGACGATATGTGTAAGTTATAAAATCTACACGTATATTGCATTATCCGAATATGGGTGACAGTTCAGCATTATGTTATGTTATATTATGTTATGTTATGCTATGTTATGTTCAACTGCACTTTAAGATAATGTCATCTTGTCTAGAATATATTTTGCCTTTCTTTCTTTCAGAATGCCCGGATGATAAATGCCAACATACGTACAGCAAAATATTTAGCCGCCATTACTCTGGGCTTTTTCACAGCTGTATCACCGTGGACGCTTTGTACTCTAATTATAGTTGCTGCTAAAATCAATCTCAATGAAACGGTTGACTATATGGTCACGTGGTTGGCACTCAGTAACAGTTTCTGGAACTGTCTTATTTATGGCGTCATGAACCGAAAGTTCCGAATGGCGGCTGCGCGATTCGCCTGTGGTAGATGGTTTTCGTCACTCAAAGAATCTACGGCGTCTAAAGATGACAGCAATTATAGCGGCGATGATTCATCGGCTTATTCAAAATATAAGATACGGATGTCTCAGAGGGCGACAAACAGAAATGCACACAATCCTCATCTTGAAGTAACAGCGTCGAGTTCTGCTGCAAGTTCACCAATTGTCACACCAGCGCCTACTCCCACAATCAAAAAGAAAGTTGTTACAATCAAGACTGATATTTCATGAAGACTACAGTAAATCTCCTTTAATAAGACCACCTTGAGGCGGTTCTAACGAGTACCCACAACGTATGTCTAGGAACAGAATTAAGGAAAATAATGTATATCCCCGTAAACCCCTGTTTTCTCTATCTAAACTGGGGTGTAAGGGGTGTTTATTTCACGGACTTGTCAGCGGGATGTATGGCTTAATGCGCTGATTTAAGAATCAGGACCCAATTGTTCAAAGCATCGTTAGCTTAACGAGCTCGTTAGTGGTCATATTGTTTACTCTTCTAGCAAGTACAATATCATAAAATTTGGTATTTTTGCTGAAAAAATGTGAGCAGCTTTTGCGTTCGCAAAAGCTGCTCACATTTTTTCAGCAACAATTTCTGCACATTTGCCATATTTAATAATCAAAGTTTTAACGATACGTTAACTAACGACGTCGTTAGTTTTGAACAACTGTTTTCAGTTTCACTTGATGCATGACTGACTTAAGGGGAATGGGAACATCTAGCATATTTTCCGCCATTTTTCAAAGGGAGACAACTTTCGGGACTTCCTGTTCGCTTATCTAGAAGCCCTTTCCCACTGAAAAAGGGGTCTACTCTTAAAGGAAAGAATTTGCTCCTCAGGAGCAAATTCTTTCATTTAAGAGTTGACCCCTATTGACACGACCGACAAAAATACTTTTGCAGGAGTTGCCTCCCCTGAAGGTGTTCCCATTCCCCTTAATACGACCTTAAATGACACAGATCAGAAAATGCGGATGCGCAAGATGAAAAGACATTTAGCTGATAGCTAGAGTTTCACTAAAAAGTTCAGAACTGGAACGATTTCATACATGTTTAAAAATATTTAGTTCATTTCATTCATGTTTAACATTACTAGCACACAGCATGGCGGAGATGCTACACGAACATGAACAATAGGCTTTGGGTCGATTTTTTGTTAATCGACCCAAAGTTGCTGAGCGCAGTAGCTTTACGGTGTTGATATCACTGACCATCACTGATTTGCACGAAATCCACGCTGACGCCAAAGTGTTTTGTAAAGGGGGTATCCGTAAAACCAAGACTGCACACGTTTGTTGGGTTAGGCAGACAGTGTAGACCCAGAAAAGACGCCACAGAACGTCACTATATGCATAAAGTACATGAATTTAAGGTCTAACTCTCCGTTCGGGACTTGACAATCCATACACCAGTGCTGTCAGTGCTTTGATTTAACGTCGCCAGTAGACGATTTCCACCTTTGCTGCAAAGTTTTATCCGCGCGTGTGATAGTGCTTTCGTGCATTTCTGATCAAAACCAGTGCTTCAGCTGAAGTGCACGACCCGCCGGATGCTTTTAGCTTTATGAGTGTTACCATATATGGGTATGGCGGCCATTTTGGTCATGTGACCTAGACCTAAAACGGTTCCCCCAATAAATGCGCCTTGTCGTAACGAGCAGAAATATACTTTAGTACTGTATTCTGAATCGTTTGCAGGATAAAATACATTCTCACTTTTCCAATACAAAAGCATGTGTCAAAGTTTGACCTAGGCACAAAGAAGGTCAAGGTCAACCCAAGGTCACCATTTTAGCAATTTATGATGGGCCTACGTCCCAGATGCTATTTATCAAGTTTCGTGGAAATCTGACCAGTGGTTCTGGAGAAGACTATTTTTGAAGGGTTTCACCATATATGGCTTGGCGGCCATTTTGGTCATGTGACCTGGACCCCATGAGCAAATTTTGGTTTCCCCCATCCCATAGAGGCTCCATATGAAATTTGACTTCAATCTGCCCAACGGTTTCCGAGGAGAAGCAGTTCGAAATTTTTCACATTTTTCGCCTCGGCGAGGCTATACTAAATGGAATGTAATATTTTCAAGTTCATTGGTTAGATCTCATTGATATCTATCGGTATGCCAAAAATTGTATAAATATTCCAAGCGGTTAAGTCACTATCACCAATTTTCACAAACGGGTTACGGACGGACAGACGGACGTTCGTACAGATGGACATTTGTTGGGTACTACAGTGTTAATTTTTCACCTACAAGTACCCAACAATCAGCAAAAATTTGCACAAGTACCCAACAAGTCCCATAATATTTGTTGGCTACTTATTTGGACACTAACGGAATAAACGGCAAGTACCCAACTCATGTCTACCCAACATGTGCCCGTGGATGCGCTCTGACAGACTTACAGACGGACAGAATGACACGGTGATTTTAGGGCACTCTTAGAAAATTAACCGGCTTCAGTCGGTCGCTTTTTCTGCGGGTCGTGCAATTTGTAATATTTTTCTTATACGCCACACAAAGGTTGTGGGTGCTCTCATTGTGGCGGTTTTAACAAATACCCACAACCTATGTCTTGGAGCGGAGCTATGACAAAATATGCTAATCCCTGTAAACCACAGTTTTCTTCATAGGGGCCCCGTCAAGCGATTTTTGTACTTATCGCCTATGCGAGCAGCGAAGGTTCAGGCGAGCCTGCGCATCCGCGCAGTCTCGCCAGAACCTTCGCTGCTCGCTCATACAAGCAGTGAATCAAGAGGAACCTTCAGACAGAAAGCCATATCCCTGGCCCCTCTGAATGGCTGGGCATGCGCAGTTAAAATTTGTCATGACGGAATGCTCGAAGACACAAATTCGCTAGGCGGGGCTCATATAAAGAGGGGTATTCATTACACGGACGTGTTACCATGATATTTTGGTCTCCTGGCAAGGGATAGTTATTTACTCAAGCCAAAAAGCATGAACATGTGTGGATTTTTGAACACATGTCAAGTTTACATTTGACCTGTGGAACACATGGTGGTTTGAATTGAACATCAGAAACGCCATTAAAAATAGAATTAAATAAACGGCATATGGGCGAGAAGGTGCGTGATAGCTCAGTGGCTAGTGCACTTGCCTCTGATGCTAGAGGTCCCGGGCTCGATTCCCGGCAGCGGCGATAAAATTTCGGTGTCCGAACACGCTCTATTGGCATCATTTGCAGGGATGAATGTCATAAAGTGCACCCATCTTCGGATCGGGGCGTTAACTGGAGGCCCCCTGTGCAGGGAGAACCACCCCTGTGCAGGTTAAAGATCCCTATCGTAATTACATGATTACTGTGTAGGCTTTCATCCTGCAAACCTGGAGTGTATGTAATGTACACCTGCGGTAATGGTCAAATGTGACCGACGCAGTATCAGTAGAAAGAAAAGAAAGGGCAGTTTGTTAAAGACGTAGGTTTTAGCAGGAAGTACAGCCATTAGTTACCGAAAATGCAGACTGGCCTTCATATTTTTAATGACAGATTCAATCTTCATTTCTAGCTATCCTGCGTGTTGTAAAGTAGTTCCGGCTTTCTTACGACTTTCTTCCGGCTTTGGCCTTCAAAGAAATATGAGTCCCCACAAAAATGTAGACCGGTTTGGCGCAGTTATCAAAATTGTACATCCTATAATCGCAATACAAACTTTTGAAGCAGACGACTTGACGATTTTATCTTACCTTTCAGAGAATAGATTCAGCGTTTCATATGAATCAGCTGCATCATGCGAGACTGTATACCCAGATCAATGCGGCATCTGCTCAGGTTTTACACTGTTTTCTAACAGTGCTGTCAATATTTAATCCTTAAAGACCAGCCGGTAGGCTGCAGACCAGAATATTAATGGATTTTCCGACATTCGAGGTCAAGTCTAGGTCAGTTACAACTACGTGTATATCAGACTTAGCGAGAAAGGCTGTCCCTTTCAACCCTGGAATATGGTACAGATACCTATGCAAACAGTGTAGGTCCTGTGATATAATTCTAGGTGCCATATTTAGCAGAATGGACGAGCCCAACTTCAGTGATGGAAGAGTACACTCCAGAAACTTAAGGCAGTGAATAAATCAAAGCACTGACAACACTCATGCCGATTGTCTCTAAATGCAGGGCGGTCATGAACGAGAACTTGAACTGATCCGCTTAAACTTAACGGATGTTGGAAACTGATGCAAAAATGTAGAACAAGATCAGCACCGTGTTCCGTGGCGTTTGATCATAGTCTACATTGTTTGCCAGATCGTACATTTTATTCAAGTGCAGATTTTACAGATAACACTTACATGTGCCCAAGACTGACAAACGACTCGGCTATGTTTGGGTTGATTGTTTGGCATTCGACCCCAAGTTACTAATAAAAAAGCGATTCAGAGCTAAGGTCTACTTGACTATCACTGACTTCTCAGAATAACATTTTTCTTGTAGAAAATAGCCGCAGTGAGATCAGGGTATTCCATAAGACTGAAGAGGGTCATCCTGGAATCATAGGGTGTGCTTGGCAAACAGTGTAGACCAAGTTCGGACGCTGCAGAACGCGCTTTTTATCAAATTCTTCAATATTTGTTTGGAATTTCAGAGTTAAATTAAACAGTTTAATCTCAGCCCAGGACTTTTACCCCAACCTACATCCCACCAACACTTTCGGTGCTTTGATTTTGAAACTAAACGATTGCATGATTACAACTCGCTGAGGCACCACGCCCTTAAGCTAAAAAGGTTAAATCAATCAACCGTGACGTATGGTTACCAGTCCGGCCACGATCCTGTGTTTTGTTTTGTTTTATTTGAGGTTTAATGTCCCCGTCAGCACTGGAAAGGTCATTTTGGAGACGTTGCTTCCAATTTTGTGTGACTTTTACCCGACACTGAGATAAAATGACATCTCAAGCCCTGCCGCCCAATGAAACCAAAAGGGTTTATAAGTATGGATGTGTGCGGGTCGGTTTCAGCTCTGCGTGGAAGCATCATGCAGCCCATCTATTTCTTTAAGCCCCGATTGGCGGGGGCCAACGATCCTGTGTACCACCTTTACACCAGCACTGATAGAAACCACATGTTCAGGATATAACTTTTGATGTGTGATGTAAGGTCGTGCCTAGAAAAGAAGAAATTGTATTTTGTTCTCAAAAAGCATCAAGTGAGAACGTAATGCAACATTTTTTATTAAACCCTGGACAGTTAGAGTGAGTGAGTGTTTGAGTTGTACGTCCCACCAACAGCTAAGGTCATACGGAGACGATACCTCGGTTTAAAGACACATACGAAATTCTGGAGAAATCCGGGATCGATCCTGCGATCCCTGGTTTACAAGGCGAGTAGCATAACCACTACACCACGGAGGCTTCTAATGGACAGTGTGAAGCTGTTCGGAAAGCGGATGGCGTTGACCGTCTGATTTTGGTTGCCACATGTGTGTGATCTATTTGTCTGTTGGAGCGACATCTTACTATCAACAGAAAACGCTAGTGGACGTCGACGTAGCGGAAGACCGACGTCAGTACGTCAAGATCGATTCATCCGACAGACGCATATGAGAAGCAGATTTCCGCCGGCATCTGCTACACTGTACCTGTAGATAAACAAAGGGTTTCAACTACCGACTAATAAGCACTTACACTGTTCGTCGCCCTTATGCGATGCACTTTTGAGAGCTAGACGGCCCTGTCGTGACCAAAATTAAGACGTCGACACAGTACGGAACACTTACGCTGGTGCATGAAATACGTACATGTATATTGGCGTCTAAGCGACTTGCGTGGTATGCGTTTCAGTGACACATCGCACTTCAGCGTGAATCACGCCGATTGTCGTTTCGGGATGTTTCGACATATAGGTGTAAGGTATGCCGAGGTGACGCGTGCGTAATAGAGCATGACATATCGGATGGAATAAGCGAAATGGTATGTCTAGCTATTGCATGTAGCTAGCGACATTAAGAACATTCAAGATCATGGCTGAGACGTTAACTGAACAGCGAGACGTTACATCAAGCAAGTGCGTCGGCCTCCGGTGTATAGACATCATACAATGGAATTTGCAGAACTACTTTTCTAAATTTTAAGATCTTTTTAGAAAGGTTGTCTGTAAGTATTCACAGTGTTTTGATTTTCTCATAGAATCTGTCATTTAAGTGCCTTTGGCGCTTTGATTATCATATGACGTCGCGTCTGAGAATGTAATAATGCCATGTAATAAATTCGATAATCCCTAGTGGATTTAATATGCAAATTAGTTAGATACGCACCGTAACGTTACATGTACGACGCCCTTAATGACGTCGCGTTTACTAATGGCGGAATATTTACATTTTTATTATACAGACGTGAATAAAATGCATTTTAAATATCATATGATAACTAGAATCTTGCATTCGTGCTCATGCATTACTGAATTTATTAAACTCGTTGAAGAAAATCGATAAAATGCTCGGCAAAGCATCGCATTATATCCTTTTTCATCAACTCGTTTAATAAATTCAGTAATACATGAACACTCATGTATGACCTTCTATATAATGCAACAACAATTATAAGCTTTCACAAAAGGAATCACAGGCCCATAACAAGTATAAGTGTCAATAAAAAAGAGGCCTCCGGACCGAGCTCTGGCACAGAATTGCTATGCAAGAGGCCTATAAAAAATAAAAGGCTTCGCACAAGACAGAGGCCTGCGGGCAGACCTCTAGCACAGCATTGCTGTCACATTTGTACAAGCCCATATTTGCTGTCATATACATCCGCAAACTCTCGACCACGACGGACCACTGTCTATCCTATAATTTCCCGTATAGTGTAAACGTAGCTTTTTGAAAAAAGCAACACGTACATATCGATGCTATTGGAATAAGTGCACGAAACCCACATTTAGAGATAAAGTAGCAACCATTCCCTCGACCAAATAATCACTCAAAGTCTGTTACCTTAATCTATTGGAAGATTAAACCAAGTTCATATCAGCCATGATTAATGAGTCAGCAATGTTCGTGACGTTGATGTTACCCTGCATACATTGTACAGTACAATTCCTGTATTAAAACGACATTTGGAACTGTTCAAAAGGGGGTCTTTAAAAGGTTGTCTCATATCAGGAGATACACAAAGAAAGAAAAAAAAAAAACACAAACTTTTAAATATGTTTTAAAGGTGCATTATTGAGCGATCTGGAAAAAATGCTTCCAAAAATAAAATACATATAGCCGGTATTTTTCTTTAAAACAATACAAATGAATGCATTTTATGCAAAAATGCGAACAATTATGATGACAGGTAAAACGAGGCTAGAGGGATTCCCTAACTAGGTTTCGCACACTAGTTAGATCTATTTTTAGTACGTGACAAAAATAGAATCCCCATATATAACGTTATGCGACGTTCATTTTTGGCCTTGTTTGCTTAGGCCATGCCTGCATCGGAAGAAATATGACGCTTAATACCATGCCATAAGTAAAGACACTCAGAGACGATACTGTCGCCATGTATGTGTAAAGTGATAGATTTATTTTTAGAACAGAAATTCCGAACACACGTTCAGACCTAAGGGTAAATACGAATGAAAACGACTATTTTCACAAAGTTCTGAAGCTGTATTTGGCTCCAAAAGTGTACACATGACAAAGGAGTATGCATTGAAGATAAAAACCAGAAAAAAAAATTGGAGATCCGGTAGCTCAATAATGCACCTTTAAAAGAGAAGTCTCAATTTTGGCTGGTCTAAATAGCGGAATTTTATTATATATAGATCGGATCTTTTCAGTTCATTACGACAACAAACCCGTGCGACTTAGTGCATTTTTCACATCCCCAGAATGACTACTTTAACTAATGAAAGTCCTTGATATGTTTCTTATTTATACTGCAAACAGGTTGTGGGTGCTCGTTAGAACCGCTTCATTGAGGTGGTTCTAACGAGTACTCACAACCTATGTCTCAGAGCAGAAATAAGAAAAATAATGTATTTTACATTATTTCCCGGTAAACCCCATTTTTCTCTATATAAAGTGGGCATGTTCACGTAATGTTTTTCGACCAGCCCATTACTATTACTTTTATAGACACAACACTGAATCATTAATGAACGGAAGACGAGGTGGCCGAGTGGTTAAGGCGATGGACTGCTAATCCATTGGGGTTTCCCCGCGTGGGTTCGAATCCCATCCTCGTCGACGTTTCATTTTAGTTTACTTTTAAATTATGTTTGGTCTCATTTTGCGGTTTATTTGCTCTGTTCGGACAAGGAAAAATGATTTATTGATAATCATAATTTACCTATTTTATACGTCTCCACAATTTTCAACCAAAACATCTTATAGTCTATGTCGAATGGGAATCTCGTGCAAAATTCATGACGATTAATATTTTGACGACCTATACCAAATTAAACTTTAGGGCATATGAAATAATTTCAAACAGTTCGTCGCCCTGAGACCCGCCACTGGGAAAAATATTGACGTCATCAAAATGGCGGCCATTGCGCTATTTAAACACATTCATATTTAATGAAACTGAAAGTATGTAAGCTTGATAAAAGTTATTTTATCACTTTAAATGTCTTTGTGGGTCCTTATGTGTGATACGAAACTGTTCGTATCATCAACATGTGCACCAAAACGCAATACCGTACTCGCTCCATAAAACGCCCCGGGCGCTTAAAATTTGATAAAAAGCAGGGGTGCTTAATATACACAAAGCTTCTACCAGATTGTGCATTTAAGTCTGTCAAAATGTAAAAAAATGCAATTATCTAAACAGCATTGCAATTTTGTTGCTTTAGAATCCAATACCATATTTGCTCCAAAAACGCCCCGTGCGCTTAACATTTGATAAAAAGAAGCGGTCCATAATATGAAGAAAGCTCCTACCAGAATGCACATTCTAGACTGGGAACTAACTAAAATGTCACTTGTCATAAGCAGTTTGATGTTTACGCATATCAAGTGAGAAACAGTAATCACAGACTTATTGAGATGGTTTGGTCATAGAATGCAGAGACCCTGAGATATAGGGGGGGGGGGGGACACAAACATTCCTTGCATGATAAATTCTAAATTAGATTAAGGCTACTGATTCAGAAATATTCACTTTTGGTTAAGTAAGTAAATTGTTCTTTAAATGCGGAAAGAGCTATCCTTACATTTTCTTGGGAAGCAGGGGCGCTTATAGAAGCAGGGGCGATGCCTGAGATGAATACAGTATGCTATCACAGGTACATTACCACAGTATTGTACGTTGTATTCCATTCACACAAAACAGTAACATACTATTTTGATTAATGGCCGAAGTTTTTGCTATCATTAAGATACATTTCCCTGAAAGGACATAACTTGCCAAACTAAAGGCACGCTAGACTCCTCAAAAGTCGCCGTCATAAAACTCAGCAACAATGTTCTTGCATGCATCTGCTTCAGCTCCACAAGAGCACAATTCAGTGCACAACAAATTATTGGACTTGCATTTGCAGCGCGAAGTGTCGCAAGCAGATTTACTGCAACCACATTTTACCAGCTGGAGCAGGGTCTCTGGAGCAGGAGGCAAGGTAGTCATATTAGGGATATAAATGTCACCATCCCGTCTCCAACCATGGTTTTCAGGCAATGGTATATTGGGAGTAGGTGCAGTTGCAAATTTACATATGATGCACTGATAGTGGGACCTCTCTACACTTTCCAGGAAAGCAGCTCTAGTTGGTGGTAACTTGTTGGATTCGGCCTGTTTTCGACGAAACATCCACCACCTTAACTCAGTGAGATTACTTATTGATGTTCCTGGTTGATACAGCAGACAAACATATTTTTCGAGAGCTGTCCTAGTGTCGTCCTACAATAGGACCTGGCCAAGCTTGTTGAATGCTTCATGAATAGAGGATTCTGCGTTACTGAATGCCTGCCAACATGATATTTTACCCTTGCCTGACATTGACCCAGTAATATCTGCACCGGAAAAGGCATGCAATCCAATAAGAGTTCTGCTTTTGAGATCACCAAGGGCATCGCATATAGCTGCTAGCTTTATTTTACTTCTCCTCTAGCCACTTCCTGTGACAAAGAGTGTATCCTCTGGTAATTTGTTAAAATGGGCAAGGCACAGAATGAAGACATCCGTGTCAGCTGAATGAATATCAATTTTAGATACTCCTTGTCTGGACACGTCGACTGCATGGAGGATTATTTTCGTGTCTGCTTCTTCCTGACTACTGGCGAGGTGCTCAGAGTCGCCTTTAGTAGCTACGACCTTGTCCCGATACGTTACCACTTATGATTTGTCTGTTTCTTTCACATATTCTATCAGATTGACAGAAAGATAAGCTGTCAACTCATCCTTTGTTGTTGAACTTGACAGCAGCACTTTCATAGATACATTCTCAATTCGACTTGAGTCTGTGATAAGATATGCAATGCTTTGTTTACTGCCAAGTCTTCTTGTTTGAGTTTCTGTCTTGAGTGATCTTTCAACATCGTACATGTCAAAAATCAAATGCACTTCTTCGTAACGGTTGTAAAATCGTGTTACTTTCTGACAAAAATGATCTGAAAGATCTTTGCATGTCTTGATGGACTTGGGCTTGTCCAGGCCTTGCACTATAACCATCGCGTCAACAACTGCAACTCTGCCTGTTTCGCTGGTTACAGTAGGTGCGTCGTTTGACAAAACAGGTTGCACCGCTTGTTTCTCCAGAATAGCCATTAGTTGACTTTTGTCAGAGCAATGATTCATTAATCCATCTGCTGCAAACAACGACCTCGGCACAACTGATATCTCATAAGTGCCTATAGTTCTCTCCAGGCTTATGTCAGGTCTAGAATTGGCGACAATGAGCATTCTTGCAAACAAACCCCTGTCTTCTTTCAACTCCACAGTTTTGTCGCCAACTTTAAGCTTTGTTTCCTTCAATGAAGCCTTCCATGTTTTAAGTGAAATCTTTTTCATGGGGTCCCAGACATTTATTCGCTGTGTCTTCAGTCTTGATTCAAGAAAGTCAACCAGACTTTCTGATCCTACTTTCTCGATCTTTGCCTGGTCACTTTGGACATTTTCAGGATCTACAGCTTTTGTTACTATATTGACAATGTCATCACCCTCGTATTCAAACGGGTTTGTAAAACCTTGTAATGTCGTTGAAAGAGACAAAGCTGAGAAAAACATCTTATTACGAGCTGTGTTTGACAGTTCGTAATGCTTTGATGAGGGCTTTTGGTCAAGGTTGGCTAATTGTTTTGACTCTGCCTTAAGTCTCGCTAACTCCGGGGCTACCAAAAAGAACCTTGTCCTTGCGGTCTGATTCTGAGTTATTCCAACTATTCCACCAGCTACCTTCATCCAACGATTTACCTGTTCCAATGCATGATCTGCACCAAGCGCACAAGAAGCAACTTGGGTTTTGTTCACCACCCAATTTCCTGTTGACAACTCGTGCCATAACGCGGGATCGCTTTCCTGTAATGCAAACATTTCTGAAATATAGAGTGGCATCATTCTAGCGTAGTTCAGTTTGTCAAATGCAAAAAAGTACTTGACAAATGCTGCGAGGAAATACAAATGCCCTTCCCCGTCACCATTACGAACTGCTTTGATAAATTGTAACATCAGGGTAATCATTCTCATATACACCAAAATGACATGATGCATCAAATTGCCTTCCTTGTTAAAATTTGCAAACTTTGCCTCAAAGTCTGAAGATCTGATATAGTCTTTTACCACTTCATACCCGCTGGAAATTTTCTCAAGGGATGACAAATCATTGCAGTTCTCAACGAATTTCCTGAACTCAGCTTTGCATTCATCGACGACTTCTGGGGCTCGCTTAGACAATGCTTCCATATTCATAGTGAACAACGACAGGAGGGTCACGGTATGTGCTCTCACTCCCCTTTTCACATGGTTACCATCTAGTATCTGTTTTATTGTCGTTTGACCATACAGGTCGGCATGAAGCCAAGCTGCGTCAATTCCCGAATTGTCAATGAAACAGCCAATTGTCCGTAGCATAGCAATAACTATGTGGAGTTCAACCGGAAGTAGCACAATATTTTTGAGTTCATTCTTCTTTGCCATGAGCAGTTTTTAGCAGGTTTGTACAGACCCATGTCAAGTGTTACAACGGTCTTGTGCTCATCTCCAACAAGAACTGTGTTTATCTTCTGAGCTTGTTTTAGTACCGTGAGAAGTGTGGAAAATCCATGTGCTGGAGCAGCAATCAATGGCGGTGTAGCAACTCTGGCCAAAGGCAATTGCTTTTCAAAATAGAATTTAGAGCTGACCATGTTGGTGGACAACCAGCTTGCCGTAGAGTCCCAGAGTCCGGTTCTAACTCCGGTTCCATTTTGTTTTTGAGACCAACGAAAGCTGCTCCAAGCCAGCACAATTCTTTGGTATTTGCAATCTCAGTTCCTATCTGATTTAGAAATGTGCTAAATATTTCACAGTTTGGCTTCGTATCGTTTGATAAATTGCATTCTTCACTCTCAGTGATGGTTTTGGGGAGGTCGTAAAGTAGAAGTAAAACAAAGATCAGGAATCGATACAATTAACTTACTCCACCCATCAAAGACACCAAAGGGAAAGAAACACAAACATTAAGCGACCAGACCATAATGGAAACCCAAACAAAGGAAGGCCATAAGGACAGTTACTTTCCCACAAAATGGCCATATGGCCATCCAAAATAAAAAGACACAAGTGATACACACAGTAAGTAACAAACAGCACCATAAATAAATCGCCACAGAAGAACCGCCTTGTAAAGCCGGCGATCTTCAAAGGCAAAGCTGGTTACTCCATCGTTGTCACTGATTCTCTGATATATATTCATGACTGTGCCATGCAATGTATTTTTTCCATCCGCAGTATCTTCTTGAAAGTCACAGTTGTCTTCAGCAAGAGAATATGTCTCCCAGGAATGAAGCTTCTAGGGACATAGACTCCATCGTTTCCATACATGCTTACTACAGCTTGATAAGCTAGCTGAGTTTCAACTGCTATGATACGCCTGTAATCTACTGATAGGCAAAGTCCATGCAGAAAGTCTATAAGTTCCTTGCTGCGGAATGTTGTATGTACCGTCAAACCAACACTTAATTGTAATGGCCATTCATTAGAAGGCTGCAATGTTAGGGTTTTCTTATTTTCACTGAGCTGCTTTCTTGATAAACAAGCATACATTGCATGCTGAGCTAGGGTCAAAGCTCTTTTGTGAACCTGCTCATCAACATTGTCGTCATCCATGGCAAGTTTTGAAGGTCCTTGAATTAACCATCGCAAGAAAATTACGAGCGATTTAGGTACACACTTACCAAGTATCTCGTTGTTATCTACAGAGCCGGAGAACCTCCAAGACTCGACATTCAACATTTGTTTACGTAAGGTTTTGGCAACACTGAACATATTTTGCATGTCGGTTTCTAATTGGGTTTCCTCAAAAGCCTGAATGGCCCTGTCACTTGTCTTTTTCAGAGTTACCCTTTCAGATTCATTTAATCTGCTGGGCTTACTGAATTGTATGTCATCAATATTTTCTGTCAAGATTTGTTTCATTTGAATTTTCGAAATTCCTGATTGTTCAACCCCATTGCTTTCTCTAATTTCTCGGGACTTTATTACTAAATCGTTCATTGTTAAAATCTTGCCTCTGTTGAGACTTTTCTCAACTTCGCCAAGAAATTCAATTTCGGCTGCCAATTCAGATTCGACCGTTTTAGACTTCGAACTGTCTTGGAGCTCGGCCCGCAATACATTTGTTACATGGTTAACGTAAAAGTTGTTATGGTACCTTACATCAATTGCATGAGCATCGTCATGATTGTAGCAGTACTAAGACGAACACGGAAAACTCCATTCCCTGACTTCTCCACTGCTTTGCGTAATTTCTTACCAGCACTGTCTGTTTTCAGTTTAATCAATGCATGCTTTTTTGTCTCGCCCTTTTGGCAAAAGAAACATACTCTGTTATCAAAAGGTTCAACAGACCGACGGGTTAGTATCGGACTAGCCCGACTTTGTTTAGATTCCTCTATAACATAGCTTGGTCCAGCACGACTTGCTATCGCTTTCTCATATCGAGCTTTCGCTCTTGCAATATTGTTTTTACTTATGGTGTTTTTGTAACACTCTTTATGCCAAGTTACACCTTTTTCTTTCAGCAAAGTGGTTGACATATCACCAAGCTGCCTACTTCTCTCTGGGTATATCCCACCCCCGTATTTCCCGCGAGTATGGATGGAATCAAGTATTTGTTCGTAAGAGCTCGGTTTCTCTCACAGAAGCTTGGCTTTATCGTCTGTTTGACAGACAATACAAAGGTTCCAAACAATTTCAACACGCGGCCTCTTTGGGTCACTTGGTCCACCCTAGTCGACGTCGGACATAGTTCAGAACAAATATGAATCAACAGAAAATAAACATACACAAAAACTAGTTCAACTAATCAGATTGGGGAAGACAGGCTCACAGGAAATAGGAATAGAAAAAGGTACAACGGACAGACAGAT
The DNA here is from genome assembly GCA_963580285.1 of Lucinisca nassula. Lineage (NCBI taxonomy): Eukaryota > Metazoa > Mollusca > Bivalvia > Lucinida > Lucinidae > Lucinisca > Lucinisca nassula. The sequence continues at coordinate 147,762,750 of OY757010.1, read as the reverse complement.
TGACAGACAGATAGACATACATATAGAAATATTGATAAAAGAGTAAGTTATATTAAACGAACAATGTAGGGAGACAAAACTGTCACAAAAACAGCACGAAAATGAAACATAAACAGCGACATAACACTTTCAATGCGTGGTTATTTGTCAAACAAAAAGATTGAAATCAATCAATTACAAGGCTACAAGCGTGGTCTATGGCTCGTGGCAACAGACAAAACATTCGCGTAGTGAATTACGTCACGCAGAGAAAACAATATCCGGCTATTAATAGATGGTGAAAATACATCGTGCATATATTGTCACGGTAAGATTTGTGGCAAGTTAACGTTCTAGATACCCAAAAATACCCCTATATAATATATGAGCCAGCGCATGACAAAACAAATAAGAAGGTTTGAGCGGCCAGCGAAGACTCAGATCAACCTGCGCGTTCGCTGATTGCATGTACCTACTATTTGCTACGATCTATGCAGAGATACATAAGCAAATGGTCTTGTCATAGTGGATGGGTGCGCAGGTTGATTGAGTATCTTCTTATTGTATGTTTTGTCATGCACCGGCTCATATAGGCCCTATGTTCTCTTGCATTAAAAAAGTCATTTTTGTATAACTGTCGTTTTTTTGATACAATTTTAGAAGGCAAAGACTTTTAAAACTTTTCAATCTCAATTAGACTCAATTACTTGAAATTCTATTACTATTTATAAACGTATATATAGACAGCGTTATAGCCGCCATTTTGATGACGTCATTATTCAGCTCAGACGCGGACCTCAGAGTGCCGAACTGGTTGACATTGTTGCACATGCCCCAAAGTTTAATTTGATATAGGTCGCCAAAAATCGTCATGAAATTTGCACGGGACAGGTTTTCTGTGGCATAGTGCCTGAATGGTTAACTTTTCCGATCGAAATTGTTGATATTTTTCTGATTTATACTCCACACATAGGTTGTAGGTGCTCATTAGAACCGCCCCATTGAGGCGGTTCTAACGAGTACCCACAACCTATATCTAAGAGCGGCAATAAGAAAGAATATGTTTACCCTAATAAATCACAGTCTTCTTCATATAAAGTTGAGTTTGGAGGGGTGTTCACTACACGGACGTGTTAACATGACATTTTGGTCTCCTGGCAAAGGACGGTGATTTACTCATTATGATAATACACCCGTGCGACATAGTGCATGTTTTTCATATCTCCAAAATGGCTACTTTTCTGAAGAGGATCAGTTATATTTTTTCTTGTTTATACTGCAAATACTACCGTGTGTTCTAACGTGTACCCTCAACCTATGTCTTGGAGCAGAAATAAAAAAAAATAATGTTCCCCCCACCCGCCACCGTAAACCCCAGTTTTCTCTATATAAAATGGGGTTTAGGGGGTGCTCATTTCACGGACATGTTAGCACACACAGTCTGAACATGCGTGAATTTTATATAAATGTCTAGTTTACAAATGACCTGTGGAACACAAGATGGTTTGAAATTGCATAACATGATTACATAAGGGATGTATATGCAGTTTTCCAAAGGCAGTATGTTATGTTACACATAAGAATCGCCTCCTCGATGCTATTTTAATAAGTGCACGCAACCCAACTCTTCGAGACAAAATAGGAAGCAAGCTCCTCCACGAAAAAATCCCCAAACTGTCTGTTACCTTAATCTACTGGAAGAATTAAACCAGCCATGGTTAATGAGTCATCGATGTTCGAGACGTTGATGTTACCCTGCATACATTGTACAGTAAAATTCCTATACTAAGACCACCTTTGGGGCTGTTCAAAAGTGGTCTGTAAGACAACTTTTGAACAGTTCCAAAGCTTGTCACCTATCAGGAGATACACAGATAAAGAGAAAAAAACTTAAACTTTTAAATATGTTTTAAAAGAAAAATAAGTTAATTTTAACTGCGGAATTTTACTGCATATAGAAACCAGTTCGTCCTCCGTCGGGCCAAGTTCGGGCTTGAAGAAATAGATGGGCTGCATGATGCTTCCACGCAGAGCTGAGACTGGCCCCACACGTGTACTGGTAAGCCGCTTAGAGGATCTAAGCCTGCCAAGGCAAAGCGGTGCGAGTCGGACTGTCCATGCTTAAGAACGCTGTTGGTTTCATTGGACGACAGGGCTTGAGATGTCATTTCATCTCAATGTCAGGTAAAAGTCCCACAAAATTGGAAGCAACGTCTCCAAAATGACCTATACAGTATTGACGGGGACGTTAAACCTCAAATCAAACAAACAATATAGAAACAAGAAAGGCCAATCAGATCTATTTCTTTTTCGACCAGCCCATTATTATTACTATTATAAACACAACATTGAAACATATGTTACCGGAAGACGAGGTGGCCGAGTGGTTAAAGCGATGGACTGCTAATCCATTGGGGTTTCGACGCGTGGGTTTGAATCCCATCCTGGTCGACAGATCTTTTTAGTCTGCGCTTTTAAATAGTGTTTGTCCCGTATTTAAAGCTTATAGTGACTCATTTTGCTGTTTCTTTGCTCTGTTCGCATCGGTGATGTGAATTAACTTATTTTATACATTTCCACATGGCCCATCCCCATCGGGGCTTAAAGAAATATATGGGCTGCACGATGCTTCCTAGCAGAGCCGGAACAGACCCGCACACGAGTACTGGTAAACAGCTTAGAGAATCTAAGCCTGCCCAGGCAAAGCGGTGCGAGTCGGCCTGTCCATGCTTATAAACCATATATGCTTCATTTGGCGACAGGGCTGGAGATGTCATTTCATCTCAATGTCGGGTAAAAAACCCACAAAATTGGAAGAAACGTCTCCAAAATGACCTTTACAGTGTTGACGGGGATGTTAAACCTCAAATCAAACAAACAAACAAATCCACAATTCGTCAGTCCAGAAGGCATTAAACAAAGCTGCACGTGGATCTACAATGGTGTCGCGTACAAACTCACGGTATCGTACAAGAAATTCTATTATTAGACGGAATAGTCTTTCTTACTCTCCGTTCAGAACTTGACCGTCCATCCACCAGTCCTTTCAGTGCTTTGATTTAACAAAAGTTTTTCAACATGGAGAGGTTGCAGCATTGCCATAATGCTGTATTCTATCCGGGAAACAAGTAAATTTAGTCAAATTGCCATCTTTCCACTTTGGCTACGAAACATTAATCATTACGGAAACATATCCGTGTGACATAATGCATTCTTTATTTCTCCTAAATGGTTAACTTTTGCGATCAAAATTCGTGATATTTTTCTGATTTATACTCCACATATAGGTTGTGGGTGCTTGTTAGAACCGCCTCATTGAGGCGGTTCTAACGAGTACCCACAGCCTATGGCTTGGGGCAGACATAAGAAAGAATATGTGTACCCCAATAAACTACATTTTTCTTCATATAAAGTGGGGTTTAGAGGGGTTCTCATTACACGGACGTGTTAGCATGATGTTTAGGTCTCCTGGCAAAGGATGATGATTTACTGAAGCAGACAAAGTATGAACATGCGTGATATTTTTGACACATGTCTAGTTTACAGTAGACCTGTGGAACACAGGATGGTTTGATATGAACACCAGAAACCTTATTGCATAACATGATTAAATAAAAGGCGTATATGCAGTTTTACAAAAGGAGTATGCTATTTTTCTCATAAGAATCACCTCATTGATGCTATTCTAATAAATGCACGCAACCCCGATTTGACATTTTCGAGACAAAATAGGAAGTACACCCCTCACCGATATAAAAACCAAAATTCTGTTGCCTTAATCTACTGGAATAATTGAAACCACCATGTTTAATGAGCCATCGATGTTCGAGGCATTTGTGTTTCCCTTCACACATTGTTCTGTTAATTTCCTATATAAATGCCACTTTTAGGCATGTTCAAAAGTGGTCTTTAAGACCACCTTTGAAAAGTTCCAAAGGTGGTCCCTTACTAGAGGACAACGGGTGTGGAAAACCCAAAGAAAAATAACTGAAGCCACTTAAAGATACCTCTAAAAGCAGAATTGGATTTTATTTCAGCTTGTCTTCTACTGTACATGTATTTAGAACCGACCACCAGTCCGCTATGTTCAGCTAAACGAAGACGAGGTGGCCGAGTGGTTAAGGCGATGGACTGCTAATCCATTGGGGTTTCTCCGCGTGGGTTCGAATCCCATCCTCTTCGACGTATCTTTTTAATCTGCACGTTTTAATAATGTTTGGTCCGTATTTAAAGCTTACAGTGAGCATCAGTTTGCTGTTTTTTTTGTCTTTGTTCGGACAAGAATAAAATGATTCATTGATGATGTTAATTAACCTATTTTATACCTCTCCACAATTTTCAACTAGACACATTAAAGAAAGCTGTGCGTGGATCTACTATGGTGTCGCGTTCAAATTCACGGTCCGGCGCCCGCCCATCGGGGCTTGATGCTTCCACGCAGAGCTGAAACCGACTCGCACACGAGTACTGGTAAACCGCTTAGAGGATCTAAGTCTGCCCAGGCAAAGCGGTGCGAGCCGGACCGCCCATGCTTATAAACCCTATTAGTTCCATTGGGCGGCAGGGCTTGAGATGTCATTTCATTTCAATATCGGGTAAAAGTCCCACAAAATTGGACGCAATGTCTCCACAATGACTTTTACAGTATTGACGGGGACGTTAAACCTCAAATCAAACAAACAAACAAACAAATTCGTGGCAGGTATATATCGACCTCCAAACAGTAATTCAGCGCACATGGACTTGATAAAAGAAAGTGTCGACCGTGCCTACAACACAAACATTGTTGATATACTTATTCTAGGTGATTTTAACTTTAATATGGCGTTTAACAGGGACAATAAGATTACCGAACTAATGTACGAGTTCAACTTAAGCCAGCTTATCACAGATCCGACGCACTTTACCGAACACTCATCATCAACGATTGACCTGATTCTTGTCCGTAATACAGCAAACATTCTGCAGAGTCGTGTAACTGATCCTTTTATACCTGATCAAATACGATATCACTGCCCAATCGTTGTTTTCTTAAAATTTATACGCCCGTCGACCAAAAGTTTCAAGAGAAAAATATGGAATTACAAGTTAGCTGACTACGATAAATATCGTAGATTATTACTGGAATCTAACCTTATAGAACATCTCCAAACAGATAATGATGTAGATTCCAACGTTAATTTTGTCTCTGCAGCAATTATCACTTCAGCAGAAAGTGCGATTCCGAACAAGATTGTCACAGTAAAAGCATCCGATCTACCATGGGTAACATGTCGCATAAAACATCTAATCAGGAAACGCAAACGTACATTTCGCCAGTATAAAAGAACTAACAACATCCGCTTCTGGTATGATTATAAAAAAGTTCGAAACGCCGTAGTAAATGAAATAAGAAAATCTAAAAAAAGAATATTATGATAAACTAGACCGATTACTTTCTTCTGATGGCTGTGATCCCAAAGTATTGTGGAAAACTTCTAAACAAATTCTAAACTTAAAAAAAAACAACAACCAAAATACCTACTTTGTGCATGAATCAGGAATATGCAGAAAGTGATCTTCAAAAAGCAAATATGTTGAATATTTTTTTCACATCACAGACAACTCTTAACGACGCAAACAAACCTTTACCGAACTTAGACCCAGTACCTTACCGTTTGGAATCTATAAACATTTCAGAGGAGGATGTGAAAGACTATCTTCAAAATTTGAAAATAAACAAGGCAAGCGGTCCAGACTTGATCAGTCTACGCTTACTGAAAGAAGGCGCTATCGTTCTTGCCGGTCCGTTTTCCATTATTTTCAATCGTTCTCTCCAACAGGGTTATTTCCCATCCGACTGGAAACATGCAAACATCTCGCCAATCCATAAAAAAGACGAAAAATCTATACCTAGTAATTACCGACCTATATCTCTCCTCAGCTCACCAGGCAAAGTAATGGAACGCTGTGTACATAAACATCTGTATAACTACGTCATTTCACATCGACTCTTAACCCCTCTTCAATCGGGCTTTGTCCAAGGCGACTCAACAACATATCAGTTGTTACATACATACCACACTTTTTGTGAGGCCGTTGCTAATGGCAAAGAAGTTCGCGCCGTATTTTGTGATATTAGTAAGGCTTTCGACAGAGTCTGGCACAAAGGTCTTCTGCACAAAATATCAGGAATAGGTTGTTCAGACGATGTTCTCAAATGGTTCGCGAGTTACCTCTCTGGACGTCGACAGCGCGTTGTACTTAATGGTCAAGCTTCTGATTGGACTTTAGTCCTGGTAGGTGTTCCCCAAGGATGCATTCTTGGACCTCTGCTATTTCTTTTATATATAAATGACATCGTCAAACACATAGGCTGTTCTATACGCTTGTTTGCAGACGATACAAGTCTCTACATTACTGTCGAGTGTCCAAATGCAGCGGCTCGGCTATTAAATACCGATCTACAAACCATCTCCCACTGGGCAGACGACTGGCTAGTTAACTTTAACGCCAATAAAACTCTCTCTATGATTATCTCAAGGAAAACACAGTCACCCCTTCATCCTCCACTTTATATGAATGGAACAGTGCTCCAAGAGACAAACTGTCACAAACACCTAGGACTTACTTTTTCTAGTTCCTGCAACTGGAACATGTAAAAATCATTTCTGAAAAGGCCGGGTCGAGACTAAACCTACTCCGAGCTCTAAAATTCAGAGTAAGTAGAAAATCACTGAGGAAAATGTACATGGCATATGTCCTGCCCCTGCTAGAATATTGTGACTCGGTGTGGGACAACTGTCCTACGGAGACAAAAAACAGCTTGACGCAATCCATATCGAGGCTGCTCGAATTATAACCGGTGCGACTAAACTATGTAGCGTAAGCAAACTTCTTACAGATCTTGGATGGGAGACTCTCCAAAACAGGAGAAATAAGCACAAACTCATAATCCTCTTCAAACTTCTCCATGGACTAACTCCTACCTACCTCTACGATCTCCTACCACCACTCGTGCGAGACACGACCACTTACAATCTTAGAAACTCAAATCATTTCAAATCATTTCCAGAACTATCGCGCTAATACCAACTTATTTTTAAATTCCTTTTTTTCCTAGCAACTATCCGTGCATGGAACGATCTTCCTACTGAAGTCAGAGAAGTGCCATCAGTGGCTGCCTTCAAATCACGTCTGAATAGGGATCTGAATAAGCCTCCTCCATACTATAACACGCATCGGCCAAATTCTCCAAGCACGACTAAGATTGGGATGCAGCTCCTTAAACGCAGATCTCTATCGCAAAAATATCGTTCCCAGTCCTACTTGTGCGTGTGGAGATTTTGAAAGTGCGTATCACTTTTTCTTTGTATGCCCTAGGCTGGCTCATATTCGGAGAAATTGCTTACCAGACACACTCCGAAACTACACGGTAAATGATATTCTCCATGGCAACGAAAATTTAACGTTCCAGGAAAACGAAAGTATATTTCTCAAAGTGCAAGAATACATAGTAAAATCCGGCAGATTCTTGTAGTCCCTAGATGTAACCATGGATTCGAGTGGGGTTATTGGGGGAGGGGGTCCAGGGAATCAGCCATAGTATTTTCATTTGTCGCAAGAATATTTCACAGCTGTTGAATCTGAGCTCTAGAACTCTAGAATATGCTTGTGTTTTATTACCGTTTCAAGATCTGAGCTATTTCTCTTCTGTATTTATAACTGAGCTACCAATTAATTCGCTAATCAGTTCTAAATATTGTATTCTCATCAAACGTATAAAATGAGATGTTCTTGATCATTCTTTCTTTCTTTCTTTCTTTCTTTCTTTCTTTCTTTCTTTCTTTCTTTCTTTCTTTCTTTCTTTCTTTCTTTCCTTCTGTATTTGTTTTATTATATTCATATCACATGTTTACGCTGCATTCCATTCATAGAAGATGTAACTTATTGTCTTTGTCTTCCAGGAGATGACTTAAAATAAGCACTTGTGCTTACTGTCCAATCCTGTGACATATATGTCTAATATTGTGTATTGTATATGTTTACTGTAAAGTCAAATAAATACAGTTTAAACCAAAAGTTTTCCAACATGAAGAGGTTGCAGCATCGCCATAATGCTGTATTCTATCCGGGAAACAAGTAAATTTAGTCAAATTGCCATCTTTCCACTTTGGCTACGAAACATTAATCATTACGGAAACATACCCGTGTGACATAGTGCATTCTTTATTTCTCCTAAATGGTTAACTTTTGCGATCAAATTTCGTGATACATGTATTTTTTTTATTTATTCTCCACATATAGGTTGTGGGTGCTTTTTAGAACGGTTAACGAATACCACAACCTATGGCTTGGGGTAGAAATAAGAAAGAATATGTTTACCCTAATAAACTACTGTTTTCTTAATATAAAGTGGCGTTTAGAGGGGTTCTCATTACATGGACGTGTTAGCATGATGTTTTGGTCTCCTGGCAAAGGATGATGATTTACAGAAGCAGACAAAGTATGAACATGCGTGATATTTTTGACACATGTCTAGTTTACAGTAGACCTGTGGAACACAGGATGGTTTGATATGAACACCAGAAACCTTATTGTATAACATGATTGAATAAAAGGCGTATATGCAGTTTTACAAAAGGAATATGCTATTTTTCTCATAAGAATCACCTCATTGATGATATTCTAATAAATGCACGCAAATAAAAATAAAAAATGAGTTCCTTTAAGAGCAATGAAAATATTCATAAGAAAGAAGATGGGTCATACTACGTAGTTTCGGCTAATAAAGCCTCATCAGTGACCCTGTGATGATCTGGCAACGAAAGCCAGAGGAAGCATACTGCAATTTTGCGAATTTCGAATAGGCAGTCGATTCAAAGACTGATATAAATCAAAATGAGGTCCAAATAATTAAAAACCTGTCTAGAATTTGAATCTAAACTAATAATTTATTTCTGATTTCTCAGAATATTCAATCTGATCTCAAAGGACCGAAAGTAAAATATAAACTGCACTATGGTTGATGTACGGGGAGACGTTTTACGGCCGCCACACGGCACAACACCAGCTGCAGTGAAGGCAAATAAAAATAAAAAATGAGTTCCTTTAAGAGCAATGAAAATATTCATAAGAAAGAAGATGGGTCATACTACGTAGTTTCGGCTAATAAAGCCTCATCAGTGACCCTGTGATGATCTGGCAACGAAAGCCAGAGGAAGCATACTGCAATTTTGCGAATTTCGAATAGGCAGTCGATTCAAAGACTGATTTGACATTTTCGAGACAAAATAGGAAGTGCACCCCTCACCGATATAAAAACCAAAATTCTGTTGCCTTAATCTACTGGAATAATTGAAACAACCATGTTTAATGAGCCATCGATGTTCGAGGCATTGAAGTTACCCTTCACACATTGTACTGTTAATTTCCTATATAAATACCACTTTTAGGCATGTTCACAAGTGGTCTTTAAGACCACCTTTGAAAAGTTCCAAAGGTGGTCCCTTACTAGAGGACAACGGGTGTGGAAAACACAAAGAAAAATAACTGAAGCCACTTAAAGATACCTCTAAAAGCAGAATTGGATTTTATTTCAGCTTGTCTTTCACTGTACATGTATTTAGAACCGACCACCAGTCTGCTATATTCAGCTAAACGAAGACGAGGTGGCCGAGTGGTTAAGGCGATGGACTGCTAATCCATTGGGGTTTCCCCGCGTGGGTTCGAATCCCATCCTCGTCGACGTATCTTTTTAATCTGCACATTTTTAATAATGTTTGGTCCGTATTTAAAGCTTACAGTGAGCATCAGTTTGCTGTTTTTTGTCTCTGTTCGGACAAGGATAAAATGATTCATTGGTGATATTAATTAACCTATTTTATACCTCTCCACAATTTTCAACTAGACAGCATTAAAGAAAGCTGTGCGTGGATCTACTATGGTGTCGCGTTCAAATTCACGGTCTGGCGCCCACCCATCGGGGCTTGATGCTTCCACGCAGAGCTGAAACCGACTCGCACACGACTCCTGGTAAACCGCTTAAAAGATCTAAGCCTGCCCAGGCAAAGCGGTGCGAGTCGGACCGCCCATGCTTATAAACCCTATTAGTTTCATTGGGCGGCAGGGCTTGAGATGTCATTTATTTCAATATCGGGTAAAAGTCCCACAAAATTGGAAGCAACGTCTCCACAATGACTTTTACAGTGTAGACGGGGACGTTAAACCTCAAATCAAACAAACAAATTCAAGGTATCGTACAAGTAATTCTATTATTAAACGGAATAGTCTTTCTTACTCTCCGTTCAGAACTTGACCGTCCATCCACCAGTCCTTTCAGTGCTTTGATTTAACAAAAGTTTTCCAACATGAAGAGGTTGCAGCATTGCCATAATGCTGTATTCTATCCGGGAAACAAGTAAATTTAGTCAAATTACCATCTTTCCACTTTGGCTACGAAACATTAATCATACTGAAACAGAACCGTGTGACATAGTGCATTCTTTATTTTTGCTAAATGGTTAACTTTTGCGATCAAAATTCGTGATATTTTTCTGATTTATACTCCATATATAGGTTGTGGGTGCTTGTTAGAACCGCCTCATTGAGGCGGTTCTAACGAGTACCCACAACCTATGGCTTGGAGCAGATATAAGAAATAATAAACTACAGTTTTCTTCATATAAAGTGGGGTTTAGATGTGTTCTCATTACACCGACGTGTTAGCGTGATGTTTAGGTCTCCTGGCAAAGGCTGATGACTTACTGAAGCAGACAAAGTATGAACATGCGTGATATTTTTGACACATGTCTAGTTTACAGAAGACCTGTGGAACACAGGATGGTTTGATATGAACACCAGGAACCTTATTGCATAACATGATTAAATAAAAGGCGTATATGCAGTTTTACAAAAGGAGTATGCTATTTTTCTCATAAGAATCACCTCATTGATGCTATTCTAATAAATAAACGCAACCCAGATTTGACATTATCGAGACAAAATAGGAAGTACACCCCTCACCGATATAAAAACCAAAATTCTGTTGCCTTAATCTGCTGGAATAATTGAAACAACCATGTTTAATGAGCCAGCGATGTTCGAGACATTGTAGTTACCCTTCATACATTGTACTGTTAATTTCCTATATAAATACCACTTTTGGGCATGTTCAAAAGTGGTCTTTAAGACCACCTTTGAAAAGTTCCAAAGGTGGTCCCTTACTAGAGGACAACGGGTGTGGAAAACACAAAGAAAAATAACTGAAGCCACTTAAAGATGCCTCTAAAAGCAGAATTGGATTTTATTTCAGCTTGTCTTTCACTGTACATGGTTTTAGAACCGACCACCAGTCCGCTATCTTCAGCTAAACGAAGACGATGTGGCCGAGTGGTTAAGGCGATGGACTGCTAATCCATTGGGGTTTCCCCGTGTGGGTTCGAATCCCATCCTCGTCGACGTATCCTTTTAATCTGCACTTTTTAATAATGTTTGGTCCGTATTTAAAGCTTACAGTGAGCATCAGTTTGCTGTTTTTTGTCCTTGTTCGGACAAGGATAAAATGATTCATTGATAATGTTAATTAACGTATGTTATACCTCTCCACAATTTTCAACTAGACAGCATTAAAGAAAGCTGTGCGTGGATCTACTATGGTGTCGCGTTCAAATTCACGGTCCGGTGCCCGCCCTTCGGGGCTTGATGCTTCCACGCAGAGCTGAAACCGACTCGCACACGAGTACTGGTAAACCGCTCAGAGGATCTAAGCCTGCCCAGGCAAAGCTGTGCGAGTCGGACCGCCCATGCTTATAAACCCTATTAGTTTTATTTGGCGGCAGGGCTTGAGATGTCATTTCATTTCAATATCGGGTAAAAGTCCCACAAAATTGGAAGCAACGTCTCCACAATGACTTTTACAGTGTTGACGGGGACGTTAAACCTCAAATCAAACAAACAAACAAACAAATTCACGGTATCCTACACGTAATTCTATTATTAAACGGAATAGTCTTTCTTACTCTCCGTTCAGAACTTGACAATCCATCCACCAGTCCTTTCAGGGCTTTGATTTAACAACAGTTTTCCAACATGAAGAGGTTGCAGCATCGCCATAATGCTGTATTCTATCCGGAAAACAAGTAAATTTAGTCAAATTGCCATCTTTCCACTTTGGCTACGAAACATTAATCATTACTGAAACAGATCCGTGTGACATAGTGCATTCTTTATTTTTGCTAAATGGTTAACTTTTGCGATCAAATTTCGTGATATTTTTCTGATTTATACTCCACATATAGGTTGTGGGTGCTTGTTAGAACCGCCTCAATGAGGCGGTTCTAACGAGTACCCACAACCTATGTCATGGAGTGGAAATAAGAAAGAATATGCTTACCCTAGTAAACCACAGTTTTCTTCATATAAAGTGGGGTTTAGAGGGGTGTTCATTACACGGACGTGTTAACATGATATTTTGGTCTTATGGAAAGGGGTGGTGATTTACTGAAGCACACAAAGTATGAACATGGATGAATTTTAGACACGTTTCTAGTTAACACTTTAACTGTGGAATACAGGATGGTTTGTAATGAACACCAGAAACGTCATTGCATAACATGATTAAACAAAGGGAGTTTATGCAGTTTTCTAAACGCAGTATATTTTCAGATTATGTTACCTATAAGAATCGTCTCATCGAAGCTATTCTAATAAGTGCGTTTGAGATCAAGTATGAACCACCCCCACCCCGAAACAGTCACCGCGATTCTGTTACCTTAATCTACTGGAAGAATTAAACCAAGTCCATATCACCCTTTTTTAATTAGTCAGCAATGCTCGAGACTTTTAAGTTACCCTTCATACATTGTGCTATTAAATTCCTATATTAAAACCACCTTTGGAACTGTTCAAAAGTGGTCTTTTAGACCACTTTTGAACAGTTCCAAAGGTGGTCCCCTACTAGAGGACAACGGGTATGGAAAACACCCAAAAATAACTGAAACCTCTTAATCATGCCTCTAAAAAGCAGAATTGGCTTTTATTTCAGCTTGTCTACCCTTTAATAGAACATATTTAATCTCGGAATTTCATTGTATTTAGAACGGACCACCATCCCATTATTTTATATAACGGAAGACGAGGTGGCCGAGTGGTTAAGGCGATGGACTGCTAATCCATTGGGGTTTCCCCGCGTGGGTTCGAATCCCATCCTCGTCGACGTATGTTTTTAGACTGCACTTTTAAATAACGTTTAACCCGTATTTTAAGCTCGTGGTCACTATCATTTTGCTGTTTCTTTGCTCTATTCGGACAAGGAGAAATGATTGGTGGTGTTAATTAAACTATTCTATACACCTCCACAATTTTCAACCCAAAACATCAGCCCAGAAGGCATTAAAGAAAGTTTTACATGGATCTGTTTTTGAACGGAACAGTCTTACTCTTCGTTCTGAATTTGACAATACATCCTCCAGGGCCAGTTGTTCAAAGCCTCGTTAGCTTAACGAGCTCGTTCTAGCAAGTTTAATATCTAAAATTATGGTATTCGGTATATGGTATCCGCAAAAGCTGCTCACATTTTTTCAGCAAAAATATTAGCATATTTTGCCATATTTAATGATCTAAGTTTTAACGATGCGATAACTAACGATGCCGTTAGTTTTGAACAACTGGCCCCAGTACTTTAACATAATTTTTACAACATGAAGAGGTTGCAGCGTCGCCATGATGCTATATTCTATCCGTGAACCAAGGAGATTTAGTAAAATTGCATACCTTCCACCTTGGCTATGAACTTTTCATCAATACGAAAAAATACCCGTTTGACATAGTGCCTTCGTCCTATCTCCTAAATGTTAACTTTTCTGATAAAAGTTGGCGATTTTTTTCATTTTGAATCTTTACTCCACACATAGCTTGTGGGTGCTCGTTAGAACCGCCTCAATGAGGCGGTTCTAACGATTATCCGCAACCTATGTCTTGGAGTGAAAATAAGAAAGAATATGCTTACCCAGTAAACCACAGTATTCTTCATATAAAGAGGGCTTTAAAGGGTTAAATATTACACAGGCGTGTTCACATTATATTTTGGTCTCCTGGAAAAGGGGTGGCGTTTTAATCATTATGAAAGCACACCCGTGCGACTAAGTGCACATTTTTACAGCTCCAAAATGGCTACTTTTCTGAAGAAAACTCCGTTAAATTTTTCTCACTTATACTGCAAACATATGTTGTAGGTGCTCGTAAGAACCGCCTCATTGAGGCGGTCCTAACGAGTACCCACATAAGCTCGTTAGAACCGCCTCACTGAGTACCCACAGCCAATGTCTTGGAGCAGAAATAAAAAAAAAATGTTCGGCACTGTATTAAGAACGGACCACCAGCCTATTACATGTCACTTCAGACAATGGACGACGAGGTGGCCGAGTGGTTAAGGCGATGGACTGCTAATCCATTGGGGGTTCTCCGCGTGGGTTCCAATCCCATCCTCGTCGGCGTGCCTTTTTGCACTTTTAATATTGTTTATATTTAAAGCTTACGGTGAGTCTCATTTTGCTGGTTTTTGTCTGTGTTCGGACAAGGAAAAAATGATTCTTTGGTGATGTTAATTAACCTATTTTATACCTATCCACAATTTTCAATTTTCAACTAGACAGCATTAAAGAAAGCTGTGCCTGGATCTACTATGGTGTCGTGTACAAATTCGAGATCCGTCCCCCGCCCATCGGGGCTTGAAGAAATAGATGGGTTGCATGATGCTTCCACGCTGAGCTGAAACCGACCCGCACACGAGTACTTGTAAATCGCTTAGAGGATCTAAGCCTGCCCAGGCAAAGCGGTGCGTGTCCGACCGTCCATGCTTATAAACCCTATTGGTTTCATTGGGCGACAGGGCTTGAGATGTCATTTCATCTCAGTGTCGAGTAAACGCCCCACAAAATTGGAAGCAACGTCTCCGAAAATGACCTTTACAGTGTTGACTGGGACTTTCAACCTCAAATCAAACAATCAAACAAACAAGTTCACGGTATCTTACTTGTAATTCTATTATTTTACGGAATAGTCTAACTCTCCGTTCAAAATTTGATAACCCATCCTCAGTGGTTTGAATTAACAAAAGTTTTCCATCATGAAAGCCATGATCCTGTATTCTGTCCGGGAACCAAGAAGATTTATAAAAAAATGGTCATCTTTCCACTTTGTTCACCAAATTTTAATCATTTCGAAAACAGATCTGTGTGACAGTGTGCATTCTTCATTTCTTCTAAATAGTTATTTTTTTGCGATCAAAATTGGTGATATTTTTCTGTTTTATACTCCACACATAGATTACATTATGGGTGCTTGCTCGAACCGCCTCATTGAGGCGATACTGATGGGTACCCATGACCTTTATCTTGGGACGGCAATAGGAAAGAATATGCATACCCGAGGAAACCACAGTTTTCTTCATATAAAGTGGAGTCTAAAGGGGTATTCATATCCTGGTGAAGATTTGTCTAAGGACGTGTCACCAGTAAACAATTCTGATTCTGATTCATTACAAGGACGTGTTAACCCTTGTCCTGCTGAGCCCGGATATGCCTTATTTTCCAAACAATGAAGATCCAGATCAGATGGCTTCTAACGAAGCCATCTGATCAGGATCTACATTGTTTGCCATTCAGATTGGGAATTTGTTGCAATAATTTGCATCAAGTAATCTGATTGGTTGATAATCGGTAGTGGATGTGGCATATATGAATATTCAGCAGGACAAGGGTTAACATGATATCTTGGTTTCATGGCAAGGGATTGCGATTTACTGAAGCACACACGGTATGGACATGTGTGAAGTTTAGACACATTTCTAACAGTTTAACTGTGGAACACGGGGTGGTTTGAAATGAACACCAGAAACCTCATTGCATAATAGTTTATATAAGGCGTGTATATGCAGTTTTCCAAAAGCAGTATGTTATGTTAGTCATAAGAAACGCCTTAGCGATGCTATTCGAGATAAAATATCATCACGAAAACAGGTCTATATAATATTGACCCCCTTGAACCCCACTTTTATTTAGTAAAACTGGGGTTTACAGGGGTAAACCTTATTTTACTTATTTCTGCTCTAAAATATAGAGTGTGGGTACTCGTTAGAACCGCCTCGATGAGCCGGTTCTAACGAGTGCCCACAATCTATATTTTGAGCAGAAATAAGAAAAATATCAAATTTTTTCATGATCAGATTTTCATTTTTTCGGCGATAATAGTGGCAATGTATTTGTATAGGCGTGTTTGCGTAATGTCAAGCACACCCCTCCCCGAAATAAACACCAAAAGTATGTTACCTTAGTCTATCAAATTCATACCAGCCATAGTAAATGAGTAATCGATGTTCGAGACGTAGATGTTACCCTGAATACATTGTACAGTATCAAAGTACTGAAAGTCCTGAGGAAAGTTGATTAATGAGGTACATTCACCATGAGAAAAGTTGATTTATGAGGAATGCTTATTATGATAACAATGTCAGTCCTATAGATCAAGCAGTTATCTAGATATTCTGTTGACAAGGTCCCAGAGGGTTAAAAAATTCGTCGATGTAAAAAAAAATGATTCAACGATTGTTTTGAGTTTAACGACAGGTCAACCCTTGTGAATCATTTTTGTCTTCTCCAAGAGAAAAGGGGAGGGAAAGAGATAGTAGAGGCGATTCGAGTGAGGGACACAGTGAATGGAAGTGTAGAAACAGAAGAAATAATAACACTCCCTATCTACCGTTATCTGCTGCAAGGGAGAAGCCTCCGTGGTGTAGTGGTTACGCTACTCGCCTTGTAAACCAGGGGTTGCATGATCGATCCCGGGCTTCTCCAGACTTTCGGATGAGTCTTTAAATCGAGGTCCCGTCTCAGTATGACCTTAGCTGTTGGTAGGACGTAAAACTCGAACACTCACTCACTCTACTGCAAGGACAGCAGGCCTTTCCCAAATGTAAGTCAGTATCAGCTGGACTCTCAAGTGACACAAGATACAAATCACCTGTGCCTCACCCAACCACCATACCGAAGAAAAAAGGAAGGGAAGAAGGAAAGAAAGATAAACGTGTCTTCTCATTTCTTCATGGTTTCTAAATTTGCTCAGTACATTCTGTGCTTGACCCATCTGCTAACAATCTTACAGAGAAGTTCTCCTAGCGGGTACATGACGTCTTAGCAACGTCGCATCAACGTCGCATTGACACGACGATGCATATACGTTGTGCAGCTGCTTGAAGCTATGTTCCCTCGGGCGTCCGTTTTGTTTGTTTGATTTGAGTTTTAACGTCCCCGTCAACACTGTAAAGGTCATTTTGGAGACGTTGCTTCCAATTTTGTGGGACTTTTACCCGACATTGGGATGAAATGACATCTCAAGCCCTGCCGCTTGAAACCAATAGGGTTTATAAGCAAAGACGGGCTGACTCGCACCGCTTTGCCTGGGCAGGCTTAGATCATCTAAGCGGTTTACCAGTACTCGTGTGCGGGTCGGTTTCAGCTCTGCATGGAAGCATCATGCAGCACATATACTTCTTCAAGACCCGATGGGCGGGGGCCGCTTCAGGCGTCGGGACTTTAAAAGGAGAATAACTTGAGGAAAGAAAAAAAGATCATTTTTAAACCATTTGATTTAGACATTATAAAGTAGAAGTAAAACAAAGATCAGGAATCGATACAATTAACTTACTCCACCCATCAAAGACACCAAAGGGAAAGAAACACAAACATTAAGCGACCAGACCATAATGGAAACCTAAACAAAGGAAGGCCATCAGGACAGTCACTTTCCCACAAAATGGCCATATGGCCATCCAAAATAAAAAGACGCAAGTGATACACACAGTAAGTAACAAACAACAACATAAATACACCGCCACAGAAGAACCGCCTTGGAACGGTCAGTGGAAAGATTTCCACGGGGGGGGGGGGGGGGGGGGGGGCAGGGGGTTGGGGGGGGGGGGGAGCTTAAATCGATTTTACGTGGCCACAATCCTCGTCCTTACTTCTGTCGCTATTTAGACAAATAATTTGTTCAGTCCGCATGAGGGCCTCCTAACTCATCAGTGCAACATCTGCGTGAACACAAATAATCAAAGAACCACAGAGGTGACACAATGGTGAGGACTCGACAGCAAGAAACCACTGAAATGCTGGAGCAAAAGAAAACCAACATGGGCCCGACCCTGATCCGACGCCGCGTCCAGCAAGCTGCATGGCGAATAAAAAAACATGTACGTTTATTCGATCCTAAAAACATTAACCCATAAATGCCAATTGTTTCAATACATGGACATTCGGAAACAGTGAAGACAGATTAGAGGCCACAGAATGTAGCGTCCGATCGGGGTCTTCACTATTTGCTAAAAGTACGGAACTTGATGTAAATCTCACAGCTTACAACACATGTTTTGTAATTAGAGCTCTCGAAAGCAGGTGAATAACTGTGTTCGATGTCGGTCAGTAAAGGGTGGTTTAGTTGGTCAGAAGCGAGCTAACCCTTTTAACCCTGAAGAGGGTGCAGACGCCGAGGTAGAAATACACTGTATCTATGCAAACCTTGTAGATCCTGATAATACGGCACGTAGCTAGCATGCTCGCCAGAATCTACATGTACACTGTTTAATTGCCATCATGTCAGTGAACTAATCAGAAATCCCTTTCTAGAAGAATATATTTAAAGCGAGAAGAGTCCTGTTCAGAAACTCAGGGATGAAAGAGTAAAACATAAATATCATCGGAAAGCGCATAGGAAAATAGTCCCAGAGTATTGTTTTCTTTTCAGAATATGTCTTTCTGTGCCAATTTATATTCAATCCATATAAAGTCTTGAAAAATGAAATATTTTGAAAGACGTTCCATGCCTGCAAAATTATTTTTCAAGAGTTCCTTTGGACTATTTTATGCAGCGAACGAACAGCGGAAGTGGAGTAATGCGGTCCAGTACCGGAAGTAGAAATGTGTTGACATAGAAACTTGATTTTAAATAATCAACTTTCAAAAATTCCTATATTAAGACCACCTTTGGGTCTGTTCAAAAGTGGTCAATTCCAAAGGTGGTGCCTTACTAGAGGACAAAGGTTGTGGAAAACACAATGAAAAATAACTGAAACCGTTCAACCTCTTAAACATGCCTCTAAAAGCAAAATTTGCCTTTATTTAAGCTTGTCTTAATTGCGGAATTTCACTGAATGAGAGCGGATCGTTTTATTCGAACATTCTCATTTCTATTAAAGTTCGAACAATTTGACATGAGATTGACATTTATGCAAGGAATAAATTAGTCAATGCTATCGCCTAATATGTTGGCTTTCGTAAACTTCTCGTGAATTTTCGGCATCTCGTGAATAGCGACCCATTTACCAACCTCTATGTATTGTATAACAATATAAGTATCGCCATCTTCGGAAAACGACGATGATAAATATATGCATTCAGTCGGGTGTGAAATTATGTTAATAGAGTTCACCAGTCTCAGGTCAATTTGTTAGAACTATATAAACACATCATTGAAACATATATGTTTACGGAAGACGAAGTGGCCGAGTGGTAAGGCCTAAACTTGATTAATTAAAGTTTTCAAAAACAGTGTGTTATGTTACTCATAAGAATCGTCTCATCGATGGTTTTCTAAAATGTGCACGCAACCCAATTTTTCGAGATAAAGTAGGAACCATCCCCTCGCCGAAATAATCATCAAAACCCTGTTAACTTAATCTACTGGAAGAATTAAACTCTGGTAAATGAGCCAGCAATATTCGAAAATTGAAGTTACCTACATACATGTACACTGTACCGTAAAATTCCTTTATTAAGACCACTTTTGAATAGTCCCAAAGGTGGTCCCTTACAAGAGGACAACGGGTGTGTAAAACACACAAAAATACCTCTTAAACATGCCTCCAAAAGCATAATTTGCCTTTATTTTAGCTCGTCTTCACTGTATTTAGAAGCGACTACCAGCCCATTATCTTAAGTTAACTTATGACGAGGTGGCCGAGTGGTTAAGGCGATGGACTGCTAATCCATTGGGGTTTCCCCGCGTGGGTTCGAATCCCATCCTCGTCGACGTATCTTTTAGTCTGCACTTTTTAAAAATGTTTAATCTATAGGCCTATCAACTATTATTTAAAACTTATGGTGACTCTCATTTTGCTGTTTCTTTGCTCTGTTCGAACATAGAAAAAAAGTTTCATTGATGATTTTATGCATTTCTACAACCCAAAACATCAGTCCTGAGGGCATTAAAGAAGGCTTAATGTGGGTCTAGTAGCTCGAACCCATAGTAGTAATTCTGTTATTCAGTTTAAATTTAAATTTTAGTGTATCTTTAGCGCAATGTTTCTTATTAATCATCGATGTAGTTCTAACGAGTACCCACAGCCTATGTCTTGGACCTGAATCATCACGTGAACAAGTCCGTGAAATGAGCATCCCTTAAAACCCCTCTTTATATAGAGAAAATTGGGGTTTACTGGGGCATTCATTATTTTTCTGCTCCAAGACATAGGCTGTGGGTTCTCGTTAGAACCGCATCATTGACCTATTTAATGTGGGTCTGAACTGTTTGCCAAAATCTGGTTTTATAACAACACGAAAAAACGCCTTTATGATTGTGACCCTCTTAAACCCCACTCTACTATTGTAAACCTGTGGTTCACAGGGGTATACATTATTTTTTCTTATTCTCCTCAACAACATAGATTGTGGGTACTCGTTAGAACCGCCGCGCCGAGGCGCTTCAAACGAGTTGCCTTATATCAATCTATGGTTTGAGTAGAAATAAAAAAATATCAGAACTTTTCATCTGAAATTTGGTGAAATTTCAGCCTCGATAGCGCAGTGGTTAACGCGTTCGACTTATGATCATGATCGAGAGGTAGTGCGTTCGAATCCGGCCACCGGTATCGAGGTGTGTCCTTGGGCAAGACACGTAATGACACTGTCCCACTCCACCCAGATGTAAATGGGTAGCAGTGTGCCTCTCTCTCTCTCGCGCGCGCGTGAAAACACCCGGAATGGGTGTTCGACAACGATTCAATAAGCTTTAAGCTTTCATCGCAATCGAACTAAAATAAATTAGTATAAACTAAATTTGGTGAATATATTTTCAATGATCGGATAAACCAGATATCAATGTAACGCGTCATCCGGATATATCATTTCGCAAGACGAGGTGGCCGAGTGGTTAAGGCGATGGACTGCTAATCCATTGGGGTTTCCCCGCGTGGGTTCGAATCCCATCCTCGTCGAGGTCTGTTTTGTCTTAGTTCATTTTGTTTGTTTGTTTGAATTGAAGTTGTAAGTCCCTGTCAGCACTATTTAGGTCATTTCGGAGACGTTGCCTCCAATTTTGTGGGACTTTTACCCGACATTGAGATGAAATCTCAAGCCCTCCGTTCAAACAAACCATAATAAGGGTGTATATGCCGGAAGGTCCGGACTCTTAGCACGTTGTCTGGGCTTGCTCAGCCCTTCTAAGCGGTATTTTGGTTGTTGTTTTTTTGTTTTAGTTTTACGGCCCTTTCAAGATTATTTCACTCATATCAAGCCGATCGTTAATCAGAGGTGGGCGAAAACCGGAGTACCCGGAGAAAAACCACCTGACCATCCGTTGCAGAACTTGGCGTCTCACATGTGCCCCGAGCGAGGCTCGAACCACAGCGGTGAGAGACCTAATGAATAAGAGTCAGCGCTCTTATCCACTAGGCCACGGAGGCCCGTCACTAAGCGGTTTACCAGAACTCATGTATGGTCGGTTTTAGCTCTGCGTAAAAAGCACCATGCAGCCCAATCTATTTCTCCAACCCCGATGGGCGGGACCATAGGTCGCACCCTATCATCACTTAAAGTTTATTAACATTTTTGCCCCTTAGGGTCAGAAATTAACTCCTCCATGTTTGAATTTGAATACAATATACAGAAAAATTCCTTAGAAGCTTCTGTGGTGTAGTGGTTATGCTACTCGCCTAATAAACCAGGGATTGCAGGCTCGATCCCTGGATTCTCCAGACTATCGGATGAGTCTTTAAACTGAAGTCCCGTCTCCGTATGACCTTAGCTGTTGGTGGGAAGTAACTCTGAAACACACTCAAACAGAAAAAGTCCTATATTAAGACCATCTTTGGGACTTTTCAAAAGTGGCCTTTAAGACCACTTTTGAACAGTCCCAAAGGTGGTCGCTGACCACAGGACACTGTGTGCAGAAAACACAAAGAAAGAATAAATGATTCCAAATAAGCATTGTAAAGCTGAATTAGTCTCAATTTTGTGGTTTTAAAAGCGGAATTTTACTGTATAATTTTTGAATTTGGTGTTTAGTAAAATCATCAATCAGATGGAAAACCGTTTTGATCCAGATCAGATGATTCGACATGAGCTGAAACGGTCGAAAGGTTCACCCATTTTGCCACATAATTCAATGCATGATATGGATCGGGCTGTTTCTGGTTTACAACTAAGGCCTAAATTGCCGAAACTAGCTCATCTAGTCCAGGTTTATTTGTTTATTTGATTGTGGTTTAACGCCCCCGTCAACACTATTTAGGTCATTTTGGAGACGTTGCTTCCAATTTTGTAGGGTTTTTACCCGCCAATTAGATGAACTGACATTTCAAGCGCCGCCCAATGATACCATTTTTGAGTTATCTTTGAGATATTTTGCTTACAAGCTATTTTCCTGTGTTTAAATGCCTATATATTATAACTACGCAAAGGGGAATAATCTGGTCAATTCTTCATTAAAATTATTCAAAATTAAATCAGGTCAGCTTCACATTTGTTTCAAACAGCCTGCAAATTTTAAGAGCCTAGCCCGGACGGTTCTTAACATATTTTGTTTGCAAGCTCTTCCTATGCAAAAAAGCGCAAGTATGCAAAGGGCCATTACTCTGCAACAATACGTCTGACTGAAATGAAAAAAAAATACCGATCATCTATTTTTTTCATAAGCAATCCACATACGAAATTTTAGAACCGTAGCGTATGCGGTTCCTAAGATGCAATTTGCCCCCAGAACTTCTTCGAAGTTGGGGCATAACGACATCTCGAGCCCTACCGACCAAAGAAACTACTTTTCCTGGGAATGCTTAGATCTTCTAAGCTGTTTGCTATATAGTACACAAAGGTTCGGTCGGTTTCAGCTCTACGCGGACTCTCACGCACGCATCCCTGCGCATAATACTAAGTAATGAGGATGACGCAATATCGATAGCTTCGCACTCGTGAAAACTTGGATGTTGTGAACACACGCGATGAAATAGTTTTGGTATCCGCCTAAAAAAGTAAATATCCTCTATTACATTTTCAGTAGTGATTTACTGAGATTTCTCAGTGAATTATCACTGAGTGATTATTTCATTTCGAACGTTCTGACGTCATAATTGCTACGCGACGTTGCTGACGTCGTTTGTAAGAACAATAGCAATAGTTGGCGTGATCATAGAAATCAGACTTCAGTTTTCGCGTCCATTTGAGACCTGCAACACGAAGATAAAGTATGATTTTCTTGATAATACAGATCTACCTTCATGACATCGTTGCATCTGTAATTCAAGCACAGGATGATTTTTGCGTTGAAATAAAAACAAAATGGCGACTGATTTTCAAACTAAACCACGCCTTATGAAATCCATGCCCTAAATGGAACTATTTTTGTTGGCAATCAAAATGGTGGAATTTGAAAATTATATGGTAAAACATGAATGGAAATGTAATAAACAGTTTATTTTGTTGTTTTGATTGATTACGGAGAAATAATTCACCCGTGTTCTAAGGCTTTCGTGCAAACAACTCGTTCGCTATCGCTCACTCGTTTTTACTCGGAAGCCTAAGAACGCTTGTGTATTATTTCACCGTAATCGATCAAAAAACCAAATTTATCATATGGTCTCGCGTCTGAGAGTGTAATAACGCCATGTATTATTTTCGATAATCCACTAGTGGATTAAATATGCAAATTAGCTAGATACGTCCCGTAACGTTACATGTACGACGTCCTTAACGACGTCGCGTTTTCTAACGGCAGAATATTGACATTTTTGTAACCAATAGTGAATAAAAAGCGTTTTAAATGTCATATGATAAATAGAATCTTGCATTCGTGCTCGTGTATTATTGAATTTATTAAACTCGTTGAGGAAAAGGGATAAAATGCTCGGCAAAGCCTCGCATTTTATCCCTTTTCCTCAACTCGTTTAATAAATTCAATAATACATGAGCACTCATGTAAGATCCTCTATAAACTCTATTTCATCTGAAAATTAGTGAAATTTCAATATATTTGAATAGGCGTGTTTTCTTTATGACAGGATAAATCAGCCAGATATCAAAGTGACGTGCCTTCTGGCAATACCGGTAAGTAGTAATTCGCAAGACGAGGTGGCCGAGTGGTTAAGGCGATGGACTGTTAATCCATTGGGGTTTCCCCGCATGGGTTCGAATCCTATCCTCGTCGAGGTTTTCTTTTGTCATTTTATTTTGTTGACGTTCTGCGTCCCTGACAAACACTATTTATGTCATTTTGAAGACATTGCTTCCAGTTCTGTGGGACTCTCACCCGACATTGTCTCAAACAAACCAATAAGGACCAATAAGACGACTCTGATGGGAGCTGTTGGTTAATTGTATCGTTTCCTGATCATTGCCCTCACTTCAATTTTTTTTATATGCCGGGAGGTGCTGACTCGCAGCACGCTGCCTTGGCTGGCTTAGCCCTTCTAAGCGGTTTACCAGTACTCATGTGCGGTCGGTATTAGCTCTGCTTAGAGACAACATGCAGCTCAGTCTATTCCTCCAAGCCCCGATGGGCGGGCCCTTAGGCCACACCTTATCATCACTTAAAGTTTTATTAACACTTTTAGAAGTCTCCGTGGTGTGGTGGTTACGCTACTCGCCTTGTAAACTAGGGGTCGCAAGATCGATCCCGGGGTTCTTCAGACTTTCGGATGAGTCTTTAAACCGAGGTCCCGTCTCTGTATTACCTTAGCTGTTTGTGGGACGTAAAATTCAAACTCACGCACACACATTAATAAACACTTTTGCCCCTGAGTGTGCGAAGTGAACGCTTCTATGTTTGAATTTGAACACAGAAAAAATCCTATATTAAGACCACCTTTGGGACAGTTCAAAAGTGGTCTTTAAGACCACTTTTGAACAGTCCCAAAGGTGGTCTCTGACCACAGGACACTGTATGCAGAAAACACAAAGCAAGAATAACTGATTCTCAATTATTTTAAAGCAGACTTAGTCCCAATTTTGGTGGTCTTAATAGCGGAATTCTTCTGTATATTTTTTTTACTTTGGTGTTTAGTAAAATCATCAACAGGATGGCAAACTGTTTTGATCCAGATGAGATGGTTCGATTTGAGCTGTAACGGTCGAAAGGTCACCCATTGGCCACATAATTCAATGCATGAAATGAATTGGGCTGTTTCTGGTTTACAACTAAGGTCTAAATTGCCGAAACTAGCTAATCTGGTCTAGGTTTCTTTTTGATTGTGGTTTAACGTTCTCGCCAACACTTTTTAGGTCATTTTGCAGACATTGCTTCCAATTTTGTGGGACATTTACCGAAATGACATTTCAAGCCATGCCACCCAATTAAGCCATTTTTGAGATATCTTTGAGATATTTTGGTTACAAGTTTTTTTTTTTCCTGTGTTAAAATGCAAATATATTATAATTACGCAAAGCGACATGATTTGATCAATTCTTCATTAAAATTATATCAAAATTTAATCAGATCATCTTCACATTGGTTCCAAACAGACTGCAAAATTTCAATAGCCTGGCAGGGGCGGTTTTTAACATATTTGACTTACAAGCTTTTCATTTGCAAAAACGTGTAAGTCTGCAAAGGGCCATCACTCTGCAACAATACGTCTGACTGAAGTGAACAAAATAATAAAAAAAATACGGGTCAGCTACTTTTACATAAGCCACAGAATCCGCATCTGAAATTTTAGAACCATAGCGTATACGGTTCCTAAGATAAAGCAAAAGCAGCACGTGAACAAGTCCGTGAAATGAACACCCCCTTACACCCCACTTTATATAGAGAAAACTGGGGTTTACGGGGGTAAACATTATTTTTCTTATTTTTACTCCAAGACATAGGTTGTGGGTACTCGTTAGAACCGCCTCAATGAGGCGGTTCTAACGAGCACCTACAGCCTATGTTTGCAGTATAAATAAGAAAAATATCATGGAATTTCATGCGAAAAGTAGCCATTTTTTGAGATGTGAAAAATGCACTATGTCGCACGGGTGTTATCGTAATGGCAATTTGCCCCCAGAAATTCTTCGAAGTTGGGGACTAATCACCTCTCAAGCCCTATACCGGCTAAAGAAACTACTTTTCCTGGGAAGGCTTAGACCGTCTAAGCGGTTTACTAGTACACAAAGGTTACGTCGGTTTCAGCACTACCTGGAAGCACCATGCAGCTCAACCTATTTCACCACGGGCGCGTACCTACGGCCATGACCGTCACGTTTAATCCAAAACGGGACATTGAAAAACCGTGCAGGTCCAGTTCAGACGCCGGACAACGCGGTGTCTGATCAGGGCGAGACTGATATCAGTCCTAGATGTTAATGTTTTTTTCCATGCTTTCCACATTTTATCTCATGCCGTCATGCCAGGCCAGATTTTATTTTATGCTGTCTCAACATCTAGGTGGAATTAGTGTACTGATATATTAATGGGCAATAGTCAGATTCCTTACATAACCACTGAACTTTTGAGATAGAGCTCAAGAGAGAGATTTAGTGAGGGGAACTTTTTTATTCATCTAAGGATTACTTAATAAAAAAAGTAACATCTCAACAGACTTTATAAGTCTAGATCAGGGCCTTCACTGTTTGGAAATATTCACCCTTAAATTTCTAAACTTGTCAACCCACTAGATTTAGGAATGTTCTATGTACATGATGTCTATACTATGCGGAAAATTCCATTCAGTACAACAAAAGGCAAGCGATTAAAAGAAATGGTAGAATTCTTCTAGCCATGTATTTTATCATTTGATCAAGCATTGACGAACAGAAGCATTAATTTCCGAATTTTGGGGACATCGACTTGAAATACATTTTTGAAATGTACATATATTATGGCTGAATATTTTGTAAACCACGAAGGCCCGTATAGGATACTGTCAGACGCCGCGGTTTGTGACGTCTGATCTAGGTCTGAACTGTTTGCCAATATCTCATTTTATAAGATCGCGAAAACACGCCTTTATGATTGTGACCCCCTTAAACCCCACTTTTATATTGTAAAACTGGAGTTCACAGGGGTATACATTATCTTTCATATTTCTTCAAAACAACATAGATTATGGGTACTCGTTAGAACCGCCTCGACGAGGCGGTTCTAACGTGTTGCCTCAATCTATGTTTTGAGCAGAAAACACATGTGTATGAAAAGTAAAATTTCAATATATACTGAACCGAAAAAGAACCGCAACTCCAAATATAAATGCGAGTATTTGCAAAAATAATCATGTTTGCAGAAAATCGATTTAATGACGCAATAATATAATCATTCCTGAATGTAACTACCCTAGAGAGTTCAATTTCCAGTGAGAATGTTTGGAACACAAATCCGTTTTGTCATAGTGGTATTCATTTCACAAGTTCAAAACATAAGCAGTTAATAGCGAGTATGTCCTCCGTTTGCATTCAGTGCTGCACGCACACGCCTGGTCATGGACAGGATTAAACGATTGATCTCTGCCTGGGGAATAGCATGCGCGAGACGCAAGGCTTGACGCGTTGTTGGCGGCTGGGGTGGGGGGGGGGGAACGTACGCGCCTATCCAAGACGTCCCACAAATGTTCTATAGGAGAGAGATCTGGACTATACGGAGGCCAGTGCATCACGTCAACGTTGTTATGCTGAAGAAACGCCATGCTGAGCCTTGCTACATGCGCCCGAGCCGTATCCTGTTCAAATGTAACGTTGTGCTGTCGTACATATGCAACAACTACCGGTAGTAAAACGACGTCAACGTAACGCTGAGCCGTCAAATACCCATCAATGAATACCAGGGGCCTTCTATGACCATAAGATATGCCAGCCCACACCATCAACCCGACGCCTCCAAATCGATCACGTTCAACCAAACAATTGTCACGATAACGCTCCCCGTCACGCCTATACACACGTTGACGGCCGTCAGCTCTGTAAACAAGTACCTGGACTCGTTAGAAAACATTACGTTACGCCACTGGCCTATGTTGTGTGAGCCACGCCATTTTAATCTGACGTCGTCGTGGTGTTAATGGCATACCGACGTACGGACGGTGAGGACGTAAGTCAAACACTCGAAGGCGATTCCTGACACTATCTGCACTTATTCGATTGGTGTGCGTTCCTTGTGTCACCTGAGACGTCTCGACGGCTGTACGGAACCGATTTCGAAGGTGGGTTAGGCGGATGTATCGGTCCTGTCGACGTGTCGTGACGCGTGGACGTCCACTTCTGGGCCTGTCATTTGTCGTTCCCGTTTGACGTAGACGCTGGTACAAACGAGTTATCGTCAATTTACTCACTTGGAAGTTCCTGGCGATGACAGCCTGAGCCGTCCCACGTAGAAACATTTGGACCGCTACATGTACGTTACGTTGATCTTGCGTCAAACGAACCATATCCCGTAGAGAAATTTTACCAGACTTTTGAAACCTAAACTCTAGGTAACACAATATGCCAATAGGAGCTTTTTTCGTGACGTACTTCCGGTTCTAAAAATAGAACGGGAAAAGCCCTAGCCGTCAACTGTCCTATTGCTTCAAGGCAGTGGGACAAATAAAATGTTAATTACCGCGTAAAACAGTGGAATTCTTTTAAACTTTTGACGAATTCTAATGTAAGATAGTGAGAGAAACACTGATACGCTGCCAGGGCTGAAATTTCGAATAACGAAAACATGCCTATACAAATACATTATCAATTTTTTAGCCAAAAAATGGAAATTTTAAGATGAAAAATGGTAATAATTTTCTTAATTTTGCTCAAAAGATAGATTGCGGGGACTCCATAGACCCGCCTCGAGGAGGCAGTTCTATCGAGTACCCACAATCTACTTTTTTGAGCAGAAATAAGAAAAATAATGTTTACCCCTGTAAACCCCAGTTTTACTGTATAAAAGTGGGGTTTTAGAGGGTCAAATTCGCATAGGCGTGTTTTCATGATGGCAAATCCCAAGTGTTATTTTCTTAATTAACTGCTCTTAAAGATATATTAAACGTACGACCCAACATGGTCCTCCCTCTCTCTCCCTCTCTCAGCGTACCAGCAATTAGCGAGCGTAGGTAAATGTAAATTACAGTTTGTTGCTAAATAACTCCATGCCAACTGGCATGTACCGTGTCAACAACGTCGTGTCTACATCAAACCAACGGTTTAATATATTAAGCGATGTATGCTATAATTGTAACTCTCGGGTATGCGCCTGTGAATTTTCAGAGACAGTGTTTCTTTCTGATGATCTGCAAAACAGTGATGAGACCGATAATATAGAACGTTCTGTATCAATTCTTAAATCATGTGTTGTAAAATCTAAATCCTGTGAGCCTAGTCAAATTCGCCAGTCAATTTCTAATTCAGTATTTCGTGAAAATAATTGTGCAAGTATAACTGGCAGAAACGAAGCACGTGCAGATAGTAGTTTACAGAATCGTATGAGTGGTTCTACTAGCATACATAAAGGTGCCATCTCTTTTAATTTGCCTGAAAAAGGAATTAATTTTAGACACATAAATATACAGGGCATATGCGGACAAAATCTCTCAAAATTTTCTGAGCTAGAATTATTGCTTACATTACCTGAAAATAGTAACCTGCACATATTTGGTATTAGTGAAACCAAGTTAAAAGGCCATAAAACCACAAATGCGTTTTTAATTGATGGATTTCAAACTCCTTTTCGAAAGGATAATTATGATAATGGCGGTGGGGGTCTGCTAGTCTACGTTCGAAACGGAATCAACGCAAAACGAAGAGATGATATCGAAAGTAATGGTATTGCCTGTATATGGATTGAAGTCACGCCCGATAAAGGCAAACCGTTTCTTGTGGGGAATTTATATAGACCACCTGATTCGAAAATAGAGTATAACGACCGATTTGAGGATTTTATTGATAATGTTATTAGCGAAGAGAAAGAAATAATACTGCTAGGTGATTTCAATAAAAATTTGTCTACTGCAAATCCTGATAGGGATTGGTATAATTTCATGTTGTCACTAGGCCTTAGTCAAATGGTAAATGAACCAACAAGAGTATCTCAAACAACTAGTTCATTGATTGATCATATTTATACAAATTTAGAAGAGAACATTAGCCATGTGACTGTAAACAAATTAGGAATTAGTGATCATTATGCTATTTTCGGAAACAGGAAGCTAAACTTCGCCTTGGGTAAACGTTCGCACCAAACAATCACTTACCGTTCTTTCAAAACTTTTGATGAGAATTTATTTATTCAAGACCTTCTGTTACTGCCTTGGGAAATCATTGAAACACTTGATAGCGTTGATGAAATGGTTGAAATTTGGAATTCCTTATTTTTGGGAGTTGTAAATAGACACGCACCACTAAGAACTCACAGAGTAAAAAAGAAACGCCAACCAGATTGGATAACACCTGAAATTTTGGATCAAATCAAAGAAAGAAACAAATGTAAAATTAATGGTAATTTAGATCAATATAAACTTCTTAGAAATAAAGTATCAACGCAGATAAACGCATCTAAACGAAAAACGTACCAAGATCAAATAGAGAAGGGTAAAGATAATCCTAGAACAGTCTGGAAACTATTTAAAAAATTCGGAGCTTCGGGAAAGGGACTTGGTAGAGAAAATATTCTTGGTGTCAATGATAGTGACCGTTTTGTAACAAATGATAAAGAAATTGCTACTATCTTTAATCAGTATTTCGTTAATATAGCGACTAAATTAAAAGAACCCATTAAGGACTCTGATTTCAATGACTTAAAAGATTATGTGCACGAACAAGTCAGCCCTGAGGCAAATTTTAACATCCCAAATATAAATATAAGTTTTGTAGCAAATTTCTTGTTACACTTAGATACAGCTAAGTCTACCGGGCTGGATTTTGTTGGTCCCAAATTATTAAAAATTGCACCGGAAGTCCTTTCACCTAGCATAGCATTTATAATTAATTCAAGTATAAAGTCTGGTATTTTTCCAGGCATATGGAAGCAAGCAAGGGTCAGTCCAGTTTTTAAGGTAGGGCCTAGAGAAGAAGTGAATAACTATCGCCCCATATCCATTTTGCCAACACTTTCTAAGATAATTGAAAAATGGGTAACAATAAAGTTGTCCTCATTCTTAGATTCACATAATCTTCTTCATCAGAGGCAGAGTGGTTTTAGAGAAGGCCATTCAACAGAAACAGCCATGCTTTTGATGATTGATACTTGGTTAAAAGCAATAAATGAAGGGAAGCTTGTAGGCTGTGTAATGGTAGATTTTCGCAAAGCGTTTGACATGGTAGATCATCAGATACTTCTAAAGAAAATGGGATTATATAAATGTAGTAACTTATCATTATCTTCGTTCCGATCATATTTGTCAAACAGAAAACAATCTGTTTTAATAAATGGTATAATGTCAGAAAAACAAAATGTACCATGTGGAGTCCCACAAGGGTCAATCCTGGGTCCGTTGTTATTTTTATTATTTGTTAACGACATGCCCTTGACATGGAAGACAGCTGTTTCTGAAATAGATTTATGTGCTGATGATACTACTATTTATGACATTCATGCAGACAAAACACTTCTTGAAAATAATCTTCAAAGAGCACTGCAGTTGCTGCAAAATTGGTGTAAGGAAAATGGAATGGTACTCAATACAGCTAAAACAAAAGTAATGTTTATAACCAGCAGACAAAAAAGGGTCACCTTAACTGATAACATTTTAAGTCTTAAGTATGATGGCGTAGATTTGCAACTGAGTAGTAATGAAAAGGTATTAGGCATAAATATAGACGAAAATTTCATGTGGAATACACATTTTAATTATGTCTCAAAGAAGGTATCATCAAATTTATGGCTTCTGTCACAAATAAAAAACTATCTATCTTTAGAGCATAAACTTTTATATTATAATGCATATATAAAAACACATTTTGACTATTGTAGCATCATCTGGGGCAGTACATCTAATAGCAATATAAATAAGATAAATAAACTACAGCGGAGAGCATGTAAAATTATACTAGGCAACACTTATACTAACTTATCAGATGCGCGAAGCCAACTTAAAATCCTTTCGTTTGATGAATCAGTATTTTTACAGAAGGCAAAAGTTATGTATAAAATAGCTAACAATATTGCGCCTGTCTACTTAACAGACTTATTTCAAATGAGGAATGTTAATGATACTTATTCTAATTTGCGGTCGGTTGTCAACCGAAATTTCTTAATACCGAAGCCGAGCAATAATTTGTTTAAAAGCAGTCTGTCATATTCGGGAGCACTTATTTGGAACTGCATTCCACTTGATATCAAGAACGCAGCCTCGATTAATTCGTTTGCGTCAAAATGTTTAGAGTGGATGAAAAGATAATTGCCACACCCCCACCGTCATATTGTCATCATCATCATTGTGTTTACATAAAGTTGTTTTGTTCACTTGTGTGAACCTGGACATAATGTAAATTATTTCTTACAAAATTTTGATCTAAGGCTGTTGCACTGGGTGTGGATGAGTGTTGTCTAGCTGTGGTTGAAATATCGATGGATGCGAGTGGATGTACTAACGGGAAAGTATACGCCGGTATCAGTATTTGTTCATTTCGGGGATAACTGTATATGTATTGTAATTTTGGGGAGGTGAATTGCGGGTTTTGCGTTGGAAATTTCGCTTTACGGCGACGCGTAAGCGGAGCCGTTTAACGTAAATTTCGACCGTGGTGCCGGGGATTTGCCTCCCCAAGTGACGGTTTTCAATACAGTTATCCCCATTTTGATGCACTTTTTCGGTTGTGCTTCTTTGTACAAAGCGTTAAGCGCTGTGAGCTGCGTAAAACCAAGCGTCAGCCAATGAAAAGCGACGTTACATCATGACGTCGGGTTCCTACATAATATCGCAGGACATACTATTGATTTTTTTTCTGACGCTATCCAATTAAAGGCCTCGTTAAATACGTAAGTGGATTAGAATTGAAGTTTAGCCTCCCCCCCCACCCCCATTACATTAACTTTGTAAAGGTCATTTTGGCAACGTTGCTTCCAATGTGTTGGGATTCTTGCCCGAGGTCGAGATGAAATGAAATCTCAGGCCCCGTCGCCCAATCAAACCAATAAGGTGTATGCTTGAATGAACGGTCCTACTCGCACCTCTTCGTCTGGACAGGCTTAGAAACGCTGAGTGATTTGCCGGTGCCCATGAGCAGTCGGTTTTGGCCCTGCCTAAGGGCATCATGCAGCCAGATCTGTTTCTTCAGGCCCTGATGGGAAGGGGGCCTCAGGTATCAGTGTTGTAGCCCTTTCATTGTAAACCGATAAATGTTTTGTTATTTCTGTGTGTTAGCAAGTTTCAAAGCTCCAAATTTTGATTTTACACTTGTAAGCATAAATTTGACAAAGTTTCGCGCAACGTTATTGCCATACGACGTCATCCAATGTATCGTCATAAAACGGTACCAAACGATGGCATCTTGAATAGAAAACTTGGCAATAATACATGGTATCTGCATGCCTGTTTCACATTTTTAACATTAAGTATTTGTAGCTGTGCAATAGCATGATTGTATATATTGCACGTTTTCATGAATAATTTGTTGATTACGTGCGAGCTTTTTATATGGGTGAGCGAGTATTTTCATGTAACTATTATCTTTTCATGCGTCCGTCTCATTTTTCCATCCATTTCATGTTAAAATCTATGATTGTTTAATTCTTGTGTTTGCTTAAATGTCTAATATAATTGTTATGTATGTAATCACTATATATGTTTTACGAGGGCCTCAGGGAAGATTGGCTATGCCAACTGAGTAACCCTCTATAAATAAAGTCTACTTAAAGTCTCTACTTAACATCAAACGAATTTGACTTTGCAACGTCGATGAAAGGTCAGAACGTTGCGTTGGCGATAATACGGCGCTTAATAAAATGCCATTTGCCCAGTGCTCGGACCCATCAAGACTCAGTGTGATTAGAACATTTAATTCAAAACAAACATAGAACACCCTTTCAGTGCATGAGAATGAAACACTCCTTCGCAAGTGCAAGATTTTACAGTAAAATCTGGTAGATTTGTAGATTTGTTCAACCTTCCCAGCCCTTATATTAACCCATTTGGTACCAGAAATCCCCCGCCCCCGCCCATCCGGGCTTGGAGAAATAGATTGGGCTGCTTCCACGCAGAGCTGATACCGACCGCACATGAGTACTGGTAATCCGCTTAGGTCTAATCCTACCCAGGAAAATTGCTGCGAGTAGGCCCGTCCATTCTTATAAACCCTTTTTGTTTCATTAGGCGACAGGGATTGAGATGTCATTTCATCTCAATGTTGGGTAAAAGTCCCACAAAATTGGAAGCAACGTCTCCAAAATGACCTAAATTGTGCTGACGGGGACGTTTAACCTCAAAACAAACAAAAGCGGAAATCCCAAAAGGGGTAAGTGGCAAACAGTGCAGGCCCAAATCAGACGCAGCAGAACGCGGCGTCTGATCTGGGCATACACTATTTACATTTCCAAATAAATTTTGAAGACCAAAACAACCATGACGGCATTAACTCTTCAATTTATTAAAATTGCACATATACATGCAGACAAATCGCTGGACATTTTGTAAGTAAGCTTTCGTGAATAACGGTATCTCAAGCCATTCACAAAGAGATTTTCGACAATTAAAAACGGATCCAGGATAAATGAATTTCAGTAATAAAAGCAAAATATCATTCTTTCCTTGTCGAGGAATTATTTCATTGTAAACAGGTATATTTTCTCTCAAAATGTCTGAATATTGTTAGCATTTTAAGTTCCGCCAATACATTTGAATAGCGATGGCCGTTTCAATTGACGGCCAGTGCTTTGCGCATGCGCAAGAATGACGTCATAAACGGAATTCCTAAAACCTCCTATATGATGAGATTACTGTATACATTTAATGTACTGCACCAGGAAATGTTGAAAACAAGGAATTGCCAGGTGCACACCGGTTACCGCGGTACAACGTGACGCGACTGAGTACAACAAACGCTACTGTTTTTCTTTGACGGGAGAAAAGTGTGAGTACAATGTTTCCTTTATTTTGTCGAACATATCAAGATTTACGTTTTTCTGTTGGTTTTGCGATGACAACAGATTGTGTTTTTGTTGTCTTTCCAAATTTTAAGGTATGACACGGTCAGAGAAGTGAAATCAAAGCCACAAATTAGGCCAAAATAGGTAGAAAAACAAAACTTCAAGTTTTAAGGGTCTATCAATCAAAAATAAATGACATATACACGAGCATTCTTGGGTTTTTCATGTCTCTAGGCATCAAAGTAAGTATACTATTTTTAATAATTTATAAAAAAAATAGTTTAAATCAGAATCGTACCGATTTTTCTTGACGGATCATGTGTTGTGTTTGGGTACACTAAACACGGAACAGATGGAACAACAAACACGATTATGGAAAACCGTATTTGGACGTTTTTACCCATTATAAGCGCCATTTTTCAAGAAATAGCCAAGAGGAACGATATATATTTGTCCTTTAGTTGAAAAAATTACAATATGTACAGTGTACGCTTGGCCATTCCTAAAACAAAAACTGAGTGTTTTGGGTTGTAAGGTGTGACATGGAGACAACTTTTTAAAACATATGCACAATAGACAGTCGCTATAATCCATAAAAAATGTCACAAACAAATAACCTGTTTGTTTGTTTGAATTGAGCTTTGACGTCTCTGTCAACACTATCAAGGTCATTTTGGCATTGTTTCCAATTTTGCAATTCTTTGTATCCGTTATTGAGAATTAACGACATCTCAAACCTACCACCTAAGGAGAATAATAGGGTATATGAAGGAACGGTCGGACTCGCACCACTTTGCCCGGGAAGAGTAAAACCTTCTAAGTGGTTAACCAGTAGTCCTGTGCGAAGTATCATGCAGCCCGTTTATTCCCCCCAAGCAGCGGCGGATGGGGCCCAAGAATAACCTGTACATAAACATGTAAACAATATAAAAAACAGAGGGACCGTTCAAATAGCCAACAATGAGCTATACTGAGCAAAACTAACTTCAATGAGACAGCACTCACAGTGCAACCACAAGAATCTGCAAAATAATTTGTGAGTAAAGAAGTTGCGCAAGCAGATAGTCTGATCGCCGAAAGCAGCAACGAAAGACTATCCCCGTATGCAAGTTCTAGCACACCAGACGAGGAAATCCTAGATTGTACCCTGGAATAGAAACTTTTACCCTACCCGGGTTTTCTACGAAGGGATGGTGTTGAAGACGAGAATTCTGAGGTGTTTAACTCAAAGGGTGTTTGATGTGCGCTATTTGTTTAGAAAGTCGTGTACGCTGTCCGTAATGCGACGTCACTAAACGTCACAATAGACGTTAGCAGTCGAAGTGACCGCAGATTCAAACTCTACGTTTTAAGATTGAAGTAATGCAAGAAAAAGAATCTGAAATGGGTGTGCCATGAAATGTTCTCTTTGGTAATCATTCTGTTTCACTCACCTCATAAACCAGGAGTCCTGGGTTCGAGTTTTGGCTTCTCCAAACTTTCTGACGAGTCGTTAAACTGGGGTCCACTCTCTGTATAACCTTAGCGGGTTGCTGGGACGTTTAACTCAAAATACACAAACGGTCATTTTCTCCCTTTCACTGACTTAAGAAAGGCAGTTGTCAAATTCTGGCGTAAGAATATGCACTGTGTTGGTTTTATAAGCCTTCAAGGTAAACTAACTGGCTCGATGTGACCTAAATAGTGTTTGCTGGGCTGTTTAATGGACGGTCCGCCTCGCACCGCGGTTCCTGGACAGGCTTAGATCCTATAAGCGGTTAACCAGTACTAGTGTGCGGGTCAGTTTCAGCTCTGCGTGGAAGCATCATGCAGCCCATATATTTCTTCAAGCCCCTATGGGCGGGGGCGGTCAAAAATAGACGTAGAAGAAAAAGAAGAGGAAGATGAAGAAAAAAAAAGAAGCAGAGAGAAGAAGAGGAAGAAGAAAAAAAGAAAAAAAAGAAGAAAATGATGATGATGAAGAAGAAGAAGAAGAAGAAGAAGAAGAAGAAGAAGAAGAAGAAGAAGAAGAAGAAAAGTTGTATTTGTCTGGGATATACGCAACACTATTTATTAGCTAATATAGTTTCCTCCTCTGCCACGGGGACCGCACTTACAGGAAAGAATTTGCTCCGTGATGGGAGCAAATTCTTTCCTGTAAGAGTGGTCCCCATTTGGTAAACGGAGCTATTATTTTTAGCATTTTCCTTGGTTTGCGTACAAATGATTTTCTTCCAGCTACGCCCCTGATATTGTTACGGCCCACAACTTCTAATCCTGAATTATCCCCCTTGGCCTACAGGTTTATAACCAATGACAACTGCGCCATGGGTACGACTCTTTGGCACAGAGTCGATTACTTTTTTTAGCTATGCTCCATTCCTTCATTATGGCTGTCATGTCGGAAGATGTTGACTCGCCCGGGATTTGATTTTTTTTTTTCGCAAAAATGACCTCGCGTCAACATACGGACTTGGAAAAAAGGGGTGAGGTGTTACGGCCCGATGCACCTAACCTACATTATACCTCCTTTGGTTGATTATGCGGAAGACAACTGAGGAAGACAGTTAACTCGTTGGCTTAGTGCTTAGACCAATTGATTTTACCAGATCGTCCCAGGTTCGAATCTCTACATAGGCGATTATTCCCCCTTTTTTACAACTATACTTCTCTCCATTGTTACGACATTCATGCCGCAAGAATACCAAAGTAAGAGTCTTATATTTTTTATTTCAGAAAGATACATTATGGATGAGTTTGAGTTTAGCGATGCTGATCATCCAGATGACCCCAACACCATGTATACTATTGCCGAACCTAACAGAGAAACTTAGGATTGGGCTGATATTTTGTCTGGTGTCTCACAAGGTGCCGTTTTCGGTCCAGTTTTGGTCTTCGTGGACATTAATGACATTTTTACTGACATTGTGTAACAGGCAACAAAAATGCTACACATCTTTGGCCCGGTCGTGGTTCGAACCCAGGCCGCCGGATTGATAAGCAAATCTACCACGTTGCTACAAAAGCCGGCTTGTATCGAAAGGCAGTACAAGTGTGCTATATACATATACCCTATGCCATTCTCCCCATCCACATTGAGATTCGCCCTCGAATTTCTGGGAGTCCGAAAATCATGTGAAATAATACTCAAGGAGTTCTAATGCACGAACCCTCAAATTTGTTCTCTGCCTAGTTATCTGCTTAATGTATAGCATTAAACACTCATTCTGGTAAGACACCCGTACGACATAGTGTATTTTTTCACATCTCCTGAATGGCTACTTCTCTGATGAAAATCCATGATATGTTTCTTATATATACTACAAACATAGGTTGTGGGTGATCGTTAGAACCGTCTCAAGGAGGCGGTTCTAACGTGTACCCACAACCTATGTCTTATAGCAGATATAATAAAAAAGTATGTATATCCCCTTAAATCCCAGTTTTCTCTATGTAAAGTAAGGTGTGTTCATTTCACGGACTTGTTCGCATGATGTCATGCCACTTTTTCATGCCCAGCATCCGAGTCTATCCATTTGGTTCCGAAGTTTACTTAAGTCCTCTGTAACTCTAATGTCCCGGCAGCACACCCAGTCGTCTGCGAACAGTCTTATTTCTGAGTCAATGTCGGTGGAAATATGATTAATATGCAGGGAGTATAACAGTGGACCCCATTCGGGACCCAGACAAAAACTGGAACACACTCCAGATATACTCGCCGTTAACTCATATTGGGTCCATGCCATTTACAAAAACTTACTATTTTCAGTAGCAAAGAAAGGAATCTATAAATTCAAGAGTCTCCCCTCCCCACCAATGCCGAAACTAAATACGTTGGGTTGCCGTTGTTCATAAGTAGGGGATGTGGTAAAAACGTTCTGGAAAGCCAGAATAAATGCGTTCAACCGTCCCCTTTGTCCAAGGTTGTTGCCCAACCCTTTAAATTCGTACGTGTATAAGTTCGGAGATCATAATGAGAAATAAAAAGGCATTAAAGAGTATGTAACAGCAAAATGGATCGTTTTGAATTAAAAACAGCATCATGAATCATGCCTTCGCTGGCGGATTAAAGAGTTTTATTTGAATTTATTTCGACCCGGCCCACCGGGGCTTGAAGAAATAAATTTGGTTGCATGGTGCTTCCACGCAGAGCTGATTCTGACCACAAACGAATACTGGTAAACAGCTTAGAAGGACTAAGCCTTGCCGGGCAAAGCAGTGTGAACCAGATCGTCCATTGCATATAAGCCTTCTGTTTTCATTGGGCGGCAGGGCTTGAGAAGTCATTTCATCTCAATATCGGGTAAAAGTCCCACAAAATTGCAAGCAACGTCTCCAAATTGATCTAAATAGTGTTGACGGGGACATTAAACCCCAATTCAAACAAATATTTCAATTTATGAAGAATATTATCCGTGTTTGTTGCACCCAAATTGTGCTGACTAACCGCGTTATGGTGTATCATAACCCGTGGTAAGGTGTACCCTAACAAAAAATCAACCATTGAACAATCCACGGATTCAGTGGGTATTGACAAGAACTTGGGCTCAAGCAAATGCATCAAAGTGGAAGCTCTGAAATCGCAATAACATATAAATCACAAAATCATGTGCACAAAAGATGTTTTACTGCCAAAAAACATTGATCGAAGTATGCTGGGGTTGGTGAAAACACACTAGACGAAAGAAAAATGTTTGTGTTTTCGTTTATAATGAACAGAATTCTCTGCAACTGCATCAGTAAATGGTAAAACCATTATTCTGCAGTTATGCAAAATAACCACCCAAAAAGATTAGGATCTGGGCTACAATAAACCTTTTTCTTATCGAAAATACTGCTGTGACGTCATGATTTCTGTCGCGTTCGTTGTACTGTGTCTCGTTCGTTGTACTGCGGTAACCGGTGTGAGGTGGAGCGTTAAACTGTACAGATATCGCCCAAATGTTTTTTGCATAAGAAAGTTTAAAAAGTATGAAAGTAAATCGCAAAATAATTTTTCCGTCAACCTGATGGTTGCATGAAAATCTTTTGGGTTAAAAAGTTGCGTTTCTTTTTCGGTTCAGTATATTTGAATAGGCGTGTGATAAAAAACTGAAAGGTAAATCAGCCAGATTTCGAAGTGTCGTGTCATTTGGCGAATTTATTTCGCAAGACGAGGTGGCCGAGTGGTTAAGGCGATGGACTGCTAATCCATTGGGGTTTCCCCGCGTGGGTTCGAATCCCATCCTCGTCGATTTCTTTTTTTTTTTTTTTTTTTTTTTGTCGTATTTCATTATGTTCGTTTGTTTGTATTGGCATTGTACGTCCCTGTCAACACTCTTTTGGTCATTTTGGAGACATAAAATGCTAGGATAAAATATGTATATCAGCCAGATATCAATGTGATGTGTCTTCTGTACACGTCATTTTGCAAGACGAGATGGCTGATTGGTTAAAGCGATGGACTGCTAATCCTTTGGGGTTTCCCCGCTGTCATTTTGTTTGTTTATTTCATTTGAAGTTTTACGTCCATGTCAACACCAGACTTTGCCTCCAATTTTGTGGGTCTACCCGGCATTGAGATGAAATGAAATCTCAAGCCCTACCTTCCAAACAAACCAAAATTAGGGTGTACAGTCTAACCTGTGTTAACCCTCCCTTCCGCTGATTCAAGAAGGGCAGTTGTCAGTTTCTGGTCAAAGAATGTGCACTGTACTGGTTAACCGCTTACGTATAAGCCTGTCCAGGTAAAATGAGGATAGTTAAACTGACCGGCTCAAAACATGACCTAAAATAGTGTTGGCTGGGCCGTTAAACTAAAACTAAGAAAGCAAAAAAAAAATAAACACACACACGTACACACACACGTACACACACACACACGTACACACACACACACACACACACACACACACACACACACACACACACACACACTGCCAGAATGTGCTTCCTTAAGATTGCGAATCTTAGAGCATTTCCCTTTTCGGGAACAATATGGATGTTTGCTTCAGAGAAGTTGCTTGTTTAATACAGGTGGCCACTATGACAGGTTTTACTGTATATGCCGGGAAGTTCTGACTCACAGCACGTTACCTTGGATGGATTAGCCCTTCTAAGCGGTTTACCAGTACAATTGAATGTTCTTTAAGCATACAGTGTAGACCCATATCAGACGCCGCGTTTTGTGGCGTCTGATTTGGGTCTACACTGTTTGCCGGGCCGCTAGGAAATTAAACATAATTATCGCTCCTGCTAGTTCCACTTTAGTCCATATATAGTGGGGTTTCGCGGACTGTTTCCTGTAATGACTGTTTGTTGGCGCACCCGCCCATCGGGGCCTGGAGAAATAGATTGGGCTGCACTGTGCTTCCGCACAGAGCTGAAACCGACCGAACTTGAGTACTGGTAAACAGCTTAGGTCTTAGCCTGCCAGGAAAAGTGATGCGAGTCGGACCGCTCCTTAAACCCTTGCGGTTTCTATGGGTGATAGGGCGTGAGATGTCATTTCATCTCAATATCGGATAAAAGTCCCACAAAATCGGAAGCAACGTCTCCAAAATGACCATAATAGTGTTGGCGGGGACGTAAGACCTCAACTTAAACAAACAAAAACAAAAAACTTTGTTTTTTTGTTTGATTTAAGGTTTAACGTCCCCGTCAACACTGTATAGGTCTTTTTGGAGACGTTGTTTCCAATTTTTTTGGACTTTTACCCGACATTGAGATGAAATGACATCTCAAGCCCAGTCGTCCAGTGAAACAGTAAGGGTTTATAAGCATGGACGGTCCGCCTCGCACAGCTTTACCTGGGAAGGCTTAGATTCTCTGAGCGGATAACCAGTACTCGTGTGCGGTCGGTTTCAGCTCTGCGTGGAAGCATCATGCAGCCCATCTATTTCATCAAGCCCCAGTGAGCGGGGGGCGTGAATGTTCTTTAATCAAACAGTGTAGACCCAGATCAGACGCCGAGTTTTGCGGCGTCTGTTCTGGTCTACATTGCTTGCAAATGTCCTAGAAAAGGACCGCCAGACATATAGGGGTTAAAGCAGAAAATAAATATTTATTTATTTATATACAGTATTTTAAGAGGGTCAAAAACACATTTAGCTATAAAAACTATTCTACCATGTGGCCCTCTTTATAACCCATAAAACATATATACAAACAACATAGGTATACAAAAACATTTCTACCGCATGGCAGTTTTGTCAGGACAGGTGAGGTGTCGCGTCGCACACAGGAATGATTCCAGCCCAAGCTGAGCTCAGTTAGACGGGAAGCATGTGGCGGAACCGATGTCCAAACAGCATACCCCGACACCCGAGCCCAGCCGGAAACATGGAGACCTGTAAGCCCGACACTATCTCTGTTGTGTCAATTTGCAGCCTTACGGATTGTGGGTGTTAAAACTTTAAAACCTACAAGATTATGGTTATTAAAATTACGAATGGGCGCCAAAAGTCAAATAGTATTAAAAGTATACAACAGACAGGTATTATTTTCTGCTTAAAACGCAAAGGAGAAATAAATAGATAAAATGATCACAATTACACTTCGGGTATGACTATTCTTACTGTAAGAGTCAGAGAATTTCCTTAAGACTGTTTTTAAAAGAACTTAATGACGTTGCGTTTCTTACAGAAATAGGAAGCGTGTTCCAAAGTCTCGGAGCTGAGGTCGAATATGCCCTGTCATAAAGAGATGTGCGGGATCTTTCCATTGCCAGGGTGCCATTGACTGATGATCTCAGAGTACGACTTTGTGTTTCCGAAACTTGTTTTAATAAATTACTTATATATTCCGGTGTTAGGGCATTTAATTATCGGTCCTGCCAATTCCACTTTAGTCCATGTGGAGTGTGGTTTAGCGGACTGTCTACTGTAATGGTATGACTAGGTTTTGTTGCTCTCTGACCGTTATGTATATTCATTAAAACCTTTCATACATGGCTAGATCAAATGTAAAATGTGAATGGAATTACCGAATCATTGATTTATTACAACATAGTTAAAAGTTAGTAATAAAGAAACAAAAATACGCTCGTTTGTTTAACCCATTTAGTACCAGAAACGCCAAAACGGGTACCCTGGCAAACAGTGCAGGCCCAGATCAGACGCCACAGAACGCGGCGTCTGATCAGGGCATCCACTGTTTGCTAAATGTTCAGTCATTTACCAAACAAATTTTGATGAAAAAAGAACCTGACAGCCCTAAAGTTTGAAATGGACTCCTGTTATATATAAGGAGGAAGATTCCATTTGGTACAAAAAGGGTTAAGTGTTATCGAATTAATGATAGCAGTTTAAATGTTCCATAGAAAGTAAATGTTTAATAAAACAAGACATGCATTAAATTCAATTTAAAGGAATGTATAATTATGTAGCATGAAGTTTTAGTACATTTGAATGTACATGTAATATTTTCTTACATCAAAGGAAACATAACCGAGGCAATTAAGACAATTGTTTCCTTTTGAACCAACTTATACCAGCCAGATACGTAAGTCTACACTTCCTTATTTCCTTATGAGATAGCCCGTTCATCCCTTAATTTATGAAATGAACTCTTCATTTTTTAGTTAAGATATGTCCAAAGTTATCCACTGGAGTTCATCATGATTCTGTGAAATGAACAGCCCTCTAAACCCCAGTTTATATCAAGAAAACGGGTTTGCATGGGTATACATTATTTTGCTTATTTCTGCTCCTAGATATAGGTTGTGGGTACTCATTAGAACCGCCTCAATGAGGCGGTTCTAACGAGTACCCACAACCTATGTAACGGAGCAGAAATAAGCAAAATAATATATACCCATGTGAACCCCAGTTTTCTCTATTTACAGTGGGCTTTAGAGCGGTACTCATTT
This sequence comes from Lucinisca nassula, assembly GCA_963580285.1. NCBI lineage: Eukaryota > Metazoa > Mollusca > Bivalvia > Lucinida > Lucinidae > Lucinisca > Lucinisca nassula. Next base: position 147,718,673 of record OY757010.1, on the reverse strand, counting down.
CACGAACTTATTAACACTATGAAAATAACAACCACAATAAAATCGAGCCTGTTCTACTTCTACGTTCATTTCCAAAATGATATGCATCACGAAAGCACGCCTATATAATGTTGACCCCTTAAACCCCACCTTTATAAAGCAAAACTGGGATTAACAGGGGTACATGTATGAGTACCCACAATCTATGATTTGAGCGGAAAAAAAGAAAAAATATTAGAACTCTTTATCTGAAATTTTTAGGTGGTACGTTCTCAATTTTTAAATAGGCTTGTGTTTACTAATGAGCCACGTCATAATAAAACCTGTGTTTACGATTTGCGAACACCACTGGCGCACAACAGAGCAGTCTGTGAGCACCTTAACGTTTGCTGCTAGACTAGTATAATAAATCAAAGCACTGAGAGTACTGGTGGGTCGATTGTTTCTGAGCGTAGGCTGGGGAAATAGTCCTGGACTGAGATTTAAACTGTTTCGTTTAAATCTTAAATTCCAGTTTCTGTTTCGAAGTAAAACCAGTGTAGACGCTGATCAGACGGTGCGTTCTGTTGCATCTGATTTGGGTCTACACTGCTTGCCAAGCCCAACCCATGCTTGCAGTCCAGATTCTAACGCATCGATAAGAATATAGCGCGGCCGCTTTCTGTAAATAGCTTTATACCTTGTTTTCATTACGATAACACGCCCGTATGGCACAGTGCATTTTTTCACATCTCCAAAATGGCTACTTTTCTGATTAAAATATGCGATATTTTTCTTATAAAAACTACAAACATAGGTTGTGGGTGCTCGTTAGAACCGCCTCATTGAGGCGGTTCTAACGATTACCCACAACCTATGTCTTGGAGTAAAAATAAGAAAAATAATGTTTACCCCCTTAAACCCCAGTTTTCTCTATATAAAGTGGGGTTTAGGGGGGTGTTCATTTCACGGACTTGTTTACGTGATGCCTACAAATCAGCGATAGTCACTTGGTCTTCAGCAATGAAAAGCTTACTGGGCTATATAACTTTGCATCGATTAATTGATTTAAAAACATCCTCGCCCATCGGGGTTAGGAGAAAAAGATTTGGTTGCATGGTGCTTCGCGCAGAGCTGAAACCGACCGAACTTGAATACTACATGGTAAACCGCTTGGAATTTACAACCCTGCCAAGGACAATTGGTGCGAGTCGGACCGCTCCTTACACTCTAGCGGTTTCGTTGGGTGGTAGAGGTTGAGATGTCATTTAATCTCAGTGTCGGGTAAAAGTCCCTGAAAATCGGACGGAATGTCTCCAAATGACCTGAATGGTGTTGACGAGGACGTAAAACTCCAACACAAACAACGGCCCCCGCCCATGGGGGCTTGAAGAAATATATGGGTTGCATGATGCTTCCACGCAGAGCTGAATCCGGCCCGCACACTAGTACTGGTAAACCGCTTAGAGGATCTAAACCTGTCCAGGAACAGCGGTGCGAAACGGACCGTCCATGCTAATAAACTCTATTGGTTTCATTGGGCGACAGGGCTTGAGATGTCATTTTATCTCAATGTCGGGTAAAAGTCCCACAAAGTTGGAAGCACCGTCTCCAAAATGACCTTTACAGTGTTGACGGGGACGTTTAACCTCAAATCAAACAAAACGAACACAAACAAAGTATAAAAAATTGTACCTCTTCCTAGTCTGTGTGGCTGAGAAGTCCGGCTTGAGTGTTTCCTCGTGACCCATCAAGCCTATTTAAGTATTTCTGGAGACGTTGCTTCTGATTTTGTTGAATATTACCCGACATTTTGATGAAATCACATCTCAAGCTCTACCCCGCCCCCATCCCGCACGCACACGCACGCACACACACACACACACACACACACACACACACACACACACACACACACCAAAAGGTTTAACGGATTTAAGGGACTGTCCAGACAGCACGATTTTCCGCTATTGATGTTTCCATTAGGGTCTGGTTATTTCAAGTTTGCGTTTCTTTCCCTTTGGTGTCTGGGTTAATTGTATCGATTCCTGATCATTGCTTTCACTTCTAATTGTGACCTACTAAGCGGTTTATCAGCCGGAAGCATCGTGCAAGCAAATCTATTTATCCAAGCTCAGATGGAGACGGGGTGCTATTCATATATTGAAGCTTTTGCTATATATATGCTCCGATTTGTTTCTACTTTGACAAACGCGCCAGCGCATGACAAAAGCTACAATAAAACATGGTAACCAGCAAAAATACATCCAACAATGTGCACCTGGTACAGAGAGGCCGTTTATCTCTGTCTGAGGTCAGGCAAAGGCGACGTGTATCTTGCGTCACTGGCGCGTCCAACTCATATTGGCTCACAGTTGGACAAGATCTGCTGTCCTTGCAGCAGGTGGGGCGCCGTTTTACTGTTTATTCCCAATTAATAGATATCCATAATTATTTATAGATATCCATAATTCGGAATTAAGGATATCCATAATTCGAATTATGGATATCCATAATTCGGCCTATTTATGGATATCACTAATTCAAATTATGGATATCCATAATTCTCCTCTGCAAATAAACCAAATGAATAATGGCTGCTCCCTTTGTCAAAAAATCGACTATTCCCGTCAGGTTTCCAATTTTAAAGTGTGATAAAAGCCGGGATGGAGGTTGAGGTTTTGTTTGTTTGTTTGATTTGAGGTTTAACGTCCCCGTCAACACTGTATAGGTCATTTTGGAGACATTGCTTCCAATTTTGTGGGACTTTTACCCGACATTGAGATAAAATGATATCTCAAGCCCTGCCACGCAATGAAATAAATAGGGTTTATAAGCATGGGCGGGCCGAATCGCACCGCTTTGCTTGGGCAGGCTTAAATCCTCTAAGCGGCTTACCAGTACTCGTGTGCGGTCGGTTCCAGCTCTGCGTGGAAACATCATGCAACCCATCTATTTCCCCAAGCCCCGATGGGCGGGGGCGGGGAGGAGGAGGAAGAGTAGGGTAGGTTTAGTGGTGGCCTACGGTTTGAGAGAGATATGTTTTGCTTTTCTTAGTTTGGTTTGAGGTTTAACGTCCCCGTCAACACTCATTAGGCCATTTTGGAGACGTTGCTTTCAATTTTGTGGGATTTTTAGCCTACATTGAGCTCGATGCTCCTTTGGAAACTCCACCAGTACGGCATAAAGGGGGACAGCACTGGGTTGGATCCATGCCTTCTTAGGTAATCGGTCACAGTCGGTAATCCTTGAGGATGAGGAATCAGGTTCGGTCCCAGTTCGTCAAGAGTGCCACATGGCTCTGTAATGGGCCTGATCATGTTCCCTGTCTATATAAATGACTTACATGAACAGGAATCACACGTCCGTCTGTTTGTCGACGACACGGTCGTTCGGAGCGGATAGTGGCCAGGTGCTACAAAATGATCTAAACACCCTGTCTGCGTGGGACATGGAGTTTAACCCCTCAAAGTGCCAGGTGACTACTTCCAGGAGACCAATAAAGGTCCTGTATCACCTGCATGGGCAGGTCCTGGAGGTGGTCACAAGTGCTAAATACTTCAGGGTGAACATATGCGATTGCCTGTTCTGGAACTCCACAATGACAGGATAACTGCAAATGCAAACAGGACCCTTGGATTCCCTAGAATGAATATCAAAACTAAACTACCAAGGGTGATATAGACTGCTTACAAACCGCTGGTATAGCCCCAGCTGGAGGGTGCAGTCCTTATATGGGACCCCTTTACCCGAACCAAGATACTCCAGTTAGAAAAAAATCCACAGGAGGGCTGCTCGCTGGACCACCAGTGACTATGACACAAGGTCAAGCGTCACAACCATGCTTGTAAGACTTGGTTGGAGATCTAAGGGAGAAATCATTAAACCAAAGGCTTTTGCGGTGAATTATGGATATCCATAAATCGAAATATGGATATCACTAATTCATATTGATTTATACATATTCATAATTTGATTTATGGATATCCATAAACTGAATTATGGTTATCCATAAATCAGAGGAATAATGGATAACCATAAATCGAATTATGGATATCCATAATTCGTACTTTAGATATCCAAAATTCGAATTATGGATATCCATAAATCGATCTGAATTAATGCCATCCATTAATCCAATTATGGATATCCATATTTCGATTTATGGATATCTATAATTTGAATTATGGATATCCATTATTCGGCTGATTTATGGATATCCATAAATCGAATTATGGATATCCATAAATCGAATTATGGATATCCATAAATACGGATTAAATAGTAAAACGGCGCCCCATAAGGATAGAGGGTGAATATTGTTAATTCTTCTGTTTCTTTAGTTCCATTCATTTTCCTCTTTCTCTCCTGTCCCTCAGTTTCACCTCACCAACTATCACTTTTCTCCCTTTCTCTGGGAGACGACACAATATGACACACAATTAACATATTGTAGATTGGCTCAAATTTAATAATTAACATTTAAGGGGAATGGGAACACCTTGCTAATTTTTCCGCCATTTTTCAAAGAGAGACAATTTTCGGGACTTCCTTTTCGCTTTTCTATAAGCCCTGACCCACTGAAAAAGGGGTCTACTCTTAAAGAAAAGAATTTGCTCCTCAGGAGCCGGTTCTTTCATTTAAGAGTTGACCCCTATTGACATGGGAGACAAAAATACTTTTGCAGGAGTTGACTCCCCTGAAGGTGTTCCCATTCCCCTTAAGTCATATGATAATTGATATTATGAGAAATTTCTTTTTCTTTCACAGGCAAATAAATACCTGATGGCCCACAGAGCGTTTGGTGAAGGTCCACGGGGTCCATCCAACTTCTTGTGCACACTCTGTCGAACTCGGTTCAAGCAGCCTAAAATTTTGAACTGCTATCACATGTTTTGTATGGAGTGTCTTCAGGAGCATGTTAAGACCTACTGCAGAAATGGACTATTTCCCTGTCCCATATGTAAAGTGTTGATCCCACTGCCAGTTTGGGGAGGACTCGACGCCTTTGAGACCATCAGGAATCCGTATTATACTCGTAACAGGACTAAATGATACAGGGAGTGAACTTTTAAACAAAATGTTTGTTTGTTTGATTTGAGGTTTAACGTCCCCGTCAACACTGTAAAGGTCATTTTGGAGGCATTGCTTCTAATTTTTTTGGGATTTTTACCCGACATTGAGATGAAATGACATCTCAAGCCCTGCCGTCCAATGAAACCAATAGGGTTTATAAGCATGAACGGTCCGACTCGCACCCCGGTTCCTGGACAGGCTTAGGTCCTCTAAGCGGTTTACCAGTACTAGTGTGCGGACGGTTTCCGCTCTGCGTGGAAGCATCATGCAGCCCATCTATTTCTTCAGGCCCCGATGGGCGGGGGCGGATTTGAACAAAATATATTGTTATTATAGTTTAATAACAACAAACCATGTGTTTTAATATTATCCCTACACAGTGAACATGTATGTCAGCAGAAAAGAGATATTGGCAAACAGTGTAAGCCCTAATCATACGCCACGTTTTGTGCCTATGCTGTTTGCTCAAAGTATAAGTGTTTATTTTAATGTTTTATTGGGCTGCATGGTACTTCCACTTATAGACAGAAACCAACCACAGATGAGTACTCGTAAAGCCTGACCAGGCAATGTGGCGCGAGTCGGATTGTCGATGCATATCAACCCTATTGGTTGCATTGGGCGGCAGGGCTTGAGATGTCATTTCATCTCGGTGTCGGTAAAAGTCCCACAGAATTGGAAACAACGTCTCCAAAATGACCTGAAAAGTGTTTGTTTCTTTGTTTGATTTGAGGTTAAACGCCCCCGTCAACGCTGTAAAGGTCATTTTGGAGACGTTGCTTCCAATTTTGTGAGACTTTTATCCGACATTGAGATTAAATGACAACTCAAGCCCTGCCGCCCAATGAAACCAACAGGGTTTATAAGCATGGACGGACCGACTCGCACCGCTTTGCCTGAGCAGGCTTAGATCCTCTAAGCTGTTTACCAGTACTTGTATGCAGGCCGGTTTCAGCATTGCGTGGAAGCATCATGCAGCCCATCCATTTCTTCAAGCCCCGATGGTCGGGGGCCGACCTGAATAGTGTTGACGGGAATGTTAAACCTCAGTTTAAACAAAACAATATTAATGTTTTAACATGATACTTTTGTTTGCATATAATCATCATCATCATCATCATCATCATCATCATCATCTTGGGATGCCAGGGTGATCGAATCCTTGGCCTTGGCATAGTCTCGATCCCCACCTGCCTGGAATCATCACTTGGGTTGGCAATGTCAATATCGAATGCATACTCATGAAATACTGTTATAGTGCAACATAGTTTCGTTACCCTTATATTTAGCTTAGCGACATTAGGTTTTGTTTATTTGTTTGGAGTTTTACGGCCCCGTAAATACTATTTAGGTTATATCGAGTCGATCAGTTTATCTAACCCTACTTTTCCTGGGCATGCTTACACTAAGCGGTCGACCAGTACAGTATACATTCTTTCGCCAGAAACTGACGACTGCCCTTGTTGAATCAGTTTTTGTTTGTTATCCACACCTGCCTGGGCAGGCTTATACGTAAGCGGTTAACCAGTACAGTGTACATTCTTTCACCAGAAACTGACAACTGCCCTTCTTGAATCAGCGAAAGGGAGAGAATGACCGTAGAAAAGAGTTTATGATCTATATCTACGAAAGAATGTTGCCGACCCGGAGGTATCGAACCCGCGTCCTCCTGGCCACCAGCCGGACGCGCATCCGACAGCTACCGAGGCCGACAGGGACTCACAGTGCATGTAAGTTTATTCAGTTAAAACTCGAACGAATTGCTGAACGGGATAAGATACACATATACGCATTAATGGTTCTAGTTACAAATGGAACACACAGTCTATTTGTTTGTTTGATTGATTTGAGGTTTAACGTCCCCGTCAACACTGTAGAGGTCATCTTGCTTCTAATTTTGTGGGACTTTTACCCGACATTGAGATGAAATGACATCTCAAGCCCTGTCGCCCAATGAAACCAATAGGGTTTATAAGCATGGACGGTCCGCCTCGCACCGCGGTTCCTGGACAGGCTTAGATCCTCTAAGCGGTTTACCAGTACTAGTGTGCGGGCCGGATTCAGCTCTGCGTGGAAGCATCATACAGCCGAACACACAGTCTAACTTTATCGGCTCGAACACTTGGCCATTTGGGACCATAAAAATTTGTTCGAGATAAGGGTTTTACCAACCACCGGCATAGTGGGGATTGTTTAGAGATATCTTTTTAATACCCTTTGAATCGAACGGATGCTGTGTGCACTCATTAGAATCGCCTCATCGAGGCGATTCTAATGAGTACACACAACATACGATTTCAAGGTAAAATAAGACAAATCTCCCAAACTACCCCAACTATTAAGGTTCCCGTCAAAACTGTGTAGGTCATTTCCAATTTTGTGGGACTTTTACCCGACATTGAGATAAAATGACATCGCCAGCCACGCCGCCCATGCATATAGATTAATATCGGCCCCGATAGCTCAGTTGGTAGAGTGTCCGCTCCGGGGGAACGTGAGGTCTCGGGTTCGATCCCGGGCTGCGACATACCAAAGTCGTTAAAAATGGTACTAGCTGCTCCTCGTTTGGCACTCAGATTTACGGGGTAGAGCTAGGACTGGTCGATCCAGTGTCAGGATAATGTGACTGGGTGTGGTATCATGTAATGTGTCTGGGACATGATACTTCAGTGAGGCAGCACTATAAACGTGAGCATTGAGCTCCCTGTCGCAACCAGACACCGTCGTGATATGACTGAAAAATTGTTGAAAGCGACGTTAAACCCGAATTCACACACACTCACACACACACACAGCAGTATGGGGGATGGGGACCTCTTCCTAGGGACTCAAGAACGAGTTCGAAACAGCTGTTTAACGAGCCATTGGTGTGCGAGACATTGGAGTTTCACAATACTACGTGCATGATCGCCCCCGCCAGTATGGGCTTGAGCACATAAATTGGGCTGCATGTTGCTTCCACGCAGAGCTGAAACCGACCGCCCTTAAGTACTGGTAGACCGCTTAGAGGTTCTAAAGTGGTGCGAGTTTGGCCGTCACTGCATATAAACACTATTGGTTTCATTGGCCAGCAGGGCTTGAGATGTCTTTTCATATCGATGTCGGGTAAAAGTCCCAAAAAATTGGAAGCAACGTCTCCAAAATGACCTATACAGTGATGACGGGGGCGTAAAAACTCAAATCATACAAACAAAACTACGTGCATGATTTACAGATTTGAGTTCAGGTGTTGCTCCTCGCACTACGTTTATAACCAGAGAATAAAAAAAGCAGCATTTAAGAGTCAACGTGATTTTTGTTGGAAAAATACCTAGACAACTGTTACATTTGCACGTAAAATTCAAGCACGTCAATGTTATTGAATATTTTTTTTTTTATCTAAGCGAAAATGCCCATAATCGTGTACATGTAGCTAGCAAAGAATGCCGGGCAACGTTGAACTTGAATCGATGTTAGCCCGACGTTGGCCTAGAGTTATGTGCAGGCTTTGTTTTCCCGATATTTGGCATTAAGCAGTCTGGTACATAATAATCTCACGCATGTTCTAAATAATCCTGACTGTATTCTAGCAGAACACCAACAACAACCAGTGCTTCAGCTGAAGTGCACGACCCGCCGGATGCTTTTAGCTTTACGAGTGTTACCATATATAGGTATGGCGGCCATTTTGGTCATGTGACCTGGACCTAAAACGGTTCCCCCAATAAATGCGCCTTATCGTAAGGAGCAAAAATATATCTTATACTTTAGTACTGTATTCTGAATCATTTGCAGGATAAAATGCATTCTCACATTTTCCAATACAAAAGCATATGTGTCAAAGTTTGACCTAGGCACAAAGAAGGTCAAGGTTAACCCAGGGTCACCATTTTAGCAATTTATGATGGGCCTACGTCCCATATGCCATTTATTAAGTTTCGTGGAAATCTGCCCAGTGGTTCTGGAGAAGACTATTTTTGAAGGGTTTTTACCATATATGGCTTGGCGGCCATTTTGGTCATGTGACCTGGACCCATGAGCAAATTTTGGTTTCCCCCATCCCATAGAAGCTCCATATGAAATTTGACTTCAATCGGCCTAACGGTTTCCGAGGAGAAGCAGTTCGAAAATTTTCACATTTTTCGCCGCTGCGAGGCTATTCTAAATGGAATGTAATATTTTTTAAGTTCATTGGTTAGATCTCATTGATATCTATCAGTATGCCAAAAATTGTTTAAAAATTCCAAGCGGTTAAGTCATTATCACCAATTTTCACAAACGGGTTACGGACGGACAGACAGACAGACCATATATGGCTTGACGGCCATTTTGGTCATGTGAGCTGGACCCCATGAGCAAATGTTGGTTAGCCCCATCCCATAGAGGCTCTATATGAAATTTGTCTTCAATCGGACCGACGGTTTCCGAGGAGAAGCAGTTCGAAAAGTTTCTCATTTTTCGCCTCGGCGAGGCTATACTAAATGGAATGTAATATTTCGCAAGTTCATTGATATCTATCAGTATGCCAAAAATTGTTTAAATATTCCAAGCGGTTAAGTCACTATCATTAATTTTCACAAACGGGTTACGGACGGACAGACAGACGGACAGACAGACAGAATGACCGATTGACCGAATGACACGGTGATTTTAGGGCACTCTTAGAAAATCAACCGACTTCAGTCGGTCGCAAATTCTGCGGGTCGTGCAATAGCAAAACAAAAATCACAAAGTTTTACTTTGAAAATTGTCATTCCTAGAGTCAAGAAAAAAAAAGAATAATTTACATAAATATGTTCTCCTATAACGAAAATAAAAACACTAAAAGCTAAACATTTTCAAATGACATTTTCTTTATGTTTCGTCTGCAGCGGAGAAATTATTTTTTCTAAATATGTTTGTTTTATTCAAAACATTCTCCTAAAATATTCAGATGAAATAAAAAAATCCATTTTGTGACTGGCTGCAATGTTATTTCAGAATTTTAAGATGAAATTTACATATTCTATAGGGTAATTATTAAGTGTGCCATGTCCTGATAAAATCTGTTTGATTTTTCATTTGCGAAAAGCAAAGGTACTGATCAGACTGCGCATGCGCAGTCTGATCAGAACCTTTGTAGTTCGCTGCTAGGATGACACAATCACTCTTATTTCTGTATACAAAATTTCAAGACCCTGGTTGGTATGTTTTGCTGAGCAGGGCGGTGTGTATCTCACCTAAGTCACGTTGTCTCGTGACGGGGACGGGTGTACACGTGGTTTGCTCTAAAAAGCCAGACCAGACTGAAAAATATGGAATGGTCATGGTCACCAGACATGCGATTCAGATTAATGTTAAATCAAAGCACTGTAGCACTGGTGGTTCGATTGACAAATAGTGTTGTTTGTTTGAATTGAGGTTTAAACTTCCACAAGTGCATACATTTACATTTTCAACTTTTTGTACTTGTTTAAATCAAATGAAAAAAAAAAAAAAAAAAAACTTTAGACAAAAATATTTAGTCTTCCTATCTGAATGTTAATTACACAATTTTCATACAAGGTTTTGTTTGTTTGATTTGAGGTTTAACGCCCCCTACAACACTGTATAGGTCATTTTGGAGACGGTGCTTCCAATTTTGTGGGACTTTTACCCGACACTGAGATGAAATGACATCTCAAGCACTGTTGCCCAATGAAACCAATAGAGTTTATAAGCATGGACGGACCGATTCGCACCGCTTTGCCTGGGCAGGCTTAGATCCTCTAGCGGTTTACCAGTACTCGTGTGCGGTCGGTTTCTGCTCTGCGTGGAAGCATCATGCAGCCCATCTATTTCTTCAAGCCCCGATGGGCGGGGGCTGCTTCATACAAGGTAGTATTGTGTGTTTTTATTTTTGTATTTAAAAACAATTAGTTATGTAATGGATAATTAATTAATAGACTTGGGCAAGTCTATTTGAGGTTTTTCGTCCCCGTCAACACTATTTAGGCCATTTTGAAGACGTTGCTTCCAATTTTGTGGGACTTTTACCGGACATTGAGATGAATTTACATGTCAAGCCCTGTCGCTCAAGCAAACTAACTGGGTTTATTTACAGGGACGTTCCGACTCGCAACACTTTACCTGGACAAACTTGGCTCTGCTAACGACGGCCGGTTTCAGCTCTGCGGGAAAGACTTGGCTCTTCTAAGCAACATGCGGCCGGTTTCAGCTCTGCGGGAAAGCACCATGCAGGCCAATCTAGTTTTCAAGCCCTGATGGACGGGGACCATGAGAAAATGGTACTGAATGGTTTACTTTAACTCTTAAATTTATGCAAACAGTGTAGACCCTATCAGATGCCGCGTTATTCGGCGTCTGATCTGGGTCTACCCTGTTATTGCCAATGCCCCAGCACATGAACCGAGTCAATTTTCCAGACAATTTTTATACGGCATTCTGGTGTCACAACGACAAGAATAAAATGCGTCCATAAATAACCGTTACCTTGATTTCGTACAAACCAAGCATCAGCGACGTAAAGCTACTACCTATGTGCTTGGTAACTTTGGGTCGATTGACAAACATCGCCCAAATAAATAACCCTTCAAGCGTTATCAGGCGGCATTGTCAAAGCAGCTACTTTCGCATGAAAAGTAGTGTTTTATTCTCTGCATTACGATATCACACCCGTGCAATTTTCACATCTCCTAACTGGCTACTTTTCTGATGACAATCCTTGATATTTTTCTTATTTCTACTGCAAACATAGGTTATGGGTGCTCGTTAGAACCGCCTCAATGAGGCGGTTCTAACGAGTACCCACAACCTATGTCTTGGAGCAGAAATAAGAAAAATAATGTTTACCCCCTTAAACCCCAGTTTTCTGTATATAAAGTGGGGTTTAGGGGGGTCTTTATTTCACGCACTTGTTCACGTGATGCAACCGATGAGTTAATTCCGAAAGACACAAGCATTTAAGTCACATTAGATTGTCTCCCTTCGCATACTACAAGACTCGGTTTGGTCGTACTGTTAGGTTTGGCATACTGATTGGCTGTTAAACATTTGTGTTTGGGTCGATTATTAATCAATTAACACAAAGTTACTTACCACAAAAGTTTCCGGATGATACTTGCTGATCATGTACATGTACAAAATCCAGGTAATCCATCCATGATATTCTTGGCACTGTGACGTCAGATTGCTATGCATAGAGCTTTGACTGAGCTAATGTACTGGAACATTGGCAAACAGTGTAGACCCGTATTCAACGTCCGATCGGGGTCTACACAGTTTACTTAAAATATTTAAGGATCAAAACAAACAGTCTGAGTCTTCGATCAGGGACAATTTTTTCCAGCCTACACTTAGAGACAATGGACCCACCAGCGCTGTCCGACGGGCCTCCGTGGCCTAGTGGATAAGAGCGCTGACTCTTAGTCATTAGGTCTCTCACCGCCGTAGGTTCGAGCCTCGCTCGGGCCACGTGTGAGACGCCAAGTTCTGCAACGGAAGGTCAGGTGGTTTTTCACCGGGTACTCCGGTTTTCGCCCACCTCTGATTAACGATCGGCTCGATATGAGTGAAATAATCTTGAAAGGGCCGTAAAAACCCAAACCAAAAAAAAAAAAAAAAAAAGCGCTGTCCGTGCTGTGACTGATGCATATAAGGTCGTGTCCACATGGTTCAACTGTTTGGCTTGACATATTGAAGATCAGAGGCTTTATTGTCCGCATTCATTACGATAACTCACTCGTGCGACATAGTGCATTTTTCACATTTCCAAAATGGCTACTTTTCTGAGGAAAATCCTTGATATTTTTATTATAAATGTTCAAAACATAGGTTGAGGGTGCTCGTTAGAACCGCCTCATCGAGGCGGTTCTAACGAGTACCCACAATCTATGTCTTGGAGCAGAAATAAGAAAAATAAAGTATACCCCCGTAAATCCCAGTTTTCTCTATATGAAGTGGGGTTAAGAGGGGTCTACATTTCACGGACTTGTTCACGTGATGTTAGGCTGTGTTGAAACCTGTGCTTGTTAGTGAGAATACAATTTTGCTTGTTTTATTTGTTTGAGTTTAGGTTTACATCCACGTCAACATTATTTAGGTCATTTGGAGACGTTGCTTCCAATTTTGCGAGACTTTTACCCGAACTGAGCTCAAATGACATCTCTCAAGCCCTACCGCCCAAACAAACCGCTAGAGTTTATATGCCAGGACCACATCGCCTGGGCAGGCTCAGACCTTCTAAGCGGTTTACAAGTACTCATGTTCAGTCCATTTCAGCTCTGCGTGGAAGCACCATGCAACCCTATCTATTTCTCCGAGCCCTGATGGGCGGGGGCGCCAATTTTGCTTAAACGTGACGAAAGAGCATCATTCTCTCTCATTTCGAAAACACGCCTATACAAATACATATAAACTTAACCGCCGAAAAAACGAAAATTTTAGGATGAAAAATTGTGACATTTTTATCTTATTTCTGTTCAAAATATAGAATGTGGATACTCTAACGAGAACCCACAATCTATATTTTAGAGCAGAAATAAGAAAATAAGGTTTATCCCCCGTAAACCCCAGTTTTACTATATAAAGGTGGGGTTCAAAGATTATAGAGGCGTGTTTTCGTGATGTTTTTGTCGTGTTTTTGTCGAGTATCTCAAAATGGCGACATAATAACCCGAAATTGTGAAATAGTTATAAGCGGCATGGTCGATTTATAAGAAGAAATGTCGAGATATATTAAGTCGAAATTTCGATATAACCAAATTAAATTTACGAGTCAATATCTCGAAAGTTGGAGTTTTTTTATCGAAATTTCGGCATAATAATAAGTCGAAGTTCGAGCAAATAATTCGAAAGAAAAGTAAACATGGTATTAATGCTCTCTTGTACATAACAGAAGCCATGTGAAGAATCAAGATCTCTAAATGTAATTCACGCGACAATGCAATGGATTACGTGTATCACATTTACATGTTTAAAGAATCTTTTTTTCTACCGTGACATCATGCAAGTTCACCATTTTTCTTACACTCCATACCCAGTGTCTGTGGTTGTCAGATTGTTCTTCGAGAGTACACATGCACTAAAGTTCAAAAGACCAAGTAAAATTCTAGTGCAGACGACAATCTATTACTTTCTTATCGGACGGAATAAGGCTTAACAGTTAATGTGAATCGATTCACATGGAATTTCAAGCCTTATTGTCACTGACAAATTAGGGAAACAACCTGATACTTCAGTGAAACTTTAAACTTTACCATATAGCAGACGACAAATTGTTAATATTTTTTCTCTTTTTTTTTCAGAAACCAAACTTGACATTCCATGCATATTGTCTCCATAAGAGACAAATTGCATGAAATGTCAACTCCTGTTTCCTGGAAATAATAAAAAAACTATTTCAAAATGTCCTGAAAAAATACTCAGCATGCAGAGCGTTAAGTGTTAAAATGTAATCTTGAACCAAACAGTTTGGAGACGTCTAAGTTGACCACGCATAAATGCCCCTTATCACATTTAAACACCATGTTAACAAGTCCGTGTAATGAACATCCATGTAAACCTCACTTTATAAACAGGAAACTGGGGTTTACAAGGGTAAACGTTGTTCTTCTAATTTCTGCTGCAAAATATAGTGAGGCGGTTCTAAAGAACGGCTCCAATCTATGTTTGAAACAGATACATATACTCGTTTATCATATGACGTCGTTGATAAGCAGTGGATAACGTCGTGTAATAAAAATCATATGACCACACGTGTAATAACACATTGGCGGGAATAAATAACGTCACGACGACGTCTATGTCAACAATGCATTTATCATAGAATAATTGTCAAATTACAAGGCGATAAAATCAAATTTAAATAAGTTATATGATAAAGAGGATCTAACACTCGTGGTCATTTCATAGGATATTTATGAAACTCGCCGAAGGCTCGTTTCATAAATATCATATGAAATGACCACTCGTGTAAGATCCTCTATATAAGAAACCTACACTATAAAAGATTCTTTGTCAAATACTTTGCGCATTTCCATGATCCTGATGTTAAATTTGTTACGCTATATTTGTCTCTTTTTGTCGTGGTTGTTACCGTATGAAAAGGATATATCATTAGCCATATTCCTTCCTCCCGGACAGTGTTTTTCTGTCCAAGCAATTTCTAACGTCTCATGTCAGTTTTACTATATAAAGATGGGGTTCAAGGGGTCATATTTATATAGGCGTGTTTTCGTGATGTTTTTGTCGTGTTTATGTTGAGTATCTCAAAATGTCGACATAATAACCCGAAATTGTGACATAGTAATGAGCGGCATGCTCGATTCATAAGAAGAAATGTCGAGATATATTAAGTCGAAATTTCGATATAACCAAATTAAATTTACGAGTTAATATCTCGAAAGTTGGAGTTTTTTTTTATCGAAATTTCGGCATAATAATAAGTCGAAGTTCGAGCAAATAATTCGAAAGAAAAGTAAACATGGTCTTAATGCTCTCTCGTACAAAACAGAAGCCATGTGAAGAATCTAGATCTCTAAATGTAATTCACGCGACAATGCAATGGATTATGTGTATCACATTTACATGTTTAAAGAACCTTTTTTTTTTACCGTGACATCATGCAAGTTCACCATTTTTCTTACACTCCATACCCAGTGTCTGTGGTTGTCAGATTGTTCTTCGAGAGTACACATGCACTAAAGTTCAAAAGACCAAGTAAAATTCTAGTGCAGACGACAATCTATTACTTTCTTATCGGACGGAATAAGGCTTAACAGTTAATGTGAATCGATTCACATGGAATTTTAAGCCTTATTGTCACTGACAAATTAGGGAAGCAACCTGATACTTCATTGGAACTTTAAACTTTACCATAAAGCGCCGGCCTCAGTGGCTCAGTCGGATGCGCGTCTGACTGGTGATCAGGAGGACGCGGGTTCGACTCCCGCCGGGGTCGGCAACATTCTTTCGTAGAGATTGATCATGAAATCTTTTCAACGGTCATTCTCTCTCTCTTCCGCTGATTCAAGAAGGGCAGTTGTCAGTTTCTGGCGAAAGAATGTGCACTGTACTGGTTAACCGCTTACGTATAAGCCTGCCCAGGAAAGTGTTGATAGGTAAACTGACCGGCTCAAAAATGACCTAAATAGTGTTGACTGGGCCGTAAAACTCCAATACAAACAAAACAAATTTACCATAAAGCAGACGACAAATTGTTAATATTTTTTTTCTCTTTTTTTTCAGAAACCGAACTTGACATTTCATGCATATTGTCTCCATAAGAGACAAATTGCATGAAATGTCATCTCCTGTTTCCTGGAAATAATAAGAATAATATTTCAAAATGTCCTGAAAAATACCCAGCATGCAGAGCGTTAAGTGTTAAAATGTAATCTTGAACCAAACAGTTTGGAGGCGTCTAAGATGACCACGCATAAATGCCCCTTATCACATTTAAACACCATGTTAACAAGTCCTTGTAATGAACATCCATGTAAATCTCACTTTATATACAGGAAACTGGGGTTTACAAGGGTAAACGTTGTTCTTCTAATTTCTGCTGCAAAACATAGTGAGGCGGTTCTCATTTAATTACGATAACATACCCATGCGGCATAGTGCATTTTTCTTATCTCAAAATGGCTACTTTTCTGGTGAAAATCCGTGATATTTTTCTTATTTGTACTGCCAACTTAGGTTGTGGGTAACGAGTACCCACAACCTATGTCTTGGAACAGAAATAAGAAAAATATTCAATATCCCCGTAAACCCCAGTTTTCTCGATATAAAGTTGGGTTTAAGGAGGTGTTCATTTCACGGACTTGTTCACGTGATGTAAAGAACGGCTCCAATCTGTTTGAAACAGATACATATACTCGTATAAGTCATTTCGTACCCAAGTCATTTCGTACCCTAGTCATTTCGTACCATTTTGGTCATTTCGTACCCGTTTTATTTTGCAATTTGGTCATTTCGTACCCACTTTGGTCATTTCGTACCCTATTTGGTCATTTCGTACCCACTTTTAATTTTTTTCTATGAAAGGTTTTTGGTTATTTCGTACCCTCTTTAGTCATATCGTACCAACTTTTAATTTTTCTGGGAAACGTTTTTGGTTATTTCGTACCCATTTTTTCAAACGTAGGTACCAAATGACTTTGGTATGATATGAATTGTTTTAAAGCTTTTCTGTAGGTCACCTGAGCCGAATGTCCAGGGGGAGGTGTTGTGGTTGGTCACCGTCCGTCGTCGTACGTCCGTATGTCCTTTCACAATTTATTTAAATGACATCTTCTCAACCACTGAAGAGATTTTGACGAAACCTGGCAAAATGGTCTGTGGATGGACCTCTCTAAAAGATGTTCAAAGAATTCCATTCCTTGCAAAACCCTGGTTGCCATGGCAACAAAAAAGGGGAAAACTAGATAAACTTTAAAAAATCTTCTTGTCTTTAAACCAGAAGTCCAATGTCTTTGATATTTGGTATGACGCTTCATCTAGTGGACATCTACCAAGATTGTTAAATTTAGAGCCACGGGGCAAAAAAATGGCCCGCCCCGTGGCCCAGCTGTTTTAGATAGGATTTTACATGGAAAACCTTTAAAAATCTTCATCTCTGAAACCAAAAGGCCCAGGTAATTGATGTCGAGGCGGCTTTAACGAATTTCAACAATCTTTGCTTGGAGCAGAAATATGAAAAATATCACAAGTTTTTATCGGAAAATTCTCTTTAATAAATAAGTAAAGAAGGATAGAAAGAACGAATAAGATATAAATAAATAAATAGTCCCTAAGTCTGTCGGTCTTTCCCAGATACGAAATGACCAAATGACTTGGGTACGCATTGACTATTTTAAAGTCATTTCGTAACCGTTTTGGTAAATTCGTACCTTTTGGTCAATTTGTACCCAGGTACGAAATGACCAAAACGGTTACGAAATGACTTGGGTACGAAATGGTTGTTAGTGGGTACGAAATGACCAAAAAACGGGTACGAAATGACCAAAATGGTACGAAATGACTAGGGTACGAAATGACTTGGGTACGAAATGACCGGTTACCGTATAAGAAACCTACACTATAAAAAAATCTTTGTCAAACACTTTGCGCATTGCCATGATCCTGATGTTAAATTTGTTACGCTATATTTGTCTCTTTTCGTGGTGGTTGTTACCGTATGAAACGGATATATCATTAGCCATATTCCTTCTTTCCGGACAGTGTTTTTCTGTGCAAGCAATTTCTAACGTCTCATGTCAATATTTTTTTCAGCGACAAGCCGCGTTTAAATACCAGGACATAGGTGTGCTCAACGCTGACCAAACGTTAAGCGTAGTTAGCCGAGTCTTTAGTTGTTCAGAAGTTGGCCAATTGTTTCAGGCAGACTTGCAATGGTAGGGACCATCCTTGTAGCATGAAGCCTTGTGTGATGTCGGATGTTAAGATCTCTATAAGACGTTAACGCACTTTCACTAACGTTTCCTACGCCTGATCCTCTGCCACACGGAGGTGGTACGGAAATTCCGCGCAGTCAGTTCGGAACAGGGTAATAGCTAGGCATAGGCCAGTACGTGCTTACAGGCCTTACTACGGGCAAATTTTGACAAGGGCACAGAGAGCCGTCCGAGTGAACTGACGCCGACGTCATTTGCAGCCATGAGCATAGGTATTTATGCTCTGGAGTATTTCAATCAGAGTTTAGCACCCGAAGCTGTGGCATTCATTCAAAGACAAGCCCAGCAAGTCACCCTTCAGCAAGATAGTATTTGTACTACACCGCATTAAGCGATTCCTCAGCGTTTCCATATAAACAGTCTGTCAATGGCCAGCGATGAACTTGATAGCCTAGTTTCCCGACAGAACATGACAAAACCTGCTAAATGTCCTCCAAGCAATTTAGATAATCTGTTAGATACATCAACGCCTATATTTCAGTAGTGATTTACTGAGGTTATAATTCACCCGAGTGAATTATGTCATTTCGAACGTTTTGACGTCATAACCGTAAGGCGACATTGCTGACGTCGTTTGTAACAATAATAACAATAGTCGACGTTAGGCGGAAAATCTGATAAAATCACCGAAATCAGACTTCAATTTTCACGTCCAATTGACGGTTTTGAGGAAAGACCTGCAACACGAAGATATCTTGATAATACAGTTCTACTTTCATGACATTGTTGCGGGATGATGAAACCAAGATGGCGACTAATTTTCAAACTAAATCACGCCACCAGAAATTCATACCCTACTTTGAATTATTTTGGTAGGAATCACAATGGCTGAATTTGAAAACTCAAAAGTAAAACATAAATCAAAATCTAATTAACAGTTTATTTATTTATTTATTTGATTGATTACGCCGGATAAACTAATCACACGTGTTCTAAGGCTTTCGTGTGTGTAAAAGACCCGTTCTCTACGCTCTCGTTTTTACTGGAAGCCTT
This sequence comes from Lucinisca nassula, assembly GCA_963580285.1. Taxonomy (NCBI): domain Eukaryota; kingdom Metazoa; phylum Mollusca; class Bivalvia; order Lucinida; family Lucinidae; genus Lucinisca; species Lucinisca nassula. Next base: position 147,699,231 of record OY757010.1, on the reverse strand, counting down.
TGAACACTTGTAAATTATATCTCCGTAATCGATAAAAAAACAAAAACAATACAAAAAAAACACACATAAAAACAAACAAACAAACAAATAAAAAGAACAATAAACTCTACTTATTTGTTCTTGGCGAGGCTTAGCGTCAACACAAGGTCAATTTTCCTTCATTGGTGTACCAAAACAGCAGGTCTATAGTAAAACCACTTGCAAGTGGAATGGCTGGAAAACGTCATCAATAAATAATTAATAAATAAATAAATAAATAAAAAGCAGTGACTTGTTGAGAAAAATAAAAGGCAAAGTAACTTGTTGAGTAATAAATCAAAGTTTGGAAATCAGTTATAAAGAAAATCAAATAAATAAATAAATACATAAATAAATGCTGCAATGTGATGTGCCGCAAATTGTAGTTACTGCAAATATCGCTGACCTCCCAGACGTTCTCCAAATGTGTTTACGACAAATTCAACATCTTTCGTCTCAGAATATGAAAAGTTTATGGGATTTTCACGTCTAGTGCGCAAAGTTTACACCACTAATAAGTTTTCAATCACTCTAGACGGTAGTATGAATAATTCTAACGCCTGAACGAAGCAATGAGCACCGTCATCAAATAAAATGACAGAAAACTGACATCAACCCATAAAACTTTATCCATCATATTGCATGATGACGCTATTGCATGTTTGATCATCCTTTCGATAAATAACATCTGGAAGTAATAACCTTAAAATGGTTTTCGACAATGGTCATCGCATTACGAAAACACGCCTATACAATATAAACTTTACCTCCGAAAAAACGAAATTTTTAAGATGAAAAATTATCATTTTTTTCTTATTTCTGCTCAAAATGTAGATAATTGGTTCTATATAAAAGTGGAGTTTAAGGGGTCAAAATTATTTACGCGTGTTTGCGTGATGAAGTGAGGCCGAGGGGGAAGGGTTATAATTTTTTTTTTTTTGGTTTGGGTTTTACGGCCCTTTCAAGATTATTTCACTCATATCGAGCCGATCGTTAATCAGAGGTGGGCGAAAACCGGAGTACCCGGAGAAAAACCACCTGACCTTCCGTTGCAGAACTTGGCGTCTCACACGTGGCCCGAGCAAGGCTCGAACCTACGGCGGTGAGAGACCTAATGACTAAGAGTCAGCGCTCTTATCCACTAGGCCACGGAGGCCCGTTGAAGGGTTATAATACACATGTACCTTCATTACTTATTATTTTTTTCATTTCCGCTATTAAACAAAACATTCTGGTTAAACAGGAAGGCAATTGCACGCAGTTTTCCACACAGCGTCTTTGAGGATCATCTTCTGCAACGATCGTTCAGTCGAGTCTGAAACTCATGTTCTACTTAAATGCCCTTTATACGACGATTTAAGACAAAATATGGAGTCGTATATCTAAGGCATTATTTGGATTTTAATACTCTTAATGAAACCGATAAACTTAATGTGATACTTGGTAGCAATAATCATGATATAATACGAATTTGTGCCAAAACCTGCTGTGATATGTTAGACAGGAGGAGAGTTTTTCTTTACTAGTAATTACCTTGTATATTCAGATGTGAAAATATCTGTTTTTCTTAAAAAACGTTTTAATAGTCTCTTATAATTCTCTAAAGAATGGCTTGATGTATTTTACATTGTTTTATATGTATATATAAGATTGTTATGTGTGTGTACATTAAGACGAGACTTTAATAAACTATACTTGACTTGACTTGACTTGACCAATCATATCGGTGAGGATCATGGGTTATTTTGGCGTCACTTAATGATCATGTAACTTCGAGTGAGTCAGTGGATGCATGGAAGCATGAAGAACAACCCTACAGTGATACGAGGCACTGAGAGCGTAATTGTTAGCGATTGTATACGGTTTGCAAGGTTGAATAGTACTCGAAGATAAGATTGACTAGGCGGAGCTATTGTATGTCAAATTCGCTGATTCCATAAAAAAAATCGGTAGAGTGCCTTTCGCATGCTTTCTGCAAGCGGACCAAATGGTCATATACGCCAGAGCTTTGTATGCATTACAGTTGAATTCACACAACAGGGTGACTTGGTTTACATTTTTGTTAATTGCACATTCCAAAGGCAGGTGCACACGATAGCCCCGCCTAGTCAATCTTATCTGCGACTTCTATACAATACTTTTATCAAACGGATGTTGTCGTATTGGCCTTGTTACAGGTCCAAAGTCTGACGTATTGGCCCTAGGATGGCTGTACAGGCCCGATGCCTTCATGACATTCTAATTAATCTACTAGAGAAAGTTTATCCTTTTTCCTAATCCCGCGCATCTAATATAGTAAATACATGGTTAGTGTCTTTAATAATAAAATATAATCGGTGAGCCGTAGACAATTTTATAGGGGCGAGTTTTAGCGAGCCCCTATAAAATTGTCGTGGCGAACCGATATATTTTATTATAAAAGACACTACTCATGTATTTAGTTTATACCGCAATTCAAAACAATCAAGGGTTTTTCAATATTTTAGCAAATTTGAGCAAGAAAAGATAGCAGACAGTATGATATGTTAAACGACATTCAGTGCCATGGCGCGCACACGTAGTCTAACGTGACGTCAAATAGCGCAAAGTTTCTGACGTCACCGCGCCACAGAGACGCAGGAAACAACATGGACGCTCGAATAAAAGTTTCTCAGCGCTTAACATTCCGTATGAGAATCTGCAAATAAATAGATTATTTTAGCTTTAGAAATTATTTTCGAGGCTGAGACGCAACCGCAGTAACAGTGCGCAAGTATTCCAACGGGCCATTCAAAGCAGGAAAGCTCGAGAAGGTAACAATGTAGCTGAAATTTCTGAAAATCTGTTAAAATAAATATTGCAAAGATTATAACTTGCAGTTCCGTTGTTTTCTCGTGTATAAAAGGCTGCCTGTTATTGTTTACGCTTGCAAATTAGGGACATGAAAAGTAGGTCCGGTTTATAAACGGTCACTAGACGTATTATAGGTCAGTAGAAGGTATTATAGGTCACTACCGATTATAGCATGCAGTTATTTGACCCCCTTTATTAGGTTACTAGAATGCCTGATTGCGGTATAAATTTATAGCTGAGGGCACTATCAATGTTCATGGACTGCAAACCGGCGGTCCAGGCCCTGGCCCGAGGACAGTCTATAAACGGTCACTAGACGTATTATAGGTCAGTAGAAGGTATTATAGGTCACTACCGATTATAGCATGCAGTTATTTGACCCCCTTTATTAGGTTACTAGAATGCCTGATTGCGGTATAAATTTAAAGCTGAGGGCACTATCAATGTTCACGGACTGCAAACCGGCGGTCCAGGCCCTGGCCCGAGGACAGTCAAAAACCTTGGAAGTGCCCGAAGCTTAGGTTTCTATTGCTTTTTGTGCATTAGTTTATACTAATTTGTTTTGTTTTGATTGCGATGAAAGCACCGAGCTTATTGAATCGATCTCGAACACTCATTCCGGATGTTATCACGCACGCGAGAGAAAAGCAGTGAATTTTATACCACAGCTACCCATTTACACCTGGGTCGAGTGTGTCATTGACATATCGTGTCTTGCTCAAGGACACACTTCGACTCCGGTGGCCGGATTCGAACCCATAACCTCTAGATCATAAGTCGAACGCGCTACATGTAACCACTGGGTGCATGGAAACAACCAACAGTTGAAAGTGAAGAACGTGTTGATGTTAAACTGGTTTCCAGCAATTCAAATACAAACCAGTATATTTATCGTGATCGTCCGTAAAAAAAATCCGGTTATCTCCATAGCCACTATAAGACTGGAGTTGGACCGGTACGATGCAACTGTTATAGCGCCCGCTGTGTATCTATCGTAGAGTATCCTTGCAGATTGATGCGTTTCTAGCCACCACAAAAATGTGTTTTATTTGTGATATGCACTTATTTTTACACTCAATTGATATTAAAAATATCACCCTCTGGCCTGTGGGAGTTTAGAATGGGTATAATAAATAGAAATGAAGGCAATGATTAGGAATCGATATAATCTTCTACTGACCTTTACATATGTAATTTCTTTGCACCACTTTGCCAGGGCAACTTTAGACCTTCTGAGCGGTTTACTAAAAATTCAGGTTATTATCATTGCTACATCTTATTTAAATACAATTTCAGAAATTTCAGCTCATTTGTAACCTTCGCTGGTTTGAATGGGCCGTTGAAATAATTGAGCACTGCTTCTGCGGTTGCGTCTAATCATAAACATTTATTTTAAAGCTAAATGTAAAATTATTGGTTATTTGCATATTTTCATGCAGAAAGTAAATCGCTTGTTTCAGACGTTTCGACTGCACGGGTGCACAGGCAGATCTGTTTCTCGCATAACAATAACAGGTTTTCTAATGACGTGACTAATATACTCGTAACATTTTAGTGCATGTCACAAACAAAACACATTAAAAATACGTGTTTTATTTGTGATATGCACTATTTTTTATGCTCACCTGATAGTAAAAATATCATCCTCTGGCCTATAGGTGTTTTGTATGGGAAAGTCACATGATGTATAATAATACCTTCTCCTGACCTCTTCATATGTGATGCGTCTAGTGACCTGACCTACTTTTCAGGTTCCTATGCATGAACGGTCTTACTTGCACCACTTTGCCTGGGCAGGTTTAGACCTTCTAAGCTGTTGACCAAAAATGCAAGTTATTATCATTGCTATATTTTATTTTCACAAATTTCAGCTCAGTTGCTACCTTCCCTGGTTTGAATGGACCGTTGGAATAATTAAGCACTTCTTCATCATCGAAATTTATTTTAAAGCTACATACAAAATTATTGGTTATTTGCAGACTTTCATACAGAAAATTAAAATCGTTGAGACACTTTTATTCAAACGACAGTCTTGTTTCAGACGTATCGACTGCACGGGTGCACAGACCTATCTTTGTTCCTGGGCCAGGGCCTGGACCGCCGGGTTGATATGGCTCTCGCCTCGCGGCTCGGGCCATATGAATTCGGCGTTCCCGGCCCTGACCATCGGGCAGTCCATAAACCATGATAGTGACCTCAGTTCAGATTACTGTTGCTCAAATGGCATCAACAGAAAGCAAAATTTCAAAACACTAACAGCTCTTTGTTTGCTTGTTTGATTCGAAGTTTAACGTCCCCGTCAACACTGTACAGGTCGTTTTGGAGACGTTGCTTCCAATTTTGTGGGACTTTTATTACCCGACATTGAGATGAAACGACATCTCAATCCCTGCCGACAAATGAAACCAATAGGGTTTATAAGCATGGACGTTCCGACTCGCACCGCTTTGCCTGGGCAGGCTAAGATCCTTTATACGGTTTACCAGTACTCGTGTGCGGTCGATTTCAGCTCTGCATGGAAGCATCATGCAGCCCATCTATTTCTACAAGCCCCGATGGATGGGGCGGTTTTAACAGCTCTGGTGGGTCGATTGCGAGAGTAGGCTGGAAAAATTGTCCTTAACGAGGACTTGAACTTTAATTCCTGAACTGTAAGCAAACAATGTAGACCCTGATCAGGCGCCGCGTTTAGCAGGGGGTTGGGCATGGTCCCGGCACTGTTTGATAAACGAATACAGAGATGAAACAACGATGAGGACTTGACAGCATGAAATGACCGAAAAGCTGGAGCAAAAGTATACCGACAGTTGAACTCCGGTGGGACCGATCAGAGACAGAGTCTTAGTGACACACACATACAACACAAAACATCACATGCACTAAGTACACTTGGCAAATAAACGAATAAGAAATTGAAAAAGGAACAGCCGCCTTTAGGAGTGTCAGACAAATACATAAATCTTTATGAAATGAAATTAAAACAAGAGGCCCATGGGCCACCATGCTCACCAGAGCTCATGGGGCCACTGGCCACTGGCAGCAATGTATTTTAATCAACCATGGAAGCCCTGTGTCCTAGGATGCTACAGATAAAATTTGGACCCAATCAGCCTCGTGGCTTTACGTTCGATGTCGCTTGAATGTGTTGTTGCAGGACAACAGATGACAATTGACAATTTCCCATCTGTGGCAACAAATAGGCCAAAAAGAACATTATTAAAGGAACATTTCTATGGAAGTGTGACAAAATATCTTGACAGGCATTAATGCCATTTTTCAATTTTCCCCATTATAGGACAATGGAAACTCATAACTTGGCATAGCAAACAAACCAAAGAGCAAAAGTTCATAAACCAGAGCTCAGGTGGATACTGCCCAATGGCAGCCATGTATTATAACATGATATGATTTTATTATGCCAATTATAAAGTCTCCCAAACAAACCCCACACCATAATGAGCACCCATGTGGACTGTATCTGAAATATTAGGTGTTTTATAAAGTAGAGAGATCAGGGCATGGACCCAATGGAGCCCTGCTTAATGCGTCTTATCATAAGGAATAAGAATATATATGGTTTAGTGGTGGGGCTCTGATCAGTTTCTCAGATATATGGTCTTTTGCGAAGTCAAGGGGAGGAGCATGGCCCGGGCGCACACTGGGTGACCCCTAGGTTGGTGTCACTGAATGTGTCTTGTCATAAGGAATAAGAATGTATATGGTTTAGGGGTGGGTATCTAAGGTTTCTAGAATATTTGGCCTTTTACGAAATGCAGGGGGTTGGGCATGGTCCCGGCACATCCCGGGGGACCCCCAAGTTGGTGTCACTGAATGCAACTTATCATAAGGAATGAGAATATATATGGTTTAATGGTGGGGATCTCAATGGTTTCTGAGATAAATGGCATTTTATGAAGTGGAGGGGGTGGGGTATGTCCCCGGCACATTCCGGGGGACCCAAAGGTTGGTGTCACTTAATGCGTCTTATCATAAGGAACAAGAATATTTTTTGTTTAGGGGTACATCCCAGGGGACCCCAAAGTTGGTGTCATTGAATGCAACTTATCATAAGGAATGAGAATATATATGGTTTAGGGGTGGGGATCTCAATGGCTTCTGAGATAAATTGCATTTTTTGAAGTGGAGGGGGTGGGGGGCATGTCCCCGGCACATCCCGGGGGACCCACAGGTTGGTGTCACTTAATGCGTCTTATCATAAAGAACAATAATATATATGGTTTAGGGGTGGGGCTCTGAACAGTTTCTCAGATATATGGTCTTTTGCGAAGTCAAGTGGAGAGGGGGGGGGGGGCATGTCCCCGGCACATCCCGGGGGACCCACAGGTTGGTGTCACTTAATGCGTATTATCATAAGGAACAATAATATATATGGTTTAGGGGTGGGGATCTCAATGGTTTCTGAGATAAATCGCCTTTTATGAAGTGGAGGGGTCGGGGCATGTCCCTGGCATATCCCGGGGGACCCCCAGGTTGGTGTCACTTAATGCATCTTATCATAAGGAACAAGAATATATATTGTTTAGGGGTTGGGATCTGTATCGTTTCTGAGATATATGGATTTTAATGAAGTAAAGGGGTGGGGCATGGCCAATAGCACCCCGGGTGGATTGCATGCTGGTGTCACTGATTGCGTCTTATCGTAAGGAACAAGAATATATTATATGGTTTAGGGGTGGGTCTCTGAACAGTTTCTCAGATATATGGTCTTTTGTGAAGTCAAGGGGTGAAGCAAGGCCCGGGAGCACCCTGGGTGACCCCTAGGTTGGTGTCACTGAATGTGTCTTATCATAAGGAACAAGAATATATATGGTTTAGGGGTGGGGATCTGTAAGGTTTCTGGAATATTTAACCTTTTATGAAGTGGGGTGGGTTGGGCATGGTCCCGGCACATCCCGGGGGACCCCCAAGTTGGTATCACTGAATGCAACTTATCATTAGGAATGAGAATATATATGGTTTAGGGGTGGGGATCTCAATGGTTTCTTAGATAAATGACATTTTATGAAGTGGAGGGGGTTGGGTATGTCCCCGGCACATTCCGGGGGACCCACAGGTTGGTGTCACTTAATGCGTCTTATCATAAGGAACTAGAATATTTTCGGTTTAGGGGTGGGGATCTGAATCGTTTCTGAGATAAATGGCCTTTTATGAAGTGGAAGAGTCGGGGCATGTCCCCGGCATATCCAGGGGGACCCCTGGTTGGGGTCACTTAATGCATCTTATCACAAGGAACAAGAATATATATGGTTTAGGGGTGGGGATCTGTAAGGTTTCTGACTTAAGGCACTTTATGAAGTGGAGGGGGCGGGGCATGGCCCCGGCACAACCTAAGGGGACTCCCAGGTTGACATAAAAGCATACGGCTAAGAGAAGTTTACTCAAGGAACATTTCTATGTAAGTTTTGTCAAAATATCTGCAATGACTTGACAATTAATGCCATTTTTCAGTTTTCCCCATTAAAAGTCAATGGAAACTCTAAGTTGCCACAGCAACAAAACTAAAAGGCCAAATTTCATAAAAAAACATAAAACCTGTAAAGGCAAATATGGTGAATATTTTTAATAAAGTCTCAGCCTCCTAGAGCATATGGTTTCTGAGAAGATGATTTTTTAAGTATTTTTTCTTTCTTTTTTTTTTTGCATTTTGGTTTCCATGGCAACCACTGAGTCCATCTTATCATAAGGAACAAGACTATATATGGTTTAGGGATTGGGATCTCAATGGTTTCTGAGATAAATGGTATTTATGAAGTGGAGGGGGTGGGGCATGTCCCAGGCACATCCCGGGGGACCCCCTGGTTGTTGTCACTAAATGCATCTTAGCATAAGGAACAAGAATATATATCGTTTAGGGGTGGGGATCTGAATGGTTTCTGAGAAAAATGGTATATTATGATATAGAGGGGGCAGGGCATGCCCCCGGCACATACGGAGGGACCCCCAGGTTGGTGTCACTTAATGCATCTTATCATAAAGAACAAGAATATATATGGTTTAGGGGTTGGGATCTGTAATGTTTCTGAGATATAAGGCATTTTATGAAGTGGAGGGGGCGGGTCATGGCCCCGGCACACCCTAGGGGACCCCCAGGTTGACATAAAAGCATATGACTGAGAGAAGTTTACTCAAGGAACATGTTTATGTAAGTTTTGTCAAAATATCTGCAATGACTTGGCAGTAAATGCCATTATTCAGTTTTCCCCATTATAAGACAATGGAAACTCTAAATTGACATAGCAACAAAACTAAAAGGCCAAATTTCATAAAAAACACAAATCCTTTAAAGGCAAATATGATGAATATTTTCATAAAGTCTCAGCCTCCTAGAGCATATGGTTTTTGAGGAGATGATTTTTTAAGTATTTTTTGTCTATTTTTTTTTGCATTTTGGTTTCCATGGCAACCAATAAAAATGAGCAGAAGGCCTAAAATCATATGGCAGATAGTAGATTGCCTATGGAACATTTCTATGACAGTTTTGTCAAAATATCTGCAGGGTCTTGGCAGTAAATGCCATTTTTCTATTTTCCCCATTATAAGTCTATGGAAACTCTAAGTTGCCATAGAAACCAAACTAATCAGCCGATTTTCATAAAAAAACACAAACTTTCAATCCCCCTGCCCAAGAGTGCTACAGATGAAATTTGGGCTGAATCGGCCCAGTGGCTTCAGAGGAGATGTCGTTTGAAAATGTTGACGAAGACGACGACGACGCAGACGACGCAGACGCAGACACAGACGCAGACGTAGACGACGCCGGACAACTGCCTATCCTATAAGCTCCCCTGGAGCCTTCGTCTCTGGTGAGCTAAAAATGCGATCAGACACGGACACGAACCGGCGACCCCTTGCTTAAAACCGGAGATTTTAAATGTTTAACGCTCGCCCTCAATTCCAATGCAGAATTATACTATTAACAAACGTATCCGCACAGAAAAGTCCTACCTCAAAATTATGTCATGACAGTACAATATCAAAGACTACGTATGAATAAGGCAATCATGAATCAAAACTAAAGACTCAACATTGTGACGCCAGAGCACAATTTAGTCGACGGAAGGCCAATCTCAGGACATAGTACATCGAGCTCCACGTCACTTAAAATGATTTAGGATGATTAAGGGACTCCAAAGTCCGACCCGACGCCATGCATTCGATGAGCATCACAAAGGTGTTCAATGAAAAAAGGATCGGCAAGCAAACATGCAGTCTATTGCAAAACAGAAGTGAAGGCAGTGACCAGGAATCGATACAATTAAACCAAACCTCCCACCAGAGACAACAAAGGGAAAGAAACACGAACATGAAATAACCAGACCCTAAAGGAAACATCACCAGCGGAAAGCCGAAAGGACAGTTACTTTGCCACAAAATGGCCAAACTAAAAATATTATAAGCGATACACACATTCAAAGACGAACTATAACAAAATAAACCGCGACTAAGGAACCACCTTGAATCAGTTAGTAACAAGACTTCATTGCTTTGTCAATCTTTTGTACCAGATACCAACAATCATTTTCCTGAAACGGAAGTAGATCATTACTGTTAACAAATTTACGTTTAAACTTGTACATAAAATTTTCAAATACTGCAGATTCTGACAGTCCCTGCTGCAAAACTACAAATGTTCCACCGAGTACTAACAGACGAAAACGCATCTTTCGTCCTCTCACGAGGAGTCGGACAAGGCAAAAATAAACCAAAATAAACTACTACAAAATACGAAGCATATGAATCGTGAAAGACCTGCAGTCAAAAGCAGCAAAGCTACACAAAGAGCGAGTTATGTAATCAATCCGAACACTGGCAGCATTGTTGGGTCCATTATGTCTGGGTTTAGGCTGCGCACGCGGACTTCTTTTCACACTCCCTTTCATTTTGGTACCTTTCTTTCTCTTTATACTGCAACGCCCCCTCATGACGATTACGTGCATGTGTACATTACATACACGCCCGCTTTGCAAGGATGAAAGCCTACAAAGTAATCACGCAATTACGGTAGAGATATTCTACCTGCACAGGGGATGGTTATCCCTGCACAGGGGGCCTCCAGTTAACGTCAGGATCCGAAGGACCGCGCTTTTTGTGGCATTCATCCCTGTAAATGATGTCAGTGGAACATGTTCGGACACCGCAATTTATTACAGCTGCCTGGAAATCGAACCGGGAGCCTCTAAGATCACAGGAAAAGTGCAGTAACCATAGAGCTACCACGCTCTCATGTACATGTATCTGCTGTATGTATGGCTTTTCCTGGGCATCTATTAGTACAATTGTTTGCAAGTCATGGCTGTTGTATTAGGCCCTAAAATGTCCCCCGGAACTTACATTTAATCACTCCAGGTAGACTCGTAAGTAAGCTTTTAAAGTCCTTACATGAACTTCCGACCATGACTTACGAGACTTCAAAATATCAACAAGCAGGTGAGTGTTCCCGATTTATGATTTTTAGTCCACTTTATTAACATATTTGGAAAAATCTTGCAATGCTATTCTCAAAGTAGAAGTGGAGCCAATGATCAGGAATCGATACAATTAACCTACAGCTCCCATCAGAGACACTAAAGGGAAAGAAACACAAACACGAAACAACAGACACCAACGGAAACACCAACAGCGGAAAGCCAAAAGGACAGTTTCTTTCCCACAAAAGACAAATAATTTGTTACATCCGCATGAAGGCCTCCTAACTCATAAGTGCAACATCTCCGTGAACACAAAAATCAAACAACCGCAGAGATGAAACAACGGTGAGGAGTCGACAGCAAGAAACCACTATAATGCTGGAGCAAAAGAAAACCAACTGTTAGACTCCGATGGGCCCGACCAGAGACAGAGCATCAGGTACCATCCAACATAAGCCTTTACGTTGGAACCGTCATAGAATCTGAGGCCTGACCCACCGGCTCCCATTTTATAAGCTTCCATTTCTGCACAAGAAAAAGATAGATGTGAACATGGAATGGCAAGCGGTTGATTTTTAACTTAGTTTCGCCCGGAGGAAGTTTGTCAGATATTTCTGTTTTGACCTGTTTCCTTGTGCCGAATGAAGGCATTTTCAGCTACCCGTGCTATGCAATACTTATCTAACATGTCAAATAAGACGTTATTCGAGCTAATTTCGCATTGCAAGCTGCCAAATAAGCTGCATAATATCCGCAGGGTTTGTTATTTGTGCCGAATACGATTTAGAGTTACGGGAATATTACCCCTAACGGGTTACAAAAACGCAAACTGATTGGTGTCTGATAATAAATCGTTTCTTTATTCATTATTTATTTAATGGTATGAGCATATCAAGATAATACATTAAACATGTCATAAAGTCAGGTTTTGAGCAATTCGTACGAACGCATGAACTTGGAGTCGGAGTCTAACTGTTGGTCTTCTTTTGCTCCAGCATTTCAGTGGTTTCTTGCTGTCGAGTCCTCACCTTTGTTTTACCTCTACGGTTGTTTGATTTTTGTGTTCACGGAGATGTTGTACTGCTGAGTTAGCAGGCCTTCATGCGGACTGTACAAATTATTTGTCTAAATCGCGACGGAAGCAAGGGCGAGGATTGTGGCTACGTAAACTCAATTTAAGCCCCCAGTGGAATTCGTTTCACTGACCGTTCCAAGGCGGTTCTTCTGTCGCGGATTATTTTTGTTATGGTTTGCCCTTGTGTGTATCGCTTATATTAGTTTGTTTTGGATAGCCAATTTGCCAATTTGTGGCTTTTTGGCTTTCCGCTATTGATGTTTCCATTAGGGTCTAGTTATTTAATTTTTGTGTTTCTTTCCCTTTTGGTGTCTCTGATGGGAGCTGTGGGTTAATTGTATCGATTCCTGATCATTGCCTTCTCTTCTATTTTGGATACATTTTATTCAAAGCTAACAGCAGGCAATATCTTTCTGAATTAAATTGACAGTATTTTCAGTCGTAACGTAAGTGCCTTCAGGGATTAGATTAACTGTCTGTGTTGGTTATTGAATTGCGAAGCGAATTGTAATCATACACCCATCAGTTGGCCTTTACTTTCCCCGTAAGGTGTAATATTCCCGTGATGGGTAATCGGGCCTCGTAAGTCATAACCGGCACAAATATTTAAGCCCCTGGAGAAACATTCTGCTGAAATTTTGCAGCTTATGTATGTGAGCGTGGAATTAGTTCGAATAATTGACATGTTAGATAAGTATTGTATAGCCCGGGTAGCTGAAAATGCCTCCATTCGGCACTAGAACACAGGTCAAAGCAGAAATATCTGACGGAAATTAAATTAAAAATCAACTACTTGCCTTTTTTAATGTCCACAGCTATCTTTTCTGATGCAGAAAGGAAAGTTTTGAGAATAGCAATGCACGATTGTTCAAAAAAACCTTTACAAAGTTGACTAAAAATCGTAAATCGGGAACACTTACCTATTTGTTAATATTTTAAAGTCTCGTAAGTCATAGCTGGAAGTTTCCTTAAGGATTTTAACCCTTGACCTGCTGAATATTTATATATGCCACACCCACTACCGATTATCAACCAATCAGATCACTTGGTGCAAATTATTGCAACAAATTCACAATCTGAATGGCAAACAATGCAGATCCTGATCAGATTGCTTCGTCAGAAGCCATCTGATCTATCTCTACATTGTTTCAAAGATAAGGCATATCCGGGATTAGCAGGACAAGGGTTAATTGCATTATCGCAGGCTACCCCTTATGAGTCTACCAGGCGTGTTAATGTTGTTATTATTCTAATATACAGGAATTGCACTGTACAATCAATTTTCACATTCCCTTTCCTTTTGGTACTCTGCAGTATGGTGGCTTTTTCCTGGGCATGTATTTTTTATGGTTTTTACAAGTCAAGGCTGCTGTGCTTGTGCTAAGTGGCGGCCCTAAAAAGTCCCCTCGCACATGCATCACGTGAACAAGTGCGTGAAATAAAGACCCACCTAAACCCCACTTTGTACAGAGAAAACTGGGGTTTAAGGGGGTATACATTAATTCTCTTATTTCTGCTCCAAGACATAGGTTGTGGGTACTCGTTAGAACCGCCTCAATGAGGCGGTTCTAACGAGCACCCACAACCTATGTTTGCAGTATAAATAAGAAAAATATCATGGATTTTCGTCAGAAAAAAAGCCATTTTGGAGATGTGAAAAAATGCACTATGTCGCACGGGCGTGTTATCGTAATGTACATTAAGTGTTGTTACTATTCTAATATTCAGGAATTGCACCTCACACTCCATTTCCTTTTGGTACCTGCTGTATCGTGCCTGATGTGTTGTATTTGGCTTGACTCTTCGTGTTCTACCTGGTGGCTTTCTTTAGCTCCGGCTTACGGAATGTGGAAGAAGCTATGAGCCCTACTTTTTGTTTAATCACAGTTATTTAAGGATAAACTACACCTTGTGACCGTGGTCATCTTTTAAATGATTCATTCTCAACCTTAGCACGGCACAATTCTTATAAGAATCTTATACGGGTGTGAGGGGTGGATGGAAAAGTCCGTCCCGAGGGACACTGTCCGGCATCACGAGGCTTGCCGAGAGTGACAGTGATCTCGAGGGACGGATTTTTCCATCCACCCCTCACACCCATATTGGATTCTTTTTCTTGCATACCTTCCATTTCTAAAAGCGGATTTTTAATGCTGCAGTCACTTCGGTTACCAACATCCGCCATATTGTGTTGACACTGCAGAGATGTTTAGTGACGTTGCTGTGGCGTCAACCTTAACGACGGCGCATACGAGGTCGTAATCAACCAGTGCATTTATCAAACACGCGATTATATTCGATTTTGGGTCGGAACACCAGGGTCAGAACATAAATTTCTATCCCAGGGTATAATCACGGATTTCCCTTGTCTGGTGTGCAAGAAATGATGTTATACACCAAATTAAAGCCAAGAAACTGAAGTTTCATATAAGCTATTTTATATATTGTAAAATAAAGTTGTATTGATGTCGTTAACTGGAAATTAAAACCAAATGAGTTTTTACATTTTTGAATTCATTCTTTCAACATGTGCTTAAAAAAGAGCTATTTTCCTTGGATAGGCATCACAAGTACATGCTCTATCTACAATGAAATATCTCAGTATCTTCTAACCTTGTTCACCAGAAAGAGTTTGCACTTGTTATTTTCTTGAACGAAATTAATTGGTCATTCTGAACAAAAGTTTAATTTTATCCCAATGGAATGAGATATAAAAATTTTGTGACACATATATCAAGTTGTGACTTTAAAGAACATTTGTGCCAAAAGTATGCAATTTTGGCGATAATTTAAGAAACTGAATCACTTTAAAGTCATGCACCCACATAGAATTTTCATTTTCCAAGAAAGCTGAAAAATGTCTGCTTCCATTAAAACTATTTAAAGAAGGATCGACTGGGCTGATACAGCAGCCCCTTGTCCAGTTTACCAACCAGTGTTCACAAAAAATCATCGGTATTATTCTTGGCCTGTTTTGCTTAAAATTTTCATTTTCTACTCATAGACATTCATCAATTGTGGAAAGGTACATGACTGACCATGATGCTAAATGAGTGCATACTGGTTTCACACCTTGTTACAGACTAATTTGTTGAAGATGAACCAAGGGAGTTTTATGGCAATTAACCAAGGCTGTAGTCTTTGCTGCCAATATCTAATTTGTTCCAACCATTAAATGGCATAAGTATGCTGATATGAAACAAACACAAATCTATGAGAGTTACAGTTAATTTTAGACGTCTTGAAATTGCAAACTTATTAAAAAGACAGAAAGTCAGACTTTTGACATAAGATGTGCAATAGAAAAAGGATTTAGAGAATGTAAATTGTGAAAATTGCAGATAATTCTGATATTATGGTGTAGTCTGTCCTTTTTCGGTTTGTTCTAATTTGTATGTTATTCTGTGATAGTCCAGTGATTAAATTAGTCCCCTTCAGGTGGACCAGCTATTTTATGTGTTTTAAATAAGCCTCGCCAAGCGAATTTGTGTCTTCGAGCATTCCGTCATGACAATTTATAACTGCCCATGCCCAGCCATTCAGAGGGGCCAGGGATATGGCTTTCTGTCTGAAGGTTCCTCTTGATTCAGTGCCTGTATGAGCGGGCAACGAAGGTTCTGGCGAGACTGCGCGGATGTGCAGGCTCGCCTGAACCTTCGCTGCTCGCATAGGCGATAAGTACCAAAATCGCTTGACGGGGCCCAAATGATATTAAAACCTAGAGTGAAGGTTGGGCTCAAAGAATCGATTTAAATTCCCGAGTAGTTCTCGCTACTGGCCGTCCAAGGAAGTGGTTATGATGTTGTATTTCTTTTTAATGTAGCTTTGTCGGATTTTCGACGGGGCTGTTCATGTTGTATGTGCTTATGGTTGTGTATTATAATTTGTTATTTTTTTTACCTGTGCCTGTTGGACAGCAATCACCTCTGCTGGAGAAGAAGGGACTGGTTGCTATTGACCTTATTTGCATTATCTGCTGGTTCCTAGTCTGAAGGTTATCAGTGTTGAAAAAACAGGTAACCAGAACCCCCTGACCTTTCAAGGTCAGGGGGGTCTGGTTACCTGTTTTTCCAATATTGACAATGTGCAAGCTGGGAGCCAGCAAATAATGCAAATATGGTGAATGCTGTTTGTGGTTCGTTAATGTCCCGATTCGTTTTCTTCATTGTTAGTTACTTTTTCCTCTTAGTGCCATTGTTAACCCTTATCTTGCTGTTCACGACAACCCCTATCTTTGCAAACAGTATAGATTCAGATTAGATGGCCATTTAACGAAAACATGCCTACACAAATACATTGTAGATTTTACCACCAAAATATGAACATTTTCAGATGAAAAATTGTGATATTTTCCTTATTTCTGCTCAAAATATAGAGGCGGTTCTAATGAGTACCCGGAATCTATGTTTTTGAGCAGAAATAAGAAAAATAATGTATACCCCTGCAAACCCCAGTTTTACTATATAAAAGTTGGGTTCAGGGGGTCAAAACCATATAGGCGTGTCTTCGTGATGATCTGATCAGGATCTACACTGTTTGGCATTCAGTTTATGAATTTGTTGCAATAAATTACATCAAGTAATTTGATTGGTTGATAGACAGAAATGGGTGTGGCTTAAATGAATATTCAGCAAGATAAGGGTTAAGCTGTAATCTTTGATTGTGGATTTTCCTGGGCCTGAACTGAGTCTTCAATGTTTGTCTAACCCACAGTACGGCTATAAATAACCTTCATCTCGATTTCGTACCAACGTTATTTGCCTGCTGAGAGATAGTCACGTGGACAAACAAAATGATGGTGTTGGCGTTTAACGACACGCCAACCGGGTTATTTCGTGTCGCCTCACAGAGAGAGTGGGAATAGAGACAGAATGGTCAGTAGTGGAGATGAAAATGAAAGCTATTGGAGAACGAGAATAATGAATGGAAGTGTAGAAATTGAGCATTAATTAAGTGAGTGAGTGAGTGAGTTTTAGTTTTATATCCCACCAACAGCTAAGGTCATACGGAGACGGGACCTCGGTTTAAAGACTCATCCGAAAGTCTGGAGAAGCCCGGGATCGATCCTGCGATCCCTGGTCTACAAGGCGAGTAGCGTAACCACTGTACCACGGAGGCTTCTAAGAGCATTAATTAAGAGCCTCCCCTCTACCATTACCTGTTGCAAGGACAGCAGACCTTGCCCAACTGCAAGCCAATATCGGCTGGACGACCTAGTGACGCAAGATTCACGACACCTTCGCCTCGGCCAACCACGACCCCGTGGACAAAAGAAGCATAGCTCTAGTACCTTTCGGTCGATTCGCACAAGCAATAGAACTAAAAGTATCTTGGCACGGTCAGGGGCAAGAGCCACTGGTTCAGTACGAAACAAGGCTATACAAATACACTGTAAATTTTACCACCGTAAAAATTTAAAAAAAATATTAAAGTGAAAAAATTTGACATTTTTCTAATTTCTGCTCAAAATATTGACTGCCGGTACACGTTAGAACCGCCTCGTCGAGGCGGTTCTAACGAGAACCCACAATCTATATTTTAGAGCAGAAATAAGAGAACTAAGGTATACCCCTGTAAACCCCAGTTTTAACCATATATAGGAGGATTCAAGGGGGTCAAATTGATATAGGCGTGTTTTCGTGATGGTGGCTTAAACGGTTTTACGATAACACATCCGTGTGACATAGTGCATTTTTGTATCTCGGAAAACGGTTATTTTCTGTTGAAAAAATTTAGAAATATCTCTTTATTTATACTCAAAACATAGGTTGAGGGTGCTTTAACGAGTACCCACAACCTATATCTTGGAACAAGAAAAATCATGTATACTCCTAAAAATCTCAGTTTTCTGTAACGACTTGTAATGGTGACGACCAGGCCAGTATTAACCCTAAAACGGACATTTTTCTGACGATTTTGCTATATATATTTTTATTTTGCCCAAAACATACAAATGGGGAGCTCGTTAAGGCGATTGAAACGAGTACCCAAAACCTATGTCTTGGAGCAGAAATAAAGAAAATGATGTATACCCCCCGTAAACCACATTTTTCTCTATATAAAGTATGGTTTCGGGGGTTCTTCATTTCATGGACTTATTAACCTGATGATAAGTCAGCTTTTCCACAACAATGGCATTTTTTCAAATTGGTTATTATGTTAACTGGGCCCATCTGTTTTAAACTGAAGATGCCATTAGTTAACACATCTTAAAACCTTGATCATATGAGCCCCGTCAAGCAAATTAGTGTCTTCGAGCATTCCGTCATACCAAATTTTAACTGCGCATGCCCAGCCATTCAGAGGGGCCAGGGATATGGCTTTCTGTCTGAAGGTTCCTCTTAATTCACTGCTTGTATGAGCGAGCAGCGAAGGTTCGGCAGATACGCAGTCTCGCCTGAACCTTCGCTGCTCGCATAGGCGATAAGTACCAAAATCGCTTGACGGGGCCCGTATGCCAGTACAGTGTAGTTTTAGTTGAAAATGCGATTAGCAAAAGCTACTCAGAACTATTCAGCAGATATATTTATGAATTTGATATAATTGTAATTTCTCGATCATGTTACAATTTGGTCACGGACGGGTTCCGTTACGAAAACACGCCTTTTCAAATACATTTCAAATTTTACCGCCGAAAATGAAAAATTTCAGATGAAAAATTGTGATCTTTTTTTGTTATTTCTGCCCAAAATATAGATTTTGGGTACTCATTAGAACTGCTTCATTATCGAGTACCCACAATCTATATTTAGAGCAGAAATAAGAAAAATAAAGTCTACCCCTGTAAACCCCAGTTTTACTATATACATGTAAATGATGGGTTCAAGGGGGTCAAAATTATATAGGCGTGTATTCGTGATGGTTAAGCGAACGACTGGTTTCTTGGTACGAAAAAAAATCCAAAAACATTTTCTCAGGTTTAAAACATTTATGCCAATTTTGCAAATAAAATAACAGAAACAACATTAACCCATTTTATAGAGAAATAAAGACGGGACATCGGCAAACAGTACAGACGCTGGTCAGACGCCTTAGATCAGCGGTTTCTGATAAGCACCTACGCTGTTTGCAAACATTCAATCCGTTTTTAAATATTAAATTTCTAAAAATAAGTCAGCCTGACACCCCTAGGCTTCGAAAGGGATCCTGCTAGATTCCATTTAGTGCAAAAATGGGTTAACTTAATAATCTGAAATACTATCACTCTCCATGTGAGTTTGTCTTTTACTTATTCCAGTGATGTAATCTGCACGTGACGTCTGAGTAAAGCCTCGCTTTCGACAAGAGACTAGGCGTTTGAATGCAGTACGGAAGTCGCGAGCAAAAAGGGCATAAATGCATGGATTTAAGGCAGAATTACAGTATCCCAGCCAGAAAAACACTGAAAATACTAGTGAACCTACACAATCTTCACAAAATGCTCCTATCAAATAGATTGTGAAGAACGGTAACCAGCAGACAATGAACGCTCCAACAATTATTGCAAGAGTTTTAGCGGCCTTTGCCTCTCTTCGAAATTTTCGCGCATGCCCTTTGGCACTTACGACTTTGAGATCTCTAACGAACAATCTGCAGCGTTTAGGAGAGGACGGCGAGTCCGAAGGACTCGGGACATACTTTTTTACACTGAGTAAAGGAGAAGCGTTATTGTCTTGGCGATCTCTTGAATTGGGATCAACCTTCGCCCGCTTTTCAAATGATTTGTCTGTTCGTGTGGCTTGAACAAGCTGCTTGGACCCCGAGAGACACTTTCTGCGCCACTTAGTTCCAAAAGGACGAACAAAGATTATGGAATGTGAATTACAATCAGCAGTGTCTTTATTATTTTTGTTTTTATCTTGCAATAAACATTCTTTAGTGGACAAATCGCGTTTTCCATTCATTGGAGAATCGGGACCATAACTGTGCAATCGTTGAAGTTTTCGCTTTTCACTTGGAGTGTTTGGGTATCTGTTTGTACTGCCGCCGCGGTGCACTCGAAGTTGAATATGTTCTTCCGTATGCCCATTGGCTTGTGTCACGTCATTACTTGTTTTTGTCGTCAGTATTCCTTTTCTCAATGATTTAGCAGTTTTGACGGCGGCCATGTAAATGCGGAAGTAAAAAAATACCATCACAAGCATGGGTATGTAGAATGATCCCATTGCTGCGTATATTCGATAACCTCTTGTTGAAGTTAATTCACATGTTGGTAAATCCAGATCACAGGATTGTGTTGCATTTGAAAATAAACTACTCAAATTAGAAACCACAGCGTCGTTGAACAGATCATAAAAAGAATCATTATAATCCAAGTCGCTGGTAACTCCCAAGGGAACTGGTGTAATAATATTATAATATGACACAGGCGTAGTTTTCTTTGTGGAATTTGCGGATTCATCTCGATTGTCATTGTGCTTTATGTTCTGGTCATTCCAACCCAACAGTGGTGGGAGGCATATTACAAAAGATAAAATCCACACACACGAAACCAACACTTTGCCTCGAAAGGCAGACATTATACTGGGATATCTTATTGGGCGCGTCACTGCTATGTATCTATCCAAACTTATTGCACATAAACTAATTATTGAGGCTGTGCACAGCCATACATCCACAGCAAGCCATACATTGCACCAAGCCTCGCCCCAGATCCAAATATCCAACACTTCAACAGAAATAGAGAATGGTAAAACAGCGAAGCCTAAACATAAATCCGCACAGGCCAACGATACTATAAATATATTTGTCACAGTTCGCAGCTTCCTCGTTGTTATGACAGCAGCCACTACGAGACTGTTGCCAATGACGACGGCGATGTTGATTAAACCAAGGGCAACAATGGTTGTAATGGTACCAGTTGTATGAACGTTGGTACGGATTACAGTTCCATTCTCGCAGCTAAGTCCCACCGAATCCATTATTAACGTTTAGTCATCACTCTGAAAATAAAGGGAGAAAAATCGGATTAAATGACTAGAAGACTATCTAAGCCACCTCGACAGGAAGGGGACTTAGCCATGATGTGATAAGTGATATTATTACCCAATCTCTTACATAAAGTGTTATGAGGTATTTTTGACTATGGGATGAGTTTAAACCAGTTTCAACGTGAATGAATTATGCCACCGTCTAATAGATTTTACTACTGGACGGTTGGGTTGGTTTTTCAGTTATCATCTTTGTGGCACCTAACGCAGTAGAAGCAGGTGGGGTTTTTCTAGGCAACGACACGTGGCCGCTTCAAAGAAATGTAAACAACGTCGTCTGAGTGATTCAGATCTCACAGGAAAGCGTGCATTAAAATACAATGTTTGTATACTGGATTGGGTAATAAAACAGTTATTTGATTGCTGTTTGGACAATTATCGAAACTATTAACCCTCGGTGTATTGGACGGCCTGCGCTATTGCCCTCGGCCTTTAAAATAGTTCGTCATGCCGTCCACAATACTTCGGTGTAATAGTGTTGACTATTGCCCAAACAGCCATCAAATAACTGTATACTTCAAACACATATGTTGTTTGATTGCTGTTTGGACAATTATCGAAACTATTACCCCTCGGTGTTGTGGTAGGCCTGGTGCGCTATTGCCCTCGGCCTTTGGCCTTGGAAATACATGTAGTTCAGCAGGCCGTCAACAACACCTCAGTGTAATAGTGTTGACTTTTGTCCAAACAGTCAGCAAATAACTGTAGACTTCAAACACATATGCGAAACGACTAAGAGTGAATAGAAGCCCCCGTCCACCGGGGCTTGAAGAAATATATGGGCTGCATGATGCTTCAACGCAGAGCTGAAACCGACACGCACACGAGTACTGGTAAACCGCTTAGAGGATCTAAGCCTGCCCAGGCAAAGCGGTGCGAGTCGGACCCTCCATGTTTATAAACCCTATTGGTTTCATTGGGCGACAGGGCTTGAGATGTCATTTCATCTCAATGTCGGGTAAAAGTCCCACAAAACTGGAAGCAACGTCTCCAAAATGACATTTACAGTGTTGACGGGGACGTTAAACCTCAAAACAAACAAAAAATAAGAGTGAATAGATACACCTAACAAGTTTCTGGATTTCTTTTTTTTGGTATATAAGAGACACCATTTGTAATTTTCAGTTTGCTTTCCAGTCATCTAAGCCGCATAGTATAACGATAACTCACAATTGTTCTATAATTGCGCCTTTCAAATCTATAGAACTAGCATTTTTGTGTCGATTGTTTATCAATCTACCCAAAGTTACTAATTACAGAGGAAGTTTCTGCCTGTTCTTGTCCACATGACCATTGCTGATTATGTGTAAAATCCGAGTAACGGTTATTTATAGCAGTGCGGTTCTTCTCCCCGTGACGTAAGAGTGCAGTTAAATTAAAAAATCTATACTCGGCATGTGTAAAGGGACATTAGCAAACAGTGTAGACCCTGATAAGACGCCACAGAACGCGGCGTCTGATCAGGGTTTACGCTGTTTGCTTAAAATACTGGAATTTAAGGGTTAAATGGTACAGTCTAAGTCTCATTTCAGAACTTTTTTCCCCAATTTACACTCAGAGACAATCGACCTAACAGAGCTGTCAGTGCTATGCTTTTTACAGAAGAAGTCTACGAAGTACACTACAGCCTCTTTATTGTTTGTTTGTTTGTATTGGAGTTTAACGGCCCATTCAACACTATCAAGGCTATTTTTGAGTCGGTCAGTTTACCTATCCACACTTTTCCTGGGCAGATTTATACGTAAGCGGTTAACCGGCACAGTGCACATTCTTTCGCTAGAAACTGACAACTATCCTTCTTGAATCAGCGCAAGGGAGAGAATGACCGTAGAACAGATTTCATGATCAATCTCCACGATAGAATGCCGGCACCAGCAGGTATCGAACCCGCGTCCTCCTGATCACCAGTCAGATACGCATCCGACTGAGCTACCGAGGCCGGCATACAACCTCTTTTGAACACTATTATTAGGGTTCAAAGCAGAAATCGTGTTAGTTAAACAACCGTGGTATATATATAAAAAATGTATGGATTATATAGACAACTGACCATTTATGGTCATTTTTCTATATAATCTACACATTTTTGGGACCCATCTTGAAACCGTGTTATATACGAAACCGCGTTATAATAAGCCATGTTACCATGCGGATGTGGTGTAATTGATCCCCACACTCCTGCTATTTATTTCTAAGGTTCATCAGTACTTTAAGCGTATTTTCCAAGTTATTGACAGCTTAAACTTTTTCCCTTGGTGCCTTTCATTCATTGCTGTCAAACGTCTTAGCACTTTCCAACCATTATACCCATTGAATATGCCAATAATCGCCGTATATCTCACACTTAACCGGTTTGTATCTGTCACCGCGTGACGTTTCATGATCACCACCAGTCGCTTACACTATCGCGAAATCCATGAACGCTAATATAAACATTGTAGATCCATATCAGACCGCTCCCTTAAGGAGCGGTCTGATATGGACCGACAATGTTTACCAAACTGAGTGTGACGTACAATATAAAAGTTAAATATTACTTCAACTTTATTATTATTTTAGGTTGTTATGGTAGTTCCACGAGCATGGAATGAGATTCATTGTTATTCATTGGGGATGATTTTCATCATCAACTTGAAAAAGAACAAAACAGCTGAGAAGTCTTCTCTCTCATCATCACGCATAATATGTCTTTCATGTGACATTTCTAAGCAACTTGCACGCTTAAGTCGTCTATCAGCCATTTCTCCACAAGTTAAGTGGTAAAATATTTTAGTATTGTATAAGAATCAAAGAACTGACGGCACTGGTGGGCCGATGGCTTAACAATCTTGCTGATCCCGGACAGACTGTTTGGTTGTTTAAATCCTTAAACTCTGACGTCAAATACGATAACAGACCCGTTCGACATAGTGCATTTTCACATCTCAAAAATGACTACTTTTCTGATGAAAAACCTTGATATATTTTTTTATAAAATCTCAAAACATAGGTTGAGGGTGCTCGTTAGAACCGCCTCAGTGAGGCGGTTCTAATGAGTACCCACAACCTATGTCTTGGAGTAAAAATAAGAAAAGTAATATATACCCCCGTTAACCCCCGTTTTCTCTATATATAGTGGGGTTAAGGGGGGGGGGGGGTCATTTCACGGACTAGTTCACGTGATGGTACAATGTATAGTGCTACAAGTGCACTGGTTGTATTGATAATTGGACACGGTTTAACTCTATCGGTCAGTGTTAGTCACGTGGACATCAGCAGTACATGCATAAGCTATATTATATATTTATATTTCTAGGTCAGTTACCGATTAATCGACGCAATAATTTATCGGTAGTTCGATAAATAGCTATCCCTGACATATTTTACAAAATAGAGAACTTCCTGTTTATATTCTTTTGAACTGCCTTCGGAATTGGGATCTTCTTTTGAGAAAAGAATTTGCTT
This sequence comes from Lucinisca nassula, assembly GCA_963580285.1. Lineage (NCBI taxonomy): Eukaryota > Metazoa > Mollusca > Bivalvia > Lucinida > Lucinidae > Lucinisca > Lucinisca nassula. Next base: position 147,674,464 of record OY757010.1, on the reverse strand, counting down.
CTAAGCAGCATTTTCGTTTCTCAAACAGTTCACATAGGCTCTTATTGACAAGGGAACAAAATACTCTTGAAAGAATCGCCCGATCCCGCTCACCTACGGCTCCCACCTGCGCCCATTGATTCCACTTTAATCCATTACGCAAAAATACAGTATATTGAATGCACAGCCGAGCCTATTGGCAACATGTAGCCAAATAAAAGCCACGTGCCAAAAGGGCTTTGTTTGATTTGGAATTTCCTGGCCCATTTATCACTATTAAAGTCATGCCTAGTCGGTCAGTCAACCAAACAGCACTTTGGTCAGGCTTAGTCTGTTAAAGCGGTTAACTCGTATAGTACACATTCTTTTGCCAGTAGACGGGGGAGTGTCCATAGAAAATATTTCAAGATCAATCTCCACAAAATGATTTCGCCGGCCCCGTGGGATCCGAATGCTAGCCATTCACTGCGTTAGCACGCAAACGGTTAGACGGATTGGAAATGCGCTACATAGCTTGCTTCAGTGGGCAACTGTTACATGTACATTGCAACCAGAAAAATTATTTGCTTTACTGTAGTAACAGTTACAACTATACAGTTTGGGCAAAATCGCAATAGTCAGGTGTACGTATGTTGCATCCCTAAACGTCCGACATCCCTAAGTGTCCGACAAAATTTTAATTTCTCGCAAAATTGTTGGAAACGTACCCCCGCGATAAATATATAGGCACAACAGTCATATGATGCATGACAATCCATGGTTTGTATTCCAACCATTAAAGAAAATTATGGCCTCATGTATGATATGCACTTAATAATATTCCGGTATAATGCGAAAATATATATGCTTGCCAAACTTTCGGTTTTTGTTTTGAAAAATGAAGCGGAATGATTCAAATTAAAATGGCATGAATGGTAGAAAAACAGGATTATCTGTCTATCATTTAGAAGGAGATTTCCAGACTTTTGGGTGAACGGATATAATCCCAGAGGAAGCAACCCGTTACGAAAACACGCCAATACAAATACAGTGTAATTTTTTCCGCGGAAAAAAGAATATTGTAAGATGAAAAAATTGAGATATTTGTTTTTCTTTTTTTTTTTTGCTCATAACATAGATTGTGGGTACTCGTTAGAACCGCCTCATCGAGGCGGTTCTAACGAGTACCCGCAATTTATGTTTCAGAGCAGAAATAAAAAAAATAAGGTTTACCGCTATAAACCCCAGTTTTACTATATAAAAGTGGGGTTGAAGGGGTCAAAATGATATAGTCATGTTTGCGTGATGCTTCACCAAACTATTTTTAAGTTTCCAATCAATATGGGTCAACTTTTAATGGAAAGAATATGCTCCGAATGAACAAATTATTTCCTTTAAGAGTAGACCGTTTTTGAAAGCGGTTACGCAAACATGAAATTGGGCATGAACATACAGAAATTTGTCTCCCATGTCAAATCGCTTGAAAATGTCGGGTGTACCTATTCCGCTTAAATGAACAAAACAGACTTGAAGCCATAATTGTAATAAAAAAAGTAGAGAAACAATAATCTCCTATATATGGCTGCAACATGGAAAAGACAAATAAAACAATGTTAAAGACGTTGTCTTTGTCTTTCAATGACGCATTCATACTGTATTGCATAACAAAAACGTTAAACGGCTGTCTTTGAAAACAAAGATCGCATGAAGAACGTGGGCAGAATCTTTTAGGTCGAGTTTCTGGTACTCAAGAAGCCTGCCGCCTGCTATTGTGCAATACTTCCGTTACGATGACACATCCGTTTGACAAAGTGCAGAAAATGGTTGAGGTTCTGATGAAAAAATAGACACTATTTTAGTTATACGTAAGGGGAATGGGAAACCTTCGAGGGGAGGCATCTCCTGCAAAAGTATTTTTTATCTCTCATGTCTCCTGAGGAGCAAATTCTTTCCTTTAAGAGTAGACCCCTTTTTCGTTGGGACAGGGCTTACAAAAAAGTGAACAGGAAGTCCTGAAGGTTTTGTCCCTTTGAAAAAAGGCGGAAAAATCTGCCAGGTGTTCCCATTCCCCTTAAAACATAAGACGAAACGGTCTTAACGAGCAACCACAACCACAAGCTATGTCTTGGAGCAGAAATAAGAAAAATAATGAATACCCCCGTAAATCCCAAGATTCTTTATATAAAGTGGGGTTTACGGGAATGTTAATTTCACGGACTTGTTCACGTGATGCAGAAAATGGTTATTCATAGCCTTGCTTTTCTTGTTGCTGTGACGTCAGACTGTAAATTTAAAGAGGGTTAGCTGTAAATCATGAAGCTGGAAAATATCATTACGAAAACACGCCCCTTCAAATACATTGTAAATATTACCGCCGAAAAAAAGAAGAAAATTTTAAGACGAAAATCGTGATATTTTTACAATTTCTGCTGATACTATAGATTGCGGGTACACGTTAGAACCACCTCATCGAGGCGGTTCTAACGAGTCTCATCGAGACGGTTCTAACGAGTACACCCAATCTATATTTTAGTGCAGAGATAAAAAGATAAGGTTTACCCAGTTTTACTATGTAAAAGTGGAGTTCAAAGGAGTTATGTATATGCTTGTTTTCATGATGTGCTGAGGCATTGGCAAAAAGCAAACACTGAAGATGCAGATCAGACACAACAAAATGTGGCGTCTGTTCAGATTCGACACTGTTTAACAGTCTCTGTTCAGGTTCAGGGGCATCTTCCGGGGCCATCAGCACCCCACCCCCTCCAAGTGCATTGATTTTGTTAACAATTCAAATTTAAATGTTCGACATGTTAATAAGTCACACACACACACACACACACACACACACACACACACACACACACACACACACACACACACACACACACACACACACACACACACACACACACACACACACACACACACACACACACACATGTACATGTACATGTATTGAGTCGGTTATCATTTCTCTGACGTATCATTACTTTCAAAACACTTTCGTGGTCGTAAATCGGGTCTTTAGAAAAAGCAACGTTTTCCAGAATGACCTGAAAAGTGTTGATGGGGGCGTTAAACCTAAAAAAGGAAGAACTATCGACATCGTCAAAATTTGAAAAACTAGGTCTTGATGTGACCAAATTGGCTTAATTACATGTATCTACTATGGCCTAGAAAACTATATCGATACTTTTTTCATATGATGACGTCGCGTCTGAGAGTGTAATAACGCGATGAGCCACTAGTGGAATAAATATGCAAATTAGCTAGATACGACCCGTAACGTTACATGTACGACGTCCTTAACGATGTCGCGTTTACTAATGGCGGAATATTGACATTTTTGTAAAACAATCGTGAAGGAAATGCGTTTTAAATGTCATATGATAAATAGAATCTTGCATTCGTGCTCATGTATTATTGAATTTATTAAACTGGTTGAAGAAAAGGGATAAAATGCTCGACAGAGCCTCGCATTTTATCCCTTTTCCTCAACTCGTTTAATAAATTCAATAATACATGAACACTCATGTAAGATCCTCTATTTAATCATTCTCTTCCAGTGATTCTTATATTTGTGTTCATCGCTCTTAAAGACATTCTACTGTCTGAAACCGGGTCACTTGTTGAAATAATGTGTAAAATGTAGCACTTTATGCCATTTATAGATTGTAACAGATCAGAGTTAGGAAATAAACAACAAACGATTGTCATATTAATTTCTCCCAACTGCCTAGTACCATTCCATGTTTTGAACAGAAGCCAGACAACTGCAAAAGCCAAGAAACAACAGGTGCGGAGCTCATCAACGCATATGTGCACAGACTGATCATACTTTACCATGTTTACCCGGGCACGTCGATTACGTAGCGAACAACGGAGAACCCGGTCAGCCTGCGTTTAGGCGCAGGCCGATCAGAGTCTTCGCTGTTCGCCAAATACGGCTTGTAGGGTTATCCTACCCCTATTCATATATTTCTTTTCCTGAAGAAGTCTATTGTGATAAATGGAGTGTCAGTCATAAATATGAAAATGTCAGAATCGTAGCAGATATACCTATAAATCTTAGGAGAGATATTGCAAGTTCAAATGGGCAACGGTAATAGGGGGCATATAATGTTTCGCTCGGCATAGTTCATCTAGATCGCAGAATAGCAGAGAAGCGAAATTGCGGTTTATTATATTAATATTTGGGTTCATTGCGCTGTCTTTCTCTACAAAAAATGCAATTCAGCTCTTATCCTGCTGAACACGATCACCCTTAGCTTTGCAAACAGTGTAGATCCAGATAAGATATTGCTTCTATCAGAATTTTCAGTTTGTCATACACTTTGTGAATTGAATGAAAACATTATATCACATCACGAAATCACGCCTATATAATTTTGACCCCCTTGAACCCCACTTTTATGTAGTAAATCTGGGGTCTACAGGGGTAAATCTTATTTTTCTTATTTCTGCTACAAAATATAGATTGTTTATATTTTGAGCAGAATAAGAAAAATATCACATTTTTCATCTTAAAATTTTCGTTTTTTAGGCAGTAAAGTTTACAATGCATTTGTATAGGCATGTTTTCGTAATGAAGTAATTTGGTTGGTTGATAATTATATGTAGATGTGGCTAAATTAATTTATACAGCAAATAAGCCCCCCCCCCCCCCCTCCCCCCCCCCCCAAAAAAAAAAAAAAAAAAAAAAAAAAACGCAGACTCGTGATAATGCACCCGCTCACAAGGCACACATTGTGACTGGGGTTTTGGTGTCAGAGAAGGTCACCGTCCTACAACATCCAACATTTTCGCCAGACCTAGGTTGATGTGACTAGTTTCTGTTTTTAAAACTCAAAAATCATCTATCTGGAAAGAGATACAATTCAAGAAATGCCCTTGGATCTGCGTTTTATCAGTATCTGGTGGTTGTCCCCATTGAAGAGTATGAAAACTGTTTCTAAAAGTGGGTTGACCGTCTAAAAAGGTGTTTTCAGGTAGATGGAGATTATTGTGAAGGGCAGAGCAAGTCAAAAAGATTTAAAGGAGAAATGAAAGTGACATTAATTTTCCGAGTGAGCAGCCCTCGTGTCAGTTGGACGTCCCCGAAAACATGCAAATATAATTCTGACCCCTGGAACCCTACTTTAAATATGCATGTAGTAACAAGAATTCCGCAGGAGGCTGCGTCGCACCTTCTGGGGACAAAAGTTACAGGGGCCACAATCATAACAAATTAATTTCATTCTTAGCAGTTGATAGTTGACGTAAAATGTGTCAAAGTCACTAGACCAAACAATATAGGTCATGGTCATCAGGTCAAGGTACCTGCCACATCAGTACATCGAGGAGAAACGCTTTGCAAAGTTTGGTGGCTGTAGGCCATTTATTTTAGGATCGAATGTTGACGTAAAATGTGTCAAAGTCACAGGACTGCATGATATAGGTAAAGGTCACCAGGTCAAGGTACTTGCAGATTCAGTAAATGTAGGAGAAGCGCTATGCAAGGTTTGGTGGTTGTATGCCTTAAAGGTAAGTAGATAGGGAACGTCTACATAAATTGCGCAGTCACTGGAGTGCGAAAAATAGGTTAAGGCCACCAGGTCAAGATACCTGCAGAGTCAGTACATATAGGCGAAGCACATGCAAGATTTGATGTTGCATGTTTTTTATTTGAGAAGATCTGGAACATCGACGTTAAATGTGTCAAAGTCACTGGAGTGTGAAATATATGTCAAGGTCACCAGGTCATGGTACCTGCAGATTCAGTACATGTAGAAGAAGCGCTTTGCAAGATTTGATGGTGGTAGGCGTTTTATTTGAGAAGATCTGGAACCTCGACGTAATTTGTGTCAAAGTCACTGTAGCGTATAATGTAAGTCAAGGTCACCAGGTCAAGGTACCTGCACAGTCAGTAAATCCAGGAGAGGCACTATACCAAGTTGATGGTTGTAGGCCTTTTGTTTGAGGAGATCTGGAACATCGACGAAATTTGTGTCAAAGTCACTGGAGGATAAAATATAGGTCAAGGTCACCAGGTCAAGGCGCCTGCCTAGTTAGGAGCTCAGTGAGATGTTTCATGCAAGGTTTGATGGTTGTTTAGACTTGTAGTTAATACCACTACTGTGACGTAAATGTCGAACCGCGACATAATGGTCAAAGTCACTGTTGCGCAAAATATAGGCCATGGTCACCAGATCAATGTGCCTACCAAGTTAAAAGGTCAGAGAGATGTTTCATGCAAGATTTGGTGGTTAATCAGCTTTATGTCAATACAAAATTTGACGTAAATGTCGAACTTCGACGTAAAATTGAACAGACGGACGGACGAACGTTCGCACGAACGGACTGACGAACGGACGGATAATCGGACGCCTATGTCGCACCCTGCTACAAGCAGGTGCAACAAAAATGAGAATTGTAGGATAAAGCTTATGTTTCTTTTTCTGCTCTAAAATATAGATAGTGGGTACTCATTAAGTCTTCCCACAATCTATATTTAGAGCAGAAAGCAAAATATTACATTTTTTTTTTCATCTTACTATTTTCGTTTAATTTACAATATATTTATATAGGCGTGTTTTCGTAATGTTTGCGAAGGTTTTAGTATCAGACTACGAGATTGTAAGGGTTTAAGACTGACATAATGACATACATAGGATTCAAAGTGCATAACAGTGATGAAAATACATCAGCATTATGTGTCTTAGTTGCAACACATTGGATTCGTAACATCTTGGCTTTTTAATTTAAATGTATTTATACAAATATATACGGGATTGTCACGATTGAGCATTGTCGCGAGAAAGGACGTCTTATAATAAATTGAGCCCCGCCAAGCGAATTTGTGTCTTCAAGCATTCCGTCATGACAAATTTCAACTGCGCATGCCCAGCCATTCAGAGGGTTCAGGGATATGGCTTTCTGTGTGAAGGTTCCTCTTGATTCACTGCTTGTATGAGCGAGCAGCGAAGGTTCTGGCGAGACTGCGCGGATGCGCAGGCTCGCCTCTGAACCTTCGCTGCCTGCATAGGCGATAAGTACCAAAATCGCTTGACGGGGCACATATAATAAGATACGCATCACCAGCGAATGATTTGAAAAGCCCCGTGCTTTGCGTAGACTGATCAAAGCCCTTCGATGTTCGCAAGGTCAATAAATAGTGGAAACCCGAATTCTTCATAGCATATGTGTTGCCTGTTAGTTAAGCTGTTCCCAAGTACATACTAACCCAGACATTGAAGGCTAGACTAAACTGAATACGAAAAGAAACGTAACAAGTAAGATGGATTGTTTTTCACGTTAATTGGGTACGGGTAAATGTGTACCAGCCCACTTTGAATTAAGTTTTCAATTCGGTATTAAGGTTGGAATTACCTGACCGCTTATTCGTAAAAACTCAACATGGATATAGTTTTAAGTACATAGCCCAATTCATGGAAACATGGTAGCAGAGTCACAGTGATATTTTTTCTGATCAGGTACTTTTTCTTTCTTTCTTTCTTTCTTTCTATCTTTCTTTCTATCTTTCTTTCTTTCTTTCTTTCTTTCTTTCTTTCTTTCTTTCTTTCTTTCTTTCTTTCTTTCTTTCTTTCTAGCTCGACAACATACACAAAGAACATGCCTATATGTGCATCAAAGGCTTTGGTGTTAGTCGAGCTTATGCGTATTCTCTCTTTGGATGTTGGTACTGATATATACAGAAAAAAATGCTTAAAGACATGACTGCCATGGATAAACATCGTCCTTTCCCTGTCTTATATACCGCTTTGTGTCTTACCTGGGCGCCTACACTGAAGACACGAAAGCACGCCTATACAAATACATTGTAAACTTTAACGCCGAAAAAAGGAGAAAATTTTAAGATGAAAAATTGTGATATTTTTCTTATTTCTGCTCAAAATATAGATTGTATGTACTCGTTAGAACCGCCTCATCGAGGCGGTTCTAAAGAGTACTTACAATCTATACTTTCGAGGAGAAATAAAAAAAATAAGGTATACCTCTGTAAACCCCAGTTTGTATAAAAGTGGGTTCAGGGGGATCAAAATTATATAGGCGTGTTTTCGTGATGGTTTTCTTGTTTCACATTATGTGCTGCTTTATCTTTGTTATGCCGACCCACACAGATACTCCCATTTTATTTTGACACGACGAAAATGCAGAGCTTTGCCTTATTTTAAGTTTTTATGAAGCATATTTCGTTCAACGACCTTACTTAGCATTTCTCCCAGACGCAATTATATTGCAATTATTCACCTTAGATGCAGATCTTGCAGTTAAAGACTAAATGCATTCCTATTCTATCGTACGACATTATATGTATATGTTCAGTTCATATATACATGTATATCACATACTAGAAGTAAAAGCTATGATCAGGAATCGATACAATTAACCCACAGCTCCCAGAAAGAAAAACAAACATGAACTAACTAGACTCTAATGGAAACACCAATAGTGGAAAGCCAAAAGGACAGTTACTTTCCAACAAAATGGCCAACAGGCTTCCAAAACAAAATAATATAAGCGAAGCACACGCACAAAGCAAACCATAACAAAATAAACCGCGACAGAAGAACGGCCCTGGAACGGTCAGAGAAACGAATTCCACGTGGGGTGGGGGTTGGGGGGGGGGGGGCTTAGATCGATTTCACGCAGCTGCAGTCCTCGCCCTTACTTCCGTCGCGATTTAGACAAATAATTTGTTCAGTCCGTATGAAGGCCTGCAACATCTCCGAGAACACAAAAATCAAACAAACACAGACATGAAACAACGGTGAGGATTCGACAGCAAGAAACCACTGAAATGCTGGAGCAAAAGAAAACCAACAGTTAGAATCGAATGGGCCCGACCAGAGACAGAGAATCAGGCACCAACCAACATTACATAAAATTAAATTCTCTCTAATTCTCAGTAAGCTTTTACGCTGGAACCGTCATAGAATCTGAGGCCTGACCGACCGGCGTGCAATTAAAGAGTGAAGCAAAGTTGTCAACCGTGATTTGGTTCACTACCATGCATGCAGTGCGTCGTACAACATTTATGTTGTACCCAATCTTTTTATATCGAAGAGTAGTTTTACGAAATAGGGTGGTGAAGTCATTTCAATTATATATTTTCTAATTATATACTAAGTCACCATAAAATTGGGCCTCCGTCAGACCTTGTTGCAGAAGAGAATTAAGTTGAACATTGTATTTTGAAATGTAATCGGAATGACGTCTATAAAATTTTGAAAAGGCTTTGCGTAGTTTATGATACCGATAAACCTGATTAAGAAGTTTAGCAGATAACAATGCATTACGAGTGTTGAAGTCAGTAACATGACTAGACACTCCGGCAAATCGAATTAATTGCAAAATATAAACGCCATAGGATGCCGCACGAGGAACATCACCATCCAAGAAAGGAAAATTTACAATCTCAAAATCAAAATCATCTGCAATAGATAGATGTAAATCCAAAAACGGGGCCTCGGTATCAGAAGAATTTGCTTTATTTAACTGAAGTTCGGTGGGGGGTGGGAGGGGGTGTAAATTTGACTGATCAAACAATCGAAATGGGTATTGTCAGTATTTAATAAATTATCCAAATATCTAGAAGTCGAGCTAAAGGCTTCAATGATTCCAGATTTGTTTTCAACGGAAAGGTTCATCATGAAGTCTCTTTCATAACAAAACAAGAACATATCAGCCACAAGGGGTGCGCAATTCGTACCCATCGCAATACCCACAATTTGTCTAAAAAACTTGGTACCAAATCTTATGTAAATATTGTCAGGTTGAAAGGTGATAGCTTAATGAAAATACAGTATAATTTTTATGCTTTCCAGAAGTGAAAAAAAGCATTTCTTACATTTCAGGCAAGATAGAGGGAGTCAATCTTCCCTCAGTTTAATCATAAAGCTTTTCGTTTATAAGGTTATGAGGAAGTGTAGTGAAAAAGGTGGAACATCATATGTAGACAGACTTGAATATGTTCTAGAAAGGGTTATCCTTTGGAAGCAAGGAATACACTGCAGACTTAGAAATATGGAGTGTACATGTTTTCTGGGCCAGACTAGCTACTTTCGGCCTATTAGGCCTCATCAGTGACCCTCAAATATTTTCAAAATTCAACAATGGAATCAATGATCCCAAAGGACAAGAAAATGTAAACTACACTATGATGTAAGGCAGGGATACATTTTACGGCCGCCACACATTCCCAGACACCAGCTGTAGTGACGTGAATATGTTCTAGAAAGGGTTATCCTTTGGAAGCAAGGGATACACTACAGACTTAGAACTATGGAGTGTACATGTTTTCTGGGACAGACTAGCTAGTTTCGGCCATTTAGGCATCATCAGTGACCCACAAATATTTTCAAATTCAACAATTGAATCAATGATCCCAAAGGACAAGAAAATGTAAACTACACTATGATGTAAGGCAGGAAGATGTAGGCTTGAAGCACGAAAACGTCTGGATTTCAATTTATTGGTGCTTCATTATACATGTATAAGCCCCGCCATGAGATAAACTGCCCAGGAAAGACTCTAATATCGGTCTGTTTAGCTACGCATATTACGAAAACACGCCTTTTCAAATATATGGACAATTTCACACATGAAAATTTTCAGATAAATTTCTGATATTTTTCTTATTTCTTCTCAGAACATAGATTGTGGGTACGCGTTAGAACCGCCTGGATAAGGCGGTTCAAATGGGTACAAACAAACTATGTTTTTGAGCAGAAATAAGAAAAATAATATATTCCCCAGTAAACCCCAGTTTTACCATATAAAATGGGTGTTTAAGTGGGTCAAAATTATATAGGTGTGTTTTCGTGATGAGACTAGCAAAAGTCTTGAAGTTTCAGGTTTAGAGACCAGAGACATCGTTCTGTCTGCTCAACCTTTAAACCTGCCCCCGGCCATCGGGGCTTGAAGAAATAGATGGGCTGCATGATGCTTCCACACAGAGCTGAAACCGACCGCACGTGAGTACTGGTAAACCGCTTGGAGGATCTTAGCCTGCCCAGGCAAAGTAGTGAGAGTCGGCCCATCCATGATTATAAATATGTTCTTTAAAAGGGTTATCCTTTGGAAGCAAGGAATACACCACAGAACTGAAAAATATGGAGTGTGCATTTTTTCTGAGCCAGACTAGCTAGTTTCGGCCAATTAGGCCTCATCAGTGACCCTCAGCTATTTTCAAAATTCCACAATGGAATCAATGATCCCAAAGGACAAGAAAATATAATCTACACTATGATGTAGGGCAGGGAGACGTTTTACCGCCGCCACACATTCCCACACACCAGCTGTAGTGAAGTTAAATATGTTCTTTAAAAGGGTTATCCTTTGGAAGCAAGGAATACACCACAGAACTGAAAAATATGGGGTGTGCATTTTTTCTGAGCCAGACTAGCTAGTTTCGGCCAATTAGGCCTCATCAGTGACCCTCAGCTATTTTCAAAATTCCACAATGGAATCAATGATCCCAAAGGACAAGAAAATATAATCTACACTATGATGTAGGGCAGGGAGACGTTTTACCGCCGCCACACATTCCCACACACCAGCTGTAGTGAAGTTAAATATGTTCTTTAAAAGGGTTATCCTTTGGAAGCAAGAACCCTATTGGTTTCATTAGGCGACAGGATTTGGGATGCCATTTCATCTCAATGTCGGGTAAAAGTCCCACAAAATTGGAAGCGACGTCTCCAAAATTCCCTATACTGTGTTGACGGGGACGTTAAACCTAAAATCAAATCAAATCAAAATGTATCATTTTGTATTTGATTGTTCGAGTAAATATTTGGTTATGGACTTCCTACTGTTGCACAAATTCTTCTATAAAAATAATGTTCAAAGTAATGATTCTCTTTTCTGTCAGCGACCTGATCGATATTTGAATCTTTTCAATGTACATGTACATTGTAACTGTTGTCTCCAGAGATTTTGCTTGGTGCTGTAAAGGGTGGAAATTATGAAATCATAATCGGAACTCCGTGATATTGAAATTTGGATTCGACGCTGACCGAATTTCTCTCTCTCTCTCTCTCTCTCTCTCTCTCTCTCTCTCTCTCTCTCTCTCTCTCTCTCTCTGTCTCTGTCTCTCTCTCTCTCTAATGGCACTCACCGTCCTAGGTAGAATAACGATTGTCAATTTATTTCAGGGAAAGTAAGGCTTGACTTCAGATTTTCTGACCTTATTTAAGGCCGAACGTTTTTTTTTTTTTGTTGTTGTACTATTTCTTGAAAAAGATGATGAAAAATATACAAAATTGGCTTGTCTCAATTGTGATTTGCGGTTTATGGATAAGCGCCTATCTTTACTTACTAGGTAATTATGACCCTAACAATAAATAAATAGATGAATAAATAAATAAATAAAAATAATAAATAAATAAATAAATAAATAAATAAATAAATAAAAATAAATAAATAAATAAATAAATAAATAAATAAGCTGATATCTGAGTCCCGTCTTACCTCTCAATCACTCCTCATGCTTAAAACAGGTAAGGAAATTAATCCGTGTTTACAAAGAATGATTGAAATTAAAGATGAATCTGGATAGTAGTAAATAAATGTGTTTTCCTCCCAGTTCAATACTTTCCGGAAGAAACCATACAACATTTGTAGCAGTAACAAATGATATGTCGATCATACAGATGTGTTTTCAGGCCACAAACGATAAAAAAACAAGAAAAATATCAATGCGACTGCGCATGTCATAGTCTAACAGAAAGCCTGTGCGACAAGCGAAGACTCAGATCAGCCTGCGCGACTGCGCAGGCTGATCTGAGTCTTCGCTGTTTGCATACTTTTGACTATCCGAAGCGCAACAAGCGAAATTTCTGATCAGACTGGCGTGATATACAGGTTGATCTGGGGCTTCGTTGTTCACATATGTATACTGGTAGGCTTCGTCATGCGCTGGCTTATTTATCGGTTTTAGATATGATATAGATCACGGTATGCGTTCGAAGCGCGTCTATATTTTCCCTGTGTGCCTAAGAAACTGTTCAGAAACATATTTCATTGTTCAATAACATTCCAGAGCGGCAAGTACAATATAAACACTTCAATATTTCCAGGTATTCAAAATAATCTAATACTTTTTTTCCATTCAAAAATTTTCTTAAAGTCATTACGTACACAGAACAGGCTACTGTGAATGGCAATAAATACCATTATTTCGAGACCGTCAGCTTGTATGTAATTGAAACTGCGACATGGGACACTACATTTGTCGGACATGTGCGCCCATTGGAGACCCACATCAGCGAACGTATCTACTCAACAAGAAAAAGAAAACACTGGATTTCTGCATAAGAACGAACAGATATCAACATAGCGTACAACGGAAACACTGATCAGAATGCGCTGGACGCATATGCCCAGAGACTCATTTTTGCTTCATTCAGCTCAGGTTATAGATATTTGATAGGAAAGACATACCTACATCTGCGTAATTGATTTTAAATTTTAATAAGAATTCTTCTGCTCTTTTATTGTTTCGCTTCAGAAAACTGTAGTTAAACACTATTCATAAATTCTGAATCTTTAACATCACTTTGGGAAAACTTAAAACATATCGTCCGCCAACTTCTTTTGGAACCCACATGCGGCCTATGCGTCATCTAGGAAAGACCCTATACTTATATGTGGGAAAATTGCAAAATTAAAATGTTTTCCTACAGACTAGGACGACACACCTTTCTTTACCATATACAACTCCCGTAAACACCATGTTGTGTTCGTCCAAACGCAAGTAGAAATTATGGAACACCACCCACTGTGGACCCACGTTTCAGATCGTAATAACCATGATAATTTCTAGTCGCAAACACTGAGTTATTTTATTCTTGGAATACATTACGAAAACACGCCTATAAAAATGCATTGTGCACTTTACCACCGAAAAAAAAATATCACAAATTTTTATCTGGAAATTTCCGGGAAATTTTAAGATAAAAATTTGTGATATTTTTCCTATTTCTGCTCAAAATATAGATTGTGATTTATCGTTAGAGCCGCCTCATCGAGGCGGTTCTAACGAGTACTCACAATCTATAGTTTAGATCAGAAATAAGTAAGAAAAAAGGTTTACCCCTGTAAACCCCAGTTTTACTATATAAAAGTGGGGTTCAAGGGGGTCAAAATTATATAGGTGTGTTTTCGTGATGGAGACTAAAACACTTGTTCTTCCAATTTTGGGAAATACAATCTTTTACGATGTCTTATACTTTAAGGCTGCTTATATATAACAGAAATAAACATTAACTTTTAAAGATACTGCATATGAGAGCTGTTTAACCCGTATCTTGCTGTTCACGACAACCCCTATCTTTGAAAAAAGTGTAGATCCAGATCAGATGGCTTCTGAAGAAGCCATCTGATCAGGATCTACACTGTTTGGCATTCCTTTTATGAATTTGTACCAATAAATTACATCATGTAATTTGATTGGTTGATAGACGGAAATGGGTGTGGCTTAAATGAATATTCAGCAAGATAAGGGTTAAACTTATAATAAGTCCCGTCCAGTAGGTACTGCATGCAGTGTTAACGATCACTGCTTATCGTGCGCATGCCAACAGTTTGGTCGTAGTAAGGCGTATCTTCCGAAGCACTTGGGAAGTCAGCAAGTACCTGATCGTCCGTTCGTCCGTAGATAATGATCCTGAAGCTTCCCTGCGTATCACGGAAACAAAATTACACCGCAAAGATGTGCATAAAGCATTCGGAAGATTTCCAAGTAGCGTTTTCAACCAGGGGAGCTTGTAGGATAGATACCGGTCCGCCGATTACGTCGTATTTGTCGTCATTGTCATCGTCAACATTTTTAATAGACAATATAATGTCAATTTATATAAGTAATGTTTTTGATTATGAATGTATATCATATATGTACCGGTCATAAAGGAGAGGATACGTATAGGCGGAGCCTACATCCAATCCTTTGATGCATATGTATGTACTCTGTATGTATATACGTTGTCAAGAAATTGATAATAAATAAATAATGTCAATTGAAATCGAATTACATGTGCAGCCTTGAAATATTTTCTCTTGAAAAAAAAAATGTTCGCGACGTCTGAACCTTTGTTTGATCTTGACTATTTTATGCCAAGGTGAAATTTGGGTTTTTAGGCTTTTGCATTGTAGGGTTTGGCATCAAAGTTGATATATACAGTCAGCTAAATGAACTTCTATAAACATCGAAAGTTTGTTCATGGGATTGGGGTCACATGGCTAAGATGGCCACCATACTCATTATATGGTAAAACCCTTTGGAAATCTTATTTTCGGGATTCTGAAACTTAAAATGCAGCATTAGGGACTCGCGCCCCATCAAGTTCATTCCGATGATGACCCTTGTTTGACCTTGACCTATTTCACGACAAGGTTAAATTCGGTCACTTAGGCTTAGACTCTAAAAACAATTTTTCTGATTCATTTGCAGCATATGGCGTTAGAGGTAAGTCATTTACGCACCTAGGTATTTTGTATTTTTAACTTCTCTAAGACCACTGTGCTTATTGAGGCCAAATTACATATAGAGCAGTGGGGCTGAGAAATCAAAGTATGTTTGAGGGATCTGGATCACAGGATCAAGGTGGTTTTCATTGCCATATATATTGTCAAAAGGATTTTAAACTCTTCACCTGAAAGACCTTTATAGGCAGCATTTGAGACCCTGGCCCTTCAAAGTTATTTCAAACGATAATCGTTGGTTGACTTGGAAACATATGTTGTCGATATTTATTAGAATAGTTTCAGTGAGGCGATTCTAACAAATGTCCACAACATTTGTTGCTTGGAGGAATTAAGGAGAATATAAGAATCTTGTATGGGTGTAAGGGGTGGATGGAAAAATCCGTCCCGAGGGTCACTGTCCAGCATCACGAGGCTTGCCGAGTGATGCCGGACAGCGATCCCTCGGGACGGATTTTTCTATCCACCCCTCACACCCATATACATGTAGGATTCTTTTTCTTGCATACCTTCCATTTTTAGCGCGGATTTTTAATGCTGCAGTCACTTCGGTTACCAACGTCCGCCATATTGTGATGCCACTACAGGAATGGTTAGTGACGTCACGTAACGTGCATGACGTCAACCTTAACGACGGCGCATACGAGGTCGTATTCAACAAGTACATTTATCAAACATGCGGGAATATTCGATTTTGGGTCGGAACAAAAGGGTCAGAACATAAATTTCTATCCCAGGGTGAAATCACGGATTTCCTTGTCTGGTGTGCAAGAAAGTCCTATATTACATACACGTTCATTACTCATTGTGATTCGATATAGCGGCAAATTCGTTATAGCGGCAAATTGTAAGGGAACAAATGCTGTCGTTATATCGACGGTTCTCTGTATGTTTGTTTGTTTGTTTGTTTGAGGTTTAACGTCCCCGTCAACACAGTATAGGTCATTTTGGAGACGTTGCTTCCAATCTTGTGGAACTTTTACCCGACAATGAGATGAAATGACTTCTCAAGCCCTGTCGCCCAATGAAACCAATAGGGTTTATAAGCATGGGCGGTCCGATTGATGAGGCGATTCTAACAAATATCCACAGAGTTTGTTTCTTGGCGTATTCAATGATTACAATATTCTTGAATATTTCCATTAATCATCTCATCTTGAGCTACTAAGGATTTGTTCCAATTGAAACTGTCATTATATATATTAACAAGCTTTATCGTTATATCGAACGTCGGTATAAAGAGGGTTGGCTTTTTACCCGTATGTTGATACGAGGACTGTTCAAATATGAATGCAAGTAGAACGTTTTCTCATGCACTAATGCGAAAATCACCTGGAAATAAGTATCACAGCGTAGAAAAACATTTTACCTTTACATTGATACCAAACCTGTTAAAATCCGTTCACTTTAGCCATGTATATCGTTCGATAAACACTGTCTACTCTTGCATACTAATACAAAAAAATGGTTGGAAGAAGGTCAGAGTACGCCGTTGAAATACGGTCCTATATTAAGAATCGTTGTATTCTTGGTATACGGTGCAAAGACATTTTTGATGAAATATGTTCGGTTTATGGGCAAAATGAAATGTCTTTTCCGACAGTTTTTCGTTGGTGTAAGAAATTCAGCTGTGGGCTAGGCTCAACAGAAGATGCACCACATGATCGTCGGCCGAAAAGAGCAACATCTGCCAAAATGGTTGCTAGACTGAAAGAAATAGTTCCTACCGATGCACGATACACCACTAGACAAATAGCTAGTATGGTTGGCATCTCATTTGGAGCAGCTCATATAATTCTGAAACGGGATTTGAAAATGAGAAAGATCTGTGCGAGATGGATTCCCCATCTGTTGACAGATGAGCAGAAAAAGACACGCGTTCAGTGCGCCAAGAAGTTGCTTAAAACGTTTCCAAATTACAATGCACGCACGGTCATTCGCTAATGTCGTCACAGGTGACGAGACATGGGTTCACTTTTTTGAGCCAAAACGAAAGATTCAGAACAAAATGTGGGCAACAAAGTATTGCAAAAGACCATGCATTGCAAAGCGGACCATGGGCGTCAATAAGGTAATGTATGCCATATTCTTTTCAAATCAGGGCCCTGCTATTCAGGTTGCTGTGCCTAATGGCAAATCTGTAAATGCGAAGTTTTACAAGAATAAAGTTCTTCGAAAATTGAAGAAATATTTCAAAGAACGAAGACCCGCAACTGGTTTGGCCAATGTCAGATTGCTACATGATAATGCGTCATCGCACAAGGCGTTCATTGTGCAAGACTATCTGAAGCAGGAAAAAGTTGTTGATCTCCCTTACCCCCGTATTCCCCTGACCTTGCCCCGTGTGATTTTTTTTTGGTTCCCGCGGCTGAAAAATACCTTTCTGGTCGAAAATGTGTACAGCGCAAACACCTCGGTTCTGCAATATTCCAGTGCCTTCATAGTATACCTCGAAAAGACTACTAAAATGCATTCACTGATAGGATCAGAAGACTGAAAGTTTGTTTATCTGTTAAAGGGGAATACTTTGAGAGGACAAAATAAATTTTTCATCGAAATCTATCACGGAATCATTTTTATTTGCTTAGTTGCATTCATATTTGAACAGTCCTCGTATTATCCCTGACAGAATTGGTGGGTCTATAAGATGATCATGAACTTGTTATCTAACCAGTTTACTATTGAAACACACGTTACTGCCCACACTGTTTTCGTTTATAATACTATATCTAACATTCCAAAACGGGACATTTGCAAGCGGCGAAGTCCCTCATCAGAGCTGCAGAACGCCGTGTCTGATCAGGCTTTCAACAGTTTGCTAAGATGTGGAAGTAAAACCTGTGACGAATAAAGTAAACGAGACAACCTGTATACATGTGTCTTAGCGTGGTGACAGGAAGTCCTATCATGTGGATCCGATCCCATCACTAATTTTTGTCCCACAATCAGTTCTAAACAAGCTTAGTTTAACCCATTTAGTACCAGAATCCCTAAAACGGGTACCATGGCAAACAGTGCAGACCAAGATCAGACGCGGGGCCTACACTGCTTGCAAAAAGTTCATTCATTTTCCTATTCAATTTTGAAGAAAACACAGCCTGACACCTCAACGAGGCGGTTCTAACGAGTACCCACAATCTATATTTTGAGCCGAAATAAGAAAAATATCACAATTTTTTATCTTAAAATGTTCGTTTTTCCGGCAGTTAAGTTTCCAATGTATTTGTATAGGCATGTTTGCGTAATGTTTTCGGCAGTTAAGTTTACAATGTATTGGTATAGGCGTGTTTTCGTAATGATGAGATGTAAAAATGCACTATGACGCACGGGTGTGTTATCGTAATATTTTGCATTTTGCAACTTTTCCAAATAATCAGTGCCTTTCCGGGTACACACGTGACACATTACTAAACACGCCTATACAAATACATTGCCAATTTTTTTTTGCCAAAAAATAGAAATTGTAAGATGAAAAATTGTGATATTTTTCTTATTTCTGCTCAAAATATAGATTGTGGGCACTCGTTAGAATCGCCTCATCGAGGCGGTTCTAACGAGTACCCACAATCTATATTTCAGAGTAGAAATAAGAAAAAATAAGGTTTACCCCTGTAAACCCCAGTTTTACTATATAAAAGTGGGGTTCAAGGGGGTCAAAATTATATAGGCGTGATTTCGTGATGGTCGTTCCGGGTACACACGAGACACAACTTACGAATCATTCCCGTAGTGATGTGGGATCACGAGCAAAAATCGCAAAAATGTATAACGAGGTTTAGTCAATTATGCTTTCTGCAATAAATCGTGATGTCTAACTGACCGAGTTTGAGCATCCCTTATGCATATTCTGGAAAAACATTAAATATGAGGTTGACAAAGAAAGTGAGGTTGACAAAGGATATTGAAAATTCTCCATATTTTCGCTAGATCGTGGGTCCTCGTTACAACCGCCTCAACTAAGCGGTACTTATCAGCACCAACGAGCTATATCTAGAGCGTATCACATACTATTATTAAATAAATAAATATATAAATTAATGTGCTTCAAATTATGATTAACAAATATGCTCGTGATTAGATGTTAGTAATGCAAAGTAAAAAGTTTGTCAAAGAATATGAAGTATAAAAAACAATTAGGTATAGCTTACGGCGCATCACGATAACACGCCTACTTGAACCTCACTTTTATATAGTAAAACTGGGGTTTACAGGGGTAAACCTTACTTTTCTTATTTCTCCTCTAAAATATAGAGTGTGGGTACTCGTTAGAACCGCCTCGATGAGGCGGTTCTAACGAGTACCCACAATCTATATTTTGGGCAGAATAAGAAAAATATCACAATTTTTCATCTTAAATTTTTCATTTTTACGGTGGTAAATTTATAGGCGTGTTTTCATAATGAGGAATGCGAAACAAAAAGTTTGTCAAAGAATATGAAGTATTAAAACCAACCGGCGGAGTAGTAAACAAAATAGAAATTCATTCAGAGGAACTTACACCAATTTGAGTTAGTCCGACAAAAGCAGATGCTTATTAAACACATTCATAGGAAATTAAGCAAATCCAAGAAACTAGAATGAAATGAACTAAATCCAAACATACATTACATGAACAATCCTTTTCCACGTTCATTTCCTCCATTAGATTAGAGTCAGGCCCTGCTGTCAGTTAGCAACAATTAACTAATAACTTCTATCAGCGTATCACTCGCATCCAGCTTTATCAATGCTGGCCACTGCTGCTTACGGAAACTTCAGCCCTGAAGAAAAGAGAAAATGGAACACAGCTGTAGAGAGAGACAAAAAAAAGCAAATATGCTAACCTCAATACACCGGTCAGTGTTGTTAACAAGCCGTGAAATGAACACTCCCGTAAACTACACTTTTTAGACCGAAAACTTGTGTTTACAAGGGTACACGCATGCATTTTTTCGTTTAATTTTGATCAAAATTCTAAAAGAACCGTCTCATTGATAATGAAACGATTATCAAAAACACATCACGTGAACAAGTCCGTATTATGGACACCCCCTAAACCCCACTTTATACAGAGCAAACTGGGGTTTACGGGGGTATACATTATTTTTCTTATCTCTTCTCCAAGACATAGGTTCTGGGTACTCGTCCCCGCCCATCGGGCTTGGAGAAATAGATTAGGCTGCATGGTGCTATCACGCAGAGCTGAATCTGAACACACACGAGTACGCCATGGTAAACAGCTTAGAAGGACTAAGCCTGTCGAGGCAAAGCGGTGCGAGTCAAATCTTCCAATGCATACAGGCCTTCTGGTTTAATTGGGCGGCAGGGCTTGAGGTGTCATTTCACCTCAATGGCGGGTAAAAGTCCCACAAAATTGGCAGCGACGTCTCCAAAATGACCTAAATAGTGTTGACGGGGACGTTATACCCCGATTCAAACAAACAAACCAACAAACAAGAGAATAAGTGCATTAGAATGGGAATAACCGTACTAAAAATTGCCATTTGGGGTAGTTAATCGTCAGTTTTATACTCGCAAATTCCGCTTTACGACTCCGCTCAAGGGTCGCCGTCAAACGAAATGTCCAACCGTACAACTGCAGATTTTTTTCTCCCCAAATGATACAGTTGACTGTTGTTATCCCATGAGTATACGTTTTGGGAATGTTGCGTGTTTTTTTTTTGTGGGTGGGGGTGATAGTGTGCGTGTGTATGTGTGTGTGTTTGGGGGGGGGGGGGGGGGGCAAAATAAAGAAATAGTCTATATCCTTGCAAATCCTACTTTTCTGCATATAAAGTGGGGGTTTATAAGGGGTTTTATTTCAGGGATTTTTAAAAATTGTTTGTACCATATGGAATCTTCCACTCTATATATACCAGGAGTCCATTTCAAAATCTAAGGGTGTCAGGTTCTGTTTCTTCAAAAACTATTTGGAAATAGGCTGAAAATTTTGCAAACAGTGTAGGCCCTGATCAAACGTCGCGTTCTGCGGCGTCTGATCTGGGCCTACACTGTTTGCCAAGTTACCCGTTTTGGGGTTTCCGGTACAAAATGGGTTAAATGTGATGTTGTTACCGGTGATAGTTTTATAAAGCAAAATGTAAAAGTTGTTAATACCTGGACTGGTCAATTATTGAATGATAAGGAATCATTTGATAACATCTTACTTTACCATTTTTGCGTAGAGATTGGTCATGAGCCGTTTTCCCCTTTCCATTGATTCAAGAAGGTCAGTTGTCAGTTATCGGTCAAAACTGTCCCCTGAACTGTCTGACTGTTTAGAAGCTTGAAGTCTACACAGAGAGAATGTGGTTCATTCGACCAGTTTGGCCTTTTATAGTTTTCACTGGGGCGTTACCATGGAAAAGAAACACGCGCGGATCTTGGTTTAAGTTCCAGAACTGTTTGACTTGTGAGCAAGGTTTAATTGTATGCAACTTGGACCGAGAGATAAGATGTTGAATAACAAACAAAAGGTGAAAATGCATCCACGCTGTCTAATCACCATGGTAACCCATTTAGTACCAGAAACCCCAAAATGGGTTCCCCGGCAAATTGTGTAGGCCCAGATCAGACGCCGCAGAACGCGGCGTCTGATCAGGGCCTCCACATTTTACTAAAAGTTCAGTCATTTTCCAAATCAATTTTGATGAAAACACAACCTGATACCCCTAAATTTTGAAATGAACTCCTGGTATTTATACCTTGTAAGGAGGAAGATTCCAGTTGGTACAAAAATGGTTAATAGCTCGTGTAATTTACATCCTTCACGGCCACACTTTATAAGAGAAAAGTGGGATATGTTATTTCCTTTTTTTCTAAAAAAAAAAAAAAAAAAATTATCATCACGTGAACAAGTCCGTGAAATGAACACCCCCTTACACCCCACTTTGTGTAGAGAAAACTGGGGTTTACGGAGGTAAACATTACTTTTCTTATTTTTACTCCAAGACATAGGTTGTGGGTACTCGTTAGAACCGCCTCAATGAGGCGGTTCTAACGAGCACCCATAACCTATGTTTGCAATATAAATAAGAAAATTATCATGGATTTTCAACCGAAAAGTAGCAATTTTGGACATGTGAAAAAATGCACTATGTCGCACGGGTGTGTTGTCGTAATGAGGTACATATACTCGTTAAAACCGCCTCTATGAGCCTCCGCATGTGATGAATAAACCATTTTAAGCGGAAGAAACGGGAGTTTGCAGGGGTATACCGAAAAATCCCTATATTAAGCCCACCTTTGTGACTGTTAAAAAGTGGTCTAACATTACGCAAACACGCCTATACAAATACATTGGCACCTGCATCGCCGAAAAAAATGAAAATTTTAAGATGAAAAATTATGATATTTTTCTTATTTCTGCTCAAAATATAGATTGTGGGCACTCGTTAGAACCGCCTCATCGAGGCGGTTCTAACGAGTACCCACAATCTATATTTTAGAGCAGAAACAAGAAAAACAAGGTATACCCCCGGAAACCCCAGTTTTACTATATAAAAGTGGGATTCAAGGGGGGTCAAAATTATATAGGCGTGTTTTCGTGATGAACCATCTTTTGGACTGTTCAAAAGTGGTCTAAAGGACCACTGTTTAAAAGTGCCTGTGAAATATTAATGTACTCTTCAACCAAACAACGGTACTATATACTAAGCTCTTTTAGGAATGGCAATGCCATGAAGTGTATTTTCCGTCGTTCTGCGAAATACGTTTGATGCACGATCGTAAAACTACGGAACCCGGGAAGGGACATGTTTTTTTTTTCATTTTATAAGTTGTGCGCACAAGATAATATCTTGTCCGCACAAGATAATATGTTGTCCGAACAAGATAATATCTTGTCCGTTCAAGATATTATCTTGTTCGCACAACATAATAAAAATAAAAAATCATGTCCCTTCCCGGGTTCCGTATACAACTGTTCGTTTAAGTTATTTAATAATTCTAATAATTGAAGAAAGTCAAACACAGAACAAATAAGAAGTAGTTAGAGCACTGGCAGCAATGGTGGGTCGATTGTCTCTAAGTGTATCTAGACTGAAAACATGGCCTTTATCACAAAAATGATCCTATATTATTTTGACCCCCCTTAAACCCCACTTGCATATAGTAAAACTGGGGTTTAAAGGGGTATACCTTATCATTTTCTGATTTCTGCTCAAACACATATATTATGGGTATTCGTTAGAACCGCCTCGGCGAGGTGGTTCTAACGAATACCCACAATCTATGTTTTTAGCAGAAATATGAAAAATATGAGAATTTTTTATCAGAAAATTTATAATTTTTTGGATGGTAAAACTTTTTTAAATATATTTAAACAGGCATGTTTTTGTTTTCGTACGGGGACATAGACTACTTCGTTAAACACTTTTATTCCTCTTTTAAACACTTTTATTCCTCTGTGTGTGTGTGTGTGTGTGTGTGTGTGTGTGTGTGTGTGTGTGTGTGTGTGTGTGTGTGTGTGTGTGTGTGTGTGAGAGAGAGAGAGTGTTACGTCTCACAACAGCTAAGGTCACACGGAGCCTGACGAGACCGCGGTTTAAAAATTCATCCGAAAGTCTGGAGAAGCCCGGGATCGATCCTGCGACGCGTGGTTTACAAGGCGAGTAACATTACCACTACACCACGGAGGCTTCCTAATTTTATTCATGTACTCTATGCAAACAGTGACACTGATCAGACGCCGCATTCTGCAACGACTAACCTGTGTCTAAACTGTTTACCATTGTCTCAGCACATGAGCCCAGTCCATGTTTTACAATAAGCTTTCTCTTACACAGCACTCTGACGTCATAATGACAAGACGAGCGAGGCTATTTTCTACAAATAACCCTTACTAATCAGTGGTAGTCACGTGGATATCAGCACTGACTTAGGAACTTTAAGTCGATTGATAAACAATCGGCCCAGAATATAACAATCTTATATGGGTGTGAGGGGTGGATGGAAAAATCCGTCCCAAGGGTCACTGTCCGGCATCACGAGGCTGGAAAAATCCGTCCCAAGGGTCACTGTCCGGCATCACGAGGCTTGCCGAGTGATGCCGGACAGTGATCCCGAGTGATCCCGAGGGACGGATTTTTCTATCCACCCCTAACACCCATATAGGATTCTTTTTCTTGCATTTCTTAGCGCGGATTTTTAATGCTGTAGTCACTTCGGTTACCGACGTCCGCCATATTGTGATGACACTGCAGGAATTTTAGTGACGTCACGTAACGTGCTGTAACGTCAACCTTAACGACGGCGCATACGAGGTCGTAATCATCCAGTGCATATTATATTCGATTTTGGGTCGGAACACCAGGGTCAGAACATGAATTTTTATCCCAGGGTTAAATCACAGATTTCCTTGTCTGGTGTGCAGTTTAAGCATTGCATTTTTCTGACATTCGACAGATTTCTGCTTTGATCAATCACGAGGTATTTATCCTAGAAGTGCTCTGGAAAATTATTCTTCATTTCAGCAGTTGAAGGACATGCTCGATTGTATTTTGATTGAACTCATCTGAAGTGCAACACTTCATCCTATTTTCTCAAAATCAATGAATATTGATTAGATTGTGAAAAAGACACACCGTAACGGGACGGTACTGTCACATACAAAAAATGAGCCGCGAACAGCCAGCATATGTCCTTCAATATATGGCTCAGATAGTTTAATAAATCAAAAATATTAATCTAATCAGACTGCGCATCAGTGTTTGCTGACCAGACGCTCCGCTGGGCGCACAAAAAAAAACGAAACACAGTATACAGCTCAAGTAATATTGGTCATTGCCCCTCCTTAATGACAACAAAAGTTTAGCTGCAAATGACAGGAGTTGTGTTTTATTGGACAAGTTTTAATCAAGATAATTGCTGGAAATGTCCAGCCATTCCTTCATATGATCGCAATAAACCCGCTAATGATCCCGAGGAACAAAAGAGCACCAACTGATTTTATGAGTCACGTCTTGACAAACCTTGTTTTTGTCACGTGTGAACGACAAAGGTGCAGTTCATCCTGCGCATTCGCGCAGTCTGATAAGCATCTTTGTGTTCGTTGCCTGGATAGTACAATACATCTTGTTTCTCATCACGATAACACACCCGTGTAACATAGTGCATTTTTTTCACATCTCCAAAATGGCAACTTTCTGATAAAATCCGTGATATTTGTCTCATGTATACTGCAAACATAGGTTGTGGGTGCTCGTTAGAACCGCCTCACTGAGGCGGTTCTAACCAGTACCAACAACCTATGTATTGGATCAGAAATAAGGGGAATAATGCATTCCCCCATAAACCTCAGTTTTCTCTATATAAAATGGGGTTTAGGGAGATATTCATTTCATGGACTTGTTCACGTGATGTACACCTCAAATTTTCAGACCCTTGCATGTCTGTGTAGCTGTGCAGGTCAGTTTGTGTTTAACCTGGACGTCAACTCCGAAGATAGGTTTTCGTGTGACGCGTCTCATGTCAAATACTGCCAATGTGATACAGGGACTTGTAGAACAAACATGATGACGACATGTTAATATGGCATAATGACGAGCCTCTCCATCATACATATATGGTCATCTAGTGCTTTGTTTTGTTTGTTGGTTTTGAGGTTTAACGTCCCCGTCAACACTTTACAGGTCATTTTGGAGACGTTGCTTCAAATTTTGCGGGACTTTTACCCGACATTGAGATGAAATGACATCTTAAGCCCTGTAGCCTAATGAAACCATAAGGTATAAACCTTATGGACGGTCCGACTCGTGCACACCGCTTTACCTGGGCAAGCTTGGATCCTCTAAGCGGTTTACCAGTACTCATATGCGGGTCGGATTCAGCTCTGCGTGGAAGCATCATGCAGCCCATCTATTTCTTCAAGCCCCGATGGGGGTTTGGTCATCCAGTGCTAACATATGGAATTATTGTTGTTAACTGAGGTGTGCATGCACAAACAACGACAAACAACAACAATAGACTTTTAACCCTCCATCGTGAGTCGTCGTCCTTCAACCCTTTTAACCCTTTCATTGCTGTGTTTATCGAGTGGACTCTATCGCTTGATTGTAAATACAATGTAGTGGAATTTTGCCCCCGCCCATCGAGGCTTGGAGAAATAGATTGGGCTGCAGAGCTGAAACCAACCGCACACGTGTACTAGTAAATTGCTTAGAGGGTCTGAGCTTGCCCGGGTTGGACCGTCTCTACATATAAACCCTTTTGGTTTGTTCGGGCGGCAGGGCTCAAGCTCCCATTTCATTTCAATGTCGGGTAAAGGTTCCACAAAATTGAAAGCAGCGTCTCCAAAATGTCCTAAATTGTGTTGACGGGGTCGTTAAACCCAAATTCAAACAAACAAAAGAATGGACTTACTCAAAATCATTAACAGAATGGCAAGGAGTGTAGACTCTGATGAGATGGCTCTTCATGGAGCTACAATGTTTGCAAAGTACAGTTAAATTCCACTATTAAGACCGCATAAAATTAAGACTAAATCTGATTGAACAGTCCCAAAGGTGGTCTCTAAATAGGATTTAAGCCCCTCAGTGGAATTCGTTTCACTGACCGTTCCAAGGCGGTTCTTCTGTTGTGGTATATTTTGTTATGGCTTTTCTTTGAGTGTGTGTATCGCTTAGTTTATTTTGCTTTGGATATTGTGGAAAAGTAACTGTCCTTTTGGCTTTCCGCTAGTGATGTTTCCATAAGGGTCTAGTTGTTTCATATTGTTGTTTCTTTCCCTTGGTGTCTCTGATGGGAGCTGTGGGTTAATTTTATCGATTCCTGATCATTGCCTTCACTTCTATTTTAAAAACGTGTTGAGAAGGTTTCAGTTATTCTTTCTTTGTGTTTTCTATGCCCAGGTCTCCTAATTAGAGACAATCTTTTGGGCTGTTCAAGACCACTTTTGAAGAGTCCCAAAGATGGTCTTAATTAGGAATATCACTGTATCTGCATCGGTATACAGGACTGAAAGAGTTGAACATTGATATCTCTGTGACCTGCCGAACAATCCACCAACTAGTCCTTAAAATGAATAAATATCCTTAAATAAAACGAAACTTGAGTCATGCCTTTCCTTATTTTGCTCAGAAACATAGCCCAGCAGGCAAAGGTCGCTAGGCAACGTCACATCGACGTCGGTGCAACGTCACGACGTTGCACCGACGTTGAAGCGACATTGTATTAACGTCATGACATTGTACCGACGTTGATTAGACATCACAATTACGTCTTGTGCCTGCTGGGAGATTATGGATACTCGTTAGCACCGTTTCTATGAGACGGGAATAACGATCTATGTTTTAGAAAGAAGGAAACGTTTTCTAATGACTAGAAATGCGTCCATAGGACACGGATGCCCCCGCCTGAAAATATGTCAATGTTCGTATTCATCCATAGAAAGTTATTGACTGTGTTTAAGTTTTGGACCCTTTTTTCACATTTTACCTCTAAGTATGACCTTGACCTTGGAGGTAAGGACCTTGGTTTTGTGTGAGGCAGAATGTCTCATGATGGCCAACATTTCTGCCAAGTAATTTCAAAATCCATCCAGAGATAAGAAAGTTATTGACTGCGTTTAGGTTTCGGACCATTTTTTTACCTTTGACCTCTTAATATAACCTTGACCTTGGAGGTACAGGTCTGGGTTTGCACGTGACACATTGTGTCATGATGGTTAACATTTCTTCAACGTCATTTCAAAATCCATCCAGAAATAACTAAGTCATTGACTGCGTTTAAGTTTGGGACCCTTTATTTGACCTTTGACCTCTAAGTATGACCTTGACCTTGGAGGTACGGACCTGGGTTTTGCAAGTGATACATCGTCCCATGATGGTTAACATTTCTACAAAGTAATTTCAAAATCGATCCAGAAATAAGAAAGTTATTGACTGCGTTTAAGTATTGGACCCTTTTTGACCTTTGACCTCTAAGTATGACCTTGGCCTTGGAGGTACGGACCTGGTTTTTGCACGTGACACGTCGTCTCATGATGGTTAACATTTCTGCCTAGTCATTTTAAAATCCATCAAGAAATAAGGAAGTTGTTGACCGCGTTTAAGTTTCGCACGCACGGACGCACGGACGAACGGACGGACGGACGGACGGACAGGGGCAAAGCTATATGCCCTTTCCTTTATTCTTCGAATGGCGGGGGCATAAACATATGCTTCTTCTACAGATATGACAAATGAAGCGAAGCTGATACAATAACCTCACACATTCCGTCTTAGATACCAAAGAAGAAAGCGCTTTAACAACGCCATTATTAAACAACAGAAGCTGACTGGCCTCCGTGGCCTAGTGGTTAAGAGCGCTGGCTCTTGATCATTAGGTCTCTCACCGCTGTGGTTCGAGCCTCGCTCGGGTCACATGCGAGACGCCGAGTTCTGCAACG
The DNA here is from genome assembly GCA_963580285.1 of Lucinisca nassula. Classification (NCBI taxonomy): domain Eukaryota; kingdom Metazoa; phylum Mollusca; class Bivalvia; order Lucinida; family Lucinidae; genus Lucinisca; species Lucinisca nassula. Next base: position 147,645,654 of record OY757010.1, on the reverse strand, counting down.
GAAGGTTAGGTGGTTTTTCTCCGGGTACTCCGGTTTTCGCCCACCTATGATTAACGATCGGCTCGATATGAGTGAAATAATCTTTAAAGGGCCGTAAAACCAATAAATAAATAAATAAATAACATCAGAAGCAGAAAGCAAAAAGGACCGTTTCTTTCCCCAAACATGGCCAAACGACTAACCAAATTGAAAGGGCCAGAAATACTTCGTCTCCAAACCACCTCGTCCACTAAAAATCTCGGTTTCGGCCTCGATGAGAAAAAAAACAAAAAACCTCAGGTCGGTCTCTAGACATTTCTTTTCTCAAAGATTTATGTATTTATTCGCAACAGCCGATGTTAAGTGACGTTGTGGAGCCTGTAAAAGAGATCCCCGTAAGTTTATAAAACTTCGAATGATATTAGCGCCCGGATATCTCAGTCGGTAGATTACTCGCCTTGTGAGTGAGTGAGTCTTTGAGTTTTACGTCCCACCAACAGCTTAGGTCATACGAAGACGGAACCTCGGTTTAAAGACTCATCCGAAAGTCTGGAGAAGCCCGGGATCGATCCTGCGATCCCTGGTTTACAAGGCGAGTAGCGTAACCACTACACCACGGAGGCCTCTACTTGCCTGGTAAGCAAGGGGTCGCCGGTTCTGGTCGCATTTTTTCAACTTTATTTCTCAAAGATTTATGTATTTCTCAGTCCACTGCTACCTCTGGTCCCGCTAAGAAACAAGAGGCCCATGGGCCACTATGCTCACCAGAGCTCAGGTGGGCACTGCCAAATTGCAGCCATGTATTTTAACATGATATCATTTTAATCTGCCAAATGAACCCCCATATCCAAATGAGCATCCATGTGGACTCAGTATATGAAACATTAGGCCTTTTATGAAGTAGAGGGTGTGGGGCATGGACCCAATGGAGCCCTGGTTGGTATCACTAAATGTGTCTTATCACAAAGAACAAGAATATATATGGTTTAGCAGTGGGGACCTGCATGGCTGGAGATATAAGTGGAGGGGTTGGAGCATGCCCTGTCGTTCCCAGGAAAGCCCAAGATTGTTATCCCTAAATGTGTCTCATCATAAGGACCAAGTATATATATGGTTTAGGGGTGGGAATCTGAACGTGTTCCAAGATATCCTTTCATGAAGTGGAAAGGAGAGGACTGGCCCCTGCGGACACACCTACAGTAGGTGTGCTAATAATAAGGAACAAGAACATATATGAATATGGGGTGGGGATTTAATGGTTTCTGAAATATATGGCCTTTTATGAAGTGGAAGGGCGGGGCACATTGCCTCAGCACAAAGAGACCCCCAAGTTGGTGTGACTGAATGAGTCTTATCATAAGGAACAAGAATATGTATGGTTTAGGGGTGGGGATCTGAACTATTTCTGAGATATGTGGCTTTTAATGAAGTCAAGCGGTGGAGCAAGGCCCGGGCATGCCCCGGGGACTCACAAGCTGGTGTCAATGAATGTGCCTTATCATAAGGAAGATGAATATATATGTTTTAGGGGTGGGGCTCTGAACAGTTTCTGAGATATAAGGCCTTTTGTGAAGTGCAGGGGTGGGGCAAGGCTCAGGGAGACCCCCCAGGTTGGTGTCAATGAAAGTGTCTTATCATAAGGTACAAGAATATATATGGTTTAGGGGTGGGGATCTGTAAGGTTTCCGAGATATTGTGATATTATGAAATGGAGGGGGTGGGGCATGGCCCCAGCACATCCCTGGGGACCCCCAGGTTGGTGTCACTGAATGTGTCTCATCATAATGAACAAGAACATATATGGTTTAGGGGTGGGGATCTGAACAGTTTCTGAGATATATGGCCTTTTGTGAAGTGAAGGGGTGGGGGCATGGCTCCGGCGCACCCCGGAAGACCCCCAATTTGGGGTCAATGAATGCGTCTTATCATAAGGAGCAAGAATATATATGGTTTAGGGGTGGGGATCTGTAAGGTTTCGGAGATATTGGGCCTTTTATGAAATGGAGGGGCGGGACATGGCCCCGGCGCATCCCGGGGGACCCCCAGTTTGATGTCACTGAATGCGTCTTATCATAAGGAACAAGAGTATATAGGGTTCAGGGGTGGGGATCTGAATGGTTTCCGAGATATTGGGCCTTTTATGAAGTGGAGGGGGTGGGGCATGGCCTCGGCACATCCCGGAGGACCTCCAGGTTGGTGTCACTGAATGCGTCTTATCAATAGGAACAAGAATATATATGGTTTAGGGGTGGGGATCTGTAAGGTTTCTGAGATATAAGTCATTTTATGAAGTACTGGGGGCGGGGCATGGCCCCGGCACAACCTACTGGACCCCCAGGTTGACATAACAGCATATGGCTGAGAGAAGTTTACTAAAGGAACATTTCTATGAAAGTTTTGTCAAAATATCTGCAAAGGCTTTGTAGTTAATGCCATTTTTCAATTTTCCCCATTATAAGTCTATGGAAAATCTAAGTTGCCATAGCAACCAAACTAAAGAGCCGAATTTCATAAAAAACACAAAACCTGTAAAGGCAAATATGGTGAATATTTCCATAAACTTTCAGCCTCATAGAGCATACGGTTTCTGAGGAGATGATTTTTTAAGTATTTTTTTTTCTATTTTTTCATTTTGGTTTCCATGGCAACCAATACAAATGAGCAGTAGGCCTAAAATCATATGGCAGATAGTAGATTGCCTAAGGAATATTTCTATGAAAGTTTTGTCAAAATATCTGCAGTGGCTTGGCAGTAAATGCCATTTTTCAATTTTCCCCATTATAAGTCTATGGGAGCTCTAAGTTGCTATAGCAACCAAACTAATGGGCCAATTTTCATAAAAAACACAAACTTTCAATCCCCCAGCCCAAGGATGCTACAGATAAAATTTGGGCTGAATCGGTCCAGTGGCTTCAGAGAAGAAGATGTTTGAAAGTGTTGACGTCAGACGACGACGACGACAACGACGACGACGCCGGACAACTGCCTATCCTATAAGCTCCCCCGGAGCCTTCGGCTCTGGTGAGCTAAAAAAATACCTGTCGTTAATCCCCGGCATACCTTGACGAGAGAGAGAGAGAGAGAGAGAGAGAGAGAGAGAGAGAGAGAGAGAGAGAGAGAGAGAGAGAGAGGGGGTTATTATAATACCAGATCGAACATTATATACTAACGTTAACATGAATGTTTGAGTACTTGTCTAATAAATGAATCGCTTTTACCATCAGGTTAAGTCCAAGGCAATTAAGTTTGCAAAGGTATGCGCTATTTTCGTTGTTTTATTGAAAGGTAACAGCACAAACAATCTACGTTTATTGCATAAATATGAGAGATGTCACAAATTTTTATCTGGAATTTTCATCTTGAAACATAGTATAATGCGAAAAGGGTGTATTTCATTAATGAAACATATTCATTGTCATACACAAGAAGGCCGGGCCTCACTGGACTAGTCACATGTTGAACTTTTTCCTTCATTCGCCGGAAATTACCGAATTGAATATCGAATTCCGTAGGAAATCGGCAGTTAGAGTTACCTGTATATTTTGAAGGCTTTTATATTAAAATTATGAAGGAAAAAAAACTTAACTCCTCGTATCTTCTTTATCCTTAACACTAGAAAAAAGTCACTGTTATCCTCATGTAAGAAAAGTATTCAGTTTTTATTTGGTGCATTTCAAAATGATGAATAATTAATTCTTATTGCTTCCATCTGCAATTTAATGTCATGCCTATATGCTCGATAGACGGCAATGCATTTTTTAAAAACACGTTCAGATTTCCATGTTTGGTTGCCAATATTAAATAGAAATGATTTTTTGGAATTAAGTCACTGTTATATACTGTTAGACTGTTGTTCAAAGTTTACGATGATATAAAGTTTATTTCTACTGAAAAATGATAAATTGCTTCCCCGAGAGCTTAAAAATCGTTTATAAGCTGTTTTTCAGTACTGCAGTTATTGATGCGAAAATCGCTAAGTCCACATTATATGTACCAGAAATCGTATCAAACCTGTAAAGCTTTTTTGTTTTATTTTGTAATTACTAGTAATAAACAACATGCGGATAATATACTTGATACAGTGGTTATATTTCTCGGATTTCTTTATTTTATTTTGTCTCAGTTTTGTTACATTTATGTTTTCATTCATATGAATGAGCGGCAAATATGTCAAAAGGACAAAAATTGTCGAAATCATTAACTGTGAAATGGCGATTAAATGGCGATTAAAACTACCATGAAAAGTTAATTGGCAGTCTGAAGCCAGTGATTGATTTTGTTTGTTTGGATTGGAGTTTAACGGTCCAGTCAACACTATTTAGGTCAGTTTTGAGCCGGTCAGTTTACCTGTCCACACTTTTCCTGAGCAAGCTTATACGTAAGCGGTTAACCAGTACAGTGCACATTCGCCTCATCGAGGGGGTTCAAACGAGCACCAACAATCTATGTTTTGTGCAGAGCAAAACACTGTTTGCTATTCTGTTAATTTCTGTTAATGAGTTTCAACTCTGCCTGTCCGCACACTTTCTTTGCAAACAGTGTAGAGCATGGTGCGACTGCTCAGGATGAGCCGTCTTTTCTCCAGATCTACACTGTTTGCAATTCTGTTGATGACTTTGACTAAACCACCGTCAATAAAAATGGAATTGTCTAAATTCACATTACGAAATCACGCCTATACTGACAAATTTTACCACAAAAAAAATGAAAATGCTTAGATAGAAAATTCTGCTATTTTTCATACTTCTGTTCCAAAAATAGATTATAGGAACTCGGTGAGGGAGTTCTAACGAGTATCCACAATCTTTGTTTTGATCAAAAATAAGAAAAAATAATGTATACTACTGTAAACCCCAGTTTTACTGTATAAAACTTATTTATCTTCACTGCAGCTGGTGCTGTGCCGTGTGGCGGCCGTACAAAGTCTCCCCGAACATCCATCATAGTGCAGATTATATTTTCTGGTCCTTTGGGATCATTGGGTTCATTTAGAATCATTTTGAAAATAGAGTTCTGCTTAAGCCGGTGCTAGAAGGCGTGGCCGGTGTCGCACATTTCAGTACTGGTAATGAACAGACTCAATAAAACCGAGTCTGCTATTTTCGTTTATTTGGTGTATTCTTTGCTTCCAAAGGATCTAACTATTCAGAACTTATTTATCTTCACTGCAGCTGGTGCTGTGCCGTGTGGCGGCCGTAAAAAGTCTCCCCGTACATCCATCATAGTATAGATTATATTTTCTGGTCCTTTGGAATCATTGGGTTCATTTAGAATCATTTTGAAAATAGAGTTCTGCTTAATCCGGTGCTAGAGGGCGTGGCCGGTGTTGCACATTTCAGTGCTGGTCATGAACAGACTCAATAAAACCGAGTCTGCTATTTTCGTTTATTTGGTGTATTCTTTGCTTCCAAAGGATCTAACTATTCAGAACTTATTTAAGGAGTCACAATAATATAGGTGTGTTTTCGTGATGAGAGCTGGATCAATCAATCAATCAATCAAATATTTTATTCTCTCAATCCATCATACATAATGACAATATAAGGCGATACAACAATTGTTATAATAATTCAGAGATGAAAGAATCTACTTTAGTAGAAACCGTCCTCTGTCCGAATTGTCCACTATTTTCCGCATATCAAAGGTATGTCTTTTGTTTAAAGATTAATAAAGGCATTTCTTTTGCTTGTTTGATTTGAGGTTTTAGAGTAACAGTCAATTAAATAATGTATACCCCTTTAAACCCCAGTTTTACCATATAAAAGTGGGGTACACGTGGGTCAAAATTATATAGGTGTGTTATCGTGATGACGAAGTTAAAGGCATTTATTCTTGATTATTGAGGACTGTCATTTCATTACATAATATTATGTAGCCCTCAGAGTTGACTGAAGACAAGTCCTCTGTCTCAACAGGTAAGGGGCCTCCTTGGGGAAAATCAATAAATTACTTACTGTTGACTGGTGTACATTATTGATTTTCCTCTTAAGTGCCTCAGTCAGGGGATATAACAAGAGCTCCTAATCACCCTATTAAGGGCCGCCTTTGATCTGCTATAGTCAGTATATCACAGGGGGCAATAAAGCAATTATGAACACACAGTGTGTTCTACTGTTACAGAATAAATGCCTTTAACAAACGTGCTTTAATTTAACAATGAGTTGGCGCGTGCCCGTCGTCCCCCACTATGTGTTAATCTTTAAAGTGTCAATCATGTGTAACCCTTAAAGTGCCAATCATAATATTGAACATAGTAATTTGATTAATTAAATAAATAAATAAATAAATAAATAAATAAATAAATAAATAGATAAATAAATAAATAAATAAATAAATAAATAAAGTAACAGTCTCATCATTGTTCACTTTTTGTGATTGATTCGATAGACAATTTTTGTGGTGTCTTGATTTATGTACAGTTTTATTAACTCTTAAAGTGTAAATCATAACTAGTGCAGATGACATTTTCCAGGTTTTGTGTTGATTAATTTCGAAAACACGTCCATTAAAAAATGTTGAACATTTTACCACCAAAATATGAAAGTATTCAGATGAAATAAAAATTGCTACTTTTCGTATTTCTTCTCGAAACATAAATTGATGAAATCGTTAGTTCCACCTCAGCGAGGCGGTTCTTACGACAAACAACAATACATGTTTCAGCAGAAATAAGAAAAATAATGGCCCATATTTTACTACATAAAAGTGGGTAATATGGGGTGTTTTTGTGATTTGATCATAAAACTATTGCAGCCCATTCACATATTAATTGCATGCTTCATTTTAATAAATAAATAAATAAATAAATAAATATGCCGTATCTGTAATCACCTTCTGTGACCGACTATTAAGGCACTTTTTATATCTTTCTTGAATTCTTAAAGTGTCAACCATAGCTCGACACACAACATTTTTCGAAATTGTGTTAAAATTGTTTAGGACAAAACATTACAGCCGACTCAAATATGAGTGAAATGGCCTTGTATTAATAAATACATTTTTTGGGAGCGGGGGGTTACGGCCCTTTCAAGATTATTTTACTCATATCGAGCCGATCGTTAATCAGAGGGGAAAAACCACCTGACCTTCCGTTGCAGAACTTGGCGTCTCACATGTGACCCGAGCGAGGCTCGAACCACAGAGAGAGTCACCGCTCTTCACCACTAGGCCACGGAGGCCCGTATAAATAAATAAATAAATAAATAGGCTTATCTGTGTTTACACATTATGTAACTTTTATGGCGCCCTTTCAATTATTCAGGGAATATCTCATACAATATACTATATATCGGTATAGTGTTAACTCTTAAGGTGTCAATCATAACTTGGGAAGACAACATTTTTCAAAATGTGTTTACCTATAAGTTACTTTATGGCGTCCTTTTAATTATTAAGGAGATATCTTATACAATATACTGTATATCGGTGTAATGTTAACTCTTAAGGTGTCAATTATGACTGCGGCAGACCATCACGACAATTTGACCCCCTATATCCCCACTTTCTAATAGTAAAACTTGGGTTTGCAGGGGTATACATTGTTTTTCTTATTTCTTCTTAAAAACATAGATTGTGGATACTCGTTAGAACCGACTTGAGCAGAAATAAGAAAAATATCATTTTTTTTTTTCATCTGAAAATTTTCATTTTTTGGTGGTAAAATTTACAATGTATATGTATAGGCGTGTTTTCGTCATGGAACAAAACTGGTTTTAATGTAAGAACTTTCTCATCTGAGTTCATCTCGGCTCCCGTCCATAGGGGCTTGAAGAAATATGGGCTGCATGATGCTTCCACGCAAACCTGAATCCGGCCCGCACAATAGTACTGGTAAACCGCTTAGAGGATCTAAGCCTGCATGTCCAGGAACCGCGGTGAGAGGCGGATGCTAATAAACCCTATTGGTTTCATTTGGCGACATGGCTTGAGATGCCATTTCATCTCAATGTCGGGTAAAAGTCCCACAAAATTGTAAGCAACGTCTCCAAAATGACCTTTACTGTGTTGACGGGGACGTTAAACCTCAAATCAAACAAACAAACAAAATCTGAGTTCATCTTGATCGAGTCTTATAGGCGTGTGTTCGTGATTGGCTAACAATATTTTTCATGGCGTTATTAATTTAAATAAATAGATAAAATAAATGCATAAAAAGATCGGAGTCAAGAGATTCACCTATCATATTTGACCTCAATCCTTATTTAAAATCACTGGACAAGAGACTGACAAGAGATATAGACCCAATAACCTACATGTCAAAAATAAATAAATAAATAAATAAATAAATAAATAAATAAATAAATAATAAAAAAAAATACTACTACTACTAATAATAATAATAATATTGATAATTATAATTATTATTATTATTATTATTATTATTATTATTATTATTATTATTATTATTATTAAGCAATTCTACATAATGTAGCTCTTCAATATGTTAAATATGTTCGTTCATACTAGATGGCTCGTAATCAAAAGGCATGGAAGTTCTTTTTCACATTTAGATAGCCTTACTTTTTAGCACTCCTTTGAATACCTACATGTAGATCAAAGTGTCATATCTACAGATGTATGATGTTATAAATGATTCCCTGAGGTCAGCGACTAGTGAAAAAATATTGGCTATTCTGTACCTTGATCCCAGTGGTGTACAGGGAGATAACTCGAATATATCGCCCAGATAGGTTTTAACGGAAATTCACGACTTATTCCGATCGCCGCCTATGAAGGAAAAAGTTCGGTATGAAGACGTACATGTACTGTAAAGTCATTTAGGTCAACTCTAGTGAGTGAGTGAGTGTTTGAGTTTTACGTCTCACCCACAGCTAAGGTCATACGGAGACGGGACCTCGGTTTAAAGACTCATCCGAAAGTCTGGAGAAGCCCAGGATCGACCCTGCGACCCATGGTTTACAAGGCGAGTAGCATAACCACAACACCGCGGAGGCTTCTCGACGGCAAAATGTGGTTACATGTGACAAACTTTAGCTATATATTATTGCTTTCATTTTATATGTTCCATGTCAAAGATTATAGGTGTTCTTCAGAACCGGAGGCGGTGGTAAAGAACACCTATGATTTAAATATATATTAAAACAGAAATAAGACAAAATACACACATTTTCATCAGAAAAATATCATTTAATACCCATGAATGAAAACATGATGTCAGGGTGATTTGAATATAATAAACAGAAAAAAACACCCTTGGCATGTCATGAAACAGTCTATGTCACAGACACAGGTACGCCATAAACATGCCATGAAACAGTCTATAATCCTCCTCCTTACATTGTATATATAGCAGGAGTCAATTTCAAAACTCAGGGGTGTCAGGCTCTGTTTTCTTCTAAATTGATTTGGAAAATGGCTGAACTTTCTGCAAATAGTGGAGGCCCTGATCAGACGCCGTGTTCTGTGGCGTCTGATCTGGGACTGTACTGTTTGCCAGGTTACACGTTTAGGGTTTCCGGTACAAAATGGGTTAATTAAGGCCAATATATTTTTTTAATATTTAAGGCAGCTTTCTTTCTTTCTTTCTTTCTTTCTTTCTTTCTTTCCTTTCTTTCTTTCTTTCTTTCTTTCTTTTTTTCTTTCTTTCTTTGACAGACACATTGCCACATACTTACGGTAATGCATTTACAGAAATTAAATCCGATTCATTTTAGTGCCATTTCGTACCACCTTTGGTGAAAATGTCAGAATACACCATGTCTTTACTGCTAAAATGATCTTTATTGTTAGGCTACGAACAACCATAGATTGTTTAATCTCGCTAGGCGATCTACGTCCATATACTTATAGCTCGTGCTCTGTCTTATGAGTGCCCCTGTAAGCACCGCTGATATCGTTTCATCACGGAAACATGCCTATATAATTTTGACCCCATCCCCTTGAACCCCCATTTTTATATAGTACATGTAAAACTGAGGTTTACAGGGGTAAAAGTTATTTTTCTTATTTCTGCTCTAAAATATAGATTGTGAGTACTCGTTAGAACCGCCTCGATGAGGCGGTTCTAACGTGTACCCTCAAACTATATTTTGAGCAGAAATAAGAAAAATGTCACATTTTTATTAGAAAATTTTCATATTTTCGGCGGTAAAATTTACAATGTATTTAAATAGGCGTGTGTTCGTAATGACTATGCGTTATTTTCATGCGTTTTTCCCTATTTAATAATAATAATAATAATAATAAAAATAATAATAATCGACTTTATTTAAAGAGGGATAAAACATAAATTCTAACACAGCGCGCCTATATATGCAATGCAAAATAACTGTGTTTTATTCTGCAACAAATCACAGCTCGGAAGAGCGTGACGTGTGACGTCATTAAAAACTGCAAATTTATGAAGTCACTAGTCGATTTACTTGACGTTAGTCGGTGTAACGTCATTTTCTCGCATCGAGAACGTTAGAAAAGGATGTAAATGCATGTGTTTCAGTCGATAATTTTAGCGGGATTTCCTCTAACAATGGCGAAAAGTGGTGAGATTTTGAAGGAAACAACAACATTATTGCCGATTTTCAGCGAGTTAGAATCGAAATAGATCAGCTCTAGCCAGTGATTTGTTGGGTAATAAATCACAGTTTGTCGGTCAGTTGTTAGTAGACAAATCACGCGCGCTACGCGCTTGTGATTTGTCTACTTTACAACTGACCTCCAAACTGTGATTTATTACACAACAAATCACAGTTAGAGCTGATCTATTTCTTAAGTAAACTAGTACTAATCTTCCACGTGGCACTCTTTTCTTCCTGGCTAGAAACCAGTACTGAGCAATGTGGATAAAGTCTCTTGCTCAAGGAAACAACACTTGATGCTCGTTGGGATCGAACCCGGTACCTCTCGATTCCGAGTCCGATGCTTTACAACCTACATAACGATAACAGGTCTGTGTGCTATAATGATGTCTTTCGTATCTTTAGAACAAGCATTTTTCACACAAAAATGTTAGATATAGAGGATCTTACACGAGTGGTCATTCCATATGAATTTTATGAAACGAGCCTTCGCCGAAGGCTCGTTTCATAAATTTCATATGAACTGACCACGAGTGTAAGATACTGTTGCGAGCCGCAGTTCTGAGGCCCGAGGAGACTCCTTTTGACCAGAATGGCTTTTCTGATGGTAGCTAGTTTTGCCTCCAAAGACAAGACAGTATGATATCGTTGGTTCGGCTCCAGCAGTCAACGACACTAGGCTGCTGCTGACTGCTTGGGACTTCCCAACTTAGAAAGACGTATCAACCAAGATGTTGTCGTCTTGCTGACTTCTGTGAAGTTAGACTTTAAAATACCAGGGCTACTTGTCTTTAGTTGTATTTGTGTGTAGGGAACAGGAAAGAAACTAAACACTTTGATGAAAGGTTAACTGAATAAGTTGTTTGTTTTATTTATCCCCTCCACGGTGCTAGGATGGGCACACACATACACACACTTAAACGAACCTAGATCTAGTTTTAGAAAGCTGAGGTTTTGTTAAAATTCTCTAGTGATCAGTTGAGAGCTAAAAAAAACATGAATGCGGTAGCCTGGATGGTTTTTATAGATATAAACAAGAGCAGCCGTTGATGCGTCGTGAAGTTGACAATAGATAGTAGTTTTAAGCCAAAATTAATAAAATTCCTTTTGAAATATGGAAAAGGAACACATATTATACCTAGTGTATCCTTTCTCAGTTATTCAGAAGTATAAACAAGCAAGAAATTAGGTTAAGACGTGCTGTTGTTGTTGTTTCTACAACAGAGCGTAAATTCCTTGACTGCTCTCTATGGCCGAAAGTGACAGAAGTCTCGAGCATCATTTGCTCTCTCCTTATATACCCATCCAGAATACGTCATCACACAGATTCTCTTGCTTGATGACACACAACAAAACAATGCAAGGAGCTCGCGCTTCACACACAAATTCTGTGTGTGGAACGTGTTCCCCTACCAACAGCCGCTAGCCGGTCATCCAGCAAGGAGGGTGCTCGGCAAAAATCACTAAAAAGATGACCAAGATGAATCGAATTGCACTAAACATGGACATCAGCGTGTAGGATAATGATTAAATATAATGACTGTTACATTTCTTCAAAATCATAAGCCAACACGACGGTGAAATCTGCGTTGAAACTCAGAATTTGTGTTTTGACAGACGAACGTTGTTTACAACTGTCTTGACAACCGACCCATAATGCAACAGTACGTCATCAAGTATTGTAAACAAACATGGCGGACTATCACATCAGCTGTCATGCTGGTTTCGAAGACTTGATGAAAACAGACTCATGAGCATTTATAATCAACTGAAAGTCATGTAAAACAAATGCGTAAGTAATAGTTTGCCTCGAGGGGCGGTTGTCAGAAACCAGAAATCTCACAGTTGTAAAATTTAACAATGGTGCGATAATAAAGGCACTTATCATAATTCAAGAGTGACACAAGTTCGTGCATCAGCCATCCAGGTCATATCATTACCCCCTCCCTAGCGCGTTACAGCTCCTGCTAACGCGGTCTAAATCAGACAAACAGTGACTTATTGATAAAATCATCATGAAACAGTATAGCTGATGCACGAGTGTGCAAACCTCTAACCCTTAAAGTGAAAATCCTGATAACGGCACCAATATTGTTAAGCTTTAGTATACGCTTCTTTAAGGACACAATACATACTGCGGAGAAATAACTTACATATAAATTAACTTAGATCCTAAATTCCTTTCATACCACTACTTTCATGCTTAACAATCATAATAGTTCTCAACAATATTCATGAAATACAGAGATCCAAAGTGTCATTCAAGAATGAACATACTTTTAGAAGGTATATACACAATATCATAATACATTTCAAAACACGGGATTTGCAGCACATTAAAAGCATAGATGAAACCTAATATTCAGAACTATGCCACTGACTAGACTTAGATAAATATTTACCTAAAATAATGCTGCATGCACATTCAATTACAATATAATATCTATGAGAGATTTGACTTATAGTAAGTTAATTGCCAACAGGTGAGAATCATATAGCACACTTTGACTCCTGAAATCTGCGGAACTATGAACAGTGCACAAAACATTTCATAATAATTCAGCTTTGGTAATATGCAAAAACTGAACACATTTGATTGTAAAACACTCTTGACATTTTAAACAATTAAATCAAAAGAATAATCAACGTTAACATTTATAAGAATCATCATGACCAGCAGGCATGACGGTCAGTACGAAACATTCTCAAAACTTAAAATTTCAGCTGTAACATTCAACGTACGAGACTATGCAACCATGAAACACAGGTTTATGAAACAAACAGAATAGTAGGACAAAATACCCCACCTTTAAGCATGAAAATACTCTGAACAAAGATTACTAGGTATGATCATATTGCATAGGTACCAAGAAACAGGCAACTCATAATGGTAACAAATTCGGATGCAACACTGAAAATGGCACCATTCTATGTATAGCTAGTCCGTGACCTTGCTACTTATATGTTATAATTGTCATTTTAAATTACCATTTATAGAACTCTCTCTCTCTCTCTCTCTCTCTCTCTCTCTCTTGAACTATTTAACTACTAATTAATGTCTTTTAGCATCGCCCTTATCATCTGTCCTGTTGGTGGTGATCTTCCTCCCTACTACCGATTTCAGCTGTCTCGAGTTCTCTTTGTAATCATCTTTCCTTCTTAGTATTCCCCTTCTTCTAATGTCTTCTCTCCTTCTTCTGTCAGTATCTCGTCTTCTCTCTTCCTGCTGTCTTTCTTCATCATCTTCTCTTCTCTTTTCCCGCCTCTTTTCTTGTTGCTCTCTCTCATCCATTGTCCACTTAAGTCTAGTAACAGAGTCGGCTAACTTAGACATGACACAAGTGTTATCTACTAATAGCTCCTCTAGTCTGTTCATAGCCTTAACATTTCTATTCATCACTTCGGTGAGTTCACTTATCACAGATATTAATGACCTATCTCCGACATCACGTGCACTAATTTTCTTTGAATTATCATTTATTACTGTTTCTGAATTTTCTTCACTCTTCTTCTTTTGGCCTGGACTTTGAATGATTTCTTCCTCTTCCTCGGGTAGCAATTGGTCCATTAAGTTTTCGTCTACCCCATCACTCTCAACTGTCTCAGTAACATTATCAGCATTTTCAAGCACATCCCTCTTAATTGTCTCCATTCCGACTGCTTCGTCCCTTTCCACTGCTTCACCCTTTCCAACGGACCTCCGAGCCACTACCCTATTATCTTCTCTTTCAAACACTAGAGTACTGATATCTAACCGACTATTGGTTGGTGAAGCTATCAGTGGAGAAACAAAAAATTGGTCAGCATCCTGATCACTAACTATATCATTGCTCTTATCACTCATGTCTACTTCATTAGAAGTCACAGTTGCACTAGGTAACATGTGAACAATCCTGCTTATAGGCGTTGGTGTATACTCTGGAACATCATTGAGTAATGTTGAATGAAAACCTAGCAAATTTTCAGGTATGCACTCTTTTACTGCATCCTTGAGTTCCAGGCGATTCGCTTCTGCTGACCTTGACACAGTTACAAAATGTTCTATGCTCTCTTCCACTGAATAGACATAGTAATCCATGTTGGTGATGGGCTTGGGAGTGAAGTTTTGCTTCAAATACTGTGTATGATCAGTCACACATGCTTTCCTGGCAAAGTTTACATGACGTTTGTATGCAGTTATATGATTAATCAACTGTTCCCTCTTTAGGCACCGAAAATAGCACAAGGAGCAATAAAATGGCACTTCCTGGTAGGTTCTGTGCTCTCTCATTATATGGTCTTCGATCCGCCCGCGCACATCTACGACCTTCTTCCCCAACTTATAAAAACAGTGGAGGCATTGATAAGCTCTTCCTCTTCGCCTAGCCTTCTCCCGCTCTTCCATGTCCCCTCCTCCAACATTCCTGCCCTCCATTAGTCTGAAGTGTCAAAAGAAAAGTCTTTGAGTGCCTAATAAAGATACCTGATGATCAGTTATTCATTTCCATGAGTGACCTCGGAACACGTTTAACGCCGTTAAATAAAATTTCAACGTAATTATCTCTGCTCTCATAAGCACACCGCTACTTATGTTTATGCTCTGGCTCTTATGACCGTACCGCTTACGCATCCGCCTCGTTTACGCCGAACCGAACCCTTTACTTCGTAGCCGCAAATACCAACCGCGCATGCATACTCCTCTAGCGTATGCCCGATCTTCTTGACACCAGCCGTTCACAATCTCGTTTCAAATCCGCTCTATAATCCGAACCGAACCGGTTTTAGCCATTAGCTTCTAGCTTAACTCGATCGAACTCACTCGATGGAAATGAATATACTTTCAGAAATAAACTACCAATTGTTATGTTTTTGTATAATAGTAGAGACATCGCTGATTTACATTGCCAAGGCATGAAGGTGCTAATTCTGCAATCCACTCTAACTTCAATAGTCTAGCTTGCTCTATGAGCAACGAACTTCGGGAAATAGCTCTTCTTGGGTCGCCAACTTACAGACAGGTAAGGTAAGGTATTCTGATGGTGATCGCTTCGAGTATGCTCTCATAAAATACAAATTATCATGTTGCACACAATGTAGATACGAAATAAAACAAGGACAAAGACGTTTCACGGACCTTTTATTGAAATAACAGCTTTTTAAACAATATCTAACATGTCAGCTGAGAAAGCTTCTTTCGGGCCTTCTTAAGCCAGGCTGGTGGACTGTCTCCCTCGTATGGCTTTAATTTATCATGGTTAACAACCTTCTGTCTTCCTGTGGAATCTGTTTGTATCAAGAAGTCTACTTCACTATACTTCTTTGCGACAAGGCAAGGACCGTCATAGGTATGTTCAAGCTTAGGCATGATCCCTACTTTCCTGGCTTCATTTAGGCACCATACGAAGTCTCCAACATTATACCTGTAAACGGATATCTTCGTGTCATACAGCCCTTTGCTCCTCTTTGCTGCTGATTCCAGATGTCTTCTAGCTATACTGTGTGCCTTCTGCATGCGCGACCTCAGTGTGTCAACATAACCTCCATAAGACGTGATATCTTGCCCCTGGTAAGCACCAGCACTTCCAAAGATGAGTTCTGCGGGGAGTCGAACCTCTCTACCAATTGTCAATAGGTTAGGAGTCATTCTGGTAGACTCACTTGGAGTAGAGCGATACGCCCCTGCCAAACAACCCAAATGAAGGTCCCAATTCTTCTGCTCGCCGCACAGATATGCTTTAATCATCCGAGTGAGTGTCCGATTAAACCGTTCAGATTGGCCATTTCCTTTTGGATTGCGAACACTTGTGCGAGTCTTACGTACTTCGAGCATCCGACACATCTCCTTGAAAACCCTGCTCTCGTAGGTGCGCCCCTGGTCACTATGAACTGCAAGTGGACAGCCCCAGCGGGAAACATACTCATTTAAGATACGGGCCGCGCAAACTTCTGCTGTCATATCTGGAACTGGCAGGATCTCCACGTATTTAGAGAAATGGTCAGTTAACAGCAATATATAGCGATTTCCTCTATCAGTCACTGGAAAGGGGCCTAGATAATCGGTGGCTACGCAATCTCCAGGAGCACCTGCCCTCAGGGAACCCAGTGGAGCACGTGGCGTCTTCATAGGCTTCTTTTCTGCCGCACAAACATCGCATTTTCTTATATGTAGTGCCACATCGTCTCGTAGTCCGTACCAGTAAAATCGCTGAAGTATTTTTGCCTTGGTCTTCTTACAGCCCAGGTGGCCAGAGATAACTGAATCATGCATTTGGAATAAAACTTCTGACTTCATGGATTGCGGTACGATTAACTGTAGATGTTCCTCTGATCCGTCTTTCTTTACAAACTTCTTAAACAAGACACCTTTATGTACTTGTAAAGAATCCCATTGTACCCAATAGTGCCTTAAAGCTGGACTCTTTGTCACAATCTCTTGACTGGATGGTCGCTGGCTCACAATTTTTGCTTGCAACACCGGGCCAATGTCTGGGTCATCGTTCTGGGCGTTTTGCAAATCAACCAGTGATTTCTGTCCTACTACTGTGGTCACTTGAACCTCATCATCTGAGTTACTACAAACCACATCAGTGCCCTGTGTAGATGGTCCGGGTGTTTGATTGTCATCTGCCATGACTCCTCTAACTGCAGGCTGCGTTTCTTCGCCTTGAAAGGTCTGGTTCTGTAATTGGTGGCCTCCCCCTAGTGCTTTTTCCATACTGTAATCGCTATGAGACATTTCTTGTGCCCGTTTCAAGCACTTCTTACACGGGCCACATTTAAGAGGTTCGTCTGTGTCTTGATTGGGACAATCACACTGTCGCGGGTTCTCACAGCGTGACAAAGCGTCACAGTTTGTTTGTTTCTTTCCGGGTCTGTACTCGATACGAAAATCATAATAGCTTAGGATTTCGATCCATCTCGCTACCTTTCCCCGTGGTTCCTTTAACTTAAAGAGCCACACCAGAGCTTGATGATCAGTGCGGACGACGAACTTTCTCCCCAGCAAGTACTGTCTAAAATATTCAATAAAGAATCTCACTGCAAGCAGCTCTTTCTCAGTTATGCAGTAGTTGCGCTCAGCCTTATTGAGAGCTCTACTTGCATAGGCGATGACTCTTTCTCTCCCCTCTTGTATCTGATGAAGTATTCCACCTATTCCGACGTCTGATGCGTCCACATCTAATATGAAGTCACCTGCGTCATTTAGTGGATAGCCCATGACATCAGGACTTATTAATGATTCCTTGAGCTTTTCAAAGGCAAGATCACAGGCATGAGACCAAATAAATTTCTTCCCTTTCTTGGTTAGGTCAACCATAGGTCTTACAAGGCTGGCAAAATCCTTGACATACCGCCTGTAGTAGGATCCCAAAGCTACAAATTGTTTGATATGTTTAGCAGTTTTGGGCTTTGGCCAATCCATGATCTTCGCAATATTCACTGGATTCGGTTTCACGCCCTCAGCTGTAACCACGTGACCAAGGAAAGTAACTTCCTTCTGCAACATATTGCACTTCTCTGGTTTAAGTTTTAAACCTGCCTGCTTCAGTCTCTCTAAAATCTGCTCCACTCTCAACATGTGTTCATCAAAATTTCGACCGAAAACAATGATGTCATCTATGTAGATTAGACATGTTAGCCATTGCAAACCTGCTAACGCTAGTTCCATGGTTCTTTGAAACGTGCTAGCCGCGTTATTAAGTCCAAATGGCATGCGCGTCATTTCAAAATGGCCGAACTTGCAAACAAAAGCACTTTTCGGGATATCGTCTCTCTTTAGTGGAATTTGGTAATAGCCTGACGTCAGATCAAAAGTGCTGAACAGTGTGGATCCTGCCACCGCATCTAAACAGTCTTGCACTCGTGGCAAAGGAAATCCATCAGGCTTCACAAGTTCGTTGACCTTTCGGTAGTCAACGCAAGGCCTTATTCCTCCATCTTTCTTTCTTACTAATACTATCGGACTAGCCCAAGGGGATACACTGTCTCTTATAACACCTTTTGCTTTCATATCTTCTATAGCCTTCCTCTCTTCGCTTGCGAAGGCCAAAGGGACTCTTCTTGGTGGTTGTTTCACTGGTGCAGCATCACCTGTATCTATGGCATGTTCGGTGATGTGAGTCAGTCCTAAATCCCACTCATTTTTGGAGAAGTTGTCTTGAAATTTGATAAGTAGCTGTCGAAACAGATTTTTCTCGTGTACACCTAACTCCTTGGAAGATTTTTCATAAAGGCCTACAAGATGCTCTGGCACTGTCTCATTACCCGTTTCTTCTATTGCTCTAACCTTTTGTGAGATATTTGTAGAAACACATGAGCTCTGACTCTGAACTAGCTTAATCCTTCTTACACTGGCGAAATTGTTTGTTTCCTCCTGGCTCTCTAGCGGTGCTAGCAGCATTGGACTACCATCTATTGGCTCAGCTTGTCCGACAACTGTATCCTGTTTTATTGTCATGGCCGTTGGAAATGGATTGAGCAGCCTTACTTTACAGGTACATCCTTGGTTAATGTCCACAAGTGTTGTAGCCATTTGTAAAGGGTATTCTTCTTGAAAGTGTTTCGTTGGTTCTATTATATATTCACCAGCACAAGAAAAATCATCATTTTCTTTCCTGTCCACATACACGTCTATGATGGACTCGCTTTGTGCTGGGATTAAAAAGTGATCAGCTGCCGTCACTCTTCGAGCTCGATTTTTCATTCCAATTTGTATAATTGGTACCTCTTTGTCGTCAATCATCAATACTCCTCTACTAAGCAGCAAATCTGTTGGACCCTCGGCCCCATTCTGAAGAACGTCTACACCTAGTAATCCGTCATCATCAATATCTGCGACTGTTGCTTCTACTTCTATTTGTACTGGACCCAGCTGCAGAGAAAATAACGCTTTACCCTTTTCATTAATCAGTGCACCGCTTGCACCGACCAGTTTTGAGGCTTTCGTGAGCACGGGCTTATCTTGCGGCCTCATCGCATCGAATATTCGCGTTGAAATAATCGTCTTTGACGCACCGGTGTCGGTTGTAAAAAGGATCGGGTATCCTTGCACGTAACCCCGTATGTACACCCCGTCTGGTAGCTTCCTTGTTGCCTTAACAGATTTAACTACACCCCCTTTTTGTGTTAATGATTCGTTTGTTTGGCCTATGATATCAGAACAGGCTTCCCTGTGGCCCCCAGAGAGAGCCCGTTCTAGTTTAAAGGACGGCTTGCATTGCTAGATCTCATTTCACCTTCGCCAATTTTACCCCTGAAACTCTGGGAACCATTTACCTGCTCTGATCTTGTTGGTGCTTTGCTAGTTTTATTGGGGCAGTCTCGAGAAATATGCCCTGGCTCATTACAGCTGTAACATACAATACCTCTTCGCTGCGTCTGGCTGTTTCTCTGTTGAGTCGTCTGGTTTGTCTTATTTGCTATACAAGACATTTGTGTCATTAATGATTGCATGAGATTCCTAGTCTCAGTTAGTAGTTGCAGTGAATCATTTGGTGCACTACTGGTTTTCTCAGTATTTCCTAAGGCTTGCTCGTCTTTTGAAGGCTTCTTTGATGGTGGTTTCTGTGGTTTGACTGGCACTCGAGATACGCGATCTGCGTCTTGAGTATCATCTAAAACAATTTCTTCATCTGTGCCATAACACTCCTCTTCACTTGTTCTCCTGGTGTATCTTTTTAATTTCTTATCTATATAGGCTTCGGAAGAGCTGCGGCGGCGCGTCTGTATGAAATTAACTGCATGGTATACAGCTTCGTCAATATCATCTGGTTCCTTGTTGTACTCTATCTCAAACCTGGCATCACTGTCTCTAAGCCCGTCCAGAAATCTCCTGACAAGGTCTTCTTGTCGTGTTTTAGAGTCTCTCCCCTGATATGCTTTAGCGTATAACCTCTTCAGATCTGCCGCAAACTCTTCGACAGTTTCATTGGATCTTTGCTGTCTTTGGCTGAATTTTCCTGCAAAGGTTCGCTTAGTCTCCACCACGCGAAATCTGCTGTTTAGCTCTTTCACCAATTCTGCGTAGTGTGTCAAGGTCTCTCTTGGAAGCTGAGTGAACACGAAGTCGCCAGCTCTGCCCTGCAACCTTGGTAGCAGGTTGTCAAGCCTGGTAGCTTCATCCCAGTGTCTTCTTTCAGCTATCGCCTCAAAGCGGCTGATCCAGACTTTCCAGTCCTCTTTCCCGTCAAAAGAGGGTAGCTTAATACCATAACCATATGAAGATTGCAATCGTCCGTTTTCCTGTGGTTTCTGGAAGTGGTTATCTGGTACATTACTTCTGGTCTCATAGGAATTTTGGTGCCAAGTTCTCCTGTCCATTTCTGAGCGTGGCGTCGTAAAGTCTCGTGGGTATGTCATGTCGCCCAATTCATTTGAATAACCCTGATATGTCGTGCCACCCATTTCTCTTGCACTACTCCGGTATGTCGTGTCGCCCACTTCTCTTGAATAACCCTGGTATGTCGTGCCACCCATTTCTCTTGCACTACTCCGGTATGTCGTGTCACCCATTTCTCTTGAATTACCCCGGTATGTCGTGCCACCCATTTCTCTTGCACTATTCCGGTATGTAGTGTCACCCATTTCTCTTGAATTACCCTGGTATGTCGTGTCGCCCGTGTTATGTGCCTGTGGGTAAACTGTCGCACCCGTTGATACATCTCTGCATCGGTAAATCGACTCATCTATGCTGTCGTAGGCATTTGTATAAGGTGGTCTCCAATATTGACGGTACATGGATCTGTCATCTTGTCGGTAGTTCGACCTTTCTGTGCCGTCTCGAGCATGCATATTTATTTGTCTGTCCTGCTGTTCAGTAGCCATTCTCTCGCTTTGTGGGTAACTTGACCTGTCGGTGCTGGTGTCCCTTTGCGAGTAAACAGTGCTTCTATCTCGCAGCCCAACCCCTCTGTTACTTTGGAGGTGAATCTGCCTGCCTCTATCTTCTTGACGCTGTGTATAACTTGGCCTACTATACTGCTGATCCGGTAGACAGCTATTACCGCTTCGGTGCATCGTCTCGTCTGTACCCTCAGTTGCTCTGCTGTTCATTACATTTGAACCGATACAGTTGACAGCGCCTGTCAGGTTTTCCCTGTCGTCTGTGTTGCTGCTGCTAGATGGTCCTCCATACCCGTCTTGTTCTTGCATGTGCGACTCCGGATCAGTACTGTTAACCTGTCGGGCATCAGCGCCAGGTGCACCCCCTTGGTCAACTTCTTGGTATGTGTTGTGAGGTGTGGTGTTTGAGACTGCGCCTCCATAAGGCATGCTTCTTTCGTCCCTCTGTATACCAATGGTACCATCATTTCTTAGTTCATAAAGGACAGCCACCACATTCTGAAGTGCCCCTGTAAACGTTTCCTGCTTTTGGTGCAGGTCGGCTTGATTCTGCTGCATACTACTCAAGGCCCTGCTTAAACCCAAAATAGTGTTTTGTAGATTGGGTTCAGAATACAAGAAGGGGTTTCGAATGGAATTTTCTCCTTCTCGGGGATTTTGGAAAGCATGATGCGGGGCAAAAGGACCATTATTATTATAGGGGTGTGGCCATGATCTATCCGACCTGAAAGGCATATTTTGTTCTTGCCGCCCTCCAATGATTGCCGACTCCAGGGACCTTTGTTCCCGAAACTGGACTAGAGCCTCTGCTGCAGCTTGATCTGCCCCTTCTTCACGCCTATCTGTCCTATTGGATTCTACGGCTTCTGCTCTAGCTTCCTTCCGATGGACCCCGAAATCTTGTTCTACCCTCTGTTCATCGTGGTGCTCCTCATCTTCAAATTCAGTTCCTGTCCTGGCTTGGGGTGTGCCGGTGGTACTTTCACTAGTCATTCTGGATCTTGAAGGTCCGTATCGCACGATTTAAAAGGGATATAAATCGCACCGCTGCGCCACCACTTTATGTTGCGAGCCGCAGTTCTGAGGCCCGAGGAGACTCCTTTTGACCAGAATGGCTTTTCTGATGGTAGCTAGTTTTGCCTCCAAAGACAAGACAGTATGATATCGTTGGTTCGGCTCCAGCAGTCAACGACACTAGGCTGCTGCTGACTGCTTGGGACTTCCCAACTTAGAAAGACGTATCAACCAAGATGTTGTCGTCTTGCTGACTTCTGTGAAGTTAGACTTTAAAATACCAGGGCTACTTGTCTTTAGTTGTATTTGTGTGTAGGGAACAGGAAAGAAACTAAACACTTTGATGAAAGGTTAACTGAATAAGTTGTTTGTTTTATTTATCCCCTCCACGGTGCTAGGATGGGCACACACATACACACACTTAAACGAACCTAGATCTAGTTTTAGAAAGCTGAGGTTTTGTTAAAATTCTCTAGTGATCAGTTGAGAGCTAAAAAAAACATGAATGCGGTAGCCTGGATGGTTTTTATAGATATAAACAAGAGCAGCCGTTGATGCGTCGTGAAGTTGACAATAGATAGTAGTTTTAAGCCAAAATTAATAAAATTCCTTTTGAAATATGGAAAAGGAACACATATTATACCTAGTGTATCCTTTCTCAGTTATTCAGAAGTATAAACAAGCAAGAAATTAGGTTAAGACGTGCTGTTGTTGTTGTTTCTACAACAGAGCGTAAATTCCTTGACTGCTCTCTATGGCCGAAAGTGACAGAAGTCTCGAGCATCATTTGCTCTCTCCTTATATACCCATCCAGAATACGTCATCACACAGATTCTCTTGCTTGATGACACACAACAAAACAATGCAAGGAGCTCGCGCTTCACACACAAATTCTGTGTGTGGAACGTGTTCCCCTACCAACAGCCGCTAGCCGGTCATCCAGCAAGGAGGGTGCTCGGCAAAAATCACTAAAAAGATGACCAAGATGAATCGAATTGCACTAAACATGGACATCAGCGTGTAGGATAATGATTAAATATAATGACTGTTACATTTCTTCAAAATCATAAGCCAACACGACGGTGAAATCTGCGTTGAAACTCAGAATTTGTGTTTTGACAGACGAACGTTGTTTACAACTGTCTTGACAACCGACCCATAATGCAACAGTACGTCATCAAGTATTGTAAACAAACATGGCGGACTATCACATCAGCTGTCATGCTGGTTTCGAAGACTTGATGAAAACAGACTCATGAGCATTTATAATCAACTGAAAGTCATGTAAAACAAATGCGTAAGTAATAGTTTGCCTCGAGGGGCGGTTGTCAGAAACCAGAAATCTCACAGTTGTAAAATTTAACAATGGTGCGATAATAAAGGCACTTATCATAATTCAAGAGTGACACAAGTTCGTGCATCAGCCATCCAGGTCATATCAATACTATTTATCATATTACCACTTTAAATGGGATTTTATCGCCTTTAAATTTGACATTTTTTTTTCCACCAAAACATGCATGGTTGACATGGACGTCGCCATGACGTTACTTAATCCCACCAAAGTGTTTACGATTTTTATTACATAGAGGATCTTCAATGAGTGTTCATGTATTATTGAATTTATTAAACGAGTTGAGGAAAAGGAATAAAATGCGAGGCTTTGCCGAGCATTTTATCCCTTTTTCTCAACGAGTTTAATAAATTCAATAACACATGAGCACGAATGCAAGATCCTATTTATCATATGACATTTATTTCACGCATTTTATTCACGATTGTTTACAGAAATATCAATATTCCGCCGTTATAAAACGCGACGTCAATAAGGACGTCGTACATGTAACGTTACGGGTCGTATTTAGCTAATTTGCATATTTAATCCACTAGCGGATTATCGAAAATAATACATGGCGTTTATTCACTCTCAGACGCGACGTCATATGATAAACGAAGTTATCCATTGCTTATCAACGACGTCATATGGTTAATTTTCTTGTTTCTGGTGCAAATATAGATTGATGGTTCTCGTTCTCACGAGCATCAAAATTCTAACGAGCACCAACAATCATTATTTTTGAGTGAAGATAAGGGAAATAATAAATACCCCGTGACCCCACTTTTGATCTATATAAAGTGGGGTTTAGAGGGGTCTTCATTGCATGGACTTGTTTATCTTATCATTGTAGGTTCTCTTTAGTATTGTTTCATTGAGACAGTATGACAGTAAAGATGACGTCAATGGGGATGCCCTGGTATTTCTGGACAGTAAAAAAAAAAATCAAAATTTCTTTAAGCATGGCATAATTCATCAGAGATTTCTATCAGTGTAGGCTGAAAAAATGACACTGAACGGTGACTTAGACTGTCTGCATTTCCTTTAACTACTTTCCTGTATTGTAAGCAAACAGTGTAGACTGTGATCAGACGCCGCTATCTGCGGCGTCTGATCTGGGTCTACACTGTTTGCAAAGCCCAACCCATGATTCCAGTCCAGATTTTACTGACCTCACAGCGATAAAATTAACGCGGCCTTTTTTTTCTATAAATAACCTGGGTTTGCTAAATATCAGTGATAGCCACGTGTACTTCGGAACGGAGGAGTTTCTTTGTTTCGTAACTTTGGGTCGATTGACAAAATATCGACCCAAAAAGGAACATCGTTCGCAAAAATGCTTTGAACTGAATGGCGATTGTGTTGAAATAGAGAACATCTTGTTTTGTTCACAATTAGGCTATTTGCCCTCACTGTTTTGGCCTACCTTTTGGTTTGGTTTACTTTTAAAGCGTACTGATATGTGTTACCCGGTTCCAGTTCATGATTATAAAATCTTTGCTCTAATTGGTAATTTCAAAGCCATTTATAATATAGCTGGAACCATCTTTCATACTGTTTGAAGTGGTCTTTTGATTGCCTTCTTTTAAGTATTTCATTTTTGTTTCATTCTTGAGCCAATGCTTTTATATTCGTTGTATCGTTTCTGTGATCAACGATTGAAAACATCCCTGCGGTGTATGTTTAACATGTTTATGCTCGAATTCAGAATCATCGTGTGCTTTCTGATCACAGAAAAAATCTCGAAATTAGAACGTATTCTGTTTTCTTTCATACCTACTTTTAACCCATTTTGTGCTGAATGGAATCTTCCGATTATATATAGCAGGAGTCCATTTTTGAATTTCAGATGTGCCAGGATTTGTAAATTAAAATGTACATAGAAAATAACTTAACTTTTCGCAAACGGTGAAGGCCCTGATCAGACGCAGCGATCTGTGACCGTTTTGATCTGGGTCTGCACCTTTGCTATTAACCCGTTCTGGGGTTTCACACATAATGTGGGTTAATTCTCTCAGAATTGATAAGATCAATTTTCAATCATGCTAGGCTAATATGAGGTAAGTGACGAGAAATGGTTTCCAAACTGATCACATACGCGCGCATGCGCAACCCAAGGGTCGAACCAAGATGTTTGACCCCTGCAAAAAGCATCGCCGTCAAGTTTCCTTAATAACGAGCTTCATCGTGAAAACACGCCCATATAATTCTGACCACACTTCAACCCCACCTTTATAAAGTAAAACTGGAGCTTATGGGGGGTAAATCTTATTTTTTCTTATTTCTGCTCGAAAATATAGATTGTGGGTATACGTTAGAACCGCCTCGACGAGGCGGTTCTAACGAGTACGCAAATCTTTATTGAAATGTTTATCAGAATGTTTATCAGAAAGTTATCAGTTTTGGTGGTAAATGTTTCAGTATATTTTCGAAATGATTGGCGGATCTCTGAGGGCTGGTCCGACGTTGGCCCGTGGTTGGTGCTGGCAGGGACACTGCATAAACTGTACACACGCCTGTATTCCTGGTTTGAATGTTTCTTAGTCTTCGTCTATTTGTGAATCGTAACCTCACATTTCCAGACTCATCTTCCAGGATAGACACATGTCGAGTTATTTATTGAAGATATGTAAATATACATAAATTGGCTTCTTCAATCTTTAGTGCCTGACCATCAAATTGATAAACAACGGTCATTACTGTAATAACCAGTGTATATTTTATTTAACTTTATGGCATTTGCACAGAAATCCCATCACTGCGGTGGGGATAATAGTGATGATAATGTCTAATAAAGAGTGTCCCATGAAAACCTACCATTACCAAAACATGCCTATACAAATACATTGCCATTTTTTGGCCAAAATATAGAAATTTTAAGATGAAAAATTGTGATATTTTTTGCTTATTTCTGCTCAAAATATAGATTGTGGGCACTCGTTAGAACCGCCTCATTGAGGCGGTTCTAACGAGTACCCACAATCTATATTTTAGAGCAGAAATAAGAAAAATAAGGTATACCCCCGGAAACCCCAGTATTACTATATAAAAGTGGGGTTCAAGGGGGTCAAAATTATATAGGCATGTTTCGTGATGTTTTTTTAACTTTATGGCATTTGCACAGAAATCCCATCACTGCGGTGGAGATAATAGTGATGATAATGTCTAATAAAGAGAGTCCCATGAAAACCTACCATAGAGTATTTGAGGTGCTCCATGAGCATGGATTTTGTTTGAGATGAGGTTTAACGTCCCCGTCAACACGGTAAAGGGCATTTTGGAGACGTTGCTTCCAATTTTGTGGGACTTTTACCCAACATTGAGATGAAAGAACATCTTAAGCCCTGTCGCCCAATGAAACAAATAGGGTTTATAAGCATGGACTGTCCGACTCGCAGCGCTTTGCCTGGGCAGGTTTAGATCCTCTAAGCGGTTTACCTGTACTCGTGTGCGGTCGGTTTCAGCACTGCGTGGAAGCATGATGCAGCCCATCTATTTCTGCAGGCCCCGATGAGCGGAGGGGAAAACAATGAGCATAGTAATACATGTATAAAAGGTTGGTATTTTGTGATAATTGAATGATAGTTTTCCTTATTTTTCCATAACAAGTTATGTTGTGGGTATTCATTAGAACCGCCTTGGTGAGGCAGTTCTAATGAATACCCACAACATAGGATTTACTGGACAATTGACAAAAACTATCCTTCAACTATCACAAAATACCAAAGGCATCTATTCCTATGCCATGAGGAAAAGTCCTCGACACTCCGATTGAATTTCTTCAAATTCGCATGCCAAGCAAGCCAGTAGGGTTAAGTGCATGGCGTCTGGCATGAAGCTACCGCAAGGTCGCGAGCACCAAAGGCTCGTGTTTTTGTTTGTTTGAACTGAGGTTTAACGTCCCCGTCAACATTATTTAGGTCATTTTGGAGACGTTGCTTCCAATTTTGTGTGACTTTTACCCGACATTGAGATGAAATGACATCTCAAGCCCTGCCGTGCAATGAAACCAAAAGGCTTATATGCAATGGACGGTCTGACTCAAACCACTTTTGCTGGGCAGGTTTAGACCTTCTAAGCGGTTTAACAGTACTCATGTGTGGTCAGTTTCAGCTCTGCGTGGAAGCATCATGCAGCTCAATCTGTTTCTCCAAGCCCCGATGGGCGGGGGCGAATCAAAGGCTCTGGTAAGACCGCGCTTATGTGCGAGTTCGCCTTAGCACTTACCGGTCGCCTATGCGGAATATAAGAATCTTACACGAGTGTGAGTGGTGGCCAGAAAAATAAGTTGCGAGGGTCACTGTTCCGCATCTCGAGGCTTGGGACAACGATCTCGAGAAGCACCGTGACGCCGGATCGAGTGATGCCGAACAGTGAGTGATCCCGAAGGACGGATGTTTCTATCTAGCCCTCACACCGATGTAAGATTGTTTTTCTTGCATATCTTTCAATTCTGATAGTGGATATTTTTTTATAATGCAGTCACTTCGATTGTCGACACATTTAGTAAGCTAGTACTTAGTAAGCTAGTACTAATCTTCCACGCGCTCTTCCTGGGTGGAAACCAGTACTAAGCAATGTGGATAAAGTCTCTTGCTCAAGGAAACAACACTTGGCGCTTGCGGGGATCGAGCCGGCTACCTCTCGATCTTAAATCCGATGCTTTACCACTGCACCACAGCGCACCATGTCGTGTTTATGTATTCAGCCAGTGCACATCAAATATGTGAAAATTCTCATTTGTTTTCCTATTCCTGGGTAAGATAACCTGGGTAGGATAAGAATTTCTATTCCAGGGTTAAGTCCAGGATAGGCTTCCTTATTTGGTGTGCAAGAAAGTCTCCTTACCAAATAAGCCATCTTACTTTTCCTTTCGTTCCTCAAAAAATTGTAAGATGGAATCTACGATGGGTCATTTTTTGCTCACCTGTGACGGCTTTCATGACCACTCGATGTCTGTCGACCGTCGTGTTTCATGCGTCTGTCAATAATTTACTTAAAAGACATCCCATCCTAAACCAGTGAATGGATTTGAAATGTTTTTACAGAAATGTTCCATGGGTGACCCCCTGTAAACAGTGTGGACCCAGATCAGACGCCGCGTTTTGCGGCGTCTGATCTGGGTTTGCAGTGTTTACCAATGTCCCAAAAAGGGCCGCCAGGCATATATGGGTTAATATGTTGTATCTAGTTTAAAATAAAGTTTCTATTAATGCCTTAAGTTGTTTGCTTCATAGGCCCAGACTATGCTGACCAGTCGTGCAATAAATAATCTGTTCGTAAAGTACGTTTCTGGCTAAACCATTATTAATCACCTCTGTAACTATCATACTGGGAGTTTATAAACATAGGAATGGATAGCTCTGATGTTAAAGCATCCCCGATGCTATCTCTCGCCTGGCCTTACGGTCTACTGCTTAAACCTGTTACACTGATAATGTTTAATGTTTATAACTGTTAGATTAATACATGTAAGTATGTAACGTAAGTTCATAAACTTACCAAACAAATTTGAGCAGGATTGCTCAAAAACCTACATACAACATGCGCGACGAGCGCAGACTTCGACCAGATGGCGCATGCGCATTCTGATCGGATTATCGCTGTCCGCATGAACATTTTACAAATGTTGGGATATCCATAGTGCGATCAGAACATTACGATAACACACCCGTGCGAATTGGTGCATTTTCACACATGTCCTAAATGGCCATTTTTCTGATGAAAATCCGTGATATTTTTCTCATAAATACTGCAAACATAGGTAGTGGGTGCTCGTTAGAACCGCCTCATTGAGGCGGTTCTAACGAGTACCCACAACCTATGTCTTGGAGCAGAAATAAGAATAATGTATACCCCCTTACACCCCAGTTTTCTGTATATAACGTGGG
The DNA here is from genome assembly GCA_963580285.1 of Lucinisca nassula. Taxonomy (NCBI): domain Eukaryota; kingdom Metazoa; phylum Mollusca; class Bivalvia; order Lucinida; family Lucinidae; genus Lucinisca; species Lucinisca nassula. The sequence continues at coordinate 147,616,078 of OY757010.1, read as the reverse complement.
GTATAGTGGGGTCTTCATTACACGGACTTGTTCACGTGATGAGGCTTGAGTTCGAGTATGAGCTGAGTTTTCGCTAGTCGCACATATTATCATACGTGTAAGTGTTGCGCACTACCCTGGCCCAAAAATCAATTCATGAACAGGTATTAATTTTATCACTGAAAATAAGAGTATTCACCTCTAACCCCGACCGTTTCCGTAATAACGACAGAGGTCAGTCTGAGAACTATACTCAGCAGGCAGCATTCCAGACATACTCCAGAGACTACTATGTAACAACGTTTCATGGTTTGTTTTTCTCAGGTCTGGGATTATTGAGGAATTGCTGGTGTTTCTGGTGGATGTCACAAGTTTCCGGTTGGTTAAGAGCGCTGACGTGGTCTCTGCTCATGGGCGTCTCCAGTTCGATAACACATCCGTACGGCATAGTGCATTTTTTCACATCTCCAAAATGGCTACTTTTCTGAGGAAAATCCTTTATATTTTTCCTTTAAATGGTCAAAACATAGGTTGTGTGTGCTCGTTAGAACCGCCTCATTGAGGCGGTTCTAACGAGTACCCACAACCTATGTCCCGGAGCAGAAATAAGAAAAATAATGAATACCCCAGTAAACTCCAGTTTTCCCTATTTAAAGTGGGGTTTAAGGGGGTCTTCATTTCACGGACTTATTCACGTGGTGTCAACACTTTGGACCGGTGAGTTCGGTTTCTACGCCGGGAACACGTGCTAAGTCAAGATATGGTTTTCGATGTTCGGATACGTTTTTGTCCAGGTTCTAAAACAGTGCTCTCGCAATGATAAATTAAGTAAAATATTAACTTAACCCCACCTTTTTGATATCTAATACAATTGAAAACATTTCTGCAATAAGGACTGTTGAAACCTGCGTTTTACAAAGATTTTATGTTTTATCTCAAACGAATATTTAAATTGGGTAGCAGAAAGTTTCCTTTGCAGTTCATGAAAATTGCAAGTGTCAGATACAAACATACTGGATACATCATGCATGTTTTGCGGCAGACAGCATACTTGGTTGTCGACCCTTCACACTGTGCAGCTGTGCTTCTCTCTTCGGTTGCATGGAAGTGTGTCGGACTGTCAGACTCCGTCACGATTTCATGCGAGATAAACCCCCCACATTTTATGTGCGATAGGAGACCCCAACATAAAAAATAGTATTATGATGAAATTTGGTAAAAGGCGAGTCTGGCTCCCGGGATGAAGGAAAATCGCACCTTTGTGTAATCTATGGATTGCTTTTGCTGCGGCACGTCCCGAATACTGATTCATGGTTGCCTTAATGCATAATGGTCGGTTTGCCCTGTATGTATTTGTCATGGCTCGCTGTTTGTAGGACATCTAAACGTCCGAAATCCTTAAATGTCCGACAAAATCTACGTTTTTCGGAAAGATGTTGAAAACGATTAGGAATGATTAAGTGCATACATATAAACTAGAATTTGTTTTTCTACAATAACACAGATGTTTCCCCATTTTTGACCTCTAAGTATGACCTTGGCATTGGAGGTATTGACCTGGGTCTTGTGTTTAACATATCATCAAATGAAGGTGAACATTTCTGCAGAGTTACTTTAAAACACCCATCGAGAAATAAGAAAGTTATTGACGTACACGAAAAATGCCCTTTTTTACCTTCCCCTCTAAGTATGACCTTGACCTTGGACCTACCGACCTGTGTCTTGCACGCGACACACCATTTCCTGATGGTTAACATTTCTGCCAAGTAATTTCAAAATCCATCATGGAATAAGAAAGTTACTGGCCAGACACGAAAAAAAAAAAAAAAAAAAAAAAAAAGAAAAGAAAAAAGAAAAACATCTATTTTGACATTTGACCTTGAAGTATGACCTTGACCTTTGAGGTAACGACTTGGATCTTTGGGGCAACACATCGTCACATGACATGAATGTTAACATTTCTGCTAAGCAATTTCACAATCCATCAGAGAATAAGGAAGTTATTGACCGTGCACGAAAAAGGCCCTTTTTTGACATTTGACCTCTAAGCATGACCTTGACATTGGAGGTACAGACAGACGCCCGGGGAAAAACAATATGTCAACCTGAAAAATGAGGAGACATAATTATGTAGAATGACACACGAGGAAGATCGCCATTCAAGAAAGGAAAATTTACAATTTCAAAATAAACGATCACCGCGCTTATCATAAATATTGCATGAAACAAACCATCTAAAGTAAATAGCTGTAAATAACTAAATAACAACAACAACAACAACAACAGCAACAACAACCAAAAAATAAAAACACACACAAAAACGGAGTGTTGGTATCAGAAGAATTTGCATTATTTACTGAAGTTATGAAGGGTAAATTTGACTGATCAAACCATCGAGGTAGGCATTGTCAATATTTAATCAATCATCCAAGTATCTAACTGTCGAGCTAAAGGCTTAAATAACTTCCGATTGCTTTTCAATAGAAAGGGACACCATGGAGTCTCTTTCATAACAGAACAAGAATAAATCAGCCACAAGGGATGCGCAGTTAGTACCCATCGGAATTCCCGAATTTTGTCTGAATAACTCAGTATTAAATCTTTCGTAAATATTGTCAAGTAGAAAGGTGAGAGCTTCACAGACTTTCAGGCATGACCATATCTATGGCAAAAGAAAGTTTAGATCGACAGCAAACGATAAACTGCACATTCATGGAGCGCATTTCCACGTTTTACGACAAAGCCTTTTCCACCAGAGGTCCGAAGCTATGGAACGGTTACCAGTTAGAATTCAATAAAGCCCTCAAGCACTATCAGCTCAATGCGAATTAAACTGCTGAATGGGGATACACCCACTATGGAATGTCTGTCATGAACAACGATAGATTGTTTGCAACCTCGAACGGTTTGCGTTGGCTGGGGCTGTGTTTGGACGCAAAAACTAGATCGACCACGGCTGCTGGCCCGCGGCCTCCGAGGATCTTCTATAATCAAGAGTTCAAAGCTATCCGATGTTCAACCTTCTTTTTATTCGGGGACGTGAGAGGACGTGATGGTTTACAACCCCCACCCCCCACATCACACACCATTACGCAAACACCCCTATACAAATACATTGCCACCTTTATCGCCGAAAAAATGAAAATTTTATGATGAAAAATTGTAATATTGTTCTTATTTCTGCTCCAAATATAGATTGTGGGCACTCGTTAGAACCGCCTCATCGAGGCGGTTCTAACGAGTACCCACAATCTATATTTTAGAGCAGAAATAAGAAAAATAAGGAATACACCCGGAAACCCCAGTTTTACTGTATAAAAGTGGCGTTCAAGGGGGTCAAAATTATATAGGAGTGTTTTCGTGATGACACTTAACAAACTTGACTGGCACAAATTATCGAATACCGCCTCATTAACTCAATGGCCATACACACACGCCTAGGGGCTTTTTGCTTAGGTGACTCGAATGGAAAAGCCTGCGACCTATGGAGTAAAGTGCTAAAGTTACGTTTAAAAGATAAAATACCCATAACTTACTTGGTCTTTTCAAATTTTTACTAAACATAGAGAGCGTTTATGCTAAACTACGTCTTCTATTTGAGCGACTATTAAACTAGTATGGAAGCAGGGGCGTGCTGTTTGGACATTGGTTTCCGCCACGCGCCCCTAGCCCCAGTCTTGACAGTCAAGGTCCTTATATATTTGTGAATATGTTTTAACCTCAGTTTGTATCATTAGGCGCGAAAATTTTTATCAACAATGCATACACGCTCAAATAAATGTTACAATGAGGACTATATGTTAGACGGGCACTCATGCCAAATATATACATGTAATCCACTTGAAATATATTGTTGTTATTATTATTATTATTATTATTATTATTATTATTATTATTGTAATTTTATGCTCTTAAAGAAGGGAACACCATTTTTTACAATACATGCACGATTTAGGGAATCGTCTCTATGGAATTGCCATTCAGTTGAATCATCAAGTTCTTCTATTATTAGACTATGAGGTAAAGTGGAAAAATCTTAGGTAGGCAGACTAAATGCATGAAAACGTCTGGGTTTTAGATTAAAAACCTGGTTCAAATGTTAATAGACCAAAACAGATTTCTCCCTGATCTTTCATAGAGTTTTCCGCAATATTTAATCACACGCTTTCTGATTGCAGTAAGACAAATACTCGTAGTTTATTAATTCAGAAAGTTCAGTAGTGGTGCAAGAACCTGACTTTTCAATAAACCGTGTTTTGTTGTGTGTTTTGTGAAGATAAGGTAACCAATATAGGGTAGGAAGCCAATCGTTACCTTTCACACATATAGCAAACTTGGTGGCTGGATGATAGATATGATCATTAACCACAGACCTCTCTTCAGCCAAAGGCGTTTGTACATACCTACTAGTGCTTACTTAAGACTGTTAACCTCTTAACCTCTGGTGCCGTCAAACAACGACGACATTGATTGCGGCCTTGTCTTGCGTAGCCAAAATATACTTCCTTTGAAATTCTTGAATATCTAATATCCCGTCTGCACCAGCATATGGAGTTTACGTTTCATAGTTAATCCGTTATGCTAGAGCCTGTTCAAAGTATCAGGACTTTATGGAACGGTGGAAGGTGCTCACTACCATGTTGTTATGCCAGGGGTATCAAAAAACCAAACTGGCATCAACACTAAGGAAGTTTTATGGGAGGCACCATGATCTTGTGGATCCGTACAATGTGGCCATTTCCAGAATTATTTCTGATATGTTTGCAAATGGAAAGCCATAGGAAGACTTTCAAAATCTCGAACATACCCTTCCCGGCATTTACACCTTTTCTTCGTTCGGGTCGATGGGCATGGTGGGCGAAGCTTGCTTACCAAGTAATGCTTAATATACGCGGACGCCTGATTACACTCTTCTGGAGTCAATGTCTGTTGATCTGAACATTGATATTTGCCATTTTGTCTTTGGATTAACGATTTTGGATTAACGCTTTGGTACTACGACCTAAACTACGTAAGCTTACGCAAAGACGTCTTTGGATTATGAGGTAATTAATTTGTGTTTTGAGCACAAATACGTTTGTTAACTAGTTTCGACATGCTAAGTTTCTATTCTTTAAGGGCTTTATGCTCAACATACTCTCGGTTACACCATCGATTACCAAATACATTCAAGGCAGATTCTTCCCTACACGAGGGCAATCGGTATTTCGGTCCTTTCATACGATTAAGTTTTAGAATATGAAGTTCGCGACCAAAATTTTGATTTTTTTTTATCACGAATTCCCGATTGCTCAAGAATTACAATAACTGACTATGGCTCTATACCAATTAGTTAAAAACTACACGACCTGAATACGAAGAAACTACGAATCCTAAAAATTATCACCTCATCACGACAACACACCTATATAATTTTGACCCCCTTGAACCCCACTTTTATTAAGTAAAACTGGGGTTTAAAGGGTAAACTTTTTTTTCTATAGGTATACTAACATAGTAGAAATACCACAGGTAAGAACCACCAGGTACGGTACCAGTTCCTTTCGCTCCATGGGGGCTAAACTTTTGAACTCACTTCCACAGCATTACTGAGACGCCGCTTCTTTTAGCCAATATAAAAGACAAATAGCTGCATGGAGTTGAGGGAACTGTGAACACTCGTTCTGTTGTGAAAGTTGATATGCTTCTGGTCTGTGTAAGATGTAGTTATAGATTTTGTTAATATTTGCCATTTATGTGCTATAACGAGTTTTTGTACTGACCGTATTCAAATGTGCTTTAAGTTTTAAACATTTTACAATATGTGCTTATGGTTTCGTTATAAACATGTTAATCGTATTTGTAAACTTTTACATGCATCTAGGAACTTTCTATTTACACATTATCTTATTCAGACTTAAATATATTTGTTTGTTTGTTTAAATTTGAGGTTTAACGTCCCCGTCAACACTGTATAGGTCATTTTGGAGACGTTGCTTCCTATTGTGTGGGACTTTTAACCGACATTAAGATGAAATGAGATCGCAAGACCTGTCGCCCAATGAAACAAAAAGGGTTTATATGCATGGGCGGCCCGACTCGCACCGCTTTGCCTGGGCAGGCTTAGATCCTCTAAACGGTTTACCAGTACTCGCGTACGGTCGGTTCCAGCTCTGCGTGGAAGCATCATGCAGCACATCTATTTCTTCAAGCCCCGATGGGCGGGGGCGGTACTTAGATCTATAAATCACTTTTATTTATTTCAGATATACATGTATCTGTTTTTTATATTTATTTTTTCTGTTTATTTATCTATTTATAAATTATTTTCTTAATAGTACTTTTCGCCGTGCTGATTTCCAGCGAGTTTGGAATGCCCGTTACAGCTGGAGGATCAGCATGGTGTATTTAGGTCAAAATAAGGACTTAATCTATTACTGTCTCATATATGTTTACTGTACATGTGCCTGTATATATTTTGTGTTTTAATGTGTCTGTGCTATTGTTTAATAGCTCAGTGATATGTGGAAATATGCTGTGTATTATTTGTAAGTCGGTAATAGCTATTCATAGCTAATGGTATATTGTTTCCTGTCCGACTTAAAACAGTACAATTTGTCTTATGTCTTATTAATTACATTGTAACACATTGATCTGATAAAGATGTGCTGTCTCAGGACAGGTGAGCTTTATCAGGTCATCATGACATTGTACTCCTATGAACTCGATTGCTGAAACAATTGGCAAAACTGTAAGAGAGTGCAAGGGGGTTAACTGAGTCCCGCCAAGCGAATTTGTGTCTTCGAGCATTCGTTCATTACAAATTTTAACTGCGTATGCCCAGCCATTCAGAGGAGCGAGGGATATGGCTTTCTGTCTGAAGGTTCCTCTTGAAACACTGCTTATATGAGCGAGTAGCAAAGGTTCCGGCGAGACTGCGTGGATGCGCAGGCTCGCCTGAACCCTCGCTGCTCGCATAGGCGATAAGTACAAAATCGCTTGACGGGGCCCAACTGATAAATAGAATACCCGATTTGTGTCATTTGATATCAAGTTTATCAGGCTCGGCTTCGAGAACGCATGTCAAGCCTCGCGATTCTACAAGCGTTCTCAAAGCCTTGCCTGATAAACTTGATATCAAAAGACACGAACCTGGTATTCTCTATTTACCAGTCGGTATCCAATAGGCCATTTCCAAAATGAATAAGGCAGCCAGCCTATTTGTTACTAAGGCTTGATGAACCTGTTAGTGGCATTGCATTGCGCAGACAACGTTATATCATCATGCATAAACATTTGGGCTGATGCAGCCATAACGAAAACACGCCTATATAATTTTGACCCCCTTGAACCCCACTTTTATATAGTAAAACTGGGGTTTCCTGGGGTATACCTGATTTTTCTTATTTCTAATCTAAAATATCGATTGTGGGTTCTCGTTAGAACCGCCTCGATGAGGCGGTTCTAACGAGTGCCCACAATCTATATTTTGAGCAGAAATAAGAAAAATATCACAATTTTTCATCATACAATTTTCATTTTTTTTCGGCGATAAAGGTGGCAATGTGTTTGTATAGGTGTGTTTGCGTAATGGTTACTCCACTAGGCAAGTTCGTTTTACCAAGTCAGTGTACTTTATGTACTGTTCACATGAAAATCCTCTTAGATTATATTTTCGTTCTAAAAACCCAACAAATCTGCCACACATTGGGCCCCGTCAAGCGATTTTGGTACTTATCGCCTATGCGAGCAGCGAAGGTTCAGGCGAGCCTGCGCATCCGCGCAGTCTCGCCAGAACCTTTGCTGCTCGATCATACAAGCAGTGAATCAAGAGGAACCTCCAGACAGAAAGCCATATCCCTGGCCCCTCTGAATGGCTGGGCATGAGCAGTTAAAATTTGTCATGACGGAATGCTCGAAGACACAAATTCGCTTGGCGGGGCTCACATTTGTAGTAGAATGAATCTGATTTTATCACTGTTTACGACCGGCCCCGATAGCTCAGTTGGTAGAGTGTCCGCTCCGGGGAACGGGAGGTCTCGGGTTCGATCCCGGGCCGCGACATACCAAAGTCGTTAAAAATGGTACTAGCTGCTCCTCGTTTGGCACTCAGATTTACGGGGTAGAGCTAGGACTGGTCGATCCAGTGTCAGGATAATGTGACTGGGTGTGGTATCATGTAATGTGTCTGGGACATGATACTTCAGTGAGACAGCACTATAAACGTGAGCATTGAGCTCCCTGTCGCAACCAGACACCGTCGTGATATGACTGAAAAATTGTTGAAAGCGACGTTAAACCCGAATTCACACACACACATCACTGTTTACGTTTGGATAAATTGTATGTGTGTTATGTTAGTAATGTCATTAAATGTGACATTATGCGTTTCGTTATTTTGAAACTTAGCACATGAAAACTTCATCTAAAATGTTCTCAATGCCGGTAAATCAAATACATACAGTATTTGTTTGTTGGTTTGATTTGAGGTTTAACGTCCCCGTCAACACTGTAAAGGTCATTTTGGAGACGTTGCTTCCAATTTTGTGGGACTTTTACCCGACATTGAGATGAAATGACATCTCAAGCCCTGTCGCCCAATGAAACCAATAGGGTTTATAAGCATGGACGGGCCGACTCTTTTAGAAGTTTATTTAGTAGGTTGCAGTTATTCTTTCCTTGTCTTGTCTGCAGACACTGTCCTCTGATCAGAGACCTCCTTTGGGACTGTTCAAAAGTGGTCTTAAAGACCACTTTTGAACAGTCCCAAAGGTGGTCTTTACAAAGGAATTTTACTGTACGGTAAAAACGCATCGCTAAAATGCCAAGTTATTTTCATAAGAATTTTTATGCTTGATTATAGACTGATAAGTCTCCAATCCATAATTCAAACGGGGCAACATTTGAATCAGTGTCCTTAAAACTGCACAAGATCATGTGATAAGCTATTTGTGGAAAATCTAAAATTCTCTCAAAAGCCTTTGAAAGAAATGGATTCAAAAAGCATTTACATATCATGAAAATAAGCATGCCCTGTATGCCGCCTGGTGATAAATCATAGGCGGCATATTTTTGAAAAGAAGGGTTCAATAATAGGTACATGTATAAATCTAGACTTAAGCAACTCTGTACAGCGCTGTACTTATGTCAGTTGAAAGGCCATCATGCCATTCAATGTGATTTGCTTTTCACATTCGTCAAGTCCGTGTAGTGAAAACGCATGTAAACTAACATTTATATAGAGAAACTGGGTTTAACAGGGGTTACAGGGGTAAACCATAAACTGAAATCAATGTTGGACGTATGAAATAATGTACTTTGACATACTGGCGTCGTTTATTACTTTTCACCCATTTTGTATCGGAAACCCCAAAACTGGCAGTTGGCAAACAGTGTAGGCCTAGATCAGACGCCGCAGAATGCGGACTCGGATCAGGGCCAACACGGTTTGCAAAATTTCGTGTTTTTTAGAAAACACAACTTGACAACCCGGAAGTTTGAAATGGACTCTTGCTGTATAATTAAGGTGGAATATTCCATTTGGTACAAAAAGGGTAAATGCATGCACCTTTTTAGCCAACAAATACATGTATGGCCAGCCTGAGTTCTGGCTGGTCGCCTTTGCGACAAGTACTGTTTTCAGTATAGTGGCTCATTTTGTTTCTGTTCCAAGATACGTAGTTGGTTTATCGCTGACTCTTGAAGTTCAACGTAGTTCGTTTAATGCCTCTTTTTTATAGTGAACATAATAGGGTTTTCCAGCTGACATTTTTCACAAGTGACTTTTTATTCGTTTTAGCAGTTCACGTTTCATTCTGATTAGAATGCGTGTAATGTGTAATTTCTCGCATTACACCCCAGTCAAAATATCAAACAAGCAATAACCCTCCAATATCTATTAAGCTCATTGACAATCATTACGATAACCCACCCGTAAGACATAGTGCATTTTTTCACATCTCCAAAATGGCTATTTTTCTGATGAAAATCCACGATATCTTTCTTATTTATACCGCAAACATAGGTTATGGGTGCTCGTTAGAACCGCCTCGTTGAGGCGGTTCTAACGAGTACCCACAACCTATGTCTTGGAGTAAAAATAGGAAAAATAATGTTTACCCCCGTAAACCCCAGTTTTCTCTATACAAAGTGGGGTGTAAGGGGTGTTCATTTCACGGACTTGTTCACGTGATGTAAGTTCTATTTTGAAATGTGTGTTTTTAGATGCATGGTAGAGCCATTATGAAGCATTACTAATTACAAAACTGCTGAACAAGCTGATGAGAAAAGTGCACGTATCGCATAAAATACCAACAATTGGATAAGCGCAGACTCTTCAGGGCTTTTGCAGTTCGCAGACTCACCAGCACGTTGACAAGTCTGTACAATGAACAACCCTCTAAATATGTCATCACGAAAACACGCCTATATAATTTTGAGCCCCTTGAATCCCACTTTCATATAGTACATGTAAAACTGTGGTTTACAGGGGTGTACCTTATTTTTCTTATTTCTGCTCTAAAATATAGATTGTGGCTACCCGTTAGAACCGTCTCGATGAGGCGGCTCTAACCAGTACCCACACTCTTTATTTTGAGCAGAAATAAGAAAAATATCACAATTTTTCATCTTAAAATTTCATTTTTTTTTTTGCGGTGGTAAAGTTTACAATGTACTTGTATAGGCGTGTTTTCATAATGATTTTCTTATTTCTGCCCCCCCCCCCCCCCAAAAAAAAAAAAAAAATTGGATACACGTTAGAACCGCCTCATCGAGGCGATTCTAACGAGTACCACTAATCTATATTTTAGAGCAGAAATGAGAAAAATAAGGTTAACCCCTGTAAAACCCAGTTTTACTATACGAAAGTGGGGTTCAAGGGGCTCAAAATTATATAGGCCTGTTTTCGTGATGTCTAAAAATAGTTGGATTCTTTGGAAGCAAAGAATACACCAAATCTGTGAGTCTGTTCATGACCAGTGCTGAAATGTGCAACACCGGCAACGGCCTCTAGCACCAGCTTAAGCAGAACTCTATCTTCAAAATGATTCTAAATGAACTCAATGATCCCAAAGGATAAAAAAATGAGAAAACTGGGGTTTACAGGGCTATATATCATGTTTTGTTATTTTTACGCTAAAACAAAGGTTGTTGATACTCGTTATAACCGCCTCAATGAGGCGATTCTAATGAGAGCATACGACTTATGTTTTAACTCCAATAAGAATTATATCACATGTTTAATCTGAAAATAAACCATTTTGGAATTACGAAAGATTGCTCTAAGGGGCACGTATATGGGGCGCCGTTTTACTATTTAATCCGTATTTATAGATATCGATAATTATTTATGGATATCCATAATTCGAATTATGGATTTCCATAATTCAAAATATGGATATCCATTATTATTTATGGATATCCATAATTATTTATGGATATCCATAATTATTTATGGATATCCATAATTCGATTTATGGATATCCATGAATCGAATTGTGGATATCCACAAATCAAACTGAATTAATGATATCCATAAATGGAATAATGGATATCCATTATTCGATTTATTGATATCCATAAATCGTATGGCTATCCATAATTCAACTCTGCAAATAAACCTAATGAATAATGACTGCTCCCTTTGCATAACAAAACACACAAAAAACTCGACTATTCGCATCAGGTTTCCAATTTAGGTGTGTAATAAAAGCCGGGATAGTGGTGGAGGTAATGTAGGGTAGGCTTAGTGGTGGCCTATGGTGTAGGAGAGATATGTTTTGTTTGATTTGAGGTTTAACGTCCCCTTCAATACTATTTAGGTCTTTTTGGAGACGTTGCTTCCAATTATGTTAGACATTAAGCCTTCATTGAGATTAAATGACATCTAAATCCCGCTGGCCTCGGTAGCTCAGTCGGATGCGCGTCTGACTGGTGATTAGGAGGACGCGGGTTCAACACCTCCGAGGGTCGGCAACATTCTTTCGTGGAGATTGGTCATGAAATATTTTCTACTGTCATTCTCTCCCTTTCGCTTATTCAAGAAGGGCAGTTGTCAGTGTCTGGCGAAATTATGTGCACTGCACTGGTTAACTGCTTACATATAAGCCTGCCCAGAAAAAGTGCGGGTAGGTAAACTGACCGGCCCCAAAAATGACCTAAATTAGTGTTGACTGGGCCGTTAAACTCAAATCCAAACAAACATCTCAATCCCTGTCACCCATTGACTCACACGACTTTGTTTGGACTGGCTTAGACATTCTAAACGGTTTACCAGTACTCTCAGCTAATGCAGCCAAATCTATGTCTCCAAGCCCCAATTCGCGGGGGCCAGGAGGTATATCTGACTTTGCCTGGTACTCCATATATCTCAAGTAGAGTATTATATGGCTATATGTTAATGCTATAAACAGTGAAACTCTGCTATTAAGACCACCTAAAATTAAGACTAATTCTGCTTTAAAAAGTTTATTTAGAAGGGTGCAAGGGACCACCTTTGGAACTGTTCAAAGGTGGTCTTAATATAGGAATTTTACTGTATAACGACCATGTGCATTTTTCTCCAGAAAGCATGCACGGATTGCCTGTTTGGATAATTATAATTTAACGTCCGACTTTTAGTGTCCTTAGATCGCAGTCCTCATAGAGGAGATTCCAGAGGGACAGGATGCGCTGGCCGGAGTTTCCAGATCTTACGGCTGGTTCCGATATTTAACTGCAAACGTGGCGGGGGTTCAGCTAATGGCGTTCGTTGCTTTGGAAGCCTTACGGACTGAAAAGGTTGCACGGCAGAGAGGTCCCTTTGACTGGCCATCATGAAGACCTTGAAGATTTTTTACATTAAACAATCACGTGTCTTTGGGAGAAATCATTAAACCAAAAGCTTTGACGGTTATTTATGGATAACCATAATTCGAATTATGGATATCCATAAATCGATCTGAATTATGGATATCCATAAATCGAATTATGGATATCCATAATTCGAATTATGGATATCCATAAATCAGAGGAATAATGGATATCCATAAATCGAATTATGGATATCGAATTATGGATATCCATAAATCGAATTATGGATATCCATAAATCGATTTGAATTAATGATATCCATAAATGGAATTATGGATATCCATAATTCGATTTATGGATATCCATAATTCGAATTATGGATATCCATTATTCGGCTGATTTATGGATATCCATAAATCGAATTATGGATATCCATAATTCGATTTATGGATATCTATAAATATGGATTAAATAGTAAAACGGCACCCCATACACGTATACATCGTTTTTGTTATTTCTGCTCAAAGACAGGTTATTGGTACCCGTTAGAAACGCCTCTTACATGTACAAACAATCTATATTTCGAGCAGAAAGAAGACAAATATCACATCTAAAATCATCGTTTTTTATGCGGTGAAATTTACAATGTATGTGTATAGGCCTGTTTTCGTAAAGCATTCCTATAATAAAAGCTTTTTCTTTTACTCATGCGTCGGCCCGGTCACTCTTTAAAGTGGCAATTTTACTGCAACTATGACGCACGGTTGAGTTTGACGTTTGGAAAGATAATTTCTGTGGTAAATCTATATTCTTGATAGAATCTTTTAGTAACTACAGTCGAACTTCGATGGCTCGAACCCCTTTGGGACTATGGGATTTTATTCGAGACAGCGGTAGTTCGAGCCACTGAAGGTCACTACCAAGAGGCATAACGAGATACTTTAGATAATGAAAATGTTTGCTGTGTGTACTCATTAGAATCGCCTCACCGAGGCGATTCTAATGAGTACACACACTACACATTTGCAAGATAAAAGACTAAAATCTCCTTTATCATCCCACACCATTAATTATCTTGAGGATTTCCCTAGGGGCTCAATTACGAGTTCGACCCAGCCATGGGAAACGAGCCATCGGTGTTCGAGCCATCGAAGTTCTACTGTACCAGACTGAGTCAGTTTCAAGAAGTGAGCATGCTGAAGATGTACATGCAATACGGTATCACGATGCATTATTAAGGGGAATGGGAACACCTTCAGGGGAGGCAACTCCTGTAAAAGTATTTTTGTCTCCCATGTCGATAGGGGTCAACTCTTAAAGGAAAGAATTTGCTCCTCAGGAGCAAATTCTTTCCTTTAAGTGTAGACCCCTTTTTCAGTGGGACAGGGATTATAGAAAAGTGAACAGGAAGTCCCGAAAGTTATCTTCCTTTGACAAATGGTGAAAAAAAAATTGCCAGGTGTTTCCATTCCCTTTAAACGACACATCAAAATTGCTGTGGAGTTGGATTCAAGTTATACATATATTTGTAAGATCGAAATGTATTACCATTTTGGAAAAGAAGAGTAGCAGATGCCTTTGTATCATATTAGCATTTATCATATGACGTCGTTGACAAGCAGTGGATAACGTCGTGTAATAAAAATCGTATGACCACACGTGTAATAACACTTTGGCGGGATTAAGTAACGTCATGACGACGTCCATGTCAACAATGCATTTTTCGTAGAAAACTTGTCAAATTTAAAGGCGATAAAATCCAATTTAAAGTAGTAATATGATAAAGAGAATCTTACACTCGTGGTCATTTCATATGAAATTTATGAAACTCGCCGAAGGCTCGTTTCATAAATTTCATATGAAATGACCACTCGTGTAAGATCCTCTATATAACAAGCTCACACTGTTGTCGTATGCCATTACGATAAACATTACGAAAACACGCCTATACAAATGCATTGTTAACTTAACCGCCGAAAAAGAACGAATATTTTCTGATGAAAAATTGTAATATTTTTCTTATTTCTGCTAAAAATATTGACTGTGGGTACTCGTTAGAACCGCCTCATTGAGGCGGTTCTAACGAGTACCCATAATCTATATTTAATACTTCTGCTTGTTTGGTTTGAGGTTTAACGCCCCGTCAACACTGTAAAGATCATTTTGGAGACGTTGCTTCTGCTACTGTGACTCACGGTTGAATTTGACGTGTGTAAAGTTAATTCATGTTGAAAATTTATTCTTGATAAGAACTAAACTAAGTCAGTCATTATAGTTTATCAACGACCTTTGGGAGTTCAACGTTCAAGCGTGACAAGACTATTCCATGTGTTTCGGATTTCTTTTTTTTCACGTGATTTTAAAATTATAAAAACGTTTTTTGATAATGCCATTATGTAAAAGCCGTGGCCAAGTGGTTAATATGATGCAGTACCAATCTCAGTAAAATTATATCGCCCAATGTAAAATCCCAACCGAAGGCGGCTTATCTAAAACACGGACTAGTCCAAAATTAAAAGTGCAGTCACGTCTCACTGCGTTTTGTAAGACTATAAAATGGGTTTTGTCGGTCAAAGAGCATGCTGACGTTCTCATACTGTAACGCGTTGCAGCGACGCTTCATAATTGCTGTTGAGGTGGATTCCAGTTATACATAAATTTGTAAGATCGAAATCTTATTAACATTTTGGAAAAGAACCGTTGCACATAAATGTGTAACATATACCCAGCTCACACTGTAAAGTCTTTCAAAACGCAGTGAGACGTGACTGCACTTTAAATTTTGGACTAGTCCGTGTTTTAGATAAGCCGCCATCGGTTGGGATTTTACATTCGTTGGGCGATATAGTTTTACTGAGATTGGCACTGCATCATATTAACCATTTGGCCACGGCTTTTACATAATGGCATTATCAAAAAACGTTTTTATATTTTTAAAATCCAGTGAAAAAAAAAAAAAAAAAAAAAAAAGAAATCCGAAACCTGCTTCCCCTAAAACATGGAATAGTCTTATCACGCTTGAACGTTGAACTCTCAAAGGTCGTTGATAAACTATAGCCGTATATCTTATTAAAGGACGTAACATGCATGTGAATACACAGACGGTCTTATTTCTATGAAGTAATAAGGAAAACGCGTCCGTGCGACACCGTGTATTTTCTTCTTTTCTCTTAACGGACATTTGTGATGAAAACTTGTGATACTTTACTCATTTATACTCATTTTTACCGACCGTTCCAAGGCGGTGCTTTTGTTGTGGTTTGTTCTTGTTGTCACTCACTTTTTTGCATGTGCATTAAAATTCCTATATTAAGACCACCTTTGGGGCTGTTCAAAAGTGGTCTTCAAGGTGGTCTCTTAATAGAGGGCACTGGGTGTAGAGAACATAAATAAAGAATAACTGCAACCTTCAAAATATGCTTTCGAAAGCAGAATCAGTCTTTAATTTAGCTGGTCTTAATAGCGGAAATTCACTGTGTGTCCAGATTGTCTACGGCGATTGGTTTAGTATATGACTGGTAATTGGGCATTTTTGTCACTCTGCTTGGTACAATTTCGATATCTTACCGATAACCATGCCAACGTTAGAAAATAAATAAATAAATAAATAAATAAATAAATAAATAAATAAATAAATAAATAAATAAACACCCAATCCTATATTTTAAAAAGTATCTTAACCTTTTTAATTGACTGTGGAAGGACGTGTCTCATCCTACATGTCATATAACACTAAAACGTTTTACCATGAGCCATCTTAAACAGATTTGGCCTACTTGGCCAGAACTAACTAGTCTGGCCCAGAACAACTCGAACAATCCATGCTTTTCGGTTCTGCCGTTTGTTCCTTGCTTCCAAAGGATAGCCCTTCTATAGAACATATTCAAAAATCACAACTGTCAGTTTGGTCGTAACAAGTAAGGATGCATTTTTTTTTTCAAAACAGTTGCTTAACTTCTTGTCAGACTTTTTCTTAATCATCGTAAGTTTCAATTAAGTTCTACTTTATTGATATTTTTTTTCATTGGAAAGTTCAAGCGTTCGCGCACTCCATGACCGGTTTAGCACTATATCGGCTCAAGATCATCAATTGAAAGCGGCCTTGTCCAGTTGTTATCAGGAAATTGCAGTTGAAGAGGCGAGCTCCACGATAGACGTGTCACAAACGTATCAAAAATTATTTAACACTGCTTTTGATTTGTTTTGATGTTTAACGTCCCCGTCAACACTGTATAGGTCATTTTGGAGACGTTGCTTCCAATTTTGTGGGACTTTTACCCGACATTGAGATGAAATGACTTCTCAAGCCCTGCCGCACAAGGAAACAAATTGGGTTTATAAGCATGGACGAGCCGACTCCCATCGCTTTGCCTGGGCAGGCTTAGATACTTTTCTGATGAAAATTCGTGATATTTTTCTTATTTATACGGCAATCATAGTTTGTGGGTGCTCGTTAGAACCGCCTCGCCTCGGTAACCATCACCTATGTCGTGGAACAGAAATAGGAAAAATAATGTTTACCTCCGTAAACTCGAGTTTTCTCTATAAAAGTGGGGTTTAAGGGTGTCAAAAATATGTAGTCGTGTTTTCGTGATGGCAGATGAAGAGGTGTGCTCCACAATATGTTTTGAACTTGACAAGACGTGTCACCAACTATTCAATACTGTTGTATGATGCTTCCCCTTTATCACAATGTTTAACACTTATCCTGCATACTTTCGCAAACAGTGTAGATCCTGATCAGATGGCTTCTGAAGAAGCCATCTGATCAGGATCTACTCTGTTATTCATGCATTCTGTGAACTGAATGAATATATCGCATCAAGTAATTCGATTGGTTGATACTCATCAATGGGCGTGGCTAAATTAATTTATTCAGCAGGAAAATGGTTGAAGAAAGGACAGCATGCGTTCTGCCAGGACCAGTGTTTTGATCGTGAAGTTTCCTTTACTTCTAACGAAAAGCACAATTATTGCCCAGACCTATTAAAGAAGAATCTATTTACAGATCAAATGCTTTATCTGTAGGACGTTTTGGATGTTCGAACACGACCATGTTGACTAGAGGATGCAACATCTATCACCACAAAAAAAAAAAATATTCTCTAGACTCTTTTAATCTTCAAATATATGTTACTTAAAGAGTTACATTTTTTATTCTATTCAATCTCAGTCATTGTGACTTAGTTGTAAACAGCACAGGTCCCCAATCGATATGTCTCCCAACATGGTCGCTCGGGTCATAGACGAGAAGCCAAGGTTAGGAAATTCTGGTTATAAACATTTGCCAAAAAAGGCGCATGAGGTTGAACTCATGTTTTAAAAAAAAATCAAAGGAATGTTTTTTATGGTGCTTGGGTTTAACGACACGTCAACTCTTGTGGGTCATTTTCTGCCGTCTCCTAGAGAAAGGGAGAAAAGAAACAGAAGAAGCAGTAAAGGAGAGAGGGACAGGAAAATGAATGGAAGCGCAGAAACTAATATTTCCCCTTTACACTTACCTGCTGCAAGCCTTGACAGCAGCCCGACAGATACTTGTGTTAAGGTCACTTGCTAGTTATTTTTGCATTTTGCTATAATTGAATTACCTAGATAGTGTTGACAGGGACGTTAAACCCCAATTCAATTAATCGATTGTGGGTTGTGGTTACAGCCTACAAGACCATGGTTGGGCACCGGTTCTAACAATGTTACCTTTAATCATGGCCCGAAAATTAATACCGTGTTCACTGGCACATAAACTGTTATTATTATTGCTTTGTGGCCAACAGCGTTATTATCGATGGAAAGTACATTTTTTAATCAATTATTTTGCGCATGAGGTGAATTCAAACGTGCGAAGAGACAATACCATTAGTTCGTTTGCTATTTAAACAACCGAGCATATACATATAGATCAGAAATAAGTAGCCATCACCTATTATCATTATGTTGACAAGAAATCTGTAATGCTTATACAGAGGACTCGCGTTATAACGGCATTCGTTATAACGACAAAATCCGTTATAACGACAATTTCAGTGGAATGAATTCTAAGCTCAAGGTTTAGTCTTAATTCCGAGCGGCTTGGGCTTCCCTCGGGTTGGAAATGTCCAAATCGTATCCGTAGTCATGAAAGATTAATCGATTCCGTAGTCATGAAAGATTCTTGTAATTGAATACTCCAGGAAACAAATGTTATAGACATTTGTTAGAATCGCCTCGTCGAGGCGATTCTAACAAATGTCTATAACATTTGTTTCTTGGAGTAATGATGTGGTTAAAGACCTTTTATAGCCTATATCAAAATCCTAACTGGAATTTTTTGTAACTGCAAATTCATTATAACGCGACAATAATAGGGAACAAATACTGTCTTTATAACGCGGGTACTATGTACAAAACAAGTTCTGCATTTTTCGTCCTCATATCAGCAAAGCATATTGTTTGTAGTACCCAACAGCGTGGCCAAGGGTTGTTGTGAGCAGAAGACCTGGGAGGAGTTGCATAAAGCGAGCGCTACATAGCGCAAAGAGACAATACCATTAGTTCTTTTGCTGATAAAACAACTGAGCATAAACATATAGATCAGAAATAAGTAGCTATCGCATATTATCACGTTGCCATGAAATCTGCAATGCTTACACAGATGACCCGCGTTATAACGACATCCGTTATAACGGAAAAACTCGTTACAACGACAATTTCAATGGAATGAATTCTTAGATCAAGGTTTAGCCTCAATTCCGAGCGGCTTGGGCCTCCCACGGGTTATAAATGCCAAAATCGAATCCATAGTCCTGGAAGATTCTTGTAAGTTCATACTCCAAGAAACAAATGCTATAGTCATTTGTTAGAATCGCCTCATCGAGGCGATTCTAACAAATGTCTATAACATTTGTTTCTTGGAATAATGATGTGGAAAAGACCTTTTCTAGCCTATCATAATCCTAACTGGGATTCTTTATAACGGCAAATTCATTATAACGCGACAATAATAGGGAACAAATACTGTCGTTATAACCCGGAATCGCTGTGTGATTTGTTTGTTTGATTTGAGGTTTAACGTCCCCGCTAATACAGTATATGCTATTTTGGAGGTGTTGCTCCCAATTTTGTAGACCTTTTACCCGACATTGAGATGAAATGACATCTCAAGCCCTGTCGCCCAATGAAACCAATAGGGTTTATAAGCATGGACCGTCCAACTCGCACCGCTTTACCTGGGCAGGCTTAGATTCTCTGAGCGGTTTACCAGTACTCGTGTGCGGTCGGTTTCAGCTCTTCGTGGAAGCATCATGCAGCCCATTTATTTCTTCAAGCCCTTATGGGCGAGGCCCGCGTCATGAAATCTGTAATGCTTATACAAACAAGTTCTGCAATTTTCGTCCTCATATCAGCAAAGCATATTGTTTGTAGTACCCAACAGCGTGGCCAAGGATTGTTGTGAGCAGAAGACCTGGGAGGAGTTGCATAAAGCGAGCGCTACATAGCGCAAAGAGACAATACCATTAGTTCTTTTGCTATTAAAACAACTGTGCATAAACATATAGATCAGAAATAAGTAGCTATCGCATATTATCACGTTGCCATGAAATCTGTAATGCTTATACAGATGACCCGCGTTATAACGACATTCGTTATAACGGAAAAACTCGTTATAACGACAATATCAATGGAATATATTCTTAGCTCAAGGTTTAGCCTCAATTCCGAGCGGCTTGGGCTTCCCTCGGGTTGGAAATGCCAAAATCGAATCCATAGTCATGAAAGATTCTTGTAATTTAATACTCCAAGATACACATGTTATAGACATGTGTTAGAATCGTCTCATCGAGGCGATTCTAACACATGTCTAAAATATTTGTTTCTTGGAGTAATGATTTGGAAAAGACCTTTTATAACCTATCATAATCCTAACTGGAATTATTTATAAGGGCAAATTCATTATGATAACACCACAATAATAGGGAACAAATACTGTCGTTATAACCCGGAACCTCTGTTTGATTTGTTTGTTTGATTTGAGTTCCCGCCAATACAGTATATGTCATTTTGGAGACGTTGCTTACAATTTTGTAGGACTTTTACCCGACATTGAGATGAAATGACAACTCAAGCCCTGTCGCCCAATGAAACCAATGGGCGATCCAACTCGCATCGCTTTACCTGGGCAGGCTTATATTCTCTAAGCGGTTTACCAGTACTCGTGTGCGGTCGGTTTCAGCTCTTCGTGGAAGCAGCCCATTTATTTCTTCAAGCCTCAATGGGCGACGGCCGCGTCATGAAATCTGTAATGCTAAAACAAACAAGTTATGCAATTTTCTTCCTCATATCAGCAAACATTACGAAAACATGCCTATCCAAATAAATTGTAAATTTTATCGCTGGAAAAAGGAAAATGTTATGACGAAAAATTGTGATATTTTCCTTATTTCTGCTCAAAATATAGATTGTGGGTTCACGTTAGAACCGCCACATCGAGGCTGTTCTCACGAGTACCCACAGTCTATATTTTTATAGGGTTTACCCTTGTAAGCCCCAAGTTTACTATAAAAAAGTGGGGTTCAAAATTATATAGACGTGCTTTTGTGATGGCATATTGTTTGTCGTACCCAGCAACGCGGCCAAGGATTGTTGTGAGCAAGAAGACCTGGGAGGAGTTGCATAAAGCGAGCGTTACATAGCGCTTTGTAGCGCTTCGCTATGCAACGGTGCGTTTCCAAAAAGCGCTTCGTTGCGCTTCGTAACAGTGTTTGGAGCTGTCTCGTTCTACGTTGCATAGCAACCAGGTGAAACAAAATGGCGGCGCCCGATGTCGCGACATATTGAGTGTCCGTTATAAGCCATTTTTCCCTCTCTATTTGAACGCGGTAAATTGTGCAGAAATGACAACAGGAAACAAAACCAATCAAAGAAGCAAGAAACGAAATTTTTTTCTTAGAATGTTTCCGGTTTGAATTCATTTTCGATTCATTTTGGCAGACATTTTAGAAAGCGCCTCCATCAAGCGGAGCGTTGCACGCTAAAAAGCGCTATAATTAAGCGCTCGCCTTATACAACTCTCCCCTGCTTAAACTTTATTAGCCCAAATATGCCTAGCGGCCCTTTTCTGTGACATTGGCAAACAGTGCACACCCAAATAAGACGCCGCCTTATACAACTCTCTCCTGCTTAAACTTTTATTAACCCAAATATGCCTAGCGACCCTTTTCTGTGACTTGCAAACAGTGCAGACCCATATCAGACGCCACAAAACGCGGCGTCTGATCTGGGTGCACACTGTTTGCTTAAAGAACAATCATCTTGGTAAAATTTGCCACAAACAAATCTGTCAGCCATATAATTGGAAATGGACCACTCCAAACTTACAAGGTGGAAGATGTTATTGTCATATACAATGTACGTATTCGTGTATTGCAAAGCAACGAGGGCGCACCGTAAAAACTGAACAACAAATGCATGTACATGTATGACAAATATGACAAATATGTTTATTTTGCTTGCTGAACCAATGTGAATGTGCAAAAGCAATACAAAAGGTACGCACACTACCATGATATTAGATACATTCTTGACCACTAACGAGCTCGTTTAGCTAACGATCCTTTAATAACTGGCCTTTGAATGGTTAACACTGAAACCTATTGTTTGGTCCCCCTCCCACCCAGTGTTCCAGCCTTTGGCTGAGTTTGACTACATTTGCCATACTTGAGCCAGTTGGTTCAAACTAACGATGTCATTAGTAATTATTTCGTTAAAATATGGCAATATGCTAATATTTTGCTGGGAAAGAAAAATGCAACTTTTACTAATGCTCACATTTTTTTTCTGCAAAAAAAAATCCAATATTAAGCGTTGTACTCGTAGAACCGATATAAAGCTAACGACGCATCAACCCTTTTGTACCAAATGGAATCTTCCTCCTTGTATATGGCAGGAGTTCATTCCAAAAGTAAGGGATGTCAGGTTATGTTTTCTTCAAAATTTGTTTGGAAAATGGCTGAAATTTCTGCAAACAGTGTAGGCCCTGATCAGACGCTCTGCGACGTTCTGATCTAGGCCTGCACTGTTTGCCAGGGTACCCGTTTTGGGGTTTCCGGTACAAAATGAGTTAAACAATCCTGAAATCTCAACCATTCCGTGTAATGAACTTCCCTCTAAACTCCACTTTATATATTATTGGGGTACACACTATTTTCCTTCTTTTTGCTCCAAGTCACAGGTTGTGGATGCTCGTTAGAACCACGTCGATGTGACGGTTCTAAGGAACACGCAAAACCTATATTTGGAGTGTTTTGTTTGTTTGTTTGATTTGAGGTTTAACGTGCAGGTCAAAACTGTAAAGGTCATTTGGAGACGCCGCTTCCAATTTTGTGGGACTTTTACCCGACATTGAGATGAAATGACATCTCAAGCCCTGCAGCCCAATGAAACCAATAGGGTTTATTATAAGCATGGACGGTCCGACTCGCAGTGCTTTGCCTGGGCAGGCTTAGATCCTCTAAGCGGTTTACCAGTACTTGTTTGCGGGTCGGTTTCAGCTCTGCGTGGAAGCATCAGGCAGCCCATCTATTTCTAGTCATCACGTGAACAAGTTCGTGAAATGAAGACCCCCCTAAACCCCAGTTTATATAGAGAAAACTGGGGTTTAAGGGGGTCTTCATTATTTTTCTTATTTCTGCTCCAAGACATAGGTTGTGGGTACTCGTTAGAACCGCCTCAATGAGGCGGTTCTAACGAGCACACACAACCTATGTTATGAGCATTTATAAGAAAAATATCAAGGATTTTCAGCAGAAAAGTAGCCATTTTGGAGGTGTGAAAAATGCACTATATCGTACGGGTGAGTTATCGTAATGGTAACACAAATTTTCATCTGAAAAATAATCGTTTTGGAGATATAAAAAGTCACACGAATGTGATTACCTTCATCACGAAAACAAGCATATATAATTTTGATTCCCATTACGATAACACACCCGTGTGACATAGTGCATTTTTCACACCTCCAAAATGGCCATTTTTCTTATGAAAATCCGTGATATTTTTCTTATAAATTCTGCAAACATAGGTTGTGGGTGCTCGTTAGAACCGCCTCATTGAGGCGGTTCTAACGAGTACCCACAACCTATGTCTAGGAGCAAGAATAAGGAAAAAAATGTATACCCCCGTATACCCCAGTTTTCTCTATATAAAGTGGGGTATAGGGGGGTCTTCATTTCACGGACTTGTTCACGTGATGCCCTGAAACCCAGATTTATATAGTAAAACTGGGGTTTGCAGTGGTAAACCTTATTTTTCTTATTTCTGCTCAGAAATATTTTTGAGCAGAAATAAGAAAAATATCACAATTTTTTTCATCTAAACATTTTCATTTTTTTTCGGTGTTACAATGTATTTGTATAGGCGTGTTTTCGAAATGTACACCCCCTCCTGAGTTCTTGTAGTGAATTCTTTGGATTTGACCGTGTCCTTTCTCCTAAATAGGGCTTTGTCATCAACAGGATGGCAAGCAGTGTTGATGCCGCTGAGATTACTCAAAATGAGCCACCTCAATATATACTGGTGTACACCACCTTTGCTAAACCAGACGTCCTGTTACATGGAATGCTGTTACATGTATCGTCTATGATAATGAGATAATGTTTGATTTGAGGTTTAACGTCCCCGTCAACACTCTGTATGTAAATTTGGAGACGTTGCTTCCAATTTTGTGGGACCTTTACCCCGATGTTGAGATGAAATGACATCTCAATCACTGCCGCCCAATGAAACCAATAGGGTTTATATGCATGGACGGGCCGACTCGCACCACTTTTTCTGGTTTACCAGTCTCGTGTGCGGTCGGTTTCAGCTCTGCCTGGAAGCATCGTGCAGCCCAATCTATTTCTCCAAGCCCCGATAGGCGGGGGCAAAGAGGAACGCCTGTATCAATGAAAGAGAGAGAGAGATCGATTATTTTAGAATTTTTGGCGTTTTAAGAAGCGGAATAGTTTATGAAAGGTTTACCTGTAACTAAACAAACGATAAAACGACATAAAAATGAAGCACTCCATGCTTATATATTTTACGTTTTGAAATCGAGAGCAAAACTTATCATTGTGGTAAAGATATGGACGAAATATCTTTGTTGTTCGAAATGATGTCTGGCTAAAGCAATATTTCACGGAGATGTCAATCAGTGGTAAATGATGTAAGATTGTGTACAATCGTATGCCTATATTCATCCATTACATTGACATTTTCCAAGCGGCTTAATTCAGCATCTGTCAGCAAGTTTAGTCGACAAGTCTATCATACCTCCCCTGATAATAGCCTAAATGCAGTGTTTACTACCTAGGATTTTAGAGGCACTTTCATCAGTCTATTAGAAGAATTCAACTACATGTAGTATGTCAATTACTTATGGCATCTACATTTCAGTTACCGTTGGCTAAAATTGTTTCTTTGTTACGAGAGAATAAATATTTCGCCAGAAATAAAAAGTGAAATCGAAACAATTAACCCACACCTCCCATCAGAGAAACCAAAGGGAAAGCAACACAGACATGAAATAACTAGACCCTAATGGAAACATCAACAGCGGAAAGTCAATCTCACAAAATGGACAATTGGCTAAATATCAGCAATACACACATTCAAACACGAACTAAACAAAACTAAAACATGAACTGTCAGTGAACAGTATTTCACTGGGGTTGTGGGTACTCGTTAGAACCGCCTCAAATGAGGCGGTTCTAACGAGCACCAATAACCTATGTTTGCAGTATTATTAGAAAAATATCACGGGTTTTCATCAGAAAAGTAGCCATTTTGTGAAAAAATGCACTTTGTCGCACGGGTGTCTTATCATAATGAATAGTATTGAAAATTTAGATATAGAAACTACAGGTACCGTGCTATCCTTCTGGTAAAGGAACGAACACAAATGTGCTGATCAGCACCTTTGCTGTTCGCAAAATGTCATAAAACAGATTCTGGCACACCGGATAAGGAAATCCATGGTTTTAGTTGGGATAGAAATTTTGTTCTAACCCTGGTGTTAGTACCCAAAATTGAATATTCTCGCGTGTTTGATAAATGCACTTGTTGAATACGAACTCACATACGCCGTCGTTAAGGTAGACGTCACAGCACGTTACGTGACGTCACTAAACATTCCTGTAGTACCATCAGAATATGGCGGACGTCGGTAACCCTAATGGAAACTGCAGCATTAAAAATCCGCGCTAAGAAATGGAAGTAATACAAGAAAAAGAATCTTATATGGTTGTGAGGGGTGGATAGAAAAATCCGTCCCTCGGGATCACTGTCCGGCATCACTCGGCAAGCCTCGTCATGCCGGACAGTGACCCTCGGGAAGGATTTTTTCATCCACCCCTCACATCCATATAAGATTCTTATAGACTGGCCCCAGTAAAATCTTGTACACTTCGCAGTTTTCAGTTCGGTCTTGTAGTCCTCATTTTCAAGGATTACCCTTTTCTAGAACATGTCTATGAGAAAGATAAATAAAGAGACAGGCATTCCATCACGTTAAAGTTGCTGTCATGCATTTAAAACGTACTTCATTGCCTTCACTTCTATTATGTGCAACTCTTAATTGTTCCCTGGAAGGCTGAGGATAAAAATATTAACCGAGCAGCTTTTGTAGGATATTTGAATAAAGTACCCTTAAAAAGATACAATGTCAGCCAGCCAACGTCGCACCAACATCGCTGCGGCTTGCCAATCTCTTACAGATGTCTGTCCGTTTTGTGCTAGCTGAGAGCAAATAACTACCCCAAACATGAGTGATCAGGCTCAAACTTGAAGTCGAATTATCGAGAGTGTCAACAACAGAAATCGGACAAATCTGGCAAATGTTAAACTAGAGAATTAACCCTCTCCCTCTGTGAAAATTACCCCCTCCCTCTATTCCGATGTACGCCGGTCTCTGTAGTTCAGTAGGATACACGTCTTACAGGTGATCTGGTGGTCTGGGTTCGATACCTGCCAAGTTTGCAACATTCTTTCGTGCCGATTGAGCCTGAAACTTTTTCTACGGCTACTCTCTGTCGCCTTCAGCTGATTCAAGAAGGGTAGTTGTCAGTTTCTGGCAAATAGTTTGCACTGTAATGGCTAACATATGCCTGCTCAGGAAAGTGTGGTTAGGTAAGCTGACCCGCTCGATATGACCTAAATAGTGATGATTTTACCGTTAAACTAAAACAAATAAACAAACATGTGTTTGCTCAGTTCGTGTGAGTTTAATGTAAACGCATTTGCCTTTTCAGGAAACTGAATACAAGTTTGCTTACTTTACTATATACACTAACCACAATGGTATGCTGTATACTCGCCTATGCCAGCTCTGCTTTCAATTTTCAGAAATATTCTTTGGACTTTTACAGAATTGTTGCCAGAGTAACTGCCATTATGTTATGTTGAAATTATAATCAGATCACCATAAAATCTATTGCGACAACACACCCCTGCGACAAAGTGCATTTTTTCCCATCCCTAAAATGGCTACTTTTCTGGTGAAAATCTGTGATATTTTACTTATTGTTACTGCAAACATAGGTTGTGGGTGCTCGTTAGAACCGCCTCATTGAGGCAGTCCTAACAAGTACCCACAACCTATATCTTGGAGCAGAAATAAGCAAAATAATGTATACCCCCATAAACCCCAGTTTTCTCTATATAAAGTGGGGTTTAGGGGTTGTTCATTTCACAGCTTTGTTCACGTGTTGCGACCTTGGTCTAACGAGTAGCCATAATGTATGTGTTGAGAAGAAATATTTTTACCGTAAAAGTTTTTTTTTTTTTTGCTTTTGTGGTAAAATGTTCAATATATTTGAATAGGCATGTTATCGTAATGGATGGACAGGTCCATTTCCACATTTCCATTTCTGTTCTTTTTTTTGCAAAGTAAGATTTAAAAATATCCCTGTACTGAAAACAACCAGTAAAGAACCTGATCAAACGCCACTTGTTGTGGCGTCTGATCTGTCTTCACTGTTGAATGGCGCTCTGTTTTTGGGGTGTGGAGAGGGGTGGGGGACGCTTTGAATTCATTTTGATGGTGATGTTACCTCTTTTAGGGCTACTTGTTTCACTCTGAAAACCTGAATGAAGCTATTGCTAACTGTGAAAGGATTTTACGCACGTACGCACTCGCTAGCTTCCTCATCCATCCTCTCAGTTGCTTATCTGACTCGCAAAAAAAAAAAATACACGCATACAGGTTTTATTTCTCTTATATCCTTCACTATTTTGCAAAGCAATAAAGAGGTTATCATTTTGGTATTGTAGGGCAAGAACCATAAAACAATCCATCAACCCAATATGACTTTATGTATAAGTATTATTGTGTAATATAGATACATTCTGAGATACGTAAACACTTCAAATCTTTTATAGCCAAACTCCCATTGTTGAACCAGACAGCAAGCTATTAAGAGATTGCATCCTGCAGCAATAATATGGCTTTATTTATTCACTCCAGATAAAGCCGCCGTTCAGTAAGTCATTTTCCGGGTCAGGTGATTTCAACATGACATCATATCATGGGACAGTCAATTGGAAGTAAAAAGGTATCTTGAGATATTTACATGTGCGAACATTGATGAGAAACATCCGGAACTAGCTGTTCAAAACTAACGACCTCGTTAGCTAACATATTTTTAAAGCCTTGATCATTAAATATGGCAGATATAGTGCAAATATAGTAGTATTTTTGCTGAAACAATGAGCTACTCACAATTTTTCAGCAAAAATACCAGATTATGGTGCGGTTCTAACGAATACTCAAAATATATGTTTTGAGCTGAAAAAAAGAAAACATCATGCATATCCCTGTAAATCCCAGTTTCACTGTATAAAATGGAAATTAAAGGCGTCAAAATTGTAAAGGCGTATTTTCGTGCTGTCTATCATGTCCGTGTAATGAAGTTACTAGCTTGTGTCGGCCAATTAGGCCCCATCAGCAACTCTTTTCAAAATTCCGCAATGGAGTAAATGATCCTGAAAGACCAGAAAATATAACCCACGCTATAATGAAACAATTATGCATGAATTCTGTCTAAAGCTCGAAAACAAAATAAAGGACGGTGATACCAAATTAAGAAATCGTGCCTGAAACTGTCAATGATATTTAGGATTTGCAATATGAGCAAAACAGTCACTAACACACGTCTACGAATGGTACAGAAAAGCGTCTGGCCTCGCTTGAAATAATATGCATGTTATAGTTGAGACAGACTGCCGCTGGCCTTTCTATACATTCTTGAACGTTCAAAGCTTAACAGAATGTGATTTGCATTTCTTTATTGAATAAGATAAGAAGGAAAACCGGGAATGATTTTGGGGTTATTTTCTTATTTCTCAACTTTTAGCCTAAAAAGCCTTTCGAAACGTAGTAAGACGTTTCTGCACTTTTAATTTTGGACTAGTCCGTGTTTTAGGTAAGTCGCCTTGTGTTGGGATCTTACATTGGGCGATATAATTTTACTGAGATTCGTCGTGAATCCTAGTAACCACATGGCCACGACTTCTACATAATGGCGTTATCAAAAAACTTATTTACAATTTCTAAATCCGAAGCCTGCTTCCCCAAAAACGTAGAATAGGCTTGTCACGCTTGAACATTGAACTCTCAAAGGTCGTTGATAAACTATACCGCTCGCCGACAAATAGATCGCAGTGAAGCAACTGACTTCTTAAGTTATTTTACAGTTAGACCAATAAGCTTTGCTCTGTTCACAACAACAAAAAAAAAAAAAAAAAAAAAAAAAACATGTGGTGACGTCATTGTCTACTATTCCTCGACGGACAGTATCCATTACAGAAATCGCCCATGAAAAGAAAAAAAAAAAATAGATAATGAGTCAGGCGGCTTTGCGTTAAGTGCTAAAAATTACTATGATTATAAATTGTAAACAAATTAATAATAATAATAATAATAATAATAATAATAAAAAAAAAAACAGAAAAAAAAAAACATTATATACACTGAATCTTTCATCCCTGTAAACTGATACAGAAACCTTTGCAAAACCTTAACTATTTTGCATTCTAAAAACGATTTTTACTAAAACTTCTATTTGCGAAACTGAGTTGTTTAAACTGAAATACAGAGGACCCGCGTTATAACGACAGTATTTGTATCCTATTATTATTGCGTTATTATGACTGTGCCGTTATAAAGAATCCCAGTCAGGATTATGATAAGGCGATTCTAACAAATGATTATAACATATGTTTCTTGGAGTATTAAATTACAAGAATCTTTCATGACTATGGATTCGACTTGGGTATTTCCCACCCGAGGGAGGCCCAAGCCGCTCGGAATTGAGGCTAAACCTTGAGCTGAGAATCTATTCCATTGAAATTGTCGTTATAACGAGTTTTGCCGTTATAACGAACGTCGTTATAACGCGGGTCCTCTGTACGAAGAGTGCATTACGATAACATCAGTGCTGTTATTGCTTTGATTATCTTCTTTAGTAATCTTAGTTTTCACTGAGTATTTTTAACACAGCGCGCCTATATAGGCAATGGGAATTAACTGTGTTTTATTCTGCAACAAACAATAGCTCGAAAGAACGTGATAAACTCCCAATTTATTACGTCACTAGTCGATTTCCTTGACGTTAGACGGTGCTAAGTCGTTTTCTCGCATCGGAAACGTTAGAATAGGATATAAATGCATGTGTTTAAGTCGATAATTCATTACGAAAACATGACTGTATAATTTTGACCCCCTCCAACCCCACTTTTATATAGAAAAACTGGGTTTTACAGGGGTAAACTTTATTTTTCTTATTTCTGCTCAAAATATAGATTGTGGGCACTCGTTTGAACCGCCTCATCGAGGCGGTTCTAACGAGTGCCCACAAAGGCGGTTCTAACGAGTGCCCACAATCTATATTTTGAGCAGAAATAAGAAAAATATCACAATTTTTTTATCTTAAAATTTTCATTTTTTCGGCGATAAAGGTGGCGATGTATTTGTATAGGCGTGATTTCTTCTAACACGGAAAGAATGGGATATGGAAGGAATTGGATATGCGTCCTTTATGGTCCGCTGTTAAGTACAAGTGTTCAAACAAGACATGAACTGCATGGTTTGGACTGAGATTGCCGTTGTTTGAGTATGACTTCTACTCCTCGTATAGTTGTACACATCTTTTGTTTATAAAAGAAAAATATAAATTTCTTGCTTACAGCAGTTTAATATGATTTGATATATTCTTCATCTTCCACTGTACCCTCATACAGATTCAGACAGATTGCGACCTTAAATTCAATGAATGTAGGCCAACTTGAACTATGTGTGTCTATTTGGTGCTTTGTGCGTCTATTTGGTGCATTCAGGATACACGAATGTTAGCTTTTCACAAGCTGATATCTTTGTTATAAGATACACCAAAAACAATATATCTAGCCTTAAGCCACATAAACAGTATTCGCTCTGTGTAATGCACAGTTTCTAATAGCAATTCTTGTCGATACAATCGCAAATGCAATCCTCTTTAATACGCTACTGGTGTTAGATATACGTTCTGCGTTCTTTATTAAGTTATCTGAGCCGGAAAATTCATTATAATAGAAAATCTGATGTTGTAAGAGAATGTTTTATGGATGCGCAATATAAAATAAAGGGGCGCAGCGTTATATGCTAGCTCCAACATGCCATGGTTTTCCTGTTAATTTTTGTCGCATTATGGGTGCACTCTGGTGCACAAAAATAAAACCTGCAGTATTCATTTACAAACTGAAAGATGGAAACATCTGTTTGTGTGTATATATTGGCAGTAGATACGGTTGATCCCACTGTTTTAAATTATTTGCGCCAAAGTCGTCTGTAGCTCGAGCGTGGTTGGATGAGGCAAAGGTGACGTGTAACTTGCGCCATCAGGGCGTCCAACCGATATTGGCTTACAGTTGGTCAAGACATGCTCTCCTTGCAGCAGGTAAGGGTAGAGGAGGATTGTTGTTATTTCTTCTGTTTCTAAACTCGCCTTCATTTTCCTGTTTCTCTCTCGTCCCATCTCTTTCATGCCCCCCTACTATTTTTTCTTTCTCTTTATTTCTCCCTTTCTTTGAAAGGCAAAAACTGACCAACAAGGTCTGACCCAAAACAATCAATCAATCATCTGCAGCTCCATGATAAAAATTATAATTCTGGCACACAATCCAATGAATATAGCTGTTTGAAGGTATTCCTGAATAAACCCAGAAACCATGTTAAAAAAATAACCCATGTTGAAAAAAATCCTGAAATTCACGTATTGTTTGGACATATGGATTTTGATTTTTGAAATCACATGACACCAGAAACTGGCACCATTGTAAACAGCATTCTGTTGGTTTTACCGGTCGCTTTTGAAGACTTTATATAATGCTTATATGGAACTTTGGGGCGGTTTTGTCACAACTGACATTGGAATCGTAAGTTTAGCAAGAACAAAGTTATCTATAGTTATTCCCATTCCACTGGACGTATTCGTTTGTTGCCTAAAAGGTGTGCTATTTTGCTCAAAGCACCAAGCGCTGTGAGCTCCATAAAACTAAATACAAACCAATGCAACGTTATATGATGACAATGGGATTCTGACATCCATAAAAATAAGATCTAGTTTGTGTTGAAAACTGTGTGTTAATTCCGCTCTGTATAACATTTCTCTGATATGGAATAATGCATACAGTAGAACTTCGATGGCACGAACACCGATGGCTTGTTTACCATGGCTGAGTCGATCAGTGCCTGGGGATTTATCTACATATAAATAATGAGGGGAAAATTTAGGATATTTTCGTTTTTTAGCTTACAAATGTATGCTGTGTGTACTCATTAGAATCGCCTAAACGAGGAGAGTCTAATGAGTCCACACAGCAAACATTTATATTATAGAACACCGGAAAGAAGTCTCAAAATTAGCTTCTTTATGCCTCCTGATAGTAGCCCTCAGTGGCTCAAACTACCCTGTCCCGAATAGAATTTTGTGGTTCCAAAGGTGTTTGAGCCATTGAAGTTCGTCTGTATATGGAATACTGCATATATTTTAATTTGAAATTCATATACGTGAGCACGACTAAACAAAATTAACACACTGCTGGCTTGAAACCCCTAAAGATGTGCAAACTGAGCAGGCCCAGATCAGACGCCGCAGAACGCGGCGTCTGATCATGATCTGCACTGTTTGCTGACAGGATTCGCCATCAAAAGTAGAATAAAAACGAAAAAAAAAAATAAATAGTCCTACCACCCCTTATACAACAAATGGACTTTCCAACATATAGCAATGGAAGAGGTCACTAGTAAACAATGGGTTAAAATGCCAAGTTTGCATTGTCAGCTTAGTGCAAGTTTGTTTATTTTTCACATCCGTCGCTTCAGCATTCCATGTAGTGGTATAAAACATACTGCTTCACGCATTTCCGTAAATTGATGGAAAATTCATCATATGAAAAACTGAGCTTCTGTTTAATAGATGCAAATTATGAAAACTGAGAACTGGTAGATAAAAAGCTCAAAGATAATAACTGCCAAATTTTTGTTATTTTATTTTGTCGCTGTTTTTTGTCAAACTTGAGCCAGCGCACACCAACGCCTACAAAACATCTGTGCGACAAGCAAAGACTAGATAAGCCTGCACATCTGTCATAGTGTTTAATAAAGGATTGCCTGATTTAGTATGTCTCTGTCTTATTTATTCATTCCAACTTTTCCCGTGTTATCCCTGTCCTTTACCTGACGCAGGGTCCCATCGCGGTTGCTGCATCTGTAATAGTTTATACTTGCAGCCGGGTAGGTAGTGTGCTGCACCTAGAGCTACGCACCGTGTAGTGTGTCATTGCATTACGCAAATCACTACACGCATCGTTTTATATATGAAGTCAGCGAGTGTTCATTAAATGCAATTATACATTGTATTTACACGTTAGTCATTTCGTCTTTTGTTTTAGCATTTGAAATAGATCCTGCTTGTGTCAAAATATGCTAGGAATACTTTCTTCCAGGGGTTTATTGGCATAAGTTCAGTTAATTGTTTGCATGTTGTAAGTATCGATGGCAAGGCAAGTAACTCTTTGATGCTATTTGTTTATTTATGTTGTTTTCATCTGTCATTGCATTACGCATATCGTCATTGCTGTCATCATTGCTATCACTACACGCATCGTTTTATATATGAAGTCATCGAATGTTCATTAAATACAATTATACATTGTTTTTACAGGCTTGTAAATACACCGGAGTATAACTGTTGGTTTTCTTTTGCACCCGCATTTCAATGGTTTCTTGCTGTCGAGTCTTCACCGTTGTTTCATCTCTGTTGTTGTTTGATTTTTTGTGTTTACGGAGATGTTGCCCTGATGAGTTAGGAGGCCTTCATGCAGACTGAACTAATTATTTGTCTAATTCGCGACAGAAGTAAGGGCGAGGATTGTGGCCAAGTAAAATCGATTTAAGCCAACCCCCCCCCCCCCAGAGGAATTCGTTTCACTAACCGTTCCAAGGCGGTTCTTCTGTCTCGGTTTATTTTTGTTATGGTTTATCTTTGAGTGTTTGTATCGCTTATACTATTTGTTTTGGATAGCGAATTGACCATTTTGAGGGAAAGTAACTGTGTTTGACTTCCCGCAATTGATGTTTCCATTAAGGTCTGTTGTTTCATGTTTGTCTTTCTTTCCCTTTGGTGTCTCTGAATGGAGCTGTGGGTTAATTGTTTCGATTCCTGATCATTGCCTACACTTCTATTTTTTTCCTTCATTCCGAACCCTGTAAACTTCATCTGCTGATCGGGGTGGTTACTACGCAGCCCAATTAGTCAGCACTAGAACAATGGTTGTCAGTGTGTGGGATTGTTGTCCGTGACTACCCCGAATTGAGCAACACACAGGTAGTCATGGAACTTCTCACTAACAGTTCACTTCAAAGCTAAGAATTCTTGCTTATGTGCTGGATAATTCTTCTCAGATGGTTTCAGGCTACGACTGGCGAAAGCAATCACTCTGATGACGCCGTCCTGTTTCTGATACAGAGCTGTACCAAGGCCGTTGTCTGAAGCATCCGTATGAAGGGTGAACGGAAGATGATAGTCTGCATTGTCAAGAACAGGTGGTTTCATGAGCCGAGCCCTGATATTTTCAAAACTCTGCTGCTATTCAAGTTCCTATTTGAACGGTGTGGCCTTTTCTAATTTCCTCTTCTTGCCACCAGCATTAGTTGGGTGACCAATTAATAGATCGTTCAAAGGTCGAACAATCGACGCATACCCTTGAAACGGTGATAGTAACCGGTGAATCCCAAGAACTTTCGCACATCCTTTGTGCACTTGCTGACTGCCTCTGTCTTAGATGGATCCGCTAGGATTTCATCAGCTGAAACCACGTATCCAAGGTATGTAACTCGTTCTTTGAAGACCTCAAACTTGGATGGTTTCAGTTTCAGGTTGTGCAGTTCAAGATTCTTGAACACTGCCTGTAAGAGGTCCAGATGCCATTCGAAGGTTGATGAAAAAAGGATGATTTCATATAGGTAGATCAGACGTTCTCAGAGATTAAACTCTCCCATGCATAATTATATCAGTCTTTGAAACGTAGCCGGTGGATTACATAACCCGAAGGGCATCCGGTAACATTCAAAGAAGCCGAGAGATCCCACCTGGAAGGCAGTCTTCGGTTTATCTTCCTCTTTCAGCTCAACTTGCAAATAGAAGCCCCTGTGGCGCAGTGGTTATGCTACCCGCCTTGTAAACCAGGGATCGCAGGATCGATCCCGGGCTGCTTCACTTTCGGATGAGTCTTTAAACCGAGGACCCGTCTCCGTATGACCGTAGCTGTTTGTTGGACGTAAAACTAAAACTCACTCACTCAACTTGCCAATATCCGCTATTGAGATCCAAGGTTGAAAATACTTTGATCCGGCAAGTGAATGAAGCGTGAAATCTATGCGAGGAATGGGATATGCGTCCTTGATGATCCGCTGATTCAGTTTTCTGTAGTCGATACAGAAACGAATCGCTCCATCCTTCTTTCTGACAATCACAATATTTGAGCTAAAAGGACTCGTGGACTCGCGAATAGCACCTATTTCAGGCATTTCCTTAAGATGCTCACGAACTTCTTACACCAGTGCTGGAGAGATCTCTCTGTATGGCTCTTCGAATGGCCGTTCGTCATCAAGGTGAATCTCATGTTCGACGAGAGTCGTTCGTCCTAGATCTGTAGGGCCTTTAGAAATAAAATGAGTCCATTTCGAAAGAAATGATTTGACTTTTTTCTTCCGTTCCTCAGTCAACACAGTGCCATCCAGGTTTATGTCTACCTTGTTTGTGGTATCTGACACCACATGTTGTTGTTGTACAGAACTTCTTAGTCATTCCCTTCACTGGATACCTCTGCATAACTTTAACTTGTACTAAATTACAGACCGGTGACTGGTAGCATGGTCATTATTTTTTACTGAGATGTTAGTTTTTCAGCCGTAAGTAGTGTCACTGTATCCTGCTTAGAACATTGTCCCGGTTGGTAAATTTTCTTCGCAGGTACAAAATGTCGGGACGCCATTTCAGAAAGGAGGGAAACATGTCATAGGGTGTAATAAAGGATTGCCTCATTTTATATGTCTCTGTCTAATTTATTCATTCCAACTGTTCTCGGTTTAACCCTAACCTATACTTTACCTGACACAGGTTCCCATCGCGGTTGTTGCACCTGTAAAAGTTTATTCTT
The DNA here is from genome assembly GCA_963580285.1 of Lucinisca nassula. Taxonomy (NCBI): domain Eukaryota; kingdom Metazoa; phylum Mollusca; class Bivalvia; order Lucinida; family Lucinidae; genus Lucinisca; species Lucinisca nassula. The sequence goes on along the minus strand of OY757010.1, from coordinate 147,579,622 downwards.
GTAGCTGGATAGGTAGTGTGTTTCATGTTGTCGTCGGAAAGGTAGTGTGCTACACCTAGAGCTACGCACCGTGTAGTGTGTCATTGCATTGCGCACATCGCCATTGCTATCACTACACGTATCGTTTCATATATGAAGTAATCGAATGTTCATTAATACAATTATACATTGTATTTACCGGCTTTTCCTTCATTCCGAACCGTTGAACTTCATCTGCTGATCGGGGTGGTAACTACACAGCCCATGTAGTCAGGACTAGAACACATCCGCCCAGTATGACAGAATGTTCGTTTATCTGTCTTAATGCTAGTTTTCACCACATATGTTCTGAAATGAATTTCTTTGCTTCAGAATATACGACAGTGTAAATTACCCCTTAAATCAAATTTATAGATTTGTATATCTTGTCTTAATTAGCAATTCATATCATTGATACTGGTGATTTGTTTTGTTTGTTTGATTTGAGGTTTAACGTCCCCGTCAACACTGTAAAGGTCATTTTGGAGACCATGTTGAACTTTTTCCTTCATTCGCCGAAAATTACCGAGTTGAATATCGATTTCCGTAGGAAATCGGCAGTTAAAGTTACCTGTATATTTTGAAGGTTTTTTATATTAAAATTATGAAGGAAAAAAATATTAACTCCTCGTATCTTATTTATCCTTAACACTAGAAAAAAGTCACTGTTATCCTCATGTAAGAAAATTATTCAGTTTTTATTTGGTGCATTTCAAAGTGATGAATAATTAATTCTTATTGCTTCCATCTGCAATTTAATGTCATGCCTATATGCTCCATAGACGGCAATGTATTTTTTTAAAAAAACGTTCAGATTTCCATGTCTGGTTGCCAATATTAAATAGAAATGATTTGTTTGGAATTAAGTCACTGTTATATACTGTTAGACTGTTGTTCAAAGTTTACGATGATATAAAGTTTTTTTCTACTGAAAAATGATAAATTGCTTCCCCGAGAGCTTAAAAATCGTTTATAAGCTGTTTTTCAGTACTGCAGTTCATGATGCGAAAATCGCTAAGTCCACATTATATGTACCAGAAATCGTATCAAACCTGTAAAGTTTTTTTGTATTAATTTTGTAATTACTAGTAATAAACAACATGCGGATAATGTACTTGATACAGTGGTTATATTTCTCGGATTTCTTTATTTTATTTTGTCTCAGTTTTGTTACATTTATGTTTTCATTCATTATGAATGGGCGGCAAATATGTCAAAAAGGACAGAAATTGTCGAAATCATTAACTGTGAAATGGCGATTAAAACCACCATGATAAGTTAATTGGCAGGCTGGAGCCAGTGATTGATTTTGTTTGTTTGTTTGTATTGGAGTTTAACGGCCCAATCAACACTATTTAGGTCAGTTTTGAGCCGGTCAGTTTACCTGTCCACACTTTTCCTGAGCAAGCTTATACGTAAGCGGTTAACCAGTACAGTGCACATTCGCCTCATCGAGGGGGTTCAAACGAGCACCAACAATCTATGTTTTGTGCAGAACAAAACAATGTTTGCTATTCTGTTAATTTCTGTTAATGAGTTTCAACTCTGTCTGTCAGCACAGTTACTTTGCAAACAGTGTAGAGCATGGTGCGACTGCTCAGGATGAGCCGTCTTTTCTTCAGATCTACACTGTTTGCCATTCGGTTGATGACTTTGACTTAACCACCGTCAATAAAAATGGAATTGTCTAAATTCACATTACTAAATCACCCCTATACTGACATATTTTACCACAAAAAAAAAAAAAATTAAAATGTTTGGATAGAAAATTCTGCTATTTTTCATACCTCTGTTCCAAAAATAGATTATAGGAACTCGCCAGAGCCGCCTCGGTGAGGCAGTTCTAACGAGTATCCACAATCATTGTTTTGATCAAAAATAAGAAAAAATAATGTATACTACTGTAAACCCCAGTTTTACTGTATAAAACTTATTTATCTTCACTGCAGCTGATTTGAGGTTTTAGAGTAACAGTCAAATAAATAATGTATACCCCTATAAACCCCAGTTGTACTATATGAAAGTGGGGTTCACGTGGGTCAGAATTATATAGGTGTGTTATCGTGATGACGAAGTTAACAAACGTGCTTTAATTTAACAATGAGTTGGCGCGTGCCCGTCGTCCCCCACTATGTGTTACTTTTTAAAGTGTCAATCATGTGTAACCCTTAAAGTGCCAATCATAATATTGAAGATAACAATTTGATTAATCAAATTAAATAAATAAATAAATAAATAAATAAATAAATAAAGTAACAGTCTCATCATTGTTCACTTTTTGTGATTGATTTGATAGACAATTTTTGTGATGTCTTGATTTATGTACAGTTTTATTAACTCTTAATGTGTAAATCATAACTAGTGCAGATGACATTTTCCAGGTTTTGAGTTGATTCATTTCGAAAACACGTCTATTAAAAAATATTGAAAATTTTACCACCAAAAAATGAAAGTATTCAGATAAAAAAAAATGCTACTTTTCGTATTTCTTCTGGAAACATAAATTGATGGAATCGTTAGTTCCACCTCAGCGAGGCGGTTCTTACGACAAACAACAAACATGTTTTAGCAGAAATAAGAAAAATAATAATCCATATTTTACTACATAAAAGTGGGTAATATGGGGTGTTTTTGTGATGTGATCATAAAACTATTGCAGCCCATTCACATATTAATTGCATGCCTCATTTTAATAAATAAATAAATATGCCGTATCTGTAATCACCTTCTGTGACCGACTTTTAAGGCACTTTTTAGATCTTTCTTGAATTCTTAAAGTGTCAACCATAGCTCAACAAAAAACATTTTTCGAAATTGTGTTAAAATTGTTTAGGACAAACATTACAGCCGATTCAAATATGAGTGAAATGCCCTTTATAATAAATAAATACATACATAGATAAATAAATAGGCTTATCTGTGTTTACACATTATGTAACTTTTATGACGTCCTTTCAATTATTCAGGGAATATCTTATACAATATACTGTATATCGGTGTAGTGTTAACTCTTAAGGTGTCAATCATGACTTGGGAGGACAACATTTTTTCAAAATGTGTTTACCTATAAGTTACTTTTTATGGCGTCCTTTTAATTATTCAGGAAATATCTTATACAATATACTGTATATCGGTGTAATGTAAACTCTTAAGGTGTCAATTATGACTGCGGCAGACCATCACGAAAATTTGACCCCCTATAACCCCACTTTCATATAGTAAAACTTGGGTTTGCAGGGGTAAACATTATTATTTTATTTCTTCTTAAAAACATAGATTGTGGGTACTCGTTAGAACCGCCTCGCCGAGGCGGTTCTAACGAGTATCCACAATCTATGTCTTGAGCAGAAATAAGAAAAATATCATTTTTTTTTTCATCTGAAAATTTTTATTTTTGGTGGTAAAATTTACAATGTATATGTATAGGCGTGTTTTCGTCATGGAACAAAATTGGTTTTAATGTAAGAACTTTCTCATCTGAGTTCATCTGGGCTCCCGCCCATAGGGGCTTGAAGAAATATATGGGCTGCATGATGCTTCCACGCAGAGCTGAATCCGACCCGCATAATAGTACTGGTAAACCGCTTAGAGGATCTAAGCCTGCATGTCCAGGAACCGCGGTGCGAGGCGGATGCTAATAAACCCTATTGGTTTCATTGGGCGACAGGGCTTGAGATTTCAATTCATCTCAATGTCGGGTAAAAGTCCCACAAAATTGTAAGCAACGTCTCCAAAATGACCTTTACCGTGTTGACGGGGACGTTAAACCTCAAATCAAACAAACAAACAAAATCTGAGTTCATCTTGATCGAGTCTTATAGGCGTGTGTTCGTGATTGGCTAATAATATTTTTCATGGCGTTATTTATTTAAATAAATGGATAAAATAAATGCATAAAAAGATCGGAGTCAAGAGATTTCACGTATCATATTTGACCTTAATCCTTATTTAAAATCACTGGACAAGAGACTGACAAGAGATATAGACCCAATATTCTACATGTCACAAAAAAAAAATAATAATAATAGAAAAAAAAAAACACTACTACTACTACTAATAATAATAATATTGATAATTATTATTATTATTATTATTTTTTTTTTTATTAAGCAATTCTACATAATGTAGCGTTTCAATATGTTAAATATGTTCATTCATACTAGATGGCTCGAAATGTTACTTCAAGAAGTTTGACCTAAATAGTGTTGACTGGGCCGTTAAACTCCAATACAAACAAATACAAACAAACTTCAAGAAGTTCTTTATCACATTTAGATAGCCTTAATTTGAGCACTAGCGCTCCTTTGAATACCTACAGGTAGATCAAAGTGTCATAGCTGCAGATATATGATTACTGATTCCCTGAGGTCAGCGACTAGAGAAAAAATATTGGCTATTCTGTACCTTGATCCCAGTGGTGTACAGGGAGATAACTCGAATATCTCGCCCAGATAGGTTTTAACGGAAATTCACGACTTATTCCGATCGCCGCCTATGAAGGAAAAAGTTCGGTATGCGTTGCTTCCAATTTTGTTGGAGTTTTACCCGACACTGAGATGAAATGACATCGCAAGCCCTGTCGCCCAATGAAACCAATAGGGTTTATGAGCATGGACGGTCCGCCTGGCACCGCGGTTCCTGGACATGCTTAGATCCTCTAAGCGGTTTACCAGTACTTGTGTGCAGGCCGGATTCAGCTCTGCGTGGAAGCATCATGCAGCCCTTATATTTTTTCGAGCCCCTATGGGCGGGGGCCGCCTGGTGATTTGTAGCGGAGCCATTATTTTACTACTGAGATGTTTGTTTTTCAGCCGTTTGTATTGTATCCTGCTTAGAACATTGTCTCGGTTGGCAAATTACATACTCAAAATGATGTCAGTGTTATAATGGTAAGTCACGTTTCATCCAGTATGGCAGAAAGATCTTTCTTAAGTAAAGTAGAAGTAAAACAAAGATCAGGAATTGATACAATTAACTTACTCCACCCATAAAAGACACCAAAGGGAAAGAAATACAAACATTAAGCGACCAGACCATAATGGAAACCTAAACAAAGGAAGGCCATAAGGACAGTTACTTTCCCACAAAATGGCCATATGGCCATCCAAAACCAAAAGACACACGTGATACACACAGTAAGTAACAAACAACAACATAAATACATCGCCACAGAAGAGCCGCCTTGGAACGGTCAATGGAAGATTTCCACTGGGGGGGGGGGGGGGGGGGGCTTAAATCGATTTTACGTGGCCACAATCCTCGCCCTTACTTCCGTCGCGATTTAGACAAATAATTTGTTCAGTCCGCATGAAGGCCTCCTAACTCATCAGTGCATCATCATTGTCTTAAAGCTTGTTTACACCATCATATATTCTGAAATGAATTTCTTCTTTTATCTGATAAAGGTCAGAGTTTCGTCGACGTTTTTGAACTCACAACACGTTAACACACCCGTGCAACTTTTTGCTTTTTTCACATGTTCAAACTGGCTAGTTTTCTGATGAAAATATGTCATGTTTTGTCTTATATTTGCTCCAAACATAGGATATGGGTACTCGTTAGAACCGCCTCATTGAGGCGGTTCTAACGAGTACCCACAACCTATGTTTCAGAGCAGAAATAGGAAAAAAAAAAATATATTCCCCCGAAAATCCCAGTGTTTTCTGTATAACGTGGGGTTTAAATGGGTGTTAATTTCACTGACTTGTACACGTGATGTAATGCTGCTGATAAGATGACAGTTGATGACTCGAAGCGGATGAACTAGAAACTTTCTTGGGTCATGCATCCAAATACAGTAAAATAGAAGTGAAGGCAATGATCAGGAATCGATACAATTAACCCTCACCTCCAATCAGACAACAAAGTGAAAAAAACATAAATATGAAATACCTAGGCCCTAATGGAAACATCAACAGCGGAAAGCCTAAAGGACAGTTCGAAGAGTTATTTTAATCCGCCTCATGCAATACGTATTACACTTACTGTTCTGTATCCGGCGAAGGTAGGCATGAAGTTAACCCGGAAGCAACATCCTATAAATCTCCTAAATAGTGTTGACGGGGACTCAAAACCACAACTGAAAACTTCCATATGCGAGATCAAAGCACCGTCATTACTGGTAGGTCGAAGGTACTGGAAACTGGTCCTAAACCTACCGTATACCCCTAAAATTTCTGTTTTTTTTTTAAGCAAACAGTGTAGACCCGATCAAACAACGCGTTCGGGGCATAGTACTGTACAAGTAAAATAAAATAAAATAATGCTGTTGTCAATATAAACAAGTCTAAAAACATAAGGCCAGGGAGCAAAGTCTTACCAGCAAGAGTGGCCCCCATTTGGTAAACGATTGTTATATCTATTATCTTTCTTTGGTTTGCGTACAAATTATCTTCTCCTAGTTACGCCTCCACATCCATTTAAGTTTAGCTACACCGAATTGCTTAGCTGTCCGGATTGGCACGAGTCTTGAACGTTTACTAATAGAAAAAAGAGGCATTGCACTATCCGAGTCGGCCCGTCCCTGCAAGTATAAACCGAATGGTTTGTTTGGACGGTATGACTAGAGATGGCATTTCATCTCAGTGTCTGGTAAAACTCCCGGAAAAATTGGAAGCAACGTCTCCAAAATCACTTAAATAGTGTTGACGGGGACGTAAAACCTCAATTATTAAGTTCAACCTTTTTCCCAAATGTCTCCTTCATCCGTAATTCCCATACAGTTCCAAGCACTTGAGCATCTCGAAAACACGCCTATATAATTCTGACCCTCTTGAAACCCCCTTTTATACAGTGAAACTCGGGTTTACTGGGGTAGACCCCTTTTTCTTATTTCTGCTCTAAAATTAGATTGTGGGGTTTTGTTAGAACCGCCTCGATGTATTTGTATAGGCGTGTTTTCATAATGGTATGCCTTACATTTATCAAGTGCTAGAAATGTTACTTAATTAAACCCTATTTGTAACGAATAGAATCTTACGCCGTACAGCTCTTCAGTTCAGGCGATGCCTTTTTGATTTTATTTATTTTATTTTTTTATTTATTATTATTTTTATTATTACATGCTTTATCAAAAGCATTACGAAAACAAGCCTATACAAATGCATTGTAAACTTTACCGTCGAAAATGGAACATTTTAAGCTGAAAAAAATGTGATATTTTTGCTTATTTCTGCTCAAAATATCGATTGCGGGTACTCGATGAGGCGGTTCTAACGAGTAACCACAATCTACATCTTAGAGCAGAAATAAGAAAAATAAGGTTAACCCCTGTAAACCTCAGCTTTACTTTATAAAATTGGGGTTCAAGGGGGTGAAAATTATATAGGCGTTTTTTCGTGATGGTGTTTGTTCCCGCCCTTGACGCATACAGTGAAAATCCCGATCAGTGGCGTCATGGCTTCACTGTTTGCCAGTGTCTGCTGCAGGTTGCTAGCCATAATAGGGTTTACCTAAATTCGAGTTATATATAACCGACGTACGCAGTGAAAAGTTACGTTTTAATAAGACAAAATTCAATAAAACCTTCCTTGCGAATGATATATCACTTAATAACAGATAGTGCTGAGTTTACTCTGTAGAAACCTTGCCGCATAGATATTGAGAATGGCAGAAAAGGTATCTTTCTTCATGGTCTTAAGTTCGAATCCGCTTAAAGCTGTGCCAGTTCTTATTTCCCTTACCGACCCTCTCCATCTAAAATTTTTTCTAAGGCAGTTTTGTTTTGTTTGATTTGAGGTTTAACGTCTCCGCCAACACTGTAAAGGTCATTTTGAAGACGTTGCTTCCAATTTTGTGGGACTTTTACCCGACATTGAGATGAAATGACATCTTAAGCCCTGCCGCCCAATGAAACCAATAGGGTTTATGAGCACGGACGGTCCGACACTCGCACCGCTTTGCCTGGGCAGGCTTAGATCATCTAAGCGGTTTACCAGTACTCTTGTGCGGGTCGGTTTCTGCTCTGCGTGGAGGCATCATGCAGCCCATATATTTCTTCAAGCCCCGATGGGCGGGGGCCGTCTAAGGCGGTACATGTTGTCAAGTAGTTGCGTATTTTATGTTCATGCACATATCGTTTTGTGCATTAGTGTGAATCGAAGTGTCACTGGGCCTTCGACGTTGCATCGACGTTGATTCAACGTTGTATACACGTTTTGTGCCCGCTTGATCTAGGTTGTGCTTTTTTGAGGAACATTATTATACTCCTGAGTAACACTATACCGCAATATATTTTTCTTCAAGAAGCGATGGGCGGAGCCGAAAAATCTTGCAGCCAACTTATAGCGCGACGCATAACTTCATCATGTTAAGAAGTCCCTGTAACTAACACCCCTCTTAACCCCACTTTATAGAGAGAACTGGGGTTTACAGGGATATACATTATTTTTTCTAGTTTCTACTCTAAGACATAGGTTGTGGGTACTCGTTAGAACCGCCTCATTGAGGCGGTTCTAACGACCACCCACAACCTATGATTGGAGTACAAATAAGAAAAATATCACAAATTGTCATCAGAAGTCACCATTTTGCAGATATAAAAAAATAAATTTGTCGCACGGATGTGGCTCGACGCTTTTTCACGGATCGCAGCTGTCAGATGGTCGAGCACATAATAAGCACCTGTTACTGTATTTTTGTTTGCAAGAAAGTCCAGCATAATAACGCCTTGTGCGTCCCAAAATACATGCAGTTGCCATCACCTTGCCAGCAGACGGTTGCGTTTTGAACTTCTTTGGCCTCGGAGACCCCAGCCCTACCCACTGGCGACTTTGAGTTTTATTGAGAATAATAATAAAGGACCGATGCTTCATCTACAGTCACCAGACGTGAAAGAAAACCATCTTCCTTTGACTTAAACTGCTTCAACAAAGCTGATGCTCTGGTCGCCATTTGATCGCCGCTAAAGGATTTTGGGACCCGACGGGCTATTAGCTTGCGCATACCCAAGCGATCGTGTAAAATTGTTGAAACGCTACCATGTGAAATGTGTAATGCTTTCGCTATTTCTTCCATCTTAATTCGCCTATCAGAGTAAAGCAGATCCCGTACTTTGTTACACATTTCTTCATCGGTGACATTTAATGGGCATCCAGGCCTGGTTTCGTCTTTTACTAAAGATGTTCTACCGCGTGTGAATTCCCCCATTCCAGAACTTGTGTATTCGATGGGGCAGAAAACCCATACACATTGGTCAACTCGCAATGTACTTCCTGACCTATTTTCCCTTTCAAATAGAATTTTCGAATTACATCAAGGCGCTCAACTTTTGACTAAAAGCTTGCTTTTGCACTCCGACTCGCGCCGCTTTGCCTGGGTAGGCTTAGATCACCTAAGCGGTTTACATGTATCAATACTCGTGTGCGCGTCGATTTCAGTTCTGGGTGGAAGCATCATGAAGCCCATCTATTTCCTCAAGCCCCGGTTGGCGGGGCCCCAAAACATGTATTGAAACAGTGCATGAAAATCTTTGTTATCTTGGTCAATTGGAAATCGGAAAGGCTGGTTACTGTTTGTTTGTTTGATTTGAGGTTTAACGTCCAAGTCAACACTGTATAGGTCATTTTGGAGACGTCGCTTCCAATTGTGTGGAACTTTTACCCGACATAGAGATGAAATGACTTCTCAAGCCCTGTCACCCAATGAAACCAATAGGGTTTATAAGCATGGACGGACAGACTCGCGACGCTTAGCCTGGGCAGACTTAGATCATCTTAGCGGTTTACCAGTACTCGTGCGCGGTCGGTTTCAGCTCTATGTGGAAGCATCATGCAGCCCATCTATTTCTTCAAGCCCCGACTGGCGGGGCCGCTGGTTACTTATTGACTTGCCCTCGTATTAATTGTTTGTTTGTGCTGAGGATTTACGTCACCATCAATACTAGGCGGAGTGTTCAAATATCTTCCAAGGGTCCAGGTAAGTTGTTTTGCAATAAAAAACTATGAATGATCGTTACATATGTACATTATGACAAAACAACCCAAATCTTCATAGAAACGCTTCAAATGGGACCGCAATGACTTTCTGACGTCATCGTAACATTCTAAAATTCTGCGTTCAGGGCGACAAAGTAACGTCGCTCAACGAAGCGTAAACACAACAAGACCAATCAGTTACAAAGCCCATGTTCAAACGGCACGTGAATTACATGATTTGAACATGAACACTGTTTCTGGCCCTTCAAGAATAGCTCCATTTTACAGACCACCGAATTCTCCTGCTGCAACCCTGGCTTCCATAGAAGATTCCATTGGTCTTGCTTTTGACACAAACATTAGAAATATTTTTATAACAGGAGATTTTAACCTCGATATTTTGAAGCAAGCAATGGGTAATAAAATACGCGGCATATGTCAACATTTCAACTTGGAGCAACTCATAACGGAACCTACACACAAAACGGAGAATTCGTCTTCCGCTATTGATCTGATATTTACTTCCGACAAAAATGCTTTACTTCTAAGCGAAGTTGGTGATCCCTTTCTCGACCAAAACATTATATATCCCTGTCCAGTTTTTTTCGTTCTAAATTTTAAAAAATACATTACACGAGTCTTTCACCGGCATATTTGGCTCTTTGATCGTGGGGACTATCAATCTCTTTCGCAGGAGGTCGAAAATACTAACTGGAATGAGCTAAAAGACAACGACGTTGATACGTATGCAGCAAAATTTGGTCAATCGGATCCTCCATTGCTAACTATTGAAATCAAGAAAATGATCCATAAGAGAAAACGTATATACAACTAATTCAATAAATCAAAAAGCACGGTCGATTTTGACCATTACAAACAAATACGAAATAAAATTATAGGAGAAATTCGTAAATCTTAGCAATTACAAACAGAAAAAATTGGCAAACAAATTAAAGAACGAAGAAATCAAACAGAAAGACTGGTGGAAAACACTAAAACAGTTTATTAAAACCGATCAATCGTCAACACTCCCACCCCTTTACAAAGAAGATAATGTTTATTCAAAAGACGAAGACAAGGCTAGTCTAATGAATGACTTCTTTATAGAACAAACAATGCTAAATGATGACAATGCCTCTCTACCCACTGATGTTCCTCAAGCTCAGAATTTTCTCAGCTTAATTTCAACCACTCCGGCAGAAGTTGAATTAATATTAAAGTCGTTGCAATTAGGTTAAGCAGCTTGTCCTGACTCAATCAACAATCGCATTCTTAAAGAACTAGCTGTTCCTCTATCTGAACCACTCAGTGATCTTTTCAACCTCTCCCTGAGAAAGGGTAAAGTCCCAAATACATGGAAAGAGGCAATCGTGACCCCAATCTTCAAAAAGGACGACCCTTCAATCATATCCAATTATAGACCAATTTCTCTCTTAAGTACTGTAGGCCAAGTCCTAGAAAAATCGTTCATAAGCACCTTTTTAACTGTATTCGTGACAAAAATATACTAACATCTCTTCAGTCAGGATTTATTCCTGGAGACTCTACTGTTAATCAATTAGTCCATATCTACAATACATTTTGCAAAGCTCTCGACGCAGGAAAAGAAGTACGTGCGGTCTTTTGCGACATAGGTAAAGCCTTTGACAGAGTATGGCATAAAGGCCTTCTATTCAAACTACACAACATTGGTATTTCTGGTTCGCTACTGCAGTGGTTTACAGATTACTTGAATAATAGACAACAAAGAGTAGTGCTACCTGGAGCTGCATCGTCTTGGTCTGTTATCAAGGCAGGAGTCCCCCAAGGCTCCATCCTTGGCCCACTTCTGTTTCTGATTTATATTTATGACATAGTTGTAGACATACATTCTTCTATCAGACTTTTTGCAGATGATACTAGTCTGTACATAGTGGTGGAGAACATATATGCAAGCGGCAGCTTAGATTAACTCTGACCTGGCTAAGATTAACTCATGGGCAACGAAATGGCTTGTTTGTTTCAATCTTGCGAAATACGAGTCAATGAGTTTTTCGCGAAAAATAAATAAACCCTATCATCCTCCTATATCAATGAACCAGCAACACATTAACGAAGTACATTCTCACAAGCATTTAGGCCTAACGTTTTCGACCGATTGCACCTGGCACGACCATATAGACAACATCAAAACGAAAGCAGGGTTTCGGATTAATATAATGCGCAAACTTAAATTCACACTCGATAGAAACTCCCTACAAACAACATATACTTCTTTTATAAGGCCACTTCTTCAATATGCCGATGTTGTCTGGGACAATTGAACCCGATACGAGGCGAACGAATTAGAAAAAATTCAAAATGAAGCCGCACGAATCGTTACTGGAGCAACAAAATTTGAATCAATCAACTCTCTTCTCTATGATCTTGAATGGGAATCTCTTGAAGCTCGGAGGCAAAAACACAAACTTGTACTCTATTACAAAATGCAGAATTTTCTCACACCCGATTACCTATCCTCACAAGTACCACTCACGGTAGGCAGTAGCACAGTTTACGAATTGCGAAACAATGCCAAGCTACAGACTGTCAGAGCCAACTCGCAACTTTATTATACATCCTTTCTCCCGTCGGCGGCTCGCAACTGGAACGACTTTCCAGATGACAAGAAAAATGCACCCTCATTAGCAGCTTTCAAGCATAAACTACAGTCTAACGAAAGAAAACCACCGTTTTATTTTTGTGCAGGTAAAAAATTTGGGCAAGTACATCATGCCAGACTAAGACTTAATTGCAGCTCGTTACCTGATCATCTCTTTCAAAAACTATTCCAAATAACTCCTTATGTGCTTGTGGAGCGGTTGAGGACACGAATCATTATCTCATGGCCTCTGAACAGTACACGGACATAAGACAGGACATGTTAAACATTGTCTTAGCTATTTACAAACCTGCTTTAAACATCCTTCTATACGGCAGTACTGATCTCTCTGTTAATGATAACATACAAATATTCTTAGCAGTACAAGATTTTTTTATTAAGTCTAAACGATTTTGTACTTCAAATTTATAATCACAGATTTAAAATGCCTTGCTGGTACTTATCACAGATGTACAAATATGTGTAGTTTTTCTGCATGGGCGCACATACATAAATACATACATGCACCTTCATACCAGAAAAAAAGGTTGTGAAACACATCTACTAACTCGAGCCAAAGTTAAACAGCTACAGCTTCCAATCCAACCGATCATCAGTCTTTGTCTCACATCACGATTCGAAGAGTGCTACTGAGTTTCTGTAATGTATTGTTTCTCTTGAGACAGCCCAAAATCACAAGACTTGATTCTTCAGTGCTAATTACCTAAAAAACCATTCCCCGTGGAGCCATATGCTTTATTTCACTACTATTCATTTTGTAACCAAAATGAAATTAACTTACTAAGATCTTCACAATAACTTCCAAATTCGAACAAACTTGACAATCACAACTATATTTAGTACATTGATATTGTAATCGAGGGATACAGATTTGAATAAGTCATTTGACTTTTTTTCTGAATCCCTTTGTATGATACTTGTATCCATTGTCAACATTATCTGTGTAAAAGATGTAGGTATTATACAAAGAAATAAAGTTAAAACCAATAGCTTCAGACAGCTATGTTCATAGGATTTTATGCAAGAATACACGTGGTAATGGTCAAGTTTACAGATTTATATGTCAAACTGTCCTAATGCGATATTTGGCACCGTGCATTTATTGTACGTTTAATAACAGAACTTTCCATAAAATGGATGTATATTTGTAGTCACGAAAACATCCGGTATATTTCGTTACCTTTTATTGTTGATTGTGTAACAGTTATCAAAATTTGAGTCGGCTCATGAGGAAAGGGTGCTTATTGCAAAGCCAGCCAGTCTCACCAGTCTTCGCTGCTCGCTACACGTAGTGGTTCGGCCCCCGCCCATCGGGGCTTGAAAAAATATATTGGACTGCATGATGCTTCCACGCAGAGCTGAAACCGACCGCACATGAGTACTGGTAAACTGCCTGGAGGCTCTAAGCCTGCCCAGGAAAGGCGGTGCGAGTTGTACCGTCCATGCATATAAACCCTATTGGTTTCATTGGGCGGAAGGGCTTGAGATGCCATATCATCTCAATGTCGGGTAAAAGTCCCACAGAATTGGAAGCAACGTCTCCAAAATGACCTATACAGTGTCGACGCCGTCAGGACGTTAAAGCTCAAATTAAACAAACAAACAAACACAATTACGAAAATATGTCTATACAAATATATTGAGAATTGTGCCAAATTTTGCGATATAAAATTCCGATCCTTTTCAAAATAGATTGTGGTTACTCGTTAGAACCGCCCTGACGAGGCGGTTGTAACGATTCCCACAAAATCTATGTTTATTAGCAGAAATAAGAAAAGTAAATATACCCCTATAAAACCCACTTTTGCGTTTGAGATGGTCAAAATTATACAGGCGTGTTTTTGTGATGAGTCACCTCCGCCCATAGCGGCTTGAACAAAAATATACTGCCGTGGGCTGAATGGTGCTTCCGCGCAAAGCTGAAACCGACCAAACTTAAGGACTAGTAAACCGCATATAATGACGTCAATCATCGGACTGAAAGTGGGTGCCTGAAATAGCCGTTTTCAGTTTTGTAAGTATACATGAAAGTCTGGTTTAATCTTTTCGTTGCGACCCATTGATAGAAACCGTCCTGTCTAAGCGCTTATACAAGTCCAAACGTCGTGATGATACAGAAAGTTATTTTACTTGCTTAACGTATTGATATGGTTCGCAATAAACATTGTTGCTAACGGCGAGGCAAGTTTTTCTTAGCTTACCAGAGCCGAAGGCTCATAGGGAGCATATAGAATAGACGGCGGTGGTCCATCGTGGGCGAGAGTTTATATATTGTTTATGTTGTATTAGCCTGTACAAATATAACAGCAAATCTTGTACAAATGTATTAGCAATTCTGTGCCAGAGCTCTGCCCATGGGCCTTTTTGTGTGCTTGTACAATGTTACAGCAATTCTGTGCCAGAGCTCTGCCGTGGGTTTCCTTTTTTGTGAAAGCTAACACTTGTTATGGGCCTCTTTGTTTCTTTTATAAATATTAGGGTCAAGCTGCAGAGTGGGTGACTATTGTCTGTGGGTGAGTGAGTATTCGAGTTTTACATCTCACCAACAGCTAGGGTCATACGGAGACGGGACCTCGGTTGAAAAACTCATCCGAAAGTCTGGAGAAACCCGGGATCGATCCTGCGATCCATTGTTTACAAGGCGAGTAGTATAAGCATTACACCACGGAGGCTTCTAACTAATGTATGTACTTCCATGTTAAATCCAAAGTCTATAGTGTCTAAGCCCATGGGTTTTAATAAGATATTTCAGAAGAAAATACACTTTGTCACAGACGGCGTCATGACGTTACGTACCAGTAGCTATGTGTTTGTTTGTTTGTTGGAGTTTAACGTCCCTGTCAACACTACTTAGGTCATTTGGGAGACGCTGCTTCAGATTCTGTGGGACTTTTACCCGACACTGATGTGAAAAGACATCTGAAGCCCTGCCGCCAAATGTAACCAGAAGGCTTACATGCATTGGATGATCTGACTCACACCGCTTTGCTAGGGCAGGCTTGGTCCTTCTAAGCGGTTTACCACACACTCGTGTGTGGTCAGATTCAGCTCAGCGTGGAAGCTTCATGCAGCCCAATCTATTTTTCCAAGCCCCGATGGGCGGGGGCGAGTAGCAATGTGTTATTACACGTGTGGTCATATGATATTATGACATGGCGTATTATCCACTAGAAAATAGCGACGTTAAATGATTAATCATGTTAATAGAGGGTCTTACACGATTGGTCGTTTCATGAGATAATTTGTAAAACGAGCCTATGGCGAGTTTCATAAATGTCTTATGAAATGACCACGAGTGTAAGCTTTTGTTTATCATATGACCACTATAAATTGGATTTTATTGCCTTTGAATTTGACAGTTTTTCCACAGAAAATGCATTGTTGATATGGACGTCGTCATGACGTTACTTAATCCCACCAAGGTGTTATTACACGTGTGGTCATACGATTTTTATTATACGACGTTATCCACTGCTTATTAACGACTTCATATGATAAGGATGCTTTCTTCAAGTTTATTTTTGTTCAAAATCATTACCATAACAAGTCCTATAATGAACACTC
Organism: Lucinisca nassula; assembly: GCA_963580285.1. Lineage (NCBI taxonomy): Eukaryota > Metazoa > Mollusca > Bivalvia > Lucinida > Lucinidae > Lucinisca > Lucinisca nassula. The sequence goes on along the minus strand of OY757010.1, from coordinate 147,563,485 downwards.
CTAAAACATCTCTTCATATATAATTGTCGGCCACCGCCCATTGGGGCTTGAAGAAATAAATGGGCTGCAAGATTCTTCCACGCAGAGCTGAAAACGGCCCGCACACGAGTACAGGTAAACTGCTTAGAGGATCTAAGCCTGCCCAGGTAATGCGTGCGAGTCGGACTGTCCATGCTTATAAACCCTATTGGTTTCATTCAGCGACAGGGCCTGAGATGTCATTTCATCTCAATGTCGGGTAAAAGTCCAACAAAATTGGAAGCAACGTCTCCAAAATGACCTACATAGTGTTGACGGGTACGTTAAAAATCAAATCAAACAAACAAATCATATATAATGGATAGTGGGGGATCACAGGTGTATGTAATATTTGTAAAAAAAACATCGATTTTGGGTACTCGTTAGAACCGCTCAATGAGGCGGTTTTAACGAGCACCCATAATATAGATTTGAAACAGAAATAAAACAAATAAAACAACAAAAAGTTCAAATTAACAGCCGTTAACATTAACCCTTTTCACCGCGACTGCTGAACACGAAAGCGCATACCTTTGCACACTTCGGAAACACGCCTATACAAATACATTATAAAGTTTACCCCGAAGGAAACGAAAATTTTAAAATGCAAAATTATAACATTTTTTCTGATTTCTGCTCAAAATATAGATTGTGGGTACTCGTTAGAACCGCCTCATCGGGGCGGTTCTAACGGGTACCCACAATCTATATTTTAGTGCAGAAATAAGAAAAATAAGGTTTACCTCTGTACACCCCAGTTTTACTTTATAAAAGTGGGGTTCAAGGGGTTCAGGATTATATAGGCGTGTTTTCGTGATGAAACAGTGTGGAGATAAGATCGGATCAGGATCTACACTGTTTGTCATGCAGGTTGTGAATTGAACAAATGCAGTGGAATGGCGCTATTGAGACCACCTTAGATTATGGAAAAAATGCTTTTGAAAGCATATTTGCAAGGTTTCAGGTATATTTGCTTTGCGGATTTTACACCCAGGTTGTAGCCCCGCCCATAAATAGAAATAGATAGGCTGCATGATGCTTCCACGCAGAGCTGAAACCGACCGCAGACGAGTACTGGTAAACCGTTTAGAGGATCTAAGCCTTCCCAGGCAAACTTGTATGAATCGTACCGTCCATGCTTATAGACCATATTGGCTTCATTGGGCGACAGGGCTTGAGATGTCATTGAATCTCAATGTCGGGTAAAAACCCTACAAAATTGGAAGCAAATTCTCGAAAATGACCAAAACAGTGTTGACGGAACGTTAAACCTCATATCAAAAATAAATAAATAAATAAATAAATAAATAAATAAATTAAAATAAAAACATCCAGCTTGCTCTAATGGGGGCCCACCTTTTGGACTATTTAAAGCCTCAAAGGTGGTCTTAATATTACGATAACGTGTTGTCCGCGAGACAAAGTGCATTTTTCATATCTCAGAAATGAGGAAAATATGTTATATTTTTCTTTTTATTACCTCAAACATAGATTTTGAGTGCTCGTTTGAACCCGTCCCTAAGGCGGTCCTAACGAATACCCAAAAACTATGTCTTGGAGCAGAAATAAGAAAAATAATGTACATCCCCGTAAACCCGTTTTCTCTATATAAAGTGGGGTTGAGGAGGCGTTCCTTTCACGGACTTGTTTACCTGATGCATAGGATTTTTATTGTACATTAAATCAAGTACAATCGAACTTCAATGGCTCGAACACCATTGGGACCTCGAAAATCTGTTCTAGACAGGGGTTGCTCGAGCCACTGAGGGTAATTGTCAGGAGGCATAACGAGATACTTTTCCGTGGTCTATAATGAAAATGTATGTTGTGTGTACTCATTAGAATCGCCTCATCGAGGCGATTCTAATGAGTACACACAGCATACATTTGCAAGATAAAGTTCTAAAATCTCCTTAATTATCAGGCTCCAATATTTCTTATATAGAGGATTTCACTAGGGGCTCAATAATGGGTTCCACTCAGCCACGGTAAATGGGCCATCGGTGTTCGAGCCATCAAAGTTCTACTGTAATTTGATTGGTTGATGGTTAGCAATGTGTGTGGCTAAATTAATGTATGCAGCGGGATAAATGTTAAAGCATTACACTACAGGGACATGTTGACCTAATGTTTTTTTTTTTCTTCTTTTTTTCACCACGTTTATTTTGTACTAAAAGCGTCACTTAATTTTTGTCATTTCTGATGAATGATTTATGCCTTTTCTATACTCGATTTGAATAACCTTTTGTGATCTTTTGTTATTCAATGGCAACATCTGGAACCACAACTGGTGTAAACTGAATGATAAAAGTAATAAATCTCTAAGTAATTAATTGATAATTGTTCTTTTTGTGCTTATATGTAATTGATATAATAAACTTCCATAAACCCTAAAAAAGCTGCGGAAACTTCTAGACAACACGTGAGTCTATTTTTGAGTCAATTCGTACAACCAACCATCTGTTATTGGCCACGTGAAAATAAATCCATAGCATTGCTAGTTTTCTTCGTCTAATTTCAGATCGCTGTGTACAAAAGTAAAATATTGACTGGGCTCGTGAACCTGGACATTGGCAAGCAGTGTCAACCATGATCAGACGCCTCAGAATGCGTCTAATCAGAGTCGACACTGTTTGCTTACAGTACAGGAATTTAAGGGTTAACCGGAACAGTCTAAGTCCCCGTTCAGACACAATTTTGTGGCCTACTATCGGCCCACACACGCCTATATAATCCTGACCCCCTTGAACCCCACTTTTATAAAGTAAAACTGGGGTTTACAGGGGTAAACCTTATTTTTCTTATTTCTGATCGAAAATATAGATTGTGTGTACTCTTTAGAACTGCCTCGTTTAGGCGGTTCTAATGAGTATCCACAATCTATATTTTGAGCAGAAATAAGAAAAATATCACGATTTTTTGTATATGTTTTTCTTTTTTTCGGCGATGTATTTGTATAGTCGTGTTTTCCTAATAAACCTTTAAAACGCTGCGGAAACTTTTAGACAGCATGTGTGTCTATTTTTGGGTCGATTACAAACTACAGAAACTTACCATCTGCTATTGGCAAGTGAAAATAAATTCATAGCATTGCTAGTTTTCTTCCTGTAACGCCAGAACGCTGCGTAAAAAGTAAAATATTAACTGGGCTCGTGAACCTGGACATTGACAAGGGTTTATATGCGGGAACGGTCCGACCCACAGCACTTTGCCTGGGCAAGCTTAGACCTTCTAAGCGGTTTATCAGTACTAATGTGCGGCCGGTTTCAGCTCTGCGTGGAAACATCATGCAGCCCAATCTATTTCTTCAAGCCCCGATGGGTGAGAGCGAACATCATTCAAGATACCCGCCACTATAACATGTTATAGAACATGTTTTCTTGCACACCGGACAAGGAAATCCGTGATTTTACCCTGGGATAGAAATTCATGTTCTGACCCTGGTGTTCCGACCCAAAGTCGAATATAATCGCGTGTTTGATAAATGCACTGGTTGATTACGACCTCGTATGCGCTGTCGTTAAGGTTGACGTCACAGCAACGTTACAAAACATTCCTGCAGTGTCAACACAATATGGCGGACGTTGGTAACCGAAGTGACTGCAGCATAAAAAAATCCGCTTTAAGAAATGGAATGTATGCAAGAAAAAGAATCCAATATGGGTGTGAGGGGTGGATAGAAAAATCCGTCCCTCGGGATCACTGTCCGGCATCACGAGGCTTGCCGAGTGATGCCGGATAGTGATCCCGAGGGACGGATTTTTCCATCCATCCCTCACACCCATATAAGATTTTTATAATACTTTTCTTATTATTCGTCATAAAAAATAGACGCGATACATGTACAGTGAAAATACAATGGTTGGTTCGAACCTCTTCTAGCGTCCCTCGAACATTTTCCCATGACTGCAGACATTTGCATATCTTGGATGATGTATAGAGACAGTTCTGATTTATCTTGAAAATGAATGTTACAGTGGTTTAGCCATTGAAGTGCCACTGCATTGCATGTGAATAGACGAGTCGCATGTAATGCTAAGCCTTCTTTTCTCTGAAAAATGAAAACAAAAATACAAAGATACTTTGAAAGTTTTGAGTTGGGCTTTAAAGGTTCCGGTAACAAAACTGCAGCTGTTTCTTACGGCTCTGCAAAATAAATGTTACCATTGAACAGGTGACGGGAAATGGATACACCTTCAGGGGAGGCAACTCCTCCAAAATCACTTTTGACTCCCGTCTCAATACGGGTCAACTCTTAAAGGAAAGAATGTGGGAGCACATTCTTTCCTTTAAGAGTAGACCCTTTTTTCCGTGGGACAGAGTTTAAAGAAAAGTGAACAGGAAGTCCCGAAAGTTGTCTACCTTTGAAAAATGGCGAACGAATCTGCCAGGTGCATCCATTCCCCTTAAAACGTTTACTTTTGAACATCATTGTGGTCCAGCAGTTTTCTTCCGAATCGTTTTCGCGTAACTAAGTATATACGTAATAATTATACCCCCGACATACGAAGTATGTCAGGGGGTATATAGTTTTCGTCTTTCCGTCCGTTCGTTGGTTGGTTCGTTAGTTAGTTATTTCGTTCGTTCGTTCGTTTGTTCGTACTTCCGTCTGTCCCGCCGTTCGTCAACCTTTACGTCAAAGTTTTGCGTTTAACCTTTTTGATTGCTCATATCTCTGTAACCACATGTTAGATTCTCTTCATATTTGGTAAAGGCTATCTCTATCGCATTACCTTTCATATGGAATATCTAAGCCCCTTTGTCAAGCCCCTGGGTGGGCTGTCCGTCCATTTGTCAACTTTTACGTCAAAGTTTTGTGTTAAACCTTTTTGATTGCTAATATCTCTGTCACCACATGTTGGATTCTCCTCATATTTGGAACAGGATATCTCTATAGCATTACCTTTCATATAGAATATCTAAGCCCCTGGGTCAAGCCCCTGGGTGAGCTGTCTGTCAGTTTGTCAACTTTTACGTCAAAGTTTGTGTTAAAATTTTTTGATTGCTTATATCTCTGTAACCTCATGTTAGATTCTCTTCATATTTGATACAGAATATAGCTATAGTATTAACTTTCATATGGAATATCTAAGCCCCTGGGTCAAGCCCCTGGGTGGAGCTAGGGGTCAATACTTTGGACTTACATATTTTGATTACGTCCAAGTTTTGTGTTAACTGTTTTGATTTAAACAATATTTATTAGAATAAATTCACATGTATACTTCGCATAAAAGTATATGGTACAGGATTTGATAACTGTTTTCATTATACTCCACGTATACAAAGTATATCAAAGGTTATAGTTTTTGTCTTTCCATCTGTTCATTATTAGTTAGTTTGTTCTTTCTTTATGCTGTGACCCTTGTCAGATTTGTCAGCTTATATATTGGTCCTTGTGATCTTAGAAACTACAGCGACTAAACTGTTAATGTTTGCATAATACAATAATAAATGCAAGTAATAATAAAAATGCATTGCTTTATTATGCCATTATACAGCTACTTTAATTCAGCAAATGTTCCATGACAGCCTATTCTATGTTTGTTGTTTCCAGGTAAAATTATTCCAAATTGCAACAAACTTTGAATTTTTATTATTCAGCAAAGACAAGCAGTTTCATCTTTGGATATGATAAATTATACTATATTTGTTGAAATGGAATAGTTATTCTCAGTGAACTAAATGGAAAGTTTATATGGAAAGGTTCAGTGCTACAAACAAATTTTCATTTCCACTTAAAAGGGATGGCACTGGTCGGGGGTATACGTACCCCACTGGGCACTTTCTCTAGTTCCATTTGTATTTATTATAAGTTATTTTGATTCTTGGCGGTGAACATCGGATCACAATACCCGCCTGGCTCCTGGCGAAAACATCACGTGAACAAGTCCGTGAAATGAACACCCCCTAAACCCCACGTTATATAGAGAAAACTGGAGTTTACGGGGGTATACACTATTTTTCATATAACTGCTCCAATACATAGGTGGTAGGTACTCGTTAGAACCGCCTCAATGAGACGGTTCGAACGAGCACCCACAACCTATGTTTGCAGCAAAAATAAGAAAAATATCAAGGATTTTCATAAGAAAAACAGCCATTTTGGAGATGTGAAGAAATGCACTTTGTCGTACGGGTGTGTTAGCGTAATGATTTGCCCACTCTCCGAAAAAAAAAAAAAAAAAAAAAAAAGGAGACAAGGCTCATGCTCGTAATTATCGTCCGGGGTCCCTGACCTGTGTTCTGTGTAAATTGCTTGAAAAGACGTCGTTAGTTTTGAACAACTGGCCCCTGGTTAACAAGTCCGTGTACTGAACATCCCTTTAAACCTCACCTTATACAGAGAAAGTGGGGCTTAAGGCGGTATTCATTATTTTCCTTTGTTTTTTGCCCAGACACATTAGTTGGTTCTCATTAGAATGAGCGCCAACAATCTACATTCCCTGCTAGCATTCTACATAAATCTACAGCGGGCCGTTAGCGGCCCGTCAGCTACCCTGACGGGCCGCTAACGGCCCGCTGTAGATTTATGTAGAATGCTTACTGGGTTTAGACTAGAAATAAGAAAACTATCGAACATTTTCATCTGACAAATGCTAGTTCTAGAGAGGAAGTAGGTCATTATTGCACTCGAGTGTGTTATCGTAAAGAACAATGAAATCCGCATCGATATCTTCGCTGTTTGCGAGGAAAAAACTGTGCAAACATTACGACAACACGCCCATACAAATACATTGTAAACTTTACTGCCGAAAAAACTAAAATTTTCAGATGAAAAATTGTAATATTTTTCTTATTTCTGCTCAAAATATAGATTGTGTGTACTCGTTAGAACCGCCTCGATGAGGCGGGTCTAATGTGTACTCGTTAGAACCGCGTCGATGAGGCGGTTCTAACGAGTACCCATAATCTATATTTTAGAGCAGTAATAAAAAAATAAGGTTTACCCCTGTAAACCCCAGTTTTACTATATAAAAGTGGGGTTTAATGGGGTCAAAAGGTTTAGTGATGAGGTTAAACACTCACTATGAATTGTATTTCATCCTTTTTGCACACATACAGTTGTTATACGCCTCGCCAGTTATCTTTGCTACATGTAGGTGATACCAGTGCACACCGAATGGAATCTTTATTGAATTGTATAGCTGTACTATGTCAGAGTGTGTGTGTGTGTGTGTGTGTGTGTGTGTGTGTGTGTGTGTGTGTGTGTGTATGTGTGTGTGAATTCGGGTTTAATCGCTTTCAACAATTTTTCAGTCATATCAAGACGGTGTCTGGTTGCGAGAGGGAGCTCAATGCTCACTTTTATAGTGCTGCCTCACTGAAGACACATTACATGATACCACACCCAGTCACATTATCCTGACACTGGGTCGACCAGTCCTAGCTCTACGCCGTAAATCTGAGTGCCAAGCGAGGAGCAGCTAGTACCATTTTTAACGACTTTGGTATGTCGCGGCTCGGGATCGAACCCGTGACCTCCCGTTCCCCGGAGCGAACACTCTACCAAGTGAGCTATCGGGGCCGGTACTATGTCAGAGTGTTCTGGTTTAGTTTATACTTTGTTTTATCAGACAATATTATATAGAATAATGTTGTAATAGTGCGTCATTGATGACAGTTGACACTTTTAACGACTCTCTTCATGCAGTATATTTTGAACAGAGTATTAAGAAATTCTAATACAGAGGACCCGCGTTATATCGACAGTATTTGTTGACTATTATTGTGAAGTTATAATGCATTTGCCGTTATAAAGAATCCCAGTTAGGATTATGATAGGTTATAAAAGGTCTTTTCCACACAATTACTCCAAGAAACAAATGTTATAGACATTTGTTAGAATCGCCTCGATGAGGCGATTCTAACAAATGTCTATAACATTTTTTTCTTGGAGTATTCGATGAGGCGATTCTAACAAATGTCTATAACATTTGGTTCTTGGAGTATTAAATTACAAATATTTTTCATGGCTATGGATTCCTTTTGGGTATTTCCAACCCGAGGGAAGCCCTAGCCGCTCGGAATTGAGGCTAAACCTTCAGCTAAGAATTCATCTGAAATTGTCGTTATAACTGGTTTTACCGTTATAACGAATCCCGTTATAACGCGGGTCCTCTGTAAAAGGACTACTCACCAAAACATCAACAAACATTACCCATCCTCATATGCCACAAAAAGGCTGCTCGTTAAAGGAGTAACCATTATTAAAGGGCCCTGTCCATTCCTCTATCTCAAAATCGTCTCCTTTCAAGCATGGTAGCAAAATCTTTCACACGGTATTAAATCCCTTATATAGTGAAACAAGTAAAAAGTGCAAATAGTGCAAAAAAGGAACGTTAATATTATTAAATGCAAAAGAGGCATTTTTTTCGATGTGACAACTCCATAAAGAGATGCATCAGACAATTTAATGCTTTGAATTAATTGCCTTAACGATAATGTTACCGATATGTCCTTGGGTTTCGTTGATAACACAAATAATGAAGGAAATTATCAAGAGGGGCATCATGAGCAAACCTGCAACATGCCTTCAAAGAACCGAAGAAGAATCAACATACACTTGCTAAACTTATAAGTCACATTACATGAATGTAACAGCCCACATGTATATCATGTTACCATATGTACGCATTACAGAACCAGCAAATATGACTGTATAATATGGTTATTTGAATAAACAAACAGAATACTGTGTAAATTAATTTGATATGTTCAGGATTAATTGTTCTTTTACATATTTTTATCTTGTACCAGTTAGGCGTACTTTGGCATTATTCGGTAATAATGAATGAATACTTCCATTCAAACATACTTAATGTATTTTGGTTTTAAAAACCTTTCAAGATTAGTATTTCTCTTATATCGACTAGTTATAGTAGAGGGGCTGGGGCATGGACCCAATGAAGCCCTGGTTGGTATCACGCAATGCGTCTTATCAATAGGAACAGAGACATATGATTAAGCGGTGGGGATATGAATGGTTCCTTAGATATTAGGCCTTTTAAGAAATGGAGCGATTGTGGCATGGCGGATCTCAGAAAGCCCAAGATTGTTGTCTCTGAATGTGTCTTATCATAAGGACCAATAATATATATGGTTAAAGGGTGGGGATCTGAACGGTTTCTGAGATATGAAACCCTTTTATGGTGTGACTGAGTGTGTGTAATAATAATGAACAAGAATATAATTATATAATTATGGGGTTGGGATTTGAATTGTTTCTAAGATATATGGCCTTTTATGAATTGGAGGGGTGGGGCTTGGCCCAACACATTGCCCCTGCACAAAGGGATTCCCAGGTTGGTGTGAATTAAAGATTCTTATCATTAGGAACAAGAATATATATGGTTAAGAGGTGGGGATCTGAACTGTTTCTGAGAAATATAGCTTTTAATTAAGTAAAGGGGTCGGGCATGGCCCGTTGCGTCCCGGGGGACGCCCGTGCTGGTGTCACTGATTGCGTCTTATCATAAGGGATTTAGGGGTGGGGTCCTGGACAGTTTCACAGATATATGGCCTATTGTGAAGTGGATGGGCGGAGCATGGCCCCTGTGCGCCTCGGGTGACCCCTAAGTTGGTGCCACTGAATATGTCTTATCATAAGGAACAAGAATATATATGGTATAGGGGTGGGGATCTTTAAGGGTTCTGGGATATTGGGCCTTATATAAAGTGGAGGGGGTGGGGCATGACCCCCGGCATATCCCAGGGACCCTCCAGGTTGGTGTCACTGACTTCGTCTTGTCAAAAGGAACAAGAATATATATGGTTTAGGGGTGGGTATTGAATGGTTTCTGAGATATTTGGCATTTTATGAAGTGGAGGGGTCGGGGCATGGCCCCGGAACAACCTTGGGGCCCCCAGGTTGGCATAAAAGCAAATGGCTGAGAGAAGTTTACTCAAGGAAAGGAGCAGTCTCTATAAGGCTATTTTCATGGCCACAACCGATTTCCTTTAAACTTTGTAGCTACAAATTGGTACATATTGGCTGTCTAATGGTGAATTTTTAGACTCTTTGGTCCACTGGTTTTTGCTGAATACACTATTAAAGCGGGTGGGGTATTGTCACCCCATCAAGGGTATACCAACAAAAATGTTATTATTTTTGTTCAAAGTGCATGACTGGAGGCGATGTTTGCCGTACGCTTACTACCCTTTTAGGCATAACAGCCGGTGATAACAGTCTTATAAATATCAAACAAGAGAAGAGTTTATACGCGCTTGTAAGTTGTACCCAAATATCAGTAATTTTTATTCCCCAACTTTACGAAAAACCACAACACCTTTACAGTTTTCAACTTATTTCAAAGATCTTTCATAAATATAATGTTGATGTAATAGTCATTCTAGGTATATGTCAGAGTTATTGTTAGTTCATAAAACTTAAAGTGTTACCTGCCCCTGAAATTGGATTTTACCCATTTTTTAAATCGGAGTGCATTTAACCGTTTGTAGTACTCACAACTTCATTTGAAAGTGAATAAACCGATTCCATGCAAATATTATTAAATAGATGTGGACAAGGAAGTCATTTGGTTTAAAAGTGCATGCTAGTATTTCCTTTTTTTTTTTTTTTTTTTGTTATTTATGAACTCTTAATTTCCATGTGCAAATGGAACATTTGTCAACTGTCAAACATTTTTGACCACTAAAGCAGGCTTTGCTCATGTTGTGGAACCTCATTTTAGACTGATACTGTGCTTAAATATAAGCCTGTATGGTCTCACGACATGTTTAAGAATTTGTTAATTTACTGATCTTCCTCTGAATCGCTAGATGTACTCCATGTGTCAACAGCAGCATCATAAACAAAATCAATATGTTCCCGGCTTGGTTTTTCTTCACTATTTTCTGTTTTGTTCCTGTAATATCCCAAATACCAGAGAACAGAAGCCACATGTGCGCAACATCCCACGATAAGAGCTCCACTTCTGCACCCACAATACCATCCAGTGATTGGGTTCAGTCCTTGTGTATATTCAACCCACATGTTATATGTTTTATTAGACGTGTGGGGAGAACGTATCTGTGCTTTGAGAACACCATCTTCTTCTTTGTGTGCCATTATCTCATATAATCCATTGTCGTCAAAATGTTCATCTGTGTAGGATTTGGCTTGTTTCAGCTGGTATATACCCAGTTTCAAATCCCTGAGTTCATCTTCAGTCATCTCAGAGAAATTCTCAAGTGTCTCATCACTGATCTTTTCCCAAATAACCCGTTTTTTTATCCCAGCCATTTTTTGTCGTGCCTGCTATTAGCATGGCACGATATAGGCACCCGGTTTTCCGTCCGTTCATCCGTTCGTTAGTCCGTTCGTCCGTTCGTCAAGGCGTCATCAATTGCGACCACCCTAGCGTTCACCCTAATGGTCAAGTTTATTTCTCAAGAACTATAAAAGCTTCATTAGTGATACTTGGTACAAACTTGTATCTGGGGATGACAACTTACATGCAAGCATCCATATTTGACCTTGACCTACATTTCATGGTTCACCTACATTTCATGGTTCACTGACTTTTTAAATCATGCGACCATCCTAGCGTTCGCCCTAATGGTCAAGTTTATTTCTCAAGAACTATAAGTAGAAGTAAAACAAAGATCAGGAATTGATACAATTAACTTACTCCACCCATAAAAGACACCAAAAGAGCTTCATTAAAGATATGTGGTGCAAACTTGTATATGTGGATGGCAACTTGAATGCAAGCATCCATATTTGACCTTGACCTACATATGATGGTTCACTGACTTTGTAAAATATTGCGACCACCCTAGCGTTCACCCTAATGGTCAAGTTTATTTCTCAAGAACTATAAGAGCTTTTTAATGATACTTGGTAAAAACTTGTATCAGGGGATGGTAACTTAAATACAAGCATCCATATTTAACCTTGACCTATATTTCATGGTTCACTGACTTTGTAAAATATTGTGACCGCCCTAGCGTTCACCCTAATGGTTAAGTTTATTTCTCAAGATTTATAAGAGCTTCATTAATGATATTTGGTGCAAACTTGAATCTGGAGATGGCAACTTAAATGCAAGCATCCATATTTGACCTTGACCTAAATTTCAATGTTCACTGACTTTGTAAAATATTGTGACCACCCTAGCGTTCACCCTAATGGTTAAGTTCATTTCTCAAGAATTATTAGAGCTTCATTAATGATACTTAGTACAACCTTGCATTTGAGAATGGGATCTTTTTAGCAAGCATCTATGTTTGACCTTGACCTACATATCATGGTTCGATGACTTTGCGCCTAAACAGGCGCGACATAGCCTTCGGCGGAATTCTTGTTACAACCTTATCCTGCAGCTCATTTGGAGTTTTTGCTAGGGCCATCATTCTTCTAGCAATTACTTTGCCTGAATATTTGCTTGTTACCAAAGGTGGTCTAAATGCATTGCACAATGAGCAAACAATCCTTACATAGTCGCCAACATATGGTATTTGACTATTGGGCATTGTGTTGCTGTGGGCTTTCCACTTTTTAATTCTCCCATTAGCTGATTCGACAACCCATCTCACCTTTGTAGCTAGCCTTGACTCATTTGCCTCTTCAGTCGTATGTTGCTTCTGAGATTTGTTTAGGAAGTGAGGCATATGAGAATTGATTCCAAAATCCTTTAGTATATCTATAGCATCCCTGAAGCCACGGTCTACAACGAGAACATCATCTTCTTCAAACCAGTCAGTAATATTTTCTGCATTAGTCTTTAACATGTGTTCGGTAATCTTAGCATCTGTGTTTTTCCCATCTGCAAGATATGGTCCCATCACAGTCAAAATGTAACCATCAGTGGCCACAAGCATCATAGGTTTCAGCAAAGGCTGTCCTTTATGTACGGAATAAGATCTTCTCTGAAATGAGTAGTTTCCACTGTTCTCAATATATATGTATGATCCATTAGTCACTGCGATTGCAACATCAGAATTTGAATCCCCAAATAGGACATTTGCAAAAGTTGATGTATGATTCAGGGATGTTAGAGAAATACTAAAGGGTTATGAAATCAGTTCTCATATGCTTCACTTCCTAAACAAATCTCAGAAGCAACATACGACTGAAGAGGCGAACGATTCAAGGCTAGGTACAAAGTGAGATAGGTTGTAGAATCAGCTAATGGGAGAAATTACAAAGTGAAAGGCCATAGCAACAAAATATCCAATAGTAAAATACCATATGTTGGCGACTATGTAAGAATTGTTTGCTCGTTTTGCAATTTGTTTAGACCACAAGGACTGAATCCAATCACTGGATGGTACTGTTGGTGAAGAAGTGGTGCTCGTACCGTGGGATGTTGTGCTCATGTGCTTGCTAGCATGAACTATTAAATCAAATGACTTCTTTGTGCACATCCATTCAATTATATTTGCTTGGAATCGGTTTATTCACTTCCAAATGAAGTTGAGTATTACAAACGGATAAATGCACTCTGATTTAAAAAAAGGGTAAAATCCAATTTCAGGGGCAGGTAACTCTTTAAGTTTTATGAACTAACAATAATTCTGACATATACCTAGAATGACTATTACATCAACATTGTATTTATGAAAGATCTTTGAAATAAGTTGAAAACTGTAAAGGTGTTGTGGTTTTTCGTAAAGTTGGGGAATAAAAATTACTTATATTTGGGTACAACTTACAAGCGCGTATAAACTCTTCTCTTGTTTGATATTTATAAGACTGTTATCACCGGCTGTTATGCCTAAAAGGGTAGTAATCATACGGCAAACATCGCCTCCAGTCATGCACTTTGAACAAAAATAATAACATTTTTGTTGGTATACCCTTGATGGGGTGACATTACCCCACCCGATTTAATAGTGTATACAGCAAAAACCAGTGGACCAAAGAGTCTAAAAATTCACCATTAGCCAGTCAATATGTACCAATTTGAAGCTACAAAGTTTAAAGGAAATCGCTTGTGGCCATGAAAACAGCCTTATAGAGACTGCTCCTTTCCTATAAAATTTTCAAAATGTCTGCAATTACTTGGCAGTAAATGCCATTTTTCAATTTTCCACATTATAAGTCTATTTGAAATATGAGTTGAAATAGCAACCGAACTAATAATCCGAGTTTCATAAAAACACATACTTTTAATCCCCCCGCCGAAGGATGCTACAGATGAAATTCGGGTCCAATCGGCCCAGTGGCTTCAGAGAAGATGTCGTTTGAAAGTGTTGCTGTCACAAGACAGACGACGACGACGCAGACGACGACAGACAACTGCCTATCATATAAGCTCCCCCGGAGCCTTCGGCGCTGGTGAGCTAACAAAATGTCGGTGGAAGAGCCCATTTACATATTCTTTGACCTAAATCAGAGGTAGGCGAGTACCAGAGTAACGGAACGAAACACACCTTAGCTTCCGATACAGAAATTGGCGTGACCTGAGCTCGAACGACAATGTTTAAGACACAACAATCTTTACCACTGATCCATAGACAACAAGTTCGCTTTACGCAGTTAAAATGCAACTGGGGTATTTTCACACATTGGCCTCTGTTCAAGTTCTGTCAGTTTATGACCTTTCGAATTTCACCGAGGCCACTGTTTATATTATTAGAAATCTCCTTTATATTGTTAGAATACTCCATCGGCTTGTTGATTGTACTTCAAGAAACGTTAGGGAGACAGTTACATATAGGCCGAAGGTTTCTTTATAAATCCCACTTTATTTTGGTTGCTTCAAATGTAACATAACGTACAACAATACAATATTTACCGGGATCTGACAGTAAGCCTTAGCTTGTCTGAAAGTCATCTTGTGGCAATAAAGATATGTGACGATGCTTAACAGTATAAGCATCAACATTCTATACAGAAGTGTAAAATACACAATTTATGTGAATAGTATGTGAATAAATACGTATACCAATTTCACTATGCATGTTACATATATGACCTTATCACGTTACATATATGACCGTATCAATATATTACCGTGTACAGTTCCTAATGTTTAGAATAGAAGTGCAGGCAGTGGGTCAGGAATCGATGCAATTCCCTTACAACTCCAATTTAAGAAAACACCAATCAATATGTTCAATGCGTTTACACGGCCGTGTACATACATCCATGGAATCTTACTTAATTTATCTACTTTATTTAGAGAAATCAGTGCTAGAAGAAATACAAAAAAAAAAAAATTATCACCCGCACTTGTTTTTCAGTATTGTAATGTCTAGAACACAATTCTGTTTCTTTCGGACAAGTCAAACCCCAATTTAAGAGGTACCGTGATTTTTTTTTTTTTTTTTTTTTGAGTTTTTCGACAGACCTAGTCTCCAATTACGATGCACCTGATTCATTATATATTTAATTGGACAAATCTTGCCCCATTTAAGGATTGAAGGTGGATTTCAGGTCTATCCCATAATTTTAGAGGTTCCTGGTTGATTTTATTTTCTGACAGGTCTAACCTCCATTTAAAAGGTGCTTGATTTCATGTTTATTTGGACAGGTCTAGCCTCCTCTAAGAGTTGCATGGTTAATGTCATGTTTATTTGAACAGATTTATCCGCAATTAAGTGTTACCTGATGGATTCCATTATACATGTTTATTTATTTTTTATAATGTCTAGCCCCTATGTAGAACCATTTATTATAAGCTTGATTGATTTTATGCTTCTTCGGACAAGTCTAATCCTTGCTGATTGACTTTTATATTTATTTGGTCGGGACGTGTGTCATTTAAAAGGTGGCTGGTTGGTTTGGATTTTATTTGGACAGGTCTAGCGCCTAGATAAAGAAAGATAACAGGTCTAGCTCCATTTTTGAAGGTTTCAAACTAATTTAATGTTTGGTTCGTGCCTCATAAGTTTCTTGTTTATTTGGACAGGTTTATTTTAGGGGTTCCTGATTAAGTTCTTGCTTATTCTCCATGTAAATGTTACCTGATTAATTTAATTATTATTATTATCATTATTTGTTTTCGGTGATCGCATTTATGAGTTGTCTGACGGATTTAATATTTGTGTACAGTTCTAGATTTCTCACCTTAGATGAAGATGAATAATTGCATGCTTGGTTCGACTGGTCAAGCTCTCAATTTAAGATGTAGTTGATTTTGGACATTTGCGACCTACATTTTAGACGTTTTTGATTAAGTTCCTTTTTATTTGGACAGATAATGCCCTAATTTTAGATCATCCTAATTGACTACATGAGCGCGTATTTTAGAGATTTAAGAGATCCTGGAAAATTTAATGTTTATTTGGACACGTCTAGCCACCATGTTAGAGTTGTCTGATTGAATTAATATTTATTAAAGGCATAGCCCAAATGTCAAGCGGAGCGACATTAATTGCATGTTTATTTGCACAGGTCTTGCCCCCACTTATTTATTTTTTTTAATTGATTTCAAAACTAGGCCCAAATTTAAGAGGTGGTTGATTGATTTTTTGTTTCTGTTTTACAAATCTGGCAAGACCCGACTGTTTTATGTTTATTTTGACAGGTCTGACCTCCATTTAAGAGGTGTGTAACTGAATTAAATAAAGGTTTTTCTGGACTGATCTATTCCAATGTAAGAGTTACCCATTTATTATCAGTTGTATTTTGTCGAGTCGGGCCTCCATTTAAGGGTTTTGGGATAGATGACGTAATTATTTGGACATGTCTAGATCACAGTTTAGGAGGTAACTAAAAACAAACTCCATCCGTGTTTGGATATGTCCCGTCTCAAGTCAGGAGGTGTCTGGTGTATGTTTATTTGGATAAGTCTAGCCCCAATATTAGCGGTGCCTGGCTAATGCCATGTTTATTTGGAAAGACTAGTCTCTTTTTAGGAGATGCCTTACTGAATCAATGTTTATTTGGACAGGACGGCATCTCTGTATTATAGGTAGCCTATTCCATGTTTATTTGGACATGCCTAACCTCCATATATGAGATACCTGACTGGTTTTGTAGAAGTATATTTGGACAGGTCTAGCAGCAAGTACAGGTTTAGATCAATTTAAGAGGTACCTGGTAAATTTAATGCTTAATTGGTTAGCCCCATTTGATTGATTTGGTTTTTAAGGTAACCGCGCGCTAGAAGCACATTTGGGCTTCCCCTAGCCTCCATTTAAAATATGCATATTATATATATAAGTAGTTTAGGTCGTTGTACCAAAGCGTTAATCCAAAATCATTAATCCATAGACAAATGGCAAATATCAATGTTCAGATCAATAGACATGGACTTAGAAGAGTGTAATTAGGTAATGACTGATTTTATGTTTATTTTGACAGGCTTGTGCCCCTTGTAAGAGGTGCCTGGTTAATTTCGTGATTTTTGACAGGTCTTGTCGTCATTTAAGAGATGCATGGTGAAGTGCATGTATACCATGTCTGATTCTCAGTTCATTTTACAAGTTAGATTCTCAAATCGCTGCAAATCGTGTTTTCAGACTCTTCAAATTTTCATCATCGCTGTTAAAGTTTTATTAGATTGCTTTCACTTATGTTTGGTGCTGTTCAATTTTTAAATGCTTTCATTTAATGCTTCTGTGTGTCCTCATAATTTAACTGAGTTGCCAACTGTTTGGGAAAGGGCTGCCAACTCGGCGTGTCGACTGTGATTATGTTGTCTGTTAAGATGTGTGTAAAATCGATTTAAGCCCCCCCCCCCACCCCCAGTGGAATTCGACTGGGGAATTCGTTTCCGCTGACCGTTCAAAGGCGGTCGTGGTTTATTTTTGTTATGGTTTGTCTTTGGGTGTTTGTGTCGCTTATATTATTTGATTTTGGATAACCTATTGGCCATTTTGTTGGCCAGTAACTATCCTTTTGGCTTTCCGCTATTGATGTTTCCATTAGGGCCTATTGTTTCATGTTTGTGTTTCTTTCCCTTTGGTGTCTCTTATTGGAGCTGTGGGTTAATTGTATCGATTCCTGATCATTGCCACCACTTCTATTTTCTTGCACACCAGACAAGGAAATCCGTGATTTTACCCTGGGATAGAAATTTATGTTCTGATCCTGGTTTTCCGACCCAGGCAACTAACATAAATGCGCTTCAATTCTATTCAACTGCCGGAACAACTTCCGCACTATTTTTATTTTGTGAACAATATACATGTGCGAGCTGTCAAAACTAACCGGGGGTGTTGTGCGAGAAAAAGAATCCAATATGGGGTTCTGCTGTAGATGGGCGTTTCCAACCCTCGGGATGACCGTGCTGAGCGGAACCTCAGCGAAGCCTCGGTTCCGCTCAGCACGGTCATCCTTCGGGTTGGAAACGCTCATCTACAACAGAACCCCATATCAGATTCTTATATTATCCGTCCTTCTCTTTGATGCTTGGGATAGGCTTTGGGTTCTGTTTTGATCAGTTCCTGAAGTATCTTCACTCATTTAATTCCAATTTATCAAGGATTTGTAGAAAATAATCTCATGTCAAAGCTTCACTGTTTTTGATCTGGGTTTATATCATTTGTTCAATTTATGGCAATTATAAAGAGCAAGCGTAATATTGCGATAACATAGCCATGTGACAAGGTATCCATGTGACATAGTGCATTCTTTCATACCTCTATAAAGTTTCTTTTTTTCTGATGTGAATTTTTGATATATACCTTATTTATACTCCAAACATAAATTGCGGATGCTGTTGGCTTGGTTTGTTTGTTTGTTTTGTTTGATTTGTCGTTTAACGTCCCTGACAATACTGTGTAGGTCATTTTGGAGACGCTGCTTCCAATTTGGTGGGATTTTATCCGACAATGAGATGAAGTGACATCTCAAGCCCTGCCGCCCAATGAAACCAATATAGTTTATAAACATATGAACGGTCTGACTCGCACCGCTTTGCTTGGACATGCTTACATCCTTTAAGCGGTTTACCAGTACTTGTGTGCGGTCAGATTCAGCTCTGTGTAGAAGCATCGCGCAGCCCCTCTATTTCTTCAAGCCGCGATGGGCTGGGGCCGCTGTTGGCTTGGAGTAAAAAGACATTTTAATCCTTATATATAACATATAAACAAATCTGAAATCCCTATAATTGTACATGGAGCTGCCGAAAGATGACAAGTGGAAGCTTCTATGTGTCATGCTTGAGTTTCATTTTATTATTGTCAGTTAAATTTTGTAAATATTGAGGGTCATTGATTAGGCCTGAATGGATCGAACCCGTGACCTCCCATTCCCCGGACCGGACACTCTACGAACTGATGAAGCCTTACGAGATGTGTTTTGGTGCAAAATGATCGGAAGGAAAAATGTCTGCCATTAATTTCAAAGGTAATGGTCTTGTGAGATTCAAATAACAATATTTATGTCTGTACAGGTGTTCTGTTGAGCTAATTTTGATGCATACTTAATACTATTAACAATCTTCTATTCCGCTAAGTGGGACAACCTGTTGGTTCTTATACTAGAAATCACCCTCTTAAGATACAAAAATTTTTGAAATAAACTCAAAAGTGTCTTTAAGTGCTGCAGTTTTTCAATGCCTGTAGAAAAAAGGAAAGATAAAAAAAAAAAAAAATGAAATGATACATGAGAAAAGGACCCTCACCAATCTCCGATTTAGAAAATGCGCATGCGCAACCAACTAACATGCCTAGAGGTATGCCCTCTTGCATGAATCTATCTCGTTACGAAAACCCGCCAATACAAATACATTGAAATTTTTATCGCCGGAAAAAGGTTCGTGATATTTTTCTTATTTCCGCTCAAAATATATATAATATGATTACACGGTAGAACCGCCTCAATGATATTTTTTTTTATTTCCGCTCAAAATATAAGTTGTGGGTACATTGTAGAACCGCCTCATTGAGGCGGTTCTAACGAGTACCCGCAATCTATATTTTAGATCAGAAATAAGAAAAATAAGGTTTTCCACTGCAAACCCCAATTTTACTACATAAAGTGGGGTTCAAGGGGGTCAAAATTATATAGGCGTGTTTTCATGATGTTAAGGTCTCCTCTACATGCCTGCGAGCAGCAAAGGCTCTGGCATGAATGCGCTTTATGCGCAGGATAGACCGAGCCTTTGAAGGTCGACTATGCGATATGCTGTCCTGAATATAAAATAAACGAATATTTGGTACAGTATTGTTTATAATTATGCCGTCGGACTCAGCCTTGTAGCGGAACTGTGTCTTTAGATATGTGCGCTCCGGACCCCGCCTGTCAGGGCTTGAAGAAATATATGGGCTGCACGATGATTCCACGCAGAGCTAAATCCGACCCGCACACGAGTACTGGTAAACCGCATAGAGGATCTAAGCCTGCCCAGGCAAAGCGGTGCGAGTCGGACCGTACATGCTTATAAACTCTATTGGTTTCATTGGGCGACAGGGCTTGAGATGACACTTCATCTCAACGTCGGGTAAAAGTCCCACAAAATTGGAAGCAATGTCTCCAAAATGACCCTTAAAGTGTTGACGGGGACGGTAAACCTCAAATCAAACAAACAAAAGATATGTGCGCTCAACGAAGTCTGATCTGAGTCTTCTATGTGCACTGAATGAATGCTGTACGAAGCTTCTTCAATCGGTCTTGAACTCATTTTTGATTTTTATTTGCCTACACTGCAGCTGGTGTTGTGCCGTGTGGCGGCCGTAAAACGTCTCCCCGTACATCAACCATAGTGCAGTTTATATTTTACTTTTGGTCCTTTGAGATCAGCGTAAATATTCTGAGAAATCAGAAATAAATTATTGGTTTAGACTCATATTCTAGACAGGTTTTTAATTATTTGGACCCCATTTAGAGTTATATCAGTCTTTGAATCGACTGCCTACTAGAAATTCGCAACATTGCAGTATGTTTCCTCTCTGGCTTTCGTTGCCGGATCATTGCAGGGTCACTGATGAGGCTTTATTAGCCGAAACTACGTAGTATGACCCACCTTCTTTCTTATGAATGTTTTCATTGCTCTTAAAGGAACTCATTTTTGATTTTTATTTGCAATGTCATAATGTTAATAATGTCCGTGAAGTGCATTACGAGAACACGCCCATATAATTTTGACCCCCTCATACCCAACTTTTATACAGTAAAACTGAGGTTTAATGGGGTATACATTACTTTTCTTATTTCTGCTCAAAACATAGATTGTGGGTACTCGATAGAACCGCCTCGTCAAGGCGGTTTTATCGAGTCCCCGCAATCTATGTTTTGAGCAGAAATAAGAAAAATATCACAATTTTTCATCTTAAAATTTCTATTTTTGGGCCAAAAAATTGGCAATGTATTTGTATAGGTGTGTGTTCATAATGGAATACACCTTTAAATCCCTTTTCATATAGAAAAAAAAATAGAATTGGGTGTACATGGGTATACATTATTTTGCTGATTTTCTGCTCCAAGACATCAGTTGTTGGTACCGAAATATCGATGTCCTTCTAAAATTGATTTCAATAGGCGTAGAGAAGAAAAGTATAGACAAAGCTTCTGCATGCAATGAATTTGTTAATCGGTGGTGTAAACGAGAGTATGTTGAGTATAAAACCCTTAAAGAATCGGAACTTAGCTTTCTGAAACTAGTGAACAAATGCAGTTCTTTCTACTTTCACAATACTAACCTATTACCTCCTAAACCTATGAGGTCTTTATAAAACCGAGTCGGCTATTTTCGTTTACTTGGTGTATACTTTGCTTCTAAGTGATCTAACTATTCATCACCTAACACTACGTATTCAAGAATTTCATAAGAAGTTCGTTTTGGCTCCAATGTCGTCATTGTTTGTCGGCTCCACTATTTTAACATTCTTCAACAAGAGCTTGGTGGTATGAGGCCTATGAACTATAGTTTGAGAGAGGACTACGTATCTAATGTTGTATAACTTGTATCCAATCCCATTGTAGTTATGAATATGCAATAAAATATGTTTAATATATGAACTGCAGTCTTTGGCTGTAGAGCGGGCTGTAGTTGATGACCACATTTACCATTCAGCCATCAAGTTTGCTGTATGTGTTACAGATAGCCAATACAAGCTTTCTACCTTATATTGGTTACTTTAACTTCATGAAAGGCTATACAAAGCACAGTTTATTGCAAATTCAAGCTCTTGTACTACCACCGAACTTTCCAAATTATTAACTTCATGTCTTACTGCCATCAAAAAGCATGTGACTAAATATTGCGGCAAAGTCTTTGAAGAATCAGGGAGAAATCTGTATTTGGTCTATAAAAAATCTAATGAGGTTGAGATGTTGCCCTGATGAGTTAGGAAGCCTTCATGCGGACTGAACAAATTATTTGTCTTAATCGCAACAGAATCAAGGCCGAGGATTTCGGCCGCGTATAATCGATTTAAGCCCCCAGTAAAATTCTTTTCACTGACCATTCAAAGGCGGTTATTCTGTCGCGATTTATTTTTGTTATGGTTTGTCTTTGAGTTTGTGGATCGCTTATATATGTTTTTGTTTTGGATAGCCAATTGGCCATTATGTGGGAAAGTAACTGTCCTTTTGGCTTTTTGCTATTGATGTTTTATTGGTTTTCTTTCTTTCCCGTTAGTGTCTCTGATCGGAGGTGTGGGTTAATTGTATCGATTTCTCTTCTTTTTAGCATTAAAAAAGAAGTATTCTTGCATATCACATAAAATTTCAACAAAATCCGTGTACTGCGTCGTCTGAACTTGTCTGGTAAATCATTATATAATTTTTGCGTAACTTATAGGTAGTTCTGTAAAACTTTAACAAGACGTCCCTTAACCTTGGAACTTTCCTCCTTATATGTAGCAGGAGTTCATTTCAAAATTCATGGGTGTCAGGTTGGGTCTTCATCAAAATTTATTTGGAAAATGCCTGAACTTTTAGCAAATAGTGGAGGCCCTGATCAGACGCCACGTTCTGTGGTGTCTGATCTGGGCATGCACTGTTTGCCAGGTTACCCGTTTTGGGGTTTCTGGTACTAAATGGGTTAAATTGGCTATTGACCTGTTCCAAGCTATGATGTGGGCAATGATATAAATGTCATATACATATAAGTAGTTTAGGTCGTAGTACCAAAGCGTTAATCCAAAATCATTAATCCATAGACAAAAATGGAAAATATCAATGATCAGATCAACAGACACGGACTCCGGAAGAGTGTAATCAGGCGTCCGCGGATAGTAAGCATTACTTGGTAAGCAAGCGTCGCCCACCATGCCCATCGACCCTAGCGAAGAAAAGGAGTAAATGCCGAAAAGGGTATGTCCCAGATTTTGGACATAGGAGGGTAAGTGGTCATACTGTTGACTGCAATATTGAATAAGTGATTGGATCTAGATGGTAATACTTGAATCTCTCTATTTTGTTATATATAGAGATTAACCTCAATGATAGGACAAAGCACGCAATCAGTCAAAAAATGGATCGATGCAATCATCATTGAGCCGCATCGTGAAGAATGGTCCTCATAGCATAGACGATCGGCAATGGCTAAAATAAGCTGCCTCCACACCGACAACGGCCTCCGCCCATCGGGGCTGGAAGAAATAGATGGTCTGCATGATGCTTCCACGCACAGCGAAACCGACCGCACACGATTACTGGTAAACCGCTTATAGGATCTAAGCCTGCCCAGGCAAAGCGGTGCGAGTCGGTCCGTCCATGCCTATAAACCCTGTTGGTTTCATTTGCCGACAGAGCTTGAGATATCGTTTCATCTCAATGTCGGCTAAAAGTCCCACAAAATTGGTATATTACAAAGACATACATGGATACATACACGCAAAATGACATAGGATCTGACGATAAGCATGTGGCTTATATGTAAGTCATTTCCTAGAAACTAGGGACGTTGAACCTCAAATCAAACAAACAAACACAGCGATAGTTAAAATCAGCTGCCACCACACCGACAGATCAGGAATAAAATAACGGCGTCGTTAGTTAACATAGCGTTTAAATTTTGATTATGTAATGTGGCAAATATGTTAATGTGTTTGCTGAAAAAAAAAAGTGAGCAGCTTTCGCATCTGCAAAAGTTGCTCACACTTTTTCAGCAAAAATACCAAACTTTTAAATATTGTACTTACTACAACAGTCAACAATATGACCACTAACGAGCTCGTTAAGCTAACAAGGCTTTGAACAACTGGACCCTGATCTATTCATTACGAAAACACGCCTATACCAAAACATTGTAAGCTTTATCGGCAAAAAAAAAAATAAATAAATAAATAAATTTTAAGATGAAAAATTGTGATATTTTTCTTATTTCAGCATATTTTTCTTATTTCAGCTCAAAATATAGATTGTAGGTACTCGTTAGAACCGCCTCGATGAGGCGGTTCTAACGAGTACCGACAATCTATATCTGAGAGAAGAAATAAGAAAAATAAGGTTTACCCTTACAAACCCCAGTTTTACTATATAAAAGTGGGATTCGAGGGGGTCAAAATTATATAGGCATGTTTGCGCGATGTACGATAACACATCCGTGTGACATGGCACTCTTACATCTCTTCTTTCATTTCTCCAAAAATGAAGATTTGTGGTATTTTTTTACTATTTTTACTTCAAACGTAGGTTGTTTGTGCTCGTTAGAACCGCCTCATTGGGGCGGTTCTAACGAGCTCCAAAAACCTATGTCTTGGAGCAGAAAGAAACAAAAATAATGTATACCCTTGCCTTTCCCAGATTTCTTATATAAAGTGGGGTTTACGCGGATGTTCATTACATAGACTTGAAGCATCACGTTATTAAGTGCCTTTTGAAAGGTGCCCTTGTAAACCCCACGTTATATAGAGAAAACGGAGTTTACTATGGTTATATTATTGTCCCTATCTGTGTCGAAAACATAGATTATTGGTGCTCGTTAGAAACGACCCAGTGAGGTGGTTCAATCTTTGAAATCGCAAACAGTGTATTGCGATAACTCGCTCGTGTGACATGGTGTATTTTTCACACCTCAAAAATGGCTACTTTGCTGATGAAAATCCGTGATATTTTTCTTATTGTGACTGCAACCATGGGTTGTGGGTGCTCGTTAGAGCCGCCTCAATGAGGCGGTTCTAACGAGTATCACAGCCGACGTCTTGGAGCAGAAATAAGAAAGATAATGCATACCGCCGTAAACCCTAGTTTTCTCTATATAAAGTGGGGTTCAAAGGGTGTTTTTTGCGGACATTTTCCCGTGATGTGGTGCTCGTTAGTGAGGCGGTTCTTATGACGGTCGACCACCAACAATCTTTGCTTGTAGCATAAATTATAAAAGTACAAACATACCTTCCATAGACTTGAAGCCTTCGTGGTGTAGTGGTTACGCTATTCGCCTTTTAAACCAGGGGTCGCATGATCGATCCCGGGCTTCTCCAGACTGTTGGATGAGTCTTTAAACCGAGGCCCCGTCTCCGTATGACCTTAGCTGTTGGTGGTTCGTAAAACTCAAACACTCACTCACCATCCATAGAGCAATTAAAAATAAACACTGTGTCACATGAGTGTTTCTTTTACTAATGGGCATCCATGAGCCCTAGAGGAAAGTATTGTTGCGTGTGTTATATTTTCTAGTCCTTTGGAATCCTTTATTCCACTGTGGAATTTTGAGAAAAAAAAAAAGGGTCACTGATGAGGCATAACTGGCCGAAACTAGCTAGTCCGAACCACACAAAAAATTACACCCATTGTTTTCAGCTCTTTCATTACGAAAACACGCCTATACAAATACATAGAGAACTTTACCGCCAAAAACAAAAAAAAACAAAAAACAAAACAAAAAAAAACAAAACACGAAATTGTAAGATGAAAAATTGTGATATTGTTCTTATTTCTGCTCAAAATATAGATTGTGGGTACCCGTTAGAACTGTGAGTACTATGTTTTTGAGTAGAAATAAAAAAAATAAGGTTAACCCCTGTAAACCCCAGTTTTACTATATAAAAGTGGGGTTCAAGGGGGTCAAAATTATATAGGCGTGTTTTCGTGATGGGTGACGTCCTTGCTTCAAAAGGATCGTCCTTTTGTAGAAGTTGCCTCTTTTTCTTGCTCTTGATGCACAGACGGCCAGATCTCTTATAACATGTAGCAGGGCCCTGAAGACACATTTTCTCGTGGCGGACTTAGTCTTAAAATTCAGCAGATTGATAGAATTCCGGGTTATATAATATTCCTGTTTCGCAATACTATAATAAACCTAGTCTTTACCATTACATTGAATGCAGTGTTGCATGATGGCATTGGCTGAATTTATCTGTTTATGGTATTCTATCGTGACGAAAATAAATATAAAACAAACAAGTCTGGCTCCAAGCCACATAGGTCATACATATCTTACAGATGAATCGAACTCTGTCTCGAAGTTTCATTCCTGAGTCAAGAAGATAACACCCCATGCTTGATATATGAGAGGTACCTTTTTTTTGTCAAATAACATGTCCATATGTTTGTTTGTTTGTTTGATTTGAGGTTTAACGTCCCCGTTAACACTGTAAAGGTCATTTTGGAGACGTTGCTTCCAATTGTGTGGGACTGTCACCCGACATTGAGATGAAATGACATCTCAAGCCCTGTCGCCCAATGAAATCAATAGGGTTTATTAGCATTTGCAGGAGTCGGCCCGACTCGCACCACTTTGCCTGGGCAGGCTTAGATCCTCTCAGCGGTTTACCAGTACATGTACTCGTGTGCGGGTCGGTTTCAGCTCTGCGTGGAAGCATCATGCAGCTCATATGTTTCTTCAAACCCCGATGGACGGGGGTCGACATGTCCATATGAATAGGCGGAGCAGTTTAATAATACTGATTTACATTACAAAACACGCCTATATAAAGACATTGTAAACTTTACCTACATGTACGAAAAATCGATTTTTTAGATGAAAAATTGTAATTTTTTTCTTATTGTTGCTCAAAATATGGATTGCGGGCACTCGTTAGAACCGCCTCGATGAGACACTCGTTAGAAATGAGGCGGTTCTAACGAGTACCCACTATCTATATTTAGAGCAGAAATAAGAAAAATAAGGTATACCCCTGTAACCCCCAGTTTTACTATATAAAAATGGGGTTCAAGGGGGTCAAAATTATATAGGCATGTTTTCGTGATGACATGTTTTATGCATCAGCAGTTATAAGTTATATGTAAAGGGATAGGACTACCTACTGATGACATAACTTGCGTCTCATTCCTTTGTATGAAATGATATAATAAAATATGTTTAATCCAACAGGGTGTCAGAAATGACAATTATTAGGTAAACATTGTAACATCTTTCTTATCATGCTTCTTTCTGCCTCAAACATAGAATTTTGGTGCTCATGAGAATTTCCTCAAAGAGGGGTTCTAACAAGTATCAACAATCTCAGTAGATTATGAGTGCTCGTTAGAACAGCCCTTTTGAGGCAGTTTAAACGAATACCCACAATATTATGGTTCTTTAGCAAAAATAAGGAAAATAATGTTTACCCTGTGAATTCAATTTATCTCTTTATAAAGTGAGGTTCACAGGTGTACTCATTACATGGACTTAACCTGATGTGAAGATATTTTGCATTTCACTTCTCCTACACAGATAGATTATTGGTAATCGTTAGAACCGCCTCACTGAGAGGTTCTAACGATTACCAACAATAGGTTCTAACGAGTACCAACAATATCTATGTTTATGAGCAAAATAAT
The DNA here is from genome assembly GCA_963580285.1 of Lucinisca nassula. Classification (NCBI taxonomy): domain Eukaryota; kingdom Metazoa; phylum Mollusca; class Bivalvia; order Lucinida; family Lucinidae; genus Lucinisca; species Lucinisca nassula. The sequence continues at coordinate 147,535,899 of OY757010.1, read as the reverse complement.
GAGAAACAGTACATGTATACACCCTTTGTATACCCAGCGATTGTCTTTTCATTACGAAAACACGCCTATATAACTTTGACCCTTTATATACATGTAGCAAAACTGGGGTTTACGGGGGTAAACCTTATTTCGATATTTTTTTTTATCTCAAATTTAGATTTGGGTACTACGTGTACCAACAGTCTATATTTTAAACAGAAACAAGAAAAAAAAAAATACAATTTTTCATCTTAAAATCTTTGATTTTTCGGCGATAAAAATTACAATGTATTAGTATAGGCGTGTCTTCGCAATGTTAATTTAGGGTTTGCAAGGGTGTTCTTGGCAAGGACTTTTTATGTCTGATCTTTATTTCCAAAAACAACCCAAAATGTTGTAGAATAATTATACCATAGAATGACTAGGAAGCAAATGCTAAGGTCATTGTACAACAGTAGAAAAATTCGGACTTAATAATGCCGAAATTAAGTCAACCCCGTCTATTTGTTGTGCCCTGAGGAGATCCCTCAAGAATATGATTCCACAAATAGAGCGTCCTTGGAAAATGCACTGTGTCTCCTGCGGGCCCAAAGTTTCCTTATCATAAAGAACGGTTTCCTATCTCTTGTTGGTATACATTTGACCGGCTTCAATATTTCCCTGCTATTGGCCGAAAAATAACGAAAAACTAAATTGAACAATCCATGATATGATGGCTACCCGTCGGGCAGGAAATTAGTATTAATTAAAAAAGTTAGTACCTGATGCGCAACGATTCTATGGAAGACTAAACATTAATTAGCTCTAGAAAAGTTCAAAATAGTGTCGTACATGTATATGAAGTTGCAAGCATAAACAATATAGGTATACCGTCAAAAAATGAGATATTAGCAAGCAGTGTAAACCAAGATCAAATGCCGCATACCGCGGCGTTTGATACAGGTCCATATAATTTACAGGCACATTTGTAAAACTTACCACAAATAAAAACAAACTTACGCGCCTATAACTGGAAATTGGCCAGTCTTATTAGATAAAAATTCTTGTTAGCATAATGAAGGTTGCATGCAATTAGACACGTTTAATGGGCGATGCTACAGCTAGGCGATTCTGCTAGGAACAAATGAAAGGACATGAAAACAAAGCATATGGACAAAACAAAACAAAACAAAACAAAAATACAACAATACCTAATACTGCACTCAGTCTAACGTATGCTTTGCTTGTTCACATATGGACCAGTGGAAGACAAAGTAATTTTAAGGTACTGTCCGGACGTCTTTTGATTAAGTTACAGGCGAACTTCACTGGCTCGAACACCTTTGGGACCTCGAAAATCTGTTCGAGACAGGGGTAGTTCGAGCCACTGAGGGTTACTGTCAGGAGGTATAACGAGATACTTTTAGACATCTTTTCTGTGTTCTATAATGAAAATGTATGCTGTGTGTACTCATTAGAATCGCCTCATCGAGGCGATTCTAATGAGTACACACAACATAGCATTTGCAAGTTAAAATACTAAAATCTCCTTTATTACCCCTCACTATTTCTTATGTAGAGGATTTCGCAAGGAGCTCAAGAATGGGTTCGACACATCCATGGTAAACGAGCCATCGGTGTTCGAGCCATCGACGTTCTACTGTATTTCATACCAATGACCCAATATGCTAAACATGTTAGAGAACAAATACTGTCGTTATAGCGAGGGACCTCTGTATAAATCTAAACCTAATTTAAGCATCATTGTTATTAACGATCAGTGTATTTTCTTCCTTTCTCTCATTCGTCTAAAGCTAAGTGTTTTACAGAAATAGCTGCAGATAAACTGTAGGCAAATTAAATGTGTAAATATACGTCAAGGAACTGATCGAATAAGACCTCAAAACCTGTCCCTAACATTAAAGCGAAAGACGGAAAACACATCTTAACACAGGCGACAAGGCGAGTTAGCAGCTCTTTCCGAAATAGGTGGCAACTCGTAATCTTTACTGAACTAAACACTGTGGCAAAGTTTCATTCGTTTTGTCTACGCAAAATCAAGATTTTCAAACTTAAGGAATCCGGAACATTTTGTCAAAAATAAAGTTTCCCGGAGCCTTAAACAGAGGACTTCCCTGACAACTTTTCATTATTCTGAAGTTGTGCAAGCTTTTTGATGCACAGCATGATCAATGATTGTAAATATATAAACTGCAAGCTGAAACGATAGAACTAATTACCGGATTCTTAACGGAAGTTATGATGTAGTTTTTGCCTGAGTGTATATGCAGAGGACCTTCAATTAACGAAAGTACGAATTTGTTCCAGAACAAAGAATTTGCTGTCATAAAGAGTAGTATAATAGGTAACAAAGGGCTTTTTCCCCAGAAACAATGTGGTGGTCATTTGTTAGACTCGCCTCGAGGCGATTCTTACAAATGCCACAACAAGTGTTATTTTGGGTAACAAATGTAATATTCTTGAAATTCTCCATGTATGCTCCATTTAACCTTGCCCCAGCCAATCGGGGCTTGGAGAAATATATTGGGCTGCATGATGCTTCCACGCAGAATTGAAACCGAACGCACGTAAGTTACTGTACTTGTAAACCGCTTAACAGTTCTAAGCCTGCCCGGGCAAAGTGATGCAAGTCGAACCGTCCATGCGTACGAGTATAAACCCTATTGGTTTCATTGGGAGGAAATTTCACCTCAATGTCTGGTCCAAGTCCCACAAAATTGGAAGCAGCGTCTCAAAAATAAGCTACATAGTGTTGACGAGGACATTAAACCTCAAATCAGACACAATCATCATTTATCCCTCCCATCTTGAGGTAAACAACCGTTCCATTGAAATTGTCGTTTTGACAAGTTTTGTCATTATATATGTCGGTATAAAGAGGGTTTCTTTTGCTCCAGAATTTCAGTGGTTTCTTGCTGTCGAGTCCTCACCCTTGTTTCATCTCTGTGGTTGTGTGATTTTTTGTGTTTACGGAGATGTTACACTGACGAGTTAGGAGGCCTTCATGCGAACTGAACAAATTATTTGTCTAAATCGCGACGAGGGCGAGTTTTGTGGCCACGTAAAATCGATTTACCCCCCCCCCCCCCCCCGCCAGTGGAATTAGTTTCACTGACCGTTCCAAGGCGGTACTACTGTCGCGGTTTATTTTTGTTATGGTTTGTCTTTGAGTGTTTGTATCGCTTATATTATTTTGTTTGGGATAGCTAATTAGCGATTTTGTGGAAAAGTAACTGTCGTTTTGGCTCCCTGCAATTGATGTTTCCATTAGGTTCTGTTGTTTCATGTTTGTGTTTATTTCCCTTTGGTGTCTCTGATGATAGCTGTGTGTTAATTGTATCGATTCCTGATCATTGTCTTCACTTCTATCTTATTTGTATTACGTCAAATTTTCGGAGAACATTTTCGTTCGGATTAAATAAGTTCTGAATAGTAAGATCCTTTGGAAGCAAAGAATACACCAAATAAACGAAAATAGCAATTGTAATTTTAGAAGGTAGCCGAAACGTTAACACGCCCATGTTATAAATGCTCTTGTACCGTAATTCGTATTTTACGAAGAGAACAGTAGGGTTAACAACGGAACACTTGTTTTCATTATGCAGAAAGTAATATTGATTAATGGTACTCAATAGAATAGCCTTGTTTAGGCGGTTCTAACACGTATCCAAACCATATGTTTGTAGCAGAAACAAGGGGAACTACCACGTTTTTTCATGATTGTTTTTGCAGTTTTTGAGACATAACATACAGCTTTAAAATTCATGAATGCGCTGCATTTATGGTTTTTGAGGGAGAAATCTGCAGTCAGATATTGACAGTTATGGACAAAAAAGCACAGTTCAACAACGAATTACTATAACAGATTCAGTGTTTTTTTTTTTAATTTGTTAGAACAGCAAACATGTTTTCTGTGATTCTTAGCTCTAATAGAGACAACTATTCGGACTATTTTTATTCGCAGTTCAATCAACTGAATTTGGTCAATATGTAATGGTAAGAAAAGAATACTCTTAACTGTGACAGTAAAGAATTCTCAGTAGTTGCTATACCAACGTAGAGTGTGTCCGCATTTGTGCCACACTACGAACTTGAAAAAAAAATGGTGTATATCATTGTTAATCACATATTTCTCAATATAAAATGGACTTAACAAAAGCATTCATTAAAATGACATGTTAACGTGGTGTAAATCATTACGAAAACACATCCTTATGACAGAGTGCATTTTTATATATCCAAAACGATCAATTTTCGGATGAAAGAAATGTGATATTATGCTTATTTATACTCAGAACATAGGCTGTTGGTACTCGTTAGAACCGCCTCATTGGGGCGGTTCTAACGAGTACAGACAACATGTGTCTTGGAGCAGAAATTAGAAAAAATGTTTATCCTTGAAAATACCAGTTTCTTAATATGAAGTGGTTTAAGGAGATGTCCATCACACACGGATTTGTTAACATGGTGTATCAGTATGGCAAAATAGGAATATCTGATTAATTATGCCTTGAGGTGTTAAGGGAATGCAAAGAAAAAAACAATGTTATTGTTTTTTCTATGAAGATATGGCTGAAAACTCTTAATGATCGACAATTATTTTTATAAATATTTTGCATGTAAAATTCAATTTATAGACAGACCCCCACCCCCCACCCAACCCCCCTCCAAAAAAAAAAAAAAAAGAAGAACACAATTATTTAATGAGTGCAGAAATTAAATGACTATAAAGTTCCACATCGGTTTTATGATAAGCTAGATGACCTCCGAAATCGTAGCCGTGGTGCGAGTAGGGTACCAGATAACCAAGCCATAGCAACATAGTCTGCTGCAACACGTTAACATCACTCTGCCAGCTGGTACATAGGATATCGTATTTACTCATGAGGAATATATTTCTGATTCTCGCTGTATGAAACCAGGACTGCCCCTCGTGCCAAAAAACATTTCATCGATTGTGCTGGAATCATCAGAATTTTCACGAATGCGAAGCACGATTAAAGTTCTGATGTTTTCAACACATGAAATGAAATGTGTTTCGTATTTATCGATTTTTTACACGTGAAAAAGTAGTCCCGGTTGAAACTGTGAAAGATACATGGTTAAGTTATTTTTCAGAATTCGAAATTATCATATATTTTCATAATGTGAAAATATCAATTTTATTTGTTTCAGATATGCATTGGTATCACTGCTAAGTATAAAATAGAACGTTATATCGCGTTGGTGTACTGTATTACCCTAGCGTATGAATAATAAAACTGTTCACGTCATGGCTTTGCCACGGACAGACCCATTTGCATGTTTGGAGCTGTCGGAAGTATTGTTTTGCGTTATACTGCGTCATATCTTGAACATTCCGAAAACACGCCTATACAAATACATTGTAAATATTACCGCCCAAAAACGAAATCTTTAAGATGAAAAATTTGATATTTTTCTTATTTCTGCTCAAAATATAGATTGTGGTTACTCGTTAGAACCGCCTCATTTCTTATTTCTGCTCAAAATATAGATTGCGGTTCTAACGAGTACTCACAATCTATATTTTAGAGCAGAAATAAGAAAAATAAGATTTACCCCTGTAAACCCAAGTTTGAGTTACTATCTTAAAGTGAGGTTGAAGTGGGTCAAAATTTTATAGGCGTGTTTTCGTGATGGTCCCGGCTGCTATTGTGAAAATAACATGGTTAAGTTATTTCTCAGAATGCGAAATTATCATATTTGTTCATAATGTGAAAATATCAATTTTATTTAAAAAGAACGTTATATATCGCGTTGGTGTATATGTATTACCCTAACGTATGAATAATAGAACCGTTCACGTCAAGGCTTTGCCACGGACAGATCCAGTTGTATGTTTCGAGTTGCCGGAAGTATTGTTCTGCGTTATGCTGCGTCATATCTTGAACTACACTGCTTGCCAATGTCCAATTCTTGGGACTCTTGGTACAGTATGTATGAATGAATAGAACCGCAGACATCTTGGTTTCTGACTACCTGTGGGATTGTTTAAAAATGGTCGCAAAGGTGGTCTTTATATAGGAATTTTACTGTATATTTTAGCCCCCGCCCATAGGGGCTTGAAGAAATACATGGGCTGCATGATGATTCCAAGCAGAGCTGAATCCGGCCCGCACACTAGTACTGGTAAACCGCTTAGAGGATCTAAGCCTGTCCAGGAACCGCGGTGCGAGGCGGACCGTCCATGTTAATAAACCCTATTGGTTTCATTAGGTGACAGGGCTTGAGATGTCATCTCAATGTCGGGTAGAAGTCCCACAAAATTGGAAGCAACGTCTCCAAAATGGCCTTTACAGTGTTGGCGGGGACGTTAAACCACAAATCAAACAATTTACTGTATATTCAATTATCACATCACATAGGCGCACATATATAGATGCAGACAGGCACACACAACCAAGCCCACAAACAACTTGACTACTCTCATTCTACAGGAAGACATTCAAAGGCATATATAAAGGAGTGTCTCATAAGAATAATGAACCATGTAATGTGACCCACCGGTACTAGAAATAATTAAATTAAATGTTCGGTAATAGTATATCAGTTACATATATATGAAATAAAATACTGAGACATTACTTTTGCACCGTTCTATTTTATACTTAGCAGTGATGCCAATGCATATCTGAAACAAATAAAATTGACATTGTATAAGCGTACGTAACATATAAGTGTACGCAACATCATGTGAACAAGTCCGTGAAATGAACATCCCTCTAAACCCCACTTTACATAGAGACAACTGGGGTTTAGTGGGGTATACATTATTAATCTTATCTCTGCTCCAAGACAAAGGTTGTTGGTACTCGTTAGAACCGCCTCGCTGTGGCGGTTCTAACGAGTACCCACAATCCATATTTTGAGCAGAAATAAGAAAAAACATCATGATTTTTTTCGTCTTAAAATTTTCTTTTTTTCGACGGTCAAGATTACAATGCATTTGAATAGGCGCGTTTTCGTAATGATGTCCAATGTCTAATGATTACTATTCCAGTGATATTTCATGTATCGGTTTAGACGAGAGTGCAAAATGGAAGCGAATGCAACGATCAAGAATCGATGCAATTACCTTATAACTTTCATCCAAGGCATCGAAGCGAAAGCAGAACAAACATGATGCAACGCATAGTACAGAACATTTTCTGTCCACCAAAAAGGGTCAAACAGCTATCCAAATTCAAAGATAAAACCAGGATTGCATGCAAACACATAGACTGACAAATAATGTAAACCACATCAGACGCGCCACATTACAGCAGTCAGTAAATACGATAATGGGGAGTATGTGTCTTTGTTGTGTGTGCGTGGGGGGGGATCTTAAATTGATCCTGCTATGTTTTACATAGGTGCTTGTTTTCAGTCCATGTGAAGGTTTATCATCAGTGCAACATCTCCGAGAACAAAAAATTCAATCGAATTCCTAGATGAAAAAAAAAATAAAAAATAAAAGTTGAGGACTCGACACCATGCTGACGCAAAAGAAACTCAACATTTCGGCTTCGGTGGGCCCGTCCAGAAATAGAGCAACAGGCATCAACCGACAAAACAGAGCAGTATCGCAAGAAATATCGCAATTTCTGAAAGAAATTATTTAAACTAAACAGATATTTAATCAATCAAGATAAACCGCGCATGCGCATTTAGAATATCAGTGTCGCCAGCAAACAAGTATAAACAGAAATGATGCTATATGGATAATTTCAGTTCCACTGATGAGTTAATTAGTTTACGTTGCTTACTGGATTCTTGGGAGTGACACATTTCCGTTTTTTATTCATTTATGCAAATCAGTTTGTAAATTCATCAATCCAATAAAATGGCACAACTTTCATCAGAAATAGAAATTGCTTGAACCCAACAATAGCATGACACACTAATAGGTCGATCCAAGTGACACGGTTTAGTCGAACTTCCATGGCTCAAACACCTATATAGAGGCTCTTACACGAGTGTTTATATACTATTCTAACACAGCGCGCCTATATAGGCAATGGAAAACAACTGTGTTTTATTCTACAACAAATCACAGCAAGGGAGTGCGTGACGAGTGACGTCATTAAAAACTGCAAATTTATGACGTCACTAGTCGATTTCCTTGACGTTAGACGGTGTAACGTCATTTTCTCGCATCGAAAACGTTAGAATAGGATATAAATGCATGTGTTTCAGTCGATAATTTTAGCGGGATTTCTTCTAACAATGGCGAAAAGTTGTGAGATTTTGAAGGAAACAACAACATTATTGCCGATTTTCAGCGTGTTAGAATCGAAATAGATCAGCTCTAGCCTGTGATTTGTTGTGTAATAAATCACAGTTTGTCGGTCAGTTGTAAGTAGACAAATCACGCGCGCTACGCGCTCGTGATTTGTCTACTTTACAACTGACCTCCAAACTGTGATTTATTACACAACAAATCACAGTTAGAGCTGATCTATTTCTTAATTGAATTCATTAAACGAGTTGAGGAAAAGGGACAAAGCCGAGCATTTTATCAATTTTCCTCAACAAATTTTAATAAATTCAATATCACATGAGCACGAATACAAGATTCTATTTATTATATGAAGTTTAAAACGCATTGAATTCACGCTTTTTGTGCAAAAATGTCAATGTTCCGCCATAAGTAAATACTACTTCGTTAAGGACGTCGTTGGTTTGGTTTGGAGTTTAACGGCCCAGTCAACACTATTTAGGTTATTTTTGAGCCGGTCAGTTGACCGATCCACACTTTCCCTGGTCAGGCTTATACCGTACGTGTAACTTTACGGGACGTATCTTACTAATTTGCATATTAAATCCACTAGTAGATTACGGAATTTGTTACATGGCGTTATTACACTCTCCGATGCGACGTCACATGATAAACTCGGATTCACACCCGTATGATATAACAAGTCTAAACGCGGAGTCTAACTGTTGGTTTTCTTTTACTCCAGCAATTCTGTTGTTGTATGCTGTCGAGTCCTCAACCTTGTTTCATCTCTGTAGTTTTTGGATTTGTATGTCCTCGGAGATGTTACACTGATGAGTTAGGAAGCCTTCATGCGGACTAAACAAAATTAGTGTATACCGCGACAGAGATAAGGGCGAGGATTATGGCCATGTCAAATCGATTAAAGCCCCCAGTGGCCCCCAGTGGAATTCTTTCCACTGACCGTTCCAAGGCGGTTCTTCTGTGGCGCTTTATTTATGTTGTTGTTTGTTACTTACTGTGTGTATCACTTGTGTCTTTTTATTTTTTGGATGGCCATTTGGCCATTTTGCGGGAAAGTAACTGTCCTTATGGCCTTCCTTTGTTTAGGTTTCCAATATGGTCTGGTGGCTTCATGTTTGTGTTTCTTTCCATTCGGTGGCTTTGATCGGTGGAGTTAGTTAATTGTATCGATTCCTGATCTTTGTTTTACTTCTACTTTTCATGTCTCCAAACTGGCACTTTTCTTATGAAAATATAACATATACATGTATTGTCTTATTTCTGCGCCATACATAGATTGTAAGCGCTCGTCAGAACCGCCTCATTAGAACCACACCAATGAGGTGGTTCTAACGAGTACCCACAGAATATGTCTCGGGGCAGAAATAAGAATAGCGTATATCCATGTAACCCCCCCCCCCCCCCCCCCCCGTTCTCTATTTAAAGCAGGGCTAGGATGGGTGTTATTACACGGACTTGTTAGCGAAATGAGGACATTGAACAATGTGTTCGAGGCGAGTATTCGAGACATTGCACGACCCGCAGAAAAAGCGATCGACTGAAGTCGGTTGATTTCTAAGAGTGCCCTAAAATCACCTTGTCAGTCTGTCAGTCCGTCCGTAACCCGTTTGTGAAAATTGGTGATAGCGACTTAACCGCTTGGAATATTTAAACAATGCTTGGCATACTGATAGATATCAATGAGATCTAACCAATGAACTTGCGAAATATTACATTCCATTTAGTATAGCCTCGCCGAGGCGAAAAATGTGAAAATTTTCGAACTGCTTCTCCTCGAAAATCGTTGGGCCGATTGAAGTCAAATTTCATATGGAGCCTCTATGTGATGGGAGAAACCAAAATTTGATTATGGGGTCCAGGTCACATGACCAAAATGGCCGCCAAGCCATATATGGTCTGTCTGTCTGTCTGTCCGTCCGTAACCCGTTTGTGAAAATTGGTGATAGTGACTTAACCGCTTGGAATATTTAAACAATGTTTGGCATACTGATAGATATCAATGAGATCTAACCAATGAACTTGCGAAATATTACATTCCATTTAGAATAGCCTCGCCGAGGCGAAAAAAATGTGAAAATTTTCGAACTGCTTCTCCTCGGAAACCGTTGGGCCGATTGAAGTCAAATTTCATATGGAGCCTCTATGGGATGGGGGAAACCAAAATTTGCTCATGGGGTCCAGGTCACATGACCAAAATGGCCACCAAGCCATATATGGTAAAAACCCTTCAAAAATAGTCTTCTCCAGCACCACTGGGCAGATTTCCACGAAACTTGATAAATAGCATCTGGGACGTAGGTCCATCATAAATTGCTAAAATGGTGACCCTGGGTTGACCTTGACCTTCTTGTGCCTAGGTCAAACTTTGACACATATGCTTTTGTATTGGAAAAGTGAGGATGCATTTTATCCTGCAAACGATTCAGAATACAGTACTGAAGTATAAGATATATTTTTGCTCCTTACGATAAGGCGCATCTATTAAGGGAACCGTTTTAGGTCCAGGTCACATGACCAAAATGACCGCCATACCCATATATGGTAACACTCATAAAGCTAAAAGCATCCGGCGGGTCGTGCACTTCAGCTGAAGCACTGGTTATAAGTTATTTTGTTTCTTGACGGGTACATGGGATAATATTCCCCGCCTGAGAGCGAATTTTGCCCGAACCGATAGACGATACATGTAGTTAAATTATACTGAAGAGCGATTTCACGTTTTTCCAAATGATTCTTTTGTAGCGAATGTCGTAAGATGTACATGTTTACATCGCGCGCACAGAATATAATGATACAGTCGAACTTCAATGGCTCGAACACCTTTGGGATCTCGATAATCTGTTTGAGACAAGGGTAGTTCGAGCCACTGAGGTTACTGTCAGGAGGCATAACGAGATACTTTTAGACATCTTTCCGGTGTTCTATACTGAAAATGTATGCTGTGTGTACTCATTAGAATCGCCTCATCGAGGCGATTCTAATGAGTACACACTGCATACATTTTCAAGATAAAAGACTAAAACCTTCTTAATTATCCCCCACTATTTCTTATGTAGAGGATTTCGCTAGGGACTCAAGAACGGGTTCGACTCATCCATGGTAAACGAGCCATCGGTGTTCGAGCCATCGAAGTTCTACTGTATAAGATACCGTAAGAAATATAACAGTCAACCTTTTTCATTTTTTTTATTTATTGGCTGGAAATTAGTGTGGTGTCTTTATTTCTTATCAACTATGATGGCGACCATCGCAATCAAGCGAAGGCAAGCTCGGGAGGGTACATGTAATAGTGTTGCTAACGGGATATATAAAATAATTACCCCGGCGCTGTCCAATCAAAAGCCTGCAAATTTCTTTGCACTATAACAGTGAGGGTTATTTATGGCGCATAAACGGGAGACATAATGATAATTGAGCTGGAAAAAGCTTCCGATTTTCTATAAAATAACGGTATGTTGTGTGTACTCATTAGAGTCTCTTTAATGAGCCGATTATAATGCGTCACGAAAACACGCCTACATAATTTTGATACCCTGAAACCAAAATTTTAAATTGTAAAGCTGGGGTTTAGAGGAGTATATATTAACATATTTTATTTCTGCTAGGCAAAAGAAGAAGGAAAAAAAAAAAAAAAAAAAAAAAACAGCAGCAGAAGATATATATAGATTGTTCCCACAATGTATCTTTTTAGCATCCATACGAAATATATCAGAACTTTTCATCTGGAAATTTTTATTGTCTGGTGGTAAAATTTTCAAAATACAATAGCACCTCGAAGGCTCGAACACCGATGACTCGTTTACCATGGATGAGTCGAACACATTCTTGAGCCCCTAGCGAAATCCCCTTCATAAGAAATAATGGGGGATAATTAAGGAGATTTTAGTCTTTTATCTTGCAAATGAGGCGATTCTAATGAGAACACACAGCATATATATTCATAATAGAACACCGAAAAGATGTCTCAAAGTATCTCGTTATGCCTCCTGACAGTAACTTCAGTGGCTCGAACTACCCCAGTCTCGAACCGACTTTCGAGGTCCCAATGGTTTTCGAGCCATTGAAGTTCGACTGTATTTGAATAGGCGTGTTTCCGTGCATAATTTTTACAAATTATATTTCCTCGATAAAATAAGAAACATCGCCCTAAATTGCCCTGAGTATTTGTCTCGAGCTATGGGAAGAATTCTATACAGACTCTTGAATCAGTTTCAATCAGACAGGGTCACATTATGAAAACATGCCTATACTAATACATTGTAAACTTTACCTGGGAAAAACGAAACTTTTCAGATGAAAAATTGCGATATTTTTCTTACTTCTGCTCATAATATAGATTGTGTGTACTCGTTAGAACCGCCTCATCGAGGCGGTTCTAACGAGTACCCACAATCTATATTTTAGAGCAGAATTAAGAATAATAAGGTTTACCCCTGTAAAACCCAGTTTTGCTATGTAAAGGTGGGGTTCCAGGGGGTCAAAATTATATGGGTATGTTTTCTTGATGAACTAACCTGTTCCATTGTATTTTAACATGTAACTCGCGTGCAAAAGTAAAAGCTGGAACGCTCAGAGACACGTAGCCTAGCCAATAGGCGTTAAAATGGATATGGAATTAAAATAATCTTTTTGCACTAAACTGAACAGCGTTTAAAAGTTTAGCTAGTCTAGTCTCTCTTGCTCAATTTTAACGCCTGATAATTCTGAGCTTGGAGACTCTACCAAATAGACTTGCCATCGTAACTAGGTGATAAAGTTTTAATATAATAAAAATTCCAAAAAAAAAAAACAAAAAAAAAGAAAAAAAGATCAGACTATGATTATCGGACTAGTAGCTAGCCTAAGAGACACGTTGCGCACTTTATTGCTACAGAATTCATTTAGCTTAATAGTAAAGTATTTCGACGTCCACGACACCGTGTTTAGCTTTGTTGTAGAAATACAGTGGGTTACAGCTCAACTGACGCAGAAGACTGCTTACGTCATTCATGGCTCGAGTTGGCCGATTCTTTCCAGTGGTTAAGGATGAGATAGCGTGACGGACCAAAAGACGGACGGACGGAGGCGTTCACAATATCCCGAAACGCTTAAGCGTGGGCTAAAATTGATCCATAGGAGGCAATTTGCATGGGGTGGCAAGTCCCGTTTCCTTGAAACAAAATGCGTGTCATTGTAAACCTTCACTGTCTCTATAAAAATGGAGGTTTATAAAGATATTACAGGAACTTGGCACCATAAAGACTGAGCTTCAGACCTTGCATTACGGAGCTCAATAGAACAATGAAAGCCGCTTTTACAATGCAAGCCCGAAAGGGAAAGTCAATATTTGCTTACTAAAACTATTGTTTGCTTAATACAAGTACAGGGTAGCTTTAATGCATGTTTTTTTTTTTTTTTTTTTTTTTTTTGGAACTGTATGTATGCTGTGAATGCTTATCCCATATATATGTACAGGTTTTGTTATTAACTGATATTTTTGGAGCACACTCAATCTTAAAAGGTACAGTGAGCTATCATGACAGCACATCACGTAAATGAACACCCAATAAACCCTACTTTATATGAGCCCCGCCAAGCGAATTTTTGTCTTCGAGCATTCCGCAATGGCAAATTTTAACTGTGCATACCCAGCCATTCAGAGGGACCAGGGATATGGCTTTTTATCTGAAGGTTCCTCTTGATTCACTGCTTGTATGAGCGAGCAGCGAAGGTTCTGGCGAGACGGCGCGGATGCGAGGCTCGCCTGAACCTTCGCTGCTCGCATAGGCGATAAGTACCAAAATCGCTTGACGGCGCCCATATAGAGAAAACGGAGGTTTACGGGGTATACATTTTTTTTCTTATTTCTGCTCCAAGCCATAGGTTGTGGGTACTTATTCAAATTGCCACAATGATGCGGTTCTAACAAGTACCCACAACCCATGTTTGCAGCATAAATTAGAAAAATATCACGAACCAGTGCTTCAGCTGAAGTGCACGACCCGCCGGATGCTTTAAGCTTTATGAGTGTTACCATATATGGGTATGGCGGCCATTTTGGTCATGTGACCTTGATCTAAAACGGTTCCCCCAATAAATGCGCCTTATCGTAAGGAGCAAAAATATATCTTATACTTTAGTACTGTATTCTGAATCTTTTGCAGGATAAAATGCATTCTCACTTTTCAAATACAAAAGCATATGTGTCAAAGTTTGACCTAGGCACAAAGAAGGTCAAGGTCAACCCAGGGTCACCATTTTAGCAATTTATGATGGGCCTACGTCCCAGATGCTATTTATCAAGTTTCGTGGAAATCTGCCCAGTGGTTCTGGAGAAGACTATTTTTGAAGGGTTTTTACCATATATGGCTTGGCGGCCATTTTGGTCATGTGACCTGGACCCCATGAGCAAATTTTGGTTTCCCCCATCCCATAGAGGCTCCATATAAAATTTGACTTCAATCGGCCCAACGGTTTCCGAGGAGAAGCAGTTCGAAAATTTTCACATGTTTCGCCTCGGCGAGGCTATACCAAATGGAATGTAATATTTCTCAAGTTCATTGGTAAGATCTCATTGATATCTATCAGTATGCCAAAAATTGTTTAAATATTCCAAGCGGTTAAGTCACTATCACCAATTTTCACAAACAGGTTACGGACGGACAGACAGAGAGACCATATATGGTTTGGCGGCCATTTTGGTCATGTGACCTGGACCCCATAGCAAATTTTGGTTTCCTCCATCCCATAGAGGCTTCATATGAAATTTGATTATAATCGGCCCAACGGTTTCCGAGGAGAAGCAGTTCGAATATTTTCAAATTTTTCGCCTCGGCGAGGCTATACTAAATGGAATGTAATATTTCGCAAATTCATTGGTTAGATCTCATCGATATCTATCAGTATGCCAAAAATTGTTTAAATATTCCATGCGGTTAAGTCACTATCACCAATTTTCACAAACGGGTTACGGACGGACAGACAGGCAGACCATATATGGCTTTGCGGCCATTTTAGTCATGTGACCTGGACTCCATGAGCAATTTTTGGTTTCCCCCATCCCATAGAGGCTCCATATGAAATTTGACTTCAATCGGCCCAACGGTTTCCGAGGAGAAGCAGTTCGAAAATTTTCACATTTTTCGCCTCGACGAGGCTATACTAAATGAAATGTAACATTTCGCAAGTTATTGGTTAGATCTCAATGATATCTATCAGTATGCCCATAAGTGTTTAAATATTCCAAGCGGTTAAGTCACTATCACCAATTTTCACAAACGGGTTACTGACGGACAGACTGACAGAATGACAGAATGACCAAATGACAGAATGACACGGTGATTTTAGGGCACTCTTAGAAATCAACCGACTTCAGTCGGTTGCTTTTTCTGCGGGTCGTGCAATTTTCATCAGAAAAGAAGCGATTTTTGAGATGTGAAAAAATTCACCATGTCGCCCAGGCGTTTTAACGTAATTAAGCTATGTGGATTTTAATTTTCGCGAATGACATAACAGCACTTAGCCGATAAATGCCGAGACCTGCAAACAAATTAGATGCAGATCAGACGCCTAGTACCTTCCTTGTTTGCTTAATTATGATATTTGTTCAATATTAAGCCCTCATGAAAACTTACAATAAATAGAATATTTCAGAAAGCTCTTAAATTGCATATGAAAATGTCCAGAGCCATTATGTGTAGATTCTATAGGCCTAAAAGGATTGAAAGCAAGGAAATGATGGAAAAAAGAGGCTTAAATAGCTGTCATTACTTTGTGATCAATGTTAGATAACTAGCTAATAGTTGTTAATTTGCTATAATTTGTTCTTGGAAGAAGGGATGCATGCTGTCTGAGATAAGAAACAAACATGCATAAAATTCCACGCGAGTCATAATTAAGTGTATCGGCTATGATAATTTCGTTATCTATTTCGCTGCTTGGGGTATTCGTTTATGTAATGAAACACATAAATAAAGTCCTGTAGACTTGTTAATGCATGTTTCATACTTTGTCGTTGTAGCAATGTAGCCTCTGCTCTACGTTGCAGCTCTCGACCAAAACTCAAACAACTACAGCAAAAATTCCGCTATTAAGACCACCTAAAATTAATATTAAATCTGTTTTTAAAAGCTTTTTGAGAAGGTTGCAATTATTCTTTCTTTGTGTTTTCTACCCCAGTCTCTCCGAATTATAGAGACCACCTTTGGGACTGTTCAAATTGGCCTTAAGACCACTTTTAACAGTCCCAAAAGTGGTCTTAATATAGAAGTTTTTCTGTATTTTTAGCAGTCGATATGCTGACAGTGAAATTACACCTTTAAGACCGATTTCAATTCTTCTCTTAAATCATATTTAAAAGGCTTCAGTGATTTTGAGTGAAACAGAACGCCTTTTGGACTGTTCAAACGTTGTCATGTATACCATTTGTGATCAGTTCCAAAGTTGGTCCGAATGTTTAATCCTTCTGAATGTTGCAAATGTGTCAAAATAGTAAGAAAATTACTCGAGAAAGGCCAAACTACAGAGCGAGATTTTCTGGCATGAAGGCATATTTAAAACCTTAAAACATAAAGGCAATCATTACGATAACACACCCGTGCGACATTATAAGAATCTTATATGGGTGTGATCGGTGGATTGAAAAATCCGTTCCAAGGGTCACTGTCCGGCATCACGAGGCTTGCCGAGTGATGCCGGACAGTGATCCCGAGGGACGGATTTTTCTATCCAACCCTCACACCCATATAGGATTCTTTTTCTTGCATACCTTCCATTTCTATTGCGAATTTTTAATGCTACAGTCACTTCGGTTACCGACGTCCGCCATTTTGCGATGACAAAACAGGAATGTTTAGTGACGTCACGCATGACGACGCCGCGCATGATGTTGTAATCAACCAGTGCATTTATCAAACACGCGATTATATTCGATTTTGGGTCGGAACACCAGGGTCAGAACATAAATTTCTATCCCAGGGTAAAATCACGGATTTCCTTGTCTCGTGTGCAAGAATGTGCATTCTTTTCTGTTTCAAAATCGGTTACCTTTCAAAAGAAAATTTGTGTTATATTTTCTTATTTATACTTTGAACATAGGTTGTAGGTGCTAACTAGAACCGCCTCAATGTGTCTTCGGGGTTGGCCACCAGTTTAGAAACAAAACGAAAGACTTGCTGGAATTATGAAGTTTTGGACCCAATAGCTGGAAGTACAACTGTATTGTACTTTCCAAGCAGCGAGCATATATGTGCTGATACGTCTGAACTTCCGTCTGTGTTTATTACCTCAACACGATCATGCGATTCCTGGTGTATGAATGTCATTTGACGTGTCACCAGTAACAATTCTGATTCTGATTCTGATGCGACATAGTGCTTTTTTCACATCTCCTAAATGGCTACTTTTCTAGTGAAAATCAGTGATAGTTTTCTTATTATATGCTGCAAACATAAATTGCGGGTGCTCGTTAGAACCATAGGTAGCCCCTATGTGCTTTTAGCGCCCGGTTACTACACTGAGGCGGTTCTTACGAGTACCCACAAGTTATGTCTTGGAGCAGAAATAAACAAAATGTTGACCCCCGTAAACACCAGTTTCCACTGTATAAAGTGGGGATTAGGGGATGTTCATTTCACGGACTGGTTCACTTGGTGTGTTCGCAAAGACACAAACAGGTTTTTCATAACGTGTGTCGTATGAGAAACTGCAACAGAATAGACCGCATTGGAACAGTCCGTAGTTGAACAACAGCTAGAGAGCTTCAGCTCCTGAGACAATAAATTCCAGTGCAGAATCAAATTTATGATGATGATAATCTATACATGATCGTTTTACTGTGTAATTTATTATGATTCGTCGTTGAACTAGGAAGCCTTTATGCGGATCAATGTGTTAATGCTATTTTGTTTGATAGTGCACTGGAACTGAAGGCGAGGGTTGAAGTGTAATGGACACCGGAGTTGAATCCCCCACCCCACACACACACACACAGAGTAGTTTTACGACTGACCGGCCTAAGTCGGTCGTGCTTGGGCGGTGTCTCATTAGTTTATTGGCTTTGTGCCGTTGGTTCATATTTCGTCTGATGTTTTTGTGTGTGCCTGTCGCTTACTTTCTTTATAGTTGAGATGAGATCGCTGCGTTCTTTGATGGCGGCCTTTTCTTATATTAGTTTATATATGTATTGAAACAAACAAATCGAACCTCGATCACGTACTGTTGTCAGAGGATAAGTTGAAAGTGACGTCAGTGAATGTTTTTGTTGTTGAACATTGTCCACTGTTATCAAAGGGTGACGACGCTTCGGTAATGATAATTATAACGGTATTATATCTTGCCAGCCAATTATGGGTATGATAATGATAACGGTACAACCTGTCAAACCTAATTCTGATGGTATTATCTTTTACGTCACTGTCTACTTATCCTCCGACAACAGTATGCTTCCTTGATCAACGGCGAGTCAAGACGACACAATGCAAAGAAAAAAAAACAAGTAAATTGCAACATCCACGACTCGAACATTATGACTCAGTAGTTTACCATGGCTGTGTCTAACTCTTTCTCCACTCCCTAGATATTTCCATCACCGCAGATAACTAAGTTTCGGGATGATTTAAGAGATGTTTATTCATTTATGTTCGTGCTGAGTGTACTCATTCGAATCGCCACCCCCACTAAAAATCACCCCCACCCCCCCACCTCCTCCCCCAAGTAAACGTCTTTTCGCTGACCGTTCCAAGGCGGTTCTTCTGTCGTTGCGGTTTATTTTTGCTATGGTTTGTCTTTGAGTGTGAATCGTTTATATACCTTTTTGTTTTGAATAGCCAATTGGCCATTTTGTGGGAAAGTATACTGTCCTTGTGGCTTTTCGCTATTGATGTTTCCGCTATGGAGTAGTTATTTACTGTTTAGGTTTCATTCCCTTTGGTGTCTCTTTTGGTGGTGTGAGTTAATATCATTGCTTTCACATCAAATTTACAATTAATGCATCAGTCACTTGAAACTGGTCCTACGGGGTAGGGAACAGCGGGTACATAGAGGGGCTTGGTTGCCTTGATTTAACCATCAGTTCCTATATGTACCAGGAATTTAAAGTATCCCTAAATTAGCCGAGCATTTAAACAAAGTAGAAGTAAAACAAAGATCAGATATTTGTTACAGACAGGCTTACCCAGCATATCGCAATTTAGTTATATGACCTGAAAAAGAGGCATTCTTTTGGAAGCGAGGACTGCAGCACAGAACTGAAAACTATGGCGTAAACAAGATTTTTTCTGGGCAAGACTAGCTAGTTTCGGCCAATTAGGCCTAATCAGTGACCTTCAGATATTTCCGGAATTCCACAGTGAAATCAATTATATCAAAGACTAGAAAATATTATGCACACTATGAAGAAGGTCAAGGAGACATTTTACGGACGCCACATATTCTCTTAACACCAGCTGTGGTGAATTTTAATGTTCTGAAAAGGGGTTATCCTTTGGAAGCAGCGACTACAGCACAGAACTGAAAGCTATGGCATATACAAGATTTGTCGGAGCAAAACTAGCTAGTTTCGGTTAACCCTAGAAAAAGATCTAAGGGTATGCACAATCACTTCAAAAGACAACGCTATATAGCTTTTTGTTTGAACCTTTTCCAAGCACATACTACCAGTAGCAAAAAGCAAAGGCACACACAGGCTCATCAAAACATTCGCTGTTCACAAAGATAGTAATTATATTGGGCAATAATGCGCTAACTAGATTCATTCAACGAAGTTTGAAGTTTCGCTCATTCGATGGCAATTTACAAACCTGTGCAAATAATAATCCGCGCTTTTAGGACATGGGGTCTCCGCGCATTTGAAAGAACGTCAGTGAAAGATTTTCGCGCTTTTGTAGAACTCCCCATTTGTTTAACCCCATATTTCGCTTTCGGGCTAGCATAGGTAATTTTTTATTGCTATAGTAGTAGCAGATAAGATTGATTTGGGCGGGGCTATCTTTTGCACCTTCCTTTGGAATATTCTAGTAGCAAAAATGGCAAACGAAGTCAATTACAATCTAAGTTTTGGCCATTTAGACTGCTTGCAAAAACAACATGCAGGAAGCGCTCTACCGAACCTTCTTTTGAACTCAGCGAATTTGACATGATTGACAACACCTGCCTGGATTGCCCGCCCTGTCAATCTTATCTGCGACTTCTATACTTTAATTGAACCTGCAATGGTATTGAAGGTGATGGTTGAATATTCGAGAACTCTGCAGATGAAACTCAAGCAGTGATTTCTGATGACCGCCTAAAATTATAGAAATAGATACCAAGTCGTTACTTTGTTAATGTTTCTCGTCATTATGCGTATTATGCGTTTGGAACGTGACGCTTTATCTGTTTGTGTGTTTGTATTTAGAAGGCGTAAGATCGTTGGGTTGTGTGTTCTTGACTGTACCTGAGGGCAGAGCAAAGTGGCGAGGTCTCATCAGAAAGGGTGCCAATGAATACGAGGCAATAAGAATCAGTGAAGCTGAACAAAAACGCGCACAGCGCAAAGCCAGAGCTAAGGCATCAACAGAGCTGTTTTCCTCTAGCCTCTGTTGCTCTATCTGCAACAGACAGTTCTAGAATCGGTCTCATCAGCCATCTCAGAACACACACACAGTAACATTTCTCAAATATGGTTAAGACTTGTCATTATCAGAACTTTCTCAAATATGAGTAAGACTGATCATTGTCAGAAATGACGGACAAACTATTATTAATATAATAACTGGTAACCTTTTTCCCAGTTCAAAATATTTGAAGCCTACCTTGCAATATTTGTTTTGAAATTATGGATATTTCTTTTGTCTTCAGTTTTTCGTTTTATTTCGTATATTGATAATATCATGGCATGTGAATGACATTTATAACAAAATTAATGCCAAATTATCACAATAATTGGGGTTGGTCAGAGTGTGTATAACAATAAAATAAGTTTACAGTAAGGAACAATGGATATTTCCAGCATTATTAGATCTGTAGCAAGCATGTAATGCTTATGAAACCTTAACAAATGGGTCACTGAACTCATTTTTCAAGGTCTACGGGACATGTAAATGATAACGAGACTTCCACTGGGAAATAAAAATGCCATAAATGTGAAGGTTTATATGTCATCGAATGTACTCTTAAATAATTTGACTCCTAGTCAGAAAGCACCTATATGATTTTGACCCACTTAAACCCCACTTTCATATAGTAAAACTGTGGATTACAAGGCCATATATTATTTCTCTTATTTCTGCTCAAATAAATAGATTGTGGTACTCGTTAGAACCGCCTAAAAGACGGATGGATCACGACGGACGATGGGGGCTGTCATCATATAAGCTCACCCGGAGCCTTCGACTCAGGTGAGCTTAAAGCAGTTGTTTTCAAGCGATAATTTCGTAGCCGGATGTAAACCACATAAGTTTTAGCGGCTTCGTTAATTTAGATCACCCACCAGGATTGTGCATTTTTTCTCATCTACTAAACGGACATTTTTGAATAAAATTTGTTATATTTTTCTATTTTTTATTCCAAATATAGGTTGATGGTGCTCGTTAGAATCGCCTGATAGTGTCGGTTCTAACGAGTACCCACAACCTATGCCTTGCAGCAGAAATAAAAAAAATACTGTACACCTCCGTAAATATAAAAAGCGGGCTTTAGAGGGGTGTTCATTTCACGGACTTTTTAACATGATGAAAACGTTTTGATCCCCCCGGGCCTGGTGATGTTTGTAGGAATAGGCCATAGACAATGTACCAAGGTTATCGCTGCATCAATGTGAGGAGACTTCTTTGGCCGACACACGACACTTTGGAACGGCCTTCATATTGCCTCTGTTATCTATTGGGTGACACTGTTAAGAATATAATTATATCGAATGTTTTCATTATACATGTACAGTGTACACTCGTTATTTACCGGCCCCGATAGCTCATTTGGTAGTGTCCGTTCCGGGGAACGGGAGGTCACGGGGTCGATCCCGGGCCGCGACATACCAAAGTCGTTAAGAATGGTACTAGCTGCTCCTCGCTTGGCACTCAGATTTACGGGGTAGAGCTAGGACTGGTCGACCCAGTGTCAGGATAATGTGACTGGGTGTGGTACCATGTATTGTGTCTGGGACATGAAGCTTCAGTGAGGCAGCACTATAAAACTGAGCATTGAGCTCCCTGTCGCAACCAGACACCGTCGTGATATGAATGAAAAATTGTTGAAAGCGACGTTAAACCCGAATTATTACGACAGTGTTTGTTCCCTTACACTTAAATATTATCCAGACTGCCGCTATAAAGAATCTCGGTAGGAGTAGTTTAATAGGTAATGCATCACGTGAACAAGTCCTTGAAATGAAGACCCCCTAAACCCCACTTTATATAGAGAAAATTGGGGTTTGAGGCGGTTCTAACGAGCACTCTCAACCTATGTTTTGAATATTTATAACAAAAATATCAAGAATATCAGAAAAGTAGCCATTTTGGAGAGGTGAAAAATGCTCTATGTCGCACGGGTGTGGTATCGTAATAGCAGACCTGTTTCCTCTGAGTTACTTCAGGTAAAACAAACGCTATGAACATTTTAGATGGCCCCCGCCCATAGGGGCTTGAAGAAATATATATGCTGCATGATGCTTCCACGCAGAGCTGAATCCGGCCCGCACACAAGTACTGGTAAAGCGCTTAGAGGATCTAAGCCTGTCCAGGAACCGCGGTGCGAGCGGACCGCCCATGCTAGCAAACCCTATTGGTTGCATTTGGCGACAGGGCTTGAGATGTCATTTCATCTAAATGTCGGGTAAAGGTCCCACACAATTGGAAGCAACGTCTCCAAAATTACCTTTACAGTGTTGACGGGGACGTTAAACCTCAAATCAAACAAAAACAAAAATGAACATTTTAGAATCGCCTTGCCAGGAGTAATAAATACAATAATCTTGAATATCTCAATTGACCCCTACCCTCTTGGGCTAAGGATTCATTCCATAGAAATTGTCGTTATAATGAGTTGTGCCGTATGAAATGTTCGTGTGAAGAGAATTATCTGTATTATTTATCCTCTGGATTTAAAAACTAACGAATCTTCCGAAATATATACAGATCTGAGTTTTCATGCGAACACACTGGAACATACAGATGCACACTTTAACCCTTCTCTTGCTGAATATTCATTTAAGCCACACCCATTTCTGTCTATCAACCAAACAAATTACTTGATGTAATGTATAGCTACAAATTCATAAAATGAATGACAAACAGTGTAGATCCTGATCAGATGGCTTCTTCAGAAGCCATCTGATCTGGATCTACACTGTTTGCAAAGAAAGGGGTTGTCGTGAACAGCAAGATAAGGGTTAACTTGTATACTAGCTGCGATCCGTAGACTGTCAGACTTGCAATGTATATCGTCAATAATGATAATTTGTCTGTGACCTATTTCTTAATTAAACCCCACAATGTGTATTTTAGCATTTTAATTCAGTCTACGATCCATCCTGCAATTCCCCGGTGCGGTTCGGTTCCTTTGAAGGCGCTACCGATTACTTAATAATTCCATTTCATCTAATCTATGCAGGGTTTCGAAGTCATTCAAACTCGTTCCGTTACGACTCATTAGATCTAATAGCCAATACAATTTGCTCGTCTCTACAATCGGAATAAGATGTATTTAACAAAAGACATTTCCTAATTTCGACTCATTAGGATATATCGTGTGGTAAACCTACATTACCTATCTCTAAAATAGCATTTTATCTGAGGAAAATGAACGATGGGTCCCTTATATTTGTGTTTGTTTGTTTGATTTGAGGTTTAACGTCCCCGTCAAACCTGAAAATGTCATTCTGGAGACGTTGCTTCCAATTTTGTGAGATTTTTACCCGACATTGAGATGAAATGACATCTCAAGCCCTGCCGACCAATGAAACCATATAAGCATATAAGGGTTTATAAGCATGGACAGGCCTACTCGCACCGCTTTGCCTGGGCAGGCTTAGATCCTCTGTGCGGGTCGGTTTCAGCTCTGCGTGCAGACATCATGCAGCCCATATATTTCTTCAAGCACCGATGGGCGGGGCCGCCCTTATATCTACTTCAAAGATAGTAAAGTCCTAACGAGCACACTTAATCTATGTTTTGGGTCTGTCTGTATCATCCGCAGCATCACGAAAACACGCCTATATAATTTTTACCCCTTGAACCCCACTTTTATATAGCAAAACTGGGGTTTACAGGAGTAAACCTTATTCTTCTTATTTCTACTCATAAATATAGATTCTGGGTACTCGTTAGAACCGCCTCTGTGAGGCGGTTCTAACGTGTACCCACACTCTTTATTTTGACAGAAATAAGAAAAAATATCACAATTATTCATCTTAAAATTTATGTTTTATCGGCGGTAAAGTGTACAATGTATTTGTACAGGCGTGCTTTCGTAATGGGCTGTTATTTTGTGGATAACGCCATGATATAACAAGATGTGTTTGTGTAACACAAACATGTCCCCGGGCATGTCCATTTTTTTAAGTTGGTCACAGGTCAAGGTCAAAGGTCAAGATTTTTTGTTTGAGTGGGAAGCCCTTGACACAAGGAACTTACATGCCAAATATGAAGGCTCTATCTTAAACGGTTCAAAAGTTATGACCAATAAAAAAGATCTTTAAAGAAGGTCATACGTCAAGGTCCACGTCAAAAAGTTTGCATGAAAGTAAAGCTCTTGTCATAAGGAACCTACATGCCAAATATGAAGGCTATATCTTAAACGGTGAAAAAGTTATGAACATTTTTTTTAAGTAGGTTAAAGGTCAAGGTTATGGTCAATTTTTACATGATTGTAAAGCGCTTATCACAGGAAACCTACATGCGAAATATGAAGGCTTTATCCGAAACGGTTCGAAAGTTATGACCAAAATGTTACTTTTTCTTTTCTATAGGTCAAAGGTCATGGTCACAGGTCAAATTTTTTGTAAGAATGTGAAGCTAATGTCACAAGGAACCTACATGCCAAATATGAAGGCTGTATCTCAGACGGTTCAAAAGTTATGACTAGTGTGAAAATTTTCTTTTATGTAGGTCAAAGGTCAAGGTCACAGGTAAACAGTTTTTGTGTGAATGTAAAGCTCTTGTCACAAGGAACCTGTATGTAAAATATGAAGGCTCTATCTCAAACGGTTCAGCAGTTATGACCAAAATGTTAAACAAAATATTTTAAGTTGGTCAAAGGTCAAGGTCAAGGTCACAGGTAAAATGTTTTGCATGAATGTAAAGCTTTTGTCACAAGGAACATACATGCCAAATATGAAGGCTATATCTCCAGCGGTTGAAAAGTTATGACCAATGTTATATTGTTCTTTTAAGTAGGTCAAAGGTCAAGGTCACAGGTCAATTTGTTTGGCATGAATGTGAAGCTCTTGTCAAAAGGAACCTTCATGCCAAATATGAATGCTCTATCTCAAACGGTTCAAAAGTTATGACCAATGTTAAAGTTGTCCACGTACAAACAAACAAACAAACCAACAAACAAACCAACAAACAGACAGGGCACAAACAATATGTCCCCTCTATCTCTACCGGGGGCATAAAAATGAAATCATTTAAGAAATGAAATTTATTTTTCTGCAGTTCATGGAAGTATGAACGCAGTGGGTCGCGTGCAAAGTAAATGAACCCCGAAGGGGTTCATGTAAACTTTGCTAGCCACCCACTGTCGTTCATACTTTCATGAAAAGCAGAAAAATTAAGTTTATTTTTTATATTTACATTATTTGCCACTCATCACTGGGCGAAAGAAAATCCTTGTAGGGCAAACTTTTAAGCTGAAAAACATTTACACGCTGTTTTTCTACAAAGAGCGGAGCAGCGTTGACGTCATCAACGCCCGTAGAGAACAATGGTTTAAAATGACGTCATTTAACATCACTGAAAATCATGTGATTCGATGCGTTCATTGACGTATGAACGCAATTGTTTTCTATAGGTTTACATTAGACTTTACACTGGAAATGTAAATATTACGATAACACACCCTTGAGGCAACGTGCATTCTTTCATATCATAAAAGCGGTTATTTTTGTGATGGCTATTCTTGATTATTTTTCCTATTTTTTTCCCCAAACATGGTCTTTTGGGTGCTCGATAGAACCGCCTCATTGAGGCTGTTCTAACGAGTACCCACAACCTTTTTCTTGGAGTAGAAATATGAAAAACAATGTTTACCTCTGAAAACCCCAATTTTCTCCATATGAAGTGGGGTTTCACGGACTTGTTAACGTGATGAGTGACTACATTCGTAATTACATATGGTTACTGGCGCGAAACGTAATGACGCCGTTCGTGTCAAATATATGTTTTCTCTTGTACTGTTTTGACGACAAAAGCCGATATAAATTGTCATATGATATACAAAATTCAAAATTCGATGTCATTTCATATCGAAGTTATTAAATTCGCCCGTGCAGGTTTCATAAATAATCAATACAAAATGACTACTCTTGTATTAACTATCTATCTAACAACGTCAACAAAATGACCTAAATAGAGTTGACAGGGACGTTAAACCTCAACTCAAACAAAAGTGACGACGTACATTGCATACACTCCACTTATCTATTTCGTCTTATCCCCCAAAGGAATACGAATTTTGTGTAAAACATGCAGGGTGAAAGCCTGCACACCTATCATTGAACCCTTTTTGTACCAGAAATCCAAAAACGGGTACCTTGACAAACAGAGCAGGCCCAGATCAGACGCCGCAGACCGCGGCGTCTGCTACGGGCCTACACTGTTTGCAAAAGGTTCAGCTAGATTGCACGACCCGCAGAAAAAGCGACCGACTGAAGTCGGTTGATTTCTAAGAGTGCCCTAAAATCACCGTGTCATTCTGTCAGTCTGTCAGTCTGTCCGTCCGTCCGTCCGTAACCCGTTTGTGAAAATTGGTGATAGTGTCTTAACCGCTTGGAATATTTAAACAATTTTTGGCATATTGATAGAGATCAATGAGATCTAACCAATGAACTTGCGAAATATTACATTCCATTTAGTATAGCCTCGCCGAGGCGAAAAATGTGAAAATTTTCGAACTGCTTCTCCTCGGAAACCGTTGGGCCGATTGAAGTCAAATTTCATATGGAGCCTCTATGGGGTGGGGCAAACCAAAATTTGCTCATGGGGTCCAGGTCACATGACCAAAATGGCCGCCAAGCCATATATGGTAAAAACCCTTCAAAAATAGTCTTCTCCAGAACCACTGGGCAGATTTCCACGAAACTTGATAAATAGCATCTGGGACGTAGGCCCATCATAAATTGCTAAAATGTTGACCCTGGGTTGACCTTGACCTTCTTTGTGCCTAGGTCAAACTTTGACACATATGCTTTTGTATTGGAAAAGTGAGAATGCATTTTATCCTGCAAACGATTCAGAATACAGTACTAAAGTATAAGATATATTTTTGCTCCTTACGATAAGGCGCATTTATTGGGGGAACCGTTTTAGGTCCAGGTCACTTGACCAAAATGGCCGCCATACCCATATATGGTTACTCTCATAAAGCTAAACGCATCCGGCGGGTCGTGCACTTCAGCTGAAGCACTGGTTCCAAAAAGACTTTGAAGGAAACACAACCTGACATCCCTAAATTTTGAAATAGACTCTTGTTGTATATAAGGAGTAAGATTCCATTTGGTACAAAAAGGGTTAATTACGGCAAGCTCGCTCATGAAGCATATTCAGGCACCGAAGTGTTATCACCGATTCCGGGAATCGAACCAGAGAACCTTCAACGCCGGTGTCAAATGCACCACTATCCACTGAGCTGTCACGCTCCACTGACAGTGCGGCTGTTTTTATCTCTTCTCTTGCTAAATATTTAATTTAGCCATACCCATTTCTGACTTTGAACCAATCAGATTACTTGATGAAATTTATTCCTACAAATTCATAAATTGAATGTCAAACAGTGTAGATCCTGATCAGACGGCTTCTACACTGTTTGACGGCCCCCGCCCATAGGAGCTTGAAGAAATATATGGGCTGCATGATGCTTCCACGCAGAGCTGAATCCGGCCCGCACACTAGTACTGGTAAACCGCTTAGAGGATCGAAGCCTGTCCAGGAACCGCGGTGCGAGGCGGACCGTCCATGCTAATAAACCCTATCGGTTTAATTTGGTGACAGGGCTTGAGATGTCATTCCATCTCAATGTCGGGTAAAAGTCCCATAAATTTGGAAGCAACGTCTCCAAAATGACCTTTACAGTGTTGACGGGGACGTTAAACCTCAAATAAAAAAAAAAAAACAACAAAAAAACAAAAAAAAAAAAAAAAAAAATCTACATTGTTTGCCAAGGTAGGGATTGTTGTGAACAACAAGATAAGGGTTAATAATAGTCACGAAGAGGGCGTACTCACATAGAACTTGCCTTTTAATCTGTAATCGACATCCACATCGCTCATATGCATCTAACAGGTGAGTGACAGTCT
The DNA here is from genome assembly GCA_963580285.1 of Lucinisca nassula. NCBI lineage: Eukaryota > Metazoa > Mollusca > Bivalvia > Lucinida > Lucinidae > Lucinisca > Lucinisca nassula. Next base: position 147,507,211 of record OY757010.1, on the reverse strand, counting down.
AAAAGCAAACCCAACACCTCGAGTGAATCAACATATATTCGAATCCATTTCCACTATTTGAATCTGAAAATAAACGGTCCAAGTATTGTCAAACAGGTTCTATACAAAAGTAAAAAAACATAAACAGCATTAGTTCGGATAATTCTGGTATTGCTGTTGCCGTTAACACCTACATTTACAGGCATATATTTACATGACAAAATACTATCGTTTTGCTGTAAGAATAGAAACAATAAGTCGTCCTGAATCTGGATTTTCGAAGAATAGCCTTCTTTCGCTTTGCTTGGCCGGTTCAGACAATTTACGTGTTTCATTATGCAGTTTGCCAACGTTAACGGATATTCTCTGTTTGAAAACTGTCAAACTAATAAAAATGGTTTGCTTCCTTATTTTTCAATTTATGTATAACAATCACTTTATCATAATATAAAGACAGTGAATTAATTGCAACTGTTTTTATTTCTACTTGGGTGGTACATTAAGCAGTTGACAGTTCTTATATGCTCTTTCCCTATGGTATCACATAAGGGACGAAAAGCGAAAAAGTGTGTCTTCGGATATCGTCCACCGAAGAACCGTACCAGCATGTGCGAATACCACAGGTTGATCTGCATCTTTACTGGGCGCTTTATGGGTGCTCGTTTGAACAAGCCTATTAACCTTTTTGTGCCAAAATGGAATCTTCCTCCTTATAAGTATATAGCAGGGGTCCGTTTAAGGATTGAAGGCTGTCAGGTTGTGTTTTCTTCATAAATCTATTTGGAAACTGGCTGAACGTTTTGCCAACAGTGTAGGTCCTGGTCAGACGCCGCGCGTTCTGCGGCGTCTGATCTTGGCCTGAACGGTTTTCCAACTAACCGTTTTGGGGTTTCCGGTTCAAAAAGGGTTAATGCACTCAGCGAAGGTTGTATTCTTGTTGAGTGGGTACGGAGTCTGCTCTGGAACTGCGTTGAGTGCACATGTCTAGAAGCACAATTTCGCTCAATACGGCTCTTTCTGTGGTGGTCCACGTGTACCAACTGTAGATACATCCGTACTAAACGCATGTTAAGATTTATGTTTTTTTATAAACGGATCTTTTTTTATAACGAGCTAAGAGTTTGCGCAAACAATAAGTCATAGGCCCTATTGTCCAGAGTGTCTTTGGTAAGCACAATAGGACGACTCACACTAGGTGTCTGTCCATTCTATAGATAGCCTTTTGTTAGCTCACTTGAGCACGAGGTGCTCAATGTGAGCTGTTGATCGCTTTTTGTCCGCCATCCGTCCGTCAGATTCTATGACGGTTCCTGCATAAAGGGTTACTTGAAATTAAAATTTAATTTTATGTAATGTTGGTTGGTACCAGTTGGTCTGCCTCTGGTTTGGCCCATCGGAGTCTAACTGTTGACTTTCTTTTGTTCCAGCATTTCAGTGTTTTCTTCAACGCTGTTTCATCTCTGTGGTTGTTTTATTTTTGTGTTCCCGGTGATGTTGCATTGATGAGTTAGGAAGCCTTCATGCGGACTGAACAAATTATTTGTCTTAATCGCGAAGGAAGTAAGGGCCAGGATTGCGGCCCGTAAAATCGATTTAAGACCCCTTTTCACTCACCATTCCAAGGCGCTTCTTCTGTCGCGTTTTTGTTTTGTTGTGGTTTGTGTTTGAGTGTGTGTATCACTAATACCTTTTTGTTTTGGATAGCCAATTGGCCATTTTGTGGGAAAATAACTGACCTTTTGGCTTTCCGCTATTTATGTTTCCATTAGGGTCTAGATCTTATTCATGCGGTTATAAAGAGTACCCACGACCTATGGCTTGAACAGAAATTAGAAACATAATGAATACCCTGTAAAGCCAAGTTTTCTATATATATATATATATATATATATATATATATATATATATATATATATATATATATATATATATATATATATATATATATATATATATATATATATATATATATATATATATATATAAGTTGTGTTTACGGGGGTATTCATTACATGGTCATGATGTGATGGTCCCGAAATGATCCCTTTCTATAGCATAACTTGGCGTTTCAGGTAACACACAGTTGCTCGAATTACCCTTTCAACATTTTTTATGGTTCTATTTCGATAATACATCCGTGTGATTTAGTGCATTCTTTCATATTTCCAGAATGCTTAATTTCCTGATGAAAATTGTTAAGTTTTCCTTGTGTACACTCCAAATATGGGTATTGCATCACGTGAACAAGTCCGTGAAATGAAGACCCCCCTAAACCCCACTTTTTATAGAGAAAACTGGGGTTTACGGGGGTAAACATTATATTTCTTATTTCTGTTCCAAGACATAGGTTGTGGGTACTCGTTAGAACCGCCTCATTGAGCACCCACAACCTATGTTTTGAGCATTTTTAAGAAAAATATCACGGATTTTCATCAGATTAGTAGCCATTTTGGAGATGTGAAAAATGCACTATGTCGCACGGAGGAGTTATCGTAATGGAATGCTACGTTCCTTTTGACACTCAGTTCCTTTATGACTTCACTTCGCTGTCACTTCTCTCACGATTGTCCTTGCAAGTGAAAGAGGCATATCCGGTACAGTCCAAGACAGTATTGTATTGATTCATGCTAAGAGTAAATTAACTGTTATGTAATTAAAGTCTTTATGTCAAATTAAAACGAAAGGAAGTGCAAACAGTAAATGTCATTCCTAGCCTTTGCACGCGCGCGGTCTTACAAGTGCGGAAATTCTTTGCTTTTCAAAATGCCCCTGACAATATCTTGCACTTCGACATTGAGGCAAACCAGTAGCTGTTGGGCGACAGGGCTTGAGATGTCATTTCATCTCTATGTCGGGTAAAAGTCCCACAAAATTGGAAGCAACGCCTCTAAAAGGACCTTAACAGTGTTGACGGGGACGTTAAACCTAAAACTAATCAAACAAACAAACAAACCAGTAACCTTAAACGTATGACAGATGAGGAAATGTGATTCATGCCTTAATGTGTACGAGGACTGTTCAAATATGAATGCAAGGAGAACGTTTTCTCATGCACTAATGCGAAAATCACCTGGAAATAAATATCACAACGTAGATAAACATTTTACCTATACATTGATACCAAACCTGTTAAAATCCGTTCATTTTAGCCATGTATATCGTTCGATAAACACTGTCTACTCTTGTATACTAATTCAAAACATGCTTGGAAGAAGGTCAGAGTACGCCGTTGAAATTTGGTCCTATATTAAGAATCGTTGTATTCTTGGTATACGGTGCAAAGACATTTTTGATGAAATATGTTCGGTTTATGGGCATAATAAAATGTCTTTTCCGACTTTTTCGTTGGTGTAAGAAATTCAGCTGTGGGCTAGGCTCAACAGAAGATGCACCACATGATCGTCGGCCGAAAGGAGCAACATCTGCCAAGATGGTTGCTAGAGTGAAAGAAATAGTTGCTACCGATGCACGATACACCACTAGGCAAATAGCTAGTATGGTTGGCATCTCATTAGGAGCAGCTCATACAATTCTGAAACGGGATTTGAAAATGAGAAAGACCTGTGCCAGATGGATTCCCCATCTGTTGACAGATGAGCAGAAAAAGACACGCGTTCAGTGCGCCAAGAAGTTGCTTAAAAAGTTTCCAAATAACAATGCACGGTCTTTCGCTAATGTCGTCACAGGTGACGAGACATGGGTTCACTCTTTTGAGCCAAAACGAAAGATTCAGAACAAAATATGGGCAACAAAGTATTGCAAAATACCATGCATTGCAAAGCGGACCATGAGCGTCAAGAAGGTAATGTATGCCATATTCTTTTCAAATCAGGGCCCTGCTATTCAGGTTGCTGTGCCTAAAGGCAAATCTGTAAATGCGAAGTTTTACAAGAATAAAGTTCTTCGAAAATTGAAGAAATATTTCAAAGAACGAAGACCCGCAACTGGTTTGGCGCCAATGTCAGATTGCTACATGACAATGCGTCATCGCACAAGGCGTTCATTGTACAAGACTATCTGAAGCAGGAAAAGGTTGTTGAACTCCCTCACCCCCCGTATTCCCCTGACCTTGCCCCGTGTGACTTTTTGTTTGTTCCCGCGGCTGAAAAATACCTTTCTGGTCGAAAATTTGTACAGCGCAAACACCTCGGTTCTGCATTATTCCAGTGCCTTCATAGTATACCTCGAAAAGACTGCCAAAATGCATTCAATGATTAGACCAGAAGACTGAAAGTTTGAATTTCTGTTAAAAGGGAATACTTTGAGGGGACAAAATAAATTTTTCATCGAAATCTATCACGGAATCATTTTTATGTGCTTAGTTGCATTCATATTTGAACAGTCCTCGTAATATTTGACGTTATAACAAATCAAATGGTTGCAGTTGCACTGTAAAGATATTAAATAGCACCCTGCAAACACCAAATCAATTCGGTGCCAGAAAATAGGGATCACTATTTACATATGGGAGGGACATTCGATTCTTCAGTCCATTGATATTAAAAAAATTTGATGTTCAATAAGTTTGGGTATATTGTCAGGTTTGTTAGGGGATTCCATACAACTATCTGCCATTACATATTATTAGCCTGAGAGTATCGTACTGGAAAGTTAAGAAAAATAATTATTTTATTTTCATTTATCAACTTATCCACAGCACAGGGCTGCCCTGCATAAACAATAAGTGCGTTTAGATATCTGAATGATTTATTAGTGTTTGTTTTATCTGTGTTTGTGGCGATTACCTACTCTTTTTCCACTGGATATCGATGGCTGTTGTTGATCTATCATGGCGCTTATAGTGTACCATTTGCTTTTTTATTTTTAATATTAAAAATGTTGCAAATCCACTTAAAGAAATAAATCAGCTCCAGCAGTTGAGTAATTTATCACAGTTTGGAGGTCAGTTGTAAAATAGATGAAGCCTCGACCGCGTAGCAAGTAAACGGCAAACTGTGATTTTTAAATCAACAAATCACACACTAGAGCTGATCTTGGAAAGATCAACCCTGTTCTATTGGACTAATTACCGGTGTATCAAATATTTTAGCGGATTAGTTTTGAGGATTATTATTACTCTCTTATTCTTGTAAATTTTAAGTCACTGTCATGAACATCCATGAACATCCAACATTATATAGAGAAAGGTTTGCCTTATTGTTGCTCAAATGAATTTCTTAGATTTAAGGCTGTCGTTCTCAAGTATCTGAAATTTGAAGCTGGCATTTTTATTTTATATTTTAAAGTGAAATAAATGCATATTTGAAACAAATAAAATTGTTTACACATTGTGAAAGGATATTATATTTTCACATTGTAGAAATTTCACAATATCATAACCAAATTATTTTCACCGCAGCAGCTCGGGCTACTTTTTTATCGTTCAAAACAAAATTAACTTTTTTCGATAAATACCAAAACTATTTCTTCTCCTTTGTTGAAAACATCATAATTTGTAATGGTTCTTCGCACTCGTGACAACTCTGATGTTTCAACACACTCGCTGAAATATTTTGTGTCGGCCTCAAAATTGTAGATATCCTCTTTTACCAATGAAAAATTGCATCGATTTCCACTTTTATTCCCCTAAATTAGATTTTGGGTAGGCCTCGACTCAAATGTTAAAAGATATCATATTTTCACATTATAGAAAATATCATAATATCATAACCAAGTTATTTTCACCGCAGCAGCCTGGACTACCTTTTTAACATTTAAAAGAAAAATAACCTTTTTCGATCAAAACCAAAACTCTTTCTTCTCTTGTATTGGAAACATCAAACTTTGCAATCGTGCTTCGCACCCGTGACAATTCTGATATTTCAACACACTCGCTGAAATACTTTGTGTTGACCTAAAATTGTAGATATCCTCTTGTTTTACCCCTGAAAAGTGAATCTTTAACAAAATTATTTAGAGCGCGTCTCTTTGTCATACGAATTTTAATATTTTGATTGTGTTTCTCTTACTTCTTTTGATATGTAAACAAGGATTTTGTCTGTTACAACGTTTTATTAACTAAATAATCTATAGGAAGGGTGGGCGACCTCGGTAGCCCAGTCGGATGTGCGTCCTTCTGGTCATCATGAGGTCGCGGGTCCAATACTTTCCAGGTTGACAACAATCTTATGTAGAGATAATCAATAAATCTTTCTATGTCTTTCATTGATTTAAGTAGGGCATTTGTCAGTTTCTGGCGACAGAATGTGCACTGTACTGGCGAACAGCCTATTTATAAAATATAGAAGTGGAGGCAAAGATCAGGAGTCGATACAAGCAACCCACAGCTCCCATCAGAGACACCAAAGGGAAAGAAACATAAACATGAAACAGCAGACCCTAATGCAAACATCGATAGCGGAAAGCTAAAAGGACATTTACTTTCCCACAAAATGGCCAATAGCCTATCCAAAATAAAATGATATAAGCGACACAAACGCCCAAAGACAAACCACAGCAAAAATGAACTGCGACAGAAGAACCGCATTGGAATGGTCAGCGGAAACGAATTACACTGGGGGGTGGGGGGCTTAAATCGATTTTACGAGGCCACAATCCTCGCCCTTACTTCCGTTGCGATTAAGACAAATAATTAATTTTGTTCAGTCCGCGTGCAGGCCTCATAACTCATCAGTGCAACATCTCCGTGAACACAAAAATCAAACAACCACAGAGATGAAACAACGGTGAGGACTCGAGATCAAGAAACCACTGAAATGGTGGAGCAAAACAAGACCAACAGTTAGACTCCTTTTCTAAGCCTGTCCAGGAAAAGTGTACTTGGGTTAACTGCGCCATGACCGGCGTTCATGACATAAAAAGTACTAACTTGGTCGTTTATCCCTAAACAAATAGACAAACTACAAATATGCTATCATTTGGAAGCATGACTACATCATACAACGGCTATTAAGAAGTTGTCGGGTGTCTTAACAAAATAAGCGACGAGAGCGCTCTTGGGGAGAAAGATTTCAAACTCCTTCACAGTCTAACTAGAATTTAAATACATGTAATTATTTCGTTTCTCTCTCTCTCTCTCTCTCTCTCTCTCTCTCTCTCTCTCTCTCTCTCTCTTTGTAAGTAAGCTTGTATATGAACGGATGTCTACGCCGCATTTTAATGAACTAATGCCTTTTGACGCTTTTCTCGGCGATATAACTTGAACATTTTCAACGAGAACGTTCAAGAGCAGAGGTTTTAAATCCCTAGCTTTTCGCGGTAGACCTGTAACAAAACTGAGATCGAGTTTGTGTGAAACTTTGTTTACACGAGTCCCGCCCGCCTTGATTGTTTATTTTTATGATTCGTCGTCTGCTTTAGACTAGAAAAAGGAATACATATATAAGTCACTTAAATACGCTCCGTTTATGCAACGGACACGTGTGTAACAGAATTCTTTAACATAAAAATATCTTTCGTTCACAAGAATGGTAACCGGCGCTACCAGTATGTTGTCCATGGCTACAAAGACACATACTTCGTTCGAGATCACTCTGATGCACCACAAAAATACACTAATGCAGATGCCATAAAGATGATCGAATATCTAATTGACAATATGTTCGTGGAGTTCAGTGGCCTAATATTTCAGCAAACAATTGGCATACCAATGGGTACTAATTGTGCACCGTTGCTTGCCGACTTGTTCTTGTGCTCGTATGAGGCGGAGTTTGTACAAGGTCTCCTCAAAGCAGACAAGAAACGCCTTGCACAACAATTCAATTTCACCTCAGATATATTGATGATTTATTGTCTCTGAAAAATGGTAAATTCGCAGAGTACTTGGAGTTCATCTGTCCACGTGAACTTGAAATTAAGGAAACAACAAAGACTGCAACCTCTTCCTCATACTTGGATTGTTATCTCTATATTGAAAACGGGAAGCTTACTACTAGGCTGTACGTAAACAAGATGACTTTAATTTTCCCATTGTTAACTTTCTCTTCCTGAGCAGTAATATCCCGTCTGCACCAGCACATGGAGTTTACGTTTCACAGTTAATCCGTTATGCTGTTCCAAGTATCAGGACTTTATCAGGAAGGTGCTCACTAGCAGGTTGTTATGCCAGGGGTACCAAAAAACCAAACTGGCATCAACACTAAAGAAGTTCTATGGGAGGCACCATGATCTTGTTGATACGTACAATGTGGTCATTTCCAGAATTATTTCTGATTTGTTTGCTTATGGAAAGCCATAGATAGACTTCCAAAATCTCGGATATACCCTTCTAGGCATTTACTCCCTTTCTTCGTTCAGGTGGGCGAAGCTTGCTTACCAAGTAATGCTTACTATCCTAGGACGCCTGATAACACTCTTCTGGAGTCCATGTCTGTTGGTTTGAACATTGATATTTGCCATTTGTCTATGGATTAATGATTTTGGATTAACGCTGTGGTACTACCACCTAAACTACTTCTATGAAAGGGTAATTTTTTGGAAGCAAGGAATAAACCACATAATTGGAACATTTGAAGTATAAATGTTTTTTTTCTGGGTCTGACTAGCTACTTTCGGCCATTTAGGCCTCATCAGTGACCCTTAGGTTGATTCTAATGAACAAGAAAATATAAATTACACTATGAAGTCGCTGTTATTTTGTCGATAAACTCAGGTCATAACAATTATATGACTGCACGTAAAAACACATGAATACTGCAGTGTAAAGTCATGAAACCGTACTTGACAACCTTACGTTTTCTAACTCTTGAAATTCTTATCTTAAGCAATACAATCCGATATAAAATTAGTTTATGTTAAACACAATCTGACACTGAAGGTCATTCCATATGAAATACGAAACTCGCTGGAGGTTCGTTTCATAATTTCATCTGAAATGACCACGAGCTTAAATAGACAGTGAAATGCTTTATTCAAACTCGTTCTTGAGTCTCACTAGATTCTTACTAATTGAAAGATTCAATTATCCACGTTTTGTTTGATAAACGGAATCTGACACACGAAGTCATTCCATATGAAATTTACGAAACTCACCTAAGGCTCGTTTCATACTTCGTATGACATGACCACAGTAACATGTATATATACAGTAAATCTCAAATATTTTTTTTTTCTGATTTTATCTGCAAAAGGTATGTTATATGTGCATATTAGAATCGCCTCAGTGTGGCGATTCGAATGAGTACACTATCTCTGAACTAAATTTTATGGTTTGAAATGTTTTAGAACTATTGAAGTTCGACTAATAATGTACTTGTATGATGTGTCTCATATTTCACTTGATAATTTACATACATTGGTCAGTTTTCACCCTTTTTCTGTTCATATCATTTTCACGTTTTCCTGTCTTATATGGTGCGTCTTGCATGATGTGAACTAAAAGTTCTTGAAAGAGTTTCCCGCCAGTCGACCGCTATACGCTACAGAAAATAGATGGGCAGTCTTGAAACACACAGAATTTGATGTAAATACAATAAACCTGTTAAATATATCATTTTTAATTTCAATAAACTTGTTTCTGATCTTTATATTGACACTAACACTCCTGATACCTGTGATTGTAAAAATTCAGTGTATTGCTATTCTGCTGCTGGTCATATTGTTACTGGCAATTTAAAATCATTCCTTATTCTAGGATACATGATTATATAATTTCTAAAGGACCGAAATATCGATTGCTTTCAAAAATTGATATCAATAAGTGAAGAGATGAAATAGCTGCTGCCTTGAATGAATTTGGTAATCGATGGTGCAAACGAGAGTATTTTGAGCATAAAGCTCTCAAAGAATGAAAACTTAGCATTCTGAAACTGGTAAATAAACGCATTTCTTTCTACTCTCAAAATACAACCCTAAAACTAGGTGTAATTCAAGAATTTCATAAGAAGTTTGATTTGACTCCAGCAGGCCGCTAACAATGTGGTCGTTGTTTGACGGCTTCACTGTGTTAACACTCTCCAGCAAGATCTTGGTGGTACTAAGGCCTATGAACTGCAGCCTTTTGCTTTAGAGAGGGCTTTAGTTGATTGCCACACCTGTCATTCAGCCACCAAGCTCCCTACGTTATATTGGTTGCCAAAACTTTATAAAAAATCATACAAAGCACGGTTTATTGCAAATTCAAGCTCTTGTTCCACACTGGACTCTCCAAATTATTAACTTCATGTTTTACTGCCAACAAACACATGCGATTAAATATTGCGACAAATTCTTTGAAAGGTCAGGGAGAAATCTGTTTTGGTCTATAAAAACTTCTAATGAAGTTGTAAATAAATTGCAATCCTGACACTTTCTTGCTTCAAGTCTGTCTACTTCTTATTTTTCCACCCTTTACAATGCTCGTCCTCACATTCTTATAAAAAAACTTAATGCTTTAATTGAATGGACATTTGATAGGGTAGACTCCCTCTATCTTGCTTGTAATGTAAGAAATGCTTTTTTCACTTCTGAAGAGCATACAAATTATACTTTATTTATGGTGTTGTTTGTTACTTACTGTGTGTATCACTTGTGTCTTTTTATTTTGGATGGCCATATGGCCATTTTGTGGGAAAGTAACTGTCCTTATGGCCTTCCTTTGTTTAGGTTTCCATTATGGTCTGGTCGCTTAATGTTTGTGTTTCTTTCCCTTTGGTGTCTTTGATGGGTGGAGTAAGTTAATTGTATCGATTCCTGATCTTTTTTTTTTTTTTTTTGTCGGCTCCTCCTCCCCTTCCGACTCCATATACATATCGTGCAAAGTATACATAAAATTAAGATAGATATGAACAAACGGTTACACGTATGTATGTATGTATGTATGTATGTATGTATGTATGTATGTATGTATGTATGTATGTTTTTTTTTTTTTTTTTTTTTTTTGGTTTGGGTTTTACGGCGGCGAAAACCAGAGTACCCGGAGAAAAACCACCTGACCTTCCGTTGCAAAACTTGGCGTCTCACACGTGGCCCGAGCGAGGCTCGAACCTACGGCGATGAGAGACCTAATGACTAAGAGTCAGCGCTCTTATCCACTAGGCCACGGAGGCCCGTGTATGTATGTATGTATGTATGTAACGGAGGAACTATATGTTAGTATGCATGTGTATTTACATTTTCAGCGTAAAATTTTAATGTAAACCGATGGAGCACAATAGGGCCTATATTCTATACAAAGACGTCAAGTGACGTCAGCCTAAACCATTGTTCTCTACGGATGTTGATGACATTAATGCTGTTTAGTTCTGTGTATTAACACAAAAAAAAAAGCGTGGAAGTGTGTTTTCTTTTTTGTTTGCTTTCCCTTTATCGATTCCTGATCTTTGTATTACTTCTACTTTTTATGGTCATGTCAGAAAGTGTGTGAAGTTGTCTATTTAGACAAGTTGTGGGTATTCCGATGAGTACAAATTGCGCACCCCTTGTGGCGGATCTGTTCTTTATTTTGTTATGAAAGAGACTTCATGATGTCCCTTTCCGTTGAAAACCAATCGGAAATCATTGAAGCCTTTCGCTCGACTTTTAGATATTTGGATGATTTATTAAATATTAACAATACCTATTTCGATGGTTTGATCATTCAAATTTACCCCTCCCCCCTCCCCAAAACTTCAGTTAAATAAAGCAAATTCTTCTGATACCAAGGTTTTATTTTCCTTTCTTGGATGGTAATGTTCCGCGTGCGGCATCCTATGGCGTTTGTATTTCGCAATTAATTCGATTTGCCAGAATATCTAGTCATGTAACTGACTTCAACACTCGTAATGAATTGTTAACTGCTAAACTTCTTAATTAGGGTTATCGGTATCATAAACTACGCAAAACTTTTTTTCCTAGACGTCACTCCGATGTAATTTCAAAATTCAATGTTGGACTTAAATCTCTTCTGCAACAAGATCTATCTGAACCCGAATTTTATGTTGACTTAGTATATAAATTCAGAAAAATATACAAATGCAATGACTTCAGCACCAAATTTCGTAAAATCAGTCTTCGATATAAAAATATAGGGTACAACATAAATGTTATACGACAGACTGCATGCATGGTAGTCAACCCAATCACGGTTGACAACTTTGCTTCCCTCTTTAATTGCACGCCGGGGGGCCAGGACTCAGATTCTTTGACGGTTCCAGCGTAAAGGCTTAATGAGAATTAGAGTTTCTAATTTTATGTAATGTTGATTGGTGCCTGATGCTCTGACTATGGTCTGGCCCATCGGAGTATAACTGTTGGTCCTGTTTTGCTGCAGCATTTCAGTGTTTTTTTTTTGTGTTTTTTTTTTGTTGTTGTTGTTGTTTTTTCTGTCGAGTCCTAACCTTTGTTTCATATCTGTGGTTGTTTGATTTTTGTGTTCACGGAGATATTGCACTGATGAGCTAGAAGGCCGTGATGCGGACTGAACAAATTATTTGTCTGATCGCGACGGAAGTTAGGGCGAGGACTGTGGCAACGTAAAATCGGTGGAATTCGTTTCTCTGACCGTTTCAGTGCGGTTCTAATGTCGAGGTTAATTTTTGTTATGGTTTGTCTTTGAGTTTGGGTGTCGCTTATATTATTTTGTTTTTGATAGCCAATTGGCCATTTTGTGGGAAAATAACTTTCCTTTTGGCCTTCCGCTATTGATGTTTCCATTAGGGTCTAGTTGTTTCTTGTTTGTGCTTCTTTCCCTTTGGTGTTTCTGGTGGGAGATGTGGGTTAATTGTATCGATTCCTGGTCATTGCATTCTCTTCTATTTTGTATGTATATCAAACTTTTGACCGAAATACAGTAATAAATGATCGGAACATCGGCTGTATGTCAAATTCAAGCAATGCTGTTTTAACGTGATCTTACTTTTCACGCTATCTCGTGATTGTATCTGACGGCAAATCATTATTGGAATATTGAACGATTTGAAGGAGTGAAAAATGTTTCTTCGGTTCTAGCGAGCACTTCGAACAGTCAAGGCGACATTTAAAATTCTTTACATATTGAAAATAGTATGCAGTCTAACACATCCCGTATAGAAAGCTGGACACAGGTTTCCTGGTAGTCGTTTTTTGTGATTTTGGTTTTGCGGCCCTTTCGAGATTATTTCCCCAAGTTGAGCCAATAGTTGGTCAGAAGTGGGCAAAAACCGGAGTGCCCGGAGAAAAACCACCTGACCTTCCGTTGTAGAGTACGGCGTTTCACATGTATCCAGGGCCTTGGTCGAACCCACAGCGGTGAGAGACCTAATGATTAAGAGTCAGCGTCCTGGTAGTGGTGTAACACAAACATATTGCCTTATAGAGAGTCTCAACCTCCAACAAACCTAGAGCAAAACTTCAAACCCTAAAAACAGTACTTAGGAACGACACTGCTGAACTGTTGTTCCACTGCATTTACACACTAAGAGGCATTACCAAAGTCTCAGGCTCGTGCTGTATTTGGAAGATAAACTAAAGTTATCCGAGGATCTTTCTATAGCCCTGCTATAGCACTATTAGAGGAGGAAGACTCGTAATATCGAAATATTATGAATCCATGCTAATTTCTTTACCAGGTACATGCTAAAATGCCAAAACTCCAAGAGTTGTCGGCCCTTGGCCAATCTTTAGCTATTACATCTTCCTCGATTAAGAGACAAAATCTGATATAAGTTTCATTGAGGTATGACAAAAAACATAAAAGTTATTGAACCCTATCCCGCTAGAAACAATACAACTAGACTTTGTTTATGTTTATACAAACTATCAGCTTTCTAACTTTTATAGTTCCTGAGAAATCTGATATGAAACTTTTCAAGAATGGCCGAATTGAATACATCCAGTGATTGTCCAAGTTTATACGAGGTTTCAGCTTTCTAGCTTTCATAGTTCCTGAGAAACCTGTTACAAAAAGTTCAAGATTGGCAAAATTGAAAATCCTACCAAGGGACATAACTCTATTCTGCTATTACACCTTCCTTACCTTAGAGACTAAGTGTATTATCACTGAAGTAGTTCCACAAACATAAGCTTAAATCGATTTTACGCGGCCACACTCCTCGCCCTTACTTCCGTAGTGATTTAGACAAATGATTTGTTCAGTCTACATGAAGCTATCTATCTCATCAGAGCAACATCTCCAAGAACACAAAAATCCAACAACCACTGAGATGAAACAACGGTGAAGACTCGACAGCAAGAACCAACTGAAATTCTAGAGTAAAAAAGGAAAAAAAAAAAAAAAAAAAAAAAAAAAAAACAATTAGACTCCGAAGGGCCTAACCAGAGGCAGAGCTTCAGGTACCAACAAACATTACATATGTAAGCCTTTACGCTGGAACCGCCATAGAATCTGAGGCCTGACCAACCGGTGTGCAATTAAAGAGGGGAGCAAAGTTATCAACCGCCATTGGAGTAACTACCATGCATGCAGTCTGTCGAATAACATTTATGTTTTCCCGAATCATTTGGTATCGTATGATGATTTTACGAAATTTTGTTTATTTTGTTTGAATTAAGTTTTAACGTCCTCGCCAAGACTATTTAGGTCACTTTGGAGACGTTGCTCCCAATTTTGTGGGAATTTTACCCGGCATTGAAATGCCAGGACATCTCTAGCCCTGCTGCTCAATGACACCAAATGGCTTATATGCACTGGACTTTACCTGGGCAGGCATAGTCATTCTAAGCGGTTTACCAGTACTCATATGTGGTCAGTTTCAGCTCTGCGTGGATGCATCATACAGCCGAATCTATTTCTCCAACCCCGATGGGCGGGGGCGATTCGAAATTCGGTACTGAAATCATTACAGGTATATATTTTTCTGAATTAATATACAAAGTCACCATAAATTCGAGCTGCGATAGACCTTGTTGCAGAAGAGATTTAAGTCCAATATTTAATTCTGAAATAAAATCGGAATGACGTCTATAAAATTTAGAAAAGACCTTGCGTAGTTTATGATACTGATAAAATAGACGCGAAGGCAATGATCAGGAATCGATACAATAAACCCACAGCTCCCATCAGAGACACCAAAGGGAAAGAAACACAAACATAAAACAACATACCCTGATGGAAACATCAACAACGGAAAGCCAAAAGGACAGTTACTTTCCCACACAATGACCAACTGGCTATCCAAAATAAAATAATATAAGCGATAGAAACACTCAAGATATTCACAGACAAACCATAACAAAAGTAAACCGCGACAGCAAAACCACTTTGGAACGGTCAGTGTAACGAATTCCGCTTGTATAGGGGGGACTTAAATCGATTTTACGTGGCCACAATCCTCGCCCTTACTTCCGTCGCGATTTATGTTCAGTCCGCATGAAGGCCTCCTAACTCACCAGTGCAACCTCTCCGTGAACACAAAAAATCAAACAACCACAGAGATGAAACAACGATGATGGTTCGACAGCAAGAACCGACTGAAATGTTGAAGCAAAAAAAAACAACAGTGAGACGCCCGGACATGCCCAACCAGAGACAGAACATCAGGCACCAACCAACATTACCTAAAATTAGATTCTATCTTTCACGTTGGAACCGTCATAGAATCTGAGGCCTGACCCACCGGCGTGCAATTAAAGAGGGCAGCAAAGTTGTCAACCGTGATTGGGTTAACCAACATGCATGCAGTCTGTCGTATAACATTTATGTTTTACCCTATCTTTTTATATCGAAGAAAGATTTTACGAAATTGGGTGCTGAAGTCATTGCGGTTATGTATTTTTCTGAATTTATATTCTAAATCACAATAAAGTTCGGGTTCCGATAGAACTTGTTGCAGAAGAGATTTAAGTCCTGATTAAGAAGTTTAGCAGTTAATAATTTATTATTAGTGTTGAAGTCGATTACATGACAAGACACACTGTCAAATCGAATTAATTACGTATATAAACGCCATAGTATGCCGCTCGAGGAACGTAACCGTCCAAGAAATGAAAGTTTACAATCTCAAAATCAAAATTATCGCATTTATCATAAATTTTGCAGGAAACAGACCCATCTACAATAGATGTAAATCCAAAATAGGGGTCATGGTATCAGAAGAATTTACTTTATTTAACTGAAGTTCGGTGTGTGTGTGTGTGGGGGGGGGTAAATTTGACTGATCTAACCACCATCGAAATAGGTATTGTCAATATTCAATAAATCAAACACATATCTAGAAGTAGAGCTAAAGGCTTCAATGATTTTGGTTTGGTTTTCAACGGAAAGAGACACCATTCGTACCCAATCGGAATACACACAATTTGTCTAAATTATGTAGTACCAAATCTTATGTAAATAGTGTCAAGTAGAAAGATGAGAGCGTCACATACTTTCTGACATGCTCATAAAGTATATTTTTATGCTCTTCTTCAGAAGAGAAAAAAGCATTTCTTACATTTTATGCAAGATAGAGGAATCTTCCCTATGAAATGTCCATTCAATTAAATCATTAAGTTTCTCATTTATAAGAATATGAGGAAGTGTAGTGTAAAGGGTGAAAAAATAATATGTAGACAGACTTGAAGCACAAAAACGTCTGGATCTCAATCTACTTAAAACTTCATTAGATTTTTTATAGACCAAAACAGATTTCTGATCGTTTCTCCTTTTAATTTCCTCCCTGATCTTTCAAATATTTTGTCGCAATATTTAATCACTTTTTTTCTTTGCCGCAATATTTAATAACATTTTATTTAGATGTTTTTTTTCTTTCAAAACGGGACTTGTAAAATAAAATAAAAAAAAAAAACTCGGAAGAGACTTTATGTCAATTTCAATTATACCTAGCATATTGTATTGGATCTAATGGAAACGGATTTTACTAGTGGTATTTTCCTACGAAATTTTGGTTGATTGTTTGTATAGTCGACCCAAAGTTACTAAGCATAAGTTACTCTTCAGTGGTGATGTCCACGAAACTATCACTGATTAACTCGAAATCCAGGTAACGGTTATTTATAGAAAATTGTGCTTTTCTTAACGCTGTGAGATCAGAGTTTGGCGTAAGAGGGTTATCCGTATAATTCTGGACTGGAAGCATGTCTTCGATTTGGTAAACAGTGTAAACCCAGATAGGACTCGCATCACATCAACAAGCCCGTGAAATGAACACCCCAGTAAACCCCACTTTATATAGAGGAAAACTGGGGTTTACGGGGGTATACATTATTTTGCTTATTTCTGCTTTAAGACATAGGTTATGGGTACTTGTTAGAACCGCCTCAATGAGGCGGTTCTTACAAGCACCCACAACCTGTTTGCATTGAAAATAAGACAAATATCACGGATATTCATCAGAAATGAAGCTATTTTGAAGACGTGAAAAATGTAATATTTTGCATGGGTGTGTTATTGTAATGGAGTCACGCGGCGTCTGATCAGATTCTACGTTGTTTGCTTGGAATACTAAATTTAAGGGTTAAACGAAACAGTTTAAGTATCAGTTCGGGAATATTTCCCCAGCCAATACATTGTACCAAGGGACAATCGAATCTCAGTCCTTGTTACGGCAGAGCGCTGTGTACAAAGTAAACATGGACCTGTGCTCGTGTACTCGGACATTGGCAAACAGTTTAGACCAACATCAGACGCTGCAAAACGCGGCGTCTGACCGGGGTCTACACTGTTTGGTTAATGAACGAACGTTTAACGGTTAAAACAAACGGTCTAAACATCGCCTATATAAATCCTCCCCCACCTGTTATAAATTTAAACTTGGACCTTATTTTTCTTATTTCTGATCTAAAATATAGATTGTGGGGACTCATAAGAACCGGCTTACACTTTCCATTCTTAGTTCGGCAGTAACATTTAAAATGTATTGGTAAAGGCGTGTTTTCGTAATGTTCCTCCGCTTGGCCCATTTTCCCGAGTCTGCATTTAATGAAGCGGTACCCAAAACCTACGTCCTAAGCAGAAATACATGCAAGAAAAATATCGCAATTTTCTTGTTGAGATTTTCGTTAATTTACAATTTATCTGTATAGGTGTGTTATATCTGAACAGGTTACGTTGACATTCGTACCTATGGTGTTTCTCATTTAGAAATCAATTAATGCCTAGTTATATTGCAAGTTTATGTTTTATTAATCACACTTTGTGACTGTCGTTTGATCCGCGCTCTTTCAGAATTATTTTAGTCATTTTTATGCCGCTTTAAAACTGCTGACGCACGTAAAGAATTTTAATTCAGGTCAATTTGTGATAAGATGGCACTTTAAATGCTATAATAATCTGTAATTTGTATTCCAGTGTCATATACCGACTTCCATAAGAATTGTTTTGTCGCATGCAATTTATCAGCTTTTAGGGCAAAACGTGCTTGCGTGTATCATCCCATTAACGCGACCAGTCCAGAGGCGATCACTTTTATTTGTGGTTTGAAGCAATTCCTTATTTATTTGGTCAGTATTTCCCATAAAACGCGCGCGTTTTAGAGTGCAATCAACGCTCAACTTGACAGGGTTTCGCGTATACCATTAACGATGTCCAGGTGGGCCATCACGAAAACACGCCTATATAATTTCGAACCCCTTGAACCCCAATTTCATACAGTGAAACTGGGGTTTGCAGGGGTAAAACTTAATTTTCTTATTTCTGCTCTAAAATATAGATTGTGGGTACTCGTAAGAACCGCCTCGGCGTGACGGTTCTAACTAGTACCCATAATTTATATTTTGAGCAGAAATAAGAAAAATAACACTTTTTTCACCTTAAATGTTTCATTTTTTCGGCGGTAGGGTTTACAATGTATTTGTATAGGCGTGTTTTCGTAATGGTCGGTCCGAGGTGAACCTTTGGTTATTTTTTTTTTCAAAGTGACTTGTTTCCCTTATCCCTTAGTGAATTACTTTCATATTATGACTGTTGCACACCGAAGATCCCCTTTCATGCCAATTAAAGGATCAATACTGCTATTTATTTAACTTTCATTTATTTCAAATTTACTTTTTGGTTAAACGTTTTTCGAAGTGCCATCACGAAAACACGCCTGTTTAATTTTGACCCCCTTCAAACCCCACTTTCATATAG
Organism: Lucinisca nassula; assembly: GCA_963580285.1. Classification (NCBI taxonomy): domain Eukaryota; kingdom Metazoa; phylum Mollusca; class Bivalvia; order Lucinida; family Lucinidae; genus Lucinisca; species Lucinisca nassula. The sequence goes on along the minus strand of OY757010.1, from coordinate 147,488,309 downwards.
AAAATTGGGGTTAACAGGGATAAACCTTATTTATTTTTTATTTCTGCTTTTATATAAAGACTGTGGGTACTCGTTAGAACCGCCTCGAAATATCACAATTTTTCATCTTAAGCATTTCGTTTTTACGGCGGTAAAGTTAATAATGCATTTATATAGGCATGTTTTCGAAATGCTATGTTTCCCCTTATTTTTCAGTCGATTGCTTCCATACTTGGTCTGATGGCTCATTTGACGTGACTCCATCAGCCACCTTATTTTTAGTTTGGAAATAGCATTTTTATACATGCGAGCAATCTTTCAATTTAAGCTTTTTATTAATCTGTTCCAAAGTGCTACATTGTTCGGTTGAATGTTACAAACATGCATGCAGGTTGTTGAATCAATGGCTAAGGCTCTTCTACATAGTCACCAATGACCACATTAGTAGCCAGTATTTTGTGGGTAAAACCATTTTATCAGAATATTTAATTCTTTTGTTTCTGTTGTTGTTTAAAATATCCTTTCATGTGACGAAACCACTTTTGCTGTAGATCTGTTAGTTTTTCTTAAGATGAGAAATTTGTATTTTTAATGTTCTTTTTTCTTCATTTTCACAAGTACAGGCGCCCCACCCATCAGGTCTTTGAGAAATAGACGGGGCTGCATGGTGCTTCCGCGCATAGCTGAAACCGAGTGGACTTTTAAGTACTTGTGTAAATGAAGAAAAAAGAACATTAAAAATACAAATTTCTCATCTTATGAAAAACTAACAGATCTACAGCAAAAGTGGTTTCGTATCATCACGAAAACAGGCCTATATAAATGTCGACCCCCTTGAACCCCAATTTATATAGTAAAACTGGGGTTTACAGGCGTAACCGTTATTTTTTTTGTTTCTGCTCTAAAATATAGATTGTGGGTACTAGTTTGAACCGCCTCGATTAGGCGGTTCTAACGTGTACCCACAATCTATATTTTGAGCTGAAATAAGAAAATTATCACAATTTTTCATCTTAAAATTTTCTTTTTTTTCGGCAGTAAAAATTACAATGTATTTATATAGGCGTGTTTTCGTAATGTTTTTCCTTATTTCTGTCCCAAGACATAGGTTGAGGCTACTCGTTGGAACCACCTCCATGAGGCAGTTCTAACGAGCGCCTACAACGTATTTTGGAGTATAAATAAGGAAACTATCACCAATTTTCGCCAGAAAAAAAATAACCAGTTTTGAGATATGAAAAAATGCACTATATCTCATGGATGTGGTATCGCAATGCTTCGTTTTGATGCTCTTTCAGGTAAACGCGTCTGTTTTGCTTCTGCTTTATTTGATAAAAATTGTTTTATTGTGGATATCTAAATCTGATGTTGAAATATACTATCAAATGGTGAAAGCTGTTTTGCTGTAGGACTGACGTTTTTTTTTTTTTTTTTTTTTTTTCAGCAAAAGTCAGTTCCGGGGCTGCCCTTAAAGATTGCCCAAAATGCCGTTGACATTTTTCTTGTTTAAAAAATACACTCCTTTCAAAATGATAACCAATAATTCCTGATACGGGACAATTCTACCAAAGTTTTCCAGGTAACATCTGACCACTTCCGCTTATTTTTCTATATCTGCCTCAGGAAAACAAATCCCTACAAGATAATACTCATCCTCGTCGCATGGCGCATTCTTTCATAACTCCAACTATTTTTACTGATGGAACTTTGTGATATTTTTTCTTATTTATACTCCAAACATAGGTTGTGGGTGCTCGCCATTGAGGCGGTTCTAACGTGTACCAACTAACTATGTATAAGGCAGAAATAAGAAAAATTGTGTATACCCCAGTAAACGCCAGATTTCGTACTATAAAGTGGGATTTAAAGGGTGTTCATCACATGGACTTGTTAAAATGATGTTTCGGCATTTTGCTGATTAAAGTTTTAGATATGTCTTTTTGTATGCGCTTGATTCAAACTTTGTTGTCGTTCGTTAGATCCAGATATGTCTCGGCGATCCAACACGAAAACATGTCTTTATAATTTGACCCCCTTGAACCACACTTTTATATAGTAAAAGTATAGTATATAGAGGATCTTACATGAGTGTATATGTATTATTGAATTTATTAAACGAGTTGAGGAAAAGGGATAAAATGCGAGGCTATGCCGAGCATTTTATCCCTTTTCCTGAACGAGTTTAATAAATTCAATAATACATGAGCACGAATGCAAGATTCTTTTTATCATGTGATGTTTAAACGCATTTTATTCACGATTGTTTACAAAAATATCAATATTCCGCCATTAATAAACGCGACGTCGTTAAGGACGTCGTACATGTAACGTTTCGGGACGTATCTAGCTAATTTGCATATTTAATCCTCTAGTGGATTATCGAAAATAATACATGACGTTATTACACTCTCAGACGCGACGTCATGTGATAAATTATTTTTCTTATTTCTGCTCTAAAATATATATTGTGGTTACTCGTCAGAACTGCCTCGATAAGGCGGTTCTAACGTGTACCCACTATCTATACTTTGAGCAGCTCTAAAATATAGATTGTGGGTACTCGTTAGAACTGCCTCGATGAGACGGTTTTAACGTGTACCCACAATCTATATTTTCGGAGATTGTGGGTACTCGTTAGAACTGCCTCGATGAGGCGGTTCTAACGTTTACCCACAATCTATATTTTGAGCAGAAATAAAAAACATTTTTCTTCTAAAATTTAGATTTTTTGGTGGTTAAATTTACAATGTATCTGTATTGTTTGTTTGACTTGAGGTTTAACGTCTCCGTCAACACTGTATAGGTCATTTTGGAGACGTTGCTTCCAATTTTATGGGACTTTTACCCGACATTGAGATGATATGACATCTCAGGTCCTGTCGTCCAATGAAACCAATAGGGTTTATAAGCATGGACGGTCCAACTCGCACTGCTTTGCCTGGGCAGGCTAAGATCCTCTAAGCGGTTTACCAGTACTCGTGTGCGGTCGGTTTAAGCTCTGCGAGGAAGCATCGTGCAGCCCAACTATTTCCACAAGCCCCGATGGGCGTGTGGTTCTGATTATAAAGTGGGTTGTACAGTGGTATTCATTACATACACATTGATGAGCTAGGAGATTTTCACGCGAAGGCCCCCGCCAATCAGGGCTTCGAGAAATAAACTGGTCTGCATTGTGCTTCCACGCAGAGCTGGAACTGACCACACATGAGCATTGGTAAAACGCTTAGCCCAGGCAAGCCGTGGTGCTTGTCAGACCGTCCATGAATATAAACCCTATTTGTTACCTTGGGCGGCAGTGCTTGAGATGACATTGCATCTCAATGTCGGGTAAAAGTCCCACAAAATTGGAAGCAAGGGGTGGTGTTTAAACTCAAAACTTAATCAAACAAATATCTCCACGCAAGTCAAACAGCCAGCTTAATTGTGTAAACCGCGACAGAAGATGAGGGGAAGGTTAGGGCCCAGTAAAACGGTTTTACGCCCCCACCCCCTTCCGGGAAATTATACCTGGCCGTTCCAAAGTGGTGTCATTTGTTTCATTTTTGCTTCTGCTCAATTTGTTTTCATTATAACATGATAACACTTCTGTGTGTTCAGTTAAGGTAACTGAGTATCACGAAAACATGCCTATGTTATATTTACTCCCTTGCACCCCACTTTTATATAGTAAAACTGGAGTTTACATGGGTACACATTATTTTTCTTATTTCTGCTCAAAATCATAGATTGTGGGTAATCGTTAGAACCGCCTCACCGAGGCGGTTCTAACACGTGCCAAAAATTTATGTTTTGTGCAGAATTGTTAAAAATATCAGGATTTTTCATCTAAAAAGTTTGAATGTTTGGCGGTAAAATTTTCAATATATTTGAATTGGTGTGTTTTCGTTTGCCAATAGCTTGTCGCCTGATATTTTGTTGTTTGTTAAGATGTGTCTTTGATGTTTGAGATAGGTTTCTGGTCTGATACGACCAGTTCCCGAAGTATCTTTACTCGTTTGATAACGTGGTAGCATTCACCATTTCAAATGATATGCGGTAAAATGTCACTCACACTGTAGCGATTTAAAATGTCTCGGATATAAGACATCGGATTCGTTTGGTGATGGAAGGATTAGCAAAAGTATCTGCCGCATACGTGTACAGAATAAAAGGAATACAATTAAAACATCTCTGATTTTGTTTTGTTTTTGTTTTACGGCCCTTTCAAGAATATTTCACTTATATCGAGCCGCTCCTTAATCAGTAGTGGGCGAACACCGCTTCGTCGTGCGGCGTTCTTTGGCGTTTGTGTTTTGCGGTAAGTTCGATTTGCCAGAGTGACTGGTCGTGTAACTGGCTTCGACGCTCGTAGTAAATTGCTAACTACACGACTTCTTGATCGGGGTAATAGGTATCATAAACTAACCAAGGCCCTTTCTAATTTTTATAGACGTCGTTCTGTTTTGATTTCGGGGTTCAGTGTTGGACTTGGCTCTCTTCTGCAGCAGGGTCGGTCGTAGCCCAAGTTTTGTGGTGACTTAAACTGTGGATTCGGTAAAAAATATACTCTCCGAATATTTTTGGTGCCCGGATTCGTGGGGTCGTTCTTCGATACAAAAAAATGGGTACAACATAAGTGTTGTGCGACGGACTGCGGGCATGGTAGTTAACCAAATCACGACGGATGGCTTTGCTTCCCTCTTTGATGGCGCGCCGGTGGGACAGGCCTCGGAGTCTGTGACGGTTCAGCGTAAAGGCTTACATATGTAATGTCGGTTGGTACCTGATGTTCTGTCTCTTGTTGGACCCATCGGAGTTTAACTGTTTACGGTTTTCATTTGCTCCAGCATGTCAGTGGTTTCTGGCTGTCGAGTCCTCATCGTTGTTTCAGTTGTGAATGTTTGATTTTCATGTTCTCGGAGATGTTGCTCTGATGCACAAGGAAGCCTTCATGCGGACTGAATAAATTATTTGTCTAAATGGACGAGGATTGCGGCCGCGTAAATCGATTTAAGCCCCCAGTAAAACCGTTACAATGCGGTTCTTCTGTCGCCGTTTATTTTGTTATGGTTTGTCTTTGAGTGTGTGTATCGCTTACATCTTTTTGTTTTGGACAGTCAATTGACCATTTTGTGGGAAAGTAACTATTAGGGTCTAGTTATTTCATGTTTGTGTTTATTTCCCTTTGGTGTCTCTGATGGGAGTGGTGGGGCAATTGTATCGATTTCTGATCACTGCCTTCACTTCAGTTTGGCTTATCGAATGAACCTTCCATTACATACTGCTATACAAATAGTGATAAGCGACAATGCTTGCCACATTCTATTGTCGTGCGTCGGCACATTTTAGAGGCGCAAAAGATAGCACTTTATATATCCGAATGTGAAAGGCTTAAACCCAGCATCTGAAGAGCATAACAACTGACATTGTACACTTGACAAGCTTCTGATGGATCGATTCCGATTCTTTCGTTTAAATGCAAAATACAGATTATTATAGAAGTTAAAATGCCTTTTTGTCTCGAGATTTTAGATGATTTAAATTACTCTATGCAAAACCGAAGCAATGAAGACAGTGCATATCGGTCAGCTGACATTTGAATTCGGCATGCCTCATTGTGACACATGTCAGAGTACAAAATATCGTCTCGGCCCCCGCCCATAGGGCTTCAAGAAATATATGGGCTGCATGATGCTTCCACGCAGAGCTGAATTCGGCCCGCACACTAGTACTGGTAAACCGCTTAGAGGACTAAGCCTGTCCAGGAACCGCGGTGCGAGGCGGACCGTCCATGCTAATAAACCCTATTGGTTTCATTGGGCGACAGGGCTTGAGAAGTCATTTCATCTCAATGTCGGGTAAAAGCCCCACAAAATTGGAAGGGGACGTTAAACCTCAAATCAAACAAACAAACAAAACAAAATGTCGTCTGCATATATTAACCCTTATCCTGCTGTTCACGACAACCCCTACCTTTGCAAATAGTGTAGATCCAGATCAGATGGCTTCTCAAGAAGCCATCTGATCAGGATCTACACTGTTTGTCATGCAATTTGTCAGTTGAACAAATACATTAAATCAAGTTAAATGATTGGTTGATAGTTAGCAATGGGTGTGGCTAATAAATTTATGCAGTTGGATAAGGGTTAGGTTTTTTGAACCCAGATCAAACTATCATAGACAGATATCGGAATTATAATTACGCTAGGACGTCTGCTTATGTTATTGCCACTGTTAATTGTGTCGTTTCCTGTTAATTGATGCAGTCTGAGCTGACAGCCTGCAATACTTTTCTGAATCAAAGCATTGAGAGTACTGGGGGGGGGGGGTGATTGTCTCTGTGGGTAGGTTGGTAGAATAGTCCTTAAGTAAATTGATCTGTTTGCTTGACCCTTAAATTCCAGTATATTAAGCAAGCAGTGTAGACCTGTTCAGATACCGCGTTTTGTGGCGTCTGATTTGCCAATGCCCTGGTGCACGAGCGCAGTCCAGATGTTTGCTTTTTACACTGCATTCTGACGTCACAGGGAGGCTACTACCTGTGCTTTTAACAACAATCATATTTCCTTATCCTTTCTTGGAAGCATTTCAGCCTGAATAAAGTTTTAATGATATATGTTTATCATGTGAAGATTTATGAACCCCCCCCAAAAAAAAAAAAAATAAATAAATAAATAAATAAATAAAAAGAATAAAAACGACCAGTATCTGTTGTAAAACGTTCCTATTTAAAAGTAGTATCTAATTCACAACGTATCAATAAAACGTATGTCATTTAATTCTCCATTTCTTTACCCTTTTAGAACACCAATATAGAATAATAACGGGATGTGAGCAATTGCGCTCCAACGTCCCGTTACCGCGCTCCTAAGGGGTTTTATCCTCACCAGCAACGTCATCGATGTTATTGATTGGTGTCCCCTAATTTATTCATAAAAAGTAGAAGTAAAACAAAGATCAGGAATCGATACAATTAACTTACTCCACCAATCAAAGACATCAAAGGGAAAGAAACAGAAACACGAAGCGACCAGACCATAATGGAAACCAAAACAAAGGAAGGTCATAAGGACAGTTACTTTCCCACAAAATGGCCAAATGGCCATCCAAAATAAAAAGACACAAGTGATACATACAGTAGAAACAAACAACAACATAAATAAACTGCCACAGAAGAACCGCCTTGGAACGGTCAGTGGAAAGAATTCCACTGGGTGGCTTGAATCGATATTACATGGCCATAATCCTCGCCCTTACCTCCGTCACGGTATACACTAATTTTGTTTAGTCCGCATGAAGGCTTCCTAACTCATCAGTGTAACATCTCCTAGAACATACAAATAAAAAAACTACAGAGATGAAACAAGGTTGAGGACTCGACAGCATACAACAACAGAATTGCTGGAGCAAAAGAAAACCAACAGTTAGCCTCCGAGAGGCCCGACCAAAGACGGAGCATCAGGCGCCAACCAACATAAAGAATACTAAAATAAAATAAAATTCCATTGATGCTTTACGCTGGAACCGTCACATAATTTTAAGCCCGACCCACCGGTGTGCAATCAAAGAGGGAAGCAAAGTTGCCAACCGTGATTGGGTTAACCACCATGCATGCAGTCTGTTTTATAACATTTATGTTGTACCCAATCTTTATATACCGAGGAACGATTTTACGAAATTGGGTACTTAAGTCATTACAGGCATGTAGTTTTCTAAATTTATATACTAAGTCACCATAGAATTCGATTCTGATTCGATTGCTATTCTAAACATTTTCCAATACCATAAACTTTTAACCCATTATGCACTGAAGGGAACTGTCCACTTTATTTTTAGGGTCAAACATAAAACATAGATTGGCACACCCACAGTCTATGTAAGGACTAGAAAAAAAGACAAATTTAATGAACTTGCGCATCACACTCGACGCAACACGTCTCGTGTGATACGTCGATCTGAAAACATCCACTCGACGTGATACAGTGCGGCAGATCAAGTTTACTGTGGTAAAGATATGAATGTATTGAGTTATGGTTTTGAGTGTACCATCACGAAAACACGCCTATATAATTTTAACCCCATTGAACCCCACTTTTATACAGCAAAACTGGGGTTTGCAGGGGTAAACTTTATTTTTCTTATTTCTGCTCTGAAATATATAATTTGGGTACTTGTTAGAACCGCCTCGATGAGGCGGTTCTAACGAGTACCCACAATCTATATTTTGAGCAGAAATAAGAAAAATCACAATATTTCATCTTAAAATTTTTGTTGTTTTTTTTTTCGCCGAAAAAGGTTACAATGTATTTGTATGGGCATGTTTTCGTAATGATTCAAAAAGTATATTTATTCTTTTGGTGGCTGGCTTAAGATTGCAATTATTACACCTATTTTAATATACTGAAAGTGTTACCAGCAAAAGATGAAAGTTTTCAGATCAAAATCCTGATTTTTTCATATCTCTGCTCAAAAAGCAAACATAAGACATCTAATGCATACCCCTTTAAATCCATGTTTCACAATTTAAAAGTGGGGTTTAAAGGGGGTTAAAATTACTATAGGCATGTTATCGTGATGGATAATGTATTTTTGGGATAGCTTCCTTACTTCTATTTTAGTAACTTGGTAATGTTATTTGCATAGAAATCAGCAGACCTTAAAGAATAAAAGACTAGTTTCTAGATGCAATTAGTCCTTGATTTGCTGCGTTGAATTCGTTTGATACATCGTACATCTTTTGAAGATTATTGATGTAATATACTGAATGAACTACCGGTCTTTTAACATAAGCGCCGTTTTACTAAGAAAGACGTGTATCGGAAAGCCAAATACAATAAACCTTTCACATAATAAATCTTTATCAAAACAGAAATAAAATGCATTAGAACAACTGCTTTGAACTTTGGAAAGCTGCTATTTATAAAGCGTAAGTAATTTTTCATGAATTTTTAACTTAATCTAAATTATCCTCCACATATGCCCAGCAACCCAAAATCCAATGGTTGTTCTTTGGGCATTACGAAAACATGCCTATACAAATACAGTGCAACCTTTATCGCCGAAAAAATGAACACATTTAAGATGAAAAATTGTGATATTTTTCTTATTTCTTCTCTAAATATAGATTGTGTGTACTCGTTAGAACCGCCTCATCGAGGCAGTTCTAATGAGTACCCATAATCTATATTTTAGAGCAGAAATAAGAAAAATAAGGTTTACCCCTCCTAACCAAAGTTTTACTAAATAAAAGTGGGGTTCGAGGGGGTCAAAAGTATATAGGCGTGTTTTCGTGATGGAATACATCTGTCCGTTTTTGCGAATGCAAAAAGTTCTCACATTTTTTTCAGCAAAAGTATTAGCATATTTTCCATAATAAATGATAAAAGTTTTAACGATACGATAACTAACGACGTCGTTAGTTTTGAACAACTGGCCCCAGCTCTCTATTTTGGGAGGTACAAAATGCCCCTTCCAAAAAAAATAAAAGTTAAAAAAAAAAATGTACTTAAAACGCGAAAATAATATGGGAAAATGCAAAGACGACACTGGATAAGGTCAGAAATTGAAAATGGTAGTGTCGGTGTTGTAAGTTTTATTTTGTTCTTTTACTGATAAATATAGTAAAGTCGGGGTCTGAAGCAGGGTCGGTCGTGTAAACACGACAATTTTTTATCAGCAAAAATACATGAGCCACTGTGTTAGATAGTGTACTTACAATTACACATTTGACCTTTAAATGTATCGAGCCCGTTTAGCTAACGATGCTTTGAACAACCACGTGGGCTCTCTTATCGTTTCATTCTAACATTCTGTTAGTCCAGCCGATTCTCTAAAAATCCTGCATTTTGTGGTACAAGCATGAAACTTCGCACAAATGTTATTAAGACGTCTGTAAATGATTTAAGATATGGAGGCATCGAAAAATAATTCTACTTCCCGTTTTATTCAAGATGGCGGATCTGCTGTAACAAAACCTTGAATTAACAAGGAGATACATGCTAAAACAGCTATAACTAGTCACAAAACATTGCATTGTGCATGCAAATTGTATAGAAATAGGTGTTTGATTGTTACTAAACGATCAAAAGCAAACAAAACATTCAACTTCCGGTTTTATTCAAGATGGCGGACCAATTTTCATTAGTTTTTCTCGTCTCGTTTGAGTTAGAGTACTTAAACAGCGAAGATGAGAACAAGCCTCAGGGGCATTGTTCTAGTGATGCTCTTAAACAAAAACAGTGAAAAAAGGAGAGGAAAGCGAAAAAAAAAATATTCAAATATGCCTACTTCCGGTTTATAAGAAGATTGCAAGGTATAAGTATTCCATCAAAGCCTAACTACAGAATTGGACACAGGGAACCTGACCATACGAATGCCTTTGTACCTTAAATATTTTAGACAAACTGCTAAACATATCTCAGTGAGTTTGTGCACACTTCAGGTCAAACTATTGCTACTTCCGGTGGGATAAGTGCCACTTCCGGTTGCATTGTCTTTTCTTATACAGTTTTCTTGGAAGTCTCAAAGCCAAAACACACACTTATTAGCCGCAATTACCGGCTATAAGTTATGTGTTAAACAAACTGATGAACGTTTCCAGCTGCAAATTGTATTTTTGTTGAATCGTTCAAAATCCTGGACCGTAGTATTAGACCTTTCTTCGTTTTTTGGGCTTCTTTCCCACCAGTATAGAGAATAAGATTGTGGGCCGAGCGAGCCAGGCTATAACATCTTTGAGCATGGGCGCACAGTCTGGTCAGAGTCTTCGCTGTGCGTTATTTGAATGTCTCGAGGTGGGGGGAAATGCTTCTCCATGTACACGGAGGATACTGTATTCTTATTAAGATAACACAACCGTGAGACAAAGTACATTTTTCCTATCTCAAAAGCGGACATTTTTGCTGATAAAACTCTTAGCATAGGTTAAGGGTGCTCGTTAGAGTCGCCTCTTTGAAGCAGTTCAAACGAGTACGGACAACCTATGTCTAGAAAAATAATGTATACTCCCGTAAACCTCACTTGTCTAAAGTAAAAAACTTTTCTACATATAAAGTGGGCTTTAGAGGGGTATTCATTACATCGACTTATTTACGTGATGTTATTGAGTAAGCACGCCTACGAGAATGTTGTGTCTTTTCTGCGCGCACATACTTGAAGGCACCTTTTTACTAAGCGCGACTCATGTTATCTATAGCTATAGTTACTTCGGTGCACTGGCATTGGGCCTGGGAATTCGTAAATGGGACATATATCCTACCTCCGAGAATAAGGGATTGTCGGTGCAGATAATATCTAGAGGAAGATAGATGGAAGTATCAAACTTGACTTTCTGTAAATAATTTGTCAATATAGGCCCAGACTATGTTAGCTTTGAGAATTGAAAACGAGACGCTGGAGAAAATATTGAAATGCGCTTGAATACATGCTAAAATGACGGTATTAAAATAGAGTCTAGTGACAGTTTCGCACCAAAATCCATTGATGAAATATCTGTACAAGCAAATGTTTACGGTTTTGTAATAGGCTTGAACTGCCCAGTCAAGTGACCACTATAAGATCATGTCCAGTAGAAATGAAAGCTATGGTCAGGAATCGATACAATTAATCCGCAGCTCCCATCAGAAAGACCAAATGGAAAAAAACACAAACATGAAATAACTAGACCCTTATGGAAACATCAATAGCGGAATGCCAAAGGGACAGATACTTTCCCACAAAATGGCCAATTGGCTATCCAAAATAAAAAAAAAAATCATTTTACCTAACAACGCTTCTCCTCAACAGGCTTATGACAAGCAACTGCCCTTGGGACAGAATGACCAAATAATATATTCATGAACCATCGCAACCATAGAATATTAACGTACCCGGTGGGTATCGAACACATTTGACTGAGCAACCGGGGCCAACGCGAAAAAAAAATAATAACTGGTATCCTCTTGGTATAGCATATATTTCAGTAAGCTGTTTTATGTCATAAACAATGATATATAAGTTTTGAGCAGAAATAAAGAAATTTAAAAAAATTAATATAAATAAAATATCATTTGCAAAATGTCAGTTCTACAGATATAAAAAACGACATTCGTTGCACACATGCTTTTTATTGTAATCGGTAAAATATAAGTGAAGGCAATGATCATGAATCGATACAACTACCAAACACCTCCCATCAGAGACACCAAAAGGAAAGCAATACGAATATGAAACAGCGGTTCTAATGAGTACCCACAATCTATATTTTGTGCAGAAATAAGAAAAATATCATAATTTTTCATCCAAAATTTTTCGTTTTTCCGCCGGTAAAGTTTACAATGTATTTGTATAGGCGTGTTAGTGTAATGATTTAACCAATGCATACACGCAAAGACAAACTTTAACAAAAGTAAACCACAACAGAAAACAAAACGCCTTGGAACGGTCAGTTAAAAGAGACTCACCTTACTGAGGCGGTTCTAACGAGTGTCTACAATTTTTAGCCACAAAATACTAGTCCCGGAATATTTCTCATGTACGAGGGCGATTTCATAATCAATATCAGTGAAGTTTTACACATTGTGTCGATAGAGTTAGCACAAAAGTGTAACATAGGTAATGTGTGTGTGAATTAAGAAATAATCTCCACGTACCGTGTGTTATCGTGATTAACACACGGTGTTGGAGGGCAGATTGCGAAATATTAATTCACGACGGCGAAGCCGGAGTGAATTAATATTCGCATCTGCCCTCCAACACCGTGTGTTAATCACGATAACACACCGGGTGCGTGGAAATTATTTCGATTCTAACATGATGCTAAACTGAAATACAGTAGTAACAAAGCGTTATCTTGGGGACTATTTTGCAGCGGATGTCGACAGAAGGAAATGTTTACATGCAACGTCACGATGACGCCAAATTGCACGCACCACGTTGACGACGTGAATTATCGCATATTTGCAAACGCTGACGTTTCCACTGGGTTCAATGGGAAAAACGTTAACGTCATGTTAGAATTCGGGTTTAACGTCGCTATCAACAATTTTTCAGTCATATCACGACTGTGTCTGGTTGTGACAGGGAGCTCAATGCTCACGTTTATAGTGCTGCCTCACTGAAGTATCATGTCCCAGACACTTTACATGATACCACACCCAGTCAAATTATCCTGACACTGGGTCGACCAGTCCTAGCTCTACCCCGTAAATCTGAGTGCCAAGCGAGGAGCAGCTAGTACAATTTTAACGACTTTGGTATGTCGCGGCCCGGGATCGAACCCGTGACCTCCCGTTCCCCGGAGCGGACACTCTACCATCTGAACTATCGGGACCGGTGTAACATAGGTAAATATCTTTCTCATAACTTCCATCACGAAAACACGCCTATACAACTTTGACCCCCTTGAACCCAACTTTTATATAGTAAAACTGTGGTTTACAGGAGTAAATCTTCTTTTTCTTATTTCTGCTCTAAAATATAGACTGTGTGTACTCGTTAGAACCGCCTCGACGAGGCGGTTCTAACGAGTACCCACAATCTATATTTTGAGCAGAAATTAGATAGATATCACAATTTTTATCTTAAAATTTTTCTGTTTTCGGCGATAAAGGTTACAATGTATTTGTATGGGCGTGTTTTTATAATGACTAAACTTTGTACAGTGTGCATTTCCTTCTAGCGTATTCATGACACTATACACAAAATTACTACGAAGCGATCAAACAACCTGCTTGAAATAAGGGCCTTTATAAAAGGTAAGTCGCAATTCAGTACAAAACCCTGAGGTGTGCTATATCTATGAAGAGGATCAAATGTCTTACAGGACGGTTTGCAGGTTGGTGGCGAAATTTAGAACCGGGCAGCAGAAACTTAAACATTACAAAAACACGCCTTTACAAATACATTGTAAATTTCACCGCCGTGAAAATGAAAAATTTCAGATGAAAAATTGTGATATTTTTCTTATTTCTGCTCAAAATAAAGATTCTGGGCACTCGCTAGAACGGCCTCATCGAGGCGGTTCTAACGAGTACCCACAATCTATGTTTTTGAGCAGAAATAAGAAAGATAAGTTTTACCCATGTAAACCCCAGTTTTACCATATAAAAGTGGGGTTCAAGGGGGTCAAAATTATATAGGCGTGTTATCGTGATGGATGCTGCTAACACTGGTCGCACTGCAACAACAAAAATTATAAAGTAACATCGAAAAAATCCAGAATAACCTGCAAAATGCCCGATACACAGAGGCAATTAGCCCGGTTTACAAACTTGTCGTTAGCATGAGTTCATGGTATTTTAAAGAAATATATACAACTTGGGAAAATAAATGCAAGATGGATACCCATTTGTTGATAGATGAACAAAAATGGACCAGTATAGCCAATGCAACAACAAAACAAAACAAAACAAAATAAAACTTCTGAAAATCTATCCAAAATATAGCCAATAGAAGTTCGACAATCTAGCCACTGGTTGTAAGATTATTTCCAAACGAACACGAACAGTAAGGATTTCGCAGGCATTACGACAATACATCTGTGCAATAGATATAGTACATTTTTCAAACCTCAAAAGTAGTATTTTTTCTTATGAAAACGTGTGATATTTTTCTTATTTATACCCCAAAGATAGGTTTTGGGTGCTCGTTAGAACCGCCTCATTGTGTTTAAAGTTGGGTTTAGGGGGTCTTTATTTCACGGACTTGTTCACGTGATGGTAAGTAATTATCTTCAATAAAACGGGTCCAGTCATTCAAATTCTTGTGCCAAAAGGCAGAACAGTACCGGCAAAGTCACTATAAAAATGTTGTACTGAGAAAATTGAAAACAGTACTACGAAACCTGCCAACCAAAACAAGACTTTAGCATCTCAGACCCTTGAATGAAAATCCCTGCATGAAAATGCATCCGCTCACAACGCCTTGTTACCGTGTGTTTGGTGTTAGAGAAGGCCATCCTCCATTTTCGCCTGTCCCCTTCGGCTATTTTCTGTTTCCAAAACTTAAATATCATCTATCTGGTAAAAGCCAGTGGATTTGCGGTTTATTAGTATTTGATAGCTATCTCCATCTAAGCGCATAAAAACTGCTTCCAAAAGTAAATTGACCGGCTAAAAAGGTGTATTCAGGTAGATGGAGAGTATTTTGAAGGGCAGAGCAAGTCACAAAATAAAAAAAAAATCGATGAAAGGAAAAACAATGAAAGTGACATTATGCTTGGAAGAGCTCTCGTATATGAGCCAGTCATTCAGCTACGCGTGACCCTGGACAAATACCCTACTATCAGTATGCAGAATATTGTCCCACTCATACCAAAGACGGCAATTAATTCCACAACGATTAAAACGTTCTGAATTTTTAGATCCTTTGGAAGCAAAGAATACACGAAATTAACGAAAACAGAAGACTCGGTTTTATTGAGTCTGTTCATGACCAAGAGACTGAAAAGGAGCGCTCTTCCCTGCAGGCATAAAACGTGACTCAATGTTGAAACAACGTTTTTTCAACGTTAGTTCGACTTTGAGTGCCTGCTGGGTTATCAGCTTTTGTAAAATGACTGCGGAGACATAGTCGAAAATGCTGAATGTGCGGTTTTCAAATCAGCTGGGTAACAACTGAAGATAGCATAAATTAACCCTTGTCGATACATATGATTAGATGGCATTTGCTTGGCAATAAAAGGAGAAATAATCTACCAGAAAAGTAATATACGTTTCCTGAGACATGAATAATACACTAAACCTGGCATTCAATAGTTTAAATTTGATAATTTTGTCTAGTTTCAACAACTATGATAACCTTCATCTGGCACAAGTGATAGTTCTCATTCACACGATCAGCATTTCCATTTCACTGGCTGTGAAAATAGGACGATTTCGCAGTTATCATATTTGACATGCACCGTGTGGAATAAAGCTTTTAAGGTTGCTTTGGAAACAAATAAAGTAATTATAGATAGACAATAGCAAAAATAGGAATGTCGGCATTTTCAGACTCTTCGTAAACAGTCCTGGAATTTTGCAAAACTGTTTAGGCTCTCTAGCGTATACTTGAATAGTGCTCAATTATTAAGCATCTACGTGCACTAGGCCCTAGGATGCCAACTGAAATAGAAATATAAACTGCAGTATCATCACGTGAACAAGTCCGTGAAATGAACACCCCCTTAAACCCCACCTTATATAGAGAAAACTGGGGTTTACGGGGGTATTCATTTTTTTTCTTATTTCTGCTCCAAGACATAGGTTGTGGGTACTCGTTAGAACCGCCTCGACGAGGCGGTTCTAACGAGCACCCGCAACCTATGTTTAAAGTAAAAATAACAAAAATATCACATATTTTCACCAGAAAAGTAGCCATTTTGGAGATGTGAAAAAATGCACTATGTCGCACGGGTGTGTTATCGTAATGGTTGAAGCACTATGATGAACTATATTCTAGGTTTGTATGAAGCAAAAGGTTTTAGGTTAATATGTTATCGGCATCATAAACTACGAAAATCCTTTTCTAAGGTTTTAGACGTCATTCCGATTAAGTTTCAAAATTCAGTGTTGGACTTAAATCTCTTCTGCAACAAGGCCTATCGGAGCCCCAATTTTATAATACATAGTCATGTAAATTGAGACAAGTATATGCCTGCAAGGATTTCAGTACCCGATTTCGTTTAATCATTCTTCGATATAAAATATTATTTACAACATAAATGTTATACGACAGACTGTATGTATGGTAGTTAACCTAATCACGGTTGATAACTTTGCTTCCCTCTTTAATTGCACGCCGGCAGTGGGTCAGTCTTCAGATTCTTTGACGGCTCCAGCGTTAACACTTACTTACGCAATTGTTAGGTAATATCTTTTGGTACCTGATGCCGTGTCGTTGGTCGGGCGCACCGAGGACTAACTGTTGGTTTTCTTTTGCCCCAGCATTTCAGTGTTCATGCTGTCATGTTACATGTAGAAAGCCTTGTCGAGCCCTCATCGTTGTTTCATCTCTGTAGACGTTTGATTATTATGTTCTCGAAGATGAAGCACTGATGCTTACATGTAGAAACACTTCGCCTGAGCAAATTCGTAAAATCGATTTAATACCTTCCCCCCTACCCCCATTACCGCAGTGAAACACTTTTTACAGACCGTTCCAAGGCGGTTCTTCTGTCGTGGTTTATTATTGTTGTAGTTTGTCTTTGCGTGTTTGTATTGCTTATACCTTTTTGATCCCCTGAGTGAAAGGCTCCTGGGGAGCTAATAGGATGGTAGGCCTCCGTCGTCTGTCGCCCACCATTTTCAAAAGACTTCTCTGAAACCACTGGACCAATTTCAATTTAATTTTAAATACATCCCCCTGGCAGTGGGGGAACAAAAGTTTGCAAGTATGGTCAAGGTCGCATGACCAAGGTGGCCGCCATGCTCATATATGGTAAAAACCTTAAAACATCTTCTCCAGAATTACTGGGCCGATTGTCTTGAATCTTGGTATGTAGCATCGGGTGACTGAGTACTACCAGGTTTGTTAATACGATGATCGTATGTTAACCTTGACCTATTTTCAACCGAGGTCAAATTTGGCTTCTTAGGCTTTTTTATTGGAAAATAGGTAAATCAATGCATTTTTCAAATAATATTGTGCTCTTTGATATGAGAATAGATAATAAATGAATGCCTATGAATGCTTAGGGCCTAGGTAATTCGGAGACTTTGGCCCAAGATCACTTGTGTTTCTCTAAAACCATTGGGATAATTTCATACAAAGTTTATATGCAGCCTTAGTACACCAAAAAAAAAACAAACATTTATTCAAATGGTCCAGGTCACATGACCAAGATGGCCGCCATGCCCAAATATGGTAAAAACCTTAAAGAATCTTCTCCAGAACCACTGGACCGATTGTCTTGAAACTTGGTATGTTGCATCAGGTGACTGAGTACTAGCAAGTTTGCAAAAATAATGACCTTGACCTATTTTACGCCAAGGTCAAATTTGGCTCTATAGGCTTTTCAATGGGAAATAGGTAAATCAATGCATTTTTTGTTAAATATTGTGGTCTATGATATGAGAATAGGTAGAAATGAATGTCTATAATTGTTGAAGTTCAATGTCATTTGGTGACTTTGGCACAAGGTCACTTGTATTGTAGGTACATTGACATAATAGAATACATTTTCTCTTAAACCACTGGGCCAATTTCATTTAAATTTTACATGCACCCTAAGCACAGTAAGTATTCAACTGTTCCAGGTCACATGACCAAGATGGCCGCCATGCCCGACTATGGTAAAAACCTTAAAAAATCTTCTCCAGAACCACTGGGCCAATTGTCTTGAAACTTGGTGTGTAGCATCGTTTGACTGAATGCTACCATCATCGGGTGACTGAGTACTATCAAGTTTGCAAAAACGATGACCCTAGGTTGCTCTTGGCCTATTTCACGGCAAGGTCAAATTTGGCTCCTTAGGCTTTTCAACGGGAAATAGGTAAATCAATGCATTTTTCAAAAACAATTGTGGTCTGTGGTATAAGAATAGGTAAAAGATCAATGTCTATTAACCCTTAGGGTCAAGGTCATTCGGTGACCGTGGCCCAAGGTCACTGGTATTGCAGGTCAATTGGCATATTAGAATACATTTTCTTTTACATCACTGGGCCAATTTCATTTATATTTTATATGGAGCCTTATGATACTTAGGGAATAAAATTTTATTCGGATGGTCCAGGTCAAATGATCAAGATGGCCGCCATGCCTAAATATGGTAAAAACCTTAAAAATCTTCTTCTCCAAAACCACTCGGTCGATTGTCTTGAAACTTGGTATGTGGCATTGGGTGACTGAGTACTATCAAGTTTGCAAAAATGTTGATCGTAGGTTGACCTTGATGATCGTAGGTTGACCTTGACCTATTTTATGCCAAGATCAAATTTGGCTCCATAGGCTTTTCAATGGGAATTGTGTAAATCAATGCATTTTCGAAAATATTGTGGTCTATGATATGAGAATAGGTAAAAAATTAATGTCTATGAATGCTTAAGGTCAAGGTCATTTGTCGACATTTGCCCTAGGTTATTTGTATTGCAGGTCCATTAACATGATGCTGAAGGTCAATGTCATTCGGTTACTTTGGCCCAAGGTCACTTGCATTGCAGGTCCATTGACATATTAGAATATATTTTCTATAACATCACTGGGTCAATTGCATTTAAATTTTGTGTTCATCCTTAGGACCATAAGGGAATTAAAATGTATCCAAATGTTCCAGGCCACTTGACCAAGATGGCCGTCATGCCAGAATATCGTAAAAACCTTAAAAATCTTCTCCAGAACCACTGGGCCGAATGTTCTGAAACTTGGTGTGTAGTATTGGGTGACTGAGTACTAGCAAGTTTGCAACAATGATGACACTAGGTTGACCGTGACCTATTTTGCGTCAAGCTCAAATTGGTTCATTTGGCCTTTAAATGGTGGAAAAGTGGAGCAATGCATTCGCCGCGTTCTGTGGCGTCTGATCTGGGCCTACACTATTTACCTGGCTACCATTTTCGGGTTTCCCGCCTAGTATTGGTTGAAGGAAAGGATTTTGCTCCGAGAAGCAAATTCTTCCTTGACAGTCAAGGTCCTTTTATACCATTAATGTATATATTTGTGAATATGTTTCAATAGGTGCGAATTTTTTTTTATCAACAATGCATTGTTACAATGAGGACCATATGTAAGACTGGTACTCGTGCAAAATATGTTATCCTTTTGAAGTAAAGTAATTATTATTATTATTATTATTATTATTATTATTATTATTATTATTAAGAAAAAACAACTTTTGCAAAGGGCCTGGGCCTATGGAAAAGAAAACAGGAAGTGCTAAAAGTTGTCGACCTTGTCCGAAATGGCAGAAAGTAAGCAACGTTTATCCGCTCCCCTTAACCCATATAGTACCGGAAACCCCAAAAGCGTTATATAGGTGGCAAACAGTGCAGGCCCAGATCAGACGCCGCAGAACGCGGCGTCTGATCAGGGCCTCCACTGTTAGCAAAAAATAAGCCTTTTTCTAAACAAATTTTGAAGAAAACGCAACCTGACATCCCTTTATTTTGAAATGGACTCCTGCTATATATAAGGAGGAAGATTCCATTTGGTACAAAAAGGGTTAAAGGCGAACACGTAATGCTTGAAAAAAGGTACATGCACGAATGTTAAGGAGCAGTAACACTAACACTTTTGCAATATTCATAGCATGTTGTAGACAGTCAATTAACCCATATATGTCTAGGGTCCCATTTGTGGGATACTGGCTAATTGTGTAGATAGAGAGTAGACGCCACAGAATGCGACATCTGATCAGGGTCTACACTGTTTGTAAAATGACCAGTTTGCAAACCTGACCCCTCTATAAATGGAATTGGACCAGTCTCAAGCCGTTATATGAGGTGGACGATTCCTTTGTTATATATGGGTCAAGGTGCACGTCTTTTCACTGATCTTTGATTAGTTTTCTTTTCAAAGGCACATATGCCGTGTCAAGCGAAAATGAGTCTTCGAGCATGTGCACCCAGCGAAGATTCGGATGAAACTGTGTAGTCTGAGCAGAATCCTCTCTGTGTGGCGTATGGTTATCTGTTGACTCGCTCTTATGAATGCAGAGAGGCACTGGGGTATTCTTGCTGTGTGTGTGGTAAGATCAAAGGTTTTGATCATTGGTTACATTGCGGAAGTTTGAAAATAATTTGGGTCACTGATGAGGCCTTAGTGGCCAATACTAGCTAGTATGGCTCATAAAAAATTGTTGTACACTCCACAGTTTTCAGTTCTGTCTTGCAGTCCTTGTTCGTTTGTTGTCTATGACAAATGGGTCGCAACTAGCGAAATTTGGTCTAAGAGCATGTGTGCACCTCGAAGACTCAGATCAGACTGCGCATTCGCGCAGACTGATCTGAGTCTTCCTTGTGCACTATATTCATGACCATTGATCAAACGCTTCTTCATGCAGACAGGGAATGGTGTGTCTGACTATGTTTTTGTACAGAATGATCGTTAAGGCTTTTAAATTATTCTTCTTTGAGACTGATAATCAGTCATGAGGCAATGATTTTTAGCCATAGTTCACACGTAACACACACACACACACACACACACACACACGCACGCACGCACGCACGCACGCACGCACGCGCACGCACGCACGCACGCACGAACGCACGAACAAAAATGAAAAATATCGGCAATACATAGATTATACTTCCATGAACGCATCGAGTCACATGATTTTCCAATGTTCTTCTCTTAGTAGATAAACAGCGTGTAAATACTTTTCAGCTCTAAAAGCGTGTCTTCGCCCAGGGATGAGGAGCAAAGCATGTAAATATAAGAAACAAAATTATTTTTGCTGCTGTTCATGAATGTATGAACGACAGCGGGTCGCTAGCAAAGTTTACTTCGGGGTCCATTTACTTTGCAGGAGACCCACTACGTTCATAGTTTCATGAACAGCAAAAGGATTCATGTAAACTTTACTATCGACCCGTTTTCGTTCATACTTTCTGGAACAGCAAAACGAGTAGAGTGCACACTATTTCTCCAGATAATGACAAGTGCCCTTCTTGAAACAGCGGAAAGGAGAGAATGACAGTAGAAATTATTTCACGATCAGTTTAGTTTGTCGAATTTTACGGTTTCAATTGTACATAATAAAACTAAGAAAGGTTAAACTGTTTTATTACTTTCAGATTAACGTTTCTTATTTGTGCATGAAACATGAAAAAAAAAAAAATCTTTGTTTGCAATGTTGATACAAGTTTGCCTATTCCTTCAAAATTTATTCTTGAAATTCCATGCATGCTACAAGTGAGAAATCTTTCACCAACCATTCCCCATTTTATATTATGAGTAACTCCTTCTGTTTTCATGTGCGCCAAGCGAAGACTCGGATCAATAGTTAATGGTCGTCCAAAAAAATCCATGCGTCGTTAACACTCTCATCATTACGCAAACACGCCTATACAAATACATTGCCACCTTTATCGCCGAAAAAATGAAAATTTTATGATGAAAAATTGTGATATTTTTTCTTATTTCTGCTCTAAATATAGATTGTGGGCACTCGTTAGAACCGCCTCATCGAGGCGGTTCTAACGAGTACCCACAATCTATATTTTGGAGCAGAAATAAGAAAAATAAGGTATACCCCCGGAAACCCCAGTTTTTAGATATTAAAGTGGGGTTGGAGGGGGTCAAAACTATATAGGCGTGTTTTCGTGATGTTACGATAGTAAAATAGCTTCTTTCCTATCTCTAAAACATTTTTTGAATGAAAATGATGTATATTTTCCTTATTTCTCGTCTAGACATACATTGATTGTGCTCGTTGAGGCGGTCCTAACATGTACCCACAATCTATGTATTCGAAAAAAAAAATAAGGAAAGTAATAATAACCCCATAAACTTCGCTTTTCTCTTTATAACGTGGGGTTTAGAGGACTCATAATTTCATGTACTTGTTAACCTGAAGCAAAGAGCGCACAACGAAGACACCGCGGATGCGCAGACTGATCTGAAATTTGGTTGGGCGCACATGTAAATGGTAGGAATATAGAACGACTGCAAATAGCCATAGACTGCGCGGATGCGCAGACTGATCTGAAATTTTGTTGGCCTAATGTGATAAACTGGTTTATTACATTTGGCGTTGTATTACATTAGAGGTTCCCACAGGCGCACATGTAAATGGTAGGAATATAGAATGACTGCAAATAGCCGTTTTTGGCTTTTTGCAGTTGACTGGCTATTTGCATTTAACGTTTTTTGGCTATCTGCAGTTGACTGCAAAAAGCCATTTTAACGTTTTCGGGCTATTTTTAACGTTTTTTTTTTTTTTTTGGCTTTTTGCAGTTGACTGCAAATAGCCATTTTAACGTTTTTTGGCTATTGAAGTTGCAGTTGACTGCAAATAGACTCTTCGAAAAATAAAATTCATTTCTTAATTGCACGCTTCGAATGTGACCGTAAGATGACGTAACAGTTTATGATGTCTTACGCTTATGACGTCACGCGGGAATTTATTACAAACAAAGAAATATTGTAAAGGAGTCCATAAGCCTATTGTTTATCGTAAGAAAAAAAAATGAAAACAATTCTGAGCAAAACAGCTGGCTTTTGACAAAATCTACTCTTTAATCAGGCACTTCAGATAAGATGCTCTACTGCCTATCAGAAGTATACCACGCCGACCTAGAATAATGATTACGAATTATAGAGTGCACTCCAGGGGATCCAAACATTGTGGAGACCAAGTCTAGTTTGTGTTCAAATTGGCATGCATTCAGTTTTGATGGATGTTCTAAGATACAAATCTTACTATGATTAATGGCATAAGATTTAAAGGGACGTTCTATTATCATTACGTCATATAAGGCAATATTTGATTACTGTAATCATGTAAAGTAAAAATCCTATATTATGACCACCTTTGGGGCTGTTCAAAAGTGGTCTTAAAGACCACTTTTGAACATGCCCTAAAGTGGTCTCTGACCAGGGGATACTGTATGCAGTAAACATAAAGAAAGAATAAGTAAAACTTTCTAAATAAGTTTGTAAAAGCAGAATCAGTCACAATTTTTGGCGTTCTTACATGTAATAGCGGAATGTTACTGTATATAGGACTACTTACGGTGAACTTCAATGACACGAAAACCGATCCGCGGTGGCTTGTTTACCATGACTGGGACGAATTCGTTCTTCAGTCCCCAGGTAGTTATTTCCATAGATCTAAGGGATAATTTAGGGAGATGTATCGCTTTAATTCATTATGTCCATATATCATTGCGATAACACTCCCGTGCGACATAGTGCATTTTTTCACTTTTTTTCTTATTTATACTGCAATTATAGGTTGTGTGTGCTCATTTTCAGA
Organism: Lucinisca nassula; assembly: GCA_963580285.1. Lineage (NCBI taxonomy): Eukaryota > Metazoa > Mollusca > Bivalvia > Lucinida > Lucinidae > Lucinisca > Lucinisca nassula. The sequence continues at coordinate 147,464,476 of OY757010.1, read as the reverse complement.
TAAAACGAGTACCCACAACCCATGTCTAACGAGTACCCACTGCCTATGTCTGGGAGAAGAAATAAGAAACATAGTGTATACCCCCGTAAACCCCAGTTTTCTCTTTATAAAGTGGAGATTTCACGGACTTATTCACGTGATGTGTTGTTTGTACCGCCCCATCGAGTACACACAACAAACAGTAATTTTATGGATCGAAAAAATATTCCAGCATTATCCCTCATTCCCCTACTCCGCACCCCTGGATTTACCTTATAATGACCTCAATGAATCGAACTACAGTAACTCTAGATCTTTCCTCGACATTACAAAAATATATTGGGAATTTTGTCACACACAAAAAAAAAACAATAAAAAACATGACAATTTTAAGAACGGTAATTTTACTATTTCTGCTTCCACATGGAATTCGAGAACTTGTTAGAACCGGTTGTATGTTTTTGTGCAGAAATAATAAAAATAATGTATACCCCTGTAAATCCCAGTTTTTACTGTGTAAAATTCGGGTTTAAGGGATTTGAAATCATACAGGCTTGTTTTTCTGATGAGCAGTTTGCAATTGTCCCAGCTGTATATAGAGGATCTTACATGAGTGTTCATGTAATATTGAATTTATTAAACGAGTTGTGGAAAAGGGATAATATGCGAGGTTTTGCAGAGCATTTTATCCCTTTTCCTCAACGAGTTTAATAAATTCAATAACACATGAGCACGAATGCAAGATTCTATTTATCATATGACATTTAAAACGCACTTAATTCAAGATTGTTTAACAAAAATGTCAATATTCCATCATTAGTAAACGCGACGTCGTTAAGGACGTCGTGTATGTAACGTTACGGGACGTATCTAGCTAATTTGCATATTTAATCCACTAGTGGATTATCGAAAATAATACATGGCGTTATTACACTCTCAGACGCGACGTCATATGATAAATATATATATATTGAACCGTTATCCTAGATATAGAGTACATATGTACCGATGCTGGTTTGAATTGCGTATCCATAATGCATGATTTTGACATAAAAAAAACAACAAATATTTAATTCCTCAGGAAAATATTTCTTTACTTTAAGTTATTTTCAAAATGGCGCAGGTTTTATTCTCATAATATGAAAATAAATAAATAAATAAATAAATAAAATATAAAATAATAATTAACTATGCGTTCCTGAGCTAACTACTCGATTTTGAAGTAAATCGGTCTAATTAGATTGTAGTGAAATGAGGCAACTCATGACATCACGAAAACATGCCCATATAATTTCAACCCCCTTGAATCCCACTATTATATCGTAAAACTGGGGTTTACAGGGGTAAACCTTATGTTTTTATTTCTCTAAAATATAGACTGTGGGTACTTGATAGAACCGATGAGGTGGTTCTAACGAGTACCCGCAATTTATATTTTGGGCAGAAATAAAAAAAAAATCACAATATTTCATCTAAAAAAAATGTTTTTCGAAGGCAATGTTTACAGTGTATTTGTATAGGCGTGTTTTCGTAATGAGAATATAAGAATTTGATATGGAGTTCTGTTGTAGACGGTCGTTTCCAACCGCAAGGGATAACCGTTCTGGGCGGAACCGAGGCCACGCGGAGGTTTCGATCAGCACTGACATACGCCCAGCTACAACAGAATCCCATATCAGATTCTGTTCCTTGCACAACACCACACAAAATTTTATTTCTCATGATTATACTTTATTTAAAGCTTTATTTTTCGCGCACTATACAAATGTAGCTTGCTTGTGCAAAACTCCCATTTTCTATGTGCGTTCTTGTTTTCAAAGACAAAATATAACTTAGTCATCACGAAAACACGTCTATATCATTTTTATCCCCTTCAACCCCACTTTTATATAGTAAAACTAGGGTTTACAGGGATGTACATTATTTTTCTTATTTCTGCTCAGAAACATAGATTGTGCGTACTCGTTAGAAGCGCCTCGACGAGGCGCTTCTAGCGAGTACTCACGATCTATGTTTTGAGCAGCAATATGAAAACTTTCAGGATTTTTATCTGAAAAATTGCATTTTTTAGTGGTAAAATTTTACAAATATATTTGAATAGGCGTGTTTTCGTAATGGTTACACTCGGTAATCAGTGGCACCAAGGCAACATGCAGATTCAGAATTGCTAAAGGCAATGTAATCTGAAAGACAAGATAACCACCAAAGTACAATGTAATATATGATCAGCCTCATCCAGGTGAGCGATTTCTGGCCCACTTGGGTCTCTAGTTAACGTGCTGATTCCAAGGAAAGCATTGTAGCTTAATCATTTTCCAGCTTTATTCCAGGAATTACGAGGGTTGTTCGAAAAGAATTGCTTATTGTCCTCCAGCTCGATATCCACGTGGGGCATACATACTTGTATACGACTATTCAATATCTACACAATGGTGTATACATGTACATTTTAGACTAAGTGTATGACATAACATTTGCCATTTGAATACACGGGGTCATTGACCACTGCAGTAAAAATGTTTGGTAGAAGCGTCGACTATAAAGGTGAAATACGGACTTACATCAAAGCTTGCTCAAAACTTGGTTGTTCTTTGAAGAAGCTGTTGACTGAAATTTCTACTGCTTTTGGACCTTCTTGTGTGTTTTATGACACAGTTCGGTGGTGGAAAAAGACATCTGAGTCTGGTGTAGAGTCCTTCAAAAATGCACCGAAATCAGGTAGGCCAAAATCTGCATCTCGTAAAGAAATCGTTTCCAAAATGAAGGAAATCATTGCAGGAGATGCCAGATTTACAGTTCGTGATATTGCACAAAAGGTAGGCAAATCACTATCAACGGTTCGCCTTATTTTGAAGAAGCATTTGAAAGTCAGAAAGACTTCTGCTACATGGCTGCCACATCTGTTGACTGACGAACAAAAGAGGCAACGGGTTAAAGTGGCCAAAAATCTGCTTAAATGTTTCAAAAATATGACAAAAAGCAGTTTGCCAATGTGGTCACAGGTGTTGAAACCTAGGTCCATTATTTTGCGTCCGTCAGAAAGGTTAGCGACAAGATCTGGGCCACTAACCACAGCAAACGCCCAATAATTCGCCGAACGTTCTTTGAGTACCGAGCGGGTTTTGTATGCAATCTTGTTCTCTGGTGAAGGAGTCGCAATAAAAGTGCCGGTGAAAAAGGGCAAAAACATCACAGGAAAGTACTACAAAGACGTAGTACTGAAGAAACTGAAAAAGTATTCTCAGAAATGACGCCCTGCCACTGGTTTTAAACATGTCCGTCTTCTACATGACAATGCAACCGCTCATACCTCCGCATAGTTACGGCGTTTTTGAAGAAAGAAAAAGTAACTGTTTTGCCTCAACCCCCGTATTCCCCAGACCTTGCCCCATGTGATGAAATTGAAATCATTCCTTGATGGGCAGAAATACCAGTCCCGAAAGGCACTTGGATCTGCCATTCATTAGTACGTTATTACTGTTTCCAAATATGCGTACCGTGACACCTTCAATAAGTGGATACATCGGCTGAAACTTTACATTTCAAGCCAAAGGGAGTACTTTTGGGCTAACTTGAAATTTGAAGTCTCCAGATAAAAATAAGTAATTCTTTTCAGACATCCCTCGTATCCAACTGCGTCAGTCATACGTGTAGTATCGTCACTTTTCTGCTGATCATTACGAAAACACACCTATATAATTTTGACCCCCTTGAACCCAACTTTTATATAGTAAAACTGGGGTTTACAGGGGTAAACCATATTTGTCTTATTTCTGCTTTAAAATATAAATTGTGGGTACTCGTTAGAACCGCGGTTCTAATGAGTACCCAGAATCCATATTTTGAGCGGAAATACTAACAATATCACTAGTTTTCATCTTTTTTGTGTGTGTGTGTGTGGGGGGGGGGGGGGGCGGACTTGGTGGTTTAGTTTACAATATATTGTATAGGCGTGTGTTCGTGATGTGCTATAATATCTTTATTTCTCATTATACAGTTTCCTGAACAATGTAATTTCTACTTACGAGACGGCGGATCGAATGCCGTTATAAATGCCGGTACAGTCATCCACAAAACCGTGAGAATTTTTACTTTGATTTGAAGAAAATACTAACCCTTTCAACCATGGAAACCGATACGGATACGGATACCTTATAGCATACAAATAATATACATGTAGATCAAAAATTATATATCAAACCGTGTAGATTCAAATAGACTAAGTGTAGATAAAGATGAGACTGCTCATAAATACCCGTCTCATCTTGATCTAAACTATTTGCAAGTCTTTTAATTATTTTGACTAAAAACCCTTTTTAACAACAATGGGTTTGTCCAATTACAAAGCTGGCTCAGTCAACTCCAAAAACCTCAGGGGTGAAAGGATTATACTCTATAGAAATGGTTACCAACTGAATGGCTGTGATTCACAAATACGCTATGTGATGACAGGTTAGCGACTTAGGGAATAATAATTTATTCGGATGGTCCAGGTCAAATGATCAAGATGGCCGCCATGCCTAAATATGGTAAAAACCTTTAACCGTTCTTTAGACGCAATATTCTTAACCTTTTTACATTTTACTCGCACTAGGTTTGTTTTCATTCCTTAGATTATCAACACAGACGACAGTCATTTGAGCCAGCGCCATGTGACAAGAGCCCTAAGCAGTCTTCTTTTAATGTTCTTCAAATACGCATGCGGATCCAACTGCAAAGGTTTGAAGCATTGCCTCTAGCACGTATGAAAGCACATGTTTCGTCTACATGTCTGCCAGCAGGAATGGTTCTGGCGAGACGGCGCTTATGTGCAAGCTTGCCGGAGCCTTTTCTGTCCGCCTGCAGAATAGGTACTCTTTTCTCTTGAGCAGTCACATTTGAACAAACCTAATTTAGAAACCATTAGCTGATTTGTTCGGTTTAAATACATTCGATTTTCATCTAAGAAATCTATTTTCCTCCTCGTTTGGCGATGATTTGTTGCGTTTTTGATGACAAAACGTCGCAAGATTTGTACAAAACGTTTTGCATTTGTAGCGGACTAGTGTGTGCCATCAAGTTCAAAGAAATACGAAAGGATGACTGAAAGTTTTCTGAATGGTTGATTCTAGTTCCTTCAACTCACCAGTATAAAGCATCCGCGTGACATACTTTCATGGCTCCAACAGTGCCATTTACGGACCTCCATGGCATAGTGGATACGAGCGCTGACTCTTAATCACTTGGTCTCACACCGGCTGTGGTTCGAACTTCACACCGGCTGTGGTTCGAGCTTGGCTCGGGTCACATGTGAGACGCCAAGTAATGAAACGGAAGGTCAGGTTTTTCTCCGTGTGCCTAGGTTTTTGCCCACCTCTTATAGATTAACGATTCGATGAAAGTGAAATAATCTTGAAAGGGCCGTAAAACCAAAACCAAATTAAAAACATGCCATTTTGCAAATGAAAATTTTTGTTACTGTAGTACTCGTTAGAATACATTATTTCTCTTCTTTCTGCTCTTAGATATAGGCCGTGGGTATTCGTTAGAACCGCCTCAATGAGGCGGTTCTAACGATCACCCGCAGCCTATATTTGCTCTTTAGGACCGCCTCATTGTTCTAACGAGCACCAACAACCTATATTTCGAGTATAAATAAGAAATATATCACATTTTGTCTTCAGAAAAATAACCGTTTTTATTGTCTTCAGAAAAATAACCGTTTTTATTTCACACGGGTAATACATAACAAACTTCTTTCACTAAAGACAAGTCTCTTATTGACAAGGAAAGCAAAAATAAACATGCATTTCAAAGAGTTGCCTCACGTCAAACTAATTCATTCCCATTTTAGAAAAAAAAATCACGTGGGAGAGAAATAATAATAATAATATTAGCAATAACTAGAAATGCGTCCATAGGACACGGATGCTCCGGCCTGAAAATATTCTATGTTCGTTTTAATCCATAGAAAGTTATTGACCGTGTTTAAGTTTTGGACCTTTTTTACATTTGACCTCTAAGTATGACATTGACCTGGGAGGTAAGGACCTTGGTTTTGTGTGAGGCAGATTGTCTCATGACCGCCAACATTTCTGCCAAGTAATTTCAAAATCCTTCCAGAAATAAGAAAATTATTGACTGCGTTTAAGCTTCGGACCCTTTTTTACAACTGACCTCTAAGTAGGACCTTGACCTTGGAGTTACGGACCTGGGCTTTGCATGTGACACGTCGTCACATGATGGTTAACATGATGGTTAACAATTCTAAAAAGTAATTTCAAAATCCATCCAGAAATAAGAAAGTTATTGACTGCGTTTAAGTTTCGGACAGACGGACGGACGAACGGATGGACGGACGAACGGACGGACGGACAGGGGCAACGCTAAATGCCCTTCCACCATTCTTCGAATGGTAGGTGCATAATAAAAACAAGATGTGTTTGTGAAACACGAACATGTCCCCGGGCATGGTCATTTTTTATTCAAAGTTGCTCACAGTTCAAGATGATTGTGTGGGAAGCCCTTGACACAAGAAACTCACATGCCAAATATGAAAGCTCTATCTTAAACGGTTCAAAAGCTATCAACAATAATATTTTTTCTTTAAAGTAGGTCAAGGTCACAGGTCAAAAAAATTTGCATGAATGTAAAGTTCTGGTCACAAGGAACCTACATGCCAAATATTAAGGCTCTATCTTAAACGGTTCAAAAGTATGGACAATATTATTTTTTCTTTTAAGTAGGTCAAATGTCAAGGTCATGGTCCAACCATTTTGCATAAATGAAAAACCTTAATCACAGGGAACCTACATACCAAATATAAAAGCTCTATCCGGAACGGTTCGAAAGTTATAACCAAAAATGTTTATTTTTTTTAAGTATAGGTAAAAGGTCAAGGTCACAGGTCAAAAATTTTGCATGAATGTAAAGCGTTTGTCACAAGGAACCTACATGCCAAATATGAAGGCTGTATCTCAAACGGTTCAAAAGTTATGACCAATGTTAAATTTTTCTTTTATGTAGGTCAAAGGTCAAGGTCACAGGTCAAAATTTTTGTGTGAATGTAAAGCTCTTGTCAAGAGGAACCTACGTGCAAAATATGAAGGCTCTGTCTCAAACCGTTCAAAAGTTATGACCAAAATGTTATTTTTATATTTTAAGTAGGTCAAAGGTCAAGGTCACAGGTCCAATTTTTTTGCATGGATGTAAAGCTTTTGTCACAAGGAACATACATGCTAATTATGAAGGCTGTATCTCAAACGGTGCAAAAGTAATGACCAATGTTAACTTTTTCTTTTTTGTAGGTCAAATTTCAAGGTCAAGGTCAAATGTCAATTTTTTGTGTGAATGTAAAGCTCTTGTCTCAAGTAACCTACATGCAAAATATGAAGGCTCTATCTCAAACCGTTCAAAAGTTATGACCAAAATGTGATTTTTTTATTTTAAGTAGGTCAAAGGTCAAGGGCAAGGTCACAGGTCAAAATTTTTTGCATGAATGTAAAGCTTATGTCACAAGGAACATACATGCTAAGGCTGTATCTCAAGTGGTTCAAAAGTTATGACCAATGTTATTGTTTTCTTGTAAATAGGTCAAAGGTCAAGGTCAAGGTCACAGGACAAGTTCTTTTGCATGAATGTGAAGGTCTTGTCACAAGGAACCCTCAGGCCAAATATGAAAGCTCTATCTCAAACGGTTCAAAAGTTATGGCCAACGTTAAAGTTGTCCACGTACAAACCAACAAACCTACAAACCAACAAACAAACAAACAGACAGGGCAAAAACAATATGTCCCCGCTATCGCTACCGGGGACATAATAATAAAATCTATGACAAGACGAAGTTACCTCTCGTTTTTGCTAGGCACGCAGTAACTTTAACAAATCCAGCAAATACTATTCAATTATGCAGTGACTTAACGTAAATGTTGCTTTATTTTAATTTTAATTCAAAGAATTTAATTACAAGCTCGACTGTTGACATGTGGTGCAAGGATAACTGACACCATAGGACAGGCAAGTTTTCAATTTTAAAATAAAGCTGCATCAACCGCAGCCGAATGCATGGAGATTGGGAAAAAATAGACATGACAAACAAAGGCATTTCTTCGGTGCGAAGATTCTAAGATGATGAAGAAAAAAAAAACCTCGCGAGAGAGACCGCCATTGTTTCACGCGGAATTTAAGGGGAACAGATACAAGAATTCTGCCATTGTTGGCAAATGCACGGATTCCGCCATTTTTTGCAAAGGCATGGATTCCGTCATCGTTGGCAAAGGCAAGGATTCCGCCATTGTTGGCAAAGTCGTTCATTGGGACTTCCAGTTTGTTTTCCTATAAAGTGAGCCTTTATGAAAAGGGCGTCGGGGTAAGGGGGGGGGGGGGGGGCGAAGATCTAAAGGAGTAAATTATTTCCCTTAAGAGTAGCCGCTATTGAATAGGAATCAAAATCCGAAATATTTTCAGGCAAGAACTATGTCCTCGACCATGCAAATGATCCAAAACATTTGATACCATGAATATGAGGTCAAGGCTGTACTTTGTGGGAAGAAATTTAGACAAGCAAACACTGATTACTGCTGGGACTCATTTGAGCTTCAAATCCGCCAAGATCACCAACGTCTAACCCAGTCTTATATACGTTCCCGCCATACATCTATTTTGACTAATGTCGAGAAGTCATTGCTGGAGCTTTGCAGGATGTTTGTATACGCAGGAGTAAACGAGAACATGTTAACTAATGCTTTAAATGAGGGGAGCTTAATAATTTTTAATATAATTGATAAAAGAATTTCTTTTTATTCTAAGAATTTTGATCTTCTTCTTCCTGACCCCAAACTGTCCTTTCTGCACTTGCAGCAAGGAATTCATCGCGAATGCAAGTTCATGCACGACAACTGAATTGTCCAAACTATTAACTTCTTGCCTTAGCGCTGTGAAATCATCACGAAAACACGCCTATATAATTTTGACCACCTTGAACCCCAATTTTATATAGAAAAAACTGGGGTTTGCAAGGGTAAACCTTATTTTTCTTATTTCTGCTCTAAAATATAGATTGTAGGTACTCGTTAGAGCCGCCTCGATGAGGCGGTTCTAACGTGTACCCACAATATTTATTTTTAGTAGAAATAAGAAAAATATCACAAATTTTCATCTTAAAATGTATATTTTTACGGCGATATTGTTTACAATGTACGAGGGTAGGCTGACAAGTTCTGATCCTAACCAAGAAGCAGGTATCGAACAGCCATGAAATTTTATATTCATTAAATCCAACTATTTATTACTTGATTTGACTCAAATGAGTTCAAGTTTACCTGCAATAACGTAGAAATTCTAGACTTTGAAAATTGATACTAGCACGTTTTTGAGAAAATGGACAAAATCTGGCATCGTGGTGTCATCAAGTACCTCCATATAAAGGGGTTAGCTCCTAAGGACATTCCTGCCGATATGGTTACTACATTAGGGGATGATGCTCCTTCGTATGCAACCGTGAAAAGGTGGGCAGCAAATTTTAAGATGGACAAGGACAGCCTTGAAGATGATGACCGGTGTGGACGACCCACAACGGCAACAACTGAGGAAACCATCAGCCAAGTGCACAGGGCCGTGATGGATGACAAGCGTTTAACTGTGAATCAGTTAGCTAACACTGTTTGCATCTCCCGTGATCGAGTAGACAACATTCTACACAGTGAATTAGGAATGTCGAAGGCTTCCGCCAGATGGGTGCCACGGCCTTTGACTCCTGGCCAAAAGGTGACCAGACTGAACCTGTCACAAGCCAACTTGGCTATTTTTAAAGCAGACCAAGATGTTTTTTGACCGTTTTGTCACTCAGGATGAGTGTTTGGTTCATCACTTTGAGCCAGACACCAAATGACAATCCATGCAATGGAAGCACCCTGGCTCACCCCCTCCAAAGAAGGCAAAGGCGTCTCCTCTGCAGGGAAGGTGATGACATCAGTGTTCTGGGATGCCAAGGGTATAATATTCATAGATTACCTTCAAAAGTGCAGAACAAGTAATGGGGAGTATTATACAGATCTGCTAAAACAATTGCGAAAAGCAATTAAGGCTAAACGACCCGGAAAATTGACAATAGGGATCTTGTTCCATCAGGACAATGCGCCTGTTCATAAATCGGTTGTCGCAATGGCTGCTGTGCATGACTGTGGCTACACACTTGTCGATCACCCTCCGTATTCACCTGATCTAGCTCCATCAGATTATTTCCTGTTTCCAAACATGAAAAAGCACTTGGCTGGGCAGCATTATCGGTCCGACGAGGAGGTGATAGCTGCTGTGGAGGAGCTTTTCAGGGACCAAAATGAGACCTTCTATACCACTGGGATCCAAGGACTCCAGCATCGCTGGAGGAAGTGTGCTGACAGGAAGAGAGACTGTGTTGAAAAATAAGGCACTTTCAGCATGGACAAACCAATGGATCTTGGTCAGGCTCAGAACTTTTCAGCCTACCCTCGTATTTGTTTAGGCGTGTTTTCATAATGTACCATTTCGTAATATTGTATTACGAAAACGTGTATAAAAGATATGGTAAGAATCTTTTTTGACCAATCAAAGACTCCGGTGAGGTTTTGGATAAACTTAAATGCGAAGGTTTTCGAGCCTCTAGTGTGTCTACATCTGACTTCTCTGCCGTTTATACCACTCTGTCGCATAATCTGATTAAATATAAAGTGATTCATGTAATTCAGTGGACGTTTATTTGCGAGGGACCACTATGTTTGCCTTGTAATAAAAAACATGCCGTTTATATAATTTTGTTTTGTTTTGTCTGATTTGAGGTTTAACGTCCCCGGCAACACTGTAAAGATCATTTTGGATACGTTGCTTCCAATTTTGTGGGACTTTTAGGCGACATTGAGATGAAATGACATCTCAAGACCTGTCGTCCAATGAAACCAATAGGGTTTATTACCATGGACGGTCCGCCTCGCACTGCGGTTTCTGGACAGGCTTAGATCCTCTAACCGGTTTAGCAGTAATAATGTGCGGGCCGGAATCAGCTTTGCGTGGAAGCATCATGCAGCCCATATATTTCTTCAAGCCCCTATTGGCGGGGGCCGTAGCAGTTTACATAGACATCATACTTAATGGCCATGTAAGAAAAAGTTTCTGATGCCATTACATACCTTTTGGATTATATCTTTATCTGATTTGGAAATAAAATCTAAAGAAAAATTATGGTTATTCCAATGGAAACTAATTGTGTGCCTCTTGTTGCATATCTGTTTTTATTTTGTTACGAGGAAGATTACATGCTGTCTCTCTCTAATGAAACGCGGGCTGATTTAATTGATGCGTTTCATTCAAAGTCTAGATATCTGGATGATTTACGTAATATTGACAGATTATATTTTAAGCAAATGGTTGACAAGATTTATCCCCCTGAACTAAAACTGAACAGGGCTAATTCCTTAGTTACGGCAGCACCCTTTTTATATTCGAATCTGTCGGTCTCTAATGGTATAATCTTATATAAGATACACGACAAATGGGATGATTTTGACTTTAATATTGTAAATTTCCCGTTCTTTGAAGTTCTGCTTCATATGGAGTATAGAGAATACCAGGTGAGTGTCTTTTGATATCAAGTTTATCAGGCAAGGCTTCGAGAACTTGTGTAGAATCGCGAGGCTTGCCGAGCGATTCTACATGCGTTCTCGAAGCCGAGCCTGATAAACTCGATATCAAATGATACAAATCTGGTATTCTATTTATCAGTTTATCCCCTTGTACACTCTTAAATTAGCAATTTACGATCAGTTATTGATGGTACTCAGTGCGTCCCGGCATTCTGGCGGTCGATATATTTAGTATCAGCTGGCCATGTTTTTCCTATGATGTTTTTTTTTTTTTTTTCATGTAATTGTTTTCCATTTTTCTCAGTAGCAATAACATTTTTGTCATTTTTTCAGTTGTCCGGTTCATTCATAAAAGTGCAATGCCATGTTGACGTGATAAAGCTCACTTGACATGAGATAGCATATCTTTATCAGGTCAATGCGTTGCAATGCAATATATATAGGGGGTAACTGAAAAAAATATTTCTCAACTTATTCGTTTCGCTAGTTTCATCTCATGTTGAAGATTTAAATAATCGGAATAAACTTCTTACTGCTAAGCTTCTTAAACAGCGCTTTGGAAAGCATTTTGTAAATTTCAAGTTATAGAAGGCATTCTGAACTAGTTGACATTACGCAGTCACGCCTATACAAATACATTGCCACCTTTATCGCCGAAAAAATGAAAATTTTATGATGAAAAATTGTGATATTTTTCTTATTTCTGCTCAAAATATAGATTGTGGGCACTCGTTAGAACCGCATCATCGAGGCGGTTCTAACGAGTACCAACAATCTATATTTTAAAGCAGAAATAAGAAAAATAAGGTATACCCCCGGAAGCCTCAGTTTTACTATATAAAAGTGGGGTTCAAGGGGGTCAAAATTATATAGGCCTGTTTTCGTGATGAAAAGTATAAAGTTAATTTAAAGACGCTTCTGCAACCTGACATATAAAAAACAGAGCTTTATGGGTATTTGGTTTATAAAGTACGAAAAACCATGAAGAAAAGTAGAAGTAAAACAAAGATCAGGAATTGATACAATTAACTTACTCCACCCATAAAAGACACCAAAGGGAATCTGATTTTTAGAATCAATTAAAAAAAATAATTTTATCGCCGTAAAAGAATGGGATACAAAATAATGCGACACACCGCATGTCTAATTTGAACCCAGTCATGGTTGATGACTATGCTTTCCTCTTTCATTGCGTGACGGGGGCATATCTTGTCTCTTGTCTTTGGTCCCAACTTAAAACTTTTTATTAGTGGTTGGTGCCTGATGATTTGTCTTTGGCTTGACTCGTGGTGGTCTACCTGGTGTTTAGCTTTAGCTCCAGCTTACAATGTATGGAAAAAGCTATGAGGCCTCAGCTTTAATTCATCACAGTTATTCAATTTGATTTGAATTTCAGTTTGCTGTAAGTTGTATGCTATTCTGTGATGGTCTATTGATTGAGTTAGGCCATCCCTAATTTTTTTTTTGTTTGCTGTGCTCCTACCCATCATATGTGAGGTGGGTAGGATGGTAGGTCTTTTTTCAGATCTGAAAAGATATTTGACCCTTAAAGCACCATACAACAAGAGTTGTCAGAAAACAACATAGCTCGCCTTTGGGGGCCTAAGATGGATGAGGGCAAGTTATCAAAAAAAAAATTATTCTGTAAAACAGCCCAATAGACTGCAGCAAATGAAAAAGAACCAAAATGTACCCCTAATCATCCTGTTTTCAAGCCTTTCCACTCAAAAAAAAAAAAAAAAAAAAAAAAAATGAAAAAGAAATATATATTTGATAAAAAAAATTCTACAAACTACCAAGTAATAACAAGGCATCACAGACGATACAAATCCCCTCGAGCAAGAGAAATTAAAAAAGGCCTAGCCTAGCACTTGTGTAAAATTACATTATGTCCATCAATAAATGTAGGTACTTAAGAGTGATGACAAAGTTTTTCTAAAAATAGCCACAGTGACCTTGACTTTGAGCCCCAGACCCTGAAAGTTGAACTTCATACCAAACATTTGTATGAAGTTATCTTAAAATCCATCAATAAATCTGGACACTAGAGCAATGATCAAGGTTTTTCTAAAAAAATAGCCACAGTGACCTTGACCTTCAGCCCCTGACCCGGAAAGTCAAAGTCACTCAAGATATGATCATACCAAACATTTGTGTCAAGGTATATTAAAATCCATCAATAAATGAAGGCGCAAGAGCGATGACAAAGTTTTTCTAAAAATAGCCACAGTGACCTTGACCTTCAGTCCCAGACCCTGAAAGTCGAACTCGCTCAAGATATCACCATTGCCAACATTTTTGTGAAGTTATATTAAAATCCATCCATATATGTAGGCACTAGAGCGATCACAAAGTTTTTTTCTAAAAATAGCCACAGTGACCTTGACCTTCAGCCCCGGAACTTGAAAGTCGAACTTGCTAGAGATATCATCATACCCAATATTTGTGTGAAGTTATACTAAAATCCGTCAATAAATTAAGGTGCAAGAACGATGACTTTGTTTTTTCTAAAAATAGCCACAATGACCTTGACCCCGTGACCCTGAAAGTTGTGACCTTGACCTTAGGCCCCGGACCCTGAAAGTCAAAGTCACTCGAGATATCATTATACCCAACATTTGGGTGAAGTTATATTAAAATCCATCAATAAATGAAGGCACTAGAGCGATAACAATGTTTTTCTAAAAATAGCCACAGTGACCTTGACCTTGGGCCCCAGACCCCGCTATGTTTTTAAAAAGAAAAAAAAAAAAAAAAAAAAAAAAACGTTCCTCCCCCGGGATTTGAACTCACGCAGCTTGCAGGTAAACTTTAACACAGAGAAGTAAGGGAGGTGACACAGAGGAAAATATTAACTTCTCAAAAAGTCCAATTTAAGCCAAAAAACCTGTAAAATGAAGTACAATGAAAATGTTAAATATTGTTTTTTTAGCAATTATTAATTATATATTCATAACATCACATATAAGAGCTTGCAGGTAAACTTTAACCAAATGCGGATGCCGACGCCGACGCTGACGCCGGACGCCCGGGGGTATGGCAATAGCTCCCCCTTACTTTCTTAGGTGAGCTAAAAACCGGAAACATCATTTCAAATACTTATGTCGGATTTTTTCAGAGAAATCAGGCTTGACATTTCATTTGAATGGTCTGCTAAGCAGACCATTCAAATGAAATGTCAAGCCATTGAAAATCAGGCTTGTGGGCATTCCGATGGGTACGAATTGCGCACCTCTTGTGGCTGATCTATTCTTCATGTTGTCGCTTTCCATTGATAACCGATCTGATATTATTGAAGCTTTTAGCTCCACTTCTAGATATTTAGATAATTTATTAAATATTGATAATACCTATTTCGATGGTTTGATCAGTCAGATTTACCCCACAGAACTTCAGTTAAATAAAGCAAATTCTTCTGATACCGAGGCCCCGTTTTTGGATTTACATCTATCTATTGCAGATGGGTTTGTTTCGTGCAAAATTTATGATAAACGCGATGACTTTGATTTTGAGATTGTAAATTTTCCTTTTTTGGATGGTGATGTTCCTCGTGCGCTATCCTATGGCGTTTATATTTCGCAATTAATTCGATTTCCTAGAGTGTGTAGTCATGTAACTGACTTCAACACTCGTAATAAATTATTAACGGTTAAACTTCTTAATCAGAGTTATCGGTACCATAAACTACGCAAAGCCTTTTCAAAATTTTATAGACGCCATTCACATTTAATTTCAAAATTCAATATTGGACTTAAATCTCTTCTGCAACAAGGTCTATCGGAACCCGAATTTTATGGTGACTTAGTATATAAATTCAGAAAAATATATAACCGCTACGACTTTAGCAACCTATTTCGTAAAATCATTCTTCGATATAAAAAGATTGGGTATAACATGGATGTTATACGACAGACCGCATGCATGGTAGTTAACCCAATCACGGTTGGCGACTTTGCTTCCCTCTTTAATTGCACGCCGGTGGGTCAGGCCTCAGATTCTATGACGGTTCCAACGTAAAGGCTTATTGAGAATTAGAGAGATCTAATTCAAGGTAACGTTGGTTGGTGCCTGATTCTCTGTCTCTGGTCGGCCCCATCGGAGTCTAACTGTTGGTTTTCTTTTGCTCCAGCATTTCAGTGGTTTCTTGCTGTCGAGTCCTCACCGTTGTCTCACCTCTGTGGTTCTTTGATTATTTGTGTTCACGGAGATGTTGCACTGATGAGTTAGGAGGCCTTCATGCGGACTGAACAAATTATTTGTCTAAATCGCGACGGAAGTAAGGGCGAGGATTGTGGCCACGTAAAATCGATTTAAGCCCCGCAGTGGAAATCTTTCCGCTGACCGTTCCAAAGCGGTTCTTCTGTGGCGATTTATTTATGTTGTTGTTTGTTACTTACTGTGTGTATCACATGTGTCGTTTTATTTTGGATGGCCATATGACCATTTTGTGGGAAAGTAACTGTCCTTATGTCCTTCCTTTGTTTAGGTTTCCGTTATGGTCTGGTCGCTTAATGTATGCGTTTCTTTCCCTTTGGTGTCTTTGATGGGTGGAGTAAGTTAATTGTATTGATTCCTGATCTGTGTTTCACTTCTACTTGACATTTCATTTTAATGGTCTGCTAAGCAGACCATTCAAATGAAATGTCAAGCCTGATTTTCTCTGAAAAAAAAAATATAATAAAACAGAAAAAAAACAAGAATGTCATCTCCTTGAAATTTGGCTTAGTGTGGTAATTTCAGTTTAATCAGGATTTCAAAAAAAAAAAAAAAAATAAAATAAAATAAATCTTTTCCTCAGAATGGTAATAAAATTTTTTGGGTAGGGGCAATCTGTGTGGGTATGTAGGAGCACAGCAAACCAAGAATTTTTTAAGGATGGCCTTACTTACCTTCAGGTGGACCAGCTATTAGTAGAACCTACAGTGAAGGCTGGACCCATAGAATCGATTTTAACTCCCAGTGGTTCTCGCTACTGACAGCCCAAAGGCGGTTGTTCTGATGTTGTTTATTTTGAATAAAGCTCTGTCGGATTTTCCGACGGTATGTGCTTATGGTTGTGTATTATTATTAATATTTATTTGATTTTCATTAATCATGACTGTTGCACCTCGATCACTTTTTTGGGGGAAGAGGGAGCTAGTTGCTGTGCTGTTTGTGTTTCGTTTTTTTTTTTGTTTGTTCATCACGTTAACAATTCCGTGAAAAAAGACCCCCTAAACCCCACTCTATATATAGAAAACTGGGGTTTAATAATTATTTTCCTTATTTCTGCTCCCAGACATAGGTTGTGGGCACTCGTTAGAACCGCCTCAATGAAGCGGTTCTAACGAGCACCCAAAACCTATGTTTGCTGTATAAATAAGAAAAATATCACAAATTTTCATAAGACAATTTACCTTTTTTGAGGTTTGAAAAATGCTCTATATCACACGGATGTGTTATCGTAATGGTTGTTTTGTTTTTGCCTTTGTCTTGTTAGTTACTCTTCCTCTTGGTGCCATTGTTAGGCTTCAATATGTTTTGTGACTTTTCCAGGGCATCTATGGCTACATTTTAATGTGAAGAACACCTGGGCCCAGTTGTTCAAAGCATCGTTAGCTTAACGAGCTCGTTAGTGGTCATATTGTTAACTGTTCTAGCAAGTTTAATATGTAAAATTTTGGTATTTTTGCCGAAGCAAAAGCTACTCACATTTTTTCAGCAAAAATATTACCGTAATTGCCATATCAAATGATCAAAGGTTTAATGATACGTTAACTAACGACGTCGTTAGTTTTAAATAACTGGTCCAAAATCGGGCCAACATTTTGAAATTATTATTTTTTTTTCAGGAGATATACTACAGACAGTGCAAGTTTTGAAATCTTTGCACTCATGTGGCATTGATAGTTACATGTATATTAAAGTCACAAAATCTATTTAAGGCATTGCTATACCACGTTTTGCCATATTTCATACATTTTGACAGGAAATATTCTACAGTTTCTGACAGTTTTTGAGAGCATGAGACCTTTACATGAGGTCAAACAGAAGTGAAGGCAATGGTCAGTACAATAACCCCACATCTCCCATCCAAGAAACCAAAGGGAAAGAAACACGATCATAAAATAACTTCACTTCAACTAAAACGTCACAAGCGGAAAGCCAAAGGGACATAACTGTTACTTTCCCATAAAATGGTCAAACGGCTATCGAAAATAAAAAAAGATATATGCAAAGACGAACCATAACAATAATGAACCGACAGAAGAACCGCCTTGGAACGGCCATACTTAAATCAAACGACTACATAGATGAAACTAAGATGAGAACTCGACAGCATGAAATAACTGAAATGCAGGAGCAAAGAAAACCATGTTAGACCCCGTAGGCCCGACGAGAGACAGAGCATCAGTCAGCAAAGCTTTCACAACCTAACCACGAAGATAATAATATAGTCATACATGCTTGTTAAAGGCATTTATTCTTGATTATTGAGGACTACCATTTCATTACATAATATTATGTAGCCCTCAAGAGAAGTACTCTGCCTTCAACATGTAAGGGGCCTCCTTGGAGGAAATCATTAATTTACTAACTGATGACTAGTGTACATTATTGATTTTCCCCGTAAGTGTCACAGTCAGGGGATTAAACAAGATCTACTAATCACACTATTAAGGACCGCCTTTGATCTGCTATAGACAGCATATCACATGGGGCAATAAAACAATTATGAACACACGGTGTGACCTACTGTTACCAGAATAAATGTCTTAAAGAACAGAACTATCGGTTCAGTAGATACAGTTCTTAGTGCCATAACTTTTATTCGCAACGTATAGTCTGCAACAAGAACGACTCATATGCAATAACATAACAGTCAGAACTCTTACTTGTGTGTGCGATTTTGTAAATCGCTCTTCGTAGTGTCTTTCTTCCTTTTCTTTAAAATACAGTGAAATTCTGCTATTAAGACCACCTAAAATTAAGCCATATTCTGCTTTTAAAATGCTTATTTAGCCGAGTGCAGTTATTCTTTCTTCTTATTTTCTGCACATAATGTCTTCTGGTCAGGGACCACCTTTGGGTCTGTTCAAAAGTGGACTTAAAGACCACTTTTGAACAGTCCCAAAGATGGTCTTAATAGAGGAATTATACTGTATATGAGCTATTCCCCTTGATCGGAAAACGAAAACCGCTGCATCCACTGATAAAACTGTATCGAGTTTTGGCCCTTCCCTCTGCGTTTCATTTGCAAATGAATCAAATGTGTGTGTGTGTGTGTGTGTGTGTGTGTGTGTGTGTGTGTGTGTGTGTGTGTGTGGGTGTGTGTGTGTGTGTGTATGTGTGTGTGTGTGAATTCGGGTTTAACGTCGCTTTCAACAATCTTTCAGTCATATCACGACGGTGTCTGGTTGCGACAGGGAGCTCAATGCTCACTTTTATAGTGCTGCCTCACTGAAGTATCATGTCCCAGACACAGTACATGATTCCACACCCAGTCACATTAACCTGACACTGGGTCGATTAGTTCTAGCTCTACCCCGTAAATCTGGGTGCAAAGCGAGGAGCAAATATCAAATAGGTACTTGTCACAGTGATATTTATGACGCTGATAAGTGATTATTTTTGGGATACCCTTCAACTTTTAACACACTGCGAATACCATATTTTCTTTTCATTATTTATCGAATACAAGTCCAAACTTACCATAAAAAACCTATCCACACTCTCCTAAAAAATACTCCGGAAAGACTTTTAAATCGAAGCAGAAAGTCATCATAAAACCGCGTAACATTCACACCTTTTTCGTGCTCACCTTATCTATCATCATTACGAAAACACGCCTATACAAATACATTGTCATTTTTTGGCCAAAAAATTAGAAATTTTAAGATGAAAAATTGTGATATTTTTCTTATTTCTGCTCATAACATAGATTGTGGGTACTCGATAGAACCGCCTCGACGAGGCGGTTCTATCGAGTACCCACAATCTATGTTTTTGAGCAGAAATAAGAAAAATAATGTTTACCCCCTTAAACCCCAGTTACACTATATAAAAGTGAGGTTCAAGGGGGTCAAATTTATATAAGCGTGTTTTCGTGATGCAAGGGTTAATGCTTAAGACGCGCCATTGAGTCACATGGTCGGGGGCTGTACATATTACGTAAAGCCACGCGACATTCAAAATCAAACCAATCAAAATGCACTAATGCCGCTTCCTCTTGAACAGAAAGTAAAACACGCGACCACTTGCTTGATATGATCAGCTGTTTAAGTAAGGGCTCTGACTGCTTAACATAAATTTCACTAATTCACAACAATTATCCAAAACATTATACCATAACAGGAACTTTACATGTAGAAGATAGAAGCTCCTTTCGGAGAGGTTAAGGCAATGCAAAGCTCGAGTCACCAAACAACAGTGTCCCCGTCCCACTTCATCACAAAAACACGCCTATATGATTTTGACCCCCTTGAACCCCACTTTTATAAAGTAAAAATTGGGTTTACAGGG
This sequence comes from Lucinisca nassula, assembly GCA_963580285.1. Taxonomy (NCBI): domain Eukaryota; kingdom Metazoa; phylum Mollusca; class Bivalvia; order Lucinida; family Lucinidae; genus Lucinisca; species Lucinisca nassula. Next base: position 147,444,401 of record OY757010.1, on the reverse strand, counting down.
GTAAACCTTATTTTTTCTTATTACTACTCTAAAATATAGATTGTGGGTACTCACAATCTATATTTTGAGCAGAAATAAGAAAAATATCACAATTTTTCATCTTAAAATTTTCGATTTTTCGGCGGTAAAATAGTCAATGTATTTGTATAGGCATGTTTTCGTAATGCTTACTTTTGTTGCGGATATAATGATTAGAAAGAGTTGTGCCTCGGGAAGATGTATCCATTTACCTTAAACACGTGTTGCATTTTACACATGTCGACAGATTTTTTCTGCATATTATCTGCAGATTCATAATAACATGGCATTTAATCATATTATAGGATAGACTTATAGTTACATTACAAACTGCTGTCACGCACTCCGTGACAATTTTATGACTTCAAGTCATGGAAGGCGCTGTCGACTTGCACAGATATAATGAAATCCAACCGACACAGGTGAAGACTGCAGGGTGGGCAAATGACACTGAAACTAGACTTACATGTCTCTGGTCGGGCCCATTGGAGTCTTACTATTGGTTTTCTTTTGCTCCAGCATTTCAGTGGTTTCTTGCTGTCGAGTCCTCACCGTTGTCTCACATCTGTGGTTCTTTGATTATTTGTGTTCACGGAGATGTTGCACTGATGAGTTAGGAGGCCTTCATGCGGACTGAACAAATTATTTGTCTAAATCGCGACGGAAGTAAGGGCGAAAATTGCGGCCACGTAAAATCGATTTAAGACCCCCAGTGGAAATCTTTCTACTGACCGTTCCAAGGCGGTACTTCTGTGGCGGTTTATTTATGTTGTTGTTTGTTACTTACTGTGTGTATCACATGTGTCTTTTTATTTTGGATGGCCATATGGCCATTTTATGGGAAAGTAACGTAACTGTCCTTATGACCTTTCTTTGTTTAGGTTTCCATTATGGTCTGATCGCTTAATGTTCGTGTTTCTTTCCCTTTGGTGTCTTTGATGGGTGGAGTAAGTTAATTGTATCGATTCCTGATCTTTGTTTTACTTCTACTTTACACTTATTCGTTTAACACTTAAATTAGCTTTAAGCACACTGATTTGGTTCTGCATTGATTGCCAAAGTTCCAGTTTAGGAACCCCACACCACCGTACGATAACACACCGTGTGACATAATGCATTCTTTCACATCCCCGAAATGGTAACGTTTCTGATAAACTTTCGTGATACATTCCTTATTTAAACTCCAAACATAGTTTGGGGGTGCTAGTTAGAACCGCCTCATTGAGGCGGTTTTAACGAGTACCCACAACCTATGTCTTGGGGCAGAAATAAAGAAAAGCAATGTATATCCCTGTAAACCCCAGTGTTTATCCATATAAAGTTGGGTTTAGAGGGGTATTCATTACATGGAAATAATAACTTGATTAAATCCAATATTTAGTCAAAGCACTGACAACGCTTTTGGGTCGACTGATTGAGTGTAGACTTGAGAAATGGTCCTGAACGAGAATACAGACGGATTCGTTTAACCCTTAAATTCCTATACTGGTTTGTTTGTTTGATTTAAGGTTTAACGTCCCCGTCAATACTGTATAGGTCATTTTGGAGACGTTGCTTCCAATTTTGTGGGACATTTACCCGACATTGAGATTAAATGACATCTCAAGCCCTGTCGCCCAATGAAACCAATAGGGTTTATAAGCATGGGCGGTCCGACTTACACTGCTTGATCTGCGAAGGCTTGGATCCTGTAAGCGGTTTACCAGTACTTCTGTGCAGTCGGTTTCAGCTCTGCGTGGAAGCATCATGCAGCCCATCCATGCATCTATTTCTTTAGCCCCATTCCTATACTGGAAGCAAACAGTCTAGACCTTGACCAGACGCCGCGTTATGTGGCGACTGATTCCTATTATACTGGTTGTCAAGCCCAACATATGATTCAAGTCCAAATGCAGTTGATAACCCGTTATGCAACACTTTGACGTCACAGCGATAAGAATGGCGCGGCGATTTTTCTAACAATAACCGTCACTTGGGTTTCACATAAGTCGGTGATAGTCACGCGGACATTGACCCTGAAGGGTTTATGTGGTTAGTAACTGCGTTGATTGACAAACAATTGACCAAACAAACTTTCTGATATTGGCGGTTTCTTTATTTTTAATCAGCTCTTTTTTTGCGCGCGGCATAATTCGACAAAAATTCTTGCATCCTAGTTAGGGTCTAGTTGCATTGGTATACAGCTTCAACAGATTCTTAACAGAATCATTTGCGAAGAGGCCATTTCTGAGAAAGTATAAATCCGATTCATTGGCTAAACTCTAAACCCTTATATGCTAAGCATCCCTCAAGACGACCTGACAAACTGTTTGATCAATGCTTTCACTGTTTGAAAGTGCATAGATCATCATGAAATCACGTCAATATTATTTTAAGTTTTTAACCCCCTTAAACGCCTTTTTTATATAATAAAACTGGGGTTGACAGGATTTATACTATTTTCATTATTTCTGCTCAAAATATAGAAAAACAAAAAATATCAAAATGATATACCTACAAATTTTTATTATTTTTTGCGGGGGGGGGGGGGGGGGGGGGGGGGGGTAGAATTTCAATATATTTGAATAGGCATGTTTTCGATATGATTTGGTAAAAGTTCCAATAAAAAATAATAATCAGACACCCCTTTAAGTAGATATTAACCTGACCAAAGATATTGGGTGGAAGATTCTATGAGAACAAAATAGGTTAAATATATAATGAAATTCCCAGGAGACTATCTGTAATTGAAAAACGTTTCGTTACAACATCAGAGATATAGATGTTGATACTTTACCCATATCTGACGCATAGAATCATCCAGCCAAAAGCCCGGGACAGTTCCATTTCTAAATTTCAGGGATACATGTATATAGTTAGTATCCCTCATTTTAAGCATTACAAAAATATTGTACTTAATGCAAACAGTGTAGGCTAGGATCAGCCGCCGCCTACGGCGGCTGATCCTAGTCCACACTGTTTGCAAATGATCCGCTGTGGGGACGGTAGCCTTCCATGGGTTAAATGAATTTCTTGTAGATTTTACATGTATAAAGCAACTGAATCAATCGCGTTTCGCATTAAAAAAGAATAATTCAGGATCTTGAATTGGAATAAATATAACAGATAATACTACGTACAATTTTACAATCTGAATTTCTGCAATTGTATAACTTTCCTGCAGTACATAAAGACATCTCAGAGACGTTTCATTAAGAGCTCCTTATATGTAGCTTGGTTCACATATAGCAAAATTGTTTGATAAAAACATTTCTATAGATGCCTTAGAAAGACTTTAAAACCCATTCCACTTGAAAACAGCATGTCATTGTTTGCACACAATGCGGAACGCACAAGCAGTAAATGACATTTTTTAAACATGTTTTAAAATAAAGCTTTACATTTTTTTTTAATCGTCTAAGCACAAAATAGAAGTGGAAGCAATGATTAGGAATCGATGCAATCAACCAACAGCTCCTATCAGACAAACCAAATGGAAAGAAACACAAGCAGGAAACAACAGACCCTAACGGAAATATCAATAGCGGAAAGCCAAAACGACAGTTTCTTTCCCACAAAAGGCCAATAGGCTATCCAAAATGAAATAATATAAGCGACACAAACACCCAAAATCAAACCATAACAAAAATAAACCGCGACAGAAGGACCGCCTTACAACGGTTAGCGGAAACGAATTCCACTTAGGGGGGGGGGGGGGGATTAAATTGATTTTACGTGGCTACAATCCTCGCCCTTACTTCCGTCGCGATTAAGACAAATAATTTGTTCAGTCCGCATGAAGGCCTCCTAACTTATCAGTGCAACATCTCCGTGAACACAAAAATCAAATCAACCACAGAGAGGAAACAACGGCGATGACTCGACAGCACGAAACGACTGAAATGCTGGAGCAAAAGAAAACCAACAGTTAGACTCCGATTGGCCAGACCAGAGACAGAGCATCAGGTACGAACCAACATACATCTTTATGCTGGAACCGTCATAGAATCTGAGGCCAGGCCCACCGGCCTGCAATTGAAGGGGGAATCAAAGTTGTCAACTCCGCCAATAATTATTAACAGTTTTAAATATTCTTGCTTTGGTTTAAGATAAAAAAAATCGCAGTTCATAAAATGAAAACCTAAATAGACAAAAGCATGAATATTTTTAATAAAAAAAGCGAAACCGTATGGAATTCAGGGCATGCTGATTTTCTATTCTTTTATTATCCCGGAACAAGATAGCGTCTTACGCATACAAGATAATATCTGTACAAACAAGATAATGTCTTGAGCGCACAAGATAACAACTTATGCAAACAAATTATCATTTTGTTCGCACAACTTATTGTCTAGCTTAGACAATTTATTATCTTCTTAGCACAAGTTGTTATCTCGTGCAAACAGCATGATATCGTGTTCGTACATCAAAATATCTTGTTCACGCAACTAATCATTTTATAAGCACACATAATATCTTGTCTACACAACACATTATCTGTCTCGCACAACTTATTATCTTGTGCGGACAACATAATATCTTGTTTACACAACATAAAATCTTATTCGCAGTAATATATCCTGGTGTATGAATGTCTTTTGACGTGTCACCAGTAACAATTCTGATTCTGATTCTGATATCATTGTTTGCAAAACAAAAATATCTTAATTGGCCTAATGGGCAAGAGCACTGACTCTAATCATTAGGTCCCTCCCCGCTGTGCTTTAAGCCTCGCTCGGGGCACATGTGAGACGCCAAGTGCTGCAAAGGAAGATCAGGGTTTTTTTCTCCGAGAAACCCGGTTTTCGCCTACCTCTGATAAACGATCGTGAAGTCATCTTGAAAGGGCTGTAACCCCGCCCCCACCCCCGCCCGGTAAGAAAAATTTTGTTGGGGCAACACAATGTCTTGTTCGCATAACGTATCGTGTCCGTGCAATTAACAAGCTTAAACAAACAACATATTGACTCTCACTAACACGCTTTTGGTTTTGAGTTAAACGGTCCAGTTAACACTATTTAGCTCATGTCCAGAGGTCATTTAATCGAAGGGCTCTATTTCTTGGCAGGCTCATATGTAAACGGGTATAAGTACAATGCATATTCTTTCTCTACCATTACTGACTCAGTGGAAGGGAGAGATTGGTCATAGAAAACAATTCTTTATCAACCTTCCCTATTGGGATCGAACCTGCAGTCTCATGATCATCAGTCGATGCGCTTTCGACAGAGCTATCGAGGCAGACCTCATTGAATCCTTTCCAGATTACAAGGGTTACTTCTTGACTGAAGGATTTACTAGCCTAGTAAGTACAATATCTTATACATGTACATGGGTAGTTTTGTTGAAAAAAAAGTGAGCAGCATTTGAATTTGCAAAAGCTGCTCACATTTTTTTTTCAGCAAAACTGAAGTGAAGACAATGGTCAGAAATCGATACAATTAACCTTCAGCTCCCATCAGAGACACCAAAAGGAAAGAAACACAGACATGAAAAAACTCGTGGGTATTGATTGTGTTCTATTTTATCAAAACGATAAACACATTTATCATATTAATTGGCCAAAGTTTTAACGATACGTTAACTAACAACTGGTCCCTGTTGTTTAAGCAAGTAGTGTAGACTCAGATCAGACTTCGCTTTCTTTAGCTTCTGATCTAGGTCCATAATGTTTCCAATGTGCCTTTCTGGAACTCTAAACATTTTTGAATCAACCATTTCAACTGCGCGACCTTTTTTTTTTGACTGTGCTCTATTTATTTGTTAACGTGTGCAGGTGTGTGCGCCCACACTTCATTTGTCAGTGGTAGTCATGGTGATATTGCTATGAAACCACGTTTAAGTTGTATGAACAAGCTAAAATGTTGTGCGAATAAGATAAACCTGCGTTTTGTAGGGTTTTAGTTTATAAATTCAGAAGAATACTAGGTAGTGACAATTTTTCTGGTCAGTTCCGAAAAATTGTTGCTTAATACAAGAAAAGTGGTTATAGCATGCATGTTATGCGACAGACCCCGAGTTTGGTTGTCGACTCATTTTGCTTCGCTCTTTGCTAGCACGGCGGTGGGGCGGACTCTGGACTCTTTGATGACGGTCTCATCCTAAATCCTTTGAATTCGGGAAGGGTGGAGCCGGATATTTCCTGATATTTCCTGGGTTCGACCCTCCGTGATCTAAATGGTGTTTTTCTTCTGCTCTGACATCGGATTGTTGCTAATCTTAACCCTGATTCATGAATTCATCAATCTATACATAACCATTTTACCATGAATTTTATCATAACTCACTGTTTAGCTAGAAAGGCTCCAAGCGAATCAATTTGTTATTTTGTTTGATACTGTAGTGGAACTGAGCGTGAAGGTTGAAATACCATAAACTCCGAAACTGAAGCGCCCAGTAGTTTTACTACTGACCGTCCCAAGGCGGTCGTTCTTTTGCAGCTCAAGTTCTTATTTGTTATTTGGCTTTGTGCCGTTGGTTCATAATTTGTCTGTTTGTTGTGTGTGCCTCCCTGTCACTTTCTATAGGTGACTTGAGGCGGCTGCATTATTAGATTGTGGTCTATCCTAACTGACCTTTTCTTACTAGATAGTATGTTGTGCGAACAAGAAAGTGTTGTTTGAACAAGATAATTACCTGTGCAATCAAGATATTACATTGTCCAAACATTGTCTAGAAAATTTTTACATAAAGGGAACCACACTTAACGGTGGCGCCGGCGACAAAGAAGGAAGTGATGTCTTAGGTGAACTGCTGTTTTTGCTCTTCTTCTTGTGAAGAGCACGTCTCTGAAACCCACTTTACATAAAGAAAACGGGGGTTTAAAGGGTGTGAATTTTTGTCCTTGTTCCTGCTCTTAGACATATGTTGTGGCTACTAGAATATAATAATGAGTCGTTTCAAATGGGCACCTACAACCTATTTTTGGAGCATAAATAAGAAATATAACACTTTTCATCAGAAAAATACATGTACATGTAACCGTTTCTGGAATATAAAAATACACTGTTTCAAGCGAGTGTAATTGTTAAGGTTAGGTGCTACGTAGGCATGTTATCCTCTTGCACTTCCCATCGGAGCTTGAAGAAATAGATAATTCTTCCACGCTCAGTTGAAACCAACTGTACACGAGTACTGGTAAATAAGCATGCCAATGCTAAGCGACAAAAGTACCACAAAATTGGAAACACCGTCTCCAAAATGATCTATACAGAGTGGCCGGGAACGTTGAACCTCAAATCAAACAAAACAAACAATCCTCTGGCACTTAAAATGCGTTTTGCATTTTTGTCTCCCTTTTCTGGTACGACATCTGTTATCGTGTATTAACATGTACCTGTGTGCAATTTCATTCTATCCGTCAAAAATTTATGACAACCACGCGAGCCACTCATCAGATTAACAAGTCCGTTTAATGAGCATCCCTCTGATTACCGCTTTATTTAGAGAGATGTATGGTTTACAGGGGTTTACATTGTTTTCTTATTTTTGCTCAAAACGCATGTATACTCAGAACCATCTCAAAAGTGCGATTCTAACGAGCAACAACATTCTATATTTAGACTAAAAAGAAATAACAGATATCAAACATTTTCATTTGAAATATGCTAAATCTAGTGATATGAAAGACATGGATGTATTATCGTTTCGCAAGTTTCCACACTCTATCTTTTGATGGTTGGTTGGTTGATTTGAAGTTTAACGTCCCCGTCAACACCGTATAGGTCATTTTGGAGACGTTGCTTCCACTTCCAATTTTGTGGGAATTTTACCCGACATTAAATTTAAATGGCATCTCAAGCCCTGTCGCCCAATGAAACCAATAGCGTTTATAAGCATGGGCGGGCCGACTCGCACCGCTTTTCCTGGGCAGGCTTAGATCCTCTAAGCGGTTTACCAGTACGTGTGATCGGTTTCAGCTCTGCGTAGAAGCATCATGCGGCCCATCTTTTTCTTCAAGCCCCGATGGGCGGGGGCACCTCTATCTTTTGAGCAGAAATAAAAAAAAAATCAGACTTTTTATCTTAAAATTTTCATTTTCTTTGGTGGTAAAATTTTCAAATAATTTGTATAGACATGTTTTCGTAATGGTTAGAATGCAGACACTCAAACTCAATATTTCTTTAAGTGATTTATGCAAGGAAACTCCCGACAATGTTAGCTCTGAGACTAAAATAAGCTACCGGAGACTTCGTTTTTCTTGACAAGATGACACAAAGTGACAGCAGTAAATCGGAGCATAGAGCTTCCATCCCAGATTTACAGAAATGGCCTTGTCATTGATAGCCCATGGATAGGATTAAAAGCCGACCAGGGTAATAAACTTGGAAAACAAGATAAGTTATTGTTTTGGGATCGCTTAAGTCCTGAAAAACGCGGCGATTGATCGGGGTTTACACTTTTTTCCTAAAATATAGGAATTTAAGGCTTAAACGAAGAACTTCTTATCTCCGTTGAGGACCATTTTCCCAGCCTAGACACCGACACAATCGACTCATCAGTGTTGCCAGTACTTCGATATTTTCGGTGTTAATCCACATGTCTTGTTGCTTACACGTCTCTTATCGGCATGAAGTACAGGAGATCCCCGTGATTGCGATAATATTTGTTCCCGTAAGAATTTGCGTCTACAAAAAATACACATATAAGTAGTGGTGATTGATAATACTATACTTAATCTCGTCCGTGCTTTCATCCCCAGTCTACTTATACATAAGTTTTAGAAAGATCCGATCAAAACTGAAGGTGCTACGGTGATGGCAAGCATTTTCATATTGTAAGCCTATGGGACATTGTGGTTGCCATAGCAACCAAAGTTTTCATTTGATTTCGATAAAAACCTAATGTCATCAATGCCCTACCAGAAGCATGCTAGAGATAAGAAATGATTGAGATCAGCGTGCAGCCTGCAGAGATAAAGCTGGTCAAAAGTGTGAACGGACGGACGGACGGACGACAAACTATACTATAATCTCCCCTGGAGCCTTCGGCCCAGGTGAGCTTAAATAGATCAGCTCTTGCAGTGATTTACTGAGTAATATATCACTGTTTGGAGGTCAGTTGTAATGTGGATCAAATCACAAGCGAGTAGCGCGAGTGATTTGTCTACTTACAACTGACCGACAAACTGTGATATATTACTCCACAAATCACACCATAAAGCTGAGCTGTTTCGATTATAACAACTGAAAGTCTATAAAAGGCTGTTGTTTCCGTCATATGCTCTCAATATTCCGCCATTGTTGGAAAAAAATCCCGCCATGTTTGACTGTAACACATACAGTTACCTGTTTTTGTAACGTACTTTATTCCTGAAAAAGATGTTACTTCGTCTAACGTCAAGGAAACGGTCGGTGGCGTCGCAAAACGTCATAAAACGGTGGCTCTTCACGTCACTCCTTTCTGCCTAGTGATTTATCACACACTATATCACCGGATTTAACCATTGGCTATATAGGCGACCAGTGTTAGAATAAAATGTAGCGTTTTCCAATATGTATGTATTTTCCTAATATTTGGAAGAAATCACCGGGATAGTTACTTTTAACCCTTAAAATGCCAAGTACACCGAATTCGTCTGTTTTAATTCATTATGGTAACACATCCGTGTGATATAGTGCATTTTTCATACCTCAAAAAAGGTAATTTTTCTGATGAAAATTTGTGACAGTTTTCTTATTTATACTCCAAACATAGGTTTTGGGTGCTCGTTAGAACCGCCTCATTGAGGCGGTTCTAACGAGTACCCACAACCTATGACTTGGAGAAGAAATAAGGAAAATAATGTTTACCCCTGTAAACCCCAGTTTTCTCTATATAAAGTGGGGTTTAGGGGGGTCTTCAGTTCACGGACTTGTTCGCGTGATGTTGGGTTCTTAAAAGTCATTGTAACAGAGAGTGTGGATCCATATCTGACTGCTCCTCTAGAAGCAGTCCGATTTGGGTCCACATAGTTTGCATGTATGCAAAAATATGTTAAAACTGAAATGTAAGCAAGATGATGGCACAAACCAGTGGCATGTATTAAGTATATAACTGCATACACAGGCGACATTTTCAGAAGCAGTTTTTCTTGACCTGTACAAATCCCAGAACTGCTTCTCTATGTCTGGTTTGTCTCCAATTTACGACAAATAAGTAAAAATAAAGGCCCAAAGTAGTCTATTTGGCTAAACAAACATTAATTCAGACTTAAATGCCACTAACCGAAAAGATGTACAACATTATTGCTTTGTGCGAAATTATATGGCTTCACTGTGAATTTGATAAACGTTGTGCATGCTTTCAAATAGCATCTGCATCATTTAGCCCTATTTAATTCTTCTTAGATAAATTGTGATTGCCTGAAAAGCCATGATCCTGTTTAAGAACGTTAATTTGCATTTCTGCGTGGTTCCTTAGGATGCTCCAAATCATCTAAATTTCCAAATCGATTTGAGTTTTATCAGGAGAAAACTCCACTTATTCGCTTTATTTATAGACTTAGTGATTGAATTTAATGTTGTATTTTAGCGTTGTGATATATCAACAAGCAAACGAGCATCATTTTAGTATTTTAGATGATAGCGGGTCAATTTAGAATCTATATATTTATATTTTAACGTAATGCATTTAATTCATTCACTTATGCTCGAAAATGATTATTTTCTGATTTATCCTTGTTAATGCCCAAAAACTTGGATGGTGTGTGTTTATTGGAACCACCAATTCATATTTTGTGACATAAGTAAAGCATTTGATAAAGTTTGGCACAAAGGACTTTTACATAAACTTAGAAATTATGGCATTGACGGAAATATTCTTAAATGGTTTACAAGTTACCTCTCTGACAGACAACAGCGTGTAACAAGTGAAGGCTTTTCTTCAACTTGGCTACCTACTTGTGCTGGAGTGCCACAAGGGTCTGTTTTAGGTCCCTACCTCTTCTTGCTTTATATTAATGACATTGTAAACAACATTGACACTAACATCCGATTGTTTGCAGATGACACATCTTTATTTACAATAATTGAAAGTGCCAACTCCATTGAGGCCTTGCAGGAAGACTTATATAAAATTGCTAAGTGGTCGGACGATTGGTGTATTATCCTTAATCCATCCAAAACTACCTCGATGACATTTTCTCGTAAAAGAAATTCTCAGTCGCTTGATGTTAAATTTGATAATGTAACACTGAAAGATGTAAAACACCATACCCACCTTGGCCTAACACTTACCTCTGATGCTTCTTGGGATGAACATATTAAAAGAACCTATTCCAAAGCTGCATATAGACTAAACATTCTAAGAATGCTTAAATATGACTTAGACAGAAAATCTCTCTTACGGTTCTATACTTCTTTCATTAGACCTACCTTGGAATATGGTGATATAGTCTGGGATAACATCAGCCAACAAAACCAAATTCTTCTAGAAAATATCCAACTTGATGCTTGTAGAATCATCACAGGTTTGCGTAAGGGAACATCTCATCATATACTGTATAATGAGTTAGGGCTATGTCCACTTGCTGAAAGGAGAAAACAACATAAGCTAATACAGTTTTATAAAATCTTAAGTAATGAAGCACCAAATTACTTGGATACTATTCTGTATAGATTCAATGAGAAACAGTCAGACTATAATTTACGAAGTGCTAAATTAAAACATCCAATGCCCAAAACTAAATCATACCAAGACAGTTTTTTTATCTCAACAACTACTCTTTGGAATAATCTACCAACCAACCTAAGCAACGCAACATCACTGTATACATTTAAAAACCAGTTAAAACGAGAAATAACCAAACCTCCTAAACAATTTTCTTTTGGGTCAAGAAAATACAACATTATAATATGCCAACTAAGGAACGAGAAAAGTCAACTAAACAGTGATCTTTTTAAAGACCACCTCAGAGACTCACCCCTCTGCAACAACTGTAATGAAAATATCCAAGAAAACAAGCAACATTTTTTCTTTGAATGTACTAGGTTTGTTCAACAAAGAATGGATATGATTAATAGCCTCCAGTCCTGCCATCTTTTGTATAGTAATATTAAATTAAACGCAGAATGCCTGGTAAAAGGCTCGAGTACATTAGCAGATGAATATAACCGTCAGCTTATAAATATTGTTTCAAACTTCATAAGTGACACAAATAGGTTTGATGATCAGTAACAATATCAGTCAACACATATCTATGAATTTGCCCGTGTACAAACTTGACGTCATAAATACCATTCAAATATATCTTAAATCCTGAACTTGGAAGAAAAAAAAAAAAACAATGAGAAAGGGATGAAAAAGGAAGATGAAATGGAAAAAGAATAAAAATGTGTTAAGTCCCTATTTATAAGAGGGTGGTTATTGTAAATGCCCCTGGTCATGCAGGGTGATAAGTGCCATGTTGAGTTTTACCAACCCTTAAGCAGTTAAGAGTATGGTGTCTTCTACAAAATCTGTCTTCCCTGAGCTACACGGTATGTTAACCCTTGTCTTGCGTTCCAGACAGCCCCTATCTTTGCAAACAGTGTGGACCCAGATCGGATGGCTTTTTGATCGGGATCCACACTGTTTAACATTCAGAAATTCAGTTTATGAATTTTTATCTTCGCAAACAGTGTGGACCCAGATCGGATGGCTTTTGATCGGGATCCACACTGTTTGACATTCAGTTTATGAATTTTTAAGAATAAACCAAATCAAGTAATTTGATTGGCCGATAGTCAGAAGTGGGTGTGGCTGGATGTTCAGCGGGATAAGGGTTGCCATGTCCAGCTAAATGCCTTTTTTTTTTTTTTTTTTTTTTCCATCTTGGTGTGTGTTTATGCTTGACACCCTCATAACTACCCACATACTGGTCTTTGTATGCATAAACCCATATTCAAATCAAATTATGCACCAATTTGCTATGACAGAGTCTTTTGCCTGTGTCCTTTAAAGATGCATTATTCAGCTAAGCTTTATTGTGGATTCTGTCATGTGATGTGATTATATCATATCCAACTGACTTACCCTTTACCTCTTCCAATGTGATTACTAAGTTACGTCCCTTGAACACGTCCCAGGAATAATTAAGTTATTAAAAAAGAACAACAACAAAAATCCATATCCACTTACCGTTACGGGTAGACAACCTTGTAAAACCCACTGCATCAGAATATCGACAACATAACAGTACTCCTCTGGTCATAACGGCTTATTTATCGTCAAATTTGCACGAACAAAAACAGACAACACCTCTCACGCCACGTGTAAACAGGTGAAGAGGCCAAAAGGTCATTGAAATAAACCGGTGTAAGGATAAATCTAGTGACTATCAAATCTGAATCTGAATAGCACATTCGAAGTCCCCACTCTACCTCAAACTCAAATACACAAGTACTATTTAAAATAATAGGTAGCTGATGGTTGGTCTCTCTCGTACTCAAATCTCTCTCTCTCTCTCTCTCTCTCTCTCTCTCTCTCTCTCTCTCTCTCTCTATTAATCTTATAGATCTACATTATTCTTATACCTTACCTGCTGATAAATAAATAATCTAGTAGAAGTAACAAATCTGTAATCCCACTCAGAACTTACGTTGACGTGACGTTGGTTAGACGTCTTATCAGAGGTACTTTGACTTTGTTGCAGCGTCACAACAACGTCGGTACAAAGTCACCCACAAACGAGACGCCGCATCTTCGTCGAAGCGACATCAACTCATGGTGTCGCATCGACGTTGAATCGACGTTTCAATGATGGCAACGTATGTATGTGGGGATAATGTTGTCAAATTGTATTTCTTAAGTGTTGTATCTCAAATACTGGTTTCAACTATATCTATATATAAAACATGCTGTAAACAGTACCACTTGGAAAGGACCAAAATAGGCAACGCCTACGTCCAATCCAATGGTACATATATATACTCTTTTTGTGTGTATGTATGTTACCATGAAATTTCTAATAAATAAATAAATTGGAACCACCTTATTTAGGCGGTTCTAACCTGTAAGCATTCACTTTGTCTTGGATCAGAAATAAAGAAAATAATCCATAACCCCCGTCTACTCCGTATGAAGTGGGGTTTAGTGTCGATTAGTTAACATTATGCTTCTACCTACATGTTTTAACTTTGAATATATTTATTTCCCCTATTTCCAATAGTTCATTTAATGCTGGTTAGTTCATATAATCTGTTTTAAATTAAAAAACAAATATCTTGTACTTCAAACAACTAATGTAGAGCGAAATCAGATGCCGCGTTCTTGTGCATTTGATCTGATCAATGTCCCATATGTGGACTATATGCAATACGTTAATGTCTGGATATTATACAATATACAAGCTTTCATTCTTGTTTTGTTTGTTTGTTTGTATTGGAGTTTAACGGCCTAGTCAACACTATTTAGATCATTTTTGAGCCGGTCAGTTTACCAATCCGCATTTCCTGGGCAGGCTTATGCGTAAGCGGTTAACCAGTACAGTGCACATTCTTTCGCCAGAAACTGACAACTGCTTTTCTTGAATCATTTCCGACCCCGGCAGGAATCGAACCCGCGTCCTCCTGATCACCAGTCAGACGCGCACCCGACTGAGCTACCGAGGCCGGCTTCATTCTTGTTACTTTTTTTAGACTGTCGACAGAAAATACCATCACAGGCGCGCGTTTGATGAAATTGGATGACATTATTCACTTCCGATGCTCATAGCAGAAAGAAACCATTTTAAAAGGACTGGAAGCCCCACTTAAACAAGAATAACAAGTTCAAGCATAAGAAGTCAGCGTAATGTCTGAACTTTCATCACGAAAACACGCCTATCTATTGTTGTCGCCTATATAAGGTTGACCCTTACAGGGGTAATCCTTATTTTTCTAATTTCTGCTCTAAAATATAGATAGTGGGTACTCGTTAGAACCTCTAACGAGTACCGATAATCTGTATTTTGGGCAGACATTACGAAAACACGCCTATACAAATACATTGCCACAATCTATGTTTTTGAGCAGAAATAAGAAAAAGGAGGCGGTTCTATTGAGTGCCAGCAATCTATGTTTTGAGCAGAAATAAGAAAAATAATGTATACTCTCTTAAACCCCAGTTTTACCATACTAAAGTGGGGTATGAGGGGGTCAAAATTATATAGGCGTGTTCTCGTCATGAATAAGAAAATTTTTTTTCATTTTTTCCTCTTAAAATGTTCATTTTTTCGGTGGTTAAGTTTACAATGCATTTGTTTAGGCGTGTTTTCGTAATGGCTCTCAGGTGAGTCGTGATTTCTATATGTGACGTCATGCTGCATAGCGTTGCCGCCCTGGAATATGAGACATCCATGTTTCCACATGCATGAAGACATTCCCAAGAAAGGGATATGCAGCATGCTAAGCTTTCAAACTGCTTCTTAGGGACCTGGCAAATAATAATGCAATGAAACAAACATGCATCATCTTTATATGAGAAAATAAGTCGTTTTTTTTGACATTTTAAAGAAAGCAATATGCTGCACGGATAAGTTATCGGAATGTTCCCGAAGACAAAGTATTGCTCGGTGCGCCTCGTTCCATTCAGCTGATCCATGTAATAAGGTTGATGCCGTTTATCAACACACACATAAAACTACCAAGCAAGTACCAGAATAAAAATTATTTACAGACAAAGTGTACATCAAAATCTGCGCTAATCTGTTAACTTTTGTTTACAAAGTCTGTTTGACAAAAATGTCATCATAAATTTTCAGCTGGTATACGATAATGGAACTGCAATATTCACTCTGAGAATTGTGCTTAACTTCCATCTGACCCATCTTCTTTCTTATGAATGTTTCCATTGCTCTTAAAGGAACTCATTTTTGATTTTTATTTGCCTTCACTGCAGCTGGTGTTGTGCCGTGTGGCGGCCGTAAAACGTCTCCCCGTACATCAACCATGGTGCAGTTTATATTTTACTTTTGGTCCTTTGAGATCAGCGTGAATATTCTGAGAAATCGGAAATATTTATTGGTTTGGACTCATATTCTAGACATGTTTTTAATTATTTGGACCCCATTTTGATTTATATCAGTCTTTGAATCGACTGCCTATTCGAAATTCGCAAGGTTGCGGTGTGTTTCCTCTGGCTCTCTTTGCCGGATCATTACAGGGTCACTGATGAGGCTTTATTAGCCGAAACTACGTAGTATGACCCATCTTCTTTCTTATGAATGTTTCCATTGCTCTTAAAGGAACTCATTTTTGATTTTTATTCCACATTCATCGCGTGAACAAGTACGTGAAGTGAAGACCCCCTAAGAGAAAACTGGGATTTACGGTGCTACACATTATTTTTCTTATTTCTGCTCCAAGGTATATGTTGTTGGTACTCGTTAGAACCACCTCAATGAAAATATCAAGGAAAGTAGCCATTTTGGAGATATAAAAAAGCAGTATGTCGCACAGGTGTATTATGGTAATGACATCAACCCATTTTTAACCCATATATGACAATGGAATCTTCCATCTTATAAATTTGGAGTTGTCCATTTTCAATTATAGGGGTGTCAGATTTGTTTTGTTTAATGTAAGTTGTACAAAAATGTATGTTCTTTGAGCAAACAGTGTAGACCCAGATCAGACGCCGCATTCTGCGGCGTCTGATCTGGGTCTACACTGTTTGCCAACGTCCCAAAAAAGGGCCGCTAGGCATATATGGGTTAATCGAATAGAATCGTCCTCATGGTCGTAGAAGGATTCAGTTTCGAATTACAGAGGTGGTAGGTTTGGAACCATATTGAAATGTATAAAATTGGTTGGCTTTCTTGCAAACACTGCAAACCCTGATCAGACGTCGCGGAAGGCGGCGTCTAATCTGGGTCTGCACAATTTGCAATTGCTCCGTATTGGGTGTTTAACGTATAAAATTGGTCAATGAACAACTCTTCAGTCTGTTCAGTTTTCACATGCGCGTTTACCTTATTACCAAGCGAGCCAAAAAGCCATATGCCTAAAAACCAATAGCTGTTTTTCCGCCAATCCGATCGATCCTTTTTTTGTGCCGACCCTGCAATTTGTATTGCTATCCAAAAAAGATAAATAAATAAAAAACAAAAGATTTTCTTACCTGCTTAACTTTATATTTTCTAGCACTTTTGATAAAATTAATAAAACTGTCAAAATAGCTAGACTAATATCTGAAACACTGTTCGTTTGCTTCCTTGGTGATTTTGAATGGTTCCAGGTAATATACTTAAATTTTGGCCGTTTTAATGTGTGTCTGTTTTTGCTTTTTCCACCGAATACAATTTTGACAAAAATAAAAAGTAAAACAACCCATACGCGGTTTCGGTACGTTAGTGGAAACACAGCTATTTGTTTTAGGCCTTATAAGCTATCGGCCAAATGCTGCACAAGGTTTGGCAATGAGGCGGTTCTAACGAGTACCAGCAATCTATATTTGGGCTAAAAGTCAAGAAAAATATCGAATATTTTCATCAGAAAAATTGTAGGTCTAAAGATTATTGCGCACGGGTGTGTTATCGTAATACAAAATTAGTTTGCGTGTCCAGCGAGGACTCAAATAACCATGTGCATCAAATTTGTTCGATCACAACCACCATCAACGTCTCAAGAAGGTTTAGTCGACTTATCCACAACGAGCACAGCGCTGTGGTGCAGTGGTAAAGTATCGGCCTCGGGATCGAGAGGTACCGGGTTCGAACCCCACGAGCGGCAAGTGTTGTTTCCTTGAGCAAGAGACTTTATCCACATTGCTAAGTACTGGTTCTACCCAGGAAAAGAGGGCCACATGGAAGATTAGTACTAGTTTACTAAATGTGTTATAGAAGCCTCCGTGGTGCAGTGGTTACGCTACTCGCCTTGTAAACCAGGGATGGCAGGATCGATCCCGGGCTTCTCCAGACTTTCGGATGAGTCTTTAAACCGAGGTCCCGTCTCCGTATGACCTTAGCTGTTGGTGGGACGTAAAACTAAAACTCACTCACTCACTAAATGTGTTACCCTCTATAAATAAGGTCGATTATTATTATTATTATTATTAAGACCCAGAGCGCAGTCTGATCTGAGACATTGCTGTATAACCGTTGGATTTCGTTTGCTCCAGAAATTCAATTATTTCTTGCTGTCGACTCCTCACCGTGGTTTCATCTCTGTGGTTAGTTGATTTTTGTGTTTTCGTAGCTGTTGTGCTGCTGAGTTAGGAAGCCTTCATGCGGACTGCACAGATTATTTGCCTAAATCGCGACGGAAGTAATGGCAAGGATTGCGGCTGGGTAAAATCCCCTTACCCCGCCCCAAGTGGATACATTTCACCGACCGTTCCAAGACGGTTTATGTTTCTAACGGTTCGTCTTTGAATATGTGTATCGCTTATACCTTTTCGATGATTCCCTTTTTATTCTATTCTCTATATAAAGTGGTATGTAGAGAGGTGTTGTCGTTGCCTTCTCTTCTATTTTGTTCACGTGATGGTTTTTGCTGCGTTTGTTAAAGTGATTCACTTTTGTTAGTCTAGAGGGACAGATAGGTCATGTTTATGAACATGCTGTAAAGAGATCATTTATATTCAGAAACATTCGTCATAACCTTATAAATTATTGCCTAACCAGGAGGAAAATAGATTTGTGAGATGAAGTACAAGTGCATTTAAGCTAAACAAATCTGTAAATGAGTTCTTAATTTGTTTAGATCGAATGGTTGTCTGATGTGGGTTGCCAATCTACGAAAGGCAAACAAACGCATTGCTGTAAGTTCAGAATTTCGTCTCAAGATTGTCTGTAAACCATGACAAATATTTGTCATTTTGTTTGCTTAAAGTATTTTCTTAAATTTCGATGTTGCATTTAATTCAAGTCCACCTGACTTTATCAGTGTCGTAGGAACTTGAGACAGGCAATGAAAGAAGAATAGCATGTTGCATAATTAAACTGATCCGCTGTAGCAGCCAATGATAACAACACACGGGAAAAATGAGAACCAGGTATCGACAGAAGGAAGACAAAATGACATGCGTGTAATTGCGAACGGATCCGTCAAAAATGTTTTCAAAGAAACAAGGCATCACGAAAACACGCCTATATGATTTTGACCCCCTCCAACCCTACTTTTATATAGAAAAACTGGGGTTAGCAGGGGTAAACATTATTTTTCTTATTTCTGCTCGAGGTGGTTCTAACGAGTACCCACAATCTATATTTTAAGTAAGTAAGTAAGTAACGACTTTATTTTAAGAGGGTAACTCAATTGGCAAACTAATTTTCATTGAGGCCCTCTAACAAATAACTACTACGTAAGATACATCATAAACAACAATATAAAGTGCATTATGTCATTCACGCATCAACACATACAAACATACATATTCATACACACTCTTAAAGATGCATTTTCAAGAGATAAAATTCAGCTAATGGCGGCGGAGGTCCAAATGTGAAAAGACCTTAATGTTTCAACCAAACAGTACATTTATTTACAAAAGAACTCAAGGTAGTAGCATTCTTTATTTCAAGTGGGATACTGTTCCAGAGCAAAGCACCTGAGTAGGACATGCTGTTTTTAAACAAATCGATTTTAGGTTTGGGTATCAAAAAGTTTCTATTGCTTATGGAACGTAAATTCGATATGGTGTCATCCGTATTACATGACCTCATTTGAAACAAATCTGTCAGATATTCTGGTGCAATATTGTTAGCAACTTTATACATCACTTTGGCTTTTTGTAAAAATACACTTTCGGTAAAAGACAGGATTTAATCTATCTCGAGCCTCTTCAAGAGTTAGATATTCATTTCTTAATATTAACTTGCATGCCCGTCTTTGAAGTTTAGTAATTTTATTGATGTTGAAACAAGTAGAATTTCCCCAGATAACAGAACAGTAATCGAAGTGGGGTCGGATATATGCATTATAAAAAAGTAATCTGTGCTCTATTGTTAAATATGATGAAATCTGTGATAAAAGCCATAAGTGAGAGGATACTTTCTTCACAACCTGTTGGTATTGTGAATTCCAAATTAATTTTTCGTCTATATTGATCCCTAAAATTTTATCATTATTTACTACTTTAAGATCCAAGTCGTTATGTTTTAACATGAGAGATTTATCCTGCAAATTAAGTCTTTTTCGCCGACTTGTAATGAGCATAACTTTAGTTTTATTAGTGTTTAAAAGCATTCCATTCTCTTAACACCATTGCTTAAGCAAATTTAAGGATTTTTGTAGATTATTTTTCAGTGTCTGTTTGTCAGACTGCACGTCATAAATGGTCGTATCGTCCGCATATAAATCAGTGGCTGCGACTACATTTTGAGGTATCAGAGGCAAGTCATTGATGAAAATTAGGAAAAGGAGTGGACCTAGATTAGACCCCTGTGGGACACCACAAATGATGTCTTTACTGTCCGATTTAGTATTTTTAATTGACACTTGTTGTATTCGTTGTGTTAAGTATGATTTAAACCAAAGTAAACTATTTGAGTTACATTTATAAAGGGCAAGTTTTTGCAATAAAATGTCATGATCAACCAGATCAAAAGCCTTTCGGAAATCAACCATTACGCAACCTACTAGTTTTCCATCATTGACATCATTAAGAGCAGAAATAAGAAATATATCACAATTTTTCATCTAAAAATTTTGTTTTTTAGGTGGTCAAATTTGCATGAAGCGACCTGACCATAATGGAAACCTAAACAAAGGAAGGACATAAGGACAGTTACTTTCCCACAAAATGGCCAAATGGCCATCCAAAATAAAAAGACACAAGTGATACACTCAGTAAGTAACAGACAACAACCTAAATAAACCGCCACTGAAGAACCGCCTTGGAACGGATAGTGGAAAGAATTCCACTGGGGGGGGGGGGGGCTTAAATCAATTTTACATGGCAATAATCCTCGCCCTTACCTCTGTCGCGGTTTTCTGTCGCGGTATACGCTAATTTTGTTTAGTCCGCATGAAGGCTTCCCAACTCATCAGTGTAACATCTCCGAGGACATACAAATAAAAAAACTACAGAGATGAAATTAGGTTGAAGACTCTACAGGATACAATAACAGAATTGCTGGAGCAAAGGAAAACCAACAGTTAGATTCCGAGGGGCCGACCAAAGACGGAGCATCAGGCGCCAACCAACATAAAGAATACTAAAATAAAATTCCATTTATATTTTTACGCTGGAACCGTCATATTATCTTAGGCCCGATCCACCGGTGTGCAATCAAAGAGGGAAGCAAAGTTTCCAATCGTGATTGGATTAACAACCATGCATGCAGTCTGTTTTATAACATTTATGTTGTACCCAGTCTTTATATATCGACGAACGATTTTACGAAATTGGGTACTAAAGTCATTACAGGCATGTATTTTTCTAAATTTATATACTAAGTCACCATAGAATTCGGGTTCCGATAGGCCTTGTTGCAGAAGTGTTTTATGGAACGCGACAACGTGAAGTCTCTTTCATAACAATACAAGAACAGATCAGCCACAAGAGGTGCGCAATTCGTACCCATCGGAATACCCACAATTTGTCTAAATAACTTAGCACCGAATCTTATATAAATATTGTCAAGTAGAAAGGTGAGGGCATCACACAGTTTCTGACGTGACCAAAGTGTATAATTCTTATGCTCTTTAGAAGTGAAAACTGCATTTCTGACATTACATGCAAGATAGAGAGAATCTTCTCTGTGAAAAGCCCATTCATTTGAATCATTAAGCTTTTCTTTTATAAGATTATGAGGAAGTGTAGTGTAAAGAGTAGAAAAATCGTAAGTAGACATACTTGAAGCACGAAAACGTCTGGATTTCAATTTATTTAAAACCTCATTCGAATTTTTTTTATAGACCAAAACAGATTTCTTCCTGATCTTTCAAAGACTTTACAACAATATTTAATCACATGCGTTTTAATAGCAGTAAGACAGGAAGTTAATAATTTAAAAAGTTCAGTGGTAGTGCAAGAACTAGAATTTGGAATAAACCGTGCTTTGTAAGATCTTTAATGAAGTTTTGGTAACCAGTATAGCGTAGGAAGCTTGTCTTGGCCTTCTGTAACACACACAGCAAACTTGGTGGCTGAATGACAAATATGTTCATTTACTATAGCTCTCTCTCTTCAGCTAAAGGCTGAAGTTCATAGGCCTTAGTACCACCAAGCACCTGCTTAAGAGTGTTAACATAGTGGAGCCGTCACACAACGACGACGTTGTTAGCGGCCTTGTCTGCAGGGGCCAAAACAAACTTCTTATGAAATTCTTGAATACCTAGTTTAAGATGACGTAAAGTCGTCTTAGGCTTAGGATATATAAGTTAGTATTTTGA
Source organism: Lucinisca nassula (assembly GCA_963580285.1). Classification (NCBI taxonomy): domain Eukaryota; kingdom Metazoa; phylum Mollusca; class Bivalvia; order Lucinida; family Lucinidae; genus Lucinisca; species Lucinisca nassula. The sequence continues at coordinate 147,422,127 of OY757010.1, read as the reverse complement.
GAATAGAAAGAAATGCGTTTATTCACACGTTTTCAAATGCTAAGTTTCCAGTCCTTAAGGGCTTTATGCTCAACATATACTCTCTCTTACACCATCGAAAAAACAACATTGTCAGAAGCAATACATGTGCCCATGAAACAAATGAAGCCTGTTTGACAACAGGTGCAACAGTTCCGATAGTATTCAGTTTTCTTGTGACTGACATACAGACTGTTAGACAGTCAGGCCTTACACGTTTATGTCGGAATCTTCGAATCCGAGGCATACAAATGGGACAAAAATGCGTAACCAGAAATGCAGTATCCATTGTTGTAGCGCCAAATACTCATATTAAGCAAATGCATTTTGTAGCATATCTGCAACAAAGGAAAATCACCAATCTATAGCATTTGCCATTACGTAATACTGGAACTGCTCTCAATAAAAAAATTTGAACCCTTCTGGAGCACATTCTTTCCTTTAAGAGGAGACGCCCATCTCAGAAAAAAAGATGATTTGACATAGAGTTCCCTTATTCTGCGTAATCATATTTCGTTTTGGCTATTCTACTACTGTCGACTCTAAACCATCTATTTACAAGGGAGTAGCACATGGTCTCGGTCAGGTTAAATGTTCGGCGTCTATGGCTTAAAAATAACACGAAACTGTAAAACAAGAGACTTTTACATTATTTCCACAGCTAGTAATAGTCATATGACTGAAACAATGCAAAAAAGTTACCATAACCGGGTAATACATGCATACAGGAACAAGCAATAATTACCGCTACATCTGCGTTTACCGAATTATGAAAAACCATGCGTATATCATCAACGACTCTTATTTCCTACATCCTTCATCAGTAACGATCATTCTACCATGGTTAGATGTTTCCATCTTCTAATTAAAGTACTGAAAGTACTGAGGAAAGAGATGATTTATGAGTATAACTTCAGTGTCAGTGTTAGAACAAGCAGGGTAGACAAGGTCGCAGAGGGTTAGAATGGCAACGTCGAAATAAATATAGGGCACTGCAAACGTCAAAGAAGGAGCATGTTGTCATATCAAATACGACGAAAAAGAACCACTAAAACAAAACGAAACAAATAAAAACCAACAACAACATAAATAAATAAAATAAATAAATAATAAAAAAGATCAATAAAATTAACGTGTATGCTCACTTTCATCCTCATTCCGTTCTATTTTAAAATCCGTTCGAAACAGTATGTACTTTCCCCTGTGCTTTCCCCTGGGCTAAACTGTCTAACAAGACAGTAACATTACGATAACACACCCGTGCGACATAGAGCATATTTCTCATCTCAAAAATGGCTACTTTTCTGGTGAAAATCGTCATATTTTTCTGATTTATACTGCAAACATAGGTTGTGGGTGCTCGTTAGAACCGCCTCATTAAGGTGGTTCTAACTAGTACCCACAACCTATGTCTTGGAGCAGAAGTAACAAAATATGGTATACCCCCGTAAACCCAAGTTTTCTCTATATAAAGTTGGGTTTAGGGGGGCGTTTATTTCACGGACTCGTTCACGTGATGGTGGACAATGGCAAGTCCGCCGAAAATAAAAAGCATATGGTGTCTGCTTATTTGCATGGTCATTCGTTCACCTTTTTGCATTTTAAATTAATATTGTAGACCATCATCAGACGCCATGTTTTGCGAGCTCAAACTTTGACTGAATCGTCTCACGAAAGGCGTATAAAACCACGTTTATTACAAGTATAGTCTTTCAAAAAGCAGTGAGACGTGACAGCACTTTTAATTTTGGACTAGCCCGTGTTTTAGGTAAGTCGCCTTCATTTGTGATTTTACAATGGGGGATATAGTTTTACTGAGATTCGTACTGCATCATACTAGCCACTTGGCCTCGACTTATCAAAAAACTTATTTATAATTTCAAAGTCTTGTGAAAAAAGAAATCCGAAACCTGCTTCCCCTAAAACATGGAATAGTCTTGCCACGCTTGAACGTTGAACTTTCAAAGGTCGTTGATAAACTATAGTTCATTGTTGAAACACACGGGTCGTTTAATATCATTACAACTTGTTTACTCATAAGGGCCAAGTGTCCCAATACTAGGAAACTGACAAATAGTGAACATCCTGATCAGAAGTATATGCGGCGTCCGATCAATTTCTTCGCTGTTTGCTTAAACTATGACACCTGACTTAAAGCATAGTGCGAACAGAAATAACATGGCATCATATAGGCGGTAATAAGACTTTTCCAAAGCGGTCGAATACTATGTTCGATGTAATTCAGTAATAATAATACTAATAATAATAATAATCGACCTTGTTAGACAAGGTAACGCATTTAGTACTAGTGCTAATCTTCCATGAGGCCCTCTTTTCCTGAGTAGGAACCAGTACTAAGCATTGCGGATAATGTTTCTTGCTCAAGGAAACACAAGTGGCGCTTGCGGGGATCGAACCGGCTACCATTCGATTACAAATCCGATGCTTACCACTGCGACACAGCACTCCACAGTAAATGCTTATTAGCCCAATTTGCGCGCGTTTAAACTTTTTGTCGCTGATATTCACAGAAACGCGTGGCTATAAATACTGCTTACCATTTGTACAGAACAGAAGTGAACGCAATGACCAGGCCCCGAGGTTATAAAACTTTTCATGCTCAACTCAGCTGAGCATAAAACTTGTGTTGCTCATAAAAATTAAAATACTAAGAAGTTGAGCGATTTTTCTTTCTCAGATAGCAGAGAATGATATTTGTCCTGCTCACAAATTTTAAAATGCCAACAATTGTTGGCATTTTAAAATTTGTGAGCAGTACAAATTTCATGCTCAAGTGAGTTGAGCATGAAAAAGGTTTTATAACCTCGGGGCCTGGAATCGATATAATTACCCCACACCTTCCATCCGAGACACCGAAAGGAACGAAACACGAACATAAACTAACTGCACTATAATGAAAACGTCACAGGCGGAAAGCTAAACGGGCAGCCACTTTCCCCAAGAATGGCCAAACGGCTATTCAAAATAAATATATATATTGGCAATACATACATGCAAATACGAATTATAATAATAAAAAAACAGCGACAGAATGACCGCCATGGACTTGTCAGTAAACCGTTCTTTACTGGGACTTAAATCAATTTTACGTGACCTTAATCCTCGCCATTGGTTCTGTCGCTGTTTAGACAAAAACTTATAGTCCGCGTGAAAGACTTCTAAGTAAGTAAGAAAGTAAGTAAATTCTTTATTTCGAGAGGGTTACTCATTTGGTATAACCAATCTTCCGTGAGACCCTCATATAAGCAATTGATATATACAAACAAACAACACAAATCAAATAAAATAAGAACAAAATACTTTCCATGAGAAAGAACAATGATGAATACGATAGTGCGAAATATTTACAACGAAGCTTGTAATATCAGTACGAGTTACGGATGGTGGTGGCGGTATACACTGGATTTAGATTACATATCAAACAGTTGATATCCATTCTTGTAGAAAGTTTTCTTGTAAACACTATTTAACGTCTGTTAGAGTAGAATTCCGAATAACAGGTCCAGAATAAGACAGACTTTCTTTATATAAATTTGATTTCGGCATCGGAATTGTGAAATTTTGATTAGTCATGTAATGTCAGAAATGCATTTTCACTTCTAAAGAGCATAAGAACTATACACTTTGGTCATGTCAGAAAGTGTGTGATGCCCTCACCTTTCTACTTGACAATATTTATATTAGTTTCGGTACTAAGTTATTTAGACAATTTGTGGACATTCCGATGGGTACGAATTGCGCACCTCTTGTGGCTGATTTATTCTTGTATTGTTATGAAAGCGACCACTGACCGTTCCAAGGCGGTTCTTCTGTGGCGGTTTATTTATGGTGTTGTTTGTTACTTACTGTGTGTATCACTTGTGTCTATTTATTTTGGATGGCCATATGGCCATTTTGTGGGAAAGTAACTGTCCTTATGGCCTTCCTTTGTTTAGGTTTCCATTATGGTCTGGTCGCTTAATGTTTGTGTTTCTTTCCCTTTGGTGTCTTTGATGGGTGGAGTAAGTTAATTGTATCGATTCCTGATCTTTGTTTTACTTCTACTTTTCATGTTGTCGCTTACCATTGATAACCAATCTGAAATTATTGAAGCTTTTAGCTCCACTTCTAGATAATTAGATGATTTATTAGATATTGATAATACCTATTTCGATGGCTTGACCAGTCAGATTTACCCCCCAGAACTTCAGTTAAATAAAGCAAATTCTATTGATACCGAGGCCCCGTTTTTGGATTTACATCTATCTATTGTAGATGGATTTGTTTCGTGCAAAAGTTATGATAAACGCGATGACTTTGTTTTTCAGATTGTAAATTTTCCTTTTTTAGCTGGTGATGTTCCTCGTGCGCCATCCTATGGCGTTTATATTTCGCAATTAATTCGATTTGCTAGAGTGTGTAGTCATGTTACTGACTTAAACACTCGTAATAAATTATTAACGGCTAAACTTCTTAATCAGGGTTATCGGTACCATAAACTACGCAAAGCCTTTTCAAAATTTTATAGACGCCATTCTGATTTAATTTCAAAATTCAATATTGGACTTAAATCTCTTCTGCAACAAGGTCTATCGGAACCCGAATTTTATGGTGACTTGGTATATAAATTCAGAAAAATATATAACCGCAATGACATAAGCATCCAATTTCGTAAAATCATTCTTCGATATAAAAAGATTGGATACAACATGGATATTATACGACAGACTGCATGCATGGTAGTTAACCCAATCACGGTTGGCAACTTTGCTTCCCTCTTTAATTGCACGCCGGCGAGTCAGGCTTCATATTCTATGACGGTTCCAACGTAAAGGCTTATTGAGAATTAGAGAGATCTAATTCAAGGTGATGTTGGTTGGTGCCTGATGCTCTGTCTCTGGTCGGGCCCATTGGAGTCTAACTGTTGGTTTTCTTTTGCTCCAGCATTTCAGTGGTTTCTTGCTGTCGAGTCCTCACCGTTGTCTCGCCTCTGTGGTTCTTTGATTATTTGTGTTCACGGAGATGTTGCACTGATGAGTTAGGAGGCCTTCATGTGGACTGAACAAATTATTTGTCTAAATCGCGACGGAAGTAAAGGCGAGGATTGTGGCCACGTAAAATCGATTTTTGTGCACCACTGTTTCCATCATGATAAGAATAGAGCGTCTTAATTCTTAGATTTCCGTCTCCATTTTAGGTATTTTCGCTATCAGCGATGGTATCTGACACCCGCTGAAAGTGTCGCCTTCCGTCGTTAGTATATCGACCTCCTTTGATAAATTTCCATTGAACAACCTGTCAAATTCTAATTCATCAGTGCAATATCTCCGATAACATAAAAATCAAACGACTACAGATATGAAACAACGTCGAGGACACGACATAACTGAAATGCTGGAGCAAAAAAAAAAAAAAAAAAAACAATGGTTAGGCCACGGTGGGTAAGTAAGTCTCAGGCTGGAGCCGTCATGGACTCACTATTTAACCCTTTCAACTTTGAAGATATCGATGCAAATCTTGTAGATCCAGATGAGACGCCATATGACGAGCAGTCTCATGAGGGTCTACAGTTTGCCATCAAGACTTGGACAATAACCCCTTTCTTTCGGAATGGATACAGCATATATCAGTGCTAGAAGAGTCCTGTTCAGAAACTTAGGGCTGATTGGTGTAATTTCAAGAAGAACACGGTCATGAAACCAGTTATTTAAATAGCTGTATGCGGGTGTTTTTTTTTTTTTTTTTTTGGCAATCGACCTTCAGAGTCAAATTATCTGAATATGTAAAAACCCCACATTTCTCTATATAAGGTTTGGTTTAAAGAGGTATTCATAAAACGAACTTGTGAACGTGTAGGGTACAAAATATTTGGAGGCGGGCTCCTGTGTATTCTGAAAGTAGACTGCATTTTATCTCGTTTGAACAGCAAAACATATCACCAGACGGCTCAATTGCTCATACGGACTATAGCATTCGCCGTGCTGATCGAACATTTAGAGGTTTTTTAAAGGTTTTACCTTGCTCCACTTAGAAATACAGCATTACAGCTTTTTTAATTTGAATACTTGGAATATTGCGTGCTGTCGCTTCGCCATTATTCTTTTGATGATTATGCTAACTGGGTCGACAGCTGGCATAAAGTGTTAAAAATTGTTAATCTTAACGCAATATGCCATGCAATCATTGCACATAAGTTGCTGTGGAAGCGCGACTTGCACTGGAAAACTGTGACAATACACATATATCAGAACGTAATGACAATTATGAGGAATGGAAATACACTTCTTGTTCATTGCAAATCGTTTTATAAATGGGCCTGCCTTTGGTGGAAAGACTTGAATCTCGAATGGCATATTATTTCCTCTAAGAGTAGACGTCAAGTGGAAATTAAATAATAAGTTTGATAGTTATTTTTCATCCATAGATGACTTTAGGCACTTTCTTTTCCTAGCAAAACCAAGCCGATTTACGCGCATGCGCAGTTTGTGTAGGGCAAGCGATCGCGTGTGTAAAGTGAAACTATTTGTGTCAATATTGCTAGAAAAATGAGTCATTATGCGAAATCTTAATCGCCAGAACCATATAATTGTTATAACAAAATAATAACGTGTTTTGGATTTGAGTTGAGGCTTAACGTCCCGGTCAATACTATTTAGGTCATTTTGGAGACGTTCCTTCCAATTTTGTTGGGCTTTTGCCCGACATTTAGATGAAATGACATCTCAAGCCCTGACATCCAACGAAACCAAAAGGTTTATATGCACGGTCGGTCCGGACTTCGCCACTTTGCAGGATTTACGAGGTACAGTGGAAAAGGATGATCTATTTTTTACCGAATGGAGCGTCAAATCTGCTGCGTCTTTGTTGTGGTCGGATGACAACATACAATTGCAAAGTGTTCAATGCGGTTCTGTTTTTGTGTAATTTATTTTAATATCTAAACCCTCTTTGATAATCTCGTTTGCTGGGCTTATAAACTGTTTGCCCTCCGGATCAAGACATTAACTGGAGACCCATGTGCTGAGAGAGAAACACCCTGTGCGGGCTCAAACTAGAGCTATATACCCTATAAGAGTTTTTTTTTTAAACCAAAACAGATTTTCTTTTAAGGAGGAAAAAAAAGCTTTAACCATTTAAACCCCAGTTTTTCTGTATGAAAAGGGGTTCAAATTATATAGGCGTGTTTTCGTGATGGGGTATTCGTTAGAACCGCCGCAATGAGACCTTTCTTCCGAGTAACCGCGATTTATATTAAAAATAAAAATAACAAAAATACGTAGGGAATTTGTCAAAAGAAACGTTTCATATTTACGACTGAGGAAAAAGAGCGTTGCATCACATTGGTGTGTTAAGCTAATGCGGAGTAATGCATATGGTTAATTTTCTTCAGCAATAAATAAATGCTAATCTCCAATCACCCTCCATTATCGCCCGACCTAGTTTCCATTTTGTTTGCGATTTTTCCTGACCTATAAAACACAACTAGAGGTTCAACCCTTTAATGGGCTGAGGGTCTCCAATACAGTTTGATGATCAGTGGTACGGGAAGGTATTTTTCAAAAGGATACAGCGCTATGTATTGTACATATAGGCTAATACTTTAAAATAGAAGTGAAGGCAATAATCCGGAATCGATACAATTAACCCACAGCTCCCACGAGAGACACAAAAGGGAAAGAAACACAAACATGAATCAACAGACCCCAATGGAAACACCAATAGCGGAAAACCACAAGGACAGTTACTTTCCCACAAAATGGTCAACTGGCTGTCCAAAACAAAATAATTTAGCGACACAAACAAAGACAAACCATAACAAAAATAAACCATGACAGAAGAACCGCCTTGGAACGGTCAGTCAAACGAATTCCACTGGGGGTGGTGGTGGGGGGGATTTTACGAGGTCACAAGCCTCACCCTTACTTCCGTCGCGATTCAGACAAATAATTTGTTCAGTCCGCATGAAGGCCTCCAAACTCACCAGTGCAACATCTGCGTGAACACTAAAAGTAAAACAAGCACAGAGATGAAACAACAGTGAGGACTCAACAGCAAGAAACCAAGGAAATACTGGAGCAAAAAAAAAAAAAAAAACAGTTAGTCTCCGATGGGCCCAACCAGAGAAAGAGCATCAGTCACCAACCAACATTACGTAGAATTAGATCTCTCTAATTCTCAGTAAGCCTTTACGCTGGAACCGTCATAGAATCTGAGGCCCGACCCTTCGGCGTGCAAATAAAGAGTGAAGCAAAGTTGTCAATCGTAATTGGGTTAACTACCATGCATGCAGGCTGTCATATAACATTTTTGTTGTACCCAATCTTTTTATATCGAAGAATGATTTTACGAAATTGGGTGCTGAAGTCATTGCGGTTATATATTTTTCTGAATTTATATACTAAGTGACCATAAAATTCGGGCTCCGATAGACCTTGTTGCAGAAGAGATTTAAGTCAAATATTGAATTTTGAAATTAAATCAGAATGGCGTCTATAAAATTTTGAAAAGGCTTTGCGTAGTTTATGGTACCGATAACCCTGATTAAGGAGTTTAGCCGTTAATAATTTATTACGAGTGTTGAAGTCAGTTACATGACTTCACACTCTAGCAAATCGAATTAATTGCGAAATATAAACGCCATAGGATGGCGCACGAGGAACATCATCATCCAAAAGAGGAAAATTTACAATCTCAAAATCAAAGTCATCGCGTTTATCATAAATTTTGCACGAAACAAACCCATCTACAATAAATAGATGTAAATCCAAAAACGGGGCCTCGGTATCAGAAGAATTTGCTTTATTTAACTGAAGTTCTTGGGGGTAAATCTGACTGATCAAACCATCGAAATAGGTATTATCAATATTTAATAAATCATCTAAATATCTAAAAGTGGAGCTAAAAGCTTCAATAATTTCAGATTGGTTATCAATGGAAAGCGACAACATGAAGTCTCTTTCATAACAACACAAGAACAGATCAGCCACAAGAGGTGCGCAATTCGTACCCATCGGAATACCCACAATTTGTCTAAATAACTTAGTACCGAATCTAATATTCATATTGTCAAGTAGAAAGGTGAGGACATCACCCACTTTCTGACATGACCAAAGTGTATAATTCTTATGCTCTTTAGAAGTGAAAAATGCATTTCTGACATTACATGCAAGATAGAGAGAAACTTCTCTGTGAAAAGCCCATTCAATTAAATCATTAAGCTTTTCTTTTATAAGATTATGAGGAAGTGTAGTGTAAAGAGTGGAAAAATCGTAAATCGTAAATCATAAATTAAGTCCAATATTGAATTTTGAAATTAAATCAGAATGGCGTCTATAAAATTTTGAAAATGCTTTGCGCAATTTACGGTACCGATAACGGCGCGTCACATTACGTCTGTAACAACTGTTTAATGAAAAACGCATGTAACCCGCCAAAAGTGAAGCAAGCAAGAGATTTGCTGGCCAATCCGTCTTCTGTGAATACCTTGAAAACTGGATCACGGTCACAAAATTCATATGTGAATCGGCAAAAGTTATCTCATTGAATGCTAAGCTTGACCATAACCCAGCAAAATAATGCGGTGGTTAAAACTGTCATAAAATCTTGTCCCGGACTCACGGTCATGCGATTCTTAATCAACATTATACTAGTCTAAGCAAATTGCAAATTTCAAACATGTGTTACATGTACCAAACAAGTGAAACGATTGTTTTATTGTTCTTTTTTAATTAAGAAGTAAGTTTCATAGTGACCCTGCAATTCGACCAGTGACATCAAAATCCTGTTTGTATGCGATACCCTTCCAGTGACATTCACTACCAAGCGTTGCTTAGATACGCCCGTAGGGTGATCTGGAGATTTTCTTGCACACCAGATAGGGACATCCGTGGTTTAAGCCTTAGATAAAAAAAATCTGTTGTTACCCTGGTATTCTAACCTTGGTTGTATTGCCCGAAAAATAAGACAAAAGCCGGGGCACAGCATTTCCTGTAATTAACATGAGCGCCCAACGAAGACTCAGATAAGCCTACGCATCCGCGCAGTCTGATCAGAGTCTTCGTTTTGTGCTCTAAGGATAGCTAATGGTACAATGCTCTTTCGTGCAGCAAGAGATGTCTTTGGTTTGGCTATATGGATGTTTACGCTGATCTCATTCTTGGCTGGGCGCACCGGCAAATTGTAGGAAATACTGTGACCTGGCTCATATTAAAATCAAGTAAAATGAAACATTTCGGCAATGCTACGTAAGAAAAGGTATATGAGCCCCGCCAAGCGAATTTGTGTCTTCGAGCATTCCGTCATGACAAATTTAAACTGCGCATGCCCAGCCATTCAGAGGGGCCAGGGGTATGGCTTTCTGTCTGAAGGTTCCTCTTGATTCACTGCTTGTATGAGCGAGCAGCGAAGGTTCTTGCGAGACTGCGCGGATGCGCAGGCTCGCCTGAACCTTCGCTGCTCGCATAGGCGATAAGTACCAAAATCGCTTGACGTGGCCCATATAATACTATTGTTTTGTTGTGGATGGGCATTTCCAACCCTCGGAAGCGGAAACTCGAGGACGTTCCGCTAAGCACTGTCATCCCGAGGGTTGAAATGCCCATCTACAGCAGCACCCAATGTCAGATTCTTATATTCTTGCTCAACACTAAACAATCTTTCCGAGTTTATGATCCCTATATACGGTGTTTTATTCGCAACACATGTACAGTAAGTTCTTAATTTTAGGCCATCTTTGGTACTCTTCAAAGGAGGTCCTGTTCAGAAGTGGTCCTTGAGAACACTTATGAACAGTCCCAAAGATGTTTACTTACCAGAAGACACTGGGTGTAGGCACGACAAAGAAAGAATAACTTGGACCTTCTAAATATACTTTTTAAAAGCAGAGTAATAAAAATCAAAAATGAGTTCCTCCAAGAGCAATGAAAACATTCATAAGAAAGAAAATGGGTCATACTACGTAGTTTCGGCTAATAAAGCCTCACCAGTGACCCTGCAATGATCCGGCAAAGAAAGCCAGAGGAAACACACCGCAACCCCGCGAATTTCGAACAGGCAGTCGACTCAAAGACCGACATAAATCAAAATGGGGTCCAAACAACCAAAAGCCCGTCTAGAATATGAGCCTAAACCAATAATTTATTTCTGATTTCTCAGAATATTCACGCTGATCTCAAAGGACCAAAAGTAAAATATAAACTGCACTATGGTTGATGTACGGGGATACGTTTTACCGCCGCCACACGGCACAACACCAGCTGCAGTGAAGGCAAATAAAAATCAAAAATGAGTTCCTCCAAGAGCAATGAAAACATTCATAAGAAAGAAAATGGGTCATACTACGTAGTTTCGGCTAATAAAGTCTTAAATTAAGTTGGTCTTAATAGCGAAACTTTATTCATGTACGCGCTCAAAAATTCTTAATGGATCATACATAATCGAAAACAATTAAATTAGCACAAAAGCATAAGAAAATACCGGTATGAACTTCATTAAGCAATATGTAACAATCATATTTGACAGTGCCAACTGAAACTGTATTCAGACAATGTGCGCCCAGCGAAGATTCAGGCCAATCTGGGCATCCACGCAGTCTTATCAGAGTCTTAGCGGTGCTAATTTTGGATGACGCTATAATCTATGGTGAGCAGTGAGCAGGCTGATATTTTGTTCAACAGACACGTTTTCCCCTTGCGGAACTCATTTGACTCGTGAATATACAGTAGAACTTCGATGGCTCGAACACCGATGGCTCGTTTACCATGGATGTGTCGAACCCATTCTCGAGCCCCTAGCGAAATCCTATACATAAGAAATAGTGGGGTGGGGGGGGGGGGGGGTAATTAAAGGAGATTTTAGCCTTTTATCTTGCAATGTATGCTGTGTGTACTCATTAGAATCGCCTCGATGAGGCGATTCTAATGAGTACACACAGCATACATTTTCAATATAAAACACCGAAAAGATGTCTAAAAGTATCTCATTATGCCTCCTGTCAGTAACCACATTGGCTCGAACTACCCCTGTCACGAACAGATTTTCGAGGTCCCAAAGGTGTTCGAGCCACTGAAGTTCGACTGTATATATATCTATAAATTTCAATATAGTATGGGTGTCAAATGATTTTAAACGACTTTAATAAAATGCACCGGTTTATATGAATTTTATAATGCTAATGAAATAATTTCTATGTCCATTTAGTCCGCTTGACATATTACATTTGATACTTTATACGGCGTTTACGACACAGGTAAGAGCGACAAAACGCCTGTAAACTCATTACATGAGAGTGTTTGAGTTTTACGTCCGAACAACAACTAAGGTCATACGGAGATGGAACCTTTGTTCAAATACTCAACCGAAAGACAGGAGAAGCCCAGGATCGATCCTGGGACCCCTGGTTTACAAGGCGAGTACCACAACCACTACACCATTACGAAAACATGCCTATACAAATACATTGTAACCTTTATCGCCGAAAAAATGAAAATTCTAAGATGGAAAAATGGGACTTTTACCCGACATTGAGATGAAATGACATCTCAAGCCCTGTCGCCCAATGAAACCAATAAGGTTTATTAGCTTGGACGGTCCACCTCGCACCGCGGTTCCTGGACAGACTTAGATCCTCTAAGCGGTTTACCAGTACTAGTGTGCGGGCCGGATTCAGCTCTGCGTGGAAGCAGCATGCAGCCCATATATTTCGTCAAGCCCCTATGGGCGGGGGCCGACGAGGCGGTTCTTACGAGTTCCCACAATCTATAATTGAGAGCAGAAATTAGAAAAACAGGTTTACCCCTGCAACCCCCAGTTTCACTATATAAAAATGGGGTTCAAGGGGGTCAGAATTATAATAATAATAATAATAATAATAATAATCGACCTTATTTATAGAGGGTAACACATTTAGTAAACTAGTACTAATCTTCCATGTGGCCCTCTTTTCCTGGGTAGAACCAGTACTAAGCAATGTGGATAAAGTCTCTTGCTCAAGGAAACAACACTTGCCGCTCGTGGGGTTCGAACCCCACGTATAGGCGTGTTTTTGTGATGACCACGGAGGCTTCTAACTCATTACATGAACAAGTCCGTGAAATGAACAGGCACTAAACCCCACTTTATATGGAGAAAACTGGGATTCACGGTGGTATACATTATATTTCTTATTTTTTCTCCAACACATTGGTTGTGGGCACTCGTTAAAACCGCCGCGATGAGGCGGTTCTAACGAGCGCCTGCAACCTATGTTTGCAGTATCAATAAGAAAAATATTGCGGATTTTCATCAGAAAAGTATCCATTTTGGAGATGTTAAAAATCCACTATGTCTCATGGGTGTGTAATCGTAATGCGAAAAGCTCTTCATCAATTCCTGTATTTTAAGCAAACAGATAAGACACGGATCAGACGCCGCAATGGGCGGCGTCTGATCAGGGTCTTCAAGTTTTGCCAAAGTCCCATTTTTGAGACGCTAGGCATATATTGGTAATGTATCAAAATTCGTATTGAGGCTCGACAAGCGAGAATGTGTGTTCGGACCTGTGCGTTCAGCGACACAGATCAGTCTGTGCATCGTGCACCTACTTATTTAACATAGCATCATATTTTGTTTGTTTGTTTGTTTGATTTGAGGTTTAACGTCTCCGTCAACACTGTAAAGGTCATTTTTGAGACGTTGCTTCCAATTTTGTGGGACTTGTACCCGACACTGAGATGAAATTACATCTCAAGCCCTGCCGCCCAATGAAACCAATAGGTTTTATAAGAATGGCCGATTGCACCGCTTTGCCTGGGTAGACTTAGATCCTCTTCGCGGTTTACCAGTTTTCGTGTGCAGGTCGGTTTCTGCTCTGCGTGGTTGCATCATGCAGCCCATCTATTTCTTCAAGCCCCGATGGGCGGGGGCTGAAAAGCATCAGATAAGATTCGTATTTTGTGAAAATTGAAGGATAGTTTTTGTCATTTCCCCATAAAAGATTCTTGTCGGAACCGTCTCTAACAAGCACCCACAACCTATGTCTTTGAGCAGTAATACGAAAACTAATGCATTATCATGTAAACCCAGGTTAACAAGGTTGTTCATTGAATGGGTGTCTTAACGTATTGAATAACATGCATTTGTTCGGTTGCCATCACGTTAAGCTGAACCCTTGCTAATTTCACGCCATATAGATAGTAGGTGTCTCTTCCAGGATATACATATTTTTATCTTGCATTTTATTCTGCTAAGAAACATAGCTCGTCGATGTTTATTAAACCTTAGAACCGTTGCAATCAATGAGGCGACCAACAACATTCTAAAAAGCAAAATATCGAAACAATTCATTAGCATCATGGCCATTTTAGAAACAAGAAAGGAAGCATCATCTCACACGGGGAGGTTTTACACTATAGATGATACTTTGCAAAGATCCGTTTGTTTGTTTGTTTGTTTGTGTGTTTGTTTGTTTGTATGGAGTCCAACCAACACTATTCTAGTTATATCGAGATTGTCTGAATACCTATTCACACTTCTTTCTGGCAATGTTATACACAATGTGTTAACCAGTACAAGGCATATTATTTCGCCAAAAGCTAAAAACTGCTCTTTTTTAGTCAGAGGAAGAGAAAACTACCCATTACAAAAACACGCCTATACTAATACCTTGTAAATTTTACCGCCGAAAAAAGAAAAATGTAAAAAAGAAAAATGTAAGACGAATAATTGTGATATTTTTCTTATTTCTGCTCTAAAATTCAGGTTGTGGTTACACGTTAGAACCTCCTCATCGAGACGGTTATATCGCGTAGCCACACTATATATTTTAGAGCAGAAATTAAAAAAAATAAGATTTACCCCAGTAAACCCAGTTTTACTTTATAAAAGTGGGGTTCAAGGGGGTCAGAGTTAAAAAGGCATGTTTTCTTGATGCACAGAAAAGAGTCCATGATCAATCTCCAGCACAGATTCAAATTTCTTTAATTACTTTTGAATTTTCTTTCTGCGTTGAAGTATCGCTTTTTCTTGTTTTGGGCAATGCATTAAAGAGAAAGGGGAAGTCACACACTGGGAGGCACAAATAATTATATCCCATCACTACACCATTTGCAGCCTGAAAGTCGGAAAATAATGCAATTGTTAAAAACAAAAGTTGCTTCTTTCACAGGTGCGAAAAGTTCATAACTTACTGATCGCTTGGCAACAATAAATATGCTATAAACACCATACATATCTCAAATTGTCTACATTTCAAGCTGGAAATAAATAAATCCTACCTCGAATACTTCCTTTATTCCTGCTTTTGTCTGTAAGAACTTGGTGATTAACACTACAATAACTTTGGTATTACAAAGTAGCAGGCAGATTTCACAGGGTATTATTACACTTCACACGTGAAACAGGTGTCCTTCTATTACTGTTTCATACTATTTCTTCAATAACCAATAAATGTTACCATCCCAGCGGAAAGCACGATCAATTCCAATATTGTCTTCCGACACTTAGCTTCGGGATATCAGCCATTGGTTCGTTAAGACAAAAGTATTCGTACGATTTTTTATTCTATCATACGACGCCCCTGGAAATCAGTGGCGTAACGTCATTTATACTATCCGATTATCATATAACGTCGCACCTGAGCGAGTGAATGTTTGAATTTTACGTCTCACCAACAGCTAAGGTCATACGGAGACGGGACCTCGGTATAAAGACACATCCGAAAGTCTGAAGAAGCCCGGGTTCCATCCTGCGACCCCTGGTTTACATGGCGAGTAAGCATAACCACTACACCACGGAGGCTTCTCGCGTCTGAGTACGGTGTATGTTATAACGCCTTGTATTAAATACGATAATCCACTTGTAGATTATGCAAATAGTTTAGATACTCCCCGTAACGTTACACGTACGCCTTCTTTAACGACCTCGCGTTTACTAATGGCGGAATATCAACATTTAAAAAAAATAAAATGCGTTTTAAATGTCATATGATAGACAGAATCTTGCATTCGTGTGCATGTATTATTAAATTGATGAAGCTCGTTGATGAAAAGGGATAAGACGAGTTTAATAAATCCAATAATCATCACGATAACACGCCTATACAAATACATTGTAAACTTTACCGCTGAAAAATGAACAGTTAAATATGAAAATGTTTGATATTTTTTCTTATTTCTGACAAAATATAGATTGTGGGTACTGGTTAGAACTGCCTCATCGAGGCGGTCCTAACTAGTGCCCACAATCTGTATTTTAGAGCAGAAATAGGAAAAATAAGGCTTACCCCTGTAAACCCCGGTTTTACTATATAAAAGTTATCAACCTTGATTGGGTCAACTGCCATGCATGCAGTCTGTCGTATAACATTTATGTAATGGCCAAGAGTTCATAGATCGTTTCACTATTCATACGAGATACCCGAATTCTACGAATACATGATCATGATTTGCATGCATCCACAGTAAAATTTAAGAAACAATAAAGCCCAGTCATCCAACTTATTCGATCGACAATACTTTTTGGTTTTATTAAGTAAGTACATTATATACACCTGGATATAATCAAAGCAACACACCGCCATTTGCAGCCATTATGTTGCAATAGGCGTGTCTTATTTTTTTTTTTTTTTTTGGTTTGGGTTTTACGGCCCTTTCAAGATTATTTCACTCATATAGAGCCGATCGTTAATCAGAGGTGGGCGAAAACCGGAGTACCCGGAGAAAAACCACCTGACCTTCCGTTGCAGAACTTGGCGTCTCACACGTGGCCCGAGCGAGGCTCGAACCTACGGCGGTGAGAGACCTAATGACTAAGAGTCAGCGCTCTTATCCACTAGGCCACGGAGGCCCGTAGGCGTGTCTTAATTCTAAGCTTTTATAATGAAGTGTTTGAGTTTATATCGGAGAAGATTATCGCTAAAACCTCCTTTATAAAGTTTAAAATACGTGCCTGTCTTACCAATGGGCAAAACACACTGCTGAAATGCAAAAGTTTGCAAATTCTGAATTTCCAGTTTGACCCATACCTCTGATTTCAACAAATAACATACATGTATGTATCAAATGCATGAGTTTGATAGAGGACCTTAACATATTTATGTTGTTGTTTTCCGAAATGGGACAGTCATGGTTGTTTTAGGGGAGAAAAACACAATATGTCATTTTACATGTAAGTTAAAATCATTGAGAGAAAATATCACTTTCTATACTTGAATCATTATGAGTTTAACCCAGCTTATCTTAGTGTCATCTGAAAGCGACATTTTCAAGCGATGAGAACACAGAACAGACGCCGAGGATGCGTCATCTGATCAGGATTGCCACCGTTTGGTCATTGATTGATTGATTGTATTGAGGTTTATCGAGGTCAGACAAAGGGAGAAACGAGATAGAAGATGCAATAGATGAGAAAAAAGGTTTATATGGTAGACAATGGAAAATAAGCAACTGAATACCCAAAAGCATTCCCTCTTTACCCACACCTGCTGCAAGGACGGCAGGCCTTGCGCAACAATAAACCAATGTCAGTTGGCCGCCCCAGTGACGCAAGAGACCTTCGCCTCACCCAACCGCCTCCGTCACTGTTTGATCAAAGTAAAGATTTGTGTAAAGCTTTAAATAAAGAAAATAAATCAGTCGCCCAATAATATACTGCCGAGTCCTCAGTGAATGTGTTTGATTTGTATGTTCCCGGAACTAGCACTGATGAGAGCAAAAAGATTAAAGGGGACTGAACAAAATACTTTTACAACTGTGGCAGACTTAAGGGTTTAAACATGCATTTTGGCTTCTATACTCTATATCTGCAGCATAAATAGGCAAACCTCACATCAGACATGAAAAACAGTTTTATCTAACGTGGGAAAGATAGCTTTATGTCCATGTTGTTGAAAACATATCGAATTACAATGATGCGGCGAAAGAAATGGGCAAACCGACATAAACTGTACAAAACATTGTAGTGTTGATTATATTTTAAAGTCTTTTTGGATAATTAAAAGTTGAATTTTGAAAACATTTGAGTAGCCTAATTGGCCGAAATAGCAAGTCTGGTCCCAAAAACTTGTACACTCCATACTTCTCAGTTCTGCGGTGTAATTCTTGCTTTAAAAGGAGATCCCTTTATTCAGAAAATATTGTCAGGCTATTGGCATAACGCATAAAACGCATGAGGAATATGTATTAATCGTTTGCATCAGAAACAATAAGATCAAGCGAGTCGAGGAATAACCTCTTGGGTGTCTTCGATGATTAATATCTATTGTGGACGGCGTATATCGACTACATTTGCGCGAATACTTCTGCAAACGTTTCATTGCTAAGGCAATTGTCTCCATACATTCAGCCTGGAACACACAGACTATTCCCGGTCAAACAAGAAATCCATAGGTTACACGTACGCATGTTTGATATCACATTAAAGATAAATTCGTGGCCCATATGATGGTCTATGTTTGTTATTTGCTAAACAGAAAATCGTAAATTTTTAATAAGTGATTTAAAGCTAGGGGTTTATTTAAAAGTTGCCGATTTGAAAGAGAGTAACCAGAGAATTGTACGATAGGTATACCAAAGAGATATTTTCTAAAACCTAGTTGCGACACTCTTTGACTTATAACTACCAAATTACGCCATCAGACGGTTATAGGCAGTCATTCGCTGAATAGACGGCCACTGCTAATCTAAACAAAATGCTGTTTCAAAAATAGCCTACAGGGCCGGTTACGTTCTTTCAAACACTTTATGAAAACGTCCGCATCAAAACCTAACATGTCTTGCTAAATTGCAAAATCTTGCTCATCATCCTAAACCAACACTATAATAAACTTCAGAAATGTTCGATGAATTGGTAATACTCATCCGTTAAAAAACGCCACATACATAATAACGCATTGTTAAGTCACATGCTTTCAAAGGTCTCGTGCAAAAATACATTTTTGCTTAACTAAATCAAGAAGCAGAAACACATATTCGAAATACGGTCGAAAACAGCTGACGGCTATTTGTCAATTCCTAGATCTAGAATATCTATCTCAGGTTCTAGACCAAATTGAAGAAGTAAAACCGCATTCACTTGTTCGTATTAAGCGGTCCATAAAAATAATTTCCCTTAATGATCACAAGTATATGTTGTATGTAGAATGATTTCTAGCGAAAGAATGTGCACTGTACTGGTAAACCGCTTACGTTAACGCCTGCCCAGGAAAAGTGTGGATAAGTAAACTGACCGGCTCAAAAATGACCTAAAATAGTGTTGACTGGGTCGTTAAACTCCAATACAAACAAACAAAAATGTACGTAGAATGCACCTAAGCCTTATCAATATGACATGAGAAGTAGGTGTGCTTGTGAAACTCGCCAATCTCACTGGTCCAACGGCTTGGGATACAATATGTTACCCGGGGAGATAAGAATGTTCATGGAGATAGTTTTTGGTGACGCTCCGGTACCTTCAGTTGCATTCATCTCCCCATTTCATGCATTTTTCAATATGCCATTCACAGTCTTTGTACCCATACCATTGGTTTTTACAATAATTATTTAAAAATAAATTACAACGAAATACATACTTAGGTTCGTACATAAATATGCACAATGAGACAGGATCTGACGGTAAGCATAAAGCTTATATGAATGTCAGTTCTTTGAAGAAGTTGAGTGGGAGGCATATTGCTTCCGGCTTGTTCGTTTGTTCGTTCTTTCGTTCGTTCTTTTGTAAGTCACACTTTTTGTGCATAGCAAAACGTAAGAACCATGAATGTTAATGTTTTGAAATTCAATTTATATATTCCTCATGAAAAATACGTGACCCACATTTTTGTCTTATCCGAATTATCTCACAATATCGAATTAAGCCCCCCCCCACCCAATCAAATTCGTTTCCGATGACAGTTCCAAGGCGGTTCTTCTGTCGCGGTTTAATTTTGTTATGGTTTGTCTTTTGGTGTTTGTGTCGCTTATATTGTTTAATTTTTGGATAACCTATTGGCCATTTTGTGGGAAAGTAACCGTCCTTTTGGCTTTCCGCTGCTGATGTTTCCTTTGGGGGTGTGTTGTTTCATGTTTGTGTTTCTTTCCTTTGGTGTCTCTGATGGGAGCTGTGGGTTAATTGTATCGATTCCTGGTCATTGTCTCCACTTCTATTTAAGCTCACCAGAGCCGAAGGCTCCGGGGGAGCTTATAGTATAGGAAATGGTCCGTCGTCCGTCGTCTGTGTCGTCTGTGTCGTCTGCGTCGTCAACATTATCAAACAACATCTCCTCTGAAACTACTTGGCCAATTGAAACAAAATTACATGTGAAGCCTCTGTGGGAAGGGGGAACGAAAGTTTGTTCGTGAGGACTGGGTCACATGACCAATATGGCCACCAGGCCCATATATGGTAAAAACCTTTAAAAATCTTCTACTCAACAACCGAATGGCCGATGTTCTTGAAACTTGGTATGCAGCATTGGGGACTCGGGTCCTACCAAGTTTGTTCAAATGATGACCTTTGGTTGACCTTGACCTGTTTTACGTCAAGGTCAAGTATGGTCACTTAGACATTTGTATAGCAAAAAGGCAAAACTGTGGATTTTCTGATTGCATGGTTGCTAGTGGCATCAGAAATGATATTTTCACGTAGCTGAATGGAATTTTGTCAGTTCTGAAGGTCAAGGTCATTAATGACCTTTGTCCAGGAAGGCTCAGATTCAGTATTTTTGTGTTCTTCTCAACTTAAACTGCTGAGGCGATTGAAACCAAATTACACGTGGAGCCTCTGTGGGAATTGGGAACGAAAGTTTATTTGTGAGGACTGGGTCACATAACCAAAATGGTTGCCATGCCCATATATGGTAAAAACCTTTAAAAATCTTCTTCCCAAGAACCGAACGGCCGATGTTCTTTAAACCTGGTATGCAGCATCGGGGACTCGGGCCCTGCCAAATTTTGTTCAAATGATGACCTTTGGTTGACTTTGAACTGTTTTACGTCAATTTGTTTGTTTGTTTGTTTGATTTGAGGTTTAACGTCCCCGTCAACACTGTAAAGGTCATTTTGGAGACGTTGCTTCCAATTTTGTGGGACTTTTACCCGACATTGAGATGAAATGACATCTCAAACCCTGTCGCCCAATGAAACCAATATGGTTTATTAGCATGGACGGTCCGCCTCGCACCGCGGTTCCTGGACAGGCTTAGATCCTCTAAGCGGTTTACCAGTACTAGTGTGCGGGCCGGATTCAGCTCTGTGTGGAAGCATCATGCAGCCCATATATTTCTTCAAGCCCCTATGGGCCTTCAAGGTCAAATATGCTCACTTAGACATTTGTATGGAAAAAAAGCAAAACAGTTGATTTTTCTGACTGCATGGTGGCTAGTGGCATCAGAAATGATATTTGCACTCAGCTGAAAGGGGTTTTGTCAGTTCCGAGGGCCAATGTCATTTACGGACCTTTGTCCGGGAGGCTCAGATTCAGTATTTTTATCTTCTTCTTCATTTAAACTGCTGGGTCGATTGAAGCCATATTTCATGCGGAACCTCTATGGAAAGAGGGAACGAAAGTTTGATGGCGAGGACTGGGTTACATGACCATTATGGCCGCCATGCTCATATATGGTAAAAACCTTTAAAAATCTTCTTCTCAGGAACCAAATGGCCGATGACCTTGAAACTTGGTATGCAGCATCGGTGACTCGGGTCGTACCAAAATTGTTCAATTGATGACTTTTGACCTTGACCTATTTTACCTCAAGGTCAAGTATGTTCACTTAGACATATGTATGGAAAAGGGGCAAAACAGTGGATTTTTCTGATTGCATGGTAACCTGTGGCATCAGAAATGATATTTGCAATCAACTGAATGGAAGTTTTTCAACTCCAAAGGTCAAGGTCATTTGCTGACCTTTGTCCTGGATGGCTGATATTCAGTATTTTAATCTTCTTCTCCACTCAAACTGCTAGGTTAATTGAAACGAAATTACATGTTGAGCTACTATGGGAAGGGGGAACGAAAGTTTGTTCGTAAGGACTAGGTCACATGACCAATAAGTCTGCCATGCCCATATATGGTAAAAACCTTAAAAAAATATTCTCAGGAACAAAATGGCCGATGACCTTGAAACTTGGTATGCAGCATCGAGGGCTCGGACCCTACCATTTTGTTCAAATGATGACCTTTGGGTGACCTTGACCTGTTTTTACGTCACGGTCAAATTTGGTCACATAGACAATTGTATGGAAAAAAGGCTAGACAGTGGATTTTACTGATTGCATGGTGGCCTTTTATTGTCACATGACCAAGATGGGCACCATGCCTGTATATGGAATAAACCACATGACCTCTGGTGAGCGTAGTGGCCCATGGGCCTCTTGTTTTTATATCCCTTTTAATAAAATAGCATTTAAATCTAGATACAAGACATCTCAAACATTGAGCTGGAGCCTTGCATCTTGTTAAAAAGGCCGTTAAATAAACACCCCCTTAAACTCCACTTCATATAGAGAAAATTGGAGTTATAAGGGGAAACATCTTTCTTATTTCCACTCTAATGCATAGGTTGTGGGTACTCAATGAGGTGGTTCTAACGAGCACCAAAAACCTATGTTTCGGGTAAAAATAAGAAAAATATCATAAATTGTCATAAGAAAAATAACCGTTTTGGAGATATGAAAGAATGCACTTTCTTGCACACCAGACAAGGAAATCCGTGATTTTACCCTAGGATAGAAATTTATGTTCTGACTCTGGTGTTCAAACCCAGGCAACTAATATAAATGCGCTTCAATTCTATTCAACTGCCGGAACTACTTCCGCACTGCTTTTATTTTGTAAACAATATACATGTGCGAGCTGTCAAAACTAACCGGAGATGTTGTGCAAGAAAAAGAATCCAATATGGGGTTCTGTTGTAGATGGGCGTTTCCAACCCTCGGGATGACCGTGCTGAGCGGAACCTCGGCGTAGCCTCGGTTCCGCTCAGCACGGTCATCCCTCGGGTTGGAAACGCTCATCTACAACAGAACCCATATCAGATTCTTATAATGTCGCACGGGTGTGTTATCGTAATGATATTTGGTAAAGTGATTGGCAATGAGGATATCACCTGATTGACTTTACAACGCTTTTAATGGCTTTTTTATTTATGGTCCTTTGCCATTTCTGGCCATTTATTTGTATTGCTTTCCTGTGCATAGCATAACTTAGAACCATGCATGCTAGTTTGTAAATTTCGTATATAGATTCCTTATGAAGAAATAGGTGACCCATATTTTTTCCCTTATCCGAATTATCATTTTAGATCTTCCTTTTAATAAAAAAATATTGGAACATTGTGTACAAGATGTCTCAAAAGATAGGGCTTGGTATACTGATTAGGACTACGTAGGAGATCCCCTTTTTACATTTTCGATTACTTTAATGGAATTATGTTGGAGTGATGGCCCTTTGCAATATCTTGCTTTCTTGTACATGGCATAACTTAAAAACTATGCATTCTAGTGTTTCGAAATTTCATATATGGATTGTTCATGAACAAATAAGTGACCCTTTTTTTTTCTTATCGGAATTATCTCCCATTTTAGAGTTATTTCCCTTTTAATAAAACAGCATTGAAATGGGGAGGAGATCACACAAATTTCCAAATCAATTGAATGAAATTTTATAAGAGTTGAGGGCCCTTGCAATTTATGGCCATTTTATACTGTTATTACCCTTTTGATAAAACAATCTGCTTTCTAGTGCATAATATTAGTTTAGAACCATGTATGCTAGTGTTTTAGGAGGAGATCACACAAGTTTCGAAAACAATTGAATAAAATTTTATAAGAGTTGAAGGCCCTTGCAATTTCTGGCCATTTAATGCTGTTATTTCCCTCTTGATAAAACAATCTGCTTTCTTGTGCATAACATTAGTTTAGAACCATGTGTGCTAGTGTTTTGAAATTTCATATACGTATTCCCGATGAAAACAGGTGAATCTCATTTCTTTCCTTGTCCGAATTACCTCCTGTTGTAGAGTTATTTCCCTTCCAGTAAAATAAAATTGAAACCATGTGTACAAGATATCTCAAAAAGTGTTTGGGCTAGAGCCTTAGTATTTGGTATACTGATTGGTACTGAGGAGGAGATCACATGATTTGTTGTTGGAGTAGTAGCTCTTACAATTACTTGGCACTTAATCCTGTTGCTTTAAATTACATAGCATAAGTTTAGAACAATGTTAAATAAATGTGATGAAGAAATATTGACCTGTATTATTTCTTATCCCATTAGGTAAACACACCTATTCAAATACACTGCAAATTTTACCGCCGAAAAATGAAAAATTTCATGAAAAATTGTGATATTTTTCTTCTTTCTACTCGTAAATATAGATTGTGCGAACTCCTTAGAACCGCCTCATCGAGGCGGTTCTAACGGGTACCCACAATCTATAATTTAGAGCAGAAATAAGAAAATATGGTTTACCCCTGCAAACCCCAGTTTTAATTTATAAAAGTGGGATTCGAGAGGGTCAACATTATATAGGCGTGTTTTCGTTATGCGAATAATCTCCTATTTTAAAAGAGTTATTTCCCTTTTAATAAAATAATATTGAAAACTTGTTTGCTCGATATCTGAATGAAAAG
The DNA here is from genome assembly GCA_963580285.1 of Lucinisca nassula. Lineage (NCBI taxonomy): Eukaryota > Metazoa > Mollusca > Bivalvia > Lucinida > Lucinidae > Lucinisca > Lucinisca nassula. The sequence continues at coordinate 147,397,525 of OY757010.1, read as the reverse complement.
GTGTGTATGCTAGATCCTTGATTTTGATAAACTAATAGGGACTGAGAAGGAGATCGTCTGATTAAATTTTCAACCAATTTCATGAAATTATAATTTAAAATATGGCCCTTTGATATTTCTGGCCATTTGATCTCTTTTTGATTTCTTGAACATCGAAGTATTGTTCTTCATTATTATAATTCTATAATATCTTCTGGTGCAAGTATATGGCTACGGCCGTAGTGTTTTACAAACATAATTGAATATTCGTACACTGCAAATTGTACCGCCGAAAAATGAAAAATTTCATGAAAAATTGTGATATTTTTCTTCTTTCTACTCGTAAATATAGATTGTGCGAACTCGTTAGAACCGCCTCATCGCGGCGGTTCTAACGAGTACCCACAATCTATAATTTAGAGCAGAAATAAGAAAATATGGTTTACACCTGCAAACCCCAGTTTTAATATATAAAAGTGGGATTCGAGAGGGTCAACATTATAAGGCGTGTTTTCGTTATGCGAATAATCTCCTATTTTTAAAAGAGTTATTTCCCTTTTAATAAAATAATATTGAAAACTTGTTTGCTCGATATCTGAATGAAAAGGTGTGTATGCTATATCCTTGATTTTGATAAACTAATAGGGACTGAGAAGGATATCGTCTGATTAAATTTTCAACCAATTTCATGAAATTATAATTTGAAATATGGCCCTTTGATATTTCTGGCCATTTGATCCTTTTGATTTCTTGAACATCGAAATATTGTTCTTCATTATTATAATTCTATAATATCTTCAGGTGCAAGTATATGGCTACGGCCGTAGTGTTTTACAAACATAATTGAATATTCGTAATTCTAACATGACGTTAACGTTTTTCCCATTGAACCCAGTGGAAACGTCAGCGTTTGCAAATATGCGATAATTCACGTCGTCAACGTGGTGCGTGCAATTTGGCGTCATCGTGACGTTGCATGTAAACATTTCCTTCTGTCGACATCCGCTGCAAAATAGTCCCCAAGATAACGCTTTGTTACTACTGTATTTCAGTTTAGCATCATGTTAGAATCGAAATAATTTCCACGCACCCGGTGTGTTATCGTGATTAACACACGGTGTTGGAGGGCAGATTGCGAAATATTAATTCACGACGGCGAATTCGCCGTCGTGAATTAATATTTCGCAATCTGCCCTCCAACACCGTGTGTTAATCACGATAACACACGGTACGTGGAGATTATTTCTTAATTATTATAATTCTATAATATCTTCAGGTGCAAGTATATGGCTACGGCCGTAGTGTTTTACAAACATAATTGAATATTCGTACATATAAAAGACAAAGGATGTAGATCGAGTTTTGATTATTTTCCAAATGTCATCACGTGAACAAGTCCGTGAAATGAAGACCCCCTATACCCCACTTTATATAGAGAAAACTGGGGTTTAGGGGGGTAAACATTATTTTCCTTGTTTCTGTTCCAAGACATAGGTTGTGGGTACTCGTTAGAACCGCCTTAATCAGGCGGTTCTAACGAGTACCCAAAACCTGTGTTTTGAGTATAAATAAGAAAAATATCATAAATTTTCATCAGAAAATTATCTTTTTTGAGGTATGAAAAAAAATGCACTATATCACACGGATGTGTTATCGTAATGGTTATAGTGTCCCCATTATCACCATTATCGAACATGCATATTAACACCAAAGTGTAAAGGTTTAGCACACACAGTCTACGACAGACTGCATGCATGGTAGTTAACCAAATCACGGTTGACAACTTTGCTTCCCTCTTTAATTGCACGCCGGTGGGTCAGGCCTCAGATTCTACGCCGGTTCCAACGTAAAGGCTTATTGAGAATTAGGAATCTAATTCAAGGTAATGTTGGTTGGTGCCTGATGCTCTGTCTCTGGTCGGGCCAACCGGAGTCTAACTGTTGGTTTTCTTTTGCTCCAGCATTTCAGTGGTTTCTTGCCGTCGAGTCCTCACCGTTGTCTCAACTCTGTGATTGTTTGATTATTTATGGTCACGGAGATGTTGCACTGATGAGTTAGGAGGCCTTCATGCGGACTGAACAAATTATTTGTCTAAATAGCGACGGACGTAAGGGCGAGGATTGTGGCCACGTAAAATCGATTTAAGCCCCCCCCCCCCCCCCCCCCCAACACCCCCAGTGGAATTCGTTTCCGCTGACCGTTCCAATGCGGTTCTACTGTCGCGGTTTATTTGTGTTATGGTTTGTCTTTGGGTGTTTGTGTCGCTTATGTTATTTTATTTTGGATAGCCTATTGACCATTTTGTGGGAAAGTGACTGTCCTTTTGGCTTTCCGCAATGGGGTATGTTGTTTCATGTTTGTGTGTCTTTCCCTTTGGTGTCTATGATGGGAGCTATTGGTTGATTGTATCGATTCCTGATCATTGCCTCCATTTCTATTTAACTATTTCAAACGGCCTATCTGTGAAATCATCACCTTAAAGTAAAGCATGTGTATATTTTGGTCCACGGGGGTACCCAGCGTTCAACTTGCAACTAAAAAGTGTCCGACGGAGGTCACAGATGTGGTCTAAATGAAACCGGTTTGTCCTTGGAAACTTTGCTACAGGAAAACATTTAGACCAATATAAAAATATTCTAGAAAGGGTTATCCTTTGGAAACAAGGAATACACCACAGAACTGGAAAATATGGAGTGTAGATGTTTTCTGGGCCACAGACTAGACATTTTCGGTCAATTAGGCCTCATCAGCGATCCTCAGAAGTTTTCAAAATTCCAGAATGGAATCAATGATCCCAAAGGACATTACGAAAACACGCCTATACAAATAGATTGCAACCTTTATCGCCAAAAAATGACAAATTTTAGATGAAAAATTGTGATATTTTTTATATTTCTGCTCTAAAATAAAGATTGTGGGAACTCATTAAAACCGCCTCGACTCTAAGATAAAGATTGTGGGTACTCGTTAGAACCGCCTCATCGAGGCGGTTCTAACGAGTACCCACAATCTTTATTTTAGAGCAGAAATAAGAAAAATAAGGTTCACCCCTGCAAACCCCAGTTTTACTATATAAAAGTGGGGTTCAAGGGGGTCACAATTATATAGGCGTGTTTTCGTGATAACAAGAAAGTATAAACAACACTATGATGTAGGGCAGGGAGAGGCCGCCAAAAAGGCTTTTTATCTGAACTCTTCGTTTTACGTTGTGCTTCATGAAAGTCAAAATGGTGCTTAACTTTTGTATGTACGTCATGGGGATAACACTAGAAGCAGTAATAAAACTCTGCCATATAAAAACTCTTTTTGCATATTTAATGAGTTTTCTAATCCAATTTTACATCATACTAAACTGTTAAAAAGTACATTAACAACGTCATTAATCTTGAGTAATCCGAGCCTCCAACTGCTATACATATAACTATGTAATAAACTCAAATACAAGATGTTTCAATAAACATTTATTCTAAATTTAAAACAGAATAAAAATATTGTGTCAGTTAATGCTTAATGCTTCACAAACTTACATTAACAAGTCATATATACAAAGATAAAGCACTGCAAAATATGAAGTCGAAATTTCCAACGTTCGCATTAAAATGTGTACCTCATCACAACAAAAAAATCTAAAACCAAAAGAACACACACACAAAAAAAAATAATAATAATTATGACAACGTTTATAAATTAAAATTGGCTTGAGAGATGAAAGAGACACTTTGGAAGTCCAGTTATACTTCCAGCTATAATAAAATTGAAAGCTGTTTTATATGTAAATCTGCGATAATTGTCTTGTTTATGCCTACTGATGCGAATCTAACATATAACCATACACACTTTGTTAAGCAAAAATAAGGAAATAATTTTCATTAGTTATCCCCTGTATTGATTGCATTGTAACATATTGAGCTGCTATCTCAAGACAAGTGAGCTTTATCACGTCAACGCGATATCGCACTTCTATGGACTGGACTACTGGAAGAAACTGACAAAAATGTAGGAGTGTGCAAGGGGATTAACTGACAAATAGAACACCAGATTCGTGTCATTTGATTTCAAGTTTATCAGGCTCGGCTTCGAGAACGCATGTAGAATCGCTTGGCAAGCCTCGCGATTCTACAAGCGTTCTCGAAGCCTTGCCTTATAAACTTGATATCAAATGACACGAACCTAGTATTCTCTATATATCCTTGTAATATAGAAGTAAAGGCAATGATCAGGATTTGATACAATGACCCTACACCTTTCATCCATGACATCAAAGGGAACGAACTACAACACATTCATGTCCAGTATTATCATTTACAATAAGCTTGAGTCTACGCATAGCACACATAAATTTGCGCTGTCAAAGAATTGAAAGTAACATGAAAATAGTGTATGTGCATGTTGTATCAGTGTGCCAGTACATATGGTATTTTAAATTGACTATCCTGTATTTATCGGAGGTCATCCGTATTAACATCAAGTCAAACAGTTTTAACCGGAGAGTGACATAAGACTGAGATCAAAAATCAATTATCAAAATTTGTGTCAATGAATAAAATTGCCATCAGTCAAGTAATTTCGTATTGGCCCAGTTACTTTGGCCCAAGGCCTGAACGCTCCTTCAGCATCAAACTGTTGCCTTTTGAAAAATAAAATAAAAAAAAAAAAAAAAAACATAGCAGCAACAAATTCAGAGTACTAGCAGCACTGGTGGTTCGATTGTCTCTGGGCGTATGCTTAGACTGTTTCGTTTAACCTATAAATTCCTGTACTGTAAGCAAATAGTGTAGACCCTGATCTGGGTCTATAGTGATTTCAAAAACCTCAACACATGTCATCACTCAAACATGCCTATATAGTTTTAACTCCCTTTAACCCCCTTTTTATAAAGTTAAACTGGGGTTTACAGGAATAAACCTTATTTTTGTTTATTTCTGCTCTAGAATATAGATTGTGGGTACTCGTTAGAACCGCGGTTCTAACAAGTACTCACAATCTATGTTTTAGAGCAGAAATATGAAAACTATCTGGATTTTTATCTGAAAATTTCATTTTTGGTGGTAAAAGTTTACCAATATATTTGAATAGGTGTGTTTTCGTAATGTTTAATTTCAGATTCTATAATTATCTCTTTTACACGTACCACTCTGACCTCAAAACGTTAAGAATAGGGCGGCTATTTTCTATAAAATATCGAAACCTGGATTTCCGACAAATCAGGGATAGCAGCGTGAAGATCGATAACGAAAAGCTTCTGTGCTTAGTATTTTTGGGTCGACCGACAAAGAATCGTCCCAAATTCATTTCAAAAAGAAAATAGGACTCTCCGTTTAAGTATACGAGTAATTGGGACACTGCATTATGGGTGAAACACAAACGGAAATGGTTACTGAGTGGGCATGACTCCTTAAATATTTCCACTCTGTAGACCGGTACAGCCAGGGTAGGCTTCTAACGAGCCGTCTCATCCGGACCATGATGCTTTTGACGAAACTCCGTATTTAGAAGAATGCATGTATCCAAATTCAAAGATGGCCAAGTCCACTTAAAAACCTTCGCTGTGACTAAGCACAGTAGTTTCAAACTTTTCAAGAACTCTTTGGAGGATTTCAAGATATGAGCCCCGCCAAGCGAATTTGTGTCTTCGAGCATTCCGTCATGACAAATTTTAACTGCGCATGCCCAGCCATTCAGATGGGCAAGGGATATGGCTTTCTGTCTGAAGGTTCCTCTTGATTCACTGCTTGTATGAGCGAGCAGCGAAGGTTCTGGCGAGACTGCGCGGATGCGCAGGCTCGTCTGAACCTTCGCTGCTCGCATAGGCGATAAGTACCAAAATCGCTTGACGGGGCCCATATATTCTATCAGATTAAAGCCAATACTCTACCGCAGCTCCTAAAATTCAACTCAGTCCCGAAATCAGCCTTTGCGATCGCAAACTCTTAAATAAATGTCTAAGCTATCAATCACTTACACATAGCGAACTTCCTATTTTAACCCAACCTATTGATTGTTGATTGATAACAGCAAACATTATTCTTGCAGTAACAAGCCGTAAGAGGCATCCTGCAGCTTTACATAATCTAGAAAGAAGAGCTCGTCTTATCATACTCACAGGAGATCTAATCATGGGACGCTCTTGAGAAATCTGTTAACATTTCAAACCGTTTTTATGATGATCTAAACCGTCTAAACGCAAAGACTGCAGAGATGCATTATGCGTGAATATGCGCGTACGGTGGTGTAAGTCTGTTCGAAACATGCAATTTTAAAATGAAGAATCATCGGGAACACATCCGTGTTAAAAGGGAAAGTTTTCATATCTTCAGAATAATGTGCACCCCTTTAAAACAGTTTTCTTTATTTAAAGTTGGGTTTAGACGGGTGTTCATACACGGACATGTTAACATGATTGGACCGCACCTTTATAGCTTAATTGCTATCAAGCCACAGCTTTTGAATATTTGTGTGCATCACGTGAACAAGTCCGTGGAATGAAGACCCCCTAAACCCCACTTTATATAAAGAAAACTGGGGTTTACGGGGGTATTCATTATTTTTCTTATTTCTGTTCCAAGACATAGGCTGTGGGTACTCATTAGAACCGCCTCTTTGAGGCGGTTCTAACGAGCACACACAACCTATGTTTTTTAGCATTTATAGGCAAACTATCAAGGATTTTCCTCAGAAAAGTAGCCATTTTGGAGATGAAAAATGCACTATGTCGTAAGGTTAGTTATATCCTAATGGCATCGCCGCTGTTAATTTAAGAAGTCTTGTCCTGATTTCTATGATAAAAGAAGTGATCGACGCTGCTTTTGCTTGACATTCCTATATTGCATCGCAAGTTGCCTGGCGTCTGTTCTTGGACTAGCATTTCTTTGAAAACTTATGTTTATCTCTTACATGATGTTTGCGGCTGCTGATTGGCAATTGTAATTTTAGTTTGTTGGCGTCAATGCTAAGAGCCATGATGACGTATTACTCTGAGGACGCTTTTGCAGAGTTGAGCCTTTCTTACTTTAATACAAGGCCATTTCACTTGATTTTCGGTGAGCTCGATCATTTTAGCCTGTCAGAAAGTGCCAATTTCACGTCGGCAAAGATTTACTTATGGTCTGGCAATGAATTAATGATGACACTTATTTCTGGGCAAGTAGACAGATAATATGGGATTGTTGGAACCTATTTCTCTGCCTATTATGGCAAATTGCGGCAGCCGAGACAGAGTTACATAATTCTAATTATATGTAGATTCAATAATGGCGGTAGGTTTTATATAAGTAAACGCATTTTGTGATGGAGTCCGATACATTATGTTTGTACCCTCGAAAAGCCCATTTTGTATAGTGAAAAATGGTGCTTGCAAGGGTAGACGATATTATCATTGTTTCTTTCAGAACCATAGATTGTGGACTCTCGCTAACGAGAATCCACAATCTATGCAGCGGTATTAAGAACACATAATACATATTTTACTGGAAAATGATATTCATTGAAGGATGAATGAATGAGATGTGTTTACATGATATTAGAGACATCCTCAAAAAGTGTACAATTTGATCGTACGCCAATGAAACCGACATTTTATCACGGTCTGCGCATTTGGCATTCATTGCGGAAGTTAGACATAGATCGAGTATAGGGAATATTGGTCGTCTTTTTACAACGCTCGTTATTTCGTGTTCTATTTCCCAAACCGGATCCAATTTAAAAAAAAAAAAAAAAAACATACTCATGAAGAGGAAGTTACGAGCACGCCTATATTCATCATGTAAACCTGTCCGTGAAATGAACACCCCTCTAAACCCCGCCTTTTTTAGAGAAAACTGGCGTTTACAGGGATATACATTATTTTGATTATTTAACTCCAAGACAAAGGTTATGGGCACTCGTTAGAATGAGACGTTCGAACGAGTATCCGCAACCTATGATCGGTCTATATAAATAAGAAAAAAATATCACAAATTTTCATCGGAAAAGTAGCCATTTTGGAGATATGAGAGAATATAGGGATCAACCATGGTTTTTCATGCATTAACATTCGCCAGGTCCCGAGGAAGCTGTTTGAACATGAGGCCGCCATGTCGAATGTTCAAATATCTTCCGAGGGATCCGGCAAATATTAATGCAATGAAATAACCATGGATGATCGTTGTTCTTGCATAAGTTACGATTCCGACAGCAAATTTTGACGAATACGCCTAAAAGCTCTATATAAACTCCATAGCGACCGGCGAACCAACATGGCGTCCAGTTCAGAATGTTGTTACAAAGTAACAACGACGTTGTTACGCAGTAACCATCTGACGCCATACGCTAGGTTCAGGGCGATAACGTTACGTCGCTCAACGTAACGTAAATAAAGCAAGGCCAGTCTTTGATATCAAAAGCTTAAAATCCATGACGAAACAGCACTCTAATTTCATGACTTGAACATGGTTTTTGCTGTTCGAGCACGGCTTTCGGTCCATTTGACAATGGCTTCAAACAGTCATGCGCATAGATATTTATGCAATAATGTACTTTATCATATGACGTCGCATCTGAGAATGTTATAACGTCATGTAATAAATGCGATAATCCACTAGTGGATTAAATATGCAAATTATTCTGACACAGCGCGCCTATACAGGCAATTGAAAATAACTGTGTTTTATTCTACACCAAAGCACGACAAGGACGAGCGTGACGCGTGACGTCATTAAAAAACTGCCAATTTATGACGTCACTAGTCGATGTCCTTGACGTTAGACGGTGTAACGTCATTTTCTCGCATCGAAAACGTAAGAAAAAGATATAAATGCATGTGTTTCAGTAGAGAATTTTAGCGGGATTTCTTCCAACAATGGCGAAACGTTGTGATATTTTGAAGGAAACAACATCATTATTGCCAGTTTTCAGCCTGTTAGAATCGAAATAGATCAGCTCTAGTTTGTGATTTGTTGAGTAATAAATCACAGTTTGTCGGTCAGTTGTAAGTAGACAAATCACGCGCGCTACGCGCTCGTGATTTGATCTACTTTTCAACTGACCTCCAAACTGTGATTTATTACTCAACAAAGCACAGTTACAGTTGATCTATTTCTTAAGTATACGCCCCGTAATGTTACATTTACGACGTCCTTAACGACGTGGCGTTTACAAATGGCGGAATATTTTCATTATTGTTGAACAATCGTGAATAAAATGCGTTTTAAATGTCATATGATAAATAGAATCTTGCATTCGTGCTCTTGGATTATAATTTATTGAATTTATCAAACTCGTTGAAGAAAAGGGAAAAGGCTCGGCAAAGCCTCGCATTTTATTCATTTTCCTCAACTCTTTTAATAAATGCAATAATACATGAACACTCATGTAAGATCCCCTGTATGTTACATGGATCTGAAATCGAAATGTATAAGCGTAAGAAAAATATTTTTGAAAAAATTATCCCCGTTTTTATTTTTATTTATTTATTTTGTTGTTGTTGTTGTTGTTGTAGATGTTTACACAGTGTATACTTACAGGAAATTCATTTGGGTTGATTCTACGCAAACCTTAATTTAGTAGTTTTACGGCCCTGTTACATCTAGGTTAATCTTTTACCTAAGATGGCCACCATTCGCCTACGTGTGAAAGGACAACATATCTACGGAACCCGGGAAGGGACATGCTGATTTTATTTAAAATGTGCTATACGAGCTTGATATCATCCTGTTCGGACAACATAATACCTCGTTCGCAGAAACTGATATTTAAAAATATAAACCATCAAATAAAAATAAAACGAATAAATCAGAAAATAAAAGTAATAATAATAAAACGAACAAACAAAATAAAATAATAACTGACAGCCGAAAAGCATGCCGTCTTGTTTGCAAATCACGTGACAAAGTTCGTGGAATGAATACTCCCCTGAACCCCAGTTTATAAAGAGAAAACTGGTGTCTACGTAGGTATACACTATTTTTCATATTTCTGCTCAAAGACATAGGTTGTGGGTACTCGTTAGAACCGCCTCAAGGAGGCGGTTCAGGTTGTGGGTACTCGTTAGAACCGCCTCAATAGGCGGTTCTAACGAGCACCCGCAACCTATGTTAGCAGTATAAATAAGAAGAATATCACGGATTTTCATCGGAAAAAGTAGCCATTTTGGAGATATGAAAAAATGCATTATGTCGCACGGGTGTGTTATCATAATGAGCATATTGACGCTCACTGATTGGTTTGGCTGCCCAGTCAACACCATTTCTGTCCGCAACTGCCTGCTCATCAGTTATATGTGCGTCCGACAGAGCTGTCGAGGTCAATCTCACTGATATTGGTTGAACCCTTCCTGAAACAACATTTTGTAATACCCTTAAACTCTTGTACCTTTTGCAAATATTAAAGACCAATTTCGGACACCGCATTCAACGGCACCCGGTCTAGGACTACACTGTTTGCCAACGCTCACTTGTTGGGAGTCAGCAACCTAGATTACAGCAACACATTCAATTATGCAAAGTAAACAGTCATGTACCTTTTGGGACCTTTATTTTCAATACGCTATATTTTTGTGCCTGAGTACACTTAATTGGTCAGAGGTTGTCACGTGACAATGAGCAGTTTAAGAGCTTTCGTGCATTTAACTTTGAGTCCTATGTGCGGAAATCGGACTCACCTGGCCGTTGGTGCCGGGGCTAAATTGCATTGTGCAGGCCAAGAATGTAGACGTGTGGTCATAAAAAAATATGGTTTGATGGAACAGCTTACCAGTGGCGCCAGTAACAGCTGGATGAGTGTGTGTGTGAGAATTCGGGTTTAACGTCGCTTTCAACAATTTTTCAGTCCTATCACGACGGTGTCTGGTTGCGACAGGGAGCTCAATGCTCACTTTTATAGTGCTGCCTCACTGAAGTATCATGTCCCAGACACATTACACGATACCACACCCAGTCACCTTATCCTGGCACTGGGTCGACCAGTCCTAGCTCAACCCGTAAATCTGAGTGCCAAGCGAGGAGCAGCTAGTAACAGCCGGATGAGCCAACGCCGATAGACGCTATGGTTAGCCTGCCTTTTGCCGGAACTCTGGCCTTGTTTTAAAGGCCACCTCGGTCAGATATTCCAGAAAGATATTATGTTGTGCGAACAAGATATTGTGTAGCGCGAACAAGATAATTCGAGTATGTTGTGCAAGCAAGGTAATGTGTTCAGCAAACAAGATTACATGTTGTGCGAACAAGATAATATTTCGCAAACAAGATATTATGTTGTGCGAACAAGATATGTTATGTAAACAAGATAATATGCTGTGCGAACGACAAAATACTATATTGTGCGCACAAGACAGCGCACAAGATGTTATCTTGTGTAGACAGCTTAAAAAATAAAACCAGCATACCTGGGTTCCGTACATATCAAATCAGTGTAAAGTTTTCTTTTATGGTTGTAAAATGACATTTTAAATATATGAAATATCTGCTACAAACATAGACTGTGGGTGCTCGTTAGAACCGCCTCACTGAGGCGGCTCCAACAGGCACATACAGCCTATGCTTTGAGCAAAAAAAGTAGAAACCAAATTTCTGCCCTTGAAAACCCTACTTTTTCTATATAAAAGAGGGTTTATCGGGGAATTCATTTTACCGGCGAGTCGCTTCTAACAGGCTGAAAATCGGCAATAATGCTGTTGGTTCCTTCAAAATCTCACAACTTTTCGCCATTTATATCCTCTTCTAACGCTTTCGATGCGAGAAAATGACGTTACAACGTCTAACGTCAAGGAAATGGACTTGTGACGTCATTAATTGGTAGTTTTTAATGACGTCATTCTCCATGCTCTTCCGTGTCGTGATTTGTTGTAGAATAAAACATAGTTATTTTCCATTGCCTATATAGGCGTGCTGTGTAAGAATACGTATTAGAAAATTTTAATTTTCAAAAATTTACTCGTCTCTATCTTTATCATACTAATCAAACATCTGAACATTAGATTGTTGTCCAGTGAGCCGGTTCATAAAGTTGTGCATTAGTTTCTTGGGACATGTTCATATTTTTTTTTTTTTTTTGGGGGGGGGGGGGGGTGGGGGTGGGGGGGGGGTCGGGGGTGGGGGGGGGGTCGGCGCCTCCTCCCCTATCCGACCCCATCTTTTTTACATACCGTGTAATTTATGTACATTATATTCGGTCTCAGTCATTCGGTACTTGAAGAAACAGATGAACCGCTTGATGTTTCCGCGCAGAGTTGAAATCCAATCGTGCACAAATACTGATAAACGCTTACCGCCCCTTAGGGGCTTGAAGAAATATATGGGCAGCACGATGCTTCCACGCAGAGCTGACTCTGCCCCCCACCCTAGTCCTGGTAAACCGCTTAGAGGATCTAAGCCTGTCCAGGAACCGCGGTGCGAGGTGGACCGTCCATCCTAATAAACCATATTGGTTTCATTGGGCGACAGGGCTTGAGATGTCATTTCATCTCAATGTCGGATAAAAGTCCCACAAAATTGGAAGCAACGTCTCCAAAATGACCTTTACAGTATTGACGGGGACGTTAAACCTCAAATCAAACAAACAAAACTGATAAACGCTTAGAGGATTTGAGTCCAGATTGTTGTCCAGTAGGCCGGTTCATAACGTTGTGCATTATTTCTTGCGAAATGTTCAAATATAAGTTTTGATTGATTGTCCAATATAATGCCACACAAGGATGACCAATCATGAAGTCACTGTTCAGACCGACAGTGATGTTTGTTATCTTAGAATGACGAAGCTGTGCGCACTGAAAAATCTGATAAATAATAATTTGTTGCATTCCACATTATGATAACACACCCGTGCGACATAGTGCGTTTTTTTCACATCTTTAATATGGCTACTTTTCTGACAAAATTCGATGATATTTTCCTTATTTATTAAGCAAACATAGGTTGTGTGTGCTCGCTAGAACCGCCTCATTGAGGCGGTTCTAACGAGTACCCACAACCTATGTATAGGAGCAGAAATAAGAAAAGTAATGTAGACCCCCGTAAATACCTGTTTTCTCTATATAAAGTGTGTGTGTGTGGGGGGGGGGGGTGGTAAGGGGGTGTTCATTTAACGGACTTGTTAGCATGATGATTTTTAATTTTCGTTTTGCCTCGTGCATCTTCAATAAACATTACGGTAACACACCCGTGCCCCACAGTGCGTTCTTTCAGATCTCAATTCTGATGAGAATTTGTGATCGTTTTCTTATTTCTACTCAAAACATAGGTTGCGGATGCTCGTTAGAACCGCCTCATTGAGGCGGTTCTAACGTGTACCCACAACCTATGTCTTCGAGTTGAAATAAGAAAAATAATGTATACCACTGTAAACCCCAGTTTCTCTATATAAAGTTGGTTTTATGTGGGCATTCATTTCACAATTCCTGCTCGTTTTTCATTTTAATTGTCGACATATTGCATTATGTCGTGAACGAAGTTTACCAAAATTGCTGACTCAGACGTCCATGTAATATGCCACCAGTAACATTGAGCGAAAGAAAGTGATACAATGACAAAGGCAATATTTCGATCAGAGTTTCCACGATAGTCGACAGGTCCGAGGATCTCACCGATCATTCGAACATATTACTTTTTCACTTAGTAATATGTTAAAATGTTTGCCAGCGCCATGACAAATATTCCAGACCCGGATAAACAGTCTGGTCTGCACAAGTAAGACTTGACAAAACACTTTAATTAAGATTTGAACCGGTTCAGTTTGGTCGATTCAGAACAAGTTGCTATAATACGAGGGTCAAACGGTTGGTCCAAAGTAAAGCTGCGTCTAATTTATACCGTACATAGAAAAGCTAAGAAGATGCTCCACATTAATTGCGTTCCCACAAGGGTGACCAAATGATCCCTAGTGGAAACTTTACTAAATGTGAATGAACTTGTACTGGACAAAGACCAAAATGTGCACGTGGCTTTTTTGGTCAATTTGGACGCGTTACTTCAGATTTTGTGGGACATTTACCTGCCATTGAGATGCAATGAAATATCAAGCCCTACCGCCCAAAGACACCGCTGAGTCGCTCTGGGTATTAATAATATAGAAATGTCCAGTTATGACGCCATAGTGGTAGGTGCAGAGCTGATAAGTATGTAGCTGGCAATGAAGCAGTCTCCCGCCCCCGGTCCCCAGAGGGAGGTTTGTCTGTAAATGACAAATGTGTTGTCTTCTTGCTTCATTCCTAGACTTCAATAGCAGTAGAAAACTATAAACAGACACCTATTACAATTAAGTCTCTGCAAAACAAAAGATACACATTGGTTTTATGCGTCAGCGAAGACAGATCAGCCTGCGCATCTGCGCAGTCTGATTAGAGTCTACGCAGGAGTTTGTTTTTGTTTTCTCCACTTACTGCTACTCGCTCTCATCTGAGCATTTCGAGCAGGACTTTCTGGGTGGTAACCAGTACTTTAAGCAACGTCTCCAAAATGACCTATACAGTTGATCATAATGAATACAAGAGGTCAAAATGTGAGAACGGATGTGGTCAGACGCGTAAAGTTGTACCATTCTGTATTCATAGGCTTACCTTTATTCGCTGGTATTGTTGTGGTCAGATCATGCTGTCTAACTGTGCTCTTTGTCTTCAAGGTGATAAATAAAGAACTGTATGTTCTAAACTATTTCTTGCGCAACTTTATGCTGTTTTTAACATATGTTGATTTTTTTATCTCAAATGTGCAGTGGTGTTCCTTATGCCCGAGGGATCTCTATGTGCCTCAACGCTTGGTAACTTTCGGGTCCTCAACAGAGCTTTTGTGGTGGATTTTAATTGTTGCCCGTAATGACACATTGATGAGCTAGGAGACCTCTATGGGAGTCGAACAGCATTGTGTTAACCGCGTCGGAAGATGAGGGTGAATACTGTCGCCCCGTAAACCGGGGTTTGTTTCTTGCAAAATTCATGATAAACGCGATGATTTTGATTTTGAGATTATAAATTTTCCTTTCTTGGATGGTGATGTTCCTCGTGCGGCATCTTATGGCGTTTATAGTTCCCAATTATTTCGATTTGCTAGAGTGTATAGTCATGTAACTGACTTCAACACTCGTAATAAATTATAAACTGCTAAACTTCTTAATATAATAAACTACGCATGCCTTTCCAAAATTTTATAGACGTCATTCCGATTTAATTCCAATATTCAATGTAGGACCTAAATCTCTTCTGCAACAAGGTCTGTCGGAACCCGAATTTTATGGTGACTTAGTATATAAATTCAGAAAAAATATAGTATGCACTTCAGCACCCAATTTCGTAAAATCGTTCTTCGATGTAAAATAATAGGGTACAAAATAAATGTTATACGACAGACTGCATGCATGGCAATTAAGCCAATCACGGTTGATAACTTTGCTCCCCTCTTTAATTGCACGCCGGTGGGCCAGGGCTGAGGTTCTATGACGGTTCCAGCGTAAGGGCTTATTGAGAATTAGAGATGTAATGCTGGTTGGTGCCTGATGCTCTGTCTCTGTTCAAGCCCGTTGGAGTCTAATTGTTGGTCTTCTTTTGCTCCAGCATTTCAGTGGTTTGTTGCTGTCGAGTCCTCACCGTTGTTTCATCTCTTCGGTTGCTTGATTTTTGTGTTCACGGAGATGTTGCACTGATGAGTTAGGAGGCCTTCATGCGTACTGAACAAATTATTTGTCTAAATCTCGACGGAAATAAGGGCGAGGATTGTTGCCACGTAAAGTCGATTTAAACCCCCAGTGGAATTCGTTTCACTAACCGTTCCAAGGCTGTTCTTCTGCCGCAGTTTAGTTTTGTTATGGTTTGTCTTTGAGTGTGTGATTCGCTTATATTATTTTGTTTTGGATAGCCAACTGGCCATTTTGTGGCAAAGTAACGTCCTTTTGACTTTCCGCTATTGATGTTTCCATTAGGGTCTAGTTGTTTCATGTTTGTGCTTCTTTCCCTTTGGTGTCTCTGATGGGTGCCGTGGGTTAATTGTATCGATTCCTGCTCATTGCCATCACTTCTATTTTAAATCCCCCGATAATTATTACTGGCCGTCCCAAGGCAGAATGTTTGTTACTGTTTCATTGAAATGTTTTCATTTTAACGTTTCTCTGTGTTAAAATTAATCACTTCGGTTAAGATAGCTGAGTCGCCATCTGTTTGGGGAAAAAGGTACTAACTCGGCCTGTCGCCTGTGATTTTGTTTTTTGTTAACATGCAAGTGTGTTTGTCGGTCTTTCCATTTGATGGTCGGGGCACATTTGGGTTCTTATTCGATCAGTTCCATTATCAGTATTTTTACTCATTTAATTTCCAGGCTTCAAGTCGTTAGCACGGAATATACTTTATCTTTCCCCCTTAGCAGATAGTTACATGTACAATGTCGCCTAAAAGAAATATATCCGTCACAGCTCCGTTTGTTTGTTTCTGAAATGGATTTTACGGCTGTCCATCATATGGACTAGTTAATACGATAGAACTGAAGATGTGACAATTGTAATTGTACTTTCTCGGAAACCACTTATCCGTTGAAGAAGACTTTTGCACCTGGGGCCAATTCTTTCAACTTAGTTTACGGGTAAATAATCGGGTCAGGAGATTCTGTTTTGAAAAAGGTTGGCGTAGATATGACAGGCAGATGCATTTATTAGCCTCAAATCGATGTACTCGTGAAGGAGAAATGCCTATGTTATGCAACCTAATGCTGTCTTATAATATTTTTAAGTCGGTAGCATGCAATATGGTTTCTTATATGTGCGTCAAAGCAGAAATTAGCAGTTATTACATATAGAAAGGCATCTAGTATGCTTTTGAGAATAAGTACGAGAAATACCATGTAGTGATATCCGTAAAAGCTCCGTTTGTTTGTATCTGAAATGGAGTGTACGACAGTTCATTACATAGACTACTTGCTCATGCGATGAATCTGTCAATGCGAAAAGTGCACTTTCTCGGAAAATAAGTCAATTGTCACTGGGAAAGAGGGACCGCTTTCATGGGAAACAACTATTTAAAACGACTTCTTCTACCGCCTTTATCAACAGATATCTACACTTAAAGGGAGGAATATGTCCCTGCGAGCCATTTTTGTTTCCTTAAAGAGTAGACCACTTCCCCAGAGTGACTCAAGTTACCATTATGATAACACACCCGTGCGACATTGTGCCTTTTTCACATCTCCAAAAAAGCTACTTTTTTATGAAAATCCGTGACATTTTTCTTATAAATGCTCAAAACAAAGAACCGCCTCATTGAGGCGGTTTTAATGAGCCCCCACAACCTATGTCTTGGGGCAGAAATAAGACAAATAATGTATATCCCCGTAAACCTCAGTTTTCTTTATATGAAGTGGGGTTTAGGGGTTCTTCATTTCACGGACTTATTCACTTGATGCGGGCAAACAAAACAATCGGGGAGTCCCGATAGATTTTCCCTTGAAAAAAAATAATTAAAATAAATAAATAAATAAATACCGCCTATGTATCTATTACCCTTAAATCTACGAACTGGTGAAGAATGAAAAAAACAGGCCATTATAGCGACATCAGTTGACGCAAAGAGACGGAAATATGTCATTAAAAGCAATTTTTAGACATCATTTTGTCTAACTGCAGAACAAATTCAGCGATGGTTGTTGACGAATTTTGAGTTTCAAATGAATCCATTTATAATGCTAAAGGTAGACAAAACGATGGGCGCAAAAAAGCATTGAGATATAGGAGAAAAATACAAGCCAGTGTAACGGGTACATGCACCTTTCGTGGATCCATGAATAAGACTGTAAACGTACTCGTAGCGTGGTCTAAGGAACCGCCTTATTTGGGTCAATAACATCACGAAAACTTGCATATATAATTTTGACCCCCTTGAACCCCACTTTAATATCAAAGCTGGGGTTTGCAGGGGGAAACCTTATTTGTCTATTTCAACACTAAATATAGATTGTGGGTACACGTTAGAACCGTCTCGATGAGGCGGTTCTAACGTGTATCCACAGTCTATATTTTGAACAAAAATATGAACAATATCAAAGTTTTCATCTAACATTTTCTTTTTTTAGGCGGTAAAATTTACAATGTATTTGTATAGGTGCGTTTTCGTAATGGATACATTACGATGATACCCTTGTGCTAAAACGGTGTCCTTCACATCTATAGAACTATCATTTCTACATGACAAATGGTTATATTTGTCTCACTTGTATTCCAAATAAAGATTGTCGGGGCTCATGAGAACCGCCTACTTAAACACCTCAATTATGCGGTTCTAACGAGTGCCCAAGACTTAAGACTTTTTAGCAGAAATAAGAAAAAAATAATGAACATCCCCATTAATCCCAGTTTTTGCTATATAAATTTGGGTTTATGGGGATGTTCATTGCAAGGACTTGTTAACGTGATGCAAGATGCAATCAAGGGCTATCGGTCCCGGACTTCTCTAGACTTTCGGATGAGTCTTTAAACCGAGGTCCCGCCTCCATATGACCTTAGCTGTTGGTGAGATGTCAAACACTCAAACTCAATCAAATGCTAGGAAAGCGCGGCGCACTCGTCATCTGGTCAAAAGTTCCATGTAATGATAACCCCTGTAACCATGTTAACCCGCACTTAATACAGAGGAAGGTGTGTGTTACAGAGGTCTACAGTTTTTCAAACTTGTGCTCATAAACAAAATTGAGTGTTCTCGATAGAACCGCCTTATTAAGACGAACACCCTATTTTTGGGTACATGTACATCAAACATTTTTATCTGAAAACCACAACGAAAGCATGCCTATATAATTTTGACCCCCTTGAACTGGGGTTGACAGCTAGGGGGTAAACCTTATTTATCTTATTTCTGCTCTAAAATAAAGATGGTTGGTATTCGATAGAACCGCCTCGATGAGATGAGGCGGTTCTAACGAGTATCCACAATCTATATTTTGGGCAGAATCCAGGAAATTTTCACAATTTTTCATCTTAATTTTTTTTTCAGCGGTAAAGTTTACATTTGTTTACTGACCGATGCGTTTTAATAGCAGTAAGACAGGAAGTTAATAATTTAGAAAGTTCAGTGGTAGTGCAAGAGCTAGAATTTGCAATAAACCGTGCTTTGTAAGGTCTTTTATGAAGTTTTGGTAACCAGTATAGCGTAGGAAGCTTGTCTTGGCCTTCGGTAACACACACAGCAAACTTGGTGGCTGAATGACAAATATGATTATCTACTATAACTCTCTCTTCAGCTAAAGGCTGAAGTTCATAGGCCATAGTACCACCAAGCTCCTGCTTAAGCGTGTTAACATAGTGGAGCCGTCACACAACGACGACGTTGTTAGCGGCCTTGTCTGCAGGGGCCAAAACAAACTTCTTATGAAATTCTTGAATACCTAGCTTAAGATGACGTAAAGACGTCTTAGGCTTAGGAGGTAATAAGTTAGTATTTTGAGAATAGAAAGAAATGCGTTTATTCACTTGTTTTAAAATGCTTAGTTTCCAGTCCTTAAGGGCTTTATGCTCAACATACTCTCGCTTACACCATCGATTACCAAATTCATTCAAGGAAGCAGCGATTTCATCTCTACATTTACTGAAATCAATTTTAGAAGGAAACCGATATTTCGGTCCTTTAGAAATTATATTCCTTATCCTAGAATCAGGAATAATTTTCAAATTGCCAGTAATTACATGACCAGCAGCAGGATAGCAATACACTGAGTTTTTACAATCACATGAATCAGGAGTATTAGTATCAACCAGTGCTTCAGCTGAAGTGCACGACCAGCCGGATGCTTTTAGCTTTATGAGTGTTACCATATATGGGTATGGCGGCCATTTTGGTCATGTGACCTGGACCTAAAACGGTTCCCCCAATAAATGCGTCTTATCGTAAGGAGCAAAAATATATCTTATACTTTAGTACTGTATTCTGAATCGTTTGCAGGATAAAATGCATTCGCACTTTTCCAATACAAAAGCATATGTGTCAAAGTTTGACCTAGGCACAAAGAAGGTCAAAGTCAACCCAGGGTCACCATTTTAGCAATTTATGATGGGCCTACGTCCCATATGTTATTTATCAAGTTTCGTGGAAATCTGCCCAGTGGTTCTGGAGAATACTATTTTTGAAGGGTTTTACCATATATGGCTTGGCGGCCATTTTTTGTCATGTGACCTGGACCCATGAGCAAATTTTGGTTTCCCCCATCCCATAGAGGCTCCATATGAAATTTAATTTCAATCGGCCCAACGGTTTCCGAGGAGAAGCAGTTCGAAAATTTTCACATTTTTCGCCTCGGCGAGGCTATACTAAATGGAATGTAATATTTCGCAAGTTCATTGGTTAGATCTCACTGATATCTATCGGTATGCCAAAAATTGTTTAAATATTCCAAGCGGTTAAGTCACTATCACCAATTTTCACAAACGGGTTACGGACGGACAGACAGACAGACCATATATGGCTTGGCGGCCATTTTGGTCATGTGACC
Organism: Lucinisca nassula; assembly: GCA_963580285.1. Classification (NCBI taxonomy): domain Eukaryota; kingdom Metazoa; phylum Mollusca; class Bivalvia; order Lucinida; family Lucinidae; genus Lucinisca; species Lucinisca nassula. The sequence goes on along the minus strand of OY757010.1, from coordinate 147,377,120 downwards.
TGGACCCCATGAGCAAATTTTGGTTTTCCCCATCCCATAGAGGCTCCATATGAAATTTGACTTCAATCGGCCCAACGGTTTCCGAGGAGAAGCAGTTCGCAAATTTTCACATTTTTCGCCTCGGCGAGCCTATACTAAATGGAATGTAATATTTCGCAAGTTCATTGGTTAGATCTCATTGATATCTATCGGTATGCCAAAAATTGTTTAAATATTCCAAGCGGTTAAGCCACTATCACCAATTTTCACAAACGGGTTACGGACGGACAGACAGACAGACCATATATGGCTTGGCGGCCATTTTGGTCATGTGACCTGGACCCATGAGCAAATTTTGGTTTCCCACATCCCATAGAGGCTCCATATGAAATTTGACTTCAATCGGCCCAACGGTTTCCGAGGAGAAGCAGTTCGAAAATTTTCACATTTTTCGCCTCGGCGAGGCTATACTAAATGGAATGTTATATTTCGCAAGTTCATTGGTTAGATCTCATTGATATCTATCGGTATGCCAAAAATTGTTTAAATATTCCAAGCGGTTAAGTCACTATCACCAATTTTCACAAACGGGTTACGGACGGACAGACAGAATGACAGACTGACAGACTGACAGAATGACAGAATGACAGAATGACAGACTGACAGAATGACACGGTGATTTTAGGGCACTTAGAAAATCAACCGACTTCAGTCGGTCGCTTTTTCTGCGGGTCGTGCAATATCAAGAACTGAAACAGGTTTATTAAAATTAAAAATAATGGATCTAACAGGTTTGTTATATTTATAGCAAATTATAGGTGTTTCAGTATTTTGAAAATAAGCAGGAATGGAAGAAAGCACAGAGCTCTCGCGGAAGATAATGGGCAAATCTATAAAATCCATACCCTTATTAATGAAGGATATTTTGAAGAAATGGCGTTTATGATTAATTTCAGAATCAGTGTAAGGACGGAGAGTATGCTGATAGCCTCTAGTTAAGAGAGCCGCATCATATAACTGATTAGAACTATCGTAGAATTTATTCGCCTCGGTGTCCAGAAGACGTAAAACAGAAACGGGTCAAGTCTGTCTACTTACGATTTTTCCACTCTTTACACTACACTTCCTCATAATCTTATAAAAGAAAAGCTTAATGATTTAATTGAATGGGCTTTTCACAGAGAAGATTCTCTCTTTCTTGCATGTAATGTCAGAAATGCATTTTTCACTTCTAAAGAGCATAAGAATTATACACTTTGGTCATGTCAGAAAGTGTGTGATGCCCTCACCTTTCTACTTGACAATATTTATATTAGATTCGGTACTAAGTTATTTAGACAAATTGTGGGCATTCCGATGGGTACGAATTGCGCTCCTCTTGTGGTTGATCTATTCTTGTATTGTTATGAAAGAGACTTCATGTTGTCGCTTTCCATTGATAACCAATCTGAAATTATTGAAGCTTTTAGCTCCACTTCTAGATATTTAGATGATTTATTAAATATTGATAATACCTATTTCGATGATTTGATCAGTCAGATTTACCCCCCAGAACTTCAGTTAAATAAAGCAAATTCTTCTGATACCGAGGCCCCATTTTTGGATTTACATCTAGCTATTGTAGATGGGTTTGTTTCATGTAAAATTTATGATAAACGCGATGACTTTGATTTTGAGATTGTAAATTTTCCTTTTTTGGATGGTGATGTTCCTCGTGCGCCATCCTATGGCGTTTATATTTCGCAATTAATTCGATTTGCTTGAGTGTGTAGTCATGTAACTGACTTCAACAGTCGTAATAAGTTATTAACGGCTAAACTTCTTAATCAGGTATTCTAGACAGGTTTTTAATTATTTGGACCCCATTTTGATTTATATCAGTCTTTGAATCGACTGCATATTCGAAATTCGCAAAATTACAGTACGTTTCCTCTGGCTTTCGTTGCCGGATCATTACAGAGTCACTGATGAGGCTTTATTAGCCGAAACTACGTAGTATGACCCATCTTCTTTCTTATGAATATTTTCATTGCTCTTAAGGGAACTCATTTTAGATTTTTATTATCGGTACCATAAACTACGCAAAGCCTTTTCAAAATTTTATAGACGCCATTCTGATTTAATTTCAAAATTCAATATTGGACTTAAATCTCTTCTGCAACAAGGTCTATCGGAACCCGAATTTTATGGTGACTTAGCATATAAATTCAGAAAAATATATAACCGCAATGACTTTAGCACCCAATTTCGTAAAATCATTCTTCGATATAAAAAGATTGGGTACAGCATGGATATTATACGACAGACTGCATGCATGGTAGTTAACCCAATCACGGTTGGCGACTTTGCTTCCCACTTTAATTGCACGCCGGTGGGTCAGGCCTCAGATTCTATGACGGTACCAACGTAAAGGCTTATTGAGAATTAGAGAGATCTAAATAAAGGTAATGTTGGTTGGTGCCTGATGCTCTGTCTCTGGTCGGGCCCATCGGAGTCTTACTGTTGGTTTTCTTCATCTCAAGCATTTCAGTGGTTTCTTGCTGTCGAGTCCTCACCGTTGTCTCACCTCTGTGGTTCTTTGATTATTTGTGTTCACGGAGATGTTGCACTGATGAGTTAGGAAGCCTTCATGCGGACTGAACAAATTGTTTGTCTAAATCGCGGCGGAAGTAAGGGCGAGGATTGTGGCCACGTAAAATCGATTTAAGCCCCTCAGTGGAAATCTTTCCACTGACCGTTCCAAGGCGGTTCTTCTGTGGCGATTTATTTATGTTGTTGTTTGTTACTTACTGTGTGTATCACTTGTGTCTTTTAATTTTGGATGGCCATATGGCCATTTTGTGGGAAAGTAACTGTCCTTATGGCCTTCCTTTGTTTACGTTTCCATTGTGGTCTGGTAGCTTAATGTTTGTATTTCTTTCCCTTGGGTGTCTTTGATGGGGGGAGTAAGTTAATTGTATCGATTCCTGATCTTTGTTTTACTTCTACTTAACATCTAAAAATGATCGAGAACCAAACATTCTATTGAAATCCCAAAAACTGTTTTTTTTTCCAGGGAAATTTTCAAAATAATGTTTCAAGCCAAAAATCGACCCAAAAGTGTCTTCAGTCGTTTTAGCATCTTCAGCTGTGTCTTAAATACTGATAAAAACAAAAACCGCCATCAGAAATGCCATACTTTTCGCTCACTTCCGGTGGTTTGGTCCAATATTTAAAGGTCGATAACATTTCAACCATTGTGAAAATTTTCATTTTGTAAACAACATTCCCAGCGTTAGTTGATGTTTAATAACTGGTAAAAATGGGAATCACATTCGCGGCACAAAATGTTTCACTCAATGGAAACTTGAACAGCAAGATTTGGACCCTTGCTTTGAACCTGTGGCTTTATCCGTTAAATCGTAGCTATCATTAAACATTTCATTCGATAAATCAGACATGCCACTTGTGATAATTTATATAATTGGAATTCAGATTTCATTACGATGTTCTGCCAGTGACAACTTAAAAAAATGACTGTATAGTTTCTATTTACGGTGAGTATATTTTGTATACGCATGTTTTCGTAATAACGCTTCTTCTAGAGGAAAGAACACTCGTTTGTAATCACGGGAACAATTCCGTGAAATGAACACCCCCACTAAATTCCACTTATATATAGCAAAATTCCACCAATTCTTTTAGGAACCAAAAACTGATATTTTTTGGAACCTGTGCCCTGGAAAAAGGTCAATGTCAACAACATCTTTGCTAGGCTGCAACGATCAATTGAACAAAATTCGACCAAAATTCATCGATTCGGCTAGATAAGCTAATATTGACATTTTGGGGAGGGTCGGGGATTTGAAAATAAGTTCAAGGTCACCAAGTTTGTGCAAATTTTATCAATTCGTTCATGAGACAGTGTGCAGATAAGCCACGATTTAATTACAGCTTTTGAAGACCAGTACCCTTGAAAAAGAGGTCAATATCACCAAAATCTAATCATATCGTTGGTAAGTTCTGATAATATATTGAACGACGTTTGACCAAGTTCATCAACAGAATGCAGGTACGCCGTGTTTGTCCCGAAATCGACAATTGGTGGGATGTGCCATTGAAGATAAGGTCAAGACCATCAAAACTGAAAGACTGTTTTCCTCCATTCTGGCAATGTAACCATGCAAATTTGGTCAGAATCTATCTATGAGCTCAGGAGATGTAGTGTTTCGCTGATGCCAACGCTGACGCAAATGGGATCGGCACCATAAAAGTATTCTCCTATCATTGGTTGGGCAGATGTAATCACCTGAGTTAAATTCACATGAGGCGAGGTCTCCAGATACTCGCTTGAGGCGAAGTCCATCATATTAACAATTCCGTGTAGAGAATACCCCTCTAAACCCCACTTTATACAGAGAAATTTTGGGTTTACAGGGGTATACAACATTTTCTTTATTCCTGCGCCAATACACCAGTTGTGGGTACTCGTTAGAACCGCCTCATTGGTTAGAACCGCCTCAATGAGGCGGTTCTAACGAGCACCCACATCTTATGTTTGAAGAATAAATATGAAAATATTACAAATTTTCATCAGAAAAGAAGCCATTTTTTTAGATGTGAAAAAAATGCAATAATTATCGTAATGTCTCTAGAGAACCCACCCGAGGCGACGTTTCTACTGAACTCAACTTAAGCCTCACCTCTTACATGAGACAAAGTCCGTAAAGAATCACCGGAGTTGCCCACCTCAGGCGAATCTCCAGTTTACTTGTGGAGGAGAAGTATCCAGGGAACTGAAATGACGCGAAGTCTGCAGGGACCTCACATGAGGCGAAGTTCACTGGGACCTCACCTGAGCGAGGGCTATGAAATTAGTGTATGTTTGAACTGAGGTTTATCTTTTACGCCAACACTATCTAGGTCATTTTGGAGACGTCGCTTCCAGGTTTGTCGGGGCTTTTACCTGACATTGAGATGCAATGATATCTCAAGGCCCTGTCGCAATATGAAACCAATAGGCCTTATAAGCACTGGCGAGCCCAACCCGCACCACTTTGACTGAAGAGGCGGAGTCCTTCTAAGCGGTTGTGCGGTCAGTTTCAGCTCTGCGTAGCCTAATCTATTTCGCGATTAACGTCCCAATGGACGGTGTATGGAACTCAGATAAGGGGAAGTCTGGATGGAACTTATGTGAGACGAGTGTATCTAGGGAACACACATGGAGAGTTCTGTGCGGCATTTATTCATTTACCTTTCAAGATAATTTCACTTATTCCGAGCCCATCGTTAGTCAAAGGTTTGCGAAAACAGAGGTAGCCGGAGGAAAACCAGCTGACCTTCCGTTTCAAAACTTGACGTCTGACATAAGACCTGAGCGAGGCTCGAATCCACAGCGGTGAGAGACCTAATGATCAAAAGGCGGTGGAGAAACCCACTAGGTCAGCAGGCAAAATCTCCAGGGTACTCACTTGGTATGAAGTCTCTAGTGACCTCAGATAAGCGAGGTCTGTATGGTACTGTTATTGTGCGAGGTCCCAAAAGCTCATCTGAGACACAGAAGCACCGAAACTCGCGCGAGTGGAAGTTTCCATGGAACTTACCTGAACAAAATCTCAAGGTTACTCGTCTAGATTAAAAGGTTTTCAGAAGACTCACATAAGGCAAAGTTTCTAAATAACTCATTTAAGGCAAATACCCCAGGGAACTCGGCTAAGGAGCTCACCTGAGGCGAATCTTAAGGTTACTCTCCTCACTCAGGGGACTGACATTAAGAAACGTCTGAAGAGAACTCACCCGAGGCAAAATCTCTAGTACATTTTTACCATGGAACTCACCTGATGTGACAAAAATGAGCCTGGGTTGCTTTTAGTTTCAGTTATGCTGACTCAGCATTAACCCTTCGCTGGTGAATGAAATAGTATACAGTCGAACTTCGATGGCTCGAACACCTTTGGGACCATGAAAATCTGTTCGAGACAGGGGTAGTTCGAGCCACTGAGGGCTAATGCCAGGAGGCATAACGACATACTTTTGGATATCTTTTCGGTGCTCTATAATGAAAATGTATGCTGTGTTTAATGAGGCGATTCTAATGAGTACACCCAGCTAAAATTTGCAAGATAAAAGACGAAAATCTCCTAAATTATCCCCCATTATTTCTTATGTAGAGGAATTTCCTAGGGACTCAAAAAGGGGTCGACTCAGCCATGGTATACGAGCCATCGGTGTTCGAGCCATCGAAGTTCTACTGTAGTCTATATTTACGAAACAAATCCACATTCTATCATGCAATAAACCCCTGTACTGTACCCAGTTGTACATGTATTCAAAGATTGCAAGACTCGGAGGAACATGAAGTCTCTGGTATTGCCCCTTCTAAGTGTTTTAATTAAGAAGACCAGTTTATGAAAAAAATGTTGCATACAAAGTAAGGGTTTCTCGGTCAGTTGTAAGTAAATTGATAAATGGCGTTATAGTTTGATGTATGTAGCTCGTATGATCTACTTATTAAACAATATACGCCCTTGACTTCACATATAACATCGAAACCAATATTTGATACACAGCAATAAATAAAGCTCCCTATTTGTCGAATAATTGCCTATAAGATTCCTCAGTTTGGATATACATTGTGTTTTCCGTTTTGCTAGTTACGCCTTTTATTAAAGATAAATGTAACGTTTAGAACATCCCAGCGTGTAACTCGCCTTATAAAACAGTGGTCGCAGTGTCGATTCCGGCTTTTTCAGACTTTCGGATGAGTCTTTAAACCGGAGTCCCGTCTCAGTATGACCTTAGCTGTTGGTGAAACGTAAAACTCAAACACTCACTAACAGCATGAGCTCAACATATGAAATCATTTGTGTCTTCCACGTAGATAGATAGCTGCACGCGGTTGTGAAATGTATTTGTTTTTGTTGGCCTCTTACCAAAATCGAGAAGATAAAAGGGGATGGGAATTCAGGAGAATTCGGGCAAGCGAATGCAGGCCGATATCATAAAGAAATATTACTCCTCTCTCTTTTGCAAGACAGGCGTTGTCCAGCTGCATGGATAGATACACGCACCGTCACCTTTACGCAGCCGAAATGTGTAAAGATTTTGTGCGTGCGGGTGTGTATGTTGGGGGAGGGATCGCTATGTAAGAACACAGCCCGGTGTTAACACTTGGCTACAGAGAAACTCACCTGAAAGCGTTTGTTTTCTGTTTTTTTTTTTCGGTTTAACTTAAACTGAGTATGAAATTAGCAGGTATAAATCCTGCTTAAAGAATAGATTGTTGATTGTAGTAGCATCAAATTCAGCTGGTATTTTAATCAGATGTTACATATGTACCATTTAATTTGTGACTTATTTTCTTTCATCGCAGCATGAAGAAACCCTGTGGAAGTAATCTATATATTAATTTATTCTATGAACATGATGAAGAATACAAGAAAATTCCATTAAATAGGGTTTATCTCGATATTATTATCCTGATGATAAACGTGTAATAGAAAGGTGTGCTCCTCATCACGAAAACACGCCTATATAATTTTACCCACTTAAACCCCACTTTTGTAAGGTATAATTCGGGTTTGCAGGAGTGTGTTTAGTTTTTCTTATTTCTGCTGGGAAACATACATTGTGCGTACTCGTTAGAACCGCCTCGTCGAGCTGCCCCCAACATAACAATGAAAAATATCAGAATTTTGTTTTCATTAGAAAAGTTTCTTTTTTGAGTGTGGTAAAATTTTCAATATATTTAACGGAGTGGCTATTGATAGTCGACTGGGAATAGCCAAAATACGTTATAATGACTATTGCCAATCGACTGTCTATAGCCATTTTAACGTACATGTATTTTGGCTGTTGCCAGTCGACTGGTAAATGGCTAATTTAACGTAACCTTGCTATTGCCAGTCGACTGTCACCAAGGATTTTAACATGTTTGGCTACTACCTGTCACTATGAGCCTACTTTTGCAAGTCTAACGCAGACGTAAGTTAATGCTTCGTTTAAACTATGGAAAATATGCTGATGGTTTTGAAAAAAAAACAGCTCTGGCAAAGGCAATACTCGCTTGTTTTCAGCACATATATACATGTATATGTATTAGATATCGTACTGTTAACATTTCGACCACCGTCGGGCCTGTTAAGCTACCGACGCTTTAAACAACAGGACCCTTGTGTTTTTTTGTGAATCATTTACTGCCCAGCTAGCACATATAGATTGTCGATACTCATTAACTCATTGCATGCGGCAAACCACCAAAGGGGTACCTTGGAAAACAGTGCAGACCCAGATCAGACGCCGCAGTACGCGGCGTCTGATCAGGGCCTGCACTATTTGCTAACAGAATTGTCTGTCAAACATAGCATAAAAACGATAAAAATATGCCTGACAACCCTTTTAAGACAAATGGACCTGTCCAACATATTGCCATGGAAGATCCTACTAGAATACAATGGGTCAAAATGATATAACTGAAGATAGAATGCACTGTGTCATACAAATGTGTTATTGTAATCGCGTCTTTCACAGCAGGAGAAATAAGAATTCCGTCTGTAGCATATCGCCTATATATAGCTCGAAAAAACAACAACAAACAAACACCAACATGTTTTAACAGCTTCACATGCAGATCTCTAACACCATGTACTTTGTATGTAATGTATTTAAATGCAAAACTGATCGCTGAGCTATCTTTTCAGAAGCGTAGTTATTGGTGTTTCAACTTACCTGGCATCAAATTTGTCTTACTCATAATTTTTAAAATGTCAATGTTTGCTGGAATTTCTAAATTTATGAGTAGCACATATACCATTTTTTCTGATCTGAACAGAAAATTAAAAAATGCATTTTTGGTTTTGCATTTGGATAAGGATTACGAATGTCAATCCGAACAATTGTATCGGTTAGAGTTAGAAAATAAATATACTTGATACAGTGAAATTGTTGTAATTCAGAGATACAGATTCAAATAAGCCATTTGACTTTCTTCTGGATCCCGTTTGTATAATACTTATGCCTTTAATATATAAGTAGCTGATGTATGAAATATACAAAGAAATAGTTTAAACCAAATTGAATCTGAACTGCTTTCAGCATGAAATTGTGCAGTCTCCCTGTCCTTCATCATAGCGTGGTTTATATGTTCTTGTCCTTTGGGGTCATTGATTGCATTGTGGAATTTTGAAAATATTTGAGGGTTACTGATTGGCCGAAACTAGCTATATTATAATCTGGCCCAGAAAACATGTACATCCAATACTTTTCTTTTTTTTTTTTCTTCTTTGCATTGTGAGAGAAAGGTCGGGGCCATCCTTAAATGCGAGTGTGTGGTGTATTCCTTGCTTCCAAAGGATAAGCATTTTCTAGAACATATTTGTAGCACTTCGTCTCACCAAAAAGTTATCAATACCAGTTATCAATCAATCATGTCTGTTACATAACTAACAGCTCAGGGAGAATTTATGAACAGTGAAAGTCGATACGAGTTCTGATAGAAAAGATATGGCAAAACAAAATAAATTCGTATTCCATTTTTTCCATTTACTTATGTAATCCATCTTCGGCTTACTCTTTAATATCCGGAAAACCATATCAATGTATGACATCAACGGATTGAGGGATTTCTTCATTTTATAGTTTGATTGGAGCAAAGATACCGTTTTCTCAGAAGACTGAAACCCATTACACACAGAATAATGCTAGAATCCCTAATGAGCAGGAAGTATTCTCAAATGGGCCACGACATGAGAAATATAAACTATCAGTTACCGCCTATATATGTTGCATTGTAGCACATTGACCTGATACGAGTTGCATAAGGCGAGCGCTACAGAGCGCTTCGTAGCGCTACGCTATGCAACGGTACGTTACGAAAAAGCGCTTCGTAGCGCTACGTGGCCTTCCCGGAGCTGCCTTTCCGAAAGCGCTTTATTGAAACAGACCGTTGCCTAGGAATATTAGGCTAACAAAGATGGCGGTTGTTTACGGATTCAAGCTTGAGGATGGGGTGTTTTTCAACTGCGAACTGTTGGAAGATGAAAGGCAGATGCTTTCTGGTGGTAAATTGAAAAATGGTTCAGACACACTTGTTAAATGATATATTTTAATTCCTAATGCGGGAATAAAATCGAACACAAGAAGAAAACAACAACAACAAAACCTTAAAGTGTCGAAGCAGACGACAGATTAAAAAGAACGATAACTACTTTTCTGTGACTATTGTTATAGTAAGACTTTTATTTTGAACGGACGAGATGAAATTCCGGGTTTTACTATACATGCTCTCTATCTATGTACTTCCCACTGGTACAATACCCCCCCCCCCTTCCACACAATTGCCCTCATAATGTTTATATTATGCTATCTTAGGCTGACCATTTGCAGCAAATAAGCCGTTAATATGTTCATGGCATAGTGTCTGCTTAGTGCAGTTGCTAGTGCAAAATGGCAACTTTTCAGGAGAGACAAAAAAAAAACTGTGTTATTAAAAAATGGCTAAGAAAACCATATGTTACACTGATTTCTTAACTTCATAGTTTTCTTTCATTTGTGTACAAGGTTGACTGTTGAATAAATGGCATTTGACAAGAAATGTTAAGCATTTAAAGGTTGATACACTATTTCTGTACTGGATGTTTTTGGTGCAAAACAGACTAAGTGCATTCAGTGCTGAAACAGTGTAAGTTTTTATCCCTTTTCCTCAACGAGTTTAATAAATTTAAAAATACACGAGCATGAATGCAAGATTCTATTTATCATATGACATTATAACACATATTATATATGAATTACTTAAAAATGTCAATTTTCCGACATTAGTAAACGCGATGTCGTTAAGGACGCTGTACATGTAATGTTACGGGCGTATCTAACTATTTTGCATATTTAATCCACTAGTGGATTACGGAATCTATTACATGACGTTATTACACTCTCAGACGCAACGTCATATGATAAAAATCTTATATTCTATATCTACATTCCATTATAAACTGGGACTTCCATAGATGGTAAAATGTGGATCTAAATGAAAAAAAAGTGTGTTGTTTACTTGTCATTGCCTGCCTGCATTGGTTGCATTGGCAACTTTATGTTTCCACAAACTTATAATCGGAAAAGAGGGACTGTGTTAATGCAGGTATTTTGACAAGAGTTTAACACAAATGTTTCTGGATTACATGTTATTTATTTGTAGCTATTTTACACTTGTTAATATTTACTGCTGTTTGTTGGAAAATAGCTCTTGCGCTAATGTTATTTGTTACATATATAAATGACACACAACAAATTCTTGTATCTTGTTTTTGGTCTGATCCTTGATCATCACTGATGTTCTTATTCATATTAATTTTTTCATTTTTGGGGGAACTGTTTCGTCCCTGCCAAGGGTACTCATCAGGTGGCTGCTATGGCTACCACGACAGTTCTTATTATCTCCTTGTTTCATTCACTTTTTCTGCTGGGGTGGGTGTGTGGAAGGGTAGTTGTTTTGTCCCTGCCAAGGGTACTCTATCAGGTGGCTTCTATGGAGAACACGGCAGTTTCTATTTTCTATTTTTAATATGATTTGTTTTTCTGTCATTTTTTTCCTCATCCCTGCCAAGGGTAATAATCAGGGGTTGCTTTATTGGCTACCATACCAGTTTTTATTTCATCCTTTTGTAATTTAATTATCCCCCTGTTTTTCGAAGAAAAAGTGGGGATATTGTTATCGCCTCCATCTGTCAGTCTGTCTGTCTCCTCCTAAACCGTTGATCAGAATCCAACCAATTCTGGGGTGTGTGTTGCTTACACGAGTGGTTCGCCCAATGACACATTTAATTTTGCCCCCCCCCCCTACCCCCGCCCTCAGGGCCATGGAGAGGGGTCAAAAGGCCAAATATCATAATTCAATTACAATGTCAACTTTATCAAATTTTTGCAACCAAACTTTGCTGAAGTAATTATTAATGAAATATGTAAAACATATTGAACAGGACTTTGGCTGTGACCCCTGGGTCATGCCCCATGGGGTCACCCTTTGGGGTCGGGGGGGGGGGGGGGTCAAAATTTAAGTTTTTCAGAATATAGTCATGTTGGATATCAAATCGAAGGGAATGATTAGTAGAATACAATAAAAGTAAAATTTTGACACTGGAGTCAGACTGGGGCCCTTTGAGAGGGATCAAAAGGACAAAATTAGTTTTTGTTAACATATTCATGTGGCATATCAAATTGAAGGGTATGATTTAATAGTAGAATAAAATAGAAGTAAAATTTTGACACTAGGGACAGATTAGGGACAAGAGGAAGGGGATTTTGGTGCTTAGTCCCTGCGGAGAAAATGTGGGGATTTGCGATTTGGGATCGACCGCATTCTAATTTAATTTTTCTTTCATCTTTTTTGTGGGGAGTTGGGGGGCAACTGTTTCGTCCCAGCCAAGGGTACTCATCAGGTGGCTTCTATGGCTACCACGACAGTTTTTACTTTTTTCCTTATTTTATTATCATCTTTTTCTTTCTGCTTCAAACTGCTTTGCTTGTCTTTCGGTAGAGTGCATCATGTCCAAGAGCCTTTTAAGCAAATTATTGAATATGCAATGTCATGAGAAAATCCTCATTTTTGTTGCTCACAACAAAGAAAGTCTGACATCAATTATTCTCAAAATACAGAATTTCAAGACTCTTATCAGATTTATCTAAGAAAATCGACAAGTATAAATATTTCAGACATGAATTTCATTTTTTCTGAGGTTCATGCAGTTAGGGACCGCAGTGGGTCATGTGCAAAGTTAATCAGCCCCTATGGGGATCATGTAAACTTTGCTATCGACCCACTGCAGTTCATAACTCCATGAACCCCAGAAAAATTTAAATCAATACTTATATTTACATTCATTCCTTCTCACAATTTGTCAAAAAATTAGCCTGTTAAAAATAGGCATAAACTATGATGGTACTAGGAAGTTCAAGATATAAAATCATCAAGATAGCTTAACCACAGGTCACCTATATTAATTCTGGTTTCAAAGGTTGGGTCATACCAACTCATAATACAAAGCATCTTGTTCATATATTCATAATCAATGGTCTTGAAAATATTATTGACAAAAATACTGACCATGAAATATAGTTAACTGTGACTATATTTACAAAAAAAAAAAACAAAAAAAAAAAAACAGATAATTAACAGGCAATTGTCATACAAACAGTGGGATGGCGCCAATGACGTCATAATGTTAGCAACGTCCAACCAGATTTGTGAGAACCATGGTGTATTTTGATGTCATTAACGTCATGTGATGTTGCATGAGGCGATGCAGTTCATCAAAGTATGAACGCATTTGGCTTCTACATTTTTATTAATGCTTGGTATCAGAAATGTAAAAAAATGGATATATATCGCCATTTCAAAAGCATTTCAGTCTATGAGCAAGTGTATACCTCAAATGTTCCTCTCGACATCCGAAAGTGGTCCCTGAACTGTCTATCAGTATACCTTTGTACAACCAAATCAACATAGCCATCCACATGAGCTTCAGGATCCCTCTGCTCTTCACAGGCAAAGCCTGTCAACAACATGGTGTTCGTTGAGAGTAATTTTCTGGTCTCCTGAAATGTAAGAAAACAAAGAAGGCTCGGCGCAAAACTAGACTATTATCATTAAAGTCAATTTTTTGTCCAAATTAGTTTTTTTCATGAATTCTGGAAATTGTGCTCTACAGACTCCATAAACAGTTACCAGTGATATTATTTGAGAAGTGGAGTACATGTGGTTTCATCCCCATAAGATCCTTAAATAGTTCATAACTGTTTAGACCTATCCTGCTGAATGAGTTAATTTGGCCACACCCATTGCTGACTATCAGCCCGTCAAACTGTGAGTGATCAAAGTACTTGATATATTGTAAATATTCATTCAAATCACAAATTTCATTACAGTGCAGATCCTGATCTGACTCTACACTGCAAAGGTAGGTGTTATCATGTTAAAACTAGAGCAAGTCGATGGTGCACCATCTCAAATACCCGCTTTTTCTAAGTTTTACCTTTAATGTGACCCCATAACCCTAGGGGGTCAGACCTAGGGGTCAGATCATAATTTGGAATTGTAACTCCAATGGTTCAGAAGATATGACCATGCCCTGCTGTTTGACCTTTGACCTTGGAGGCCAAGGTCACACTCAAAGGGGCCCAGTACACCCTACATTTAAAGGACAATCCAATAGCCCAGTTTCAGAAGTGTAACTCAAACGGTTAAGAAGATATGACCATGTCCTACTCTTTGACCTTGAGTGTCAAAGTCACACTCAAAAGGAAATTCCAAGGACCATCCAATAACCAAGTTTCAGGAGTGGTACTCCAATGGTTTAGAAGATATGAACATGTCCTAGTTTTTGACCTTTGACCTTGAGGTCAAGGTCAGACTCAAAGGGGCTCAGTACATCCTACATTTCAAGGAACACCCAATGACCAAGTTTCAGAAGTGTAACTCGAACAGTTAAGAAGATATGACCATGTCCTACTTTTTAACCTTTGACCTTGGGGTCAAGGTCAGATTCAAAGGGGCTCAGTTCATCCTACATCCCAAGGAACATCCAATAATCAAGTTTCAGAAGTGTAACTCCATCGGTTTAGAAGATATGACCATGTCCTACTTTTTGACCTTTGACCTTGGGTTCCAGGTCACACTCAAAGGGGCTCAGTACACTCCAACGGTCTTTTTTCTTCTTCTTCTGCCTTTTACGCTTGTCATGTGTACATCTGCGTACAGGTAGCTACGCCCTTGGCAGTGATATTAATGTCATTGTCGAAATTAGATTACTGGCGAAACATGACTAGTGCACAAAAAGTCGTTTGTAGCTGTTGAAAAAATAAATAATTGTGTGTGCGTGTGTGTTTGTATCTGCAGTATTGTCAGTACTACTAACCTGAAGCCAGCTGCCAGGCCCTGCGTCGCTGCATTCTTCCAAAACGGTTAATGATATTATTTTTTTTTGGCTTTCGCTAATTTCGCTGGCGGCAGCCATTTTGAAAGCGCTCTCACGAAACGGATCGTTGCATAGACCACACGAATTGCTACAAAGCGCTACAACAAAGCGCTCGCCTTATGCAACTCTCACCTGATAAAGATATTCTACCTCAGGACAAGTGACCTTTATCACGTCAACGTGACATTGCACTTTTTTAATGAAGCGGGCTATTGGAAAAACTGGCAAAATGTTATTATCACTGGAAAAGAAAGAAAAAAAAAATGTCATAGAAAAGGTTGCGGTCAGCTGATACTGAATATATGGACTGCCGGAATGTTTGGACGCACTGAGGATCATTGAAAACTGATCGTAAAATGCTAATTTAAGAGTGTACAATGGGATAAACTGATAAATAGAATACCTGATTCGTGTCATTTGATGTCAAGTTTATCAGGCTCGGCTTCGAGAACGCATGTAAAATCGCTCGGCAAGCCTCGCGATTCTACAAGCGTTCTCGAAGCCTTGCCTGATAAACTTGATATCAAAAGACACTCATCTGGTTTTCTCTATAATACCAGTTTCGGGTCTTTTGATATCAAGTTTATCAGGCAAGGCTTCGATGACGCTTGTAGAATCGCGAGGCTTGCCGAGAGATTCTACAAACGTTCTCAAATCCGAGCCAGATAAACATTATATCAAATGACACGAACTTGGTATTCTTTTTGTCACTTGTACACTTAAACGGGCAATTAATGATCAGTTATTTATCGTTCCTCCAAACATTCCGGCGAGCAACAATCCATAAATATATTTAGTATCAGCTGACCGTAATTGTTCCTATGGTATGTTTTTTTTTTGTATTTGTTTTCAATTTTTTTCAGTAATAATTACATTGTATGCCAATTTTCTAGTAGCTCGGTTCATTCATAAAAGTGCAATGTCACCTTGACCTGATACTGCTCTTTTTCATGAGATAGCATGTCTTTACCAGCTCATGGTGTTACAATCCATTTGATATAAGGGGTAACTGATAATACATGAAAACATGTTTTTTTTTGTCATTTGCAACGACAATGATGCAGATTAGCCTGCGCGACCTGTGCATCCGTGCATTCTTATCTGTACCTTTATGCTCCCTCGTGGGATTGTACCATGTGTGTTACCTGGTGACGACATCACATGCACAAGTCCGTGTGACGAACATCCCGTAAACCCCACTTTATATAGAGAAAATTGAGCCTTTAAGGGTATACATTATTTCTGCTCCCAGACTCAGGCTATTGTTATTCGTTAGAATCGCCTAAATGAGACACGGATATGTTATCAAAGCGTAGGCTCAAATGCAAAAAATGTACACTTTTTTTTATTTAGTACACAAATTTACTAAAAACCTTAAAATGTTGATTTCAGTATTTATTCCTTCGAAATTCGATAATTTTACAAAACACAGAGCGGAACGAGAAAGAATGGACTACTTTCTTGTGAACAACAACAAGAAAGACCAATTGATTAGAACAAGACACCAATAACATTTATATAATGACCATTTTTGCTTTGAATTTTGACTGATCTAGAAACACTCATCACTGAGTCAAAGCCATGACCCATGTTGGATAATTGTTATCCATTAAATTATCTGTGTCCGATTAAAGTTACGCGACAAAATATATAGAAGTTAATAGGGAACATTTTTCTCCGACATAAAATTTAGCATTAATACGCTAGATAGCGAAAATATGGTTAAATATTTTAAAAATTCAATATTTTACCGTTAATCTGAATATAATTATATATATATATCTTTAAATTAAGAGTGGCCATATTAAGAATAAAAATAGGACCCTATGTCTAATGCACTTCAATAGTAAACACCGTCTATCATCTACACCGGAAATAGAATCCCGGTGAATCGATAAAAATGACTGAAGGATAAGGGGTGCCTCTTGAAAATGGATATTTTTACTGCTTGTACGTTTTAGTTTTAGAATACTGTTATCAATATCAGTAGTGGACATAATTTGCTGCTGCTGTGAGAAGTGTTTTGATTATTAAACACACGATCGTGCAATTACAGACCGAATGTTCGATAGCTGGTACCACGAACTGAATGGATTTTGACAAGTTCCTTGTTTTTTTTTTTTAATGTTTATGCCTTTCGACTGAAGGTTTTCCACTTAATCAGATAGAACAATGATCAAAAAATAATTTGCAAAAGAAACTCGCCTCAAACTGTACTTTCAACACAACTATTTGCCAAAACGTAAATTTACCTGTTGTACGGCGAATAGTAGCTTGGTGTACGGCTTATAGCAAATTATTGTAACAGAAAGTGTACGGCGAATAGTTCCATGTTTATAGCTGATAACATTTTAAAAGTAACTCGACCGTTCCTACGGTGCTTCTCATACATCCATGAGGATTGTACTGCTCTGTATATTTGATGAAACGTCTTGTCAAAGTTGAGTGTTATATTTTGTCAAACATGCTGCTTATGGGTAACGAAATGTAAACAATGGTCGTCATGAACTGGGGCTAAATCAAGGGACTCACCTGTCACAACATCTTTATCCAGTGTCATCAGAATTTTAAGACCATATTTTGCCACATAAGCGTTATTTTGTGTTAAAAAGAAGTGCGCATTATCAAAACACGCCAGCTCAAATATAGACGTGTGGAATATGTTCTATAAAAGGGTTATCCTTTGGAAGCAAGTAATACACCACATACAGTGAAACTTCGATGACTCGAACACCGGTGTCTCATTAACCATGGTTGATTCGAACTCATTCTTGAGTCCCTAGAAAAAACTTTCCATAGGGCCTGATAAAACATTGTTAGGGATAACTTCGAACAAATGTTGTTGTGAAAAGATATGTTGCGTGTACTCATTAGAATCGCCTACACACAGCATACCTTAATTTAATATAAGCGTTATGCCTCCTGACATAACCCTGTTAATAACCCTCAGAGCCTCGAACTACTACTGTCTCGAACACATTTTCACCACATTTTTGGAAAGTTGTGACTCCCCCCCCCCCCCCCCACAATAAAAGAAAAAAACATAGCGATTTGGAACGGTCAACAATAAGTTTTAGGGGGCTTAAGTTATTTTAACGACATCCAAACCATTACTTTTATTTTACTTGATGATGGGGTATAAAACAGCCCACACACGAGTACTGGTAAACAGCTAATCGGCTGTAAGCCTGCCCAGGAAAAGTGGTGTGAGTCTGAACGTTCATGCATATCACCATATAGAGGATATTTGATTTTTTCAGTGTAAGATCGAATTTTATTTCATCGAATGAACACCAAAACTGTTATTTTCACGAGTGTTCATGAGTGAAATAAAATTTGATCTTGCACTGAAAAAATCAAAATTTCTGTTTCTTACATGCTTCAAAGGGCAATATTTAACGTCTTTAATGGTGGCGCTCATATTCGGAGAAAATTATCTTTGTTCCTGTTCGTTTCGCGTCAATTTAGTGGTGTCCATCGTGTTTAGTGGGTATACTAGTGGGTGTAAACTGAAAGTTTGCACCTGAGAAATGGCCTGGGATGGTATTATTATGAATGATTAATGAAATAATTGAGAGAGTAGTTTTCCAAAGAAGTTGCTGGCAAGTCTAACGTCGCGCGACAAAAGACGTGACGTCAGCGTCATAAATGACGTCAGTAACTTCCCCGTCACACATGAACGGGCTATGCGTCAATTAGAACACATTTCAGTATTGTTCAGTTATCTGACAAAGATAAAATTGAAATTAGAGTTAGATTTGAAGAAAAAAGTAGTCCCAAACAGTGAAAAATAAAAAATCGTATTTTCACTGTTTGAAACAGTGAAAATATCGATTTATATTTCACTGATAAATCTCTATCATTCATTGAAAAGCATGTAAGAAATTGGTTTCATTCGGCGGCAGGGGCTAAGATATCATTTCATCTCATTGTCGGGTAAAAGTCCCACAAAATTGGAAGCAACGTCTCCAAAATGACCCATATAGTGTTGACGGGTCGTTAGACTCGAGTCAAATTCAATCAAACAAACAAACACCTATCAGCTTCACATGACTCACATAGTCTAGCCAATTGAGGTATGCCTAGGCAATTGGTATATGTCATTCAACACAAGTAAATTGGACAATGTTTAGCACAACACAAGGAATAAAGCAGTAGAAATGAGTATACTTTAGTAGAATTTTTTTTTTCTTTTTTTTTTATTTGTTTGTTTGAATTGAGGTTTAACGTCCCCATCAATACTATTTAGGTAATTTCGGAGACTTTGCCTCCAATTTTGTGAGACTTTTACATACAGAGCCGCCGGACAAATCAAAGGAATTTACATGTAGGGAAGGTCAGATTCGCGACATTTTGCCTGGACAGACTTTGACACTCTAAGCGGTTTACCAGTAGTCATGCGGTCGATTTGGAAGTTTGATTTTTGATTGATTGATTTGAGGTTTAACGTCCCCGTCGACACTGTAAAGATCATTTTGGAGACGTTGCTTCCAATTTTGTGGGACTTTTACCCGACATTGAGATGAAATGACATCTCAAGCCCTGCCGCCCAATGAAACCAATAGGGTTTATAAGCATGGACGGGCCGACTCGCATCACTTTACCTGGGCAGGCTTAGATCCTATTAGCAGTTTACTAGTACTCGTGTGCGGGTCGGTTTCAGCTCGGCGTGGAAGCATCATGCAGCCCATATACTTCTTCAAGCCCCGATGGGCGGGGACCGATCTGCATGGAAGTATCATGCAGTGTAATAGCTCAGCGGTTAATGCGTTTGCCTCTGATTTTAGGGGTCTGCGGTTCGATTTGCTGCAGCGGTAATAAAGTTGCGGTGTCCAAACATGCTACACTGGTATCATTTGCCGGGATAAATGCCCCAAAATGCACCGTCTATCGGATCGGGACGTTAACTGGATCCCCCTACCCCCGTGCAGGGAGAATCATCCCTTATGCAAGTTAGAGATCTTTACGTCATTACATGACGAGTTTAAACAACAGTTTATTAGTTAACTAACTATACAATCATAACGTGTACTCAACTAATATAACATTGTTTAAACTAATCGTGTAATGTAATCACAATGATGGTGAGCTCTCAGATCCATTACCTGCGACAAATGGAGTCAAGCATGGCTGTGTGCTAGCCTAGACACTGTTCAGCATGATGTTCGCTGCCATGCTCACAGATGTTTTCCAGGAGGGTGACAACGCCATACCGATTAGGTTTCGCTTTGATGGGAAGCTTTTCAATCTCGTGAGGCTGCAAGCCAAATCCAAGGTGCAAACAGAGGTGCTAGAGGAGTTCGTCATTGGAGATGACATGGCACAAGGTGCATAATTACTGTGTAGGTTTTCATCCTGCAGATCTGGGGTATGCGTAATGTACACCTGACAGTAATGGCCAATTATGTCCGATCGCAGTAGTGGTTTTAGGGGTACTCAACGGCCCAGTCAACACTATTTAGGTCATTTTACCGAACAGTTTACCTAGCCACCCTTCTCCTGTGCAGGCTTATACGTAAGCGGTTATACTCTTCTTGAATCAGCGGAAGGGAGAAAATGAAGGAGATAATGACCGAAGAAAAGATTTCATGATCAATTTCCTCCACAACAGTGTTGCTGTTGGATAGATAGATAGATAGATAGATAGATAGATAGATAGATAGATAGATAGATAGATAGATAGATAGATAGATAGATAGATTGATAGAATCTCCATGATCCGTTGGTCGGGGCAAGCATATATACCCTTAAAGTTGGGTAAAAAACGGAAATGGTCCATCATTGGCATTTAACAGTTAAGAATACAGGGGTAGCCATATCTATTCGCCGTACCCTTTTTTTGGCTATATTCCGTACAGCTACCTGGTTGTAAACAGCTAAACGCCGTACACATGGATTTTTGGTTTTTAATAAATACGCTTAGTGTATGATAAAATCATGACCAGAGAAACTTTTCAGATACTATCCATTATAAACAGAAACAGGTGAAAGAAAGTTTAAGCGGAAATAAATCAAGAAATTATGAAATCTGTAACCTATTTTCGAAAATGCTGGTCTTCACCCAGTACCAAGCATCGTTAAACTTGTGTTTCTGACTTTAAATCGATACATACAGCATAGAAAAATGCATAAAATCTTGCAGAAATCCCTCTGTTATTTCAAGGAAATAAATTTACACTTCGCGGGCAGAAAATAGATAAGAAATAAAGGCTAGACTCACCGTGTTCCATGCCTACTTTCGGTTTCAATCGATTCACCGGGATTCTATTTCCGGTGTAGATGATAGACGGTGGTAAATTAGCAAAAATACGCGACAGTATCTGATTTTGAACTACAGTAATTGAAACATTCATTATGCAGTGAAAAATGTGACTGAATATCTAAGTAGCAAAATGATTTTTCTTTCCTCCAATGTTAAATTTGAGAAAATCAAATAAAACAAATGGGGTCATTTTGAGGCTGTTTTAATATTTTCGGAATTTTCGGAGCTGGAAAAAACTGCCAGTTGATTTGACATGAGGCATGATGATCCTAATTGTCCCATATGAAAAGCAATGTAACCTCACATGCAGAAGAGAGGGACACATACTCGTAGAGGTACAGACCGTTAATATCTCATTGTCTATTAACACTTGATTTGAGTACTGTCGCAATTGTTTGAATTTCGCTTAATGTTCTTACTTGCGGAAATGTATTTTAAATACTTTACTGCTACACTACTTTAACCCATTGCATGCGGGACATCCCTGAAGGGTTACCTTGGCAAACAGTGCAGACCCAGATCAGACGCCGCTGAACGCGGCGTCTGATCTGGGCCTGCACTATTTGCTTAGAGTTTTCCGCCCAAAATAGAAAAAAAAAGAAAATAGGCCTCCCACCCCTTATATGACAAATGGACTTGTCCAACATATAGCAATTTAAGTTTCCACTAGTATACAATGGATTAATGGGACTCATTTCTCAATGGAATGCAGATACAAAACCGATGGTGATGTTAACTGCATCATTCTCTGTAGGAGAGGCCGTTATTAGATTTTAATGAAGGCATTCCTACCTATTACTCTTTCATGCCGACTTCAATCAAAGTTATGAAAGGGTTACAGCCGTGCCTGATTAGAACGGTATATCTTTTGATAAAAACTCTCTAAGCAAAGCGGGAGAAGATTTGGGATAATGTCTTCACATTAATCAAAGCTACAATTTACAAACGTCTCCTTCTTATCAAATTGTCTCACACGAAATTTTGTCAGAATCGTTTACTTTAGTGTTAAAGATTCTCCCCCTTTTCCAGCAACGGTTTGCATAAAACGTTGACATTTCAAACACAGCATCATGTTAAGAAGCCCGTGACTGAACCTCACTCTGTTTATATATAGGGATTTACAGTGGTATACATTATTTTGCATATTTCTACTCTAAGGCATAGGTTGTGGGTACTCATGAGCACCCGCGACCTTTGTCTTGTGTGTAAATGAGAAAACTATCGCAGATTTTCAGCAGAAAAATGGCCGTTTTGGAGAATTGAAATAGTGTACCATATCGCACGGATGTAAATATGAACAATATTTGACCGAGGTATAATGTGGGTAAGACAGTATGGGCTCTATTGCAAGATATTTTATGAGTATGGATTCAATAGTTATCATATGACGTCGCGTCTGAGAATGTAAAAACGTAATGTATTAAATTCGGTAATGTACAAGTGGAGTGTACTTTAAAGGAGCTCGGCGAAGCCTCGCATTTTATTCATTTTCCTCAACACGTTTAACATGATGACACTCATGCATTACAATAATTTGTCGGTGCAACACATAGAGGATCTTACACGAGTGCTCATGTATTATTGAATTTATTAAACGAGTTGAGGAAAAGGGATAAAATGCGAGGCTTCGCCGAGCATTTTATCCCTTTTCCTCAACGAGTTCAATAAATTCAATAATACATGAGCACGAATGCAAGATTCTATTTATCATATGACATTTAAAACGCCTCTTATTCACGATTGTTTTACAAAAATATCAATATTCCGCCGTTAGTAAACGCGACGTGGTTAAGGACGTCGTACATGTAACGTAACGGAACGTATCTAGCTAATTTGCATATTTAATCCACTAGTGGATTATCGAAAATAATACATGACGTTATTACATTCTCAGACGCGACGTCATATGATAAAATGCATTCTTTAATATCTCCAAAACGGTTTATTTTCTGATAAAATTGGTGCTAATTAGAACCGCCTCATTGAGGCAAGTAGCTGATATTCAAATAATTAAAATAGTGCAACTCTTGCTATTTGTTTCTGTTTTGTAATGAAACATACTCCACAATGGCAGGGCTTTTTATTCTACTTTTTTAAATACTTTAATATCTTTAAGTATCGAGAGCTCCTATTTAACAAACTTTTTAGAAAAGACTTGCAGCAAATAAGGCCAATTCTAACGATTCCGAATCCCATTTTGAATCCATTTCTTTTACAACATCTACACTGCATCAGATACTAATTCTTAACATTTTACTCTATGCAAAGATAGGTATTTGGGTGTTATTGCATCAGATACATTCTAAAACGATCATCCACCAACGTAGCGAGTTCGCAGGATCGATCCCGGGTTCTCCGGACTTTCGGATGAGTCTTTAAACCTAGGTCCCGTCTCCATATGACCTTAGCTGTTGGTGGGACATAAACCTCAAACACTCACTCACTCACCAACGTAGCGGTATAGTTCTGCGGAAGATAACATACGGGATAACTGAAACAGAAACGGTCACACAGGAAAGGCCATCTGGTTAACAAGTCTGTAGAATAAACACCAAAACATCGTGTGAGCTATCTACATGTTGCCTGGTCAAAAGTATGGTTCTTGAATTTCATTATTGTGTGTGTTCAATGTAACAAGAAACACACCTATTCAAATGCATGTATAGTGAAAATTTTGCAACCCAAAATCAAAATTTTCCGATAAAAATCGGATATATTTCTAATTAATGCTCGAAGCCAAGAGCTCATCACACGTGACATAAGTTCCTTGTCGAAACAAAGATTGTGGGTATTGGAAAGAAGCGCCTCGGAGAGAGGGCGGGGCGGCCCTAAAGAATACTCAAAAACTATGTGTCTGAGCAGAAATACGAAAAACAATGTTTACCCCTGTAAATAGCAGTTTTAAAATGAAAAGTAGGATTTGAGTGTTGGGGTGGGGTGGGGGGAGGGTGGCTGAAATTGTGAAGACTGGTTTTCGTTATGTCAGCCGAAGGAAGTCTCTGTAAGAACAGAACAGAACAGAACTTTATTTAACTAACTGCTTCTCAGGCCACTCACAGGTGGCGTAAGAGAATGAATTTGTACAAACGTTTATACATTTTCACATACATGCACTAGCAGATGACAAAATAACGAAAGCATCACGAAAACACGCCTATATAATTTTGGCCAAATTACGCCCGCTTTTATACAGTAGAACTGGGGTTAACAGTGGTATACATTGTTTTTTTCATATTTCCGCTCAAACACACAAGCCGCGGGCACCCGTTAAAACCGCCTCGCCGAGGCGATTCTAACAAGCATCCACAACCCTTGCCCAGGGCAGAAATAAGAAACAACTATCAGAATCTTTCATGTGAAAATCTTCACTATTCGTGGTAAGATTTTCTATATATTTGAATAGGTGTGTGTTTCATGATCGAATTGCAGTCAATTCGAAAGGTATTGGTAACTGTTAGAGTTTGAGACATTCGTCATAATAAGTTCTGCTAATTAGGATAATTTTATGGGTTGTTTAACATTTTTGGATGTTAACAATTACTTAAAATTTATAATATTAGGTCCCCTATAGAAATAAGGTTTCAGACACTCTTTTCTGTCAAACTTAAAATACTCACATACGAAAAGATAATGAAACTCATTCCCAATATCATTTGTTTTGCATATGTGACATTTTCTCTCTGCTAGAGGGGTATTTTCCCAGCGGTCAAACTGACCGCTGGGAAAATACCCCTCTAGCAGAGAGAAAATGGGAAGCGATGATTATTGAATCGAAACTTTAAAAGCTTAATTTAGAACAGTGTAACTTGAGAATTAAACTGCACTTTATATTGCGAGATGTGGAGTGCCAGACGCTAAGCATTTCTCAAAACATAGTTGATAAGCTGTGGATTCATGTACAGCTTAGAAATGAGCCCCGCCAAGCGAATTTGGGTCTTCGAGCATTCCGTCTTGACGAATTTAAACTGCGCATGCCCAGCCATTCAGACGGGCCAGTGATATGGTTTTCTGTCTGAAGGTTCCTCTTGACTCACTGCTTGTATGAGCGAGCAGCGAAGGTTCTGGCGAGACTGCGCGGATGCGCAGGCTCGCCTGAACCTTCGCTGCTCGCATAGACGATAAGTACCAAAATCGCTTGACGGGGCCCAAATATCTCATGACGGCTGCATTAACATGCACCGCAAAATACATACAGCCAAAATAAATGAATAGAACCAATTTCACACCATGAAAACTTAATCAAAAGGGGTAGTTCGAGCCACAGAGAGTTTGTTTGTTTGATTTGAGGATTTACGTCGCCGTCAACACTTCTTAGGTCATTTTGGTGACGTCGTTTCACATTTTGTGGGACTTTTACCCGACATCGAGATGAAATGGCATCTCAATCCTTGTCGCACAATGTAGCCAATAGGGTTTATATGGATGGGTGGCCCGGCTCATACTACTTAGCCTGCGCAAGCTTAGACATATGCGGTTTACGAGTACTTATGGGCGACCGGTTTCAGCTCTGCGTGAAAGCACCATGCTGCCCATCTATTTCTCTATGCCCCCGATTTTCGAGTGCCAACCGCATCACCAGTAACACTTCTTATTCTGATACATGTGTCGTATACTCATTAGAAATGAGTGAATTACTTACAATGCTACAGGTCCGTGGAATAAATATGCAAAGGACTCGTATCCTTTATAGAAAGCTTGATGTAAGAAATAGATCAGCTCTAGCTCTGATTTGTTAGTCCCAATAAATCACTGGCTGGAGCTAATCTTTTTCGATTCTAACGCGCTGAAAATCGGCATTAATGTTGTTGTTTCATTCAAACTTCCAAAACATTTCGCCATTGTTAAAATAAATCCCGCAAAACATATTTGACTGTAATACATGCATTTATGTCCTGATGCGAGAAAGTGACGTTACACCGTCTTAAGTCAAGGGATCTACGACTAGTGTCACAAATTGCCAGACTTTAATGACGTCACTCTTCACTCCCATGATTAGTTGCATAATAATTCACAATTCCTTTCCATTGTCTATGTAGGAGCGCTGTGTTAGAATATTGGTTTTCAATCACGTGAGTGCTCAAGGCAGCCCATGTAGCTTTATTGTAAACTACACGTCATATAGGGACAAGTGAATTTCCCAACAGATGCATTTCTTTCTAAAAACATAGTTGTTTAGGTTGAAGGTACCTATTAAAAACGTCTTAGCATGCACCACAAAAATACACACTGCCTTGAACAAGTTTGGCTACTTAAAAACATTTTTGACAGGGTGGGGTTGTTCAAGTTTTTTCGAGAGAACATATGAAAAGCCTCCCTTACTTATTCAATTAATTATGTTTATATCTGGAGCTAAAGTTCTCGGGACTTAAGAGCGAAGTTGAACTGGCAAAGGTTCATTGCGATAACACATCTTTGTTATATAGAGCATTCTTTCATTTATCTAAAAGGTTATTTTTTCGAGCCATCAGCGTTCGAACCGTTGACATTTCATTATATTTATAGCATAAATAAAAATACACATATCATAATTTTAAAATGCTTTTTATAGAGCCATAGAGTAATGCAAGTTTTCTAATTACTCCTGAATAGAGTTTTCTAAACGCGTATACCATTGAGGGGTTTTCCGAGCTTTTATGCCAAATTCCCAAAGAAACTGACAAAGTTAAGTGCATTATGTATCAATTTGTTAGATATGTTCTGTGAAGAGCTTATCCTTTGAAAGCAATGAAATCACAACATGGAGTGTACAAGTTTCTATAGACTGGTGCATAATTCATGATTACACTTTGTTTTCGTGTGTGTGTGTGGGGGGGGGGGGAGCGGGGTTGGACGTGTGGGCGTGTATTGATGGTAATGTTGGTTTCTTGAAACCAGTTTTTCTGTACGGAAGTAAGGGCGAGGATTGTGGCCACTCATGTGGAAATCTTTCCACTTACCGTTCCAAGGCGCTTCTTATGTGGCGGTTTATTGTTGTTTGTTACTTACTGTGTGTATCACTTGTGTCTTTTTATTTTGGAAGGCCATATGGCCATTTTGTGGGAAAGTAACTGTCCTTATGGCCTTCCTTTGTTTAGGTTTCCATTATGGTTTGGTCGCTTTATGTTTGTGTTTCTTTCCCTTTGGTGTCTTTGATGGGTAGAGTAAGTTAATTGTATCGATTCCTGGTCTTTGTTTTACTTCTACTTTTTACCCATTATCGCGAGATTGGGTTGCTTATATTTTTGTTTGCTTATAGATTCGATCACACTCTTCATTGTGTTTTATCTACATGTGCTTTGTCACAGGCACATGGCATTTAAGCAACGACACACCAATGTTGAGGCAACTAGATGATGTTGCATTATCAATGGTGATAATAGTGCGATGTTTCTTATATAGGAACGACCAAGTTTGGCGATACATCTGACAACTTTGAACAGGTTCGAACACATCAAGTGAACAAGTCCGCGAAATTAATACCCCCTAAACCCCACTTTATATAGAGAAAACTGGGGTTTACGGGGAAAACATGATTTTCCTTATTTCTGCTCCAAGGCATAGGTTGTGGGTACTCGTTTGAATCGCCTCAATGAGTATAAATAAGAAAATATCATGATTTTCATCAGCAAAGTAGGCATTTTCGAGGTGTTAAAAAAATGCACTATGTTTCACGGCTGTGTTATCGTAATGAGGTAAAATTATGATACAGTACCTTCATATTTCGCTCAAATTAGATAAACGATTGTCTCAAGTCAATTAGTAAAAGGGCTTCAAACGCACAAAACTGCAAGGAAACGTCGAATACTAATCGTTAACAGTACTTATTCAATGTTGGACTTAAATCTCTTCTGTAACAAGGTCTATCGGAACCCGAATTTTATGGTGACTTAGTATATAAACTCAGAAAAATATACAAACGCAATTACTTCAGCACCCAATTTCGTAAAATTATTCTTCGTACAATATAAATGTTATACGACAGACGCATGGTAGTTAACCCAATCACGGTTGACAACTTTGCTACCCTTTTTAATTGCACGCCTCAGATTCTATGACGGTTCCAGTGTACTAGTACAATGGCTAACTGAAAATAAGAGTTTCTAATTTTATGTAATAATGGCTGGTGCCTGATGCTCTGATTCGGGCCCATCGGAGTCGAACTGTTTGTTCTCTTTTGCACCAGCATTTCAGTGGTTTCTTGCTGTCGAGTTTCATCTCTGTGGTTCTTTGATTTTTGTGTTCACGGAGACGTTGCACTGGTGAGTTAGGAGGCCTTCATGCGGACTGAACAAATTATTTGTCTTAATCGCGACGGAAGTAAGGGCGAGGACTGTGGCCGCTTAAAATCGATTTAAGCACCCCCCCCACCCCAATGGAATTCGTTTCACTGACCGTTCCAACTGAGTGAGTGTTCGAGTTTTACGTCCCACCAACAGCGTAGGTCATACGGAGACGGTACCTCGATTTAAAGACTCATCCGAAAGACTCGAGAAGCCCGGGATCGATCCTGCGATCCCTGGTTTACAAGGCGAGTAGCGTAACCACTACACCACGGAGGCTTCTATTGACCGTTCCAAGTAGGTTCTTCTGTCACGGTTTATTTTTGTTTTGGTTTGCCTTTGAGTGTGTGTATCGCTTATAGTATTTTGTTATGGATAGTCAATTGGTCATTTTGTGGGAGAGTAACTATCCTTTTGGCTTTTCGCTATTGATGTTTCCATTTGGGTCTAGTTGTTTCATGTTTGTGCGTCTTTCCCTTTGGTGTTTCTGATGGGAGCTGTGGGTTAATTGTATCGATTCCTGACCATTGCTTCTCTTCTATATTTCATTACCCGTCATTTCCCTTCCACAGAAGTTAAGAAAATCTACAATTACGTCAACCAAACCGAACCTATCCATAAATTCGTTCATCGGACATTTGGGCTTATTCAAATATTCGTTTTGATAGATTGCCAAATGCAATATCAAACGAAAATGACCAAGGGTGTAGTAAACGCTAATTAAGATCGACAGTGATTACAGATATTATAGGATGATCATAAAACAGTGTGATTGAACGCACGTATAGTTT
The DNA here is from genome assembly GCA_963580285.1 of Lucinisca nassula. NCBI lineage: Eukaryota > Metazoa > Mollusca > Bivalvia > Lucinida > Lucinidae > Lucinisca > Lucinisca nassula. The sequence goes on along the minus strand of OY757010.1, from coordinate 147,347,881 downwards.
GTTAAACTGCCTTCATGGATTGTGAATCATCGATACTTAACACTCATTTCTGCCCAAACATCACAGTGGAAAAGTTGTATAGCATCACGTGAACAGGTCCGTGAAAAGAAGACCCCTTAAACCCCTATTTATATAGAGAAAACTAGGGTTTACAGGGGTATATATTATTTTCCTTATTTCTGCTCCAAGATATAGGTTGTGTGTACTCGTTAGAACCGCTCAATGAGGCGGTTCTAACGAGCACCCGCAACCTATGTTTGCAGTATAAATAAGAAAAATGACGCGGATTTTCATCTGAAAAGTAGCCATTTTGGAGATGTGAAAAATGCACTATGTCGCAAAGGTGTGTTGTCGTAATGCACGAATCGCTCGCCAATGCCTCCGCGATACCCTGGGAATATTCTGGTTATTGTACAATATTGCAGAAAATTGCCGATAAAGAAATATTGGACCGCAGCCTAGCTGATGATGTAAAGAGACGTTGTATTTATAGGGGTATACATCATTTCCTAATTTGTGCCCCGAAACAGATCATGGTACTTGTAGAAAACACCTTAAAGGGGCGATGCAAATAAATACGCACAACATAAACTTTTTTAAGATAAGATTGGAGTTCCTAAATGGATATACGGAGCTTTTGGAAGAATTTTCCAGAAACACCAGAATGACTTCGACTTAATGATTGTTAACCATCCATCGATGCTGAAATCAGTGAAGTGTTTGAACGCTAGCACGCTGCCTGTCTGTCTCGTAAACAGTGCAATGATAACCCTTATAAATCCCAATTTTATAGGGAAAAGTAAGGTGTAAAAAAGATCAGAATAAATTTGTTAATTTTGCTCAAAACATGTATTGTAGACACTCTATAGAACTGCTTTTGTGAGACAAATTATGTTTGGAGCTGAAGTAAGGATACAATAAAACACTTCCCATAAAATGCTAATTAGTTCTACAGGTGTTAAATTGCTATTGTAGCACATGTGTGTAATATCATAACGCTAGGTCTATGCAATATCAGACTATATTTCACAGCTCAAGTAATTGCACGTTGCAGAAAAATGCAATATATTTTATTGTTATTCGTCGCAATATTATATGAATTCCGCACGAGAAAACCTGTCTTCGAGATAGACACAAGCCAGCCTGCTCAGCTACTCAGACTGGCAAGATTCAGGGCATTTTTATATTCATCACGAAAACACGCTGATATAATTATGACACCCTCGCATCCCACTTTTATATGGTAAAACTGGGGTTTACAGGGGTAACCTTATTCATCATATTTCTATTCTAATAAATAGATTGTTGGTACTCGTAAGAACCGCCCCGACGAGGCGGTTCTAACGAGTACCCACAATCCATGACATGTGAAGAAATAAGAAAAATATTTCAAATTTTCATCTTAAAATTTTCTGCCTTTTTTCAGCATTAAAGATTACAATGTATTTGTTACCCATCGGGGCTTGAAGAACTATATGGGCTGCATGATGCTTCCACACAGAGCTTAAACCGACCCGCATACGAGTACTTGTAAACCGCTTATAGGATCTAAGCCTGCCCAGGCAAAGTGTAACAAGTCGGCCCGTCCATGCTTATAAACCCTATTAGTTTCATTGGGCGACAGGGCTTGAGATGTCATTTCATCTCAATGTCGGGTAAAAGTCCCACAAAATTTTTTGGAAGCAACGTCTCCAAAATGACCTTTACAGTGTTGACGGGGACGTTAAACCACAAATCAAACAAAACAAAACAAATACAATGTATTTGTATAAGCGTGCTTTCATAATGGAATCTTGAGGAACAGTGAGAATAATCTGCAGATGACATTAAAGCGGGTTTTTTTACCCCTTTTATAGAACATTTCTCAATACGTGGCTCATATTATAGCTATCATTTTGCTCGCTGTAACGGCCCTTTCAAACGATACAAACGTGTACCCACTGCATATGTTGTGGATTCCATGATAATTCAAACCGAACGGTATTTCTATAAACCCTTTATGTAAAGAAGATAGTTCGGGTATGTTTCATGCAAATTCAAACTGAACTTTTCTCCTTAAATACAAGTAAAGCCAATTCGTTAAAATCGGTCAAATGGAAGAAAAAGAGAGTATTTCGACACAATTACTTGAGGTAAAGAGACGGAAGAGTGACATTAAAAGCAATTTCAGACATCGATTTGTCTAACTGCTAAATAAAATCAGCGATAGTTATGTATGGATTAGACACATGTCGAGATTCAATTCATTTCTGTTTATATTTGTAGGAGTAGGTATGTAGGAAGTAAAAATTATTTCAGAACTATAATCAACAATAACTTGCAAGCCCAAGTCACTGTTCATTAGACGACATATGTAGAGGTTTAAAATTATAATAAAATCAGCGGAAGAATATGCATCAGAGAGACAAGCGAAACTAATTTCTGGAATAATGTTTCCAGACCCGATGATCAAAATAGAAGTGAAGGCACTGATAAGGAATCTATACTGTTACCTTTACACCATCCAACCAAGACACCAAATGGAAAGAAGCAAAAAAAAAAAAAAAAAAAACAAAAAAACAAAGCAACGGTAGGATATCTAACCCTTTGTATACTAGTGGACTCTGAAATGGACAGTTCCTGCAATCTCCCGAATACATGATCCGGTGATGACTGAAAAATAGAAGTGAAGGCAATGATCTGGAATCGACAAAATTACCCCCCCCCCCCATCTCCCATCAAATACATCAAAGGGACAGAAACACAAACATTAAACTACCAGACCCCAACGGAAACACCAGTAGCGGAAAGCCAAAAATATTACTTTCCCACAAAATGGCAAATTGGCTATCCAAAACAAAAATATATGAGCGATACACATGTTCAGAGACAAACAATGACAAGAATAAACCGCTACAAAAGAGCTGCCTTGGCAGGTCATTGAAAAGTATTGTACTGTGTGTGTGTGTGTGTGTGTGTGTGTGTGTGTGTGTGTGTGGTGGGTTTGGGGTGCTTAAATAGATTTTACGCGACCGAAATCCTCGCCCTTTGTTCCGTCGTGATTTTGACAAATGATTTGTTCAGTCCGCGTGGAGGCCCTACATCATAGTGTAGATTATATTTTCTTGTCCTTTGGGATCATTGATTCCATTGTGGAATTTTGAAAACATCTGAGGGTCACTGATGAGGCCTAATTGGCCGAAACTAGCTAGTCTGGCCCAGAAAACATATACACTCCATATTTTTCAGTTCTGTGGTGTATTCCTTGCTTCCAAAGGATAACCCTTTTATAGAACATATTCATATCTCATTAGTGAAGAATCTATGAGACTACAAACAACAAACAACCACAGAGAAGAAACTAAGGTGAGGGTTCCACAGCAAGAAATATCTGAAATGCTGGAACAGAAGAAAACCAGCAGTTAGATTCCGATGGGTCCGACAATAGGCAGAGCATCAGGTACCAACCAACATTACATAAAATTGAATTTTAATTCTAAGTAATCCTTTACCCTGGAACCGCCATAGTATCGGAGGCCTGACCCAATGGCGTGCAATTAAGGAGAGAAGCAAAGTTATCAGCCGTGATTAGGTTAAATACCATGGATGCGGTATGTCGTATAACATTTGTACCCAATCCTTTTAATCCTTTTTATATCGATGTGTGATTTTACGAAATTGGGCATTGAAGTCATCACAAGTATATATCTTTTCTCAATTAATATACTAAGTCACCCTAAAAGTCGGGTTCCGATAGACCCTTGTTGCAGAATAGATTTAAGTCAAACATTGAATTTTGAAACTTAATATGAATGACGTCTATAAAGCTTAAAACAAGGCTTTGCGTAGGTAATGATACAGATAAGGCGTAACCCTGATTAAGAGTTTTAGCAGCTAACAATTTATTACGAGTGTTGCAGTCAGGTACAGGAACAGACACTCTTGCAAATCGAATTAATTGAGAAATATAAGCGCCATAGGATACCGTACGAGGAACATCACCATCTAAGAAAGGAACATAAAGTTTGCATGATACATTTTGCAGGAAACATACCGATCTACTGGACCGAATGGAAACTTAGCATTCTGAAATTAGTGAACAAACGGATTTCTTTTTATTCGCAAAATACGAGCTTATTACCGCCTAAACCTAAGACGTCTTTACGTAACCTTAAACAAGGTATTCAAGAATTTCATATGAAAAGTAGAAGTAAAACAAAGATCAGGAATCAATACAATTAACTTACTCCACCCATCAAAGACACCAAAGTTTGTTTTGGCTCTAGCTGATAAGGCCGCTAACAATGTGGTCATTGTTTGACGGCTTCACTATGTTAGCACTCTTCAGCAAGAACTTGGTGGTACTAAGGCCTATGAACTTCAGCCTTTAGCTGTAGAGAAGACTTTAGTTGATGACCACATTTGCCATTCAGCCACCAAGTTTGCTGTCTGTGCTACAGAAGGCCAAGACAAGATTCCTACGTTATATTGGTTACCTAAACCGCCTCATAATCTTATAAAAGAAAAACTTAATGATTTAATTGAATGGATATTTCATAGGGAAGACTCCCTCTGTCTTGCATGTAATGTAAGAAATGTTGTTTTTTTTCACATCTGAATAGCATAAAAATTATACTTTATGGCCATATCAGAAAGTGTGTGAAGCTCTCACCTTTCTACCTGACAATATTTACATAAGATTTGGTACTATGTTACTTAGACAAATTGTGGGTATTCCGATGGGTACTAAATGCGCACCACTTGTGGCAGATCCGTTTTTATTTTGTTATGAGAGAGACCTCATGATGTCCCTTTCTGCGTAAAACCAGTCTGAAATCATTGAAGCTTTTAGCTCCACTTCTAGATATTTGGAAGTGTTATTAAATATTGATAATACCTATTTTGATGGTTTTTAATTATTTGGACCCCATTTTGATTTATATCAGTCTTTGAATCGACTGCCTATTCGAAATTCACAAAATTGCAGTATGTTTCCTCTGGCTTTCGTTGTCGGATCATTACAGGTTTACTGATGAGGCTTTATTAGCCGAAACTACGTAGTATGACCCATCTTCTTTCTTATGAATGTTTTCATTGTTCTTAAAGGAACTCATTTTTTATTTTTATTTGCCTTCACTGCAGCTGGTGTTGTGCCGTGTGGCGGCCGTAAAACGTCTCCCCGTACATCAACCATAGTGCAGTTTATATTTTACTTTTGGTCCTTTGAGATCAGCGTGAATAGTCTGAGAAATCAGAAATAAATTATTGGTTTAGACTCATATTCTAGACAGGTTTTTAATTATTTGGACCCCATTTTGATTTATATCAGTCTTTGAATCGACTGCCTATTCGAAATTCACAAAATCGCAGTATGTTTCCTCTGGCTTTCGTTGTCGGATCATTACAGGGTCACTGATGAGTCTTTATTAGCCGAAACTACGTAGTATGACCCATCTTCTTTCTTATGAATGTTTTCATTGCTCTTAAAGGAACTCATTTTTGATTTTTATTTGATAAGTCAAATTTACCCCACATAACTTCAGTTAAATTTATGATAAACGCGATGATTTTGATTTTGAGATTGTAAATTTTCCTTTTGTGGATGGTGATGTTTCTCGTGCGCCATCCTATGGCGTTTATATTTCGCAACTTATACGATTTGCCAGAGTGTGTAGTCATGTAACTGACTTTAACATTCGTAATAAATTGTTAAAGACACATGTTTTCCTTATATAAAAGGGGTGGCCTGTCTAATGATCTCAAATAAACATTTCCTTTGGACCATAGTGCACATCAACGGCTTATCTTATCTAAGTGATTATGAGCAGATTTCTTGTTTAATAGGGGGCTCAATAAGGGTACTTGAGTGATAGTATAATTTACTGAGATTGTTTCCAACAACATATTGTTTAAATAACTTCTTTTTTATTTTAAAATAAAGTAAAGAAAAACACTGATATCCATTGTTTCCTTTACTCAAAAGTGCAAAGAAGTAAACAAACAAGGTAAATGAATTGATTAACCTCAAAATTTAATCAATCAATTTACCTTTATTTATTTATATGTACTTATTTTTTTATTTATTTATTTGTTGAAAGTATGTGATACACAAATCATATAATGTCAAAAACATTAGTATTTTATAGTTTCAGTCAAGATGGTACTATAAAATGTTCCTTGTTTTAGACACAATCATATCAGAAAAGAGAAAAAAGAAAGATTTTTTTTTAAGATTTTATTTTTCACCTTTTCAAGTTTAAAACTAAAATAACAAACACAATTGAATTTATTTTTCTTATTTATATTGCAAACATAGGTTGTGAGTGCTCGTTAGAGCCGCCTCATTGAGGCGGTTCAAACGAGTACCCACAACCTATTACTCGATGAGACGATTCTAACGAGCACCCGCAACCTATGACTTTGAGCAGAAGTAAGGAAAATAATGTATACCCCCTTAAACCCCCATTTTCTCTACAGAAAGTGGGGTTGAGGGGATGTTCCTTTTTCCTCAAAAACATATATTTTGTGTCCTCGTTAGAACCGCCTCATGGAAGCAGTTCTAACGAGCAGTCACACTGTAAATACAAATTATGGGTACTCGTCTGAACCGCTTTGCCGATGTGGTTCTAATGAGTACCCACAATATATGTTTAGAACAGAAATAATAAAGTTATCAGGATTTTATCTGAAAAAAAAATCACTTTTGGTGGAAAAAAAATACCTATATATTTGAATTGGCATTTTCTGTAATGATTATAAATAATGGCTACTAAATATAAAATCGGAAAAAAGTGCTGTTGTTTCTTCCATGCAAATCAAATTAAGGACTTAGGTGTAAATGAATAGATGTCATTTGTCAAAGTCAAATACCTAGGTAATTTATTACCCTCTCTTGGTCCCCTACCTGTATGACAGCCTGAATACCCCAAGTGTATTTCATCTCAATGCTGGATTCTTTAATAAACGGTCATTAGGATGTTATGTAATCGAAAAATGTGTCTTTAACGGCTTAATTTCTTAATCAGGGTTAAGGGCTAGTGGAAATCTTCCACTGACCGTTCCAAGGCGGCTCTTCTGTGGCGATTTATTTATGTTGTTGTTTTTTACTTACTGTGTGTATCACTTGTGTCTTTTAATTTTGGATGGCCACATGGTCATTTTGTTGGAAAGTAACTGTCCTTATGGCCTCCCTTTGTTTGGGTTTCCATTATGGTCTGGTCGCTTAATGTTTGTAATTCTTTCCCTTTGGTGTCTTTTATGGATGGAGTAAGTTAATTGTATCAATTCCTGATCTTTGTTTTACTTCTACTTAACGGTACCATAAACTACGCAAAGCCTTTTCCAAAGTTTTATAGACGTCATTCTGATTTAAATTCAATATTGGATTTAAATCTCTTCTGCAACAAGGTCTGTCGGAACCCGAAATTTTATGATGACTTAGTATATAAATTCAGAAAAAAAAATATAACCACAATGACTTCAGCACCCAATTTCGTAAAATCATTCTTCGATATAAAAGATTGGGTACAACATAAATGTTATACGACAGACTGCATGCATGGTAGTTAACCCAATCTTATGGTTTGTCTTTGTGTGTTTGTATCGCTTATATAATTTTATTTTGGATAGCCTATTGGCCATTTTGTTGGATAGTAACTGTCCTTTTGGCTATCCGCTGTTGATGTTTCCATTAGGGTCTGTTGTTTCATTTTTCTTGTTTCTTTCCCTTTGGTGTCTCCGATGGGAGCTGTGGGTTAATTGTATCGATTCCTGATCATTGCCTCCACTTCTATTTTGCTTCCCTCTTTAATTGTACGCCGGTCAGGCCTCAGATTCTATGATTGTTCCAACGTAAAGGCTTATGCTGGTTGGTACCTGATGCTCTGTCACTGGTCGGGCCGTTCGGAGTCTAACTGTTGGTTTTCTTTTGCTCCAGCATTTCACAGTGGTTTCTTGTTGTCGAGTTCTCGCCGTTGTCTCATCTCTGTGGTTGTTTGAATTTTATGTTCACGGATATGTTGCACTGTCGGACTGAACAAATTATTTGTCTTAATCGCGACGGAAGTAAGGGCGAGCATTGTGGCCACGTACCACGTAAAGTAGATTTAAGCCCCCCCCCCCCCCCCAACACACACACACCCGACAGTGGAATTCGTTTCCGATTACCGTTCCAAGGCGGGTCTTCTGTCGCGGTTTATTTTGTTATGTTCTATTGGCCATTTTGTGGGAAAGTAACTGTCTTTTTGGCTTTCCGCTGTTGATGTTTCCATTAGGGTCTGTTGTTTCATGTTTGTGTTTCTTTCCCTTTTAGTGTCTCTGATCGGAGCTGTGGGTTAATTGTATCGATTCCTGATCATTTCCTCCCCTTCTATTCTACAATAGGCAGATGCAAATCCGAAAACTGGGCATCGGTATCAGAAGAGTTCGCTTTATTTAACTGAAGTTCTGTGGGATAAATATGACTGGTCCAAACATCGAAATAGTTATTGTAAATATTTAATAAATCATTTAAATATCTTAAAGTCGAGCTTAAGGCCTCAATGATTCCAGATTGGTTTTCAACGGAAAGCGTCGTCATGAAAAGTAAAAGTAAAACAAAGATCAGGAATCGAAACAATTAACTTACTCCACCCATCAAAGACACCAAAGGGAAAGAAACACAAACATGAAACGACCAGACCATAATGAAAACCTAAACAAAGGAAGGCAATACGGACAGTTACTTTCCCACAAAATGGCCAAATGGCGATCTAAAATAAAAAGACACAAGTGATACACACAGTAAGTAACAAACAACAACATAAATAAACCACCACAGAAGAACCGCCTTGGAACGGTCAGTGGAAAGAATTCCACTGGGGGGCTTAAATCGATTTTACATGGCCATAATCCTCACCCTTACCTCTGTCGCGGTATACACTCATTTTGTTTAGTCCGCATGAAGGCTTCCTAACTCATCAGTGTAACATCTCCGAGAACATACAAATAAAAAAATACAGAGATGAAACAAGTTTGCGGACTCGACAGCATACAACAACAAAATTGCTGGGGTAAAAGAAAACAAAAAGTTGGACTCCGAGGGGCCAGACCAAAGACGGAGCATCAGGCGCCAACCAACATAAAGAATACTAAAATAAAATAAAATTCCATTTATGTTTTTACGCTGGAACCGTCATATATTTTTAAGCCCGACCACCGGTGTGAAATCAAAGAGGGAAGCAAAGTTGCCAACCGTGATTGGGTTAACCACCATGCATGCTGTCTGTTTTATAACATTTATGTTATACCCATTCTTTATATATCCACGAACGAACGATTGTACTAAAGTCACTACAGGCATGTATTTTTCTAAATTTATATACTAAGTCACTATAGAATTCGGGTTCCGATAGGCCTTGTTGCAGAAGTGTTTTAAGTCCAATATTGAATTTTGAAACCAAATCGGAATGACGTCTATAAAACTTAGAAAAGGCTTTACGTAGTTTATGATACCGATAACCCTGATTAAGAAGTTTAGCGGTTAATATTTTATTACGAGTGTTGAAGTCCGATACATGACTAGAGACTATAGCGAATCGAATTAATTGCGAAATATAAACCCCGCACGATGTCGCACGAGGAACATCATCGTCCAAAAAAAGGAAAATTTACAATCTCGAAATCAAAATCATCACGTTTATCATAAATTTTGCAAGAAACAAATCCATCTACAATAGATAAATGTAAATCCAAAAAAGGGGTCTCGGTATCAGAGGAATTTGCCTTGTTTAACTGAAGTTCTAGGGTATAAATCTGACTAATCAAGCAATCAAAGTAAGTATTGTCAATATTTAATTAATCATCTAAATATCTAGAAGTAGAATAAAAAGCTTCAATAATTTCCGATCGGTTATCAATGGAAAGCGACAACACGAAGTCTCTTTCATAACAATACAACAACAGATCAGCCACAAGAGGTGCGCATCGGAATACCCACAATTTGTCTAAACAACTTAGTACCGAATCTAATATAAATATTGTCAAGTAGAAAGGTGAGGGCATCACACACTTTCTGACATGACCAAAGTGTATTATTCTTATGCACTTTAGAACTGAAAAATACATTTCTGACATTACATGCAAGATAGAGAGAATCTTCTCTGTGAAAAGCCCATTCAGTTAAATCATTAAGCTTTTCTTTTATTAGATTATGAGGAAGCGTAGTGTTAAGAGTGGAAAAATCGTAAGTAGACATACTTGAAGCACGAAAACGTCTGGATTTCAATTTATTTAAATAAAAATCAAAAATGAGTTCCTTTAAGAGCAATGAAAACATTCATAAGAAAGAAGATGGGCCATACTACGTAGTTTCGGCTAATAAAGCCTCATCAGTGACCCTGTAATGATCCGGCAAAGAAAGCCAGAGGAAACGTTCTGCAATTTTGCGAATTGTGAATAGGCAGTCGATTCAAAGACTTATATAAATCAAAATGGGGTCCAAATAATTAAAAACCTGTCTAGAATGAGTCTAAACCAATAATTTATTTCTGATTTCTCAGAATATTCACGATGATCTGAAAGGACCAGAAGTAAAATATAAACTGCACTGTGGCTGATGTACGGGGAGACGTTTTACGGCCGCCACACGGCACAACACCAGCTGCAGTGAAGGCAAATAAAAATCAAAAATGAGTTCCTTTAAGAGCAATGAAAACATTCATAAGAAAGAAGATGGGCCATACTACGTAGTTTCGGCTAATAAAGCCTCATTAGTGACCCTGTAATGATCAGGCAACGAAAGCCAGAGGAAACGTTCTGCAATTTTGCGAATTGTGAATAGGCAGTCGATTCAAAGACTTATATAAATCAAAATGGGGGTTCAAATAATTAAAAACCTGTCTAGAATGAGTCTAAACCAATAATTTATTTCTGATTTCTCAGAATATTCACGATGATCTCAAAGGACCAAAAGTAAAATATAAACTGCACTGTGGTTGATGTACGGGGAGACGTTTTACGGCCGCCACACGGCACAACACCAGCTGCAGTGAAGGCATTCGAATTTTTTATAGACCAAAACAGATTTCTTCCTGATCTTTCAAAGACTTTAGCACAATATTTAATCACATGCGTTTTAATAGCAGTAAGACAGGAAGTTAATAATTTAGAAAGTTCAGTGGTATTGCAAAGCTAGAATTTGCAATAAACCGTGCTTTGTAAGGTCTTTTATGAAGTTTTGGTAACCAGTATAGCGTTGGAAGCTTGTCTTGGCCTTCGGTAACACAGACAGCAAACTTGGTGGCAGAATGACAAATATGTTCATCTACTATAGCTCTCTCTTAAGCTAAAGGCTGAAGTTCATAGTCTATTTCATAACAAAATAAGAACTGATCGGCCGCAAAGGTTGCGCTATTAGTACCCATCGGAATACCCACCATTTTTTTCTAAATAATTTAGTAACAAATCTTATGTAAATATTGTCAAGTTGGTCAAGAGCTTGCATCTGCAATAAACCGTGCAATGTATGGTCTTTTAATAAAGTGTAGGTAACCAATATAACGTAGGAAAAGTAGAAGTAAAACAAAGATCAGGAATTGATACAATTAACTTACTCCACCCATAAAAGACACCAAAGGGAAAGAAATACAATCATTAAGCGACCAGACCATAATGGAAACCTAAACAAAGGAAGGCCATAAGGACAGTTACTTTCCCACAAAATGGCCATATGGCCATCCAAAACCCAAATACACAAGTGATACACACAGTAAGTAACAAACAACAACATAAATAAATCGCCACAGAAGAGCCGCCTTGGAACGGTCAGTGGAAGATTTCCACTGGGGGGGGGGGGGGGGGGGGCTTAAATCGATTTTACGTGGCCACAATGCTCGCCCTTACTTCTGTCGCGATTTAGACAAATAATTTGTTCAGTCCGCATGAAGGCCTCCTAACTCATCAGTGCAACATCTCCGTGAACACAAAAATCAAAGAACCACAGAGGTGAGGCAACGGTGAGGACTCGACAGCAAGAAACCACTGAAATGCTGGAGCAAAAGAAAACAAACAGTTAGACTCCGATGAGCCCGACCAGAGACAGAGCATCAGGGACCTGTCTTGGCCTTCCTTTACACATACAGAAAACGTGATGTCGGAATAACAAAAGTGGACATTAAGTACATACCACTCTACAGCCAAAGTCTGAAGTTCAAAGATCTTAGTACTACTAAGCTCTTACTGAAGAATGTTAACATAGTGGAGCCGTCAAACAACTACGACATTGTTAGCGGTATTGTCTACTGGAGCCGAAACATACTTCTTATGAAATTCTTGAATATTTAGTTTAAGGTGACGTAAAGACGTCTTAGGTTTAGGAGGTTATAAATTAGTATTTTGAGAGTAATAAGAAACGTTTCAGAATTCTAAGTTTCCATTCTTTTAGGGCTTTATGCGCAGCATACGCTCATTTATACCATCGATTGCAAAATTTATTCCAGACAGCAGCGATGTTTTCTCCACACTTATTGAGATCCATTTTAAAAGGAAATAGTCCTTCCGGTTCTTTAGAAATTATATTTCGTATCCTAGATTCAGAAATAATTTTAGATTGCCAGTAATTATATCACCAGCAGCAGGATAGCAATGCACTGAGTTTTTACAATGTGAGGTATCAGGAGTGTTAGTATCAGTATCAAGATCTGAAATAAGTTTATCGAAATTAAAAATGCCAAACATAACAGGTTTGTTGTATTTATAGCAAAGTATGTATGTTTCAGTATTTTAAAAGTAAGTATGAATGGATGATATCACCGAACTGTCCCGGAAGATACTAGGTAAATCTATGAAATCCAAACCCTTAAGAATGAAAGATATTTTGATGTAATGACTTCTGTGATTTTTTCAGAATCGATGAACGGTCGAAAAGCATACCGAGTATAATATCTAGTTAAAAGAGCAGCATCATATAACATGATTAGAACTATCGTAGAATTTATTCGCCTCTGTGTCCAGAATACGTGATATTGAAAAGAAATGCAAGCATTGAATGGCGTCCATGATGCAATAATTTTATGGAAATCACTTCATCCTACTAAGGTTTCGCTTTTGAAACTCTATATTTTATTATGTTTGCAAAGTGTCCTTACTCTCATGTAAAAGGTACCGATGCCAAAACTTTCTGTACTAGATGGTTGAAAGGGTGGTGGAAACGCTGTATCGTTCTTCTGCCACGACACTAGACACTATGATACTCAGTTCTAAACAAAATAAAGACCATGACAAATGTAACATAGAACCGGTCGGTTTACTAAACCACGTCGTTGATTGGCAAGCTTGTAACTAAGCAGTCCATTGCACAACGCAAGCAGATTACTTTCCTAAGGCGTCCTGAACAGACAAAGGGTGAGAATTGCCGTATAAAAAAATTTGAAACATTGTGAGCCCTGTAACATATTTGATGGCTGTGTTTGTGTAAAAAAAAACTGGAAATTTGGTCTGTTATGTCGTCAGCTGCGTTTTTATACAAGCAAACCGTGTGGGCTTTGGTTAGGATGTCTAATCTAGGTCTACATTTTTTTTTTGCAACAATACTTGTTAAAGTAACCAACAGACAACCTAGCAGACGGATAATTTTTGCGATTGAAGTCATCATAGTGTAGTTTATATTTTCTTGTCCTTTGGGATCATTGATTCCATTCTGGAATTTTGAAAATATTTGAGGGTCTATGATGAGGCCTAATTGGCCGAAACTAGCTAGTCTGGCCCAGCAAAAATATACACTTCATATTTTCTAGTTCTGTGGTGTATTCCTTGCTTCCAAAGGAATACCCTTTTATAGAACATATAAAAGGGTAAAGTGGTTGCAACAGCCATAAGGAATACACACTCGTTGGGCATAGTACAATTGTTTCTTAGCTGCACAAATGACATATTGTCTGATGATTTTTTCTGTCTTTTATCATTTATACTATGGATGCTCGTCCTGCAATCATATATTATGGATGCTCGTCATATTCGCCCCATTAACCCTTTTTGTACCAAATGGAATCTTGCTCCCTATATATGACAAGAGTCCATTTCAAAATTTAGGGGTGACAGTTTGTGTTTTCTTCAAAATTTATTTGGAAAATGGCTGAACGTTTTGCAAACAATGGAGGCCCTGATCAGACTCCGCGTTCTGCGGCATCTAATCTGGGCCTGCGCTGTTTGCCGAGGTACCCGTTTAGGGGTTTCCGGTACAAAATTGTTTAAGGCGGTATTAACACTTACCACTAACCTCCTTTGAAAATAAGGGTACCTTTTTAAATACCACTTATCTCTATATAAAGCGGATATTCAAGGGCTTTCATTACACTTGTAATGTGGTGACTCTGATGGTTTGTTTTACCTCATGTGAAGGACACAAAGCTTCTATCCCAATTCCTGTCATGAAATATTTTATACAGCCATGCTCTTCCTGCCGCTGATTCAAGAAATAGAGATTATCATATCGCATCATTCAAATCGTACCCAATTTAGACCCGAAACTCCCATATAAGCCCAAGAGTCGAAGGCCTGAGGCGAGTAAAGATCGAGCGCTGATATGGTGTATGATATCACAATCTGTTTATCATCCCATTACGAAAACACTTCTATACAAATGCAATGCAAATTTTACCGCCGAAAAAAAACGAACATTTTCAGATGACAAATTGTGATATTTTTCTTATTCTGCTCAGAAATAACAAAAATAAGGTCTACCCCCGTGAACCCCATGTTTTCTATATAATGGTGGGGTTCACGGGGGTCAAAACAATATAGGCGTGTTTTCGAGATGTGTTAAAATATGGTGCTGTGGCTTTATGTTCAAAACTCTATTGAGGTTATAACCAAAAAAGGTTTTAGATGAAAAGCAAAGCGATAGTTAGCCTTGTTTACACTTTGCATTCTTAATCACAAGAAAGTTCTATATAGAACCAGATCTGAACAAGATCTTTTCAAAAATGCATTTAAAAGTGAACATATTTGACTATATGTTTTCATGTTTTGTACCAGTTTGTAGGAACTGAAGCAACAGTGCAGCACATATCACATGCTGCAGAATGTGACATCAGGGCATTCACCTGCGGTGTGATCATCCAACAGAGAGTTCAGAAGATAGTAACGACAGAGGTTTGATATGGCTTGTAGGGTATAATAAATGGTGTGCGATATGGAGTTTGGAGTGTGATACGGGGTATGTGATATGGCACCACGTCTCAGCAAACGCGATAAGCACACGGATTCCGCGTGAGTATCGCATATTCAGAAACAAAGTTTTCTACAGTGAATACATGTATGTATATGTGATAAAAACAGTTGTCAGTTTATGGTGAAATAATGGACATTGTTATTGTCAACCGCTACATAGCAACCCGCCCAGGAAAAGTTGTGTTAGGTTCATTGACCGGCTCGGCCCGCACACTAGTACTGGTAAACCGCTTAGAGGATCTAAGCCTGTCCAGGAACCGCGGTGCGAGGCGGACCGTCCATGATAATAAACACTATTGGTTTCATTGGGCGACAGGGCTTGAGATGTAATTTCATCTCAATGTCGGGTAAATGTCCCACAAAATTGGCAGCAACTTCTCAAAAATGACCTTTACAGTGTTGACGGGGACGTTAAACCTCAAATCAAACAAACAAATCATTGACCGGCTCGACATTACCTAAATACATCACGAATACACGCCTTTATAATTCTGACCCCCTTTAACCCCACTTTTAAAAAGAAAAACTGGGGTTCATAGGGGTAAACCTTATTTTTCTTTTTTCTGTTCCAAAAAATAGATTATCGGTACACGCTCGAACCGCCTCGATAAGGCGGCTTAAACGTGTACCCTCAATCTATATTTTGAGCAGGTATAGGAACAAGTTGGCTGCTTTCAAAAAGCATCCAATAGGTTTGGTCTTGTCAGTCTACATTCTGATTTGAGCCAGCTGATAACACTATCCCACTTAATGCATTTTTTGAATACAAAAAATAAACTTAAATACAAAACGTGTATATAAAATTTCGAAGTCTGTGACCTTGGTATCAGGAAGGGTAGGTAGTGATGAGTATTCTGTGGTAAATTGTTTAACGCAATGACAAGTATAAACTTAATGTAACTTACATATGGTTTGCACATGTATAGCACAAAACTTAACCAAACGAAAATGTTAACCGAATTTTTCAAAGGGTCATAACTCTATTAATATTTGGTGGCATATCTTCACATCTAAGCCATACTACTTACACATTTTAGGCTTGATCGGATGAAAACTGTATAGTAGGATTTATACGGCAACGAAAAAAAAGTTTACGAACGGACGGACGGACACCAACCCCGTAACTCAATACGACGGTTTTTTTTGTTGTTGTTTTTTCAAACGGGCATATGAAAAGATTTTTCCTAAGTCATCAGGCCTTCTATAGGGCCTTGGTTATCTATTTCATTTGTTGTTAACGTCCCTGTTAAGGAGGGTGGGGAGTAATTCTTTTCTCTTTAGATTTTTTTTATTTGCTTATATTTTGTAGCTTGAAATCTCTGCACTCGTTTGCCGGTATAAAAATATAGGCACACCAGGCTTTTTTTCGAGCTTTTTAGCCTTAAAGATGGGTACTGTTTTCGAATTTATCGAATGTTTCAATAATTACCCCAGTCATTGACAAATTGTCGATAACAATTGTTTAAAACAATATTTCCAAGTTTGGTTTAAAAAAAACACAATGCAGGATAATGTCATGTTTGCGTACCTATGTGTGAAAGACAAACTCTTTCACAGATTTTTGTCGAAACACCTATTTACAAATGTCCTTTTCTGCATGTTTTGCTGTTTTGGGATGCACTTTTCGCTATATTTGAAAAAAAGAATGCATTTTTCGTCTTTAGATTTTTCTTATTTTCACATATATTGTGTAATAATATTACATACACGAAATAGGCGTGAAATTTGACCATGTCACCAGGCATCTGAGAGAAATATTGCAGAAAAAATTACCCCACCCCCCAATAAAAATGGCTAAAAAAGCATTAAGATATTGTTTAAATGACAAGAACAAGGATTATACCTTTATTATTGCACATACTTTTGCTTCCTTAATGTGATATTAGTCAAAGTATTTCATTAGAATTGAAACACAATTTCATTTATAAGTTTTATGGTGAGAAAAAAGGATTTTTCTGGCCAAAAAATGCATGTTCTGATATAGCCATATTGTCGTTTTGTTCATGTTTAAAAGATATGAAGCCATTAACATTGTCGCAGACGTTCAAACAATGTCAGATGTATGTTATTAATATACCTGGCAAACATTATTAAACATTTTAGCTTTCTTTTTTGACAATCTATTACCCCACCCCCTAATGAAATGGGTTGAAATTGATAAAAAAAAATACAATAAGCTGATGCAAAATAATATAAAAATTTCCTTTTTCCCATTTAACTTCCTGCCAACGTTATAGGGAAAGTAGAAACACTTCTAATTATTTTTTTTCTATAATTCTGACAAGTTTTTTTGTTCATGCCATATTGACCGGAAACGCTATTTAATTATCTATTGCCTGTTTATGCAAACTGTGAAAGGTAGGTGAGATAAGTTATCCTTTTACTTTCCGAAAGTGGATAGAAGTGATGGCAATGAACTGGAATCGATACAATTACCCAACACCTCCGATCAGACACACCAAAGGGAAAGAACCACGAACATGAATAACTAGACCGTAATGGAAACATCACTAGCGGAAAGCCAAAATGGCAGTTGCATTCCCACATAGTGGCTTTCGTGGACCTTGAGAAGGCATTTGGTTGAGTGTCTCGAAAAGTCATCTGGGAGGCACAGAGAAAATTTGAAGTGGAGGAGTGGAATGTTCGAATGGTCCAGTGGGTGTATGCTAATTCGCGGAGCCGTATGCGTTTTTGTGTTGGTTCCATTGAAGAATTCGAATTGAAGGTCGGTGTTCCTCAAGGCTCTTTTCTCAGCCTAATGCATTTCATCAGTGTGCTTTATGTCTTGTCATGCGAGTTCTGTTCTGGGGGGCCTTTGTAATCGTAGCTGAATCACTTCAGTGTGCTACACCACTTCAAAGGCGTCGCCCAAAAAGTTCTCATATATATAGTCTCTACAATGCATGATAGCCCCGAACTGGCCTTGAAGAAAAAGATTGTGCTGCATGATACTAACCCAATCACTCATGAGTACGAGTAGACCGCCCTGCCCAGGTAAAGTGGTGCAAGACGGACGGTCCTTATAAATATATAGATTGGTTTCACTGGCTGTCAGGTTTCGTCACAATGTCGGGTAAAAAGACCCACAAATTGGGAAGTAACCTCTCCAAAATGACCAATATTATGTTGACGGTAAAATGACATCGCAAGCCCTGCCGCTCAACGAAACCAAAAGGGTTTATATGCATGGACGGTCCGACTCGGACCCATTTTCCTGGACAGGTTTAGACCCTCTACGGTTTACTAGTTCTCACGTGCGGTCGGTTTCAGCTCTGCGTGAAAGCATCATGCAGCCCGATTGGCTGGAGCCGGTACATTGACAAAATTCTGTTATGATGGTGGATGTGTGGGCATACAAAGGCTCCGTGTGGCAGAACCTAAACCATCATCTTTATATTCGAAACAGATCAAAGGGATTTTTCTTGTACACCCTTTTGCTTATGCTTGATTATTGTTTGTTTGATTTGAGGTTTAACGTTCCCGTCAACACTGTAAAGGTCATTTTGGAGACTTCGCTTCCAATTTTGTGGGACATTTACCCGACCTTAAGATGAAATGTCAACTAAAACCCCGCCGCCAATTGAACCAATAGAGTTTATTAACATAGACAGGCAGACTCGCACCGCTTTGCCTGGGCAGGCTTAGATCCTCTAAGCAGTTTACCAGTAGGCCTACACCTGTTGAGTGCAAGACCCTAATTATGGGTGCTGGCACAGGCTATTTGTTCACTGAGATGGCTTAACAGTAATTGAACCTGAGACTGCGACTGGCAGTTAAAAGAATATTGTGTGCTGCCAGGCATTAGAGTCTGCACTTTTAGTTATCAAATATGGCAGTGTTTTCTTTCCATATATATGACGTCACGCAAACTAAAGTAAACGTCACTATTGATTCATTGTTTTGTTTGTGTTGACAAAGTATGGCCGTGGAATATGTGACCTGATAGACTCTTCGAGGCTATATTTTTGACACCAATGGAAAAATAAACAAACATCGTGCGTTAAAGAGAGTTCAGATTTGCCATGGACAGCTGATGGGCTGCAATCGGAGGAAACAAACCAGTAGCTGGAAAAAAACAGGGTTAGTCTGTTTATCCCTCTATTTTCCTGTGCTTCCAGCCATGCGGACTAGACCGGAAAGTAGTCTACGAAGTCGCAAAATAATTTATAACAAAATGCACATTGCAATGGTTATTAAATGTTACAAAAACCTCAGAAAACACTTTGAAAACTACATAGAAACAAAAATCATTTTGAGGTAAAAATTCGAACCTGATTACGGCAGAGTCAATTATGCGCGACCCTCCTTAACACTGTATGAGTCTTTTTTGAGACACTGCTTCCAATGCTGTGGGACTTTTACTCAGTACTGATATAAAACGGGCAGATAAAACTCCTTCTCAAGCCCTGTCACCCAATGAAACTAAATGGTTGAAATGCATGAACGGTCCGACTCGAGCCACTTTTCATGGGCAGGCTTAGACTTTCTAGGCGATTTAACACTACTCATGTGCGGCCGGTATCAGCTCTGCGTGGAAGCATCATGCAGCCCAATCTATTTCTTCAATCCCCGATGGACGGGGGCCGATCAGACCTTGGGGCAATATATTGGACTGCATGAGCTGAAACCGACCGAACTTTGAAGTATTGCTGAACCGCCTAGGAAGATCTAAGCCTGCCCAGACAAAGTGCTGCGAATCAGACTGTATCTTAAACCTCGGCAGTTTCTTTGAGCGGTACCTCCGCAAAAACCTGAAATTTGCTATCCTTTTGTGTATCTTGCTGGATCACAATTTAATTGTAAAAGTGATTAGTAAAACGTCAAGTATTGAGTGGAAATAAAGACCATCCCTCTTGGCTTATCAGATACAATAGCTCCAATCGAATGCGCCAAAAAGTCTTTTAACAACTCAGTCTGTAACTGGTGGCAGGTCACTTAGTAGTCATGAAGTTTTTAAAAAGAAACTATTGCTATCTGTGCTGGGCTCAAGAACAATAAACAGTGACTCATCAACGTTATGACTTTGTTTCGCTCCCTAAATATTTTATATATTTGGAAGAGTTAGAACCTTCGACCTTGGCACTGACGTTAATTCTAGTAGCAAAGACTTGAAAATGTTTTTACACACCCAGCGATCTTTTTTATGTTTGGTTTTACGATCCTTTCAAGATTATTTCACACACATCAAGCCGATCGTTAATCGGAGGTGAGTAAAAACTAGAGAACCCGATGAAAAACCTCCTGACCTTCCGTTGCAGAACTTCTCATCATATAGTATGTGACCTGAGCCATGCTCAAACATACACCGTTGAGAGACCTAATGATAAAGAGTCAGCACTCTTATCCACTAGGCCACGGAGGCCCGTTACACCCAGTGATCTTTATAAATGAGGAAAAATAACGTTCTCTGTCTTTCCAACATTTACATATACATGTACGTATTATTAGAGCTACCAGCGTACCGAAAGATGTTCAGAATATATAAATCTGTTCCTATCTGTGTTGAGTAAACTTTGCAAGTTTTGTTTATTTGTATTTAACGGCCCAGTCAACACTGATTTGGGTCATGTTTGAGCCTGTCAGTGTACCTATCCACGCTTTTCCTGAGCAGGCTTATCCGTAAGCGGTTTACCAGTTCAGTGCACATTATGTCGCCAAAAACTGACCCCTGCCCTTCCTGAATCAGCGGAAGGGAGAGAATGACCATAGAAAAGATTTCATAATCTCCACAAAAGAATGTTGCCGACCCCAGTAGGTATCGAACCCTAGTCTTCCTTATCGCCAGTCAGAATGCATCCGACTGAGCTACCACAGCCAGCCACACTTTGTGAGTAGTAGTAGTTATGTTCTGTTGTTTTTCGTTTCCATGGCCCCATGGACATACTCCATAATGGCATTGCAAGACGTAAAGCAAATTCTTCCCCTTTTAGAGTAGAGCCCTTTTTCAGTTGGACAGAGCCAACAGAGTAGCAACCATAGGGTCCTTAAAGTTGTATTTCCATAACGAAATCATACCTATAGAATTGTGATCCCCTTTAATATGTTCTATAAAAAGGTTATCCTTTGGAAGCAAAGAATACACCACAGAACTGAAAAATATGGTGGGCACATGTTTTCTGGGCCAGATTTTCAAAATTCCAGAATGGAATCAATGATCCCAAAGGACAGGAAAATATTCTCTACACTATGATGTAGGGCAGAGAGACGTTTTACCGCCGCCACACATTCCCACACACCAGTTGTAGTGAAGTTAAATACGGTGGGTGACCAATTAATTGGAACACCCTAGCAGTTCGAACACCCAAAATTATTTCGAATTTGTGGCTGAAAACTTTCTCATTTAATTCGAACTCCCAAATTTTTCGGAAATCAGAATTTTTAATACTTCGACACACAAAATAAATGCCGAAAAATGCATCCAGAACAAGCATTTCGGATCGTTCCCGGGTTTATCATTATAACATCGTACTGGTCGTATATGAGCTAGGACACGAAAAAAAAAGAAAACTTAGCATGAAATGTGTGCGACTTCCAAAGACTCGGATTAACATGCACTCTGTAAGGCAAATGGGTTTCGCTTCTCTCACTTTGCGTAGAAGCTCCGTGGGCGAGTGGTTACGCTACTCGCCTTGTAAACCAGGGGTCCCAGGTTCGATTCCGGGCTTCTCCAGACTTTCGGATGAGTCTTTAAACCGAGGTCCCGTCTCCGTATGACCTTTGCTGTTGGTGGGACGTAAAACTGAAACACTCACTCACTCACTCTCTCACTTTGCATAGCCCTGTGGTAATGGAAGGTTCATACCCTCACCGAATACTGATTAGACTGCGAGAAATGCAGGCTGCAAGTGCTTAGATCAACCTTGATGAGCCACAGGAGTTTCGCTTATTTATGTTGTGAAAATCCCATCGTCTGCATCAGGCTCATGCGATCAGCGAAGACTCTAATCGGATTGCATGAATAAGTACTCTAAGATGTGTCTTCGCTGGTATCTCAACGACCTGCAAACACTGAACATACGCACCCACTACCGGTATGCAAGGCAAAGGGTTTCACTTAGACTTGTGACTTCGTAAGATTTAAGGTTTCAGTAAAGACTGATCACATTGCATCGATGTGCAGGCTGATCCTAGTCGGTGATGTAGCATTGTGGCCTACAAAGGCTTGGATCACCATGCATATGCAAGTGTTTTCGCTTTGCTCTCAGAATCTTCGGAGCGTAGCTTCAGCTTTCATTATTATTTGTGTGACAGTGTTACCCTTTTTCCATGTGCTGTGGCATTGATTTAATGCCTCTTTAATAGCAGAAGCGCCCCTTTAATATTAATTGAGAGTTTCCCGCCTTTTTCCACAGAACGTGTTTTAGCACGTGCGAGTGAAATTCATGGTTGTTGCATGTAAAAAGGTAGTTTAATTCAGGTTACCTGTTGGGCTACCCTGGTTTTCTGAGGAGCAAGTGAAGATGCCCATTTATTTCACGGTGACAAGGTTTTATTGGAAGTAATGTCGGGGAACACGATTAAGAAAATAAGTCATATTCGTTGGTGTGTGTGGGGTGAAAACTATGGCCACATTGGCTAGAGGCGCAGGCTAATCTGGTCCTTCGTTTAAAACTTTTTTTTTTCGCCGTGCGCCGGCTTAAAACGACGGCGTGTACATTTAACCGGCCAAATCTGCTTGCGACGTTACAAACACATCCTAAGCTACCAAGTGCAAGAATCAGTCTGTTCAGATCTCATATCTCGAGTAAAATACTTATTGCGCATGTGCGTACAGAAAAGACTGATAAGTCTGCGCAGTTGTGCAATCGGGATTGTGTCTTCAATGTTCAAGAGGTTTGACATGTTTCATCGCGCTTAAAGTGAAGATCACACATGCACATGTTAAATTTGTGTATGATGTCCGCATTTTCTTTTTTTGTTACTTGCCTATCTAAATAACATGATGGTTTTGCATCCGCACAGTCTAATCAGTCTTCACCGGACTACTTCGATGGGCATTGAATTGATACATGCCCCCGGCTTACGCTGATTTGCGACTGCTTATTAGTAATCAGAGAACACACAAACAAGGCTGCGCAGTGTCGCCTGAGGCTTCACTATGCGCTTAAACAATATAGGTGTGTGTGTGGGGGGGGGGGGGGAGGGGGGATGGTGAAGTGTCTATGCGCCTAGCTCCACTGAATAGCTGCACGTGCGGGTTTCAACATCACATCCCATATATACATGTAGCTGGACTTGTCTGCTGCGGTGAAGCTGGAACAAAAAAAAAATATTACAGACTAAAAGGAAATTCTTTGAAAAATCCTCTTTTTCCTAGATATGGGCTACTCTTATGAAAAGAATTTGCTCTAAACAAATCAATTTCTGTTATTCCTGAGATCACAAATTGACTCGCCCATTTTAAAGGGAATATAGTGACAGTTCAAGAGGTGTAAATGTCATTAATGACAATGTGTATCGCATTCAAAGACCCCCTGCACACGCTGACTTATTTATAGATCAAACGGTTCAGCACTGCATAGTGATATATAACTTCTAATCACGTGCGGATTGACAGGGCCACGGGAAAAAAAACGTAGTTGTATAAAATATTGAACACAGCCTGATCCAATGCATGGAATTCTTTCAGATCAAACAGTTCTAACACTGATAAATTTCCAATCTGATATTTTCTAATATTTCGAACACCCAAAAAATGACAATGTAATTGAATAGGTGTGTTTCGAAATACGGTAACAATGGTAGACTAACTGCCACACCTGCCAGGTGTATCCATTTCCCTTAAGATATTTTATTGTTGGAGTTGAAACGCTTGCTTTTAGGTCTGTTTCGCCATTCAGACAGGCTGTTTCCTGTAATTGCAGTATAGTATTGCATCATCGTTAAAGCTGATTGGTTGATCGCGTCACGTGCCCCTCCATGGAACAGTTACAATCTGGTCATTATACCCGGTTTGCCCGCCTCATGGCGACCAAACCAAAAATATCACAATTATTCATTATTAAATTTTCATTTTATCGGCGATTAATAAATATAAATGAAGGCAATGCTCAGGATTCGCTACAATTAACCCACAGCTCCCACCAGAGACAACAAAGAGAAAGAGACACAAACTTGCTATGTTTTTCAATAGGCATATTATCGTAAAGAGGGTGGACTGAGCCGCTAAAATCCAAAACCGAGCCAAACCATTCCTTATATGAGAGCTTATTACATTATATTAATGTAGTTCTGTATTGTTCTGTTTTTCTCTCTTTCATACACACTTCAAAGGACGATATAATATAGTCGTAGAAGTATCTGATCAACGCATAATTGCATTGGATAAAAACGTTATAAAGAAAAACAGGGGGAGGTTTACCTCATTATCTTCTCATTTATCACATACTTAATTTGTAAACTTTTCGTACTTATTTACAAGATGAAGAAATGAAAAACTATGTTGTAGATCTAATTTTATGAATTTGTTTCATGCCGGGATTGTTTATGAAACCTGGGGCCAGTTGTTCAAAGCGCCGTTAGCTTAACGAGCTCGTTAGTTGTCATAATGTTAACTGTTCTAGCAAGTACAAGATCAAACATTTTGGTAGTTTTGATAAAACAAATGTGAGCAGCTTTTGCATATGCAAAAGCTGCTCACATTTTTCAGCAAAAATATTAGTAAATTTGCCATATTAAATGATCAAAGTTTCAAAGATTAATTATCTAACGATGTCGTTATTTTTGAACAATTGACCCCAGGTTTATAGGTGAACTTTACATATATTCAGAGTAGGCAACGCATTCAAAAATAGTGTTGTCTTCATTATCAATATGGGTCCACTGTTAAAGAAAATAATTAAATTCTTCCCTTGAGGTCCAGTATACGTAAATGACGTCGCCGCCAAACTTAATGCGCGTTGACCAGCAATGACATTTGATACCAAAGAAAGGTCTTAATTGAAAATGTCATTATTTTTCAATGCCATGCTAGTTGCATGACGACGACGTTGCATGATTAAATGCCCCAGTATTTTTTTCTGTTGGTGATATCTTTTTAATTATTGCAAAAAACGTAATTTTATTCATTTATTTATTTGTATGTGCCGTGTAGGCCTATAGGACAATGAGTAGTTCACAACTGCAAACTATTTCCCGAATTCTTGCGAATCAGTAGAAATGAGCTGCATTTTAAGGTAATGCTATATAGCATGCACATCCAGCGATAAATCGGATCGTGCAGCGCTCTCCCGCAATGTATTCATAATCTTAATAACCTAGCGGTAGAATTTGCGTTTTCTGAGACTTCGTGTGTCGGTTGTTATAACAGATTAAATCCATGGAATTAATACCACAGAGAAAAAAATCTACCTATAGCAGAGCCCGTTTGAGTCTACAGTAATCTGCCTGCTATTTTGTTTAGTTTCTTTAACGATTTAACATAAGTTTTCTACCAAGTAGAACTTCTTCCTATGCAAAGATTTCTCACACGCATCAGAATCTATGTTTGTGTTAAAAGTATTACCACGAATTACCCCGAAAATCCATACGGGAAATGCCATAACAAGCGACAAGATATATATGTATTTCCTAATGCTGATGTTCAAGAAATTATGTTTTTGTCCATCAATATTTCAGACTTCGGTTTCTATGAACCTCTAAGCAGTTTACCAGTACTCGTGTGCGGGTCAATTTCAGCTCTGCGTGGAAACATCATGCAGCCCATCTATTTCTTCAAGCCCCGATGGGCGGTGGCGTGACGTCACAGACTGACGAGGCTAGAGAAGCATTAGGTCAGTTATGGTACAACAAGTGTGGAGGTATCCAATCAGATACATCAAACTTTGAGTCCAATATGAGATACGTCTATCACACGTCAGTCATCAGAAATGTCCCTTTTGCCAAATCTGCAGTACAAGAAATTGGGCGCTCCCGCCCACCGGGGCTTAGAAAAATAGAATAGGCGGTATGATGCTTCCGCGCAGAGCTGAAACCGACCGATCTTGAGTACTGGTATACTTGGTCTAAGACAGCCCAGGAAAAGTGGTACAAATCGGGCCGCTCCTAACACCCTAGCGGTTGCTTTGGTCTGTAAGGCTTGAGATGTCATTTCATCTCGCTGTCGGGTAAAAGTCCCACAAAATCGGAAGCAACGTCACCAAAATGACCTAAATATTGTTGACGCAACGTAAAACCTCATCAAAAACAAAAAAAATAATTGATGAGCGTTTGATGTATCATTCTGGTAAACTGACCTCGGAATGTACAGCTTTGATCTGCCTCATTTGACATAAGGTCTAATGGATATTGAAATACGTAGTATACTCCTGAATATCTCATTTCAGAACCATAATAATCATTATATGGTACAGTTATGATGGCCCCCTGTTGATAAACTTCGAATATGTGTCATACTTAACGTTGTCTGTACTCAGTATTAAAATATATCGCCTACTAGAAACGCTCAGCATACTGGGAGGGTACAGTACCGCCAACATTCTTAGTCACAAACGGAATGGTGGTTGATTGTAGCCTGAACGCTGGTTGCTGAAACTGCCTATGTTGAATGAATGACTGTTGAAAGCTGAACGATATATAAGTTGAACGCTGTTTTCCAAAACAACGTTCAAATCGATCATACCTATATTGCCTAATCGATATCATTCAATTGAACGGTTATTTTGAAAATACGGAATGAAAAGTTCAAACGAACAAGATACGGATAATATAAGAGTCTGAGCAGGCTTCATGTAAATTGTATTTGTTTTAGTTAATTAGGGCCCCGCACTGAAAGTGTGGGTGCCCTATAGTAATCACTCTGTCCGTCCGTCCGTCTGTCTGTCCGTCCACAAATTTTCCTACTCCTCTGATAGCGCTGCCGGGGCCCTAGTCAGTTTCACTGACAGCTCTAGTTTTATTTATGTTTATGCAGGTTTCGGTAATCTTATATGTATATAGTTATTTTGCTAAGGAAATACATATAAAGGTGTCGAGGATTTAAGAAAAAAAATAAGTCAGAAATGTTTATCACTTAGTTTTAATGACAAGGGGTGTTTGCCGCCGCCCTCTTTTTAGAAGCGCTACTACCGTTGGAAATACTGCGAATCACTGCCTTTTACGGCAATTGCAGACAACGGGGTTTCCCCTCACGTAAGATGTGTAAATGGCAAATTACATTGGCGTTGTCATGACATACATAACGTGCATATGCCTAAGCAATACGCCCGAATCGATAACTGGCATACATTAGTCAATACTTGCATAATTATACATAATCACGTTACCATGTCCGTATTGCACAGACCTCATGAATACCCCACTTTTCCTGTCAACAAAAATGCCCGCGAGGCCTTAGGCAGTGGCTGAAATAGATATATAGAATTTTTAAGTGAACACTGGTGTTTACAGGATATGGCGTGATCATTTTTATTTCTGCACTAATCCATAGTTTGTGATTATTTGTTAAGTTGAGGCGGTTCTGTGGAGTGCCTATAGTCGGTGGTCAGGAAAATCGCACCGTCATATTAACAAGTCCGTGAAATGAGCTACCATGTAAAGTAGAGGTAAAACAAAGATCAGGAATCGATACAATGAACTTACTCCACCCATCAAAGACACCAAAGGAAAAGAAACACAAACATGAATCGACCAGACCATAATGGAAACCTTAACAAAGGAAGGCCATAAGGACAGTTACTTTCCCACAAAATGGCCAAATGGCCATCCAAAATAAAAAGACAAAAGTGATACACACAGTAAGTCACAAACAACAACATAAATAAACCTCCACAGAAGAACCGCCTTGGAACGGTCAGTGGAAAGAATTCCACAGGGGGGGGGGGGCTTAAATCGATTTTACATGGCAATAATCCTCGCCCTTAGCTCTGTCGCGGTATACACTAATTTTGTTTAGTCCGCATGAGGGCTTCCTAAACTTCTAAATCCCACTTTATATAGACCAAAATGGTGTTTACAATTGTTTTCTTATTTCTACTACGATACGTATGTTGTGGGAACTCCTTAGATTCATCTCAATTAGGCGGTTCTAACGAGCACCCACAACCTACGTTCGAAGTAGAATTAAGAAAAGGGCGTAATGTTAAAAAAAACTAGAACTGTCAGAGGATCTGACTATAGCCCCGCTATAGCCCTGTCAGAGGAGACAGACTCATAAATTAAAGGTAAAGACTTGTGAGAGGGTTAAATCCCTAACAAGGTACCTACGCCTTACAGACTTTTCGCGTTATTAGATCTGAAAAACTGTCTAAGTTAAAAAATAGGTTTTGGATAATGACAAAAACACATGCACATCTTAAGACCTCTTTGAAAACACCTGAAAAGTTTCAAAGGATCGGCCTAGAACTGTACAAGAGGAGTTGCGTTCACAAGGTAGCTACTCCCTATACATTTTAACATTAGGAGATCTCAAAAATTGTCTTAGTTAAAAAGTGAAATAAGTGGAAAAAAAATAATTTTAGGATAATGAAAAAAGTACATGCACATCTTCAGACCTATATAAAACACCTGTAAAGTTTCAAAAGGATTGACCTAGAACTGTAAGAGTAGTTGCGACCACGAGGTAGCTACTCCCTATACATTTTAACATTAGTAGATCTCAAAAATTGTCTAAGTTAAAAAAAGTGAAATAAGTGTAAACAACTAATTCTGGATAATGTAAAAAGCACATGCACATCTTCAGACCCATATAAAAACACCCGTAAAGTTTCAAAAGGATTGACCTAGAACTGTAAGAGGAGTTGCGATCACAAGGTAGCTACTCCCTATACATTTTAACATTAGTAGATCTCAAAATTGTCTAAGTTTAAAAAGGTGAAATAAGTGAAAAAAATTATTTAAGGATAATAAAAAAAGCACATGCACATCTTCAGACCCTTATGAAAACGCCTGTAAAGTTTCAAAAGGATTGACCTAGAACTGTAAGAAGAGTTGCGATCATAAGGTAGCTACTTCCTATACATTTTAACATTAGTAGATCTCAAAAATTGTCTAAGTTAAAAAAGGTGAAATAAGTAAAAAAAAAAATATTTAAGGATAATAAAAGCACCGCAGACACTGCATAATACCCCGCCACTGCTAAGCAATGTAACTTATTTGAAAATATATCAAGGCTAAATAACTAGAAAGGGGATAGCAGAGATATGATCCGCAAGTGTAATGACTTAATGTGAGTGGATGAAGTTGTTAGAAAAGTAGGAAGCATATGTAAAAATCCATTTTTCAGACATTTGATGGGAAGGCAACTCAATAAGTTGACATTATTAGAAAATTATGGAGGCAGGTTTTTACTTTAAATGGCTGTGGAACATGTATCTTTATGTGGTACATGTAAGAATTTCATGTTTTTCGATGTACTGCATGTCTGACTATATTCTTTCGTGAAGACTGGTCATGAAGTAATTTCTACGGTCACTGTGCTCCTTCCGCTGATTCAAGAAGGGCAGGCATGAAGTATGTGCACAAAGTACTGGTTAACCACTTAGAAGGGCCTTTATTTTAGGCATCTATTTGGTTAGGCTTTTATTGCACATTCCAAGGGTGAGGTTGATTAGGCTTCAATCAAAAGGATTAAGCATAAATAGCAACCAATCATAAATTAAGATGTTTGTGGGTGATCTTTTGGCATTCTCACAGGGACAAAATCCACAAATGAATTCTAGCATGGGTAGATGTACTATCTCACCTTTTTCACTATTAGATAGCAGCCCAGATAATCATGTGATCAGAGTAGTAAACTGGCAAGGTCCCAACTTGCACAGGTGTGTCCTCTGGGATATTGGTGAAAATCAGATCAATGACTGAGCCTATGTCACATGTTGGTGAAGTAATCAACTGACGATATCCAAGACATGTCATTTGTTGAGAAAACTGTTTGGCACCAGGAGATTTACTGTTCATGTCAGACAGATGGACAGACATACAAATGGATGGACGGACAGACAGACAGACAGCAGAGGGTGTAGAAGTTTTATCCATATATTTCAAATAATAAATGAACTATAGGCCAAAATCCCTTTTTTTATATATTTCAACGGCAGATAACTCAATTTCTGGGAAAGCCAGAGTCATGTTCCTTTGCCACAGTATGTAAAATTTAATCTACTACATATCTATGAAGTTTCAGCAAGATATTGCAAATAATAAAGGAACTACAGTCTAAAATGCATTTTAAATACTTCAAGGGCAGATAACTCAAGAACTGGTATAGCCAGAGTAGCGGTCCTTGGCCACGATATGAACCATTAAGTCATCTATATATCTGTGAAGTTTCATCGAGATATTCCATATAGTAAGGGAACTAGAGGCCAAAAACCATTTTTCAGATATTTCAAAGGCACATAACTCAATTGCTGGGAAAGCCAGAGTCATGTTCCTTTGCCACAGTATATAACAATTCATCTACTACATATCTATGAAGTTTCAGCAAGATATTGTAAATGATAAACGAACTAGAGTCTAAAATGCATTTTTTAAATACGTCAAGGGCAGATAACTCAAGAACTGAAACAGCCCGAGTAGCAGTCATTGGCCACAATATGAACCGTTTAGTCCTCTATATATCTCTGAAGTTTCATCCAGATATTCCATATAGGAAGGGAATTAGAGGCCAAAACCCATTTTTCAGATACTGAAAAGGGCAATAACTCTGCTAAAATTTTCAGATACAGAAAAGGGCAATAACTCTGCTAAAAATTAACGGATTTTGCCCATTAACAATCCCAAACCACTCATCCCCGATACCAATATGTATGCAAAATTTGAACAAAATCCGTGAAAAAATACTCAAGTTATCGATCGGAAACGAAGTGCGGACGGACGGACGGACAGACAGACGGTAGGACGGACGGACACCGGAGGGAATAACATAATACCCTGCCACTATCGTGTGGCGGGGTATAATAAATAAAGAATATGCACATACTCAGACCTATATGAAAACACCTGTAAAGTTTCAAAAGGATTGACCTAGAACTGTAAGAGGAGTTGCGGTCACAAGGTAGCTACTCCCTATACATTTTAACATAAGTAGATCTCAGAAATTGTCTAAGTTTAAAAAGGTGCAAAAAGTGAAAAAAATTATTTAAGGATAATGAAAAAAGAACATGCACATCTTCAGACCTATATGAAAACACCTGTAAAGTTTCAAAAGGATTGACCTAGAACTGTAAGAGGAGTTGCGGTCACAAGGTACCCACTATCAAATATTACAGACAGACAGACAGATGGAATTCCGGACAAGCCAAATCCAATATAGCCCCCGCTTTTTCAAAGCGGGGCTATAATTATTTAAGGATAATGAAAAAAGAATATGCACATCTTCAGACCTATATGAAAACACCTGTAAAGTTTCAGAAGGATTGACCTAGAACTGTAAGAGGAGTTGCGGTCACAAGGAAGCTACTCCCTATACATTTTAACATTAGTAGATCTAAAAAATTGTCTAAGTTAAAAAAAGGTGAAATAAGTGAAAAAAATATTTAAGGATAATGAAAAAAGAATATGCACATCTTCAGACCTATATGAAAACACCTGTAAAGTTCCAAAAGGATTGACATAGAACTGTAAGAGGAGTTGCGGTCACAAGGTAGCTACTCCCTATACATTTTAACATTAGTAGATCTCAAAAATTGTCTAAGTTTAAAAAGGTGAAATTAAAAGTGAAAAAAATTATTTAAAGATAATGAAAAAAGAATATGCACATCTTCAGACCTATATGAAAACACCTGTAAAGTTTCAAAAGGATTGATCTAGAACTGTAAGAGGAGTTGCGGTCACAAGGTAGCTACTCCCTATACATTTTAACATTAGTAGATCTCAAAAATTGTCTAAGTTAAAAAAGATGAAATAAATGAAAAAAAATATTTAAGGATAATGAAAAAAGAACATGCACATCTTCAGACCTATATGAAAACACCTGTAAAGTTTCAAAATGATTGACCTAGAACTGTAAGAGGAGTTGCGGTCACAAAGTTGCTACTCCCTATACTTTTTAACATTAGTAGAGCTAAAAAATTGTCGAAGTTTAAAAAGGTGAAATCAAAAGTGAAAAAAATATTTAAGGATAATGAATAAAGAATATGCACATCTTCAGACCTATATGAAAACACCTGTAAAGTTTCAAAAGGATTGACCTAGAACTGTAAGAGAAGTTGCGGTCACAAGGTAGCTACTCCCTATACATTTTAACATTAGTAGATCTCAAAAATTGTCTAAGTTAAAAAAGGTGAAATAAGTGAAAAATTATTTAAGGATAATGAAAAAAGAATATGCACATCTTCAGACCTATATTAAAACACCTGTAAAGTTTCAAAATGATTGACCTAGAACTGTAAGAGGAGTTGCGGTCACAAAGTAGCTACTCCCTATACATTTTAACATTAGTAGATCTCAAAAATTGTCTAAGTTAAAAAAAGGTGAAATCAGTGGAAAAAATTATTTAAGGATAATGAAAAACGAATATGCACATCTTCAGACCTATATGAAAACACCCGTAAAGTTTCAAAAGGATTGATCCAGAACTGTAAGAGGAGTTGCGGTCACAAGACAGACGGAATTCCGGACAAGCCAAATCCAATATAGCCCCCACTTTTTCAAAGCGGGGCTATAATCACGGAAAAAAGTTCCATTGAAGTTTAGAAGTACGACTAAAATATGGTCAGTATGAAAACGACGTGCCTATCCTTTCATATCTCTACGAGCATTTACATAGGATAACACGCCCATGTGCTGTAATAGGGTCTTTCCTGTCCGTTATGAACAAGCATTATTCAAATGAAAACATCTGATAGTTCTCTTATTTCTACCCAAAATATTAACTTGTGTGTTTGTCAGAACAACCTCAATGAGGCGGTTCTAACAATTACCAGCAAACTATGTTTTTGACTTAAATAAGAAAAAAATAATGAATGTTATGTGTTATATGAGTTAATGATTGTGTATGTTTAGAAATGTTGACGCTTACATTCGACAACAGGCAAGATCTTTTTCAGCCTTAACGTAACGATAGCACAGCCCCATCACGAAAACAGCTATGTTTGTTTGTTTGATTTGAGGTTTAGCGTCCCCGTCAACACTGTTGCTTCCAATTTTGTGGGACTTTTACCCGACATTGAGATGAAATGACATCTCAAACCCTGTCGCCCAATGAAACCAAAAGGGTTTATAAGCATGGACGGTCCGACTCTTGCGCACCGCTTTGCCTGGGCAGGCGTAGATCCTCTAAGCGGTTTACCAGTACCCGTGTGCGGCTCGGATTCAGCTCTGCGTGGAAGCATCATGCAGCCCATATATTTCTTCAAGCCCCGATGGGCGGGGGCAGAACACAGCTATGTAATTTTGACTCCCTTAAACCCAACTTCTAAATAGAAAAACTGAATTTAAAGGCGTGTGCATTATTTTTCTCATTTCTCCTCGAAAATCTAGATTGTTGATTTTCGTTAGAACCGCCTTCCCCTGGTTGTTCAAACCAATACCCACAAATCTATAACGGGTATTCACTGTTTTTAGCAGATACGTGTTTTCGTATTGGTGTGCTAAAATGGCGTTTTTTTCCTGTCTTTCGAACTAGTTTGTTCATATGTAAATGCACCATGTTACGCAATAATTTTCGTCAGAATCGTCTTTTCAATAAGCTAATAGAAGAAAACATAATTTTACATCTGACAGAAATTTAATGATGTAAGTCCGAATCAGAAGTTCAGAAAATGTGAAAAATAGCAATACGATAACATGCTCATTAAACAGGAAGTGATGTTAGATAAACTAACTGGCACGATATAACCTGAACAGCGTTGACCAGGCCGTTTAAGTCCAAACACTTAATTCGTATTCTATGTTCATAACTTAGAATAAAAAGAGAAAAAAACTTCACTATTTTGTAAATATTGTATGAAAAAGTTGCGACTTTATAAATCAAATGATAAATAAATAAATAAATATAAATAAATAAATAAATAAAAATCAAAAGTAAATAAATAAATACGATATTTTTCTTGTTGGTTTATTTTGCCGTTACGCGCCTCACTTTATTGTTTGAATCATCAAACTGTGCATTTGTCAATTCGCTGTTTTAAGCCATGCGGTTACACTTTAACATGGCTTAAAATTAGAGCAAGCACATCTGATGAAAGGCCGCCAGCATAATCCGGCATCCAAGACCCTCCTGTTTCGAGCTATTATCCCTCTTAAACACAAATTTAACCATCAGTTAACTTACGAAAAATGGACAGGTAAAAATCAAAATAAATTTATAAATAAATAAATAAATAAATAAAATAGAATAAATCAACGGGCCTCCGTGGCCTAGTGGTTAAGAGCGCTGACTTGATCATTAGGTCTCTCACCGCTGAGGTTCGAGCCTCGCTCAGGCCACATGTGAGACGCCAAGTTCTGCAACGGAAGGTCAGGTGGTTTTTCTCCGGTACTCCGGTTTTCGCCCACCTCTGATTAACGATCGGCTCGATATGAGTGAAATAATCTTGAAAGGGCCGTAAAACCAAAACCAAAAAAAAAAAAAAATAAATAAATAAAATAAATAAATAGTTAAACACTTTTTGATTTAAGAATAACTTATTCGTAAGATTAAAATGCGTATTGTTTTTAATTATATTTGGGGATGCCAAATGTAACCAGATTAAAACATATGTCATTTTTCCACATGTAAATAATGTTGACATCACGCTAACAATTCCGTTAAAACCCCTTTTGTATATAGAGAGAAAAGTGAGGTTTACAGGGTATACATTTCTTCCTTATTTTTCTTGAAACATAGATTGTGGGGACAGCTTCAACGAGGCCGAGTAGTTACAATCTATGTTTGAATAATAAAAAATATCTCAAATTAACTATAGGAAAAGAAAATTTCTTTTTTAGTTTCGCGGCCCTTTCAATACTATTCCACTAATATCGAGCCGATCAATGATCAGCGGTGGGGGAAAACAGAAATTCCCGAAGAAAAAAACGCCTGACCTTCCTGTTCAGAATTTGGCGTCTCTCATGTGACCCTAGCCAGGCTCGCACCCACAGCGGTGAGATACCTAGTGATTAAGGGTCAGTACTCTTATCCACTAGGCCACGGAGGCCCGTCTAACCATTTTAAAGAGGCTGCAGAATGCACCATGCCGCACGGGTGTTATTGAATTGGTATTTGTGGGGTGCTATAGACGCTCATTGATTTGATTACGCGTACATCAAGTAAACAGGTCCGTGTAATGAACATACCTTTAAACCGCACTCTAAATGTTCGTCACGAAAACACGTCTATGTAAGTTTGACCCCCTTGAACCCCACTTTTAGAGAGTAAAACTGCGATTTACAGGGGTAAAAATAGAAGTGAAGGCAATGATCAGGAAACGATACAATTAACCTTAGTTTTCATATTTCTGCTCTAAACATAGATTAGGCGGTTCTAACGATTACCCACAATCTATGTTGTTCTAGCGATTACCCACAATCTATGTTTGAACAGAAATAAAAAAATTCTATGTTTTGAGCAGAAATAAGAAAAACATCGCATTTTTTAATCATAAAATTCTCCTTTTCTCCACAATTCACACTGTATTTGTACAGGCGTGTTTTCGTAATGAGTAATCTCGGTTTACTAGTGTATTCATTATCTTCCTTATATTTGCCCGGTTACATGGACGAGCAGCCCGAATCAACATTTGAACCAGAAATATTCTAACATTTTCATTCGAAAAATGATGAATGATATGCAATATCGAAACGTATTTTGGTCCTGGCTAGCACCGCTTCGGCGGGCCTATTCTTACGAATACCCACAAGCTATGATTTAATAGAAATAGCAAATTAATGTACATCCCTGTAAACCCCAGTTTTACTATATAAAAGTGGGGTTAGGGGTTAAATGGTTCTAAAGTATAGAACCTTATCATCTTGCTTAGGCATGGTTACATATTGGAAAGGTAGCTGTATATGGGGCTGAAAAAATATTCACGAAAAGATGAAAGAAATCGCCGCACGGTGGCAACATTCTTAGTTGGGCGGGGGCAATAAACTCAACATACACACTTATAGGTGGCCAGCTCCGGCAATTTAGGTCTTATTTGCTTTATGACTTTTGAATTCAGCATTTATTTTCCATGAAGTTTTACATGAAAATTAATATTCTTTGAGATTTACCAATAACAACAACAACATCAGTAATAATAACAATAACAATAATAAAAAATGCTCTTTAATCATTTCACTTCGTTCACTTATCTGATTCGATTTTTAGTTTTAACCGATTTGAGTGATTAGATCGATAGTTCATCAAATCGATTTGAACGGTGAACGAAATGAATGAATGATAGCTGTACGATGGTTTGGCTATTCCGGAATGATTGTTTTGATTGAATGAATGATTGCTGAGTAATGAACTACGGCTGATTTGAATTTCACCGATAGCGGTACTGTATTTCTCTTTGTCCCATTTAAAAATAGTGTTCTTCAATAGTTTTCACTATAATCTTGAGTTTTGGTAGACTTATTGGTACTTAGAACTTGAAAAAGTGTATCTGAAAACTGGCAGTGGAGGGCGAGAGTTGAATATTCATAAACGGCGGAGATGACGCTCCATCACGTTTACGTGCATGTCCATGTTATGAATATGATGAATACCAAGCACGCCCACAAATTGGGCTAACAGGGATTCATATATAGATTATTTTCCTTATTTTCGCTGAAACACAATTTTTGTTTGGTCTAAAATAGGAAATCGATGACAAATTTCAACTAAAAAAAAATAAAAACGACATTTTAGTGCACGATGCCTTCATGCGGACTGAGCAAATTTTTTGTCTAAATCGGGATGGAACTAAAGGTGAGGATTGCGGCCGCGTAGAGTATATATAAGTACCCCCCCCACACACACACACACACAAACACACACTCAGTGAATTCTTTTCACTGCCCGTTCCAAGGTGGTTCTTCTGTCGCGGCTTATTTTTGTAATAGTTTGGCTTTGAATGCGTGTACCGTTTATATCTTTTTGAGCCAATTGGCCATTTTGTGGTAAAGTAACTGTTCTTTTGGCTTTCCGCTATTAATGTTTCCATTAGGATCTAGTTGTTTCATGTTTGTGTTTCTTTCCCTTTGGTGTCTCTGATGGGAGCTGTGGGTTAATTGTATCGTTTCCTGATCAATGCCCTCACTTCTATTTTGTTGGTCCTTTTGTGTCGTCTCCAGAGAATAGCAGAAAAGAGGCAGGAGATAGTAGAGGGGATGAAAGAAAAGGGACAGACTAGAAAGAAGAAAATGAATGAAACCGAAGAAACACATTACAATAACACACCCGTGCAAAATAGCGCAGTTTCTCACATCTCCAAAATGGCTTCTTTTCTGATGAAAATC
Source organism: Lucinisca nassula (assembly GCA_963580285.1). Lineage (NCBI taxonomy): Eukaryota > Metazoa > Mollusca > Bivalvia > Lucinida > Lucinidae > Lucinisca > Lucinisca nassula. The sequence goes on along the minus strand of OY757010.1, from coordinate 147,310,345 downwards.
TGTGTTATTTGAGGCGGTTCTAACGAGTACCCACAACCTATGTCTTGAAGCATAAATAAGAATAATAATATATACCCTCGTAAACCACAGTTTTTCTCTATATAAAGTGGGGTTTAGAAGGATGTTTATTTCACGGGCCTTTCACGTTTTGAGCTATGCTTGTCGAGTTATTCCAATCTGTTGTGATAAACGCAAGGTACAAGTTTTATTTCAGCACCAGTAGAGTATGTCTTGGAACGACTGATGTACACATACATGTATTTGCGGACTAAAACTATGTGAATTCTTACAAAATCTGTTAATATGCCATGCCCATATAAAATGTCAATCAAAGAAATCCTGCATCTCCTTGATGCGGATTTTATGATACAAATACGTGAGGTAGGGTAAATAAATTTCGACTGTTTTATTTTCTGGACGCTTGGACATTAATAGGGCAAACTTTAAAACGTTAACCAGTAACCCAGTGCTCCCCTATTCTGGTTTTTCGACTTATCGTGGGTTACACATTATTCCGTTTTCGTGTGCACGGATTTTAACAGGTTTGGTGTCAATGTATAGGTAAAATGTTTTTCTACGCTGTGATATTTATTTCCAGGTGAGTTTCGCATTAGTGCATGAGAAAACGTTCTACTTGCATTCATATTTGAACAGTCCTCGTATTTCTGCTCTAAAATATAGATTAGAGCAGAAATAAGAAAAATATTACAAATTTTTATCTTAAAAGATTCGATTTTCGATAAAGTTTACAATCAATTTAATTAGTTGTGTTTTCATAATGCAACTACCCAACACCTCCCATCAGACCTAGCGACAACAAAGGGAAAGAACACGAACAACCCTACTGAAAACATCATAAGCGGAAAACCAAAAGGACACTTATTATCCCACAAAATGGCCAAACGGCCATTCTTTTTCCGCTGATGTTCATTTCCTTTGATGATAATCTGAAATTATTTAAGGTTTTTATCTCGACGTCTAGATAAATTGGATGATTTACATGCATTTAAGAAATGTATTGAATTTTCTGCTGTTCATGAAATTAGGAACGCAGTGGGCCGCGTGCAAAGTAAATGAAATCCCTGTAAACATTTCTAGCGACCCGCTGTCATTCATACTTTCATGAGAATCAAGAAAAAATAATTTACATTGTTTGCCCCTCATCACCGGGTAAAAAATGCTTATAGGGCAAACGTTTAAAGCTGAAAAACATTCACACATTGTTTTTAGCTCACCGTCACGTAGTGCCAAGGTGAGCTTTTGGGATCACTTTTTGTCCGTCGTCCGTGGTGCGTCCGTGCGTGCGTGCGTGCGTAAACAATTTCTTTAAACGACATCTCCTCCTAAACAACTGATCGGTTTTTGACCAAACTTCACAGGAATGATCCTTAGGTGGTCGCCTTTCAAAGTTGTTCAAATGGTTCCGGTCCGTTGCACATCTAGGTCACAGGAGCCAAAAATAGATGTTTTTTTCACCAAAAACTTAAAAAATCTTCTTCTCTGAAACCACAAGGCCCAGGTCTTTGATATTTGGTATGAAGCTTCATCTAGTGGACCCCTACCAAGATTGTTCAAATTATAGTCCTGGGGCCAGAAATGCCCCCGCCCCGGGGCCCTTTGGTTTTACATAGGCTTATATAGGGAAAATCTTTAATAATCTTCTTCTCTGAAACCACCAGGCCCAGGACTTTGATATTTGGTATGAAGCTTCATCTAGTGGACCCCTACCAAGATTATTCAAATTATAGTGCTGGGATAAAAAATGCCCCCGCCACAGGGCCCTTTGGTTTTACATTGGCTTATATAAGGAAAATCTTTAAAAATTCTTCTTCTCTGAAACCTCAAGGCCCAGGTCATTGATATTTGGTGTGAAGCTTCATCTTGTGGACCTCTATCAAGATTGTTCAAATTATAGCCATGGGGCCAAAAATTCCCCCGCCCTGAGACCCTTTGGTTTAACAAGACGTATAAAGGGAAATCTTTAAAAATCTTCTTCTCTGAAACCACAAAGCCCAGGTCTTTGATATTTGGTATGAAGCTTCATCTAGTAGACCCCTACCAAGATTGTTCAAAGTATAGTGCTTGGGCCAAATAAAAATGCCCCCGCCCCGGGACCCTTTGGTTTTAAATAGGCGTATAAAGGGAAAATCTTTAAAAATCTTCTTCTCTGAAACCACAAGGCCTAGGACTTTGATATTTGGTATGAAGCTTCATCTAGTGGACCCCTTCCAAGATTGTTCAAATTATAGTGCTGAGGCAAAAAATGCCCCCGCCCCGGGGCCCTTTGGTTTTACATAGGCTTATGTAGGGATAATATTTAAAAATCTTCTTCTCTGAAACCGCATGGCCCAGGACTTTGATATTTGGTGTGAAGCTTCATCTAGTGGACCCCTACCAAGATTGTTCAAATTATAGCCCTTGGGCCAAAAATGCCCCCGCTCTGAGGCCATTTGGTTTAACATAGACTTATATACGGAAAATCTTTAAAAATCTTCTTCTCTGCAACCACAAGGCCTAGGTCTTTTATATTTGGTATGAAGCTTCATCTTGTGGATCCCTACCAAGATTGTTCATATTATTGTGCTGGGACAAAAAGGGGCCCCGCCCCGGGGCCCTTTGGTTTTACATGGCCTTATATAGGGAAAAACTTTAAAAATCTTCTTCTCTGAAATCACAAGGCCCAGGACTTTGAAATTTGGTACGAAGCTTCATCTAATGGACCATCTTCCAAGATTGTTCAAATTATTGCCCTTGGGCCAAAAATGCCCCCGCCCCGGGGCCCTTTGGTTTCACATAGACTTATATAGGGAAAATCTTCAAAGATCTTCTTCTCTGAAACCACAAGGCCTAGGTCTTTTATATTTGGTATGAAGCTTCATCTAAAGGACCCCTAACAAGATTATTTAAATTATAGTGCTGAGGCCAAAAATGTCCCTGCCTAGGGGCCCTTTGGTTTTACATAGGCTTATACAGGGAAAATCTTTAAAAATCTTCTTCTCTGAAACCGCAAGGCCCAGGACTTTGATATTTGGTATGAAGCGTCATCTAGTGGACCCCTACCAAGATTGTTCAAATTATAGTGCTGGGGCAAAAAATGCCCCCGCCCCGGGGCCCTTTGGTTTTACATAGGCTTATGTAGGGATAATATTTAAAAATCTTCTTCTCTGAAACCAAAAGGCCCAGGTCTTTTTTATTTGGTATGAAGCTTCATCTAGTGGACCCCTACCAAGATTGTTCAAATTATAGTGCTGGGGCAAAAAGGGGCCCCGCCCCGGGGCCCTTTGGTTTTACATGGCCTTATATAGGGAAAATCTTTAAAAAATCTTCTCCTCTGAAACCACAAGGCCCAGGACTTTGAAATTTGGTATGAAGCTTCATCTAATGGACCTCTACCAAGATTGTTCAAATTATTGCCCTTGGGCCAAAAATGCCCCCGCCCCGGGGCCCTTTGGTTTTACATAGACTTATATAGGGAAAATCTTAAAAAATCTTCTTCTCTGAAACCACAAGGCCTAGGTCTTTTATATTTGGTATGAAGCTTCATCTAAAGGACCCTTAACAAGATTATTTAAATTATAGTGCTGAGGCGAAAAATGTCCCTGCCCCGGGGCCCTTTGGTTTTACATAGGCTTATATAGGGAAAATCTTTACAAAACCTTCTTCTCTGAAACCCCAATGCCCATGTCTTTGATATTTGGTATGAAGCTTCATCTAGTGGACCCCTACCAAGATTATTCAAATTATAGTGCTGGGGCAAAAAATGCCCCCACCCCGGGGCCCTTTGGTTTTACATAGGCTTATGTAGGGATAATATTTAAAAATCTTCTTCTCTGAAACCGCAAGGCCCAGGACTTTGATATTTGGTGTGAAGTTTCATCTAGTGGACCCCTACCAAGATTGTTCAAATTATAGCCCTTGGGCCAAAAATGCCCCCGCTCTGGGGCCCTTTGGTTATACATAGACTTATATAGGGAAAATTTTTAAAAATCTTCATCTCTGAAACAACAAGGCCTAGGACTTTTATATTTGGTATGAAGCTTCATCTAGTGAACCCCTACCAAGATTGTTCATATTATTGTGCTGGGGCAAAAAGGGGCCCCGCCCCGGGGCCCTTTGGTTTTACATAGGCTTATATAGGGAAAATCTTCTTGTCTGAAACCACAAGCTTCATCTAGTGGACCCCTACCAAGATTGTTCAAATTATAGTGCTGGGACAAAAAATGCCCCCGCCACAGGGCCCTTTGGTTTTACATTGGCTTATATAGGGAAAATCTTTAAAAATCTCTGAAACCACAAGGCCCAGGTCTTTGATATTTGGTTTGAAGCTTTATCTAGTGGATCCCTACCAAGATTGTTCAAATTATAGTTCTGGGACAAAAAATGCCCCCGCCCCGGGGCCCTTTGGTTTTACATAGGCTTATGTAGGGATAATATTTAAAAATCTTCTTCTCTGAAACCGCAAGGCTCAGGACTTTGAAATTTGGTATGAAGCTTCATCCAATGAACCTCTACCAAGATTGTTCAAATTATAGCCCTGGGGCCAAAAATGCCCCCGCTCTGGGGCCCTATGGTTTTACATAGACTAATATAGGGAAAATCTTTAAAAATCTTCTTCTCTGAAACCATAAGGCCTGGGTCTTTGATATTTGGTATGAAGCTGCATCTAGTGGACCTCTATCAAGATTATTCAAATTATAGCCCTGAATTACCAAAAATGTCCCCGCTCCGGGGCCCTTTGGTTTTACATAGACTTATATAGGGAAATCTTTAAAGTTCTTCTCTGAAACTGCAAGGCCAAGGCATTTGATATTTAGTATGGAGCTTTATCTAGTGGACCTCTACCAAGATTGTTCAAATTATAGCCCTGGGGCCCTTTGGTTTTACATAGATTTATATAGCCCCGGGGCCATTTGGTTTTGCATAGGCTTATGTAGGGAATATCTTTAAAAAAATCTTCTTCTCTGAAACTGCAAGGCCCAGGTTTTTGATATTTGATGTGTAGCTTCATCTAGTGGACCTTTGCCAAGATTGTTCAAATTATAGCCTTTGTTGATGTTTGGTATGAAGCTTCACCTTTAAGACCTCCCTCAACATTATGCACATTAAAGCCCTGGGGCCAATAATGGCCCTCTCTGGGGCCCACTTGTTACACTATGGATCAGGTGAGCGATCCAGGGCCATCATGTCCCTCTTGTGTTTTATATTAGGATCACTTTTTGTCTGTCATCCGTGCGTAAACAATTTCTTCAAACGACATCTCCTCCTAAATCGCTGATCGGATTTGACCAAACTTCACAGGAATGATCCTTAGGTGGACCCCTTTCAAAGTTGTTCAAATGGTTCTGGCCTGCTGCACATCTAAGTCACAGGAGCCAAAAATAAATTTTTTTCATCTTAAAAAATCTTCTCCTCTGAAACCACAAGGCCCAGGTCTTTGATATTTGGTATGAAGCTTCATCTAGTGAACCCCTACCAAGATTGTTCAAATTATAGTGCTGGGGCCCAAAATGCCCCGGCCCCAAGGCCCTTTGGTTTTACATAGGATTATATAGGGAAAATCTTTACAAAACCTTCTTCTCTGAAACCCCAATGCCCATGTCTTTGATATTTGGTATGAAGCTTCATCTAGTGGACCCCTACCAAGATTGTTCAAATTATAGTGCTGGGGCCAAAAATGCACCCGCCCCGCGGCCCTTTGGTTTTACCTGGGCTTATATAGGGAAAATCTTTAAAAATCTCCTTCTCTGAAACTACAAGGCCCATATCTTTGATATTTGGTGTGAAGCTTCATCTAGTCGACCCCTACCAAGATTGTTCAAATTGTAGTGCTGGGGCCAAAAATGCCCCTGCCCCGGGGCCCTTTGGTTTTACATGGGCTTATATAGGGAAAATCTTTAAAAATCTTCTTCTCTGAAACCGCCAGGCCCAGGTCTTTGCTATTTGGTATAAAGCCTCATCTAGTTGACCCCTACCAAGATCATTCAAATTATAGTACTGGGTCCAAAAATGCACCCGCCCCGGGGCCCTTTGGTTTTACATGGGCTTATATAGGGAAAATCTTTAAAAATCTTCTTCTCTGAAACTGCAAGGCCTAGGTCTTTGCTATTTGGTATGAAGCTTCATCTAGTGGACCCCTACCAAGATTGTTCAAATTATAGTGCTGGGGCCAAAAATGCCCCCGCCCTGGAGCCCTTTGGTTTTACATAGGCTTATATAAGGAAAATCTTTAAAAATTCTTCTTCTCTGAAACCTCAAGGCCCAGGTCATTGATATTTGGTGTGAAGCTTCATCTTGTGGACCTCTATCAAGATTGTTCAAATTATAGCCATGGGGCCAAAAATTCCCCCGCCCTGAGACCCTTTGGTTTAACAAGACGTATAAAGGGAAATCTTTAAAAATCTTCTTCTCTGAAACTGCAATGCCCATGTCTTCGATATTTGGTATGAAGCTTCATCTTTTTAGACCTCCCTCAACATTATGCACATTATAACCCTGGTGTCAATAATGGCCCTCCCCGGGGCCCACTTGTTACTCTCTTGATCAGGTGAGCGATCCAGGGCCATCATGGCCCTCTTGTGTTTATATCAGGATCACTTTTTGTCTGTCATCCGTGCGTAAACAATTGCTTCAAACGACATCTCCTCCTAAACCACTGATTGGATTTTGACCAAACTTCACAGGAATGAGCCTTAGATGGTCCCCTTTCAAAGTTGTTCAAATGGTTCCGGTCCATTGCACATATAGGTAACAGGAGCCAAAAAAATTTTTTTCACCGAAAACTTAAAAAATCTTCTTCTGTGAAACCGCAAGGCCCAGGTCTTTGATTTTTGGTATGAAGCTTCATCTAGTGGACCCCTACCAAGATTTTTCAAATTATAGTGCTTGGGCCAAAAATGCTTCCGCCCCAGGGCCCTTTCGTTTTACATGGGCTTATATAGGGAAAATCTTTAAACATCTTCTTTTCTGAAACCGCAAGGCCCAGGTCTTTGATATTTGATATGAAGCTTCATCTAGTGGACCCCTACCAAGATTGTTCAAATTATAGTGCTGGGGCCAAAGATGTGTCCGCCCAGGGGCCCTTTGGTTTAACATGGGCTTATATAGGGAAAATCTTTAAAAATCTTCTTCTCTGAAACTGCAATGCCCATGTCTTTGATATTTGGTATGAAGCTTCATCTAGTGGACCCCAACCAAGATTGTTCAAATTGTAGTGCTGGGGCCAAAAATGCCCCCACCCCGGGACCTTTTGGTTTTACATAGGCTTATGTAGGGAAAATCTTTAAAAATCTTCTTCTCTGAAACTGCAAGGCCCAGGTCTTTGATATTTGGTATGAAGCTTCATCTTGTGGACCTCTACCAAGATTGTTCAAATTATAGCCCTGGGGCCAAAAATGCCCCCGCCCCTGGACCGTTTGGTTTTACGTAGGCTTATGTAGGGAATATCTTTAAAAAGATCTTCTTCTCTGAAACCGCAAGGCCCAGGACTTTGATATTTGGTGTGTAGCTTCATCTAGTGGACCTTTGCCAAGTTTGTTCAAATTATAGCCTTTGTTGATATTTGGTATGAAGCTTCACCTTTTTTAGACCTCCCTCAACATTATGCACATTATAACCCTGGGGTCAATACTGGCCCTCCCCGGGGCCCACTTGTTCCTCTATGGATCAGGTGAGCGATCCTGGGCCATCATGGCCCTCTTGTTTTCTAAAAGAGCGGAAAAGCGTTGACGTCACCAACGCCCGTAGAGAACCATGGTTTAGACGGATGTCACTTGACGTCACTGAAAAACGTGTGACTCGATGCGTTCATGGAGGTATGGACTACGTGACTGGTGATCAGAAGGACGCGGGTTCGATACCTGCCTGGGTCGGCAACATTCTTTTGTAGAATTTGCTCATGAAATCTTTTCTACGGTCATTTCCTCCCTTCCGCTGATTCAAGGTGGGCAGTTTTGAGTTTCTGGCGAAAGAATGTGCACTGTACTGGTTAACCGCTTACGTATAAGCCCGCCCAGGGAAAGTGTGGATAGGTAACTTGACCGGCTCTAAAAGGACTTAAAATAGTGTTGACTGGGCCGTTAAACTCCAATACTAGAGTGTATCTTATAGAAGAAGGTTAAAGAGGTCTGCCCACCCTCCACGACCGACCATTCTGGCTCGGTTAGCATGTCACCGATGCGACATCTCTTTCGCCATCGCCGGCATGCCCATCGAGCAGCGGTCCTCTGCACCTCCTCCACCTGCTGAATCTGACATAGGGATGCCAAATGGGTGATGCATATTTAAGATGAGGGCGAACCATTGTTTTATATGCAACGTCCTTTGTCTGCCTAGGTACAAAGGCCAAATTATGACTGAGAAATTCTAAAGTCCTAGTTGCTTTTGATCTTATCTCTGAAATATGTTGACCCCAATCTCGATCGTCAGTGATGGTGATACCCAGATATTTGACGGATTGATGGATGTATAATCAAACTATATTTGCTTGTCCGCAAGGTGTCGTGACAACCTCATTGAATGACATTTGGCCACATAGAATTTCATTTGCCAATTGCACCCCACCGCTGTGCTAGTCATCTTGTAAAATAAGACAGTCAGAGGGAGAATATATGTTCCTATACAGGACACAATCATCAACAAAAATATGGAGATCATTGATGAATACCACGAAACGGACTGGGCCAAGGACCGAACCTTGGGGGACACCAGATAAACAGGGGCTGTATCAGAGGCTTGGCTATCAAGTACTTGTTGTGAGCGCTCAGAGAGCCACAAGTTAATCCACCTATATGTGTGGATCCTATTATCCCATAGTAGTCCAATTTGTACAATTGCCTTCTGTGTGGTACCTTTTCAAAGGCCTTGGCGAAGTCCATGGTGATCAAGTCAGTATGTTGGTGGCCACGGTCAATGGCCCCATCCAAATTTCTTACCATGGCATGATAAAATTGAACTAACTGAGCTTCGCAAGACCTTCGGAAACCATGTTGACAGTCAGCAAGAATGCTCTCAAAGGCTGGCTTGCTGATGCTGCTAGCTAATACATGCTCCAGGGTTCTGCAACAGATGCATGCAAGCGACACTGGTCTATAGTTTGCTGCATCATATTTTCCTCCTTTTTATTGACCGGGGTAACATTTGCTTGTCGCCAGTCATCTGGAACAGTGCCCTGGGTATGTGATTCATTGAAGATAAAGACCAGCAGAGGAAAATTTCAGCACTACATTCCTTAAACATGAACATTCCTTAACGTACATTCCTGGCATTCACGTCGTCGGCCCAGATGCCTTATGTATCTTGAGCTTATCCTTGTGACAAAGTGCATTTTTTCAAATCACCGAAAGGGATATTTTTCTGCTGAAATACTGTGGTTTATTTTTCTTATTTAATCTCACAACATACAGTCGAACTTCAATGGCTCGAACACCTTTGGGACCATGAAAATATGTTCGAGACAGGGGTAGTTCGAGCCACTGAGGGCTACTGCCAGGAGGCATAACATACTTTAGGACATCTTTTCGGTGTTCTATAATGAAAAAATATATGCTGTGTGTACTCATTAGAATCGCCTCATCGAGGCGATTCTAATGAGTACAAACAGCATACATTTGCAAGATAAAAGACTAAAATATCCTTAATTATCCCCCACTATTTCTTATGTCGAGGATTTCGCTATGGGCTCAAGAATTGGTTCGACACATCCATGGTAAACGAGCCATCGGTGTTCGAGCCATCGAAGTTCTACTGTAGATTGTGGGTGTTCGTTATAGCCGTCTCTCTGAGCCGGTACTAATGAGTACCCAATAAGGTCTTGGAGCAGAAATTAGAAAAATAAGGTATACCCCGTAAACACCAGTTTTCTCTACATGAAGTGGTGTCCAGTGTTCATTGTCAGGACCTGTTGACATCAAGTGGTAACTTATGTTTAATGTAGTAAAAGAACGGCGCAGTGCATATTTCATAAATATTTTAAGGGTTTCTGCTAGATAAACATCCGATACACAGCGAAGCTCCAATCGATCAAGGATATAAATTTCTTGCACACCAGACAGGGAAATTCGTGATTTTACCCTGGGATAGAAATGTATGTTCTGACCCTGGTGTTCCGCCCAAAAATCGAATATAATCGCGTGTTTGATAAATGCACTGCTTGATTACGACCTCGTATACGCCGTCGTTAAGGTTGACGTCACAGCACGTTACGTGACGTAACTAAACATTCCTGCTGTGTCAACACAATATGGCGGACGCTGGTAACCGAAGTGACTGCAGCATTAAAAATCCGCGTTAAGAAATGGAAGGTATGCAAGAAAAAGAATCTTATATGGGTGTGAGGGGTGGATAAAAAAATCCGTCCCCCGGGATCACTGTCCGGAATCACTCGGCAAGCCTCGTGATGACGGACAGTGACACTCTGGACGGACTTGTCCATCCACCCCTCACACCCATACAAGATTCTTATAATCTTCCGTAGATCCGAAAAGTTTGTTTTTTTCTGGTAAACGTTATGCTAATAAAAAGAAGCGAAGGCAATGATCAGGAATCGATACAATTAACCCACAGCTCCAAAGGGAAAGAGACACAAACATGAAACAACTGGACCCTAATGGAAACATCAATAGCGGGAAGCCAAAAGGACAGTTACTTTCCCACAAAATGGCCAATTGGCTATCCAAAACAAAATAATATAAGCGATACACGCACTCAAAGACAAACCATAACAAAAATAAACCGCGACAGAAGTGGGGGTCGGGCTTAAATCAATTTTACACGTTTCTGATGGGAACTGTGGGTTAATTGTATCGATTTCTGACCAATGCTATCATTTCTATTTTAGAAGAGTAAAGGTCATCCGTCTAGCTTCTGCTCAAAACATAGAGTGTTGGTATTAGTTGGAACTGAGGCGGTTCTAACGAGCACCGATAATCTATGTTTCCGGCCTCGTAAACAAATTTCGTCAGAAAATAATACAGTTTCAGAGATATTGAAGAGAACACTTTATCATCTAATCAATAAATAACCGTTTTATCATTGCTCCAAAGCGCAATCTGTGACGCCTAACATATCTACATTAGACATTTGTTTTTAAAATTAAATTATTCATATGTGATCAGTTTCAAAAAAATGCGGGACACTGATGAGGCCTAATTGGCCGAAACTAGCTAGTCTGGTCCAGAAACATGTACACTCCACGATTGCCAATTCTGTGGTGTATTCCTTGCTTCCAAAGGATAACCCGTTTATAGAACATATTTATATGTGACATCGCTTTCTTAAATTAGTCTTTTTTTAGAAGCCTCCGTGGTGTTGTGGTTACGCTACTCGCCTTGTAAACCAGGGGTCGCAGGATCGATCCCGGGCTTCTCCAGACTTTCGGATGAGTTTTTAAACCGAGGTCCCGTCTCCTTATAACCTCAGTTGTTTTACGGGACGTAAAACTCAAACACTCACTCAAATTAGACTTTTAAATTACGCTAAGTTATGGTAAGCTGTCCCTTGTTTTTCTCTTTTACCTGTATTACAAAAATACGGGAACCAGCAGTGTTGTAGTTCTGATAATGGTGAACAAAAACAGCAGTGCAAAAATATAACAAAACAATTGTTGACAATGGGTTATTGGACATGATGTGTTTTCGATGAGAGACTACAAATAGTCAGCACTGTTCGCCACGGTCAATAAGCATCAGCGCAAAAAGATAATAAAACAATTGTTGACAATGGGTTATTGGACATGATGTGTTTTCGATGAGACACTACAAATAGTCAGCACTATATGCCGCAGTCATTAAGCAACAGCACAAAAAGATAAAAAACGCGAGGGTACCAATAGTTTTGTACCCTTTCGACGCGAGGGTACCAATAGTTTTGTTCGCCACGGTCAATAAGCAGCAGCCAACAAGATAATAAAACAATTATTGACAATTGGTTATTGGACATTATGTGTTTTCGACGAGAGACTATCAATAGTCAGCACTGTTCTCCACGGCCAATAAGCAGCAGCGCAAAAAGATAATAAAACAATTGTTGACTATTGGGTTATTTGAAATGATATTATTTCAATACCAATAGTCAGCATTATTTCAATACCGATAGTCAGTAATAGAGAATACCAATAGTCAGCAATATTCGCCTCGGTCAATATTGTTATCCTTTGGTCGACATAACATCACGTCCAATGGCTAAATAGTCGATAATAATATAATGACACAGGGGTATGTTATCCTCATAAACCATTCGATAAGTTCGAGAGTCGTTCAAAAAGTATCTGGCCTTATCTATTTAGAGTCACGCTTGACTTCTTTGTTCAGCACAATCGCCTCGCAGCAATAAGAACTTCCCTTATAGATGTTGTCGATGTTCCTAGGCTGAAAGTTCATTTTTATAGAATTCAGGGTCTTAAGAGTCAATCCAGCCTCCAACTGCTGCCTTAAGCTCTTACTTTGGACGCGATGAACCGTGACCAGTCCATTGTTTACTCTGCTGTTTAGTCTCAGGATCATAGTGATGAATCCAATTTTCGTCCCCAGTAACAATCCCTTAAAGGTCTTCCGGATCAAAATCATTTCTCTCCAAAAGGGACTCAGACATGGACAGCCGGGCCGGTCGTTGTTCTTTACTAAGGCATTTTGACACCTAACGCACTAAAAATCCAAAATCGTTTTGCCATTTCTGAAACTTTCATTCGCCTGTCCCGCTTTGCTAAGTGCCTTAGATTTTCACCAATCTGATTGAATAAAAATAAAAAATGAGTTCCTTTAAGAGCAATGGAAACATTCATAAGAAAGAAGATGGGTCATACTACGTAGTTTCGGCTAATAAAGCCTCATCAGTGACCCTGTAATGATCCGGCAAAGAGAGCCAGAGGAAACATACTGCAATTTTGCGAATTTCGAATAGGCAGTCAATTCAAAGACTGATATAAATCAAAATGGGGTCCAAATAATTAAAAACATGTCTAGAATATGAGTCCAAACCAATAAATATTTCCAATTTCTCAGAATATTCACGCTGATCTCAAAGGACCAAACGTAAAATATAAACTGCACTATGGTTGATGTACGGGGAGACGTTTTACGGCCGCCACACGGCACAACACCAGCTGCAGTGAAGGCAAATAAAAATCAAAAATGAGTTCCTTTAAGAACAATGAAAACATTCATAAGAAAGAAGATGGGTCATACTACGTAGTTTCGGCTAATAAAGCCTCATCCGTGACCCTGTAATGATCCGACAACGAAAGCCAGAGGAAACATACTGCAATTTTGTGAATTTCGAATAGGCAGTGCAATGATACATGTATGTAGATGTGCCTAACACGAAATTCATTCTGCTCGGATGAAGCGTTTTGGAGTTATGGCCCTTTATTTTCTAAAATATGCGCTAATAATATTGTGACACAAACTACCTCCACATTTCTTCACAGATTGAGCTGAAACTTTGCACATGCTTACCTTGTGAGGTGAAGTGGTGCCAAACGCAATTTTCAAGTTGATCCTTTCACTTGCAACCAAGTTATGGCCCTTGTTTTTCTGAAAAATGCGTTTGAAAACCTTGTGATGCGAACAACTTCCACATTTCTTCACCGGTTGAGCTGAAACATTGCACATGCAAATTTCCTTGTGAGATAAAGGGGTACCTAACACAATTTTAACGTCGATTCTATCATCTGCTAAGGAGTTACTGCCCTTTATTTTCTGAAAAACGCATTATTAAACCTTGTGTCTCGAACTACATCCACATTTCATTGTCAATTTGTTAAATTTTTGCATATGCATTTGCGATGATATGTAGATGTGCCTAACAGAAAATTCATTCTGCTCGGATGAAGCATTTTAGAGTTATGTCCCTTGTTTTCCCCTCAAATTGGCTCCCATGGGGGCATTGCTCACTTATAGTGACGGCTTTTGTTGGTTATAAAATTCTCATTCTATGATAACAGCCTATATGAGTTTTGTGATCAACGAACATCACGAAAACATGCCTATATAATTCTGTACACTTATGATAACATCCAGTAAGCTTTCATAGCAATCAAATGATTATCAGTGCTGTCATTGTGATCGATAATCAATTAGTAATCACTGAACATATGGAAGATTTGGTCATATTTTTACCTCTTGCCATAACTTCTTTCTTATCATGTGTTATACATTAGGCGACGGCTACTGACAACTGGTTGTCACCAGCCTGTGAGGTTACAGACAACCGGTTGTCACCAGCCTGTGAGGCTGCTGACAACCGGCTGTCACTAGCCTGTGAGGCTGCTGACAACCAGCTGTATAAACCTGAATTTAATAGTTTTTGAAAGTTGATTTTTTAAATCAAGTTTCTTTGTCATTACATTTCTACTTCCGGTACTGGACCGCGTTGCCCCACTTCCGCTGTTCGTTCGCTGCATAAAATAGTCCAAATGAACTCTTGAAAGTTTATTTTGCAGGCCGGCTCAACATGGAACGTGTTTCAAAATATTTCAGTTTTCGAGACTTTATACGAATTGAATATAAATTGGCACAGAAAGACGAATTCTGAAAAGAAAACCGTACTCTGGAACTATTTTCCTACGCGCTTTTCGGTGATATTTATGAGGGAGTTCGACCATCTACCAGACCATGGTAGCGGAAGTCAAATTGTGCACGTTCTTCCCATGATTTCCATGTTTTTTCACCGGTGTGATCGAACGACGTTTGGTAGATGTTTTGTTGACTGGTACACAGACCCCCTTTTTCTTGAATAGAAGCAGTCAATTCCCGGACATTAGTGTTCGCACCTTTCACCGACATCTTTGTTACGTATGGTGTGACGTATCTACCAGAGTAACCCACGCTTAAGTCTGGTTCGGCCAGAGTGACGTCACGACACTTCCGCCATGCTACCAGACCGCTACCAGACTGAGTTCGCTCACACTTTGGTTAACCACTGGTTTACCATGGTTAACCAGTGTTCGTGATCGAACTACCTCTTTGTTTTACTCTTTCATCCCTGAGTTTCTAAACAGGACTCTTCTCGCTTTAAATATATTCTTATAGAAAAGGATTTCTGATTAGTTCACTGACAGGATGGCAAACAGTTTACATGTAGATTCTGGCGAGACGTTCTAGCTACGTGCCGTCTTATCAGAATCTTCAAGGTTTGCATAGATACAGTGTATTTCTACCTCGGCGTCTGCACCAGTCTACAGGGTTAAAAGAGATAGCTTATCACAACCCTTTACTGACCTACAATTCGCCTGCTTTCGAGAGCTCTAATATTACAAAACACGTGTTCCGTACTTTAGCAAATATGAAGACACCGTTCAGAAGCAACATTCTGTGGCATCTAATCTATGTTAACTGTTTCCAAATGTCACAGTCTTGAAACAATTTACATTTATGGGTCAATGTTTTTAGGACCCCGTACAGGTGGGAATAAATGTATTTAATTCACCTTGGGTAAACGCGGTGTCTGACCAGTTATAATGTTAAATCAAATGGATTAAAAATGATCTTTTTTGTCAAGCTATTCTCCTTTTTATGTCCCGATGCCCGAAGGAACATAGCTCCAAGCATCTGCACAACGTACATGTATGTGCATCGTCGTATCAATGTGGCGTTGATGCGACGTTGCTAAGACATCATGTGCCCGCTAGGAGAACTTCTCTGTAAGATTATTAGCAGACATGTACTGAGCTAATTTAGAAATTTATGGTTGGACCATGAAAATATTGGCAGGCACGTTTTTCTTTCTTTCTTCCGTATTTTCTGTGCGGGGGCAATGGCGATGTGTATCTTGTGTCACTGGGGAGTCCGTCTTATATTGACTTACAGTTGAACAACACCTGCTGTCCTTGCAGCAGGTAACGGTAGAGTGAGGGAGTGTTGATATTTCTTCTGTTTCTACACTTCCACTCATTTTCCTCTGTCACCTCTGTCCCTCACTTTTGTCTTCTCTACAACTGCCCTGCCCATCGGGCCTTGAAGAAATATATGGGCTGCATGATGCTTCCACGCAGAGCTGAAACCGACCCGCACACGAGTACTGGTAAACTGCTTAGAGGATCTAAGCCTGCCGAGGCAAAGCGGTGCGAGTCGGCCCGTCCATGCTTATGAACCCTATTGGTTTCATTGGGCGGCAGGGCTTAATTGAGATGTCATTTCATCTCAATGTCAGGTAAAAGTCCCACAAATTGGAAGCAACGTCTCCAAAATGACCTTTACAGTGTGGACGGGGACGTAAAATCTCAAATCAAACAAACATATCATCTCCTCTACTGTCTCTTCTCTTTTCCCCAAAATGATCCACTAGGGTTGACCTGTCGTTAAACTCAAAACAATCGATGAATCATTTTTTCTTTGTCGAATTTTTTAACCCACTTGGACCTTGTCAAATCAGAACCAGAATTGTTACTGGTGACACGTCAAATGTCATTCATACACCAGGACCTGTGATATGGGAAGTTAGTCTCTATATTTTTTTTCAACAAAATATCTAGATAACTGCTTTATCTATGACTAACATTGTTATATAATACATGTAATTATTCCTCATAAATCAACTTTCCTCAGTACTTTCAGTACTTTGATTTTCTTTTGTTCTGAATTGATATGATATCCTGAATGACTTATCTTTCCTATAAACCTTTTTGGGTGTGTTTCTTGGAGTCTTTGTGGTTTATTATTTAGTATTGCTATATATATTGACATTGAATTTGTATGTTGCATACTGATGTTGTTAGAACAAATATAACTCAGCAGCAGTATCTGCTTTATGTGATCATAATTTAACCACATAGATCTGAATAAAAAGGGAAGTCCAGAAATGATCATTAGATATTTTTAATTTAGTTAAAAACGTCTGGGTGGGTGGGGTAATTCCATATCAGCCACGACCTGGAAGAATCTAACTGGGGATTTATGACCTTTTAATATTAATTTAAGGTTGAGTCATAAAATTGTTAAGCTGCAGAAACATATTGATAAGATATTAGGATCGTTTGCATGCTGCCAAATGATGCTAGAATACAATGTATATCACTTTATTTGCAATTTGTAAATTTTGTTAAATATTTGCACTTCCTATCTGTGTGAAAACCAGCTGTCAAGAACAGAATTGTAAAATGTCCCCCTTTTGGCTGACGGGTTTGTCGGTGATTGGAGACTGCTAAATATTGGAAGATCTTCTGTCAAAGCTGTTATATGAGACTATGAGATATGTGCCCTTGAATGCAGAAAATGCTATACAAAATTCCTAAGTCACAAGTTTTTATCTATTTACTGCCCACCCTTGGTTTAGCTGAAACTTCTATTGTATGAGAGTCTAAAAAGTAAATATAATGTATCATGCATTAAAGGGATACATGTACCGATACCTTGCCAAATGAATCATAAATAATAGTGTTTTTTCTTTTTCCTAATTTTTTTAGTTTTATGGCCCTTTCAAGATTATTTCACTTATTTCAAGCCAATCGTTAATCAGGTCAGGGCATTTTCTGCCTGTTCAGCAGGCCGAAACACCTCTGACCCGACTTCCCGTGGCAGAACTTGTGGCCCCGAAATACAGCAATGAGAGGCCTAATGATTACCTACATGTACATGTATTAATCCACGGAGGCCCATTAATAGGGAAATGGTAGGTGGGGGGGGGGGGGCATTGTTTCCGGTGCAGAAAGTTGCTCTGCTTTAGTTAAAACTTCCATTGTGTAAGGGTTGAAAAGAAATACAACATATGGAAAACTTTATTGAACGAGACCAGGAGGTATCGATGTGCCCCAATATAGGGAAGGGCATGATGTTTTTGGTGTGTTTTTGCTGGCTTTGGGTAATTGATGCAGTGTATCTCTAGAAACAATTTAGTGGATTCTTACCACATTTGCATCAACCAGTATGTGCACCCACTTGCATCAGTATGTGCATCATTAACTTTATGATTAAGACCTGGAAAAACAGTTACTTAGGTCTTTTGACCTTGACTTTATTTTCAAGGTCACAGGCTGCCCAAAACTGTCTTTTTTATTAGAAACACTTTGCCTCCAGAATGAATGTATGAATTACATGTATGGTCACACTTGGTATAATCTATCACTACAATGTACCAAAATACTTGAATAGATTGTGCTGACCTTGACCTGCTGCTAGTTTATAAGGTCACACCAGTACACAGACTCAAATTTTGCACTGTATGCTCTTATATATCTTCGAACCAAATAATATGTTCTATAATATCCTTTGGAAGCAAGGAATACACCACAGAACTGGAAAATATGAAGTGCACATGTTTTCTGGGCCAGACTAGCTAGTTTCGGCCAATTAGGCCTCATCAGTGACCCTCATATAGTTTCAAAATTCCACAACAGAATCAATGCTCCCAAAGGACAAAAAAATATAAACTACACTATGATGTAGGGCAGGGAGACTTTTTACGGCCGCCACACATTCCCAGACACCAGCTGTAGTGACGTTAAAATCTCAAATTTGGTGTTAACAAGGAACATGTATAAATACATGTATGTGTAAAACTGATTTACCAATAATAGTCTCCCAGACAACCCCCAGTGCTCAAATGAGTTGCAATGTGGACTCCATTTCTATAAAGAGGCACTTCCAGTCAACATAATAAATAAATGCATTTTCTCATTATAAGAAACAATAACAGAGATGGTTTAGGACTGGGGATCTGAAGGGTTTCAAAGCTAGTAAGCCTTATTTGTGCTGAAGAGGGAGGGGCATACCCCTAGGTGACCAAAGGGGATACCAGGGTGATGCCATTGTCATGTGTCTCATCATAAGGAACAGCATCTATGAACATAAATGATTTAGCCCTTTAGATACCACAAAAACATGCATCCAAGATTTCATCTGTTCATATTGTCTGCTGCATCTTCTTGCAAACATTTTAGAAAATATCTTTGTAAACAGGCAAAGAGTGTGAACTCTGACCAGGCTGCACATACAGATCTGGGTTCACAAAGATGTTAACATAAATGACTTTTAAAGCTACCAGCAGATGTTAAACAGATGACAACTGTTGTGATGGGTATCTTAAGTATTTGGGTGGGGATCTGAACAGTTTAGGAGGTGTAAGCCCACACTCATAAGTGCAACATCTGAGAACATAAAAATCAAAATAGTACAGAAATAATCTGGCCCCTGCACATCGGGGCTGGGCTGCCACAAAGAGTTGAAACCGACAGTACTGGAAAACTGCTTAGAAGGTCTAAGCCCGTCACCAGGCACGGGCTTGAAGAAGTATATGGGCTGCATGATGCTTCCACGCAGAGCTGAATCCGGCCCGCACACTAGTACTGGTAAACCGCTTAGAGGATCTAAGCTTGTCCAGGAATCGCGGTGTGAGGCGGACCTTCCATGCTAATAAACCCTATTGATTTCATTGGGCGACAGGGCTTGAGATGTCATTTCTTCTCAATGTCGGGTAAGTAAAAGTCCCACAAAATTGGAAGCAACGTCTCCAGAATGACCTTTACAGTGTTGACGGGGATGTTAAACCTCAAATCAAACAAAACTGTCACCAGGCAAAGTGATATATGTCAGACCGACCATGCATTACAGCCTTCAGTTCCAGTTCTGTTGTGTATTCCTTGCTTCCAAAGGATAACCCTTTTATAGAACATATTTCATATCAATTCTACATTGGTTCCACTGGGCGGCTGGGCTTGAGATGTCATTTCATCTCAATGTGGGGTAAAAGTCTTACAAAAAAAATGAACAAACTTCTCCAATTTAATGACCTAAATAGTGTTGATGAGGACTTAAAAACCTTTATTTAAATAAACAAAACTGTTACAGAAATAGATCAATGATTAGGACTCACTAGCATGAAATAAGTGAAATGCTGGAGCAAAAGAAAATCTACAGTTTCACTCTGGTGGCCTTATTTGAACTGGAGATGTGGGGCATACCCCTGGTGACCCACAGTCAGTATTACTGAATGCGTCTTATCTTAAGAATATACATGGTTTAGGGGCAGGGATCTGAACGGTTTCTGAGATACATGCATTAAGCCTTTCAAGGAAGAGGATGTGGAATGAGGTTCATGTCCCTGGGGACCAAGGCAAGGGGACCGTTTGAAGCCCTCTTGCAAAATCTTATATCCATATTTTATCATATCCCCAAATATCAAATTAAGTCATCTAATAGTTACTGTGGACCCTTTTTGACAAAATTTTCGGCTAGTTTTTCCATGCCTTTGAAACTGGAGTGGGTGGGGCGTACCACCTGAGGAAGCCCTTTAGGTGTCAGTGACTGTCTCTTATCATAAGACGTACAGAATTGATTTTTTCTTTTGATTTTATGACCCTTTCAAGATAATTTCACTCATGTAGAGCGGATCGTTAATCAGAGGTGGGCGAAAACAGGTGTACCTGGAGAAAAACCACCTGACCTTCTGTTGCAGAACTTGGCATCTGACATATGACCTGTACCCAGGCTCGAACCACAGCGATGAGAGACCTATTGATTACAGAGCATATTAAAGAAACAATATCATATATGGTTTGTAATGGGGGTCTGAATGGTTTCTAAGGGGGCATTCCCCTGGGTCCTGAGATTTCTTTTCGAGTAGCAGGGTGGTCAAATATTTGACTGAGCCCATTAATCAGTATTGCAGATAATATAATGAAACAGTCTTAAGTCAAAGTTCATTACCATTTTTTCAGCCTACACTCAGATATAAACAATCCACCACTGGCCACCAGTGCTTTCATTTGTTACATATTTTGCAGACTCGAACTTCGAAACAAACTGATAGCTACACATACTGGTATAGTTTGATTAACTGTTGGTTTTTATGGTTGCTGGCAAATATGTATGTACTTTTCCATCCAAAACTTTGTTTGACACAAGAGACCATTCAGAAATAATTGTCAGACAAACAAAAACCACAGTAAACTGTTGCAAACTGAAGACCATATCCTTCAGAACATGAAGTATTTTTTCCACATCTCAGGATTTGAACCTGTTCTAAATCAGCTAGTATCAGCCCCATTTTATGACAGGATAGCAAATATAACTTAAATGTCTATTTTCAAATCATATCAAATAAAACCTTATCATTGTAAACAAGTTTTATATCAGCTGGTTGTCAGCAGCCTCACAGGCTGGTGACAACTGGTTGTCAGCAGCCTCACAAGCTGGTGACAACCGGTTGTCAGCAGCCAGTTCCTGTACATTACTGCGTGAATTAGGACAGACAGGCCTGATCAAACGGTGTAGACCCAAAATGCATTGTCTCTTCAGAATCTGCATTGTTTGCCACTTATCCAGCCATTTCAGATACAAATTGGGTTGTAAATTATACTTATCGAACAATCAATTACTACTAAATATGGTAATCAGTTTAGGGGAATCTATTGATCGAGTAATCGATTATTGGTGTCAGCCTTAGTAAAACTGGGGTTTCAAGGGTTATACATAAATTTTCTTATTGCTGTCTGCACAGACCATCTAGCTAGTTATCCTTTGTTTGTTTGATTTAAGGTTTAACATCCTCGCAAACACTATTTAGGTCATTTTGGAGACGTTGCTTCCAGTTTTGGTGGGAATTTTACCCGACATTGAGATGAGATGACTCCTCAAACCCTGCTGCCCAATTAAACCAATAGGGTTTATATGCATGGATGGTCTGACTAGCACCACTTTGCCTGAGCAGGCTTATTGAACCCTCTATGCAGTTTACAAGTACTCCTGTGCTGTTGGTTTCAGATGGATGTTGGGGTGGGGGGATGGGGGGTCTAGTTATCCTTTATAAATGGAACTGAGGACTTCAGCAAATGCAAACAAATTTGATTTTTCTAGTCGATAAACCCCAGACAGTTTTTTGTGGTGCAGCTGCAATGATAATGTTTTGCTTTGATATGTTCTCTGGAAGTGATGTGCTTTTCCAAACATGTATCCTCCATATGTGGAATGAACACCAGGAATTGGCAGCAACTACCACCAACAGTGACAAGGTGAGCTTTTGGGATCACTTTTTCTCTGCGTACATGCGTAAACTTTTGCTTCAAACGACATCTCCTAAACCACTGATCGGATTTTGACCAAACCTCACAGGAATGATTCATAGGTAGGCTGGTTTCAAAGTTGTTCAAATGGTTCCAGCCACAAGAGCTAAATATATATTTTTTTTTACTGAAAACTTAAAACTTAAACCCAGGTCTTCCATTTGGTATGAAGCTTCATCTAGTGAACCTCTACCAAGATTGTTCAAATTATAGCCCTGGGACCAAAAATGCCCCCGCCCCAGGAGCCTTTGGTTTTACATAGGCTTATATAGGGAAAATCTTTGTCTCTGAAACCGCTAGGTGCAGGTCTTTCATATTTGGTGTGAAGCTTCATCTAGTGGACCTCTATCAAGATTGTTAAAATGATTGCCCTAGGGCCAATAATGCCCCAATCTTGGGGCCCTTTGATTTATCATAGGCTTATATAGGGAAAAATATTTAAATTAAAAATCTTCTCTGAAACCACAAGGCCCAGGTATTTGATATTTGGTATAAAGCTTCATCTAGAGAACCTCTACCAAGATTGTTCAAGTTATAGCCCAGAGGCCCAAATTGTCCTCGCCCTGAGGCCTTTTGGTTTTATGCAACAGTCATTTGTAACCACTGCCCCCATCCTACCTACAGGGATAGCGGGAAACAATAACTTTTCACTTTTCAAAGCCCTACACGTACACAGTGCGGGGGGTGGGGGGACCTGTAGAAGGTCACAATACATGTAATTCATTCCACTGGGGGTATATTTGCATAATATCAAAACCCCCACATTAACCCGGCACTGCAGGGGAACATTGGGGGTAACTATCCTCTTTCCCCTGCCTATCCCAGTAGGTGGTGGTGTGTGTGTGTGTGTGGGGGGGGGGGTTACAAATGACTAGACTAGTGCATTATAAAGACTTATATAAAGAAAATCTCCTGTCTGGAGATCTTCTGCGTAAAAGGAGATCATAGGCAACGATAAAATGCCTTATAGATATGGGCAACTTAAAAAAAATGCAGCAAAACTGTGACAATGGGGGTCAAATTTCAAACCAGATATACATGTATCATGATGGTTTTATCTTTTTTTGGACCAGTGAACATCAAATGTAGTGTTTAAAGGACAAAATCCATGAGTTTTTTTTTTTAATTATTATTTTCACCATTTTTCATTACATTTTTGCAATTCCTCAGTAAACATTAGACAAGTTTGATACTTCACCAAGATTTGAAAGAAAATGTCATTTTTTTCTTCTGTAACTTTTAGTGGGTACACATATCCACCATTCTGGCCAATTTTTTCTCGAATATTTTTTAGGGATTTTTTGCAATACTAGAGCCATATTTTTTCAAAACACACCTAATTAAGTTTTTTTCACAAGAAAAGTAGGCAAGATATTTAAGAAAAATCTTATTCTTAGCAATATTAGAGGCATTTCAAAAACAAATGTAAAATTTCATTTGATTGTGATAAATATTTATGATTTTAGGTGGCTTTGAAAAACATGTATATTTTCTATAAAAATGTTACACTTGTTACAGTTTCAGCACTGCTGTAGAATGCCTAAATTTTTCATTTCTGATCAAATACGTGTTACATTTTACATATTTTGGTAATGAAAGGAAACAAAGATACGTCTCAGAAAGTAAGTCTCCAACTTCAACGGTACTTTTAAATAAAAAATTATAGAACAGACTATCCCTATGTACAGAAGTCAGAAGAAATATTTTTTTCCAGTATTTCACATAAAAAGTGTTTGAGTATATTATCTTACCAATATTTATCTATGTTATGACAATTTTGATACAGTTTATTTGAAACTTAAAGTCTTGGGTACAATCTGCATTTAACAGGTACAAAATGTTACACTTGTGACACATTTCATCACTGAAGTTAAATGGCTACAATTTTAATCTGAGGAAAAAAGCTGTGACATACATAATAATTTTTGGATTGAACAAAGACTAGAGAACATATGAACAAGTATTTAATGAACTTTTAACAGAACTTGTAAACAGAACTTGTAAACAAACAATACTATAAAACTGTTGTCCTCTGCATATTGTATTTTTTTTTCAGATATATCATTTTGAAACTATTGAAATATTTTGTTTTACCATCATTTATCCTTTATACCATCATTTTATAAACAATTTGTATTAAGATCAAAGCTTTAGCTACATTCATGAGGCTTAATTCGAAAGTAACTCAAAGCGTTACACTTGTTACAATGTTAGTTTCAAACTTTTTAAGTCTCAAGCTCAATTTCCTGGACAAAACAGGATGGCACTCATGTATATTTTGGCAAATAAGATGACTAGACTGGATAGTAAAATTAATTCTTCCACTTTAAAGTAACTTTGGAACTAGAAACAAATATAATAAAACAGTATAATCCAACATAGACTAGATTGTTTTCAGATTTCATTCTATTAGTGTTGAAATACATTATTGTGTCAATGTAAATCTGTTGTCTTATAATTTAAAATAGTTCATTTTGAGTTCAAAATATTAATACAAATCTGTAGTGTAAAAACTGAATGTCACTTGAATGTTACACTTGTGACAAATTTAGCTTAAATACTGGTTTCATTTGATCTCCTGATCTTAATGTTTTAAAATATGATTAACATAGTCTCTGAAGTGTAAACTGAATTCATTTGACTTAACTAATCATAATTGCTCTTTTGAAGGCCCTGATGCTCTGTCTCTGGTCGGGCTCATCGGAGTCTAACTGTTGGTTTTCTTTTGCTCCAGCATTTCAGTGGTTTCTTGCTGTCGAGTCCTCACCTTTGTCTCACCTCTGTGGTTCTTTGATTTCTGTGTTCACGGAGATGTTGCACTGATGAGTTAGGAGGCCTTCATGCGGACTGAACAAATTATTTGTCTAAATCGCGACGGAAGTAAGGGCGAGGATTGTGGCCACGTAAAATCGATTTAAGCCCCCCAGTGGAAATCTTCCACTGACCGTTCCAAGGCGGCTCTTCTGTGGCGATTTATTTATGTTGTTGTTTGTTACTTACTGTGTGTATCACTTGTGTCTTTTAATTTTGGATGGCCATATGGCCATTTTGTGGGAAAGTAACTGTCCATATGGCCTTCCTTTGTTTAGGTTTCGTTTATGGTCTGGTCGCTTAATGTTTGTATTTCTTTCCCTTTGGTGTCTTTTATGGATGGAGTAAGTTAATTGTATCAATTCCTGATCTTTGTTTTACTTCTACTCTTAACTAATCATAATTGCTCTTTTGAAGGCCTCATTATCAAGATTTATTAATCAGTGACCCATGTAGGGTTATATGAAGCAAAGGCCAATATAATATATACATTTTGTTACACATCAATAAATCTTGATCCTGACACCTTCAAGCAAGTTTTGTTAAATGAATCCTTTTGGAATATCTGTCTCAGTACTCTTCATTTTTCTACAGATTATTTCTTGATTGTTGAATCTCATGAGGTATAAATTTGAGCTTGATTCCTCCCACAGGGAGTAGACTCGGCGGTGAAAGCCTCTGTATTGTATCGGAATGTGGGTTGGTGCAGACATCATTTTGGCTCGGCCAGGTATAGACAGTGGGTGAAACTTCTTTCATAAACCGTAGTGTGACTTCACTGTCAAACTTCAACACCTATACAATAAAAGGTATCATTAGAGTTCGATAAAGAAATAGTGTCTTATTAAAATGCATCAACAAGTAGGCTGGTATAGACTGTAATTTGATTATTAATAATTGAAGCTGATGTGTGAAAGTGAAAATATAGTAGTAAGGGAAAATACGTTTTTAATTGAAAGGTATTTTAGAATGCATTTTTTTTTATTCTATTAATACTGGTAAAATATTTCACCATACCTTTGCTATGAACATCTTGTGGACTGTTGACCTGGTCTTTCTGGACAGTCGTACAGCTACAAAGTCCTCCTACTTATAGCTGAAATGTTGAATAATAAGCTGTAAAAGCAACTGATATAGATTGTTCCTGCATGCATGTAGCCTTTAGCTTATAAATGCTTTAACACTACTTATTTTGCATTGCTTGCTTTAGTAACACACACTATTTACAAACTCTGTCTTTTATAGCACTGCTTGCTTCCTATATATGCACCCTTTGGTTATTAATCACCCTCTGCTTAGTGCTAGCTGGCATTAGTAACACAAAGTAAGGTGAGTGGTTTGACTGATGCACTACCATATTAACCATTTAACCAGGCTCTGCAAGCATCATGCAACCTGGGGGTTCCGGCTAGTATAGAAATACTAGTTTGTATTAACTCCTCTATTTAGCGCTAACATTCCATTTACTCACCGTTGAGCTAGGCTAACATAGTGGTGAAGGTCAGGTAGGTATCCCAGGCGAAGAAGACCATAATGACCAGGCTCAGAAGGTGCTATCAGAAGATCAGGCTCCTCAGTATGAATGATGTGTAGCTTCACTTGTAGCATGTTTGCAAGGGATTGTATGCAAACATGGTCCGCATAGATACCGTCTTGGGCCATTTTTTCGACATAGCTGGTGAATAGTTCAGTCAGAAATTGCTCCATTTCTGATTGCTTTGACTGAAAAAATACAATCTACTATCTGCCATATGATTTTAGGCCTACTGCTCATTTGTATTGGTTGCCATGGAAACCAAAATGAAAAAAAAAAAAAAAAAAAAAATAGAAAAAAAAATAATAGTTAAAAAATCATCTCCTCAGAAACTGTATGCTCTATGAGGCTGAGAGTTTATGAAAATATTCACCATATTTGCCTTTACAGATTTGGTGTTTTTTTTATGAAATTCGGCTCTTTAGTTTGATTGCTATGGCAACTTAGATTTTCCAAAGACTTATAATGGGGAAAATTGAAAAATGGCATTAACTACAAAGCCTTTGCAGATATTTTGAAAAAAACTTTCATAGAAATGTTTCTTTAGTAAACTTCTCTCAGCCGTTTGCTTTTGTGTCAACCTGGGGGTCCAGTAGGTTGTGCCGGGGCCATGCTCCGCCCCCAGTACTTCATAAAATGCTTTATATCTCAGAAACCTTACAGATCCCCACCCCTAAACTATATATATTCATGATCCTTATGATAAGGTGCAATAAGTGACACAAACCTGGGGATCCCCCCGGATGTGCCAGGGACATGCCCCACCTCCTCCACTTCATAAAATGCCATTTATCTCAGTAACCATTCAGATCCCCACCCGTAAACCGTATATATTCTTGTCTCTTATGATAAGACGCACTCAGTGACACCAACCTGGGGGTCCCCTGGGATGTGCCTGGGACATGCCCATACCCTGCATTTCACAACAGGCCCAATATTCCAGAAACCTAACAGATCCCAACCCCTAAACGAAATATATTTTTGTTCCTTATGATAAGTTGCATTCAGTGACACCAACCTGGGGGACACCTGGGATATGCCCAACCCCCTCCACTTCGTAAAAGGTTGGCCCCCGCCCCCGGCTTGAAGAAATATATGGCCTGCATGATGCTTCCACGCAGAGCTGAATCCAGCCCGCACACTAGTACTGGTAAACTGCTTAGAGGATCTAAGCCTGTCCAGGAACCGCAGTGTGAGGCGGACCGTCCATGCTAATAAACCCTTTTGGTTTCATTGGGCGGCAGGGCTTGAGATGTCATTTCATCTCAATGTCAAGTAAAAGTCCCACAAAATTGGAAGCAATGTCTCCAAAATGACCTTTACAGTGTTGACGGGGATGTTAAACCTCAAATCAAACAAACAAACAAACAGAACTTCGTAAAAGGCCCAATATTCAAAAACCTTACAAATCCCCACCCTTAAACCATATAGATTCTTGTTCCTTATGATAAAAAGCATTAAGTGGCACCAACCTGGGCCCCCCCCCCCCCCAGATGTGCCGGGGACATGCCCCACCCCCTCCACTTTATAAAACGCCATTTATCTCAGAAACTATTCAGATCTCCACCCTAAACCATATATATTCTTGTTCCTTGTGAAAAGACACATTCAGTGACACCAGCATAGGGTTCCCCCCCACCCGCCTGTGGTGCCACGGGCCATGCCCCATCCCTTTACTTCATTAAAAGCCATATATCTCAGAAACTGGTCAGATCCCCACCCCTTAACCATATAAATTCTTGTTCCTTATGATAAGATCCCACTTCATAATAGGCCAGATATCTCAGAAACTATTCAAATCCCCACCACATAATCACATATATTCTTGGTCATTGTTATTAGCCACATTCAGTCACCCCATCTTGTGGGGTCTGCAGGGGCCATTTCTCTCCCATCCACTTCATAAAAGGGCCTCATATCTCAGAAACTGTTCAGCATTAGGTTGCAACAATCTTGGGCTTTTCTGGAATCCACCATGCCCGAATCCCTCCACTGTTTAAAAGACCTTACATCTCAGGAGCCATACATATCCCACCGCTAAACCATATATGTCTCTGTTCCTTTTTATAAGACACATTCAGTGACACCAACCAGGGCTCCATTGGTTCATGCCCCACCCTCTCTACTATATAAAACACCTAATATTTCAGATACAGTCCACATGAGTGCTCATTTGGGAATGGGGTTTGTTTGGGAGACTTTATAATTGGTAGATTAAAATCATACCATGTTAAAATACATGTCTGCCATTGGGCAGTGCCCATCTGAGCTCCGGTTTATGAAATTTGGCTCTTTGGTTTGTCTGCTATGGCAAGTTAAGAGTTTCCATTGACTTATAATGGGGAAAATTAAAAATGACATTGATGCCTTTCAAGATATTTTGTCAAACTTACATAGAAATGTTCCTTTAATAATGTTCTTTTAGGCCTATTTGTTGCCACAGATGGGAAATTGTCAGTTGTCATCTGTTGTCCTGCAACAACACATTCAAGCGACATCAGACCTCTGAAGCCACTAGGCTGATCGGGTCCGAATTTTATCTGTAGCATCCTTGGGCGCAGGGCTTCCATGGTTAATTAAAATACTTTGCTGCCAGTCGGCAGTGCCCCCTGAGCTCTGGTGAGCATAGTGGCCCATGGGCCTCTTGTTTAATATGAGTTTGGTCGCATGAACAATATGGCCACCGTGCCAATATACCTGTGTACACAGATCCGTTCAAACTTCGATGGGCTTCATTTCATCTTGACTTGAACATCATTCAATATATCCCAACATCCTGCCAGTCAATGGCCGGATAGAAATAAGTTCAAAACACAAGATGATTTTTTAATACGAGTTCGGTCGGGTGAACAATATGGCCACCGTTCCCATATATCTGTGGATACAAATCCGTTCAAACTTCGATAGGCTTCATTTCATCTTGACTTGAAACATCATTCAATATATCCCAACATCCTGTCCGTCAACTGTCAAAACACAAGGTGGTGTACATATGCACATGTCATTGCTGACTCCTACACTGTCCAATCAAAATACGTCTCAAATGTCAACCAGAAAGTGTTTGTCAAAATGAGAATCAATTGCTTGATCTAATTTTAGAAATCTTTGTCAAACTAACTGGATGCAAAGCAATTCATTAGAAGGTACTTCATACGAACTTGAACAGTTTGTGTCCACAGGCGTATAAGGTAAAAACCCTTCCGAAATCTTCTCCGGAACCAATAGGCCCATTATCCGGTCAAATGTCCAAGAGTCTGCCATGGTAAAAAAACCCTTTAAAATCTTCTCAGAAATATAATGGCTCCATAAACTCTCAGCACTCAGGTGAGCAGCCCAGAACCACTGGTCCCCTGTTTTTTGTTGTTTTTTTTGTATACCTGACACGGCTCAACAGTTTCCATCAGAGTTTAAAGGTTAGTGATCTGGGGCTAAGGTCAGTTTTTTAAACAGTTTTAGATGTACAGGACTTCACACTTGTAAATAGCTACTGTTCAAGTATACTCCAGATAGTGGTAGTTGTAGACATAGAAAGTTACAGCTGGATTCCAAAACATTGCAGCACATTTTAGTCAAGACAAGAAACAAAAAATGGGGAAAAAGAACTATATGTCAAATTAATTCACTGTCTGAAATATATTTCAGTGTCCCCTCGGTCATGAAAAAAAATAATTGTTAGTTATGGTCATGGGAAAACAGTTGTTATCGCACTGACTTCAGCTGTTAAATATTTCATGCCCTCCATCTCGACGAAAATTTTCCGCGCGTTTCTGTTTGCCCACGCTCTAAAGCGTCTTCATAGTATGCTGCAAATGGTAAATACCGTTTGCAGCCAGTGGTTCCCGTGGTAAGCGAACAGACCCAGTGATGCCCTCTGAACAACTTTGCTAGCATACTACTTTAAGTTGCATCACTTGTAAAAGACAAGGCAATGTGCAAATAATTTTCCAGTCATAACTAAGTATTCGGCAGTTGACCTGAGGTTTCCAACTTTTGCATATCAATTATATACAGACATTTTGGTTTAAATATCCATCAGCTTCCTTGTGTAGTTTGCTATGCTCGTTTATAGGTAACACCTATTTTTTCATATTAATAATAATAATAATAATAATAATAGTTATAACAACAACAACAAATGTCAGAACCAAGTCAGAGATCCTTTTACGGTTAAAAGTGAAGGAAAGCTTTATCCTTATGAATAAATAATTTTCACTTTCATCATTTTAACAAGTCCTTGAAATGAACTTTCCTCTAAGCCCCACTTTACCCAGAAAAATGGGGTTTACGGTGGTATGCAATATGTTCTTTTTTTCTTTTGTTCCAAGAAAAACTGCGGTCCTAATGATCACCCTGAACCTATCTTTGGAGTAAAAGTAAGAAAAATTCCGCACAATTTCATCACAAAAATGTCCGGGTTTCTTTAGATAATGCCTCCGGGATGTGTTATCGTAATGTGCAAAAAAAAAAAGGATCAACCAATGGCTATTGTTAAAACATAATGAAAATGGAGCATAATATGAGATCCGTCACAGGAATACCAGGTAAGATCCAAACTAGCCAGTGCAGCCGCTATACAGGCGCAAGGTTCCCGCGATTTTAGACATAGAACCTGTAGTTATTCATGTATTGTACTATCCAAGCAGTAGATACAAAGGTGTTTTTCAGACTGCGCGGATACGCACGCAATGCGCACAGGCGGATTATACATTTGTTGTACATAAAAAGTAACATCATGTTAACATGTCCGTGTAATGAACACCCCTCTAAAACCCACTTTATATGGAGAAAACTGGGTTTTTAGGGGGTAAACAATATTTTTCGTATTTCTGCTCCAAAACATAGGTTGTGGCTACTCGTTAGAACCGCCTCATTGAGGCGGTTCTTACGGGCAGCAACAACCTATGTTTGAAGTATAAATAAGAAAAATATGGCGGATTTTCATCAGAAAAGTGGCCATTTTTGGAGATGCGAAAAATGCACTATGTTCCACGGGTGTGTTTTAGCGTAATGAAACATGTTTTTTCATGTTACAGTTCATATATTGCTTCCGAGTGCAGGTGAAAGGCAATTATAGCGACTTTTATTTGCCTTCTGAAACAGAATATTTATCGACAGATTTATGTCGCAATGATTCGGCCCCCACCAATCGGGACTTGAAGAAATAGATGGGCTGCATGATGCTTCCACACAGAGCTGAATCCGACCCGCACACACGTACTGGTAAACCGCTTAGAGGATCTAATCCTGCTGAGGCAAAGCGGTGCGAGTCGGACCTTCCATGCTTTTAAACCCTATTGGCTTCATTGGGCGGCAGGGCTTGAGATGTCTTTTCATCTCAATGTCGGGTAAAAGTCTCACAAAATTGGAAGCAACGTATCCAAAGTGACCTTTACAGTGATGATGGGGACGTTAAACCTCAAATCAAACAAACAAATGCCGTGCAGTGACCACGTTCAAATAACCACTCAAACGAAAACCGAATGAGAATTAAGTACGGATACACGATACATTTGCTACAAAGGATAGTCAGGAACGCTACAGCTGGTAAAACTTCGTTTGTCTTAACCCTTTACCACTCAGGGATTTTGTGAATTTCGCTGATTTTCACAGTGTTGCACCTGACAGCAACTTCAACTAGCCATTGTTTCATAATGGATGGTCTGTTTTACACCAAACTCGGTATGAATGTTCATTGGGCAGTAGCCTCTCAAATGCAACCTTTCATGACTTGATCATTGTTGTCATGGTAAAGAGGGGGCATCTCAAAGTTGGCAAAAAGTGTGTTTTCACATGATTTGTTTACCACATTTTAATCTTCACACAGCTGTAAAGGCAACAATTAAGGTGTTTGGCACTGGCCATTTTCACTGTTTGCAGCATGTTTTATCAGCATCAATTTTCAGGCATTTTTGACCCCAGACACCCTCAGATACAAATTTTAGCGGCCGGTTGGGCCATACACCAAAATTTTTCGTGATGTGAGGGGGGCGTTGCACCCCTTCAATCCCCCCCCCCCCCGAATATTTTTAGTGAGGAGGCGCGCGAAAAAAACAGGTCACTTTTTTGCCCAACAAATCCTAAAGCAAACATAACTATCCAGGAGTAGAAATGCAGATTTTAGGTGCTTCTGGGGCTTAAAATGGGGGGTGGGGGTGCCGACACGTAAAAACACGTATCTGAGTGGTAAAGGGTTAAGACGAATAAACAATCTTTCATCATAGTGTAGTTTGTGTTTTCTTGTCCTTTTGGGTCATTAATATCATTTCGGAGTTTTGAAAATATCTGATGGTCACTGATATTGCCTAATTGGTCGAAACTAACTTGTGTGGCCTATAAATACTCCAAACTTTTCAGTTCCGTGGTGTATTAATGGCTTCCAAAAGATAACCCTTTTATAGAACATAGATATATTTTACATGTACGCCTATATATGGTGCCTATCTGAACAAAAGAATTCTCTCAATCAAATACAATTGTAACTACCTGATAGATTGCACGTTTGTTTTTCTTAATTATATGAGGTCACGTATATATAATTTATTCGCTGTCAAGGAAATTTAGTTAAGCTATTTTTGTCCTGGTTCTCCTAATGAACCAAGAACTATTGTTGGTTTTAAATTGATTGTCCACCATTCATTATGGCTAGAGTACAATGCTTGACCTGATTATGTCCTGAAGCACATAAAGGCATTATAGCACGTTTTCTCAGACAACATCCTTTCATGTAAGCATGCCCGTGCAATGATCACCCTTCTATTACGAAAACACGCCTATACAAATACATTGACACATTTATCGCCGAAAAAAAGAAAATTTTCAGATGAAAAATTGTGATATTTTTCTTATTTCTGCTCAAAATATAGATTGTGGGTACTCGTTAGAACCGCCTCGTCGAGGCGGTTCTAACGAGTACCAACAAGCTATACCTCAAAGCAGAAATAAGAAAAATAAGGTTTAGCCCTGCAAACCCCAGTTTTACTATATAAAAGTGGGGTTCGAGGGGGGTCAAAATTATATAGGCGTGCAATGATCACCATTCTAAACCCAAATTTTTATGGAGAAAACTGGGGTTTACGGTGGTAAACATTATTTGTATTATTTTTGCTCCAAGACATAGGTAGCACTGCTTCCAGGAGCAATATTTGGGTCATAAATAAGAAAATTATGACAACTTGTCATCAGAAAAATAGCCATTTCGGAGGTATGAAAGAAAGTGTTATGTAACACGAATGTTTTATCGTTGTGTATCGAACGCCCTTGTAAAATCCCCTGTATACTATAGAAAGTGGGGTTTACAATGAGGCACGTTGTAGCCTTTATTGTCACTTACAACACAACTTGTGGGTACTCATTAGAACCACCCGAATGATGGCTTTCTGACGAACATCCATGCTTGAACTAACCAATGTGTGTATCAATCTTCAATTTTCAAGCAAATTAAAACAGTACATGTAAAATTACTATCATCACGAAAACACGCCTATATAATTTTGACCCCCTTGAACCCAACTTTTATATAGTAAAACTGGGGTTTCAGGGGGTATACTCGTTAGAACCGCCCCGATGAGGCGGTACTAACGAGTGCCCACAATCTATATTTTGAGCAGAAATAAGAAAAATATCATAATTTTTCATCATAAAGTTTTCATTTTTTTCGGCGATAAAGGTGGCAATGTATTTGTATAGGCGTGTTTTCGTAATGGCTAGAAATTTGACATACAGTCAAATTCCTGTATTAAGATCACCTTCAGGACTGTTCAAAAGCGGTCTTTAATAAGAAGGGATAACTGCATCCTTCTAAATAAGTTTTTTTTTAAAGCAGACTCAGTCTTAAATCTAGGTTGTCTTCATTACGAAAACACACCTATACAAATACATTGTGAACTTTACCGCCGAAAAAAAAACGAAACTTTTAAGATGAAAAAATGTCATATTTTTCTTATTTCTGCTCAAAATATAGATTGTGGCTACTCGTTAGAACCGCCTCATCGATAACCCACAATCTATATTTTAGGCCAGAAATAAGAAAAATAAGGTTTACTCCTGTAAAGCCCAGTTTTACTAAAAGTGGGGTTCAAGGGGTTAAAAGTTATATAGGCGTGTTTTCGTGATGATAGCGGAATTTCACTGTGTATGAAAACATTTATGAATTGTCTCCTGTTGCGAATGAGCATGTCTGAATGACATGCTGTATAAACTCAAATAATTGAGTACTTTTCAGATTTGTGCGACAAAAACAAAATGACAATATAAAAGATAAAGGCATGAACAGCAAGATAATACAACAAGACTAATATCCATATATATCTGTCCTGAATGTCTCCTGTCTTTGAAAAGACGAGAAGAGAGAAAAACAGTTGTTCTAGAAAATGAATAGAAACAATGCCAGTTGCCATGGTTACAGATTCTAGGATGGCTCAGATCAGATAACAAAGGTACAAGGGTCGTCCAATAAGTATCTGGCCTTACCTACTTAGAGTCACGCTTGACTTCTTCTTTGTCCACATAGTCACCCTGCAGCAATTAGCACTTCCTTTATCAATGTTCCAAGGCTGAAAGTCCGGTGTTGTAGAATCCAGGGTCTTTAGAGTCATTCCATCCTCTCATTGCTGCCTAAAGCTCTTCATTTAACCGGAAGTGATGTACACGCAATTCTGTCTTTAAGTTCGATAACAAAAAGTAATCGCTGAGTGCCAGATCAGGAGAATAGGGTGGATGGAGTATTTCCGATTCATTGCGTCCACAGAAACTTTTCAAGTATGGGCTCTAGCATGGTCTCAACTTTTATATTTTTTCCAACACATCTCTGTACTAATACTGCACGTAACTGGTCAAAAATATTAGCAAAATAGTTATAGTCTGACCATGAGGAAAATAGTCCACAACAGAACCCCCTTGCTATCCAAAAACACAGTTGCCATGACCTTGCCAACTGAAGACTGAGTCCTGAATATTTTTGGACGCGGTAAACCGTAACCGTCCATTGTTTACTCTGCTTTTTAGTCTCGGGACCATAGTGATGGATCCAGATTTCGTCCCCGGTAACAATTCTTTCAGGAAAGTCTTCCGGATCAGAACCATATCTTTCCAAAAGTGACTCAGACATTCGTTGTTCTTATCTGAAATTTCTGAAAATTCAATAAGAAAAATATAGCAAAGAAAATAGCTTTTACCTGGTATAAAGACTTATGGTTTATACTTGCAAATTAGGTACTAATAAAGTTGGTCCCGTCTTTAAACGGTATACATGTAAGTCAGTAAAAGGTATTATAGGTCACTATCGATTATAGTGTGCAGTCGGTTATTCGAACCCCTTTTAGTATATACTAGAATGGCTGACTGCGGTTTGAATTTCGTTTACGTATGTATAAAGTGTACTGCAAAATTAGGAAACGCCTCGAACAAGGAACACAGTCATCTCAAGCTAGCAGAAAAAGAAAAAGAGCAAGTAGCATAAGGCACTAACACTTGATAACACGTACGCACGCACACACAATGCGTACCAAAGTACAAATCATAACAACATATAATAAACCTCAAAGCAAGATCACCTTTGGATGCAGCTTCAACTCCGGACTAAATGGATATTGATAATAGCAAGAAAAGAAAGATTACTCAGGCGAGGATTACTTCGACAATAATGTCATGATCAAAAGATGAAAGAACAAATCATTGAGAGCCAGATTCACAAGGCGTTGCCCTCTCTTATAAGAGGAAAAACTCACAGAGTACGAGTACAACAACAAGTGTTTAACCTTTACCACTCATTCTAAAACAGCGCGCCTATATAGGCAATGGAAAACAACTGTGTTTTATTCTACAACAAATCACAGCAAGAGAGAGCGTGACGAGTGACGTCATTAAAAACTGCCAATTTATGGCGTCACTAGTCGAGTTCCTTGACGTTAGACGGTGTAACGTCATTTTCTCGCATCGAAAACGTTAGAAAAGGATATAAATGCATGTGTTTCAGTCGACAATTTTAGCGGGATTTCTTCTAACAATAGCGAAAAGTTGTGAGATTTTGAAGGAAACAACAGCACTATTGCCGATTTTCAGCCTGTTAGAATCGAAATAGATCAGCTCTAGTTTGTGATTTGTTGAGTAATAAATCAGAGTTTGTCGGTCAGTTGTAAGTACTACGCGCGCGTGATTTGTCTACTTTACAACTGACCTCCAAGCTGTGATTTATTACTCAACAAATCACAGTTAGAGCTGATCTATTTCTTAACTAGGCTAGTTCAGCAGACGCCAGATTGTTGATAGTTTTCTAATTTTTCACAGAAAACTGGACTTGACATCTCATGCAAATTGTCTCCATAGTTTTGCAAGAATTGCCTCCCATGAAGGTGTCCCCATTACCCCCTTAACAATGCCATATTAAGTACAAACTCATATGCAACAAATGAGTTGTATAGAAAGACAAACTCTTGGAAGCAATGACACCAACTCAGAACTGGAAATTGTGGATTTCAGAGCCAGACTAGCTAGTTGCGGCCAATTGGGCCACATCAGTGACTCAATTTCAAGGTTCCGCAATATAATCAATGATCCCAAAGGACTAGACATATAACCCATGCTATGAAACAGGTTAGGGATATTTTTAACGATCGCGACACATTCTCTTATCACCAGCTTTGGTGAAGTTAAATATGCTCTGTAGAAAGAGACTATTCTAAACAAAGCAACAATTAAGAAACAACACCAGGGTCCATATGTTCATAACGAGTTAGTTAGTGGTCAAAATGTTGACTGTTCCAGTAACTTCAATATTATATCTAGTACTCTTGTATTTTTGCTGAGACAAATGTGAATAGTTGTTGCTTCTGCAAAAGCTGCTCACATCTTTGTAACAGAAATATTAGTATCTTTGCCATATTTAATGATAACAACGTCGTTATGAAACACTGGTCCCAATCCATCGTTTTAAAACAGTAAGCACCACATGTCACCAAATGATGGGGAAGAGCTAGTAATAAATACCATTGTAACCCAACTTTATAAAGCGAAGGGTTTTTTTTGTGCTATACACATTTCTCTTTATTTTTGCAACAGTTGTGTGTTACATGTATCCCGATGCCATACAACGTATTCACATACATAGTATACACAGTAGCCTTGGACTTTGAAGATAGGCTCTTTGTAGTTTTCTGACATAGACACCAGATAAATGATTTAGGAGCATTTAAGAACCATCCTAAGAGGGGCGTTTATTTATACAAATGGCCAACCATACCGCTTGGTTATAAGTGCGTTGATTTCACCAGGGAGTGATTTTAATAGGATGAAATTTCGGTCTAATCAGAACAGTCTTTCAAAAGTAATTGACAGTTAAAGTTGGCTCATTCACATACGTTCAACCCTTTCTGTGTGGAAAATGAAAAACATTACGCAAACACGCCTATACAAATACATTGCCACCTTTATCGCCGAAAAATGAAAATTTTATGATGAAAATTGTGATTTTTTTCTTATTTCTGCTCAAAATAAAGATTGTGGGTACTCGATGAGGCGGTTCTAACGAGTGCCCAAAATCTATATTTTAGAGCAGAAATAAGAAAAATAAGCTTTACCCCCGGAAACCCCAGTTTTACTATATAAAAGTGGGGTTCAGGGGGTCAAAATTATATAGGCATGTTTTCGTGATGTATAATAAGTTTTGAAATTAGCGCCTACATTAAAGATCGCGTTAATCTGAATGTTTCAGTTTCACAGATATATAGTGAACTGTGTCATATCATGGGGCATGTTGTCTCTAAAAGGACAGTTTGTAGGTGGCATAAAAATCTTAAACGTGGTATAACTGACCTGATCCCGTCCCGGCCAACCAAGATAAACTGATACAAAAGATCACGTTTCTGCTGATGCAGACATGGTCAAACAAGATGCAAGGTTCACGGTGACAGAAATTGCACGACCCGCAGAAAAAGCGACCGACTGAAGTCGGTTGATTTTCTAAGAGTGCTCTAAAATCGCCGTGTCATTCTGTCAGTCTGTCCGTCCATAACCCGTTTGTGAAAATTGGTGATAGTGACTTAACCGATTGGAATATTTAAATATATTTTGGCATACTGATAGGTATCAATTAGATCTAAGCAATGAACTTTCCAAATATTATATTCCATTTAGTATAGCCTCGCCGAGGCGAAAAATGTGAATATTTTCGAACTGCTTCTTCTCGGAAACCGTTGGGCCGATTGAAGTCAAATTTCATATGGAGCCTCTATGGGATGGGTAAAACCAAAATTTGCTCATGGGGTCCAGGTCACATGACCAAAATGGCCGCCAAGCCATATATGGTAAAAACCCTTCAAAAATAGTCTTCTCCAGAACCACTGGGCAGATTTCAACGAAACTTGATAAATAGCATCTGGGACGTAGGCCCATCATAAAGTGTTGAAATGGTGACCCTGGGTTGACCTTGACATTCTTTGTGCCTAGGTCAAACTTTGACACATATGCTTTTGTATTGGAAAAGTAAGTATGCATTTTATCCTGCAAACGATTCAGAATACAGTACTAAAGTATAAGATATATTTTTTGCTTCTTACGATAAGGCGCATTTAAAGGGGGAACCGTTTTAGGTCCAGGTGACATGACCAAAATGGCCGCCATACCCATATATGGTAACACTCATAAAGCTAAAAGCATCCGGCGGGTCGTGCACTTCAGCTGAAGCACTGGTTCACGATAGTATTGGTGTTTTATTGGGGAGAGCTCATAAGATCTTGACTCAGGAGTTGAAACTCAGAAAGGTTTGTGCATGATGGGTCCCTGATCTCTTGTCCAAAGAACAAAATATCAGCTGTGTAACGATGGCCAAAAATCTTTTGAAAAAGTACAAAAAAGACAAACATAGAATTTCGGAGCTGTTGATGAAACCTGGGTCTATTATTTTAAGCCGCTGAGACGCATCAATAACAAGCAGTGGCTGCGTAAAGACGAGACAAGTCCGGTCATTGCCAAAAGAATTATAAGCGCAGCAAAAGTTTTGTATGTGATATTTTTCAACTCCGATTGACCCATTGTTCAATTCCCGTACGAAATGGGTAGACAACCACAGGTTAATTTTATATCCGACCGGTGTACTGTCGATAGTAAAGACACACAATGAAAGACGAAGACATGCTACCGGTTTAAGAGATCTGTGATTTATCTATGACAACGGACCTGCTCACAAGTGTGTTCTTGTCCAAGTTTTCTTGAAAGAGAAAAATCTTTGTGAGCTCTCTCATCCACCTTATTCGCCAGACATTAGTCACTGCTTCTTTTTCCTGTTTCCTTTACTAAAGAAAGCACTTTCGTTTCATTATGAATCCCTAGTCTACCAGTGCCTTCACATCACGAAAACACGCCTATAAATTTTTTTGACACCCCCTGAACCCAACTTTTATACAGTAAAACTGGGGTTTACAGGGGTAAACCATATTTTTCTTATTTCTGCGCTAAAATATACAATCTATACTTTGAGCATAAATAAAAAAAATATCACAATATTTTCATCTTACAATTTTCTTTTTTTCGGCGATAAAATTTAAAATTTATAGGCGTGTTTTTGTAATGACAAGACTTCTTCTCTGTCTTTACAGTATGTATTTCGAGACTTGAAAAGTGTGTTTCCGTTAAGGGAGAAGACATCGAGGGGTTGAAGTAAACGCAATGTGAATAGGATTAAGAACCGCGCCCTGTAGAACCGCAATGGCAACATTAAATGACCGCCCTATGTATTTAGTCGTTTGTAATTGGTAATAGTCTACAAAGAAGCAGATTATGTCCGTATCCTAAATATTAAGGGTAATGAATTACATTAACGGGAGGTATGGGGTGGTGGACTTTTTCAGAAATGTTTTGTCTCTCCTGTCGGAAAGGGCCCGTTCTTTAGGACCAAAGTCTTTCATGTAAAAGGTAGATTTTCTTTCCAGAAGGAAACAGTTAATAGGATAGTGGATAGTTAGTGACAGAGCATCATGTCCGTGTGAAATAATGGCGTCCAACATAGTGTCAGAAATGACAAATTTTAGTTAAAAATGATGACATCTTTCTTATTTCTGCTATCAATATAGATTGTGGGTGCTCGTTAGAATCGCCTCGATGAGACGGTTTTGTTTTGATTTAGAACCGCGCCCTGTAGAACCGCAATGGCAACATTAAATGACCGCCCTATGTATTTAGTCGCTTGTAATAGGTAATAGTCTACAAAGAAGCAGATTATGTCCGTATCCTAAATATTAAGGGTAATGAATTACATTAACGGGAGGTATGGGGTGGTGGACTTTTTCAGAAATGTTTTGTCTCTCCTGTCGGAAAGGGCCCGTTCTTTAGGACCAAAGTCTTTCGTGTAAAAGGTAGATTTTCTTTCCAGAAGGAAACAGTTAATAGGATAGTGGATAGTTAGTGACAGAGCATCATGTCCGTGTGAAATAATGGCGTCCAACATAGTGTCAGAAATGACAAATTTTAGTTAAAAATGATGACATCTTTCTTATTTCTGCTATCAATATAGATTGTGGGTGCTCGTTAGAATCGCCTCGATGAGACGGTTTTGTTTTATTTGATTTGTGGTTTAACGTCCCCGTCAACACTATAGGTCATTTTGGAGACGTTGCTTCCAATTTTGTGGGACTTTTACCCGACTTTGAGATGAAATGACATCTCAAGCCCTGTCGCCCAATGAAACAAATAGGGTTTATAAGCATGGGCGGTCCGACTCACACTGCTTTGCCTGGGCAGGCTAAGATCCTCTAAGCGGTTTATAAGTACTCGTGTGCGGTCGGTTTCAGCTCTGCGCGGAAGGACCATGCAGCCCATCTATTTCTACAAGCCCCGAAGGGCGGGGGCCGTCGATGAGACGGTACTAACGGGTATCCACAATATATGTTTTTGAGTAAAAATACGGCAGTTAATGTATACCCCCGTAAACTCCACTTTCCTCTATATGAAGTGGGGTTTAAAGGCGTCTTCGTTTTACGGACTTGTTATCGTAATGAAAAGAAATCCAACAATATATTATTTGCCACATCTTGCCAGTCCATCCCCCCAGCAGTTGGCAGACATATGATACCTGTCATTTTTTGCTCTTACTTTGAAAGCATAGCCTGTTAGGGATCAATGTAATTAGCACTGGAATTGTTGACATAATATTATTATTGGGACAGTTGTATTTTTGTTTATTGTTACGATATCTATTCCAACCTGATATTGTCACGGTTTATCTTGTGGCCTGGACATGTTAGGTGACAAAGTATGTTTCATACTGCATACAATCTTTATTCAAGATGTGCTAGCCACATTACCAGTTTTGCTGTAGTTTTGAAAGTACATGCGTTTAATATTTCCAGGAAATGGTTCATTAGAACATTGTAAATCTCTACTCATTTGGGTAGATTATAGAGCTTTAGCATGATATCAATTCGTTACTTTCATTTCAATTTTTATTCTTTCTAGTTCACTTTGTCAAGATGGTTTACTGTAAATACAAGGAACTGTCAATATGGAAATTTTGTATACTTGAACGCGTGGACAGAACAATATGTTTCAATGAAAAGAATTGTACAGAGTGTAACTTCGATTACTCGCACATGGATAGTTTATTATATAGCCATAATTAATTCTAGCCATTTTGGTGTCCCTTAAGAATTCTTCCCAAAGTCCCCTTATCTCCATATAGCCATTACGAAAACACGCCTATACAAATACATTGAAGCATTTTTCGCCGAAGAAATGAAAATTTTCAAATGAAAAATTGTGATATTTTTCTTATTTCTGCTCAAAATATAGATTGTGGGTACTCGTTAGAACCGCCTCATAGGGGCGGTTCTAACGAGTACCCACAGTCCATATCTTACAGCAGAAATAAGAATAAATGTCTGATTAAAATATAGGTTGTGAGTACTCGTTAGAACCGCCTCATCGAGGCGGTTCTAACGAGTACCCACAGTCTATATCTTAGAGCAGAAATAAGAAAAATAAGGTTTACCCCTGCAAACCCCAGTTATACTATATAAAAGGGGGTTCGAGGGGGTCAAAATTATATAGGCGTGTTTTCGTGATATAGGCATCCTCTCCTTGATAACCGGTTTTGATTAATCCGTGAAATGAATACCCCTCTAAACCCCACTCTATACAGAAAACATTGGGGTTTACAGGGGTTTACATTAGTTTTCTTATTTCTGCTCCAAGACATAGGTTGTGGGTACTCGTTAGAACCGCCTCATTGAGGCGGTCCTAACGAGAACCGACAACCTATGTTTGCAGTATAAATAAGGAAAAAATCACTAATTTACATCAGAAAAGTAACCATTTTGGAGATAGGAATGAATGTACTATTCACATAGGTGTGTTATCGTAATGTTGTTTTGGGTTTAACGACACGTCATCCCTTGTGGGTCATTTTGTATCGTCTCCCAAAGAAAGGGAAGGAAAATATAGTAGAGATAGTAGAGGAGATGAAAGTGAGGGACAGAGGAGAAAGAGAAACTGAATGGAAATGTAGAAATAGAAAAAAAAAAAACAACTACCTCCTCTACCCTTACCTGCTGGCTAGTCGAACTGTAAGCCAGTATCAGTTGGACACCGCAGTGAAGCAAGATACGCATCACCTTTGCCTCACCCAACCAAACCCGACCTTGATGCCCGGTACATATAATGATTTATCATATGACGTCGCGTCTAGGAGTGTAATAATGCCATGTAATATTTTCGATAATCCACCAGTGGATTAAATATGCAAATTAGCTAGATACGTTCCGTAACGTTACATGTACGACGTCCTTAACGACGTCGCGTTTACTAATGGCGGAATATTGACATTTTTGTACAAAAATCGTGAATTAAATACGTTTTAAATGTCATATGATAAATAGAATCTTGCATTCGTGCTCATGTAATATTGAATATATTAAACTCATTGAGGAAAAGAGATAAAATGCTCGGCAAAGCCTCGCATTTTATTCCTTTTCCTCAACTCGTTTAATAAATTCAATAATACATGAACACTCATGTAAGATCCTCTATATAATATAAATTCATATCCGTTAAGATCCCAATACTGAATCAGCGTTGAGGAAACTGTGAAAACGTTGAGACAACGTTGCTATGTTCATATGTAATTTGTCTCAATGCGGCCGGCCTCGGTAGCTCAGTCGGATGCGCGTCTGACTGGTGATCAGTAGGACGCGGGTTCGATACCTGCCGGGATCGGCGACATTCTTTCGTGGAGATTGATCATGAAATCTTTTCTACGGTCATTCTATCTCTTCCGCTGATTCAAGAAGGGCAGTTGTCAGTTTCTGGCGGAAGGTGCACTGTACTGGTTAACCGCTTACGTATAAGCCTGCCCAGGACAAATGTGGATAGGTAAACTGACCGGCTCAAAATGACCTGAATAGTGTTGACAAACAATTGTCTCAATGCGGCGTCTAATCACGAAAACGCGTCCATGCAACGTATACCATTACAAAAACACGGCAATACAAATACATTGGAAACTGTACCTACGAAAATTCGATATTTATTATTATTATTTTTTTTTATTTTTTTTTTTTTTTTTTTTTGAATGAAAAATTGTGATATTTTTTTTGCTCAAACTATAGGTTGTTGGTACTCGTGAGAACAGCCCCATTGAGGCGATTCTAACGAGAAGCAACAATCTATATTTTAGAGCAGAAATAAGAAAAATAAGGTTTACCTCGGTAAACCCATGATTTTCTACATAAAAGTGGGGTTCAAGGGGGTCAGTGTTTTCATGATATTCCTGAACACCCCACTTTATATAATAGGTTTCAACACGTGTAAATATTATTTTCCTTAATTTTGCTATAAACAATGTATGTTTGAAATGTGAATATGAAAACGTTCACGAATTTCATCTAAAATGGCATGTGTATAGACATTGAAAACAACACTGTACCGCACGGATGCACTGTTCGCAAAAAGACCCGTCTTTTGGACACTAGTCAGTGACGGCTTAAATGTATGTCAGAACTTTAATTCCATAAATGGCTAAATCTTGTACCACAACTGACCTTTAACGAAGATCAAGCTAGGAACATAACATGTAACAGCTAGTGGGAGAAATTAAGCATTCACAAATGGAGGCACAGACATAAAAGCACCGAACACCACAAACAGAAGTAAATAGT
Organism: Lucinisca nassula; assembly: GCA_963580285.1. NCBI lineage: Eukaryota > Metazoa > Mollusca > Bivalvia > Lucinida > Lucinidae > Lucinisca > Lucinisca nassula. The sequence continues at coordinate 147,265,872 of OY757010.1, read as the reverse complement.
CAATATTTTCATTATGAAAACACGCCTATACAAGTACACTGTAAATTTTACCGCCGTAAAAATGAAAAATTCAAGATGAAAACTTGTGATATTGTTCTTATTTCTGCTCAAATATAGATTGTAAATACTTTAGAACCGCCCCATCGAGGCGGTTCTAACGAGTGCCAACAATCTATATTTTGGAGCAAAAATAAGTAAAACAACGTTTACCCCTGTAAACCCCTGTTTGATTATATAGAAGTGGGGTTCAATGGGGTAAAAACCATATAGGCATGTGCTGCAGTTAATTTAACTGTCTAGCTGTAAATATCAGCCCAATTGTTTTCCTACCCAAATGATTGCGTCGACTGTCGCATTGTTGCCCGTTAGGTGAGGAGATCGACAAGTTTCGATGGGGGCTTTATATGCCTAAGTGTACCCGTTGTAACCTTATGCAGACAAATTTTGATAGGCCAATGTTGTACTTTGAATTTGCCATTCCAAGGAACTATCTCTATATTACGATAACACCCCAGGTTGGTACAATCTGTAATTCTTTTGCAAAAAAAAAAAAAATCTCATTACGATAACACATCTGCATAGTGCATCTTTTCATATCTCAAAAACGGTCATTTATCTGATGAAAATTTGTGATATTTTTCTTATTTATACTCCAAACATAGGTTGATGGTGCTCGTTAGAACCACCTCATTGAGGCGGTTCTAACGAGTACCCATAACTTATGTCTTGGAGCAGAAAAAAACAAAAGTAATGTTTAGCCCCGTAAACCCCGGTTTTCTCTATATAAAGTGGGGTTTAGGGGTTGTTCGTTTCACGGGGGTATTCACGTGATGTTATCTCTACTCCAAATATAAGTTGTGGGTGCTCGTTAGAGCCGCCTCAATGAGTGGGTTTTAACGAGAATCCACAATCTAAATTTTGGAGCAAACATACATGTAAATAAAAAGTATACTCTTGTAAACCCCACCATCACGTAAAAAATCCGTGAAATGAATACTCCCCTGACACCCAGTTTATATAGAAAAAAAAACCTGGGTTCTGGGTATTCGTTAGAACAGAACCGGTTCTAACGAGCCCCCGCTACCTATGTTTGCAGTATAAACAAGACAAATATCACGGATTTTCATCGGAAAAGTAGCCATTTTGGAGATGTGAACAATGCACTATGTCGCATGGGTGTTTTATCATAATGACTTACGGCAAAAGCCAAACGCTAAAAGCGCTAAAAACAAAACCTGGAAAGCACAATAATACAGCAAAAAAAATTAACCCTTATTCCGCTGCATAAATTAATTAAGTCGCTCCCATTGCTGATTATCAACCAATCAAATCACTTGATATTCAGTATGTGTTTAGTTCACAATTTTAATCACAAGCAGTGTTGTTTCTGATCGGAATGGCTTCTTTGTATTACGATAACACACATGTGCGACATAGTGTATTTTTCACATCTCCAAAATGGCTACTTTTCTGATGACAATCCCTGATATTTTTCTTATAAATACTGCAAACATAGGTTGTGGGTGCTCGTTAGAACCACCTCATTGAGGCGGTTCTAACGAGTACCCACAACCAATGTCTTGGAGTTATAATAAGAAAATAGTGTTTACCCCCGTAAACTCCAGTTTTCTCTATACAAATTGGGGTATAAGAGGTATTCGTTTCACGGGCTTGTTCAAGTGATGAGAAGCCTCGCCTCCGCCCACCGGAGCTTGAAGAAGTCGATTGGACTGCGTGATGCTTCCATGCAGAGCTGAAGCAGACCGCGCACATGAGCACTGGTAAACCGCTAAGAAGGTCTAAGCCTGCACAGGCAAAGTGGTGCAAGTCGAACTGGTCATGCACATAATCCCTTTTGGTTTCATTGGGCGGCAGGGCTTAATCACAATATTGGGTAAAGGTCCCACAAAATTGGAAGCAACTTCTCCAAAATGACCTGAATAGTGTTGACGAGGACGTTAAACCTCAATCAATCATATTTAGAAGCCATCTAATCTTGATCTACACTGTTTGGAAAGGTAGGGGTTGTAGTTAACAGCATGGCACGTGTTCAGCTGGGTTTCACAATAGCACGTATATTAAAATACGTGTTAACCATAAGAGCCAGCGCATTAGGTAAGTGTGTTTATCGCACACGGGTCCAGCAAAGGTTTAGGCGTGATTTCGCGGTAAAAAAGTTGTCTCGCCAGAACCTTTGTTGTTTGCAAGAGGATACTGAAATTGGAATCCAGCCCTGTTATATATAGTTGGCTGTGCACGCTCATCTACAGAAATAAATCGTGATTTTCTCGTTTGCCAATTTATATTTAACACCTACCTCAAACCGTAGAATCTGCCTAATGATTTTATATAAATATTTACTAGAGCTATCACTAAAGGTGATGAATACCCCCGCAAAAACTGCCTTGATAGTACAACTGCGGCATTTTGCAATTGTTTCACTGGAAATGGGCCATAACTATGTCGAAAATTGACGAATTGACGAATTGTAGTGGAAATCTAACTTGACCTGTATTTTATGATGTTACATCAGTGTACCAAAAATTATAAAAATCGGTAAAGCGCTTTTTGAGTTATCGTCTGGAAAACAAGTCAACAGACCGACCGACCGACCGACAGACCGACAAGCTCACTCCTATATACCCCCCAAAATTTCATTTGTGGGGGTATAATAACAAACACGGTGTTAAACGACATCTCATCTGGACACGCTTGTAATTAGGAACAAAAAACTCATACGTTTATAACAGACGCTAAAAGACAGGCTTTCACAATTTACATTTCGAACTATATAAGAATCATTAGCGATTTCAGTTTCTCTGAAAACACATAAAACGCCTACGTAATCAAACAATATGCAAACGCTTCTGTAACTTGACTTTATTATCAAACGGTGTCGTGATCTTACATATAAAATGTTCATTGTATGGTTTTTCAATAAAAAGTAATATAATCCTGGTTATTTGGTGCACAGGATGGATATTTGCGAAATAGAATTACTGAAATGAAAATCTAGCGGCTTAAATATGCCAATTGTTATAGTCACGTAATATCACTACATATACTTGGCCAAAAAAGTTAGGGATCAATTGTTTGAGGGAGAATATTTCCCTGATAGAAACAATATTATGTCCAAAGATTTTCACCGTAGATTAAGCACAGTACCTCAATGATCTATAGCGAGATGTCAGCGTGCATGAAATCAACGTGACATGGGCACGTGTACATTCGTTTGGTACCTGAATAAAACAAAGTGTTTTCAACTAAACGCTGATCTGGAATAAAAGACTAAATGGGCCCCGTCAAGCGATTTTGGTACTTATCGCCTATGCGAGCAACGAAGGTTCCGGCGAGCCTGCGCATCCGCGCAGTCTCGCCGGAACCTTCGCTGCTCGCTCATACAAGCAGTGAATCAAGAGGAATTCAGACAGAAAGCCATATCCCTGGCCCCTCTGAATGGCTGGGCATGCGGAATGCTCGAAGACACAAATTCGCTTGGCGGGGCTCACATGTAACTTTTCGTTTTCTTGTTTACTCGTAGCTGCCTTGACTTCTGTGTTCGTTCTTTGCACAATGAGGCGCCATTGACCTGCTGCGGAGATTACAATCGGCATTAGACTGCTACAGACAGGTCAAACTCAGATACAGGTGGCTGGCCAGTTCAATATTTGTCAAAGTGTTGTTTCAAGGCTCTGAGAACGCTTTCAACAAACTGGTAATGTGTCTGCCAAGATCTGAACGACCAAGGTATGTGTGTAATTTGGCTGGAAGAAAGCGGTTTACAAAGTGCTTTGAGGCTTAATTCAGACTCACGGCAGGCTACTGGAAGGCAATATTAACAAAGACGGACAGAAACAGACTTCATCTGGTATTTTGTCAGCTTTGAGGCTTGTTCTAACGCGGATGCATCTCATAGCAAGGAGACAGTGGTCTTCTGAGCATGTGAATTGACACCATTGGCCCCAAGGGCCAGTTTCAAAGCCTCGTTAGCTTAACAAGCTCGTTAGTGTCATAGTGTTAACTGTTCTAGCAAGTTCAACATCTACAATTTGGTATTTTGCTGAAAAACAAATGTGAGCAGCTTTTGCATTTGCATGGATATGGTAGTAGCACTGGTTTAGCCAATGTCCGTCCTTTGCTTATACACATGCGTTTAGGCCATAAGCTTGGACATGGTGACCCTGCACCATGCGTGGGAGTTTTGCAGACATTCATAGTTTAAAAGTACATATACTAAGGTACCAAATGCAAGCTCGAAGCATTCTGGTCGTTAGGGCTTTATCATTTGCCGGGCTGTAGAACACGTTACCAATATGTAATTTATAAATGTACCATGCAAATAAAAGAACAAAAGAAATTGATGATTAAGACAAGAAGTGACAAAAATTTGAGCATAAATGCTGAAAAGAAATGAAGTGCTTTCTAAAAAGACAAATTTGAAGACATTCGGAACATCAGAGTTCCTGTTATTGAATGGTTAACATAGATGAAATTTGGCAATTGTACCTGCTGTCGTTTCCAAAACCAACGTTCTGTTCAAGAATATCGCTACTACTTATCTACAAAACTAAATTGCAGCTATTAATCTGCATTTTGGTGCATATATGAGCTTTCTATGAGCTTTCTTTCTCTCATAAAGGGCAATATTGTAAGCATACCCCCATTTTCAAGTATTGTAATAATGGCAGTTCGTAAGCTATCGAAACGGAGTAATTAACCTATGAACACTTGAACTTGATAGCCAGCTATAGTAGTCTTGACATAGAGACTCGTAAGCAACATAAATGCGCTGAAAAAATGTTACAGATCACGAGGGTATAGTTGTATTATGGTAATGTACACTACACTGAGAACTAGTAACGTATATTTGCATGGGAAATTTACTTGGACGAGCACTGTCCAGCTTTCAATGCGATCTTAAGATTTAAAAAATCTTTATAGTCTCAATGCTATTGAGATTTCTAAAACTGAAACTGACTTGTCAGGTGAGACATGTATCTTAGCGGATTTGGTTGCCACTTATTGTTATTTTTTAAATTTTGCAAGTCTCGCTATTTTGGACATCTCCTTCCTGATGCCCGGGACTTCCGTGGAGTGTGGGCCATTTTTGCTGATGTTGGATCGGTTGGGGACGCCTAAAAGTCCTAGGGTAGGCGTCTCTGGCCTGATTCCTCCTGTTGACCTGTCTCATGGGCTACGTCGGTCGGTGTGTGCTCGGAGTGGAATGTGCTGTGTTTGCCAGGTTTTGCCCATCATACTTTGGGGATGAGACACACTGACACACTGCTGAAGATTAAATATCAGAAAGGCCTCTGTGTCACTAAATTTGGTATAGTTACGCCTTAATTTAAAAGATGAAGGACAAATATGTTGGTTTAGTGGGAAGATGTTTTGCTTCCCAGACAACAGATCTGATATGGTAACATTATGGAGCCATTCAGTAATTGAACTGACACTGTCCCCGGGCAGGCTTACACGGTCTAAGCCGAAAATAGGTTTTTATACAGGAAAAGCACACCAGCAGTGAACTGACAACTGCTGTTTGATTAATCCAAACAGTTTATACCCTATCAGTAGTCATTGACGATTTAGATAGTGGTTAATAGTGTAATCTATCCACCTTCATAATCTGTTTCATTTTCATACTACGCTATCAACTTTATTTGTTAGTTCGGTACTGTCCTCATCATAAATCATATGCTAGCACATAGTCACACTACACGTGTGCGGGAGTTTTGCAGACATATTATTTTTGAAAGGACATATTATAAGGTAACAAATGCAGCATGTTAGCACTTTGGTCGTTGCGGGTTAATCGTGTGACGGCCCGTAGAATATGGTGCCAACACCGAATTTCAAAAACACTGTATCAAGAGATACCCAAAATATTTTGGAAAAAAAGACAAGCAGATCTGAAATTCATATAGATTATTAGAAGAAGTTTGTATCTATATAATTTGACTAATACAGCGAGTTTCAGAATTTTCGGAACTTTCACCCCATGACACTTCTAATATGAATCGACAGGTAAACATAAGGATTGTCAATGATTCATCTGACAAAACCCCAGTGTAACTCCTTTATTTTGAGGTATGTTTGAGTATTCTAAAGGCAATAAAATTTATAATACCGCCTATACCTATTACAGTCTGTAAATATATATTGGGATTACCTATAAACACCAACCACCAACAACAAATTTTATAATTAGAAGGAACATACATGGACTTGGTTTTGAATTCTATAATCTATATATAGTGACCGTAAAGAGCTGAAATAATCCACTATATGTTCCGAAATACACTAGGAATATGAAATCTGTTTTCTTTTTTATCATGATATCCATATTCACAAAACGTTCCTCACATAAACAGTGAATCATTTTCTTTCAACATAAAGAGTGTACATATGTAACGTACATTACATAACAGTACTTCTAGTTTTGTTTTCAGCTTTTACAATTTAATGAATTATAGCTGTAAAAGAAGAAACAATATGATAGCTAGATATGTATTTATGCATTTGTTCCAAAACATTAAAGGCAGGGTATGAGAATTAGTGGAGAGTGGATGGGTATTGTGGACTAAGATAGAGTTTTTATACCCATGTACATATGAATACATATGTAAGACCCGCTACGAAAGTCTAAAACTATTGTCCTTTGCCTACCCTCTGCTCCCTACCCTTCCCTAGCTGTCTTATCCAAGCTCTCATCCCTTCTCATAATGTAACCTACCATAACCTAAGCATGCCATATCATACACCAATTCAACCAAACCTATCATTTGGATAAGGGTTTTGGCAAGCTTTGCTATAAATTGTCAAGTCAACTCAACACATAACATAATACCACCTGTATAGGGTCAGCAAGGACTGGAAGACACTTTGGTTACAGACATTAAATATATGCATATCGCTGAGCCTACAATATCATTCCATACCTTACCTAGGACAGGGTATATTATATACCTTTCCTTAGTCTGGGTATATTCCATACCCTACCCAGGACAGGGCATGAGTATATGTGGGTGGAATATGTGTATGGTAGGGTAGGTAAGCATGTTTATATGTTCATATGTGCACATGTAACGTCCGCAACCAGTGTCTTACGCTTACCTATGGTTACCTACCCTGGCTCCCCTCCCCTACCCTTATCACTCTACCCTAGAATTCTCATGCCAAACAGTATCCATACTCATATCATATAATCATGCCCTACGCTACCCATTCTCCCACCTACCAAAGGTTCGATTGTGGAAAAAGGGTATCATCGCTGTAAATATATGCAGGATACTCAGTCCAATTTAAACATGTCCTACCATTCTTATACCTTTCCCAGATTACCATATCCTATCTGTACCAACATGACATATGGTACATGTATGAACACTTGGATACATTAAGTTATGGTATGATATGATGAGGTAAGTTGGGATAGAATAATGTATTTCGTAGGGTTACCGTGTTCACATTTATCCTACACTTCTATTCAATTCACACTGTACGGTACTCACTTTATCCAATCAGTCATACCCTACTATCCAACTAGTGGTACCATACTCTAACAGTTAAAGTACTGACACTACCACTAACCATATACTGTTACCTATTATTGCTCTTACTAGGGTAGGTATGGGTAGTAAATGGTAGACTTTGGTTACGAACGTTACATATGTACACACAGGCTAATAAAAATATCCTATCCTATTGTACCCTACGTCCAGCTATTCTACCTTTCTATAGCCATGCCCTACTCTTCTTCAATTCATGAAGTGTAGGAGGCTATTTGATATCGCTATGGTAAAGCAACGTTAGTAGTTGGTTACAAAAGTTACATATGGACATATAACCATGTATAAAAGTTAAATGCCCTGCACCTGTCTTACAAAATTGTTAATTGCTGGTTTGCACTTAATAAATCATTTAATGGATGCAAGGAGGATATTGTCTTATAAAGAACATTTTCATTTCCAAATGATGTACATGTATAGTCTGTTGTCTCAAAGGTAGCCTGTGCAGCATACAGAGACATACCTTACATTAAGATAAGTTCCTGATGATTATTTTTTATTCATTTTATGGTAAATCCTTGCATTGACCAATCTGTTAAAAACTGTAAGCCACATGATAATATTTGTATCAAAAATATTTAAACGTTTTAAGGGTAACCTATGTTTCCTATCTGTTGCAGGATATGGCCATTGCAAAATACCTAAAATGTGTTCTTGTATTATGTAGTTTGAGATCATTAGAGTACAAAATACCCCAACGGTTTGGGTTGTATATTGTCAGCTGAAGGATTGGCTTGAAGAAAAATCTGTCCTGCAGATACATGAACATCATAAGCACCTTTCATACCTAGTAACAACGCATCTCATTCACGTTTTGCTTGACGATGGACAGTGTATTTTACCGGGTAATTGTTTGATAAACGTAAGTCACCTCAAACAACAGCCAAGAAATACAAATCACCTTTGTAATGATGTTTGGATGAATGAGCTCCTAATTATACATATTGATATTCAATAGTGTGAAGCGATACAGTACTAAATTCCATATACTCAAATTCATGTAAGCTACGTTACCCAAACTACACACAACACTGATTCAACAAGGGATTATTCTCAAGAAATAATTTCTATTCAGCTTTGCTGGTAAATAAGCTAACACATTTCCTATATACATGTACTTATTTCAAGTTCTGTGAAAGATTTGTTACGGATCTATTGCTTATCTCTTTTTGGCAAACAAAAGTGGTGTACAATACACTGTTGGAATAGAGATTACATGACAAACTTACTCCTAAATTAGCTACAAATATGTTATCAGCAAATGGCCACCTAAATCACAAATATTACACAGACAAGGCGAATAGATTTGAAATGATTACGTTGCAGCAGAAACTCTTATATTTGTATCACAAAGCGTCTATTTACAAACGCTTGTACATGTAATATTCGTTTCTTATGTTGTCACCACAATAATGATCGCTGCACAGATACTTCTGTGAACTACATATGTCATCATGAAATCTTATAAAGGGTTATATACCATAAAATGCGCCTTCAAACTATTTGGGCTAATTCATTTAATATTGTCAAGAGCTAAGGTCAAGGTAAGGTATTCTTCAGGCCGCCACAACATCCAGAGTGCTAACATGTCTCAATCTTTAGGGTTTAGAATAGGCTTTCAGGATAGTATACCCTCCAAAACTTCCACATATGGTGCAGGGGGGTCTATTGGCACCTGAAGGTCTAGTTAAAGCATAAAGCGTATCCTTCTCAACCATCTACAATGTTTGAGTCAATCAATCCTTTTCCTTGCTTTCATGTTTTCATTTCATATCGGTTTGCTTAAATTTGACACCTTACTAGTTTAATTAGAGCAAAATACGTTTTACAAGCATCTTACGAACAAAACACTGAAACATGACTGCGCTCTGACATTGTAGTTGGTAAAGCGGGAAATTTGCATACTCTAACGCATGTGAAAGAACTTTTTATATTGATACACAAAGAATGGATATTCGCAAAAGCCCATGACTATGCCGTACTTTTAATGCACAGGTTAGAATTTCTTCTCTATATAATGATGCGATGAAGCAATTGCATTTAATCGGGAAAATGCTCATCAAAACACTACATTTAATACAGGAATTGTACTCATTTTCCTGATATTGGTATGATTCTGCCCGAATGCATCATTTGTATTTGTTCAAAACGTGTCTGAATGTCTGAGCATGAAACGAGCCGACGCAGAAGGAGTAAAATTCATACTAAGGAAAAGAAGACAGGTAGGTTTAAGCTTCGTTCAAAGTTTGATTTTAAGAAAGGCCATTAAGCAGCAAAATGATTTGTATGTCAATACCTTTGTAGGTGACATTAGGCAAAACTCAAAGATTTCTTTCGGCATATCAGCAGGCAAAAAAGCAATGGATTCTGTCCTTAAAATAGGAAGGGAAAGGAGATGTTTGATTCTGTCTGATTTGATCTTTAACGTCCCCGTCAACACTATAAAGACTATTTTTAGACGTTGCTTCCAATTTTGTGTGTCTTTTACCCGACATTGAGATGAAATGACATCTCAAGCCCTGTCGCCCAATGAAACCAGTAGTGTTTATAAGCATGGACGGTCCGACTCGCTTAGGTAGGCCTAATTGGCCGAAACTAGCTAGTCTGGCCCAGAACACATGCACACTCCATATTTTCCAGTTCTGGGGTGTATTCTTTGCTTCCAAAGGATAACCCTTTTATAGAACGTATTGAGCTTCACTACAGCTGGTGTGTGGGAATGTGTGGCGGCGGTAAAACGTCTCCCTGCCCTACATCATAGTGTAGATTATATTTTCTTGTCCTTTGGGATCATTGATTCCATTGTGGAATTTTGAAAATATCTGAGGGTCACTGATGAGGCCTAATTGGCCGAAACTAGCTAGTCTGGCCCAGAACACATGCACACTCCATATTTTCCAGTTCTGTGGTGTATTCTTTGCTTCCAAAGGATAACCCTTTTATAGAACGTATTGAGCTTCACTACAGCTGGTGTGTGGGAATGTGTGGCGGCGGTAAAACGTCTCCCTGCCCTACATCATAGTGTAGATTATATTTTCTTGTCCTTTGGGATCATTGATTCCATTGTGGAATTTTGAAAATATCTGAGGGTCACTGATGAGGCCTTATTGGCCGAAACTAGCTAGTCTGGCCCAGAACACATGCACACTCCATATTTTCCAGTTCTGTGGTGTATTCTGTGCTTCCAAAGGATAACCCTTTTATAGGACGTATTTAGATCCTCTAAGCGGTTTACCAGTAATCGTGTGCGGTCAGATTCAGCTCTGCGTGGAAGTATCATGCAGCAAGCCTTAATGGGTGGGGCTGATGGAAAGGAGATGTAGAATCAGACTAGATGTGAAGACAATGATCAAACGATACAATTACTTCACATCTTCCATCCAAGGCACCAAATTATAAGAATCACCAACAACTTCGCCACAATGAAAACGTAACAAGCGGAAAGCCAGATGGACAGTTGCTTTCCCACAAATTGTCAAGCGGTATTAAAAAAAAATAAACAAAACAAAAACAAATAGCTGAAATACGAGCATGAAATAGCTGAAATGCTGGAACAACAGAAAATCAGCAGATCGAATTTGTTGGGCCCTATCAGAGACAGAGCACTAGACACCAACTAACATTACTTAAAACTAGCGGACAGAGGAACTGATCAATCAAGTCAACGATTATTTCAATAAAACTGAGTATAAATTAGTATAACTCGACGAATGGTTTATCTACGAGTATTAAACAGACAACATATACAGGATTTGCTCGCCCGATTTCGGGATACAGTAGATGTGCTTGGCATTCCGATACTGAAGCTAAGGCAACCTCTTATTTTCCATGTCATGATTGTTATTTGACGTGCCACCAGTAACACTGATAACTAGATAACTGTAAAGTGTTCATGCACTATACCCTTCATGGAGTTGTTGAATGTTGGGTTGCTTTTCTCCCAGTGAAAAACTTTTTACCAGCCAAGGCGAACCGCCTGTAATGGTTTATTATTTTATAATTCGTCTTTGCACGTACATGTATGTATTGCTAATTTCGTTTTATTTTGGGTATGCGTTTGGCCATGTTATGGGAAAGTAACCGTCCTTTTGACTTTTCGCTTGTTAAGTTTTCATTATAGTGAAACTATTTTATGTTTATATTACTTTCCTTTGGTGCGTGAGGTAATTATATCGATTTCTGACCATGGTCTTCAATTGTATTTTACAGAATATATAGTGATTTTCGTTTTGTTACAAAGCCTACATTTATGTAATCGCTTTCATGGATGCCGTTTTAAAGAACTTCCACAATGTGTGAACATTATCGCATACATTCATCAGAAAAAGTAAAGTTTTTTTTTTCTGCACCCGTGATAGAACATTGTTATGCATGATTGTGCCACTCCCATGAGTTTCGATGGTCAGCTCAACTTCTGTCCGCTCCATCTGCATTCGTGAGGACGAATTGGAACTCTTTTTGTTCACAATACGCTAGAGTCGGTATCCATAACTTCTCTGTTGGACAGTCTGTCTTAAACCAGTGTCCGGAAATTAACCTTGACGTCGGATTTTATCAAAATGAATCGGATGACAAGCAAACAACTCTTACTTTTATGCACTGGAAACAGCTGTGATGTAGTGCCTTTCCTGAATCATTTGGAACAATGACAGGAGTCATTATATTGCCTTGACACAGTTCTTTATGTATACCAGAAGTATGCGGGTAAGTGGTTTCATTTCAATGCGTTAAATTAAATTTGTCTGGATATCTAGACAAATATTCCAGAAAATTAAGGCCAAGTATGAAATTGACCAAACTAGTGCATGTAGATATATTTCGGTACCCACGCCGAAACGCCGAAACATTCAAAAGGGGTATCCGAGCAGGCGCGCTCAGCATCTGGACACAAATCTGTGGTTTATTATTGACAGTGTGTGTCTTTGTATGTATGTTCTGTTATATATTTTAATTTGGCTAGCAGATTGCCAATGTCAAAGGAAAGGTACTTTCCTTTGGTACTGTTTCAATTAAAGTAACGTTGCTTCACCATGGTTATTCCTTCTCTTTGGTGCCTTGGAAGGACTATTATAAGAATCTAATATGGGATTCTGATGTAGATGGGGGTTTCCAACCCGAGGGATGACCGTGCTTAGTGGAACCTACGTTTTGCCTATTTTCATTAGAACCTTATTTTAGAGTTTTTTTTTCTTGCGCGACATCACCGAAAAGGTTTTCTTTTCAACGTGGGTCGCGAAGACAAAGCATAACAAAAATAAACCGCGACAGAAGAACCGCCTTTGAACTGTCCGTGAAACGCATTTCACTCGGAGGGGTTGGGGGCTTAAATCGGTGTTACGCGGTCGCAGTCCTCGCCCTTACTTCCGCCGCGATTCAAGACGGTTCTTCTGCCGCGCTTCATTTTTGTTAGGGTTTGCTTTGGGTGTTTGTATCGTTTATATTTTTCTGTTTTGGATAGCCAATTGGCCATTTTGTGGGAAAGTAATTTTCCTTTTGGCTTTCCGCTATTGATGTGCCATTAGAGTGTAGTTATTTAATGTTTGTGTTTCTTTCTCATTGGTGTCTCTGGTGGAAGGTGTGGGTTAATTGTATCGATTTCTGATCATTGACTTCAGTTCTATTTTGCGCTCACAAGCTACTCATCCCTCCTGACATAACGACGGACAGTCGGTCCCACTCCAATAGTCCGCATATATCTCAGGTTTTATATTGGATAGACGTTTGGCAATTTTGTGCAAAAGAAACTGTCCTTCTGGCTTTCCGCTGGTGATGTTTTAAGTACGGTTACATTGTTTTACGTTGGTGTTTCTTTCCCTTTGGTGTCTTGGCTACGAAGAGTGAGATTGTATCGAATCATCCTGACCATTGCCTCCTCTTCTATTCGATAGTCATTTCCGCTGTAATCTCCAAAGCTGACATCCCGCATAAGCAGAATCTGTAAATCTTAAAACTACTCCAAACACTATGAGAATATGCCCGTATGAGATGCACCCTACCCACCGGGGCTTGGAAAAATAGAATGGAATGCATGGTACTTCAACGCAAAACTGAAATCGACCGAACTTGAGAACTGGAAAACCGCTTAAAAGGGTCTAAAGTAGAAGTGGAGGCAATGATCATGAATCGATACGATTAACCCACACCTCCCATCAGAGACACTAAAGGGAAAGAAACACAAACATGAAACAACATACCCAAATGGAAACATCAATAGCGGAAAGCCAAAAGGACAGTTACTTTCCCACAAAATGGCCAATAGGCTATCCAAAATAAAATATAAACGATACAACCGGCCAAAGACAAACCATTACAAAAATAAACCGCGACAGAAGAAACGCCTGGGAACGAACGGTCAGCGGAATGAATTCCACTTGGGGGGGGGGGGGTGCTTAAATCGATTTGACGTGGCCACAATCCTCGCCCTTACTTCCGTCGCGATTAAGACAAATAATTTGTTCAGTCCGCATGAAGGCCTCCTAACTCATCAGTGCAACATCTCCGTGAACACAAAAAAATCAAACAACCACAGAGATGAAACAATGGTGAGGACTCGACAGAAACTGAAATGCTGAGCAAAAGAAAACCAACAGTTAGACTTTGATGGGCCCGACCAGAGACAGAGCATCAGGTAAGCCTGCCTGCAAGTTCCTTAAACCTTAGCCGTTTATCTTGGCGATTGGGCTTGATATGTCATTTTATCTCAATTTTGGGTAACATTTCCACAAAATCGGAAGCAACGTCCCCAAAAGGATCCTAAAAAGTGTTGATGGGAACGTAAAATCTCAATACAAAACAAACCCCGTATGAGATACTGCATTTTTTCTCAAAAAGCTTAAGTTCTTGATCATTTTGCTGCTACAAAAATAAATTATAAATGCTCGTGTTCTCGTTGGAACCGATGCTTACCAGCACCTACTATCGATTATTAGCTACCTTAAGGGGAATGGGAACACCTGGCAGATTTTTCCGCCAATTTTTTCAAAGGGAGACAACTTTCGGACTTCCTGTTCGCTTTTTAAACAACTCTGGCCCTCGGGAGCAAATTCTTTCCTTTAAGAGTCTACCCCTATTGGCATGGGAGACAAAAATACTTTTGCAGGAGTTGTCTTCCCTGAATGTGTAGCCATTCCCTTAAGTATAATAATTTGTTCGTGTTTTAGACTTCTTAAGAGCTCATATGCTTTTTCTCACTGGCTGAGAAAATATTTTCAATAGTGGAAGTGCAACTGCAAACAATGAATCAAAACACAATTATGGCAAACGGCGTTATTTCCCGCTTAATTTCAACCTTAGATATGGTTCTATGGTTCTATGAAAACTGCTGAAAACCTACAAGCATTTGGCAATTCTGGTTTAAAAAAAAACATATTGGCACATGAAACAAGTTATAGGGTACGGTTGCATGTCCAGATATATTTCCCTTACAGTTTGCAACAGATACCCATGAGCATTTTTTTTATCGAAATTTGATCGAATCGGGAGTGACAAAATATTTTAGGACTTGCATCCCCTTCGAATGCACCATCCCATTTACGGCATACCAAAGCATATTCATTTGTAGATATTTATATACTCGTCGACCCGCCACTTGAAAAAGCCTTCAAAGGTTAACCCATTTGGTACCGGAAACCCCAAAACGGGTACCCTGGCAAACAGTGCAGTCCTAGATCAGACGCCGCAGAACGCGACGTCTGATCAGGGCCTACACTGTTTGCAAACATTCAGCCATTTTCCTAATCAATTTTGAAGAAAACACAACCTGCCACTCCTAAATTTTGAAATGGACTCCTGCTATATATAAGGAGGAAGATTCCATTTGGTACAAAAAGGGTTAAAAGGCCATTCCACAGAAGACAATAATGTATCGTTTGCCAATCTGCATTGCGGATGTCAAGAAAAATGAATCATTGCAAATTTCGTTTGAAGATGATGAATGGGTAGGATTATCTTAATTGCAACCGTCAATATATTACGACGATGTAAGTATTGAAAAGCGGATTATTTTCCTTAAAAGAAAACGTTTTCTATCAGAAGAATGGGCTCAGACAGGTTTTAGGGAATCCGATTAATGTCAGTTTTATATTTTTTATGATTTTCATTGGAATAATCTTACAGCAAAGATGTTTGTATAAAGGAGATAGTGAGAAACAAATATTTTTATAAACTTAACGTACATGTAATGCCACTAAAGAAAACCCCGAGTTTAGAAGGGTAGATATTATTTTTTCCTTAATTTGTCGCAAAAACATATATTAACAGTACTCCTCACGCGGCTGTTCACACGAGAACTCACAAGATTGTGTGAAGCAGAAATAAGTGAAAATTACTTATTTAATTAGTGAAAATTAGTGTATACCGCGACAGTGGCAAGGGCGAGGATTATGGCCATGTAAAATCGGTTTAAGCCCCCAGTGGAATTCTTTCCACTGACCGTTCGAAGGCGGTTCTTCTGTGGCGGTTTATTAATGTTGTTGTTTGTTACTTACTGTGGGTATCATTTGTGTCTTTTTATTTTGGATGGCCATTTGGCCATTTTGTGGGAAAGTAACTGTCCTTATGGCCTTCCTTTGTTTAGGTTTCCATTATGGTCTGGTCGCTTCATGTTTGTGTTTCTTTCCCTTTGGTGTCTTTGATGGGTGGAGTAAGTTAATTGTATCGATTCCTGATCTTTGTTTTACTTCTGCTTTTCACACGGAAAATACACAAAATAATATGATTATAGACCATTTTGGTTTATTACTGATCAGGGGAATATATAGTACAATAACAATACCATAAGTAAGTAAGTAAGTAAGTAAATACTTTATTTACCGAGGTTAACCCTATTGGTTTATCCAATCTTCCTTGGGGCCCTCAACAACATCACAGAAATATACACATCATACAAATGGCAGAAAATCAGAATGTAAAGCAATGTTGAAAGAGATGGTGAGTTAACAATGAGCCCCAACCTGGCAGAAAATTGTCACGTCAAACTTCGTCTACGACAAACTATGTATATACTAAACTTAGTATGATAGAGAGAGAGAGAGGTAATACTTTGTACACGAGTATATCATGAGAAAATTATATTCACATCGCGAAAGCACTCCTGTTTAAATATAGTTGAGAGCTTACCACAAAAAAAAAAAAAAAAAAAAAAAAAAAAAAACGACGAAGACTAAAACATGTGATATCACTTCCACCCAAAACACAGATTGTGGGCACCCGCTTTAATGAGGTACCACAAATTAAGCTCCCGAATATCAATAAGAAAAATAACATGTATCCCTATAAAGCCCGGTTTTGCTATATTAAAGCGGGGTTCAAGGGGTCAAAATTGTATAGGCGTGTTTTCGTGATGAAGTATGGAATAACAAAGAATACAATCCTAAACGGCGTATGTTTAACTGAGTTGGCGCGGAGGTTTGAACTATGATAATGTTTGCGAATTACATCAAGCAGAGTAGATTAATTAACTTTTTATCCATTTTGTACAATGTTTAGTGAATATATGTCTAGGGACTCAGCGGTTTTTAATGACAGATTCCATCTGTCTATTCTCGCTGTGCTACACGTTTAAAGTAATTCAGGCTTCAGTTCTTCCGGCTTTCACAGCCATAGAAATATGAATCCGCACAAAATTTAGTCCGGTTTAGCGCAGTAATCAAAATTGTACAAGCGTATAAGTTATCCTATAAGCGTAATACAAACTTTTATAGCAGACGACTTGACGAATTTATCTTACGATTCAGCTGCATCATGCGACGGGTTTGGCGACGACTGTAGTTGAGTTGAAAAAATGTCATGAAAGATCAGACGACACATGTCTTTAGTAAAACGAACAATGAACGTGTTAGTTATCTTAAAAGCGCCATAAAAAACATGAAGCAGACGAATTTACATTTCTATCTTATTTTTCAGTGATTGGATTTCATTTGAATCAGCTGTCTGAGATGAATCGTAAGAAATATGAAGTTTGTGTCGCAATTTAAGAGAAAAAAGGGGGAAAAAGATGAAATGCCCTCTGCTACTTTTCAAAATGGCCAGGTTAAGATTTTACCAGTTCCACCCACGAGCTCACTCTTCAGTCACTGAATTTGTACGCGTCCATTCTACACATGTAAATTGGGTGTCTAGTCAATAGTCGTCAACAGCATGTCAAACCATGTAGAACAGAATGCAATGTATCATTATGAGCCATCTCACCAGGTTCTACACTGTTTGCATCTGTAGGTATCTGTACTTGGCTATAAAGGGCTGAAAGGGTACAAACCCATAACACTAACTTGACCTAATTAAATGCGAGGTACGTGACGCTAGAAACTACACCGTAGGGTAGCAAGCCATCAATAATATACTCCTAACAGTTATCACTGTCCGATTCTGTTGTAGGTCTGAATAACTGAATATGTAAGCACAATGTTGTGATAAATAATAAAAGTCACATGCCGCAAAACTTCAAACATCGCACAAAAAGTGTTTTCCTCTATTGTAGCGCACGACATAAGGCAGGTTCTTGACTGAGCCGCGAAACACATCTCAGTCAACAAGTGTAAGCTTTTACAAGAAAGTTGCGTCGACGCTTTGTGTTGTCAACTATCCCATCAGGCACATGACGTGATTGTGACGTCACATCAACGTCGGTGCAACGTCATGACGTTACATCGACGTTGATTCGACGTTGCCCTAGCGACGTGTGCCTGCTGGGTAGTCATTTGCATGTAGTATTATCTGTAATGTGCAAGTAAAATGATGATGAAAGTGTATAACAGCCGACTCACCTCAGTTTTGTGAACCAAACTAAAAATCAGCACTCCAGCGCCTTTGTCCTTATCACTAAAGAAAGTAAATCTGAATTTTTCACAGAATCTGTCATTTCAGTGCCTTTTGGCGCTTTGATTATATTCACGGGAATACTGTTCCACACTACGACGCCTGAGTACGATAGACTACCTTTGAATAAATTGCACGTTGACAGTGGCAATAAATTATTATTATGACTTACAAATCGTAAATTCGACGCAGTATTATTTTCATTCACATCGCGCATATGAAATAACTCATAAATAAGTGGGTGCAACAGTGTTAAAAATTTTGTACATAATTTTTGCTTTATTGAGAAATACACTCTGATCAAATGATAGAATACCTAGCTTTTGAAGTGCATCATAAAGACCTTTGTAATTTTGAGACAGAATTAATTTACAGGCTCGTCTTTGTAATCTTTTTAATTTACTTATGTTGGTATTTGACGAAATAGACCAAATCGTGCTGCAGTATTCCGAATGGGGCTTAATATAGGCTTTATACATAATTATTAGATCATTGCCTCTATTTCTATTTTATAGAATAACAATCTATGCTCGGTTGACAAATATTGGCGTATTGTATTTAGTAGCCATAAATAAGACGATTCCTTTTTAGAACAGTTGTGCACGTGATTATTCCATGTCAAATTTTCGTGCACTTGTACGCCAAGTATTTTACTACTGGTTGTCATTTTGTTGTCAATGCCATTGTATTTAAGTAAAAGACTAGGGTCTTGTAAATGTGTTCGTTTTTGTCTGCTTGTATTAAGCATGACGTTTGTTTCGTCGGTATTCAAAACCATACCATTCTGTTTGCGAAGTGCATTTAGCGAAACATGTAAATTAGATTCAAGTCGGTCTATATTATATTGGAAATCATACATGGTAGTGTCCTCAGCATAAAGGTCAACATTTATTGATGATTTTAAAGCCAGTGGCAGATCAATAATAAACCATTTAAGACAACTATGATTGCATTTGTAAGACTGTGATTTTGTTATTAGAATTTTATTATCAACAAGATCAAATGCCTTACGGAAATCTACCAATACACAGCCAATAAGTTTCCCGTCATTGATAGCTTTCAAGCAGGGGTCAATCATAAGATTAGATGAAGATTCTGTTGAATGTTTCGGACGAAAACCAAATTGAAAGTGTTATGAAAGCTCATGAATTGTTTATCAACCCATTTTTCGATTAATTTTGAAATAGTAGGCAGAAAAGATATTGGCCTGTAATGGTTGATATCATCCTTTGCCACAGACGTAAAAAGGGGTTTCACTTTTGCTTGCTTCCACGAAGAGGAAAATTCACAAGAGAGTATGCTTTTATTTACAATAAAAGTGAGGCTGGGCGTTAAAACATTTGCTGCTATCTTTAGAATTTTCGGTCCAATATTATCAAGACCGGTTGATTTACTTATATTTAAGTTGGTTAAAAAGTATTAGCGACCCAGTGGAATTCGTTTCCGCTGACCGTTCCAAGGCGGTTCTTCTGTTGCGGTTTATTTTGTTATGGTTTGTTTTTGGTTGTTTGTGTCGCTTATATTATTTTATTTTGGATAGCCAATTGGCCATTTTGTGGGAAAGTTACTGTCCTTTTGGCTTTCCGCTGTTGATGTTTGCATTGGGGTCTGTTGTTTCATGTTTGTGTTTCTTTCCCTTTGGTGTCTCTGATGGGAGCTGTGGGTTAATTGTATCGATTCCTGATCATTTCCTCCACTTCTATTTTTAATAAAAGTTTCGTTTGTCAGTAGAATAACGAATTCGGTTTTAACCGGGATTTTAGACTGAGCATAGTTTTGCAAGTCTTTAAAATTTGAAGACATAGTCGGCTCTTTAATATTTGAAGCGACGGAAACGAAATACGAATTGAAATGCTGGATTAATTCAGGTTCTTCTGTTACTAATTGTTCACCTAACTTGATGCCTATATATCCTGCAGAGTCATTTCCCTTACCATTAGCCCCGAGTTTTTTAAAAAGCTTCCATATTGACCTAGGGTCCGACATACCCTCTTCAATATTAGATTGAAAGGTTTCTTTTTTGGCTTTCTCGATCAAACGTGATACTTCAATGCGTAGAAACTGACATTTATCCATAATACCATTTAATTTGCATTTATTTCTTTCTTTCACATAATCTAAAATATCAGGAGTTAGCCAGTCAGGTTGATATTTCTTTTTTATTCTATGATTTTTAATCGGGACATGTTTATCAAGTATTGCCAAAAACAGAATGCTCCAAACTGATCCAATATCATCGGCTTTGTCAAAATTTGAATTGTTTCCCACGGTCATAAGTCATTAAGAAAATTTAACTCATCAAAATATTTGAATGATTTGTAAGTTATGACTTGATGTGTGTTGGTACCTATGACAGATTGCGATTTTCGATTGCAGAAAATTCCAAAGTGATCACTCAAGCATAATTTCTTTACTGTTACACATTGCATATTTTCCTCAGCATTAGTATAACTGTGATCAATTAAGGTTTGTGATTCATTTGTGACTTTTGTAGGTGCATATATCAGCTGAGTCAAACAAAGAGTGATTGTAAAATTTCACCACTCTATTTCGGTATCCAAGTTTAATAATTTTTTGTTAAAGTCTCCCATCAAACGTATTCTATGTCTTCATTAATCACCTTATCAAGAAAGTCCTCAAATCGATTACTGAATTCTGTTTTTGAGTCAGGGGGGCCTATATATATTCCCCCAACTAAAATTGGTTTACAGTGGGTAGGAGTAATTTCTAGCCATGGAATTAATTTGTTTCTAAGTCTTTTCTGCGTTTGGCGTTTAAACCCTTTCTTACATAGACAATTATGCATCCGCCGACATTGGAGTCATTATCCTTTCTAACAGGAGTTTGAAATCCACCAATTGTGACTACATTTGTAGCCTTATGATCTTTTAACTTTGTCTCACTTAATCCAAAAATGTATAAATTGCTATTTTCTTGTGACGTTAATTCGGAAAATTTGCTCATATTTTCTCCACATATGCCCTGTATATTTAAATGACCAATACAGATACGCCTGAGAAGAACTTAACCATTTTCGCGTTTTGTCCGCGTGACACACGCGCATTGCTTGCGTATAAAATTTTCGCGTTTCAATACGCGGTTCATCGCGTTCATACGCGATTGCAACGTGTTTATTATCAGCCAATGAAAGTGATTATTCAAATCGCGTTAGGTAAACTCATTACGCGTTTCTATGCGAGAGAATTCCAACCAATAACAATAAGACAGGTAACTGAAGATACAACGCGTGAATGCGAAAGAGCACGGGCCAATCAAAATTTTCTTAGCTTTAGGTTTTACCCGTATTCTTTATTTTTAATTTTTAATTCGTTCATGCATTAACGGCGGTATTGGTCTCTCTAATCAGTAGTGATTACTTCGGATAAACACACACAATTACAATTACATTTAAAGACATATTTTGGATTGCATAACACCCTAATGGCAGGCAGTTTGGAGATAATACACACTCGGTGTATTCTGTGGAATGTTAAACAGGTAGGGGACCAAGAGAGGATAATCATTTACCCTGGATATGTGTTAAGTCACGTCTATTTACTTGTTTATTTGTTTGTGGGAGCGCATCAGAACCACCTTGTCATGGGTGTTTATGGTGTTTCTAACACATCTCGAAAAAACAACTATACAAATTTGACCTCGCTAAGCCCACTTTTTATATAGGAAAATTGGAATGTAAGGGCATATATATTATTCCTTTTAGTTCTGCACAAAATATAGATTGTGGGTACTCGTCAGAACCGCCTGGCCGAGTTGATTCTAACGAGTACCCACAACCTATGTTTTGTGCAAAAATATTAAAATCATCAGAATTTTCTAATGGAAAATGTTCAGTTTTGGTGGTAATAATTCAATAGATTTGTATAGGCGTATTTTCGTAATGAAGTACCAACAATCTCTGTTTGGAAGAAAGAAAAATAAATAAATAAATAAATGAAAATAAGGAAAATATGGTAGACGGCTTGAAGTTCATAAAGTTTAGCGCAAAATGGCAAACAGTGCAGACCCAGTTCAGACGCAAAAGAACTAGACATCTGATTAGGACCTACATTGTTTGTCAAAAGCTGCAGACATTTTCAAAATAAGTTTTGAAGGAAACAAAACCTCACACTCTTAAATTTTGAAATGGTCTTGTGCTATTTACAAGGTGGAAGATTCCATTTGGCGCCAAATGGCAAAAAGTGCAGAACCAGATCAAACGCAACAGAACTAGGTGTCTGATCAGGATCTACACTGTTTGCAAAAAGTTCAAGCATTTTTTCCAAATTATAAATTTCCACTACCTCACACGCTTAAATTTTGAAATGGATTTGTTCTGTTTACAAGGTGGACGATTCCTTTTGGTGCCAAATGGTAAAAAAGACCCAAATCCAGCGCAGCAGAAGTAGGCGTTCGATCAGAGCCTAGATTATATGCAAAAAGTTCAGTCATTTACCAAATAATTTTCGAAGAAAACGCAACCTGATTCTTCTACATCTTGAAATGGACTGATGTTATAAATAAGGTAGAAGATTCCAATTGTTAAAAAAATGGGTTAAGTAAACAATATAAACGAAAATTAAAAAAATAATTAATTAAACAAATGGGCCACTTCTTTGAGTGACTGAACATGAATTATTTTGGACATTCTGAAGAAAAGACAACCTTAAACTCTTATATTTTGAAATGGTCTTGTGCTATTTACAAGGTGGAAGATACCATTTGGCGCCAATTAGCAAAATGTGTATACCAAGATCATACGCAACAGAAATAGGCGCCTGATCGGGGCCTACATAGTTTCCAAAAGCTTCAGACATTTTCAAAATTATTTTGAAGAAACACAACCTCACACTCTTAAATTTGGGAATGGTGTTGTGTTATTTACAAGGTGGATGATCCCATTTGACGCCAAATGGCAAAAAGTGCAGATCCAGATCAGACCTAGTAGAAGAAGGTGTCTGATCAGGACCTACTTGGTTTGCAAAAATATACTTTTTAAAGAAAACACAATCTATTAATCTTAAATAAATGAAATGGACTTGTCTCACCTCTGTGGTTCTTTGATTTCTGTGTTCACGGAGATGTTGCACTGATGAGTTAGGAGGCCTTCATGCGGACTGAACAAATTATTTGTCTAAATCGCGACGGAAGTAAGGGCGAGGATTGTGCCCACGTAAAATCGATTTAAGCCCCCCAGTGGAAATCTTCCACTGACCGTTCCAAGGCGACTCTTCCGTGGCGATTTATTTATGTTGTTGTTTGTTACTTACTGTGTGTATCACTTGTGTCTTTTAATTTTGGATGGCCATATGGCCATTTTGTGGGAAAGTAACTGTCCATATGGCCTTCCTTTGTTTAGGTTTCCATTATGGTCTGGTCGCTTAATGTTTGTATTTCTTTCCCTTTGGTGTCTTTTATGGATGGAGTAAGTTAATTGTATCAATTCCTGATCTTTGTTTTACTTCTACTTTGATCTATTAACAAGCCGGAAGATTCCATTAGTCGCCAAATGGCAAAAAAAGTGTAAACCCAGACCAGACGCATCTGAAGTAGACATCTGATCAGGGCCTACATTATATGCAAAGGATGAAGGCATTTTTCAAATAAATTTCCAAGAAAACACAACCTGATTCTCGGAGTTAATTAAACAATATAAATGAAAATTACAAAAATAATTAATTAAAAAGGGACCACTTCTGTAAGTGAAAGAACGTGAATTATTTCGGATATCTAAAATAAGTGACGATAATGAGGTGTTGTTTTAAACAGCTATTTTATAGCCCCAAGTTGCACCTGGGTGTCATAAAACTTTTGGTCAATAAACACCCTGCATTTTGACAGTCAACTTCAATCATTATGCATGACCTATATTTTACCCTTTACCCCCAGGCAAATGTAAATGAATTATTCACATGTCTTCTTTTCGAAACGATAAGATATGTTATGTTCAAAGTGAAAAAAAAAATCTAAAACAAGGAAAATTTGAATAATAAAAAAAAGAAATAAAAAAGGAACGATAAATACAAAATAGTCACGTAGTATTGATTGGTTGCTTCTGAAACGCGAAGCAGTCTGTGAAAGCGCACTAGCTGCACTTTCGACACTCAGGTTTGATTGGCTGACCAAATAGCGTGATTAACGCGATTATCGCGTTATTCATAAAAGCAATTGATTGGCTAAAATGTCAATCGCGAATGAAACACGTGAATCGCGAGTCCGAATCTCGCGCGATACACATGCAAAATAAATGCGTGTGCGCTGTAAAGTTAATCGCAAGCGGTAGTGTATGTATACCCTTACTATTCAAATTTAAAGTATGCGGAGGTTCTTGCCTATGATTAAGGACAAAAGATAAATGAATAGAATGAACATCGGAATCCGACACAGAATGCAACTCCGGCGCAGAACTTAATCTGTGTGTCTTTGATAAAGCGTGTTCACTAATACATGTGCTTGTCAAAGTATTTTCATATTCACAGTGATTTTCTTCAAGATTATCAAGGTCATCCGTTGAATTACACTCTAATAACAGTTCAACAAGACAGGAGCAAGAACATTGTAAAACATTGCGGTCACTACACATACGCTGAAAAACATCGAAGTGATTATACAAAATAGATCAGGAATCGATACAATTAACCAACAGCTCCCATCAGAGACACCAAAGGGAAATAAACAAAAACATGAAGCAACAGACCCCAACGGAAACACCAACAGCGGAAAGCCAAAAGGACAGCCATTCACCAACAAAATGGCCAAACGGCTATCCAAAATAAAATAATATAAGCGACACAAACACCCAAAGACAAACTATAACAAAAATAAACCGCGACAGAAGAATCGCCTTGGAACGGTCAGCGGAAACGAATTCCACTGGGGGGGGGGGGGGGGGGCTCAAATCGATTTTACGTGGCCACAATCCTCGCCCTTACCTCCGTCGCGATTAAGACAAATAACTTGTTTAGTCCTCATGAAGGCCGCCTAACTCATCAGTGCAATATCTCCGTGAACACAAAAATCAAACAACCACAGAGATGAAACAACGGTAAGGACTCAACAGCAAGAAACAACAGAAATGCTGGAGCAAAAGAAAACCAACAGTTAGACTCCAATGGGCCCGACCAGAGACAGAGCATTAGGTATAAACCAACATAAGCCTTTACGTTGGACCAGTTATAGAATCTGAGGCCTGACCCACCGGTGTGCAATTAAAGAGGGAAGCAAAGTTGTCAACCATGATTAGGTTAACTCCCATGCATGCAGTCTGTCGTATAACTTTTATGTTGTACCCAATCTTTATACATCGAGGCATGATTTCGCGAAATTGGGTGATGAAGTCATTGCGGTTATAAATTTTTTCTAAATTTATATACTAAGTCACCATAAAATTCGGGTTCCGATAGACCTTGTTGGAGAAGAGATTTAAGTCGAGTATTGAATTTTGAAATTAAATCAGAATGGCGTCTATAAAATTTTGAAAAGGCTTTGCGTAGTTTATGGTACCGATAACCCTGATTAAGAAATTTAGCCGTTAACAATTAATTACGAGTGTTGAAATCAGTTACATGACTGCACACTCTGGCAAGTCGAATTAATTGTGAAATATAAAAGCCATAGGATGACGCACGTGGAACTTTACCATCCAAAAAAGGAAAGTTTACAATCTCAAAATCAAAATCAAAATCATCGCCTTTATATGCTGATAAGTATTAAACTTATCACATTCATGGTCGGCTATTGTGCCAAGTTCCCAATAGAAATACCAGCATTCAGCGTCACTATGGCCTGTCATGTTACACCCAGAACAGAAGCGATTATTACCTCGTCTACGTCCGCTAATTCACCGATAGTCATCACCGCCATCTAGGCGTCCTACTGAAACGTCATTAGAACTCATCCCAGGCTGTGTGCTTGTCCCAGGTTGTACAGTTCTTCGAAAACGGTTTCTTTGTGAATAGAAAACGCACAGTTCGAAGTTTAAAAATTAGTCCATTTTCCTGTGAAGTGCGTCGAGAAGTCTCTTAACTCCAGAATGGGACAGATGGATTCCGTCATTGGCATAATACCGACGGGTAGGTATTTTGTTTCGCCCGAAGAATAGGTTGTAAGTGTCCCCAATACAAGACACTTGGTGTGTTGACCAGTGGTCCTCAAGGCGTGGTATGGTTCGGTTGAACGCAGAAACGGCTACATCTCCTCTCGGAACTACTTTGCAGAGTTATACTGCACATTTGTCGTTTGCATTTTTGCGCACAATTCGAAGTTTAAAAATTAGTCCATTTTCCTGTGCAGTGCGTCGAGAAGTCACTTAACTCCTGAATGGGACAGATGGATTCCGTTATTGGCATAATACCGACGGGTAGGTATTTTGTTTCGCCCGAAGAATAGGTTGTAAGTGTCCCCAATACAAGACACTTGGTATGTTGACCAGTGGTCCTCAAGGCGTGGTATGGTTCGGTTGAACGCAGAAACGGCTACATCTTCTCTCGGAACTACTTTGCAGAGTTATACTGCACATTTGTCGTTTGCATTTTTGATAAGGTCGATTAGTTGGCTGTATTTCGCCTCAAAAGCACCAATGTCCATTCTACTAGAACAGACATTTCCGCCTACACTAATTATGACGTTTGCAAACGACTTCATATCGTACATAGAAATGTCACCATATATGTCGTGTATGGTTGCCCCACCGCGGGCACAGATTTTTACTTCTTTTCTCAGGCTTCTGGCATTTATACCCTTGATAATAGAGTCGCCGATAATAAGAGTTCTCTTTGGCTCTGACGAAAATGTTCGGCTGCTTGTTGTTGTGTTCGCCTGCTGCTCAGTTTCAATGTACAGGGATGGGTCTATGAGTCACTCTAGAACGCTGCGTATTTTCCGAGGTTACAGGGATAAAAGGCCTCTTTACGTGTGTCTCGAACGGCGCTCGAATTCCCATTTCCGGACTGTTCATCATACCCTTCATCTATAAAACAAGATGCAGATACGTTCTGTCTGTTTTCGCCGGTGGTCTGCTGCATTACAAGATCAGAGCTTGTATTCTTAACAGCGTCAGAGTATGACTTATTTATGTTTGCAATTTCTATCATGTTTACGACAGAATACTTCAGCTCGTTTAATTTGGGCTTCATATGATGTAGGATGTCTCGTTTGATTGTTTTTATTCCGTCCTCAAGTTGCATTATTCTGTTCAGAACCATGGATATACTTTGGCTAAATTGTCCGTCACTTTTTGGAAGGTTATCCGCTTGTCGCTGCATGATAGACGTGGATGTCAGAACCGGCATCACTGTATTACCGCGAATATGTGTCATTGTGAGATCTAGGGACGGCGTATGCTTTACATGTTCATATGATTTTGAAATGTTCTCGGCAATGTATAAATCATCCGGCTGTGTAACTGGTCGGGATATGGGGCGGCGTCATCGTAGGCGATCTGTTCTGCTTGTGCTTGAACAGGATGATCCGGTAAGCATGTACTCTCCTTGTCATTATTGTGAGATTACTTTGTTAGCGCGACGCCGGACGTCAAAGTTAATCGCGTCTTGCATATCGACGTTATAGTTTTGCGCGGCGTTGACGTCAACTTTTGCACTTGTTATTGAACCGAAAGATTGTTCATCTTGTAGAAAATGCATTTTTGGAGGGTCATGCGATGTCTGCTCCTCAAGCTGGCTGGAACCAACTATTTGGCTATCCAATTCATGCATCAAGCGTTTAAAAAGGGCCTCTGAAATCTTCGGAAAACGCTCTTCTCTCCAAAACCTATAGCCAATCCCAGTCAGTCCCGTCGTCTTAAAATGGCTATCTAAATTGATGTCGCATTATGACCCTTTACATGCGTTGTACCCTTTGAAACAAAACTGGTTTCGTCAATATCAATGTTTTTCATATAATCAGCTTGAATCTTTTGTTTAAATACATCGAAGAACCGATTTGATATGAATGCAATGCTTAACTTGGATCCGAAACATGTGTTCTATGTAGAATACCCTCAAAAGGATCGCTCAATCCTTGTACTTCATAGGAAACGTTTACCTCTGAATTCCATGATGAATTAGATAGGTTAGTATAGAATGAATCTGTTGAAAAATTGTCGTCATATATGGAATAGTTGTCATGCTCCGTTTTCACGTCCACATTTCTTGCGCTGACAGAACACTCTTCCATGATAAAATGAGTTAAATATTTCAGTTAAATATCATAAATGGTGGATATGCATATAGTGGTTCTTCAATAAAATCCACAAAACTGGTTTATTATAGGAAATAACATGATGTTATCAAATAAATGATACAGTTTATTCAATCCTTAAGCCTCAAGCTTGCGTAAACAAAAATGTTACCTTATTTTTTCAGCATTCTCCCTCTGAAGAATAAAAGATTTTCAGTAAAATCCCTGAATACTACTTCACCGTACTTGAAATATTTAATAATCCTTCTAATACTCTATAAATTGCCTTTTTAATCGTTGGTCTTTCTCTTTATTTCGAAGAAGTTTTTAAAAGTGCGGCTATTGTTTATACCTGACGTCACTTCCCCATCATGAAAACATGACTATATCAATCTCCCACTCCACCCCCCCCCCCTCCCGTGAATCCCACTTTTATATAGTAAATCTGGGGTTTACAGAGGTATACCTTATAAGAAAAATATCACAGTTTTTCATCTTAAAACTTCCTTTTTTCGGCGATAAAGTTTACAATGTATTTTATAGGCGTGTTTTCGTAATGGGCCTTCCTTTGTTTAGGTTTCCATTATGGTCTGGTCGCTTAATGTTTGTGTTTCTTTCCCTTTGGTGTCTTTGATGGGTGTAGTAAGTTAATTGTATCGATTCCTGATCTTTGTTTTACTTCTACTTACATTTGCGACGATACTTAGTAACGGATCAGACGTTTACACAGCACGCAAAATTACGCCGTTAATGATTGTTAATTTTGGGGTTAAAAACCGTAATGAAATACTTTTCTTTGGTTAACCTTGCTGTAAAATTATTATTGTGAAATTTGTAAAACGAAAAAAAAAAACAAACTGAGAACTGTTGAGTTTTTTAGAGAACATTGGTCTAAACGATAACTGACGGGCAGCTGTCTCGTTGATGAGTCTTATTTGTTGGTCATGAACTGTCCGTCTGTTTCGAAATTTGTCACATGTCTGCCATTATAGAATATTTTGCAACCAACTAAAACATACAGTACATTTTTGACAGTGCAATTAATGTTTCCTTTAACATGAAATACTTGATTATTTAACTGTAAGGAAGATCCTTCTGTGATGAAATTACAAAGTCCGCATTCAGTAACAGATGAGCGAGTATTTGTTACATTGGATTGAAATTTTATTAACATGCGTTTTAAATTTTTGAAGTTGTCCCTTGCATTTTATGACCTTGGTGTTGCTTATTATTCTATTCATAACTTGATATTATTAGAGTTTAAAATTTCCATGTTATTTTTCAAGACGCCAACAATTTATTTATTTTTTGGATTGAGTGTTAAGATGAAAGGCGTTAATTTTTCTTCATTTTTTTCCTTGACAGTCATCGGATTTTCTCGTGGTATTGCTAAGGCTTTACTTTTTCCAGATTGTATTATTAGAAGTGGATAGTTGCGTTTGGTTAAAGTGGCGGCAAGTCTTTTAAATTGTAACTAAGTATATTTTATCTGAATCAATTGTGCAGATTCTTCAAGCCTAGGAAAAGAGTGTATTAGTTTTTTGTGTGTTTTGGGTGACAAGATTTGAAATTTAAGTTTTGTTTTGAATAAGTGGTCTTAAAGTATACGCCTGTTGACATAGAAGTTCCAGTATGTCCAGGAAGGGTAGTTGTAGGGGTTAACCTCAATTTTATATTTGATATCTTTATGAAGAGAGTTGAGTATCTTTTCCATTAAATAAAAAATCTTTCGGTGACCTTTGCCAAAGTATGAAACTATCGTCTAAATATCTTTTCCATTGATTTTCTACAAATTGTCCAAAATAATCAGCTGTAAAATGCCAGTTCACGCTACCTGAAAAAAGAACATGTTACCTCCAGGAAATTGGTGTTGCCATTATGAAAACATCCCTATATGATTCTGACCCCCTCGAGACCCACTTTTATACAAAAAAAACTGGAATTTGCAGGGGTAAACATTATTTTTGTTATTTCTGCTCTAATCGAGGCGGTTCTAACGAGTACCCACAATCTATATTTTGAGCAGAAGTAAGAAAAATATCGCACTTTTTCTTCTTAAAATTTAGTTTTTTTTTCGGCGGTAATATTTACACTGTATTTGTACAGGCGGGTTTTTTGTAATGCGGTTTTATTATATTTTTTCATAAGCATTTTTGCACTTTGCAAGATTGGCCCCGCCCATCGGGGCTTGAAAAAATATATGGGCTGCATGATGCTTCCACGCAGAGCTGAAACCGACCCGCAAACGAGTACTGGTAAACCGCTTAGAGGATGTAAGCCTGCCCAGGCAAAGCAGTGCGAGGCGGCCCATCCGTGCTTATAAACCCTATTGGTTTCACTGGGCGGCAGGCTTGAGATGTCATTTCAGCTCAATGTCGGGTAAAAGTCCCACAAAATTGGAAGATCTGGGGCCAATTGGTCAAATCATCGTTTCTCGTGAGTGGTCAACTTGTTAACTGTTCTAGCAAGCACAATATCTAATATAGTGCTATTTGTGCTGCTGCTCACATTTTTCAAGCAAAATTTTAGCATATTTGCCATATTAAATGATCAAAGTTTTAACTAACGGCGTCGTTTCTTTTGAATCAGTGGCCCCGGGATGTCTGTTTTCCAGAAGCAGACACAGTCGACCAAGCAGTGTTGTTATTCCTTTGATGTTTCTTGTATACCAGACAATATGTGTCCGTCATAATCAGGTCGTATAAGACCAAGCTCATATTGAATGCTTTACAATATCTTTGTTTGATCGTTATGTAAGATCGTCTGATGATCTAGAGCGTACGAAACAGACACTTTTACTGATCTAGCGAACAACAAATCCTACAACATATCAAGCTTTACAGCATGAACTCGTATGGTATTTTTCATTCTGACTTGACCTTTCTTCGTCCTTATATTAAACAGACCAGATACGGGCCAGTAATGAGCACGGCCTTTTGAATATAATGTCTCTCACGGCTGTCGGTTCGAGCCTCGCTTGGGTTACATTTGAGACACCAAGTACTGCAACGGAAGGTCAGGCTGTTTTCTCCGGGTACTCATGGTCGATTTTTACCCACATCTGATGAATGCAAAACTAAGTATAATAGAAACAATCTCGAAAGGGCCATAAGCCCCCACCCCACCCACCATATCACATATACAAAACAGACTATCTGGGAAGTGATGGAATTCAAAGACGCTATTACTATGTTCATTTGTGCGGGTACCGCATGTCATGGTGTAGTTTTCATGCAGAGTCTTCCGGCCTGACACTAAGTTGATCAACACAGGACCATTACTTTTGTCTCACACGTGGTCAAATTCACATTTTCGTTTGACATTTCTCAGTTTGTATAAGAAGTTCATTGTCCTGAAATGAAGTGGAACTTTATGTGTATTTCTTGGCATTGTCTGAGGGTGCGACGAACTTTCATCGTTAACCCATTGTATACTAGTGGACTCTTCCTTTGCTATATGTTGGACAAGTCCATTTGTCATATAAGGGGTGGCAGGCCTATGTTTTCGTTTTTATTCTATTTTTGACGGAAAATTCTGTGGGCAAATAGTGCAAGCCCTAATCAGATCTGGGTCTGTACTGTTTGCCAAGTTACCCCATCAGGGGTTTTTCGCATATAATGGGTTAATGACAGACTGAATTTTAGTTCGCAATGAGTTGTCATTTTCCTGAATAGACACACTCTCAGTTATGTTTATCTTATTATTTTTATCGACAATAGACGAAATTTTATTCAAATTATTTTCGTTGAAAAGCTGACATTCAATTTTGGACAAAATACATTGAATTGCTTTTTCGAGGCGACAACAAAAATAACAGATGTAATAAGGCTCAAAAATATCTGTTTTCCGCTGCAGACCCTGCAGTATACATGGCAAAGAAAATAAAAAATATTTTCTTGCCTACTGACCTTGACGTTTTCTAGCGCTTTCGATACAAATTCATAAAACTTTCAAAATAGCCAAACTTGCTTCTTCCCTGATGCTTATAACCTAATTATTTATACGTTTTCTTGTACTATGGTTGGAATTCAGTCCTTTGTAAGCATTACGAAAACACACCCGTGCGACATAGTGCTTTTTTATATCTCCAAAATACCTATTTTTCTGATGAAAATCCTTGATATTTTTTCTTATAAATGCTCATAACATAGGTAGTGTGTGCTCGTTAGAACCGCCTCATTGAGGCGGTTCTAACGAGTACCCACAACCTACGTATTGGAGCAGAAATAAGAAAAAAAAATTAATACCCCCGTAAACCCCAGTTTTTTCTATATAAAGTGGGGTTTAGGGGGGTCTTCATTTCACGAACTTGTTCACGTGATGGTACTTCATCAAATAAAAGTTGACAAAACTAAAAACATTTTTGCAGTCTTCCGACCCTAATTTTTTCAAATGTCAGTAGAAAGCTATTTTTGTAGGGTTTACGTTAAGTCCTTGCATTGTATAATACATAATAGTAGATGGCTTATATATTTCTTTGCTAACAACATTTCAACACATCTGTGTAACAGAGTCCATTTTGTCATACGCTAAAGCGGTCATTATTCTAATTTGGCCCCCGCCCATCGGGGCTTGAAGAAATATATGGGCTGCATGATGCTTCCACGCAGAGCTGAAACCGACCCCCACACGAGTACTGGTAAACCGCTTAGAGGATTTAAGCCTGCCCAGGCAAAGCGGTGCGAGTCGGCCCGTCCATGCTTATAAACCCTATTGGTTTCATTGGGCGGCAGGGCATGAGTTGTCATCTCAATGTCGGGTAAAAGTTCTACAAAATTGGAAGCAACTTCTCCAAAATGACCTTTACGGTGTTGACGGGGACGTTAAACCTCAAATCAAACAAAACAAACAAATTCTGATGAAAATTTGTGATACTTGTCTTGGCGGTTCTAATGAGTGTTGAAAGAGAGTAAAAATACTACCTCTCTACCTTTACCTACTGCAAGGACAGCAGGCCTTGCCAAACTGTAAGCCGATTGGACGCTCCAGTGGGCCAAGATACACGCCCAACCATCCCAACACTAGAAATGTTACCAATGGGCATCTTACAAATTATAATTTTCCTGTATGGTACATTGCATATAGAGAATCTAACAGTCGCGTTGTAAGATTCTGTAAATCATATAACGATTTTAAATCGGATTTTGCCGAAGACATTCAAAGGAAAAAACATGGTTTTCATGAATGGCGTCATACACCGGAAATCATGTGTTATTTGACGTGTGGGCATACCATCCAAAGGCATGTGGCTTGCACTAAATAACAGTTATGCTATATGATAAAAGGACTCCTCCAAAGGCTACGCCGCACCCATTACGAAAACACGCCTATACAAATACATTGTAAACTGTACCGCCGAAAAAACGAGAATTCTAAGATGAAAAATTGTGATATTTTTCTTATTGCTGTTCAAAATATAGATTGTGGTATGTCGTTAGAACCGCCTCATCGAGGCGGTTCTAACGAGTACCCACAATCTATATTTTAGAGCAGAAATAAGAAAAATAAGTTTTACCCCTACAAACCCATTTTTTATATAAATTGGGGTTTCAGGGGGGTCAAAATTATTTAGGCTTGTTTTTGTGATGCCAATCTGACTTCGAACATAGACTGAATCTAAATTATTGCTGGTAAGATAAGCAAAGATGGAAGACTGGGTAGGGTATCAAAGTATAGTGCTGTATAGTCTGATAAGTTCTACAACTGTTTGACAAGGTCAATGACACACGCCATGCTTAAATGTAGAAGACGCCGTGTTTCCGCTAAACCGACCGACCCTGCTTCCGACCTCCCCGACTCTGCTATTTTCATCAATAAAAGAATAAAATAAAAATTAAAACACCGACCCTACCATTTTCAAATTCCGACCCTATCCAGTGTCAGCTTTGCATTTTCGCATAGTAATTGCGGGTTTTAAGTTCATTTTTGTAGTTTTTGGCATTTAGTACCTTCCAAAATGCAGAGCTGACTATTTTGAGCATCAAAAATGAATTATGATATACAGTGCAAGTCTCAACATGACAATTTTATTAACAAAACACATGTACAAAAACAAAAACACATAAAAAATACAGGCCCGACCCTTTTTTTTCGGAAAAAAAAAATAAAAAGTTTTTAAAAAAGTTTCGCCTACCTACCAACCAGTTTTTTTCAGCATGTAAGCGGAAACCATTACGATATCACACACGGGCGACATAGTGCATTTTTTCACATCTCCAAAATGACTACTTTTCTGATGAAAATCCGTGATATTTTGCTTATAAATATTGCAAACATAGGTTGTGTGTGCTCGTTAGAACCGCCTCATTGAGGCGGTTCTAACGAGTACCCACAACCTATGTCTTTGAGTAAAAATAAGAAAAATAATATTTACCCCCGTAAACCCCAGTTTTCTATATACAAAGTGGGGTGTAAGGGGGTGTTCATTTCACGGACTTGTTCACGTGATGCACAGCTATTTTTTTTTACGCCTAAAGGTGTTTGAATCCCAATATGGCAACGGGGGCGGGGGATTTCATTGTTTTAACCGTAAAAGTTGTTGAGAAATGGACTTAAATACAAAGGACATTTGCAAATACATGTATCTATGATTGGAAAACCGTTGCTTTCAAAGCCAAGAAACCATAAAAATAGGTCAAGGTCAAAAACGGATGCTTCCGTTTAGATGTAAGTTTTTTTTTGTTCCAAAGTATTATTAATGTAACTCTTATCGGTCTTGAGACATGAGCTTGAACATAAGACATTATGAAACCATGCCTGTACAAATACATAGTAAACTTTACCCCCAAGAAAACGAAAATTTTAAGATGAAACATTTTCATATTTTTCTTATTTCTTCTCAAAATATAAATTGTGGGTACATGTTAGAATCGCCTCATCGAAAAATAAGGTTTACCCCTACAAACCCATTTTACTATATAAAAGTGGGGTCCAAGGGGGCCAAAATTATATAGGCGTGTAATTGTGATAAGTCGATACTATGGTGGACTCATTTGTCCACAAATGCAGTAAACCTTGAACTGTAGGTTAAGGCCAAATACGGATGCTTCCGTTAAAGTTGCCATCTCTAGATTCGAATTTGTACCAAGCACCATTAATGAAGTTCTTAACGTTCTTTAGAAATGGACTAAACAGAAGGCTGAACGCTAGTGTTGTCTCAAACGTTGACGGATTGACAAACGGACAGATGGTCGAAAAGACGAAAAACTGAAAGGCGGACTCCTATATCGCACCGTTCTTAGAGTAGACATGACAATTTTTTTTATATGAAACGTTAATATACAAGAGTCTGAAGATACTTTTGATATACAAATAGGACATTGAATAATCAAGACTTTTGTTCTGTATTTCCAGAGGCATATAGTTAGACACTCCAACCTGCTCCGACTAGCTGTCCGACAGAGAAAATAAAGGTGGCCGGAATAGACAGAATGACTTACCCACGTGACTTCAAGATGTTCAAGATGACTCTGCTCAGTGCCTCGTCTTCTCATATTCGCTTAAGTTGTCGTTATAAGAGGTTTTGTCGTTATATCGAATGTCGGTTTAAAGGGGATTCGCTGTATTATAGCTATTGGTTAGAAGTCTGGCTATGCATTTGCCCACATCACGTGAACAAGTCCGTGAAATGAACACCCCTAACCCCAACTTTATATGGAGAACTGGGGTTTACAGGGGTATACATTATTTCTCTTATTTGTGCTCCAAAACATGGGTTCTGGGTACTCGTTAGAACCGCCTCAATGAGGCGGTTCAAACGAGCACCCACAACCTATGTTTGCAGTATGAATAAGAAAGATATTACGAATTTTCAGCAGAAAAGTAGCCATTGTGAAGATGTGCAAAATGCACTATATCACACGGGCGTCTAACCGTGATGATCACGTAAACTCCTCTGTGTTATGAATACCAATATACGCCCCAATGTTTAAAGAGCAAAGTGGGGCTCGTAAGGGTATAACTTGTCTTCATTGTTTTTGCCCAAAACATATATTCTTGATGCTCGTTAGAACCGCATCAATGAGGTGGTCTAACGGGTCAGCAACAATCTATGTTTGCAGCAAACTAAAAAAAATGCTACAATTTTTTAACTCAAAATATATAAACAGAATTTTCAATAATTCGAACAAGGATGGTTTGTTTACCTTGTCTAATTCGAACTTGCTATTTTGTCTCTGGAGAAAATTCGTACATTACGTGAGCAAGTCCGTGAAATGAACAACCCACTGAGCCCTACGTTAAATAGAAAAAACTGGGGTTCAGGAGGCACACATTATTTTTCTTATTTCTGTTTTAAGACACAGGTTGTGGGTACTCGTTCCAACGAGAACTAACAACCTTTGTTTGCAGTATATATATAAGAAAAGTATCACGGATTTTCATCAGAAAAGTAGCCATGTTGGACATGTGAAATATGCACTATGTCGCATGATTGTGTTATAGTGCTGCAATAACTCGAGATATCTACATGTATATATTTGGACATTTTAGGAAGGTTTTTGCCGATTTTATTTTTAAGAGGTATGTAATGTGTACTCATTAGAGTTGCTTCGATGAGGCGATTCTAATGCGTACACACAACATTATCATAACGAAAACACGCCTATACAAATACAGTGTAAATTTTACAGGGGGAAAAATGAAAATTTTAAGATGAAAAATTGCGATGATTTTCTTAATTCTGCTCAAAACATAGATTGTGGGTACTCGTTAGAACCGCCTCATCTAACGAATATCCACAATCTATGATTTAGAGCAGAAATAAGAGAATGAGGTTTACCCCTGCAAACCCCAGTTTTACTATATAAAAGTGGGGTTCAAGGGGGTCAAAATTATATAGGCGTGTTTTCGTGATGTACCTTTATTTTATAGAAAGGTATTCTTAGGTGATTCCCATTATACCTTACAACTTGGGCTATGATTAAACCACAATAGTTCGAACAATCCCCATCTCGAACAAATTTTCATGATCCCATATATATTCGAGTTATTGAAGTTTCATTGTATATAGATCGATCTTTTATAGGGTACTTGTTAGAACCGCCTCGTCGAGGGGATTCTAACAAGTACCAGAATCTATGTTTTAAACAGTAATAAGAAAACTATCAAAACATTTATCTAAAATTTCCTTTTTTTTTTTTTTGGTGGTGGTGGTAAAATGTTCAATATATTTGAAGAGTCGTGTTTTCGTATAATGTGGAGAACAAAGTGTCCAGTTTCGAATAGGTGACTCACATCATACCCTGGCCGGACCACAGGCGAATGGAACGTTCAGTTTGTGCGCTTAGCGAAGACTCAAATTAGCCTGTGTTATTTTACAGTCTTGTAAGTCTGTACGACAAATACTTTGGATCCATCACGAAAACACGCCCGTATTATTTCGACCTCAATCAACTCCACTTTATATAGTAAAACTGGTGTTTATAGGGGAATACTTTTTTTAAATTCTGCTCAAAAACATAGGTTGTGCTAACTCGTTATAACCGCATTTTTAATCGGATTTTTTTTTTTTTTTTTTTTTTTGTTTTTTTTTTGGTGGCAAAAGTTTCAATATAAATTTGAATAGGCGTCTTTTCGTAATGAACGTACATCTGTATAGCGCACTGCGAAGACTTTGATCAGGCTGCGCGAACGCGCAGGTGATAATAGTGTTCGTTAGCGCACTTTCTCGAAGCCCAGTCATAATTATATCTTAGAAAACGAACTTACATACGATATATCTTTTGTCAGGGAAGCCTCCTATGCAGATTTATCACATCTTGTTAAAAAGATTGATGATATTGATTCAGCTTTTGGGATTGTTTGATAAGCTATAGCACTCACAAAGAGACCGTGCATTGAGGTGCTTTATTTGTTTGTGTATTTGTATTGGAGTTTAACGGCCCAGTCAACACTATTTTATGTCATTTTGAGACGGTCCGTTTACCTATCAACACTTTTCCTGGGCAGGCTTACGTAAGCGGTTAACCAGTACAGTGCACATTCTTTCGCCAGAAAATGACAGCTGTCCTTCTTGAATCAGCGGAAGGGAGAGAATGACCGTAGAAAAGATTTTATTATCAATTTCCACGAAAGAATGTTGCCGACACCGGCAGGTTTCGAACCCGCGTCCTCCTGATCACCAGGCAGACGCGCATCCAAGTGACCTACTGTACCGAGGCCGGCTTTATTGAGATGCACACCTAGACTCTGTATGTACAAACTTAACATTCTTGGTGGAGTTCAATGGTATAAAGAGATCGAGGAAACCGGAGTACAAGAGAAAAGGTGGGAGATTTTATAAAGAACACAATGGTTTAAAGCGCCCGCTGGCAAGAGACCCTCTGACTAGTAGTCACGGGAAAATTTTCTTCTGGGTTCGCAACTAAGTAAATTACAAACCGTCCGCTCAGTAAAACAGATTAAATGTAGCAAGAGTCTTGAATGTGAATGTTTTAAATCTAGATATATTGTACGGTCCATGTCCCTTTCATCATGTTAACAAGTCAGTGTAATGAACAGACCTCCAAACCCTACTTCGAAAAGAAAGCTATGATTTACAGGGGTATCCATTATTGTTTTTTTCTTCTTCCTGTTCCAAGACATAGGTTATGGGTACTCTTTAGGAGGCGGTTCTAACGAGCACCCACACTCAATGTTTCAAGCATTAATAAGAAAAATACCACATTTGTTATTAGAAAACTAACCATTTTGGAGACGACCCCCGCCAATCGGGGCTTGAAGAAATAGATGGGCTGCATGATGCTTCCACCCAGAGCTGCAGCCGACTGCACATGAGTACTGGTAAACCGCTTAGAGGATCTAAGCCTGCCCAGTCAAAACGCTGCAAGTCGGACCGTCCATGCTTATAAACCCTCTTGGTTGCATTGGACGACAGGGCTTGACATGTCATTTCATCTCAATATCGGGTAAAAGTCCCACAAAATTGGAAGCAAGTTCTCCAAAATGACCTATACAGTGTTGACAGGAAAGTTAAACCTCAAATCAAACAAACAAACAATACCATTATGGAGATATGGAAGAAGTCACACACACGTCACATGGGTGTTTTGTCGTAATGTTGGCAAAATATGGTTTTCTCTAGATGCTTCTCAAATGCAGATATGGTGAGTTTCAATGAACCTATGTGACAAAGAAGCGTCATTTGTTGTACGCTTTATCATGGATGCCCGTACGTACCCCTGTCACACCAGGGCCGCATTTTCACGGCGATGGAACGGCGCTGTTTAATTTTCCAGAACGCCGCGAGATCGCTAGAAATATGGGATATGTTTCGTGAACGCGTCCTTGCAGCGACCAAGACGTTGCTACGAAGCTTACATGGCGATCTGTCGCGATCCTGCGGCGTTCTTGATGGCGATTGTATGCGCTCTCACGGCGCTTCCACTGTGCTTACACGGCGCTTCCACTGTGCTTACACGGCGCTCACAATGCGTGCACTGCTCTTTTACGGCGCTCACAATGCGTGTACTGTGCTTTTACGGCGCTCACAATGAGTGCAATGCGCTTTTACGGCTCTCACAATGTGTGCACTGCGCTTTTACGGCGCTCACAATGCGTGCACTGCTCTTTTACGGCGCTCACAATGAGTGCACTGCGCTTTTACGGCGCTCACAATGCGTGCACTGCGCTTCTACGGCGCTCACAATGCGTGCACTGCGCTTTTACGGCGCTCACAATGTGTGCACTGCGCTTTTACGGCGCTCACGCTGCGATGACGGCATGTTGAAGCCGTTCGTTTGCACTATAAAGCAACTTCTTCAACAGTCGAACAGTTTTGTTTGATTTGAGGTTTAACGTCCCCATCAACCCAGTATAGGTTATTTTGGAGACGTTGCTTCCAATTTTGTGGGACTTGGACCCGATATTGAGATGAAATGACATCTCAATCCCTGTCGCCCAATGAAACCAATAGAGTAAATAAGCATGGATGGTCCGACTCGCGCCCCTTTGCCTGAGCAAGCTTAGATCCCCTAAGCGATTTACCAGTACTCGTGTGCCGTCGGAAGCCAGTCCACCGCCATCACCGCAAGCAGGAGCAAGTTCACCGCCATCACCGCAAGCAGAAGCAAGTCCACCGCCATCACCGCAAGCAGGAGCAAGTCCACCGCCATTACCTTATCAACCCCGGGATCAGTCACCACCGAAGTAGGTTTTCGGGACAGTACTCAATCAAACTCTACGTCCCACAGTCTACTCTAGCCACTGTTTTTACAAGCGGGCGACCCCGCACATCGGGGATGGAAGAAATAGATGGGGTGCATGATGCTTCCAAGCAGAGCTGAAACCGACCACAAACGTGTACTGGCAAACCGTTTGGAGGATCTAAGCCTGCCCAGACAAAGCGGTGCGAGACGGACCGTCCGTGCTTATAAACTCTATTCGTTTCATTGGTCGACAGGGCTTGAGAAGTCATTTCATCTCAATGTCGGGTAAAAGTCCCACAAAATTGGAAGCAACGTCTCCAAAATGACCTATACAGTGTTGACGGGGACGTTAAACCTCAAATTAATCAAGCAATTAATCAATTATACAAGCGGAGCTTATAAGGCGTTTGAGGAAACCGCTGTG
The DNA here is from genome assembly GCA_963580285.1 of Lucinisca nassula. Lineage (NCBI taxonomy): Eukaryota > Metazoa > Mollusca > Bivalvia > Lucinida > Lucinidae > Lucinisca > Lucinisca nassula. The sequence continues at coordinate 147,224,743 of OY757010.1, read as the reverse complement.
CGCCCCTGCCGAGCTCCCGTAGCGTTGTAGGAGACATTCCTGTGCTGCTATGGCAACCTTACGGCGACCTCACTGCGCTCTGACCAGAATGCCGAGCGACGGCGTTTGTTTTGAGTATGCTCAAAATGAGCGCCGTCGCTTGGCGTTCTATGCGATCCCAACGCGCCTACTGGCGATGCCACTGCATTGCTACGGCAAGGTTTGCGATCGTACATGTACTGCGCGCACCTCGGCGTTCTGCAATTGTATTGGACGCCGTGAAAACGCGGTCCTGGTGTGACAGGGGTTTAAATAAGACTATTCCATCACTTGAACAAGTCCGTGAAATGAACATCCCCCTTACACCCCACTTTGTTTAACGAAAACTTGGGTTTACGGGGGTATACCTTATTTTTCTTATTTTTACTCCAGGACATAGGTTGTGGGTACTCGTTAGCCTCAATGTGGCGGTTCTAACGAGCACCACAACCTATGTTTGCAGTATTTATAAGAAAAATATCACGGATTTTCATCAGAAAAATAGATATTTTCAGATGTGAAAAATGCACTATGTCGCTCGGCTGTGATATCGTAATGTTCATGCAAAATCGGAAGAATGGTTTCAACTGAATTCATCACGCAAACACGCCTTTATAATTTAGACCCCCTCGAACCCACTTTTATACAGTAAAACTGGGGTTTACAGGGGGAAACCTTATTTTTCGTATTTCTGCTCTAAAATATACATTGTGGGTACTCGTTAGAACCGTATCAACGAGGCGGTCCTAACGTGTACCCAAAAGCTATATTTTGAGCAGAAATAAGAAAAGTGTCACAATTTGTCATCTTAAGTTTTTCATTTTTACGGCGGTAAAATTAACAGAGCTGTATAGGCGAGTTTTCGTAATGGCGTTTTCTATGAGTGTATATATCCAACGATGCATTTTCGCCGGACGTGTCTCATTTAGTGATGGATAGCCGTGACTCTCAGACATCCGGGAACGTGATAACGTGTCCTACAAATGACTTACATGCAGAGGTCGAATGACCCGATGACTCAACAAAGAAAAGGTCTGTGATTCTTAGATAATATTGCAATATATTCGTATGTCTGAAGAACAATGATTATGACTTGATTTTGATTAAACAATCTCAGAGCTGTTTGCTCAATAACGACACAGCGGATATAACACTGTGCGCTTTCCAGTTTGTTTTGTTTGGTTGGTTTTAAGTTAAACGTCCCCGTCAACATTGTAAAGGTCATTTTGGAGACGTTGCTTCCAATTTTGTGGGACTTTTATCCGACAATGAGATGAAATGACATTTCAAGCCCTGCCGCCTAATGAAACCAATACGACTTATAAGCATGGACGGACCGACTCGCACCGCACTGCCTGGTGTGTGGGAATGTGTGGCGGCGGTAAAACGTCTCCCTGCCCTACATCATAGTGTAGATTATATTTTTTTGTCCTTTGGGATCATTGATTCCATTGTGGAATTTCGAAAATATCTGAGGGTCACTGATGAGGCATAATTGGCCGAAACTAGCTAGTCTGGCCCAGAAAACATGTACACTCCATATTTTTAGTTCTGTGGTGTATTCCTTGCTTCCAAAGGATAACCCTTTTATAGAACATATTTAGATCCTGTAAGCGGTTTACCAGTACTCGTGTGCAGGTCGGTTTCAGCTCTGCGTGGAAGCATCGTGCAGCCCATCTATTTCCTCAAGCCCCTATGGGCGGGGGCTTCCGCTTTCCAGTGTATTGTGCATTTCATTATGAAATCACGCCTATATAAACCTGACCCTCTTGATCCCCACTTTTATTTAGTAAAACTGGAGTTTACAGGGGTATACATCATTTTTCTTATTTCTGCTCAAAAATATGGATTGTGGGTACTCGTTAGAACCGCCTCGTGGAGGCGGTTCTAACGAGTACCCCAAAAAATATGTTTTGAGCAAAAATATGAAAAATATCCGTATTTCTATCTGAAAAAATTCACTTTTAAGTACAAAAGTTTTATCATTGTATTTGAATAGGCGTCTTTTCGTAATGACATCCATTCGATCTTGATTGCGGATGATTGTTTGAACCACCTCACAGAGGCGGTTCTTACAAATACTGTTCTTGCAAGTACCTACACTATTTAATTGGAGCAAAATTGAAACATTAAAGGCACCCTTATTAACCTTAGTTACAACGTAAACTCGGCTTAACAAGAAAGCGCCCACACTATTCTTGAAGGAGAAAATCGGACATGTTAAAAATTCGGTGACCGTACTGGTAACCGGTCATTTCGTACCAAAGTCATTTCGTACAATAAATGAATAAATAAATAGATAAATAGGTTTACCCTATGCAAGCTAATTGGTTAATCAATTATCGTTGAGGTAAAGGGATAAAATGCTCGGCGATTTTATCCCTTTTCCCCAAACTCGTTTAATAAATTCAATAATACATGAACACTCATGAAAGATCCTCTATATATCAGGAGCCTTTATGGCATTTCTTCTGATTTTAACTGAAAAGGTATGCTGTGTGTTCTCATTAGAATCGCCTCATCGAGGCGATTCTAATGAGTACACACATCATTCCTTGAAATGTTATGTTGTGTTGACTCATGAAATGTTGTGTATACTCATTAAATTCGCCTCAATGAGGTGATTCTAATGAGTAAACACAACATTCCTTTATTCTACAGAAGATCGGAAAGATATTCTCATTACTCCTCGTGACCTGGCATTGTGATTAAGTAGAAGTAAAACAAAGATCAGGAATTGATACAATTAACTTACTCCACCCATCAAAGACACCAAAGGGAAAGAAACACAAACATTAAGCGACCAGACCATAATGGAAACCTAAACAAAGGAAGGCAATAAGGACAGTTACTTTCCCACAAAATGGCCATATGGCCATCCAAAATAAAAAGACACAAGTGATACACACAGTAAGTAACAAACAACACCATAAATAAACCGCCACAGAAGAATCGCCTTCGAACGGCCAGTGGAAAGATTTCCACTGGGGTGGGGGGGGGGGGGGGGGCTTAAATCGATTTTACGTGGCCACAATCCTCGCCCTTACTTCCGTCGCGATTAAGACAAAAAATTTGTTCAGTCCGCATGAAAACCTCCTAACTCATCCTAACCCGCAGTAGTTTGAACTACTCATATTTCGAACAAGTTTTCAAGGTCTCAAAGATATTCGAGATTTTGAAATTTGACAGTTTTTGACCAATAGTTGCATAGAGTTAAACAGAAAAAATAAACCTGCAAGCCATGCACCATCCCTCGCCACTGCACTTATATAAAAAACAAGTATACTTTTCTGTAGTATTTGGAGTTGAAAAATGTCGAAGTTAAAAAAGGCAAAAAAGGTGATAAAAAAGAATTTCATGTTTCTGGAAATAACAATATGAATATCTTCAAACCCTCCTACAAAGGCCTGAAAAGTTTCAAAAGGATTGGCCTAAAACTGAAGGAGGAGTTGCGCACGCACCTGTATACATTTCTGTAGTATTAGGGCTCGAAAAAAGTCTAAGTTAAAAGTGCAAAAATGGGATAAAAATATGTCAAGACTCTGAAAAAACAATATGCATATCTTCAGACCATGCTAAAATCATTTGTAGAGTTTCAAAAAGATTCGCCAAAAACTGTAGGAGAAGTTGCGCACACAAGGTACATACGCCCTTTATATTTCTAGGGTATTAGGGTAAAAAAATCCAAGTTGAAAATGCAAGAAAGTGATAAAAATAAATTCCGGATTCTGAAAAAACAATATGCATACCTTAAGACCATCTTCAAATCATATATAAAGTTTCAAAAGAATTATACTAAAACTATAGGAGGAGTTGCACACACAAGGTACATACTCCCTATGTTTCTGTTGTATTAGGGCGCGAAAAACGCCTAAGTTAAAAATGCTAAAAAAGTGATAAAATAATTCAAGGATTCTGAAAAAAACAATATGCATATCTTCAGACCATTCTAAAAGCACCTGTAAAGTTTCAAAAGAATTGGCCAAAAAAATGTAGGAGGAGTTGCGCACACAAAGATGGTGTGGGGGATGGATAGACGGACGGACGGATGTACAGACGGACGGACGGACACCCAAAATTTCGGAGGGTATAACATAATACCCTCCTACTCATTTTACCGCTAAGCCAAATACTTATCATTTTTCCAAAAGTGAAACCGGCATTCTTTTGACACTCGAAGGTATGCGTAACATCACGAAAACACGCCTATATAATTTTGACCCACTCGAACCCCACTTTTATACAGTAAAACTTGGGTTTACAGAGGTAAGGCTTATTTTTCTTATTTCTGTTCTAAAACATAGATTGTTGGTACTCGTTAGAACCGCTGAGCAGAAATAAGAAAAAATATCACACTTTTTGATCTCAAAATTTTCATTTTTTTCAGCGATAAAGGTTAAAATGTATTTGTATAGGCGTGCTTTCGTAATGTACAAAATACAGTATAGCAACCAAGTTTTCAAAAATATTTTATTTACTACATGTTTAATATCGATATACTAAAACGAAAATATGGTTTTCAAGTATAGTATATTTTATTACCCTTCATATTATTTTTTTCGAGTTCTGCACAAAACACGACTTCAATAACCGATTATCGACTTATGATCAGTCGGCAGTGTACGTACAAAAAAAAAAGTTTTATTTTTCGTAGCTGTACTAAAATCTTAATGAATTTTACTACTTAATTGTCCCCCGGTCATGTAAGCACGTTGTATATATATTTAGATGACTTGAAACTCACACTTTAAAATTCTACGAATGCGTGTGGGATGGTATTGCTGATAGTCAGAAACATTTCTGTTGAAGTTGAGAACCAGATAGATATCTGTTCAATTACGTTGCAAGTTAATAGCAAACAAACTTCTTATTTGACACTCCTCAATCCAATGTCAGTGTGATCCTGTTCTTTGTACATGTATATTACAACATTTTCAACGGTGAAGAGATTTTGGGTGCTCGTTAGAACAGCCTCATAGAGTCGATTTTAACGAGTACCCACTACCTATGTGTTCGAGCAGAAATTATAAAAATAATGTATACCCCTGTAAATCCCATTTTTCTCTATATAAAGTAGAATTTAAATGGGTGTTCATCACAAGGACCTGTTAACACGGTATATACCAATTGTCATCGTAACTAATTTACATCTGCATCTCGCGAAGTCTAAATATAGTTTCCTCATGGTTCTTCAACAAAAAACTATTCAATCAGTGAATAGATCTGAACTCCCCACTCGGTATACGAAACAAAACCACACCGAAACGTTCACAGAAATGAGTAACAATGACTATTCAGCTTGGCCTTTGATAGCCAAATAGCTACCATCGCAGTCTATAGTCACCTAATTCGTATAATGAACACACATTTGCGTGACAATAAGGAACGTAAATCAGAGACACAATGTTTCAGACAGAACGACATAGGCCTTAATTGATGCCAAAAAGTTTATATCAACCGTTTGTGATGTTACAGTTTTGTGTTAGTAATATCTTAAATTATCATATGACGTCGCGTCTGAGAGTGTAATAACGCAATGTAATAAACTCGATAATCCACTAGTGGATTAAATATGCAAATTAGTTAGATACGCCCCGTAACGTTACATGTACCACGTCATTGACGACGTCGCAATTACTAATGGCGGAATATTGACATTTTTGTACAAAAATCGTGAATAAAATTCGTTTTAAATGCCATATGATAAAAAGAATCTCGCATTCGTGATCATGTATTACTGAATTTATTAAACTCGTTAAGGAAAAGGCATAGAATGGTCGGCAAATCCTCGCATTTTATCCCTTTTCCTCAACTTGTTTAATAAATTCAATAATACATGAACACTCATGTAAGATCCTGTTTATATGCATTATTCATGTATTTTTTTTCAAGGTTTTACGATTTGCTGGATCCCTAGAAATTTGTTTGAAGTAGAGGCTGATAAGACGGTTATGTGCCCAGCGCAACACAGCTGCTGTCGATGCCGATCCTGTAAATGGTTGAGTCGGATAAGGGTACCTTGTACCCGTGACATCTCACGAACCCTAGTGCAACGAGTCCGATTTAGAACTGTCCGGACACTTATGAGGCCTAATTTGCTGCAACTCACACAAGCCCGGCTCAGAAAAAACTGAACACTTCCTTCGAAGCGATAACCTTTACAGAGGACATATTAAATTTCACTGAGCTTGTGTTAAAGGAATGTGGGGTTGTCGTTAAGTTTCTATGTCATTGATTATAGCGTACATTATTTTTCTAGTCATTTGGGATAATTATTTCGGTTGTAGATTGTGTTTTAAAATATTTGAGTGTCCCAAATTAGCCTAATTGGCTAGTCTAACCCAGAAAAACCTGAACACTTCAGAACATTTCCCTTGCTTCCAAAGGTAGGCCATATTGATTCTCTCTCTCTCTCTCTCTCTCTCTCTCTTTCTCTCTCTCTCTCTCTCTCTCTCTCTCTCTCTCTCTAGCCAAAAGGCAGCCTGTATAACTTTATTTCGTATAATATATCGTTTCCCATTGTTATTCTGCTGCTATCGGTCACACAACAGTTTTTGTTCGCCTGACTCTGTACTATGACGTGCATATATACTGTTGTTACTCATTTCGATGCCCATTCTCTGTGTTTGTAGACAAAAATGAATGCATTAATAGCAGAGCAACAAGATACTATGAATTTTCATTTCACAGGGATCTGTTTCCCTAAATGGTTAAAGTACATCTGAAGCAATATGCAAACTCTATGCCAACGGAATAAATAGGCCGCGCAATTCAAAAGCGGGTCTAGGAGAATGTGAACTCATTGAACACAAAATCCATCCTCTATACTCAGTCCGAATTCATCCGATAAAAAGTAACTTTAGGTCCATTATCACCTATATAGGGTATAGGGAAAACTATTCAGACTGAGCTTAAGCACAGGCTGATTTGAGTATCCAATTTACGCTTATGTGGCCCAAATATGAGGTTGTATACAAAGGAAACAATGTTATTTGGCTTTATTTTTATTGCGATGAATGATTTCAAAGGATCTGCAATAACACGTACTCGAGCGTAAAGCCTGATAATGGATGCTGGTACATTCTTTCCAAAGGCTTCCGTTAAAAAGTCGTTCGTTGACCTTTTTATTGTTGTCAGTGTCTTTGTATGAGCTGAGAAAGTGAGAAAGACAAACCAACTCTATGTCCTACAGTAGCAACACAAAATGCCAAAATGGGTCACACGCGAGATAAAGCTATATGGGTTGCATTTGGCCATACAAAACACACACACATGCACATACAAACATACATGAAAGTCAGGAATAAAGTTTCCTGGGCCAGGCTAGCTAGTTTTGGCCAAAAGGCCTCATCAGTGACCCCCGTTTTAATTTTCAATGCCCGGAATAGGCTTTAGGATCCAACAGGCAATGCACTATGGTGAAATACAGGAATACACGTACATTCTATTGAAATAACACTACACAAATGAAGTGAGATTAAGCTAAGTAAGAACACTCATAAACTCACAGGAATGGCACTCAAGAAACCACACAATAATTGTCTTCCATGTCTATGTGAAGAAGCTGAGTGTTACCGAGATCCATATAGCGCTACACGGTAACAAGTCCGTGCAATGAACACCCCTCTGCACCCGACTATATATAGAGAAAACGGGGGTGTACAGGGGTATATATTATTTTTTTTTCTTCTGTTCCTAGACATAGGTTGTGGGTACTCGTTAGGACCGCCTCAATGCCTAAACCTATGTTTGGAGAAAAAAATAAGAAAAATATCACATACAGTAGAACTTCGATGGCTCGAACACCGATGGCTCGTTTACCATGGCTAAGTCGAACTCATTCTTGAGCCCCTAGGGAAATCCTCTACATAAGAAAAAGCGGGGGATATTTTAGGGGATTTTAGTCTTTTTATCTTGCAAATCCATGCTGTGTGTACTCATTAAAATCGCCTCGATGAGGCGATTCTAATGAGTACACACAGCATACACTTTCATTATAGAACACCGAAAAGATGTCCAAAAGTATCTCGTTATGCCTCCTGGCAGTAAGCCTCTGTGGCTCGAATTACCTCTGTCTCGAACAGATTTTCGAGGTCCCAAAGGTGTTCGAGCCATTTAAGTTCCACTGTATTCAGTTTAATAACCGTCTTGGAGATGTGACAGATAGCACTGTGTCACACGGGTGTGTTATGGTAATGGGATGCACAGCCTGAGCTGCGTAGTAGCCTTGGAATGGTCAGTAAAATATTTGACTGGTTGGCTTAAATCGATTTTACGTGGACACAATCCATTACGCAAACAGGCCTATACAAATACATTGCCACCTTTATCGCCGAAAAAATGGAAAATTTATGATGAAAAATTGTTATATTTTTCTTATTTCTGCTCAAAATATAAATTGTGGATACTCGTTAGAACCGCCTCATCGAGGCGGTTCTAACGAGAACCCACAGTCTATATTTTAGAGCAAAAATAAGAAAAATAGGGTATACCCCCGGAAACCCCAGTTTTACTATATAAAAGTGGGTTTCAAGGGGGTCAAATTTATATAGGCGTGTTTTCGTGATGCTTCGCCCTTGGTTCTGTCGTGGTTTAGATAAAACAATTTGTTCAGTCTACATGAAGTCTTTCTAAGACTGTGAATGACAAAGCTAATCTTAGCATATATACCAATGAGTAAACGTTACTGTGAACAATATTATAAACGGATCTTTGTGTTCACAAAGTTGATCGGTATCTCTGTTTAATAGGTTGTGTGGTGGCTATAAATAGTCTCCATGCCCTTCATCATCATGTAGTATGGATTATATTTGCCTGTCCAAGATCACTCGCCTTGTAAACCAGGGGTCGCAGGATCGATCCCGGGCTTCTCCAGACTTTCGGATGAGTCTTTAAACCGAGGTCCCGTCTCCGTATGACCTTAGCTGTTGGTGAAACGTAAAACTCAAACACTCACTCACTTCTTTAAAGTACATATTGAACTTTACCTAGCTGGTCTTAAAGGATTGTACGGTGGCCGAAAAAAGTTCCCCTGCCATTCATGTATTCAGTTTAATTTATATTTTCAAGTCCCTTTGGGAATATGGGTTCCACTGTGGATTTAGAAAATATCTGAGGGTTACTGATAACACTTTTTGGTCCGGTCCGCAGTTTTTAATTCTGTAGTACGTTGCTCCATTAGACCACGTGTACTGTAGGCTAGCAAAACGACAATTAAGGCTACCAACGTATGCTATATATACAATTTAAATTTCCGTTTGTTGTATCTTTAATAATATTCTTCATCATCAGAAAATCAAAGCGTCTCTTATTTAATTTCTTCATTGAATTTGTGCGACGTCAATGAAATCTAGCTGAACCAAACGGAAATGTACTAAAGTTTGCAAAATAGTCAATCTTTGATTGCGGTCAACGTTCTGAGGTTGGCAAGCAAAAGCACGGTTTATTGCAAATTCTAGCTCTTGCACTACCACTGAACTTTCTAAATTATCAACTTCCTGTCTTACTGCTATTAAAACGCATGTGATTAAATATTTTGATAAAGTCTTTGAAAGATCAGGAAGAAATCTGTTTTGGCCTATAAAAAACTCGAATGAGGTTTTAAGTTAATTGAAATCCAGACGTTTTCGTGCTTCAAGTCTGTCTACTTACGAGTTTTCCACTCATTACACTACACGTCCTCATAATCTTATAAAAGAAAAGCTTAATGATTTGATTGAAGATTCTCTCTATCTTGCATGTAATGTCAGAAATGAATTTTTCACTTCTAAAGAGCATAAGAGTTATACACTTTGGTCTTGTCAGAAAGTGTGTGATGCCCTCACCTTTCTACTTGACAATATTTATATTAGATTCGGTACTAAGTTATTTAGACAAATTGTGGGTATTCCGATGGGTACGAATTGCACACTTCTTGTGGCTGATCTGTTCTTGTAGTGTTATCAAAGACACTTCATGTTGTCGCTTTCCATTGATAACCAATCTGAAATTATTGAAGCTTTTAGCTCTACTTCTAGATATTTAGATGATTTATTAAATATTGACAATACTTACTTTGATGGTTTGATTAGTCAGATCTATCCCCTAGGACTTCAGTTAAACAAGGCAAATTCCTCTGATACCTAGGCCCCCTTTTTGTATTTACATTTATCTATTGTAGTTGGATTTGTTTCTTGCAATATTTATGATAAACGTGATGATTTTGATTTCGAGATTGTAAAATTTCCTTTTTTGGACGGTGATGTTCCTCGTGCGACATCGTACGGGGTTTATATTTCGCTGTTAATTCGATTCGCTAGAATGTCTTGTCCTTTTAGCCGACTTCAACACTCGTAATAAATTATTAACCGCTAAACTTCTTAATCAGGGGTATTGGTATCATAAACTACATAAAGCCTTTCTAAGTTTTATAGACGTCATTCTGATTTGGTTTCAAAATTCAATGTTGGACTTAAGGCACTTCTGCAGCAAGGCCTATCAGAACCCGAATTCTACGGTGAGTTAGTATATAAATTTAGAAAAATACATGCCTGTAATGACTTTAGTACCCAATTTCGTAAAATCGTTCGTCGATATATAAAGATTGGGTACAACATAAATGTTATAAAACAGACTGCATGCATGGTGGTTAACCCAATCACGGTTGGCAACTTTGCTTCCCTCTTTGATTACACACCGGTGGGTCGGGCCTAAGATTATATGAAGGTTCCAGCGTAAAAAAAATGAATGGAATTTTATTTTATTTTAGTATTCTTTATGTTGGTTGGCGCCTGATGCTCTGTCTTTGGTCGGGCCCCTCGGAGTCTAACATGGTTTTCTTTGCTCCAGCAATTCTGTTGTTGTATGCTGTCGTGTCCTCAACCTTGTTTCACCCCTGAATTTTTTTGATTTGTATCTTCTCGGAGATGTTACACTGGTGAGTTAGGAAGCCTTCATGCGGACTAAACAAAATTAGTGTATACCGTGACAAAGGTAAGGGCGATGATTATGGCCATGTAAAATCGATTTAAGCCCCCCCCCCCCCAGTGTAATTCTTTCCACTGACCGTTCCAAGGCGGTTCTTCTGTGGCGGTTTGTTTGTGTTGTTGTTTGTTACTTACTGTGTGTATCACTTGTGTCTTTTTGTTTTGGATGGCCATTCGGCCATTTTGTGGGAAAGTAACTGTCCTTGTGGCCTTCCTTTGTTTAGGTTTCCATTATGGTCTGGTCGCTTCATGTTTGTGTTTCTTTCCCTTTAGTGTCTTTGATGGGTGGAGTAAGTTAATTGTATCGATTCCTGATCTGTGTTTTACTTCTACTTTGTACAACATTTAACAGTATAATCACTGCTAAAAGTTTATTTTTGTTCTTGACGTTCTCTTTCGCCGGTCTCTGTGCATCGAAAGTAATGGTAAGTGACATGCAAACTCTTTTTTCACGCAGACGTTTGTTCTTCATTATAATTTGATCTAAGTTTGAAGTTTTCATTTTAGTTTGAACTGATAATATTTGATTTGCTTCTTAGCATTATTTGATTTTCTTCCTGCATTGGTCTTGTAATTTCATAAGTTCCAGAGTTAAAGGCCCCATACAGTTGAACTTATGACCATCCTAAGGCAGTCGTTCCTGTTCAGTTTTGGATAGCCAATTTGCCATTTCGTGGGAAACAAACTTTCGGCTTATACTTCATACTCCGAGTCCTGAAATTCATCTGAAAGCGCTATCCATGCCTTCTGTGTCGTTTACTTACACAACTTATCCAATTTTCGTCCAGAAATGAGCGAAATAAGCAGTCTTGCGGTATTTACTTACTTTACTTAGATTACTTATCAGTCATCATTGTCAGATAAGTAAAGTAAGCTGAGCTGAGGCTGACCAGGTGTCCTGGCGTCTCTGATTTCGCTGTTAATTGATTTCTACTCATTTTACTTACGTTACTGATCTTCACATCAACACTATAAGTAAAATAAGCAAGTTTACAGTATTCTACTTAGGTTACTCAGTTTACTTACCTGGCACTACAGCAGTATAAGTAAACTAAGTAGATGTCAAAAAATCTATGCCCCTCGATCCAAAACATGCTACATAAAATTAAGTGCAATAAGCTAATTAATTGATATAGAAAGAACAATTTTACATAGTTTAAACATAAATAACTAAAATTTGCTGACCAGAATACTGAAGCATGATACTATAATAAGGAAATGAGCTAAGTAGGATGAGTAACATAAGTAGGCGTATAGCTAGCCAAGGGTGGTACATGTATCAGCCTCACTCTTTAGATAAGCTAAGTAACGTAAGTAATGTAAGTTGACTAATCAAACCAACGAAAGTCAATCTTGATATAACAGGATAAGTACGAGAATAAGCGTAAGTAACCTAAGTAACCTAAGTAAACTAAGTAACCTTGCATGTCTTTTATGACAATAGCTACTACCATACCAACAATGCTAAGAGTAAGCTAAGTAAGATAAGTAACCTAAGTTGAGGTTATATATTTCATCCATGACTATGAGCAGTGTAAGTAGGATAAGTAAGTTAAGTAAGGTAAGTAACATAAGTATTGTAAATAACTGATATACCAGTAACATCAGCGACATCAGCGTAAGTTAAGTAAGCTTAGTGAAGTAAGTATTGTGGTTTCGATCTCAGCACATGAGTAAGCTGAGTAGGGTAAGTAAACTAAGTAACCTGAGTAGAACTCTAAGTAACATAAGTAAATGTCCTACCAGCTACAGCTACAACAGCCATACCAGAGTAAGTTAAGTTAGCTAAGTAAACTAAGTAGGCGTCCTGGTCACTTCGTAAAAGGATGCGCAGAGTAAGTAGGATAAGTAAAGTAAGTAACCTAAGTAGACTTATAAGTAACATAAGTAATGTAAGTAACCTCTCCACCAGCTACAACAACCATACCAGAGTAAGTAAAGTAAGCTAAGTAAACTAAGTAGGCACGATGGTCACTCCGAACTGGGTTGAGTAGGGTAAGTAGGATAAGTAAACTAAGTAACCTAAGTTGAATTCTAAGCAACATAAGTAAGGTAAGTAACTACTCCACCAGCTACGCTACCCATACCAGAGTAAGTTAAGTAAGCTAAGTAAACTAAGTAATCGGCGAAGTCTGCCCATCGAGGATGAGTAGGGTAAGTAGGATAAGTAAACTAAGTAACCTGAGTAGAATTCTAAGTATCATAAGTAAGGTAAGTTACTGCTCTACCAGCAAAGCTACCAATACCAAAGTAAGTTGAGTAAGCTAAGTAAACTAAGTTGGCGACCTTGTCACTCCGAACAATGTAGACTATGGCCAGTAGGATAAGTAAACTAAGTAACCTAAGTAGCATTCTAAGTAACGTAAGTTAGGTAAGTAACTGTCATACTAGCTATACCACCCTTACCACAGTAAGTTAAGTAAGCTAAGTAAACTACGTAAACAGCGAAGTCTGTACCGAAGAGGATGAGTAGGGTAAGTAGGATAAGTAAACTGAGTAGAATTCTAAGTAACATAAGTAAGGTTAGTAACTACTCCATTAGTTGTCTACCCATACCGGAGTAATTTAAGTACACTAAGTACGCAGTGAAGTCTGTACTGGAATGGATGAGTAGGGTAAGTAGGATAAGTAAACTAAGTAACCTAAGTTGAATTATAAGCAACATAAGTAAGGTAAGTAACTACTCCACCAGCTACGCTACCCATACCAGAGTAAGTTAAGTAAGCTAAGTAAACTAAGTAATCGGCGAAGTCTGTCCCATCGAGGATGAGTAGGGTAAGTAGGATAAGTAAACTAAGTAACCTGAGTAGAATTCTAAGTATCATAAGTAAGGTAAGTTACTGCTCTACCAGCAAAGCTACCAATACCAAAGTAAGTTGAGTAAGCTAAGTAAACTAAGTTGGCGACCTTGTCACTCCGAACAATGTAGACTATGGCCAGTAGGATAAGTAAACTAAGTATCCTAAGTAGAATTCTAAGTAACGTAAGTTGGGTAAGTAACTGTCATACTAGCTATACCACCCTTACCACAGTAAGTTAAGTAAGCTAAGTAAACTAAGTAAACGGCGAAGTCTGTACCGAAGAGGATGAGTAGGGTAAGCAGGATAAGTAAACTGAGTAGAATTCTAAGTAACATAAGTAAGGTTAGTAACTACTCCATTAGTCGCTCTACCCATACCGGAGTAATTTAAGTAAACTAAGTACGCGGTGAAGTCTGTACTGGAATGGATGAGTAGGGTAAGTAGGATAAGTAAACTAAGTAACCTAAGTTGAATTCTAAGCAACATAAGTAAGGTAAGTAACTACTCCACCAGCTACGCTACCCATACCAGAGTAAGTTAAGTAAGCTAAGTAAACTAAGTAATCGGCGAAGTCTGCCCATCGAGGATGAGTAGGGTAAGTAGGATAAGTAAACTAAGTAACCTGAGTAGAATTCTAAGTATCATAAGTAAGGTAAGTTACTGCTCTACCAGCAAAGCTACCAATACCAAAGTAAGTTGAGCAAGCTAAGTAAACTAAGTTGGCGACCTTGTCACTCCGAACAATGTAGGCTATGGCCAGTAGGATAAGTAAACTAAGTAACCTAAGTAGAATTCTAAGTAACGTAAGTTAGGTAAGTAACTGTCATACTAGCTATACCACCCTTACCACAGTAAGTTAAGTAAGCTAAGTAAACTAAGTAAACGGCGAAGTCTGTACCGAAGAGGATGAGTAGGGTAAGTAGGATAAGTAAACTAAGTAAACTGAGTAGAATCCTAAGTAACATAAGTAAGGTAAGTAACTACTCCATTAGTTGTCTACCCATACCGGAGTAATTTAAGTAAACTAAGTACGCGGTGAAGTCTGTACTGGAATGGATGAGTAGGGTAAGTAGGATAAGTAAACTAAGTAACCTAAGTTGAATTCTAAGCAAGATAAGTAAGGTAAGTAACTACTCCACCAGCTACGCTACCCATACCAGAGTAAGTTAAGTAAGCTAAGTAAACTAAGTAATCGGCGAAGTCTGTCCCATTGAGGATGAGTAGGGTAAGTAGGATAAGTAAACTAAGTAACCTGAGTAGAATTCTAAGTATCATAAGTAAGGTAAGTTACTGCTCTACCAGCAAAGCTACCAATACCAAAGTAAGTTGAGTAAGCTAAGTAAACTAAGTTGGCGACCTTGTCACTCCGAACAATGTAGACTTTGGCCAGTAGGATAAGTAAACTGAGTAACCTAAGTAGAATTCTAAGTAACGTAAGTTAGGTAAGTAACTGTCATACTAGCTATACCACCCTTACCACAGTAAGTTAAGTAAGCTAAGTAAACTAAGTAAACGGCGAAGTCTGTACCGAAGAGGATGAGTAGGGTAAGTAGGATAAGTAAACTAAGTAAACTGAGTAGAATTCTAAGTAACATAAGTAAGGTAAGTAACTACTCCATTAGTTGTCTACCCATACCGGAGTAATTTAAGTAAACTAAGTACGCGGCGAAGTCTGTACTGGAGAGGATGAGTAGGGTAAGTAGGATAAGTAAACTAAGTAACCTAAGTTGAATTCTAAGCAACATAAGTAAGATAAGTAAGTACTCCACCAGCTACGCTACCCATACCAGAGTAAGTTAAGTAAGCTAAGTAAACTAAGTAATCGGCGAAGTCTGTCCCATCGAGGATGAGTAGGGTAAGTAGGATAAGTAAACTAAGTAACCTGAGTAGAATTCTAAGTATCATAAGTAAGGTAAGTTACTGCTCTACCAGCAAAGCTACCAATACCAAAGTAAGTTGAGTAAGCTAAGTAAACTAAGTTGGCGACCTTGTCACTCCGAACAATGTAGACTATGGCCAGTAGGATAAGTAAACTAAGTAACCTAAGTAGAATTCTAAGTAACGTAAGTTAGGTAAGTAACTGTCATACTAGCTATACCACCCTTACCACAGTAAGTTAAGTAAGCTAAGTAAACTAAGTAAACGGCGAAGTCTGTACCGAAGAGGATGAGTAGGGTAAGTAGGATAAGTAAACTAAGTAAAATGAGTAGAATTCTAAGTAACATAAGTAAGGTTAGTAAATACTCCATTAGTCGCTCTACCCATACCGGAGTAATTTAAGTAAACTAAGTACGCGGTGAAGTCTGTACTGGAATGGATGAGTAGGGTAAGTAGGATAAGTAAACTAAGTAACCTGAGTAGAATTCTAAGTATCATAAGTAAGGTAAGTTACTGCTCTACCAGCAAAGCTACCAATACCAAAGTAAGTTGAGTAAGCTAAGTAAACTAAGTTGGCGACCTTGTCACTCCGAACAATGTAGACTTTGGCCAGTAGGATAAGTAAACTAAGTATCCTAAGTAGAATTCTAAGTAACGTAAGTTGGGTAAGTAACTGTCATACTAGCTATACCACCCTTACCACAGTAAGTTAAGTAAGCTAAGTAAACTAAGTAAACGGCGAAGTCTGTACCGAAGAGGATGAGTAGGGTAAGTCGGATAAGTAAACTGAGTAGAATTCTAAGTAACATAAGTAAGGTTAGTAACTACTCCATTAGTCGCTCTACCCATACCGGAGTAATTTAAGTAAACTAAGTACGCGGTGAAGTCTGTACTGGAATGGATGAGTAGGGTAAGTAGGATAAGTAAACTAAGTAACCTGAGTAGAATTCTAAGTATCATAAGTAAGGTAAGTTACTGCTCTACCAGCAAAGCTACCAATACCAAAGTAAGTTGAGTAAGCTAAGTAAACTAAGTTGGCGACCTTGTCACTCCGAACAATGTAGACTATGGCCAGTAGGATAAGTAAACTAAGTAACCTAAGTAGAATTCTAAGTAACGTAAGTTAGGTAAGTAACTGTCATACTAGCTATACCATCCTTACCACAGTAAGTTAAGTAAGCTTAGTAAACTAAGTAAACGGCGAAGTCTGTACCGAAGAGGATGAGTAGGGTAAGTAGGATAAGTAAACTAAGTAAACTGAGTAGAATTCTAAGTAACATAAGTAGTGTTAGTAACTACTTCATTAGTCGCTCTACCCATACCGGAGTAAGTTAAGTAAACTAAGTACGCGGTGAAGTCTGTACTGGAATGGATGAGTAGGGTAAGTAGGATAAGTAAACTAAGTAACCCGAGTAGAATTCTAGGCATCTTAAGTAAGGTAAGTTACTGCTCTACCAGCAAAGCTACCAATACCAAAGTAAGTTGAGTAAGCTAAGTAAACTAAGTTGGCAACCTTGTCACTCCGAACAATGTAGACTATGGTCAGTAGGATAAGTAGCCTAAGTAGAATTCTAAGTAACGTAAGTAAGGTAAGTAACTGTCATACTAGCTATACCACCCTTACCACAGTAAGTTAAGTAAGCTAAGTAAACTAAGTTAACGGCGTTGTCTGTACTGAAGAGGATGAGTAGGGTAAGTAGGATTAGTAAACTAAGTAGAATTCTAAGTAACATAAGTACGTTAAGTAACTACTCCATTAGCCGCTCTAGCCATACAGGAGTAAGTTAAGTAAACTAAGTAAGCAGCGAAGTCTGTACTGAAGAGGATGAGAAGGGTAAGTAGGATAAGTTATCTAAGTAACCTGAGTAGAATTCTAAGTAACATAAGTAAGGTAAGTTACTGCTCTTCCAGGAACGCTACAAATACCAAAGTAAGTTGAGTAAGCTAAGTAAACTAAGTTGGCGACCTTGTCACCCCGAACAGTGATGAGTAGGGTAAGTAGGATAAGTTAACTAAGTAGCCTAAGTAGAATTCTAAGTAACGTAAGGTAAGTAACTTTCATACTAGCTATACCACCCTTACCACAGTAAGTTAAGTAAGCTAAGTAAACTAAGTAAGCGGCATAGTTTGTCCAGACGCGGATCAGTAGGGTAAGTAGGATAAGTAAACTAAGTTACCTAAGTAGAATTCTAAGTGGGGTAAGTAACTACTCCACTATACCATACCATAGTAACTTAAGAAAGCCAAGTAAACTAAGTAAGCAGCAAAGTCTGTACCGAAGAGGATGAGTAGGGTAAGAAGGATAAGTAAACTAAGTAACCTGAGTAGAATTCTAAGTAACGACCTTATCCCAGTAAGTAAGGTAAGTAACTACTCCACTAGCCACTCTGCCCAGACCAGAGTAAGTTAAGTAAAATAAGTAAACTAAGTTACTAAACTAAGTAAGCGGCAAAGTCTGTCCCAACGAGGGTCAGGAGGTTAAGAAGGATAAGTAAGCTAAGTATCCTAAGTAGAATTGTAAGTAACATAGGTATGGTAAGTAACTACTCCATTCGCCACTCTACCCATACCAGAGTTTTAGTTAAGTAAGCAAAATAAACTAAGTAAGCGGCGAAGTCTGTCCCATAGAGGATGAGTAGGGTAAGTAAACTAAGTAACCTAAGTAGAATTCTAAGTAACGTAAGTAAGGTAAGTAACTACTCCATTAGCCACTCTACCCATACCAGAGTAAGTTAAGTAAGTTAAGGAAACTAAGTAAGCCGCGAAGTCTGTATAGTAGAGGATTAGTAGGGTGAGTAGGATAAGTAAGCTAAGTAACCTAAGTAGAATTTTAAGTAACGTAAGTTAGATAAGTAACTGTCCTACTACCTATACCACCCTTACCACAGTGAGTTAAGTAAACTAAGTAAGCGGCAAAGTCTGTCCCAACGAGGATCAGTAAGGTAGGTAGGAAAAGTAGAATTAAAAGTAAGGTAAGTAACTACTCCATTAGCCACTCTTCCCATACCAGAGTAAGTTAAAGAAGCTAAGTAAGCAGCGAAGTTTGTACCGAAGAGGATGAGTAGTGTAAGTAGGATAAGTAAACCAAGTAGAATTCTAAGTACCATAAGTAAGGTAAATAACTACTCCACTAGCCACTCTACCCAGACCAGTGTAAGTTAAGTAAGCTAAGTTAGCGGCCAAGTCTGTCCCAACGAGGATTAGTAAACTAAGTAACCTGAGAAGATTTCTAAATAACATAAGTAAGGTAAGTAACTACTCCATTAGCAACTCTACCCATACCAGAGTAAGTCAAGTGCAATAAGTACTATGTAAGTGGCGAAGTCTGTACTGGAGAGGATGAGTAGGGTAAGTAGGATAAGTAAACTAAGTAACCTAAGTAGAATTCAAGGTAACATAAAAAAGCCCAGTTACTGCTCAACAAGCAACGCTACCAATACCAAAGTAAGTTGAGTAACTAAGTAAACTAAGTTGGCGACCTTGTCACGTCGAACAATGATGAGTAGGGTAAGTAGGATAAGTAAACTAAGTAACCTTTGTAGAATTCTAAGTAACCTATGTAGAATTCTAAGTAACGTAAGTAACTGTCTACTAGCTATACCACCCTTACCACAGTAAGTTAAGGAAGCTAAGTAAACTAAGAAAGCGGCAAAGTTAGCACATTCAAGCCACACCCTGGCTCCCACCTATAGAGGCTTGAAGAAATATATGGGCTGCATGATGCTTCCACGCAGAGCTGATTCTGGCCTGCACATTTACAGGATCTAAGCCTGTCCAAGAGCCGCGGTGCGAGGCGGACAGCCCATGCTAATAAACCTTATTGGTTTCATTGGGCAGCAGGGCTTGAGATGTCATTTTCGGGTAAAAGTCCCACAAAATTGGAAGCAACGTCTCCAAAATGACCTTTACAGTGTTGACGGGGACGTTAAACCTCAGATCAAACAAAAACAAACAAAACAAGCCACACCCATTTCTGTCTATCAACCAATTAAATTACTTGATATAATACTTACGAGTATGACGACTATGTTTGTGAAGCGAATAAGTTTTTACAGGATGGGCACTTTATAAGCGAATTAGGGGATACCATGGTTAATTGTTTAGGTAACGCATTAGGGGTTAGTATAATACTATTTTCAGACAATAGTACACCAATGCAGGTCGTAAGACCGTTGAGAGAAACTAGAATCGACAAACCAATTTGTCTCGTCCATTCGTCTGAAGGTGAGGGTCATTATGATGCGGCTATATTCTTGAGAAACCCGCCGTCACTTAAAGGGGAATCTGAAAATTGCAATCAAAATAATAATAAATGGGTCAGAGGCTGCACATGTGGCAAGAATGACAAAGAGATTATGTCAAGATGTTCACATAATGATAAATATAGAAGTAGGTGTCCTTGTCTTTTAAACAAGCAAGGATGTACACAACGCTGCAGATGCAAAAATTGTCAAAATGGGGGAAAACGGGACGTTACCCCTAATTGGCGCCCAAGTTCCGACCAGAAGACTTACGAAACGAGTAAAGATTTCGCAGCAAAGAAAGGGGAGGATATATCTGCTTGTTTAGGCCTAAACATTGTTGAATACTTTCTGTTACATGAGATAAGAGAATCGTATCCGGAGGCTTCAAAAACTGAGCTCCACCATATTTACAATGATATCTGTCAAGACGCAAACATGTTTTTTGTAGATATTCCTCTTCAAACAAAAAATGAAAAAATCAAACTGAACGGGATAAAATCTTTGGGAATTAATAAAGAAATTATACGAACAGTGATCCATAAACAATATACACTTTTCTAAATTAGTTAATCTGTGCCTCCGTCTGTATTGCCCCCGCCCATCGGGGCTTGAAGATTTAAATGGGCTGTATGATGCTTCCAGGCAACGCTGAAACCGACCTGCACACGAGTACTGGTAAGCCGCTTAGAGGACCATGGTCTGCCCAGGCAAAGCGGTGCGAGTCGACCCGTCCATGCTTATAAGCCCTATTGGTTTCATTGGGCGACAGGGCTTGAGATGTCATTTCATCTCAATGTCGGGTAAAAGTCCCACAAAATTGGAAGCAACGTCTCCAAAATGACCTTTACAGTGTTGACGGGGACGTTAAACCTCAAATCAAACAAATCAAATCGTCCTCCTGTTTGTTTGCCGTTCGTAACGCTCTTTGATGATTAACATAAACATTATGTTTGGAATTGGGTTCCTCATGGTGTGCTTGAATTCTGAGGGCATTTTGGAGACGTTGCTTCGAAAAACGTGGGTTCGCTTGCATTTTGATGAAAAACATCTCAAGCCCTGCATCACAACAAAACCAATAGGATTAAGTGAGTGCCAGCAGGCAAACGTCGCTTGGTCAACGTCAAATTAACGTCGGTGCAAGGTCAAGACGTTGCAACGATGTTGGTGTGACGTCACAATTACGCCACATGCCTGCTTGATTTTAAGGGACTGTCCGACTAGCACTTAAGGGTGATGGGAACAACTGGCACATTTTTCTGCATTTTTGTCAAAGGGAGACAACTTTCGTGACTTCCTGTTCGTTTTTCTATAAGCCCTGCCCCACTGAAAAAAAGAGTCTACTCTTAGAGGAAATAATTTGCTCCCCAGAAGCAAATTCTTTCCTTTAAGAGTTGACCCCAATTGACATTGGAGACAAAAAGACTAAAGCTGTTCCCATTCCCCTTAAGGATGAATTCCTACCGAGCCCTGACGGGCTGGGGCCTGTGTTTGTTTCTTGAATTGTGGCTATTCGCATTTGTTTAATTGGAGATTGGAGACACAACAACACTGCTTAAGTCATTTGGAAGACCTTGAAATACTTGTCAACACGATTTCTTAATACCCGCTATGTGGTCGGTTCTAATAATTTTTCTCTATCTATGTTTGGAGAGAAAAAATAAAAAAAAAATATTAGATTTTTATCTAAAGATTTTCATTTTTGGCAGAAAAAAAATGCCTGTACATATATATAGGCAGGTTTTCGTAAATATATGTTGTGAGTGCTCGTTAGGCCCGCCTCTTTGCGGCGGTTAAAACGAGTTCCGGAGCCGAAATAGAAAAAAAAGTATGCCCCGTGAGCCCCAATATAGCGGATTGAAGGGGATGTTCAGAAGGTGGTCTTGTTCACGTGATGACTCGCAGTCTGCGGTTGTGTGATTGATTTTGATAACAGTTCACAATGAAAGCATTCTATTGACTGATAATATCATATTTTTCCATTTGACACAAATCCCTCTGGATAATTAAATTTATATGCCGGGGAGACGCACAATCTCCGTGTTCATTTGGCGATAGGGCTTGAGATGTCATTTCATCACAAAGTCGGATAAAAGTTCCACAATATTGTAACCAAAGTCCCCCTAATACTGCATGTTTCTTCCTTTTTCAGACACAGAGATTCCAATACTACCATATATCCGTGCCCCCGGGGGCTTGGGCGGGGGCGTCCGGGGCATGATTCCCCCACTTTGCGCGGACTTGCCGTCTCCGGGGCAAAGGCCCGGTGTCCTCGGGTGCATGGCATGACCCCACTGCGGTAACTAGTCACAGCCCCCGTACTGGTGCTGTAGGGAATTAAACTTTTGGCAATGATTGGCGCGTGAACACACCTCCTAGTGGACGGTAATGACCCGTAGGTCACACGCTCCCCTATGGCCCCGGTGCGGGGGCTTGACCCACCCACCGCTCCCTCACTAGCCGTGGCCGCCCGATCGTCGTTGCTGGGTGCATGATGTTTGGACATTGGTTTCCGCCACATGCTCCTGGCTTCAGGCGTGACTGGCGTATCGCGGTGCGTGTCGGGTGCGGATGCTTAATATGTTATTCTCGCTAAATAAAGGCATTATTATTATTATTATTACCACAGTCCTATAACTAAAAACTTACACACAGTTCCCTACTTTGGGACTGTGAGGTCAATACCCTTAGACTGGTGCGTGGGTAACATCCACTGCTGTAGTAGAACCCTTTGATAGATTTAGTTGATTTTTACACTGAAGTTACATACTGGTCTAAAACTTTCATTGATGCATGCCCCCCCCCCCTCCCCCACAGTGACCTTGAGGTCAAGGTCATAGACTTAGAAATTTTACATTTGGTTCAAGTTTCATGACCAAGTTTATAGATGTTCTAAACTCTAAGACAAATTCAATTGATGCTTGCATCGATGTTGCATACCAGTCCAAAGATTTCATTGATGCATACCCCCATCCTGCTGCTTCAATGATACCCCCACCCTTCAGTAACTTGATTCCCTCACTCCCTTGGTCCATTTAGAAATTTTATGGTTGATTTAGCTTTTACAAGCACATTTATACATTATTATAGCTTCTTGACATCTTAATTCATATTACATTCAAGCTCAAAAGATATATCAGAGTATGGCACTGGCCGGGGGTATACGTGACCCACTGGTCGCTTTCTCTAGTTTAATGATGTTTTTGAACTGTTTCACAATTATAAGCTACCTCTATGTTCATTTTCTCCGTGTTCATTACATGTTCAGTTAAGTGTTGTTTTTGATGTATTTCTCCCGTATGTGAAGGTTTATGACATGAAGCGTGTACCGTTACTCATTGTTGGGATGCCCGGCGGGTAGGGGCGATCATGTCATATTCCCGGGGAAGCACAAATCCTCCGTTTTCATTAAATGTTTGTGTTGTTTTTGAACTGTTTCTCATATTGTTCATTCTCTCCGTGAGCATTACATGTTCAGTTTAGTGTTGTTTTGATGTATTTCTCCCGTTTGTGAAGGGAATATGACATGAAGCGTGTACCGTTTCTCATTGTTGGGATGCCCGGCTGGGTAGGGGTGGTCATGTCATGTTTCTTCAAATATACCTATCTCCGTGTTCATTGCATGTTTTAATGATGATTTGAACTATTCCTCAATTATGTGCTATCTCTATGTTAATTATCTCTGTGTTCGTTACATGTTCAGCTTAATGTTGTTTTTGGTGTATTTCTCTCGAATGTAAAGGAATATGACATGAAGCGTGTACCGTTTCTCAGTATTTGGATGCCCGGCGGGTCAGGGGCGGTCACGTCATATTCCTTTATATGCCGGGGAAAAACATAATCTCCGTGTTCATGACATGTTGTAATGTTGTTTTTGAACAGTTTCTAAATTATGTCATATCTCTATGTTCATAATCTCGTGTTCATTACATGTTCAGTTTAGTGTTGTTTTTGATGTGTTTCTCCCGTTTGTGAAGGAATATGACATGAAGCGAGTACCATTTCTCAATGTTGGGATGCCCGGCGGGGTAGAGGCGGTCATGCCATATTCCTTTATATACCGGGGAAACACACTATCTCCGTGTTCATTACATGTTTTAATGATTTTTTGAACTGTTTCTCAATTAAATGCTATCTCAATGTTCATTATCTCCGTGTTCATTACATGTTCAGTTAAGTGTTGTTTTTTTATGTATTTCTCCCGTATGTGAAAGAATATGACATGAAGCGTGTACCGTTTCTCATTGTTGGCATGCCCGGCGGGGTAGGCGCGGTCATGTCATAGTCCCTTATATACGGGGGAAACCCTAATCTCCGTGTTCATTAAATGTTTTAATGTTGCTTTTGAACAGTTTCTCAATTATCACCATTCTCTATGTTCATTATTTCCGTGTTCATTACGTGTTCAGTTTAGTGTTGTTTTTGATGTATTTCTTCCGTTTGTGAAGGGATATGACATGAAGCGTGTACCGTTTCTCATTATTGGGATGCCCGGCGGGGTAGGGGCGGTCATGTCATATTCCTTTATATGCCGAAAAACCCACTATCTCCGGGTTAATTACATGTTTTAATGATGTTTTGACATGTTCCTCATTATGTGCTATCTCTATGTTCATTATCTCTGTGTTCATTTCATGTTCAACTTAATGTTGTTTTGATGTATTTCTCTCGTATGCAAAGGAATATGAGATGAAGCGTGTACCGTTTCTCAGTGTTGGAAAGCCCGGCGGGTCAGGGGCGGTCATGTCATATTCATATATATATGCCGGGGAAACGCACCATCTCCGTGCTCCCTACATGTTTTAATGTTTTTTTCTCCGGGTGCTCCGGTCTTCGCCCACCTGGTTAACGATAGGCTCGATTTGAGTGAAATAATCTTGAAAGGCCCATAAAACCAAAACCAAACAAACAAAAACTCATACCATTGATAGAGCAAATATCGCATAATATATAGTTATAATATTGTCGTATAAATTAAGCATAAAAGCTTAAAAATGGTATAGACTATTCAACTGTAGAATTAGCTCAGAGCTCATAAGCTGTCTGGTCTGGTGCTATAATAGTTAGGCACTGTTCTCAGATCTCTTTAGATAAATTAAGCTTTGAAGAGACCTATTACCGGTACCGTTTTCTGCTATAAAAAACATGGGCTAATTTCCTTGAAAATATGTCAAATACACATTCCACAAATAATATATGGTGTTTTGGTGAGCTTCCATAAGCATTTTTAATAGCAAATGGAACGTGTGGGGGGGGGGGGGGGGGTATTGCAGGTCCGTTCGGGTTATTGGGTCCGTTCCGGTTAGTAAACGCACCAGACTCGCACCGCTTTGCCTGGACAGGCTTAGGCCCTCTAAGCGGTTTACCAGTACTCTTGTGCGGTCGGAAGCATCATGCAGCACATCTATTTCTTCAAGCCCCGACGTGTCCTATTACATGCAAGTGAAAAGCTTGAAACACAATGCGCTTCTTGCGATCACTGTTTGAGCTGGTTTCACTCTACTCACAACCTTCGACATGCAACCTACTCAGGTTACTTAGCTGAATTTGCTACTTACCCTACTCATCATTGTTTGGAGTGACGAGACCGCCAAGTTAGTTTACTAAGCTTAGTCGACTAACTTTGGTATTGGTAGCGTTGCAGGTGGAGCCTTTACTTGCCTTACTTATGTTTCTAAGAATTCTACCCAGGTCACTTAGTTTACTTTGCCTACTCACCTGACTTATCCTCGTTGAGACATACTTTGCCACTGACTTAGTTTACTTAGCTTACTTAACTTACAGTGCTATGGGTGGTATAGCTAGTAGGACAGTTACTTACCTTGCTTATTGTTACTTAGTATTCTACTTATGTACTTAGCGTACATATCCAACTTACTCTAGCCATTGTTCGGAATGCGGTCGCCAACTTAGTTAACTTAGCTTACTCAACTTCTTTCGGTATTGGTGTGTGTGTGTGTGTGTGTGTGTGTGTGTGTGTGTGAATTCGGGTTTAACGTCGCTTTCAACAATTTTTCAGTCATATCACGACGGTGTCTGGTTGCGACAGGGAGCTCAATGCTCACGTTTATAGTGCTGCCTCACTGAAGTATCATGTCCCAGACACATTACATGATACCACACCCAGTCACATTATCCTGACACTGGATCGACCAGTCCTAGCTCTACCCCGTAAATCTGAGTGCCAAGCGAGGAGCAGCTAGTACCATTTTTAACGACTTTGGTATGTCGCGGCCCGGGATCGAACCCGAGACCTCCCGTTCCCCGGAGCGGACACTCTACCAACTGAGCTATCGGGGCCGGTTTTCGGTATTGGTACCGTTGCTGGTAGAGCAGTTACTTACCTTACTTATGTTACTTAAAATTCTACTCAGGTTACTTAGTTTTCTTATCCTACTCATCCTCGTTTGGAAAACCTTCGCCGCTTAATTAGTTTACTTGGCTTGCTTAACTTACATTGTTATGGGTAGTGAAGGTGGTGGAGTTACTTACCTTACTTATGTTATTTAGAATTCTACTTACGTTACTTAGTTAACTTATCCTATCCATCATTGTTCGGAATGACAAGGTAGCCGACTTAGTTTACTTGGCTTACTTAACTTACTGTGGTATGGTTGGTGTAGCTCATGGTGTAGTTTCTTACTTTATCAGCGTTATTTAGAATTCTACTTAGGTTACTTAGTTTACGTATCCTACTTACCCTGCTCATCGTTGTTCGAGATAACACTTGTTTACTTAGCTTACTCAACTTACTTTGTTATTGGTAGCGTTGCTGTATGGCAGCAACTTACCTTACTTATGTTACTTAGAATTTTACTCAGGTTACATAGTTTGCTTATCCTACTTACCCTACTCATCATCATCAGTACAGACTTCGCCGCTTAATAAGTTTACTTAGCTTACTTAACTTACTGTGGTAAGGGTGGTATAGGTAGTAGGACACTTACTTATCTTACTTACGTTACTTAGAATTCTACTTAGGTTACTTATTCTACTTACCCTAATCATCATTGTTCGGAGTGACAAAGTCGCCAACTGAGTTTACTTGGCTTACTCAACTTACTTTGGTATTGGTGGCGTTGCTGGTAGAGCAGTAAATTACCTTAATTGTGTTACTTAGAACTCCGCTCAGGTTACTTAGTTTACTTATCCTA
Source organism: Lucinisca nassula (assembly GCA_963580285.1). Taxonomy (NCBI): domain Eukaryota; kingdom Metazoa; phylum Mollusca; class Bivalvia; order Lucinida; family Lucinidae; genus Lucinisca; species Lucinisca nassula. The sequence continues at coordinate 147,197,687 of OY757010.1, read as the reverse complement.
CTTACCCCAATCACCCTCTTCGGTACTTTGAAGCATACTTAGTTTACTTAGCTTACTTAACTTACTAATGAAAGGGTCGTATAGCTAGTATGACAGTTACTTACCTTACTTACGTTACTTAGAATTCTACTTAGGCTACTTAGTTTACTTATTCTACTGGCCATAGCCATCATTGTTCGGAGTGACCACGTCGCCAACTTAGTTTACTTAGCTTACTCAACTTACCTTGGTATTGGTAGCGTTGCTCTTAGAGCAGTAGCTTACCTTACTTACGTTACTTAGAATTCTACTCAGGTTACTTAGTTTACTTATCCTACTTAACCTTATCATCCTCTTCCGTACAAACTTCGCTGCTTACTTAGTTTACTTAGCTTACTTAACTTACTAATGTACGGGTCGTATAGCTAGTATGACAGTTACTTACCTAACTTACGTTACTTAGAATTCTACTTAGGTTACTTAGTTTACTTATCCTACTGGCCACAGTCATCATTGTTCGGAGTGACCAGGTCGCCAACTTAGTTTACTTAGCTTACTCAACTTACTCTTAGCGCAGTAACTTACCTTACTTATGTCACTTAGATTTCTACTCAGGTTACTTAGTTTGCCTGTCCTACTTAGCCTACTTAACCTCTTCAGTACAGACTTTGCCACTTACTTAGTTTACTTAGCTTCCTTAACTTACTGTGGTAAGGGTGGTATAGCTAGTAGGACAGTTACTTACGTTACTTAGAATTCTACTTAGGTTACTTAGAATTCTACTTAGGGTACTTAGTTTACTTATCCTACTTACCCTACTCATCCTCTATGGGACAGACGTCGCCGCTAACTTAGTTTACTTAGCTTACTTAACTTCCTGTGGTAAGGGTGGTATAGGTAGCAGGACAGTTTCTTACCTTACATACGTTACTTAGAATTCTACTTAGGTTACTGAGTTAACTTATCCTACTTATCCTGCTCATCATTGTACGGGATGACAGACTTCGCCGCTTACTTAATTTACTTGGCTTACTTAACTTACTGTGGTCCGGTTGGTATAGGCAGTAGGACAGTTACTGATCTTTGCTTACGTTACTTAGAATTCTACTTAGGTTACTTATCCTACTTACCCTACTCATCGTTGTTCGGAGTTACAAAGTCGCCAACTGAGTTTACTTAGCTTACTCAACTTACTTTGGTATTGTTGTCGTTACTGGTATAACAGTAACTTACCTTACTTATGCTACTTAGAATTCTACCCAGGTTACTTAGTTTACTTATCCTACTTACCCTACTGATCCTCGTTGGGACAGACTTTGCCGCTTACTTAGTTTACTTAGCTTACTTAACTTACTGTTGAAAGGGTGGTATAGGTAGTAGGACAGTCACTTACCTTACTTACGTTACTTAGAATTCTACTTAGGTTACTTATCCTACTTACCCTGCTCATCATTGTTCGGAATGACAAGGTCGCCAACTTAGTTTACTTAGCTTACTCAACTTACTTTGGTATTGGTAGCGTTGCTGGTTGAGCAATAACTTACCTTACTTATGCTACTTAGAATTCTACTCAGGTTACTTAGTTTGCTTACCCTACTTACCCTTCTCATCCTCTTCAGTACATATTACGCCGCTTACTTAGTTTACTTAGCCTACTAAACTTACTGTGTAAGGGCGGTATAGGTAGTACGACAGTTACTTACCATACCTACGTTACTTAGAACTCTACTTAGGTTACTTAGTTTACTTAGCGTACTTACCCTACTCATTATTGTTCGGAGTGACAAAGTCGCCAACTAAGTTTACTTAGCTTACTCAACTTACTTTGGTATTGGTAGCGTTGCTGGTGGAGCAGTAACTTACCTTACTTATGTAACTTAGAATTCTACTCAGGTTACTTAGTTTACTTATCGTACTTTCCCTACTCATCTTCTTCTGTGCAGACTTCGCTGCTGACTTAGTTTACTTAGCTTACTTAACTTACTCCGGTATGGGTACAGTGGCTAGTGGAGTAGTTACTTATGTTACTTAGAATTCTACTTAGGTTACTTAGTTAACATATCCTACTTACCCTACTGATCCTCGTTGGGGCAGACTTTGCCTACTTTGCTTACTCAGTTTACTTAGCTTACTTAACTTACTGTGGTAAGGATTGTATAGGTAGTAGGACAGTTACTTACCTTACTTACGTTATTTAGAATTCTACTTAGGTAACTTAGTTTACTTATCCTACTTACCCTTCTTATCACTGTTCGGGTTGACAAGGTCGCCAACTTAGTTTACTGTGCTTGCTACACTCACTTTGGTATTGGTAGCGTTGCTGGTAGAGCAGTAACTTACATTACTCATGTAACTTAGAATTCTACTCAGGTTACTTAGTTTGCTTATCCTACTTACCCTACTCATCCTCTACAATAGAGACTTCGCCGCTTACTTAGTTTACTTAACTAACCTGGGTATGGGTAGAGTGGCTAATGGAGTAGTTACTTACCCTACTTACGTTACTTAGAATTCTACTTAGGTTACTTAGTTTACTTAACCAACTTACCCTTCTCATCCTCTATTGGACATACGTCGCCGCTTACTTAGTTTACTTAGCTTACTTAACTTACTCTGGTCTGGGTAGAGTGGCTAGTGAAGTAGTTACTTACCTTACTTATGTTACTTAGAATTCTACTTAGGTTACTTAGTTTACTTATCCTACTCGTCCTCTTCTGCACTGGCTTCGCTGCTTACTTAGTTTACTTAACTAACCTGCGTATGGGTAGAGTGGCTAATGGAGTAGTTACTTACCCTACTTACGTTACTTATAATTCTACTTAGGTTACTTAGTTTACTTAACTAACTTACCCTTCTCATCCTCTATGGGACATACGTCGCCGCTTACTTAGTTTACTTAGCTTACGTAACTTACTCTGGTCTGGGTAGAGTGGCTAGTGAAGTAGTTACTTACCTTACTTATGTTACTTAGAATTCTACTTAGGTTACTTAGTTTACTTATCCTACTTACCCTACTCGTCCTCTTCTGTACTGGCTTCGCTGCTTACTTAGTTTACTTAACTAACCTGGGTATGGGTAGAGTGGCTAATGAAGTAGTTACTTACCCTACTTACGTTACTTAGAATTCTACTTAGGTTACTTAGTTTACTTAACCAACTTACCCTTCTCATCCTCTATGGGACATACGTCGCCGCTTTCTTAGTTTACTTAGCTTACTTAACTTACTCTGGTCTGGGTAGAGTGGCTAGTGAAGTAGATACTTACCTTACTTATGTTACTTAGAATTCTACTTAGGTTACTTAGTTTACTTATCCTACTTACCCTACTCATCATCTTCTGTGCTGGCTTCGCTGCTTACTTAGTTTACTTAGCTTACTTAACTTACTCTGGTATGGGTAGAGTGGCTAGTGGAGTATTACTTATGTTACTTAGAATTCTGCTTAGGTTACTTAGTTTACTTATCCTACTTACCCTACTCATCATCTTCAGTACAGACTTCGCCGCTTACTTAACTTACCTTACTTACTCTGGTATGGGTGGAGTGGCTAATGGAGTAGTTACTTACCTTACTTATAATTCTACTTAGGTTACTTAGGTTACTTAGTTTACTTATCCTACTTACCCTACTGATCCTCGTTGCGACAGACTTTGCCGCTTACTTAGTTTACTTAACTTACTGTGGTAAGGGTGGTGTAGGTAGTAGGACAGTTACTTACCTTACTTACGATAGTTAGAATTCTACTGAGGTTGCTCAGTCTACTTATCCTACTTACCCGGCTCATCATTGTTCGGGATGACAAGGTCGCAAACTTAGTTTACTTAGTTTACTCAACTTACTTTGGTATTGGTAGCGTTGCTAGTAGAGCAGTAACTTACCTTACTTATGTTACTTAGAATTCTACTTAGGTACTTAGTTTACTTATCCTACTTACCCGGCTCATCATTGTTCGGGATGACAAGGTCGCCAACTTAGTTTTCTTAGTTTACTCAACTTACTTTGGTATTGGTAGCGTTGCTGGTGGAGCAGTAACTTACCTTACTTATGTTACTTAGAATTCTACTCAGGTACTTAGTTTACTTATCCTACTCATCATCTTCAGTACAGACTTCGCTGCTTACTTAGTTTACTTAGCTTACTTATCTTACTCTTGTCTGGGTAGAGTGGCTAATGGAGTATTTACTTACCTTACTTATAATTCTACTTAGGTTACTTAGTTTACTTATCCTACTTACCTTGCTTATCATCGTTAGGACAGACTTCGCCGTTTACTTAGTTTACTTAGCTTACTTAACTTACTCTGGCATGGGTAACGTAGCTGGTGGAGTAGTTACTTATCTTACTTATGTTACCTAGAATTCTACTTAGGTTACTTAGTTTACTTATCCTACTTACCCTTCTCAACCCTGTTCGGAGTGACCATCATGCCTACTTAGTTTACTTAGCTTACTTAACTTACTCTGGTATGGTAGGTGTAGCTGGTTGAGAGGTTACTTACATTACTTATGTTACTTATAAGTCTACTTAGGTTACCTACTTTACTTATCCTACTTACCCTGCACATCGAAGTGACCAGGACGCCTACTTAGTTTACTTAGCTTACTTAACTTACTCTGGTATGGCTGTTGTAGCTGGTAGGATATTTACTAATGTTACTTTGAGTTCTACTCAGGTTACTTAGTTTACTTACCCTACTCAGCTTACTCATGTGCTGGGATCGAAACCACAATACTTACTTACTTCACTTAGTTTACTTAACTTACTCTGATGTCGCTAATGTTACTGGTATATCAGTTACTTACAATACTTATGTTACTTACCTTACTTAACTTACGTATCCTACTTACACTGCTCATAGTCATGGATGAAATATATAACCTCAACTTAGGTTACTTATCTTACTTAGCTTACTCTTAGCATTGTTGGTATGGTAGTACCTTTTGTCATAAGAGACATGCAAGGTTACTTAGTTTACTTAGGTTACTTAGGTTACTTACGCTTATTCTTGTACTTATCCTGTTATATCAAGATTGACTTTCGTTGGTTTGATTAGTCAACTTACATTACTCACGTTACTTAGCTTATCTTAAGAGTGAGGTTGATACATGTACCATCCTTGGTTAGCTATACGCCTACTTATGTTACTCATCCTACTTAGCTCATTTCCGTATTATAGTATCATGCTTCAGTGTTCTGGTCAGCAAATTTTAAATATTTCTCTTAAAACTATGTAAAATCGTTCTATTTTATCAATTAATTAGCTTATTGCACTTAATTTTATGTAGCATGTTTTTTGGATCGAGGGGCATAGATTTTTTGACCTCTACTTAGTTTACTTAGATTACTTATACTGCTGTAGTGCCAGGTAAGTAAACTGAGTAACCTAAGTAGAATACTGTAAACTTGCTTATTTTACTTATAGTGTTGATGTGAAGATCAGTAACGTAAGTAAAATGAGTAGAATTCAATTAACAGTGAAATTAGAGACTCCAGGACACCCCGGAACCTCTGTTAGCCTGAATTTCATTCTGTGTAACGTGTCCTGAATCTCATCCCTATTAGAGTGTTTATATGAAAGCCCTTGTACTATGTACTTCATACTCCGTGTCCTGAAATCTTGGACCTTTAAATTTAGATAGAAACATTTGCAAGCATCAATTTTTAAACCACTGATTTACATGCACAGTTGCCCAGGTGAGATTTCAGGACACGGAGTATGAAGTACCTGCCAAACTTTCGCTATTGTTGTTACCGTTGGGGTCTAGTTTTTGTTTGATTTGAGGTTCAACGTCCCCGTCAACACTGTAAAGGTCATTTTGGAGACGTTGCTTCGAATTTTGTGGGACTTTTACCCGACATTGAGATGAAATGACATCTCAAGCCCTGTCGCCCAATGAAACCAATAGGGTTTATTAGCGGACGGTCCGCCTCGCACCGCGGTTCCTGGACAGGCTTAGATCCTCTGAGCGGTTTACCAGTACTAGTGTGCGGGCCGGATTCAGCTCCGCGTGGAAGCATCATGCAGCCCATATATTTCTGCAAGCCCCTATGGGCGGGGGCCGCTTAGGGTCTAGTTGTTTCAGTTGGTTCATGTTTGCGTTTCTTTCGCTTTGGTATCTTTGATGGAAGCCGTGGGTTAATTGTATCGATTTCTGATCATTGCCTTCACTTCTGTTTTATATATGACTATTTTGATGTTGCCCTTATTGTGTTGAGCTTTTGTTTGTGCCTTTGCGTCACTTAGTCTTTATATTAATCTGGTTGTTTGCTATTGACGAGAGCTGAGAAAAATGGTGTCTTCCTATTTTGAAAAATACTTACACCGATCGGTCTCATTGCTTGCAACGTTATACACTGCTCTGGTCTATATGTACTTAAATGCATTATAGTCTACATATTTCGCGTATTGATAAATTCATTTATTCATTCATTCCTTTGAATTAGTAACATATGTTGCTGTCTTCTTTCTGTTCTATAGCTAGTAGTTAATTTACGTGCTTAAGTTTTGAGAAAGGGCATCTCTGTTTAAAAAGAATCACTGTCATCTCAACATCCAGAACCATTTTTTTTTTTGTCCAGACCTTGGCCCGTCCTAGTGTAGTCCGAGCAATTACAATGAAATTCTAAATATTCTTAGTATTAATCAAGTTGAAAGCAGACACAAAGAGAGAATAATTTTATTTGAAACCGAACGAAAAAAAAAACAACAAAACAAACAACACACACACACACACACACACACAAAAAGCTCATATATAACTGATACATACTTATTTTCCACTAAGAGTAACATCCCTTGAATTTTCTTTGATTTAGACATACAGTGTAATATTCCGTGATGTTATAGTGGTTTTAAACGTTTTCAAAATTCTTTTTTAACCGCCCTGTTTTCCAGTTTTCAATTGCTTAATTAATTTTTCTCATGCCCTTTGATTACTGTATATGTTGTTCATGATTTAGGTTATAAATAAAAGCTCTGATTTCGAAATTCATACCCAAAATTTAAAGTACTTAGTAATGTTTAAAGCTACCATTTTATTCAACATTTCATTTACACTGCTTGAGATAAGTGTTTTACATGCGTTTTTAACAGAGCAGTAAGTTTTGCATGCTATTTTATCCACTTACAAACGAAGAAACAAGAATAATCCGAAATAAAACTGCTCAACGTTTTTATTCAACTCCTGCGATTGCGATGTTTTAATGACTTAAAATATAAATGAGAAACAGAATTGAAGGCAATGGTCAGGAATCGATACAATTAACCAACACCTCCCATCAGAGACAACTAAGGGAAAAAAACAAACATGAAATAACTAGACCCTAATGGAAACATCAATAGCGGAAAGCCAAAAGGACAGTTAACTTCCCACAAAATGGCCAATTGGATATCCAAAACAAAAATATATAAGCGCCACGCTCCCTCAAAGACAAACCAGAACAAAAATAAACCGCGATAGAAGAACAGCCTTGTTTGATTTTTCGTTTTCACGGAGTTGTTGCTTTGTTTGTTTGATTTGTAGTTTAACGTCCCCGTCAACACTGTAAAGGTCATTTTGAGACGTTGCTTCCAATTTTTCGGGACTTATACCCGACATTGAGATGAAATGACATCACAAGCCATGCCGCCTAATCTAACCAATAGGGTTTATAAGCATGGACGGTCCAACTCACACCGCATTGCCTGGGCAGGTTAAGATCCTCTAAGCGATTTACCAGTACTCGTGTGTGGGTCGGTTTCAGCTCTGCGTGGAAACATCATGCAGTTCATCTATTTCTTCGAGCCCCAATTGGCGTGGGCGAACGGAGATGTTGCACTGATGAGTTAGGGGGCCTCCATGCGGACTGAATACATTATTTGTCTTAATCGCGACGGGAGTAAGGGCAAAGACTGCGGCCGCGTAAAATCGATGTAAGCCCCCAGTGGAATTCGTTTCACTGACCGTTCCAATGCGGTTATTCAGTCGCGATTTATTTTGTTTATGGCTTGTCTTTGAGTGTTTATATCGCTCGAGGACAAGTCACGATCATAGAATAAACCCAGCACAAGACTGCCAAAATAATATACAGTAGAACTTCGATGGCTCGAACACAGATGGCTCGTTTACCATGGATGTGTCGAACCCATTCTTGAACCCCTTGCGAAATCCTCTACATAAGAAATAGTGGGGTATAATTCAGGGGATTTTAGTATTTTATCTTGCAAATGTATGCTGTGTGTACTCATTAGAATCGCCTCGATGAGGCGATTCTAATGAGTACACACAGCATACATTTGCATTATAGAACACCGAAAAGATGTCTAAAAGTATCTCGTTATGCCTCCTGACAGTAACCCTCAGTGGCTCGAACTACCCCTGTTTCGAACAGATTTTCGAGGTCCCCAAGGTGTTCGAGCCATTGACGTTCGACTGTATGTTCTGAAGGATATTTGAACGCCCTTGACAGACTTGTGCTCAATAAAATCGATACAATCCCTAACCCCTCTTGTCACCTGCTGACCGTTCTTAGCATGCTTCTCGTGTAAGGGTAGAACTCGTCACCAGATTATGGTTTTCCTTGCAGAAAACAGCGATACAAGATAAAACCAGATAAAAAACACACGCCCCAAGTTAAATATATTCTACAAAGGGTTATCCTACATATTTAAACTACATATTTACATGCAGTTGCGTGTCTAGTAAATAAAGAGTGCGGGGACGTGTTGGCTAGGCCCTGAATCCCTGATGAGTCAGGTAATCGGTGACAGGTTTTGAGAGAGGAATCCAGTTGCTGATGATACGAGGATAACACGAGAACTGTTCGTCGGTTGTAGCCTAAAGCGTACGTAGACGATGGGTTCCCCTAGTACGTTAATCGCTTGGAAGGACGAAGTGTGAATATATGTAAACTATGCCATGCTGGATCTTAAATAACATAGTCTGTTGGTGTATCTCCCGTATTGGAGTGGCTCACAGCTAAGGTACTGTACCCTGTTGGTTACACACTCGTGTGCACGTTCGGTGTAATTACCGTAGACAGACGGGGCGGCTCTGCACTGTACTTGTTCAAGGTTGTAAATATCTCTGAAAAGGTGAGGATCCCACACTGTGGATGTGTATTCCAACCCTGGTCTTATGCTCTTGGTTCTGTTTGTTAGTTGTGTTCTGTTTTGGCGCTTTCTAGTCCTCCTTATGTATTGTGTGACACGAAACACGCATATCTCACTACACGAAACTACATACACACAGCCAAGGACGAATTACATTTGTGTAATTCCACAGTTCGTTTCAGATTATAATTGCTTCCATAGAAGCAAAAATTGTCAAGTCATACATAAAAATACAATCCTAAGGCCAATATCATTTACAGACAATGGCATTCAACAAAATGTAATATGGAACATCCGCAGTAATGTAGAAACGGCTTTTAACATTTCGAATGAAGAAGGGTGAAAAATGTGCGAATGGGAGAATTCATGTCAGTCAACAAAACGTGATATGGTACCTGTGTATATGCAGTTTCAATAGCAGAAAACTTCTCCTACTGAGAAACAACACTAACGAAACGAATTTGCAAATGATGCCGACAAAAAGACAACGCCGAAAATTGAACCTTATGTCGATTAGGTTTTCCCAGGGAAATACGTTTTACTGACCATTCCAAAATAGAAGTGAAGATAATGATCAGGAATCGATACAACCAGAGACACCAAAGGGAAAGGAACACAAATATGAAACAACTAGACCCTAATGGAAACATCAATTGCGGAAAGCCAAAAGGACAGCCACGTCCCCACAAAATGGCCAATCGGCTATCCAGAACAAAAAAAAAAAAAAAATACAAGCGATAACACACGCAAAGACAAACCATAGCAAAAATAAACCGCGACAGCAAAACCGCCTTGGAACGGTCATTGAAACAAATTCCACCTGGGGAATTAGATCGATTTTACGCGGCCGCAATCCAAGGCGGTTCTTCTATCGCGATTTATTTTTGTTATATTTTTTGTAGGCATGTTTTGCATATATTTTATATATTTTTGGATAGCCGTTTGGCCATTTTGTGAGAAAGTAACTGTCGTTTTGGCTTTTCGTTTGTGATGCTATCATAATGGTTTAGTTGTGTCATGTTCGTGTGTTTTCCCCTTTTGTTTCCTTGATGGGAGGTGTCGGGTAGCCGTATCGATTCCTTGATCAGTGCCTACACTATTATTAAAACAAGAGGCCCAAGAGGGCATGTCGCTCCACCGGCTAACTTCAGACAATTGTCATATTTATTACATTAACCAATTGTATACCAGTGGACTCTTCTTTTGCTATATGTTGGACCAGTCCATTTGTCATATAAGGTGTGTCAGGCCTATTTTTTCTATTTTTGATGGCAGATTCTGTTAGCAAATAGTGCAGGCCCTGATCTGACATGGTGTTCTGTGGGGTCTGATCTGGACCAGCACTGTTTGCCAAGGTACCAATTTAGGGTTTTCCCGAATGCAATGGGTAAAAAAGAAACAAGTGATCCACCCAAGGAATGTCCATTCTATATTTTTTGGACCCCAGAGTCATGGTTGGCAGGATTTATGTGAGTGACCATTTGGCATTGCTCCGTTCTAAATATCTAAAGCTCTGGGCCTTATGGTTTCAGAGAAGAAGACTTTTTTTTAAGTTTTTCCTATCATAAGTCTATGGGAACTAATATCCCTCTGGGCGTGACCAATTTTTTACCCCAGGGGCATTGTTGGCAGGATTTATTTGAGTGACCACTTGACGTTGCTGCATACTTAATATCTAAGCTCTGGGCACTGATGGTTTCAGAGAAGATTTTTGTCAGTTTTTCCCAGTATAAGTCTATGGGAGCTTATGGGCCTCAGGGTGTGGCCAATTGGGACCCCAGGGGCATAGTTGGCAGGATTTATGCAGTTGAATAGTTCACGTTGCTACATACTAAGCTCTTGGCCTTATGGTTTCAGAGGAGAAAAGTTTCAAGATTTTGTCATTATTAGTCTATGGGAGCTACTAAGCACCGGGGCGTTGCCAATTTGGACTCAAGAGTCATAGTTCGCAGGACTTAGTAGGTGACCACATAACTTTGCTACATACTACAGTTCAACCTGTATTAAGCAAGTGCCTAAGAGATAGTCAAAATATGCTTGCTTAAGACAGGTTCTTGCTTAATACAGATGAAATTTAACACATCTGCCTTTCTTGGGAACTGAATGCCTGCTTGCTTAAGACAGGTTGCTTGCTTAACAGAGGTGGCCACTAAGACAGGTTTTACTGTAAATGTCTTAGCTTTAGGCTTTATGGTTTCAGGGAAGAAGTTTTTCCGTTTATTGGTCTATGGAAGCTAATGAGCCAAAGGAGGTGGCCATGGCGGCCATGTTTTTTGTCTGATCAAAATTTCTTCAATGAATCTGACAATGGTAGACACAAGGAACATTCATGAAAATTAAGAACGAAATTCGTTTAGCGGTTTTGGAGGAGAAGATTAAAAAAAAAAAAAGATCCCTTTATGAGTCTATGGAAGCTAATAAGCCAATGGGCGTGTCCATGGCGGCCATGTTTTTTGTCTGATCAAAATTGCTTCAAGGAATCGGACAGAGGTCCACCCAAGGAACATTCATGCAAAGTAAGAATGAAATCCATTAAGTTGGGCGGTTTTGGAGGAGAAGGTTTTTAAAACTTTTCCCCATATAAGTCTTTGAAAGCTAATGAGCCAAGGGGAATGGCCATGGCAGTCATGTGGGGCATGGCCATGGTGGCCATGTTTTTTGTCTGATCCGAATTCCTTCTAGGAATCTGACAGAGGTCCACCCAAGGAACATTCATGCAAAATAAGAATAAAATCCATTGAGCGGTTTTGGAGGAGAAGATTTTTAAATATTTTTTTTTTTGGTTTCGATGCCATTTTGTTCTGCATGTAACAAAACTCTTTGAAGGAATTCAGAAGAGGACTATGTGAGAAACATTACTGTGAAGTTTGGTTACAATCGACCAAGTAGTTAAGGAGAAAATGTTTAAAGAAAAAAGTTAACGCAAGGATGCACAACCGCACAGACGCACAACAGACACAGGGCCATAGCATATAACATAAGACCTGCCGGTCTTTGGCCAGTGGAGCTAAAAAATGAACAGATTTATGTTTTTATTTCTTTCTTTATTTATTTTTTCCTTTCCTCCGTCAGATTCGGTATGCCTCCCTTTTCAACTAAACCATTTTAACCCTCAGGGATCTGGAGAACTGTTGACACTGTAGTATAATTAGGTCTAATAAATCAATCTCCCTCAGTATTTTGAATTTGTTTTGAAACATCAAGTCATATAAATAGAGTTTGTGTTGAAAACATCAGTTCTATCACCAGTGTGATGGGCAAGTGAAATTTCTGATGTTTTGAATTTAAGAATGACAATTTGTCGGTGGACCTCTATAGATATGTGATAGTCAGCAAAATTGGAGGAGATTAATTCAGATACAGGAAGGTACTTTTAAATAAATAAATAAATAAACAAGAACTTTTGAAGAAGAGAAGACTTTTTTAACATTACACTACATGTTATATAGTGAAAATAAACCCCGCCCACTGCAGCCATGTTTTTTGTCGGATCAAAATTTCTTCAAGGAATCTGACAGAGGTCCACCCAAGGAACATGCATGCCAAATAACTATGAAATAAAACAAGAAAATATTTTCAGCATTACACTATATGTTATATAGTGAAAATAAGCCTCGCCCATGGCGGCCATGTTTTTTTGTAAGATCAAATTTTTTCGAGGAATCTGACAACAGTCCACCCAAGGACAATTCATGCAAATTACAATGAAATCCCACAAGTACTTTTGCAGAAGAAGATTTTTTAGCATGACATTATATGTTAAATAGTGAAAATAAGCCCCGCTCATGGCGGCCATGTTTTTTGTCGGATCAAAATTTCTTCAAGGAATCTAAAAGAGGTCCACCCAAGGAACATTCATGAAAATAAAAACAAGGCATCGCATGCGATAACTTGCTTGAGATATTATCATATGCAACATTTGTGTAAAGTTTGTTTAAAAATCCTCCAATAAATGTACATACTAGAGTGATGACGTTTATCTAAAAATAGCCATAGTGACCTTGACTTGAGGCCATGACCACGAAAGTAGATCTTGCTCAAGATATTATCATAAGCATCTTTTGTGTGAAGTTATATTAAAATCTGTTAATAAATGTAGGCGGTAGAGCGATGACAAAGTTTTTCTAAAGATAGCCACAGTGACCTTGACTTTGAGGTCATGACCTTGAAAGTCGAAGTAAGTCGAGATATTATCATAAGAAACATTTGTGTGAAGTTCTATTACAATCCATCATTAAATGTAGGCGCTAGAGCGATGACAAAGTTTTTCTAAAAATAGCCACAGTGACCTTGACCTTGAAATTCTAAATAGCTCGAGATATTGTCATAAGGAACATTTGTGTGAAGTTATATTGAAATTGGTGAAAAAATGTAAGCACTAGAGCAATGACAAAGTTTTCCTAAAAATAGCCAAAGTGACCTTGACCTTGAAAGTCAAACTCGCTCGAGGTATTGTCATAAGGAACATTTGTGTGAAGTTATATTGAAACGGGTGAAGAAATGTAAGCGCTAGAGCCATGACAACGTTTTTCTAAAAATAGCCACAGTGACCTTGACCTTGAAAGTGAAATTCACTAGAGATATTGTTATAAGGAACATTTGTGTGAAGTAATATTGAAATTGGTGAAAGAAATGTAAGCGCTAGAGCAATGACAAAGTTTTTCTAAAAATAGCCACAGTGACCTTGACCTTGAAAGTCGAACTCGTTCGAGGTATTGTCATAAGCAACATTTGTGTGAAGTTATATTGAAATCAGTGAAGAAATGTAGGCGCTAGAGCGATGACAAAGTTTTCTAAAAATAGCCATAGTGACCTTGACCTTGAAAGTCGAATTGGCGAGATATTGTCATAAGGAACATTTGTGTGAAGTTATATTGAAATCGATGAAGAAATGTAAGCGCTAGAGGGATGACGAAGTTTTTCTAAAAATAGACACAGTGACCTTGACCTTGAAAGTGGAACTCGCTAGAGATATTGTCATAAGGAACATTTGTATGAAGTTATATTGAAATTGGTGAAGAAATGTAAGCGCTAGAGCGATGAAAAAGTTTTTCAAAAAATAGCCACAGTGACCTTGACCTTCAGGTCATGACCTTGAAAGTCCAACTCGCTCAAGATATTGTCATAAGGAACATTTGTGTGAAGTTATATTGAAATCAGTGAAGAAATGTAGGAGCTAGAGTGATGACAGTTTTTCTAAAAATAGCCACTGTGACCTTGACCTTGAAGCCATGACCTTGAAAGTGGAAATCGCTCGAGATATTTTTATAAGGATCATTTGTGTGAAGTTATATTGAAATTGGTGAAGAAATGTAAGCGCTAGAGCGATGACAATGTTTTTTCTAAAAATAGCCTCAGTGACCTTGACCTTGAGGTCATGACCTTGAAAGTCAAACTCGCTCGAGATATTTTTATAAGGATCATTTGTTTGAAGTTATATTGAAATTGGGGGAGAAACTTAGGCGCTAGAGCCATGACAAAGTTTTTCAAAAAAATAGCCAGAGTGACCTTGACCTTGAGGTCATGACCTTGAAAGTCGATCTTGCTCCAGATATTGTCGTAAGGAACGTTCGTGTGAAGTTATATTAAAATCGGTCAAGAAATGTAGGCGCTAGAGCGATGACAATAGTACGTACGTACGTTAGTGGCCCTAGAGCGGTGACAAAAGTACGTACGTACGTGGCGCTAGAGCGATGACAAAAGTACGTACGTACGTACGGGACAAATGCTATATCCCCCCTCACAACTATGTTGTGCGAGGGGATAATGAAATCCAACAGGTGGGTTTGGAGGAGAAGATTTTTAAAGATTTTTATTTTTTTGTGTGTGTGGTTTTGTTGCCATGGCAACCAGAGTTCTGGGTGTAACAAAATTCTTTGAAGGAATTTAGAAGAGGACTATGTAAGGAACATTCCTGTGAAGTTTGGTTACAATTGGCCCAGTAGTTTAGGAGGAGAAGATGTTTTAGCATTACACTATATGTTAAATAGGGAAAATAAGCCCCTCCCATGGCGGCCATGTTTTTTGTCGGATCAAAATTTCTTCAAGGAATCTGAAAGAGGTCCACCCAAGGAACATTCATGCAAAATAAAAATGAAATCCAACAGGTGGTTTTGGAGGAGAAGATTTTTAAAGATTTTTAATTTTTGTGTTGGTTTGTTGCCATGGCAACCAGAGTTCTGGGTGTAACAAAATTCTTTGAAGGAATTTAGAAGAGGACTAAGTAAGGAACATTCCTGTGAAGTTTGGTTACAATGGGCCCAACAGTTTAGGAGGAGAAGATGTTTTAGCATTACACTATATGTTAAATAGGGAAAATAAGCCCTGCCCATGACAGCCATGTTTTTTGTCGGATCATAATTTCTTCAAGGAATCTGAAAGAGGTCAACCCAAGGAACAGTCATGCAAAATAAAAATGAAATCCAACAGGTGGTTTTGGAGGAGAAGATTTTTAAAGATTTTTAATTTTTTTGTGGTTTTGTTGCCATGGCAACCAGAGTTCTGGGTGTTACAAAATTCTTTGAAGGAATTTAGAAGAGGACTATGTAAGGAACATTCCTGTGAAGTTTGGTAACAATTGGCCCAGTAGTTTAGGAGGAGAAGATGTTTAAAGAAAAAGTTAACGCACGGACGCACGACGGACACAGGGCCATGACAATAGCCCCGCTGGCCTTCGGCCAGTGGAGCTAAAAACCAGTCATGACAGTTTAACACTTATCCAGCTGAACACACAACCACTTCCATTGCAAACAGTCTGGATCCATTTGTCATGCAGTTTGTGAACTGAATGAATAGAATATATCAAGCAATTTGATTGGCTGATAGTCAGCAATGGGTGTATTCAGAGGTTCATGGTTTAAAACCCTTTAGCTTTTTATTAATGTATGCATCGATGCATTTACAAAATTCATGATAAAAGGCTTCGTAGTTTCAATTATTGCATGATTCAGGTTTTGTATCATTATATGCATGTCAAAAAGAAAAACAAATACCCAGAAAAGGCCACACTAATAGAAAACAAGCATCTCAAGCCACCAAAGGAATAAAAAGGTATATAACGACACATAAAACACTGGCAAAGCCATTGTTCTTTGTTCGAGGTTTTGTTTTAGTATTCAAACAATAAGCGAACGTGTAATATGTTTCAATGACTTTGCACCTAATGGTTTACCTACAGCCCTGTTTTAGTGTACCCTGCAGTTGAGGCCCATAGTAGAGTTGCTGTTGGCAGCCACAAGGCGATCGTCCTTTGCAGCCGCCTCTTAGATGTCAGTAAACTTAAATTTGTTATTGCGCGCCTTGTTGTGTGTGCCTTCGTACCACTATTCCAAGTAGGCAATAAGCGCAAAATCAACGTTTGAAAATGTTGTTTAAACAAAGATTTAACGTTGATCCTCAAGGGTTACAGCTCTTTTGTCTGCTTATCTTGTCCATGAGTGTGGCTGTTCTTGACATCGCTGTCACATAGTGCATTTGTCAGATATAGAGGATCTTACATGAGTACTCATGTAGTATAGAATTGAAGGGGTTAGTGCAAGAAGGTACCTAAGTCCATTTTTGGAAAAATATGAGATATTGTTATTTTCAGATATATCATACCAAGACCTACAATATGATATATAGTTTGATATGCTTTATTTCTTTATTGGCATTAAAAATGACAGTTACATTGAATCTTTGGAAGGGTCCTAAGTCCAAGGTCGTATCTTTGGTGCAAGAAGGGGCCTAAGTCCATTTTTACCACAAACAACTTCGAGTTATCGGTGTATGTGTTGTTCATTTGTTTCAGCTCTTTGTTTTAAGAAACTTATGAAGAGTCTACAAAAGATAAAATATACACATTCAATAAAATGTAATAGGTTTCTGCTCTAAATAGAGAAAAGTATGTCCTTTAAACAATGGACTTAGGCCCCTTCTTGCATAAACAACCATGGACTTAGGCCCCTTCTTGCATAAACACATTATTGAAATTAATGAATATCTGCAATATACTTCGGACTATTTATGCGATCTTTACACCATTTCATATCATAGAATATATCAACAGAACTATTTATTTAAAATAAGAAACACAAAATATGAAACTTTCGCAAAATACTTTGTTTTTCGCGTTTTTCTCAAAATAATGAAAATGTGACTTAGGTACCTTCTTGCACTAACCCCTTCAATTTATTAAACGAGTTGAGGAGAAGGCATAAGATGCGAGGCTTTGCCGAGCCTTTTATCCCTTTTCCTCAACGAGTTTAATAAATATAATAATACATGAGCACGAATGCAAGATTCTATTTATCACTCGTATGGCATTTAAAACGCATTTTATTCACGATTTGTTTACAAAAATGCAATATTCCGCCATTAGTAAGCGCGACGTCGTTAAGTACGGCGTACATGTAACGTTAGGGGGCGTATATCACTAATTTGCATATTTAATCCACTAGTGGATTATCGAAAATATTACATAGAGGTTATTATATGTAAAGGTGTACCTCTAAGTCATATTGGCACCGGTATGTCATATTGGCCCGAGGGCTTTAGCCCGAGGGCCAATGTGACTTCCGGTGCCAATATTACTTTGAGGCACACCTTCACCATATCATAACCTCTTTATTACATCATTTATATAGCATATATATTGCAACGTGAAGAAATGAAGGCAAAGAGAATATTTACTTTTTAAAGGTTGATGCCGGGAACGTTTCATCGAGTGTGTTGATGATATATTTTCGGTATCCGCCGAAAAAAAAAGAAATTCCTTTTAAATAATATAACTGGTTAGTAGGCCTACACTAATCATGCTCACGGTAATACAGTAACACAGTAGTGCGTAGCAAATTACGTCACAAGTGACGTCGCAACTGTAAGTTTCAAACCAAAAAACAAATCGCCATTTTAAATATAGAATTTCTGCAGTTCAAAGAATGCTTTTTAAGGTATTTTACAGAATGTTTTGTGCTTATTTGAAGACCATTTTAATTTTCAAGGCTCTTAGTGTCATTCATCAAGCTTCTGCATAACCGTGTGTAGCAGTCGGTCGCGGTGGTTGTTTACGTTAAAATACAAGACAATTTTTTGGGACTTTTTCCCTCCCACAGATTTCTTCCGCACAATTTCCAGCTCCTCATAGGTGAAGGGATCTGTTCGTTTAAGGTGGTTGGCACGACTTTATTGTTTCAAATGTTGGGACATCCCTGCTGTGCTTGAAAGCAACGTCCTTCACAATGCTTCCCAATCGTGAGTGAACTTCTTTTAAAAAGTATTTTGTTTTTCATTTTTCATGCTTGCCACGAAATATCAGACATTTCTCAAAATCTATTGTTATCACTGCCTTCTATCGCTCTGTCTAGGTCCAGAAGTCGGGTTGACATTGCTTCAAGTGATTTTTCTACGGCCATTTTGAAGCTTATGGAGTACGGCATTAACATTCTATTGCTATAGTAACAGAGAGGAGCAGTGCACATATGGGAAGGCAGTGCAAAAAATCCATATTATATGGATTTTTGGCCCCGTCACGTGACTGTGCCATCAAAATAGCGAAAAAATGAGCCTGTATTGAAAGATTCTAATGTAATTTACCTATAGTAGGTATGTAATAAATGGCGTTATTTCACTCTCAGACGCGGCGTCATATGATAAAAAAATGTACGTCATTTTTGCTGTAATTGTGGGTACTCGGGTCTTTGAGCTAGAAAACATACTATAATTTATACCTTTGAAAACCCATTTTTCGTTATATAGTCGGTCACCATTGTCTTCGCTTCAAGGATATTCATTACAAAGACGGGACGGGTAATTTTGCACATAAATGTTTACGAACAGAAACACGTCTTTTTGGCACGCTTTAAAGTACTGCTCATGCCTCAAATCCACCTCATATTTTTAAGATCGTGGTTTGAAACAAGCTTGTACACAGGTTTGTCATGACCATAAAGTCACGTTTTCTGTTCGGTTGTAAATGGAAGGATTACAAAGCTTGCCTAATAACCATGCCACAGTAAAGTTCGCGTCTCTGCGAATCCTCCTGCGTTTGTCGGGATCAATATTTGCAACTTGCACCAACGAAAGGATATAAAATGAGAATGTGCATAACGGTCGGACAAGTCTACTCGGACTGTTATTAAAAGAGTTACATGCCTTTGATTAACAATGAAGTTTGACTCGGGACAGTATTTTGGGGGCAAACAACGAATCTTCTACGATTCCTCAGACACAAAGGATTTGATGTTAAACTGATTGAAAAGAGTGCTGGCTCGTGATACTGGAACCTAAGGTATTGGGGTTAAAATCGACTAAAGATTCTCCGATCCTCATTCCAGAATTTTTGTTGGTCTGGCCGCTCTAAATAATTTACCTTTCGTGCAACTTTATAGTATTGGGTTGCAGTACTTTATTCGTTTCGTATTTTCATTGTGTTCAGTTTAAAGACGATCGTTTTCCTGGCACGCTACGGCTAAAACATCTGTCGTGGATATAGTCAACCGACATTCATTGTTGCGACAAAAGTCGTTATAACGACAATTTCAGTCGAATGTATCCTTATCTTTATGGTTTCGCCTTAGTTCCGATTGGCGCAGGCATCCCTTGGGTTAGAAAACCATACTCATGAAAATTTATTGTATTCTAATACACAAACAACAAAATGTTATAGATATTTGTTGGAATCGTCACGGTGATGGGAATTTAACAAATTTCTTCAAAATTTATTTCTTTGAGTATTTGTGGGATTTACTACCTATGATACTCTTTATTGGGATTCATTATATTGGCAAATGATTTATAACGGCAAAAATGTAAGGGAATACATTCTTTCCCTATAACGAGGAACCGCTTATATAAGACTATCGCTCTTTTGGAATGGTTCAAAAGTTATTTAGCCAAAATATGCCAAAGAGTAGTAATCAAGGGTGGAAACTCGGATTGGAAGGAAATCAAAGCTGGTGTGCCTCAGGGATCTATTTTTGGCCCACTTTTGTTTACTGTTTATATCAACGATATTGTGAATGAAATTCAGTCTAATATTCGACTGTTCGCAGACGATACTACCCTGTTTATTGTAGTCGACCTGCCAGACTCAGCAGCACACATTCTTAACAATGATCTTCAACGAATATCGTCATGGTCAGAATTATGGCGTGTTTAATTTAATCCTAACAAAACGGAATCTTTATTATTCACGAGAAAACGAAATAGAGTTAATCATCCCAGTATATATTTATCAGGTGTAGTTATTAAAGAAGTGACTACACATAAGCACCTAGGTCTAAATCTTTCTAACTCATGTGATTGGCTTGCTCATTTGGTGTACATAAAAGAAAAAAAAAACATTAGACCGTTTAAACCTTTTGAGATCCTTTAAATTTACCTTAAAACGAAAATCGCTTCAGAAGATATATTTTACCTTCATAAGACCGATCCTCGAATATGGAGATATTGTATGGGACAATTGTGTCCAACAACAAAAGAACGAATTAGAAAAAAATACAGCTTGAAGCAGGCCGTATTGTCACGGGCACTACAAAGCTAGTTAGTACTCAAAAACTTTATGAAGAGCTTGGCTGGGATAAACTTTCGGATAGGCGTAGAATGCATAAATTACAACTGTTCTATGAAATGGATCACCAGATAGCACCGGATTACCTATGTAACTTATTGCCACTGCATATCGGTGATGTTTCGTCCTACCAACTTCGTAACGCAGATAACTACAGCCTTATCCACTCGAGAACTGCACTTTATAGTAGCTCATTTTTACCTTCAACAACCCGTGAATGGAATAAACTTCAAAATGAACACAGAAATGCCGAATCACAGGATGCCTTTAAACGATACCTCCCAGAAAACTCTGTTGAAGTTCCACGACATTATTATTGTGGCAATCGCATGTAACAAATACTACATACAAGACTTCGTACGGAATGCAGTTCACTGAATTATAATTTATATAGGTGTAATTTAATAGATAGTCCAAATTGCACTTATGGATCTATAGAAAACAATAATCACTATCTCCTTGAGTGCACACGGTATCGTAATGCCAGGGATGAAATGTTAAACATAATAACGAGGCACTCTCATATATCAGTTGATATTTTACTCTTCGGAAATGCAAATTTCCCAGCACGTATTAATAAAGAAAATTTCAATATGATGTTTACATTCTCAATAATTCAACTAGATTTGTTGTGTTTTATTGTATTTAGAATTTCGGAAGCGGTATATAATGCCCATTAATTGCAGGAGATGATGAGTATAAGCAACTTTGCTTTTTTTTCAAATCCTGTTGATCTTTCTAATAGGTTATATTCTTTTTATATATTTGTAATTGAAAAGAAGTAAATAAAATATTGTTTAAACTAAGACTATCACTACCACACTGGTCAATACATACGTACAGGCTGCGTAGCGGTCGCATAGGTTTCGTATTTTGGACGCATAGGCTTCGATGAAAAATGGCGGATGACAGTTCGTCAATGTAGGTAAGAAACTGTTTTTACGTTAATCTAACTGTTGTATTGCATTGTCCAATACTGACATCTGCCTTACGGACTACTTTATTAATGTGCGGCTTCGTCTGTTGCAAGAAAAAACTTGAAAAACCGAATAAAGAAAAATAGACCCCAAAAGAAATTTGGCATTCAACACAGATTCACCTGTATTTTCACTTTGGCCTGGTCGTCCTATGTACCTACACGTTTTTGGCTGGTGTTCTGGCCGATAAATTGTGAATAACGATAATGAAATCGAAAAGCTAATATGCAACTTTTGTCACATCTTTTGGGAAAAAGAACAATCTTGATATTCCTATACAACGCACGTAGCTTCGTTAACGATTACAACGCAGAGGCTGCGAAGTACATTATAAAGCCGTGTATTATGTAGAATAATAGCGAATGATATTAAATTAATGTCGATAAATCAGTCAACCAGCGTTAGCTGGTGTTGCTAAAGACATTCTGTATCTTTTACACCGAACACATTTTCATCATCAGCTGTACAAATACAACATTTTGATTCGAATGCACAAAATTTGTCAAGTTCCAATTATTGACACTACCGTTCATAAACTCGGTATGCCTTCGTTAAATCTGTTAAGTATGAAGCAAATAATATTTGCACTGTATGAATTTCTGTCGTGTTTTTATTACAGGGCACGTGGCTTCGGAATGTACGACGCGCAGGTTACAGAGATGGTGAGACGCATTACGAAATCACGCCTATTAAAATACCACCAAAAAGATAAAAAACTTTCAGATAAAACACTCTGATTTTTAATATTTTTGCTCAAGATATAGTGTGTGGGAACTTGTTACAGTCACCCGGACCAGGCGGTTCTAACGCGTATCCACAATCTGTGTTTCTGAGAAGAAATAAGGAAAGCAATGTAAATACCTATAAACCTCAGTTTTACTATATAAAAGTTGGATTTAAGGGGGTCAGAATTATATTGGCATGTTTTCGTGATCCACCGACTTCTATTTAAATACTTCAATCGAATACCTGCAGCTCCTACAAAACCTCAGCAAAGGTTCATTAATCGCTCCTGCTCTGTCTGATCCGAGGGTTCGTTTCCAATTAGAGGAGCATTTGCTCATTAAACAGTAAACGCACAGGCTAATTCTAGCCTTTGTAGGATCAAAGAAGAAAAAAAAAGACATTTATTTATCTCAAATCTATTCTCAATATGTGTCATTGCATAAGTTTTTGCTAACCAGACTGTCTTCTGCAACATAGCCTATCAGAATCTGAATTTCATAGTGACTAAGAATATAAATTTAGAAAAATACTTGCTTGCAATGATTTCAGTAACCCTTTTCGTGAAATCATTCTTCGATATAATAAGATTGGGTAGAAAAAAAGTAGCTTTTGCTTCACGGCCCTTTCAAAACACCATGACGGCTCCGGCCTAAAGATTTACTTTTTTTTTAAGAAAGTCTGTCGGCTGGATGCATACACATGGATTTAAATTAAGGCGTAACTATACCAAATTTAGTGACACAGGGGCCTTTCTGATATTTAATCTTCATCAGTGTGTCTCAACCCCAAAGTTTTGAAACCGAAACGGAATATGGACAAGACCCGGCAAACACAGCACATCCCCCTCCGAGCATTTAAACTGTTTCGTTTTATCCTTAAATTACAATTTAAAGCAAAACGTTAAGGCCCTGATAAGACGATGCGTTTGGCCCTTCAATTCATTTATATTTAGCAATTGCAGGTGTGCTTTATATGCAGTAGGGTTTGAGATGCCATATCATATCGTCTCAGTGTCAGGTAAAAGTACCATAAATTCGGAAGCAATGTCTCAAAAAATGACCTGCATGATATTGCCGGGGACGTAAACCTCAACACAAACAAAAAGGTTCTACTGAGTCATGCGCAGTGACATGAGAGGATTCTCTACCAATAATGAATTGACATACAACTGTTCCTCAGGGATACCAACCTAGGCTGACTTCATCTGGAGCCAATGTGGTTTGGCAACTTTGGTTGCTGTTCCATTTTCCTATATCATGCCTACGGCAAGGGTCAATAAATCGATAAACACCAATAAAAGACGAAGATTGCTACCTCCATTTTAAAGAGTGCTCATGAGTGCGCATGCGTGGAAAACCGGACTAATCCATCGTATGAAAACCTGAATTGTAAGATGGCTCCTGTTTATACTGTCTGCTGCATCTTCTTAAAGTTTTTTTTTAATAATATTTTCGCATATAGGCAAACACTGTGGACCCAGATCGAGGAGCAGTCTGAGATTGGTCCAAATGCCATTTAAAGTAAGCAGCAGAAGACAAAACAGACGACAATTGATGTGATTGACATCTAAGATAGCTATCTTCCGAGCTGCTGCTTCCCTCACTAAAATCCTGATCACCAGTTTCAGTGGACAATATCTAAATTGAAGTCCCCTGAAAGAGTGGCCAGTTCTTGTTTGTTTTGCTCCATTTTAAGCTTCTTTTTGAATTTCAATAATGCTAAATATGTCTATTCAGTGAACACCAAGATTCTAGATTTCTCATGGATCAGAGCATATCTGTGGTTAATCGGAATTTTCAAGGTCAGTTCAGTAGCAGAGTAAATAGCTGGAGATTGCGCAGTGATAAAATCCTCATCAGGCCATTTAGAAACCTGCAGTTTTCAGTAGATAAAAGGGTTTGTTGATGTTTTCCTATTAATTGTAACCGATTATCGCTTTCCTGTCTCCTTAAACAGATTTGACAAAGACTGACCAAGTTTGTGAACGGTCGTGTAAATAATTGTAACTTGACAGATTTTGTGCATTCCTTATTTCCTTATTTCTTCTTAGAAACACAGATTGTGGATACGCGTTAGAATCGCCTGGCCCGGGCGGATGTAACAAGTTCCCACACACTATGTCTTGAGCAGAAATATCAAAACTATCAGAGTGTTTTGTCTGAAAGTTTTTTTTTCTTTTTGGTGGTATTTTAGTAGGCGTGTTTTCGTAATGCGTCTTCCCATCTCTGTAACCTGCGCGTCGTAAATTCCAAAGTCACGTGCATTGTAATAAAAAAAAACGATATAAATTCATACAGGGCAAATATTATTTGGCTTAATACTTAACAGATTTGACGAAGACTTACCAAGTTTATGAACGGTAGTGTAAATAATTGTAACTTGACAAATTCTGTGCATTCGAATCAAAATGTTGTATTTGCATAGCTGAGACTGAAAATGTGTTCGGTATAAATGATACAGAATGTCTTTAGCATCACCAACTAACGCTGGTTGACTGATTTATCGACATTTATTTAATATAATTCGCTATTATTCTACATAATACACGGCTTTAAAATTTAGTTCGCAGCCTCTGCGTTGTAATCGGTAACGAAGCTACGAGCGTTGTATTGAAATATCAAGATTTTTCTTTTTCGCAAAAGATGTGACAAAAGTTGAATATTAGCTTTTCGATTTCATTATCGTTACTAACAATTTATCGGCCAGAACATCAGCCAAAAACGCGTACTTACATAGGGCGACCGGGCCAACGTGAAAATACAGGTGAATCTGTGTTGAATGCCAAATTTCTTTTGGGGTCTATTTATCTATATTCCGCTTTTCAAGTTTTTTCTTGCAACAGACGAAGCCGCACATTAATCAAGTGGTCCGTAAGGCAGATGTCAGTGTTGGCAACGCTATACAACAGTTAGATTAACGTAAAAACAGTTTCTTACCTGCGTTGACGAACTGTCATCCGCCATTTTTTATCGAAGCCTATGCGTCCAAAATACGAAGCCTATGCGACCGCTACGCAGCCTGTGCGTATGTATTGACCAGTGTGACTACATTATAAATACAATACAAGATGCTAGCGTTTCGTCTCAGCAGTTACCCATTTGACCGTTCCCTGAAGCACAATCGGACGCACGTCTGTCTAGCGATCAGGATGTCACGGGTTCGATACTTGCAACGTCGGCAACATTCTTTCATGGAGATTGAGCATCTTTTCCAGGGTTATTCTCTCCCTTCCGCTGATTCAAGAAGATCAGTTGTGTAGCAAAGGAATGTGTAAAGTACCGGTACATCGCTTAATGTGTATGCCGCTCCAGGAAATTTACATGTACCGGCCCCATATAACGCTACCCATGTGTGTGTGAATTCGGGTTTAACGTCGCTTTCAACAATTTTTCAGTCATATTACGACGGTGTCTGGTTGCGACAGGGAGCTCAATGCTCACTTTTATAGTGCTGCCTCACTGAAGTATCATGTCCCAGACACATTACATGATTCCACACCCAGTCACATTATCCTGACACTAGGTCGACCAGTCCTAGCTCTACCCCGTAAATCTGAGTGCCAAGCGAGAAGCTAGTACCATTTTTAACGACTTTGGTATGTCGCGGCCCGGGATCAAACCCGTGACCTCCCGTTCCCCGGAGCGGACACGCTACCAACTGAGCTATCGGGGCCGGTAACGCTACCCATGGACAGACTTACAAAACCTTAACACCTAACATTGTTAATCGCTTTAGGTAGGGTACCTGTTTAATAGTTGTTCCATGTTTTTTCTATGTTGCAGTTCACTATAAAATAGTTTAAATATCAGAAAAAAGAATATGATATATTACAACATTTGCCTTACCAAAGTACTTTTTTTGCTTGAGTTGTACTCCTTTAAATGACAAACATGTGTTTCAAATCCTCAATCTGTTTCATATTTCACAGCATTCAAAATGCCAGTTGCACTAATGGATGCTTCATCAGGTTAAAAAGTCCGTGAAATCAACACCCCCGTAAACCCGCCTTTTTATATAGAAAACTCGGGTTAGGGGATATGCATTAAATTTCTTATTTCTGCTCGAAGACATAGGTTGTGGGTATTCGTTAGAACCGCCTCAATGAGGCGGTTCTAAATTGAGGCGGTTCTAACCAGCACCCATAACCGATGTTTGCAATACAAATAAGAAAAGTTTGTTATCGTAGTGTGGCAATTTATAAGAGCATAGTTTAACATAATCTTTTGTGCTTTGTTATCTATCTCATGGGTGGATGGGGACATAACGTTAACTAGTCCGTGCAAAGAATACCCAAAAGGCCCCTTTTTACATTGGATAAAGTCGGATTCACAGGGGGTTACATGTTTTACTTATTTTCTTCTCGAATATTTAGAGTGTTGGTACTCTTAACAATCGCAACAATGACCGAATACTCACAATCTACAGGTTGAGAAGAAAATAAGAACGTATAGAAATAACGATCAACTATAAAGTGCTAGTTCAACATACAACGTAAAAGATTATATGGGCCCCGTCAAGCGATTTTGGTACTTATATATCGCCTATGCGAACAGCGAAGGTTCAGGCGAGCCTTCGCATCCGCGCAGTCTCGCCAGAACCTTCGCTGCTCGCTCATACAAGCAGTGAATCAAGAGGAACCTTCGGACAGAAAGCCATATCCCTGGCCCCTCTGAATGGCTGGGCATGCGCAGTTAAAATTTGCCATGACGGAATGCTCGAAGACCCAAATTCGCTTGGCGGAGCTCATATGAAAGACGCCACTGCAGCATGTGGACCGGTTATCATAAGGTCTTCACTTCCCTTGACTTTATCTCTCATCGCGATAACAAGTCCGTGTAACAAACACCACGGTAAACCCCATTTAAATAGGGAAAACATGGGTATACATTAGTTTTCTTATTACTGCTTTAAGAAGTTGCCTGTACCTGATAGAACCGCCTAGATGAGGCGGTTCTAACGTGCACCCACAACCTCAATTTTGAGATCGCAAAGAATGCACTATACACATTTGTTATCCCGATGTGTTCACCCATTAAAGCGTCAGTTAAGACTATAGCCGAGGACGTGTTCACATATGTTTGCCTATCACGCAAACACACCTATATAATTTAGAACCCCTTAAACATCAGTTTTATGTAACAAAACTGGGGTTTAGGGATATACATATTGTTTTCTTATTTCTACTCAAAAACATAGATTGTGGGAACTCGTTAGAATCCCCTGTCCCATGCCTCGCCAAGGTGGTTTTAACGAGTAACCGCAATCTATGTTTTGAGCAGAAAAATGAAAAATATCCGGATTTTTATCTGAAAAAAAAATCATTTTTGGTGGTAAATGTTTACCAATAAATTTGAATAGGCATGATTTCGTTATGACAGAAAAATCACAGTAGACATCTCACGTGAATCCTGTAACCCCACGGAGTCGTATAATTGTGTTCTTTATTCGAAATTGGAAATCAAAATTAGGTCATCTATATTTAACATTAGCGCTGAACCTAATACAACGTTCATGCTTGTTTTATACATCAGTCTTTGTTATCCATTTTTCTATGCCTTTCAGACATAACGCTCATGAATGTTCCTAAAACTTGCTCATTTGTCTTGGATATTGATAAAGATGTTGATATATCATTTTTATTTGTTGGATGTCAGCGGCGAGTACATGCAATAATGAAACAAGATTAAGAAACCTCAGAAATTAGAGTTCAACACATAATGATCAGAAAAGTTAATACAAAGGACTTCGCAGCAAGCAAAGGTCGGTAACGAATGGTAATGCAATGAGATCTTTATTATGGACACAGGGCAATGCTCGAATGCAATGAAATCCTGAGGTCAAAAAACGCCAGACTTCGCTCGATGCGAGGCCAGTGGCTAAAACATTTCGAACCCGACAAATCACAAATGAGTTCTAGATAAGTGTTGGTATTATGCTATTGAGAAATAGAGCTTAAACATATCAATTCTGTAAAACAGCAAGAACGCATTTTTTATTTTGACACATTAGTCTCGTTAGTGACTTATTATTATTAGTCTTATTGGTTTTAGAAGTGGTATTAGTAGTAGTGGAAGTCAGTAGCAACAACAGTAAAAGTAGTAGTAATAGTAGTAGTAGTAGCAGTAGTAGTAGCAGTAGTAGTCAGTAGCAGCGGTAGTAGTAGCAGTGGTAGTAGTAGGAGTAGTAGTATAGTTGATGCAATTTGACATGAGACATTTATGCAAAGAAAATTAGTCAGTGTTTTCGCCTAATAGGTCGGATTTCGTGAAATTCTCGTGAATTTTAGGCATCTCGTGAATTGCGACCTATTTACTGACCTCTTTATATTGAATAAGCATATCGACCTCTTAACCAGTCGGATGCGAAACTATGGTAATGGAGGTCACCAGTTTAATGTCAAATTGTTCGAACAATATTTGTAGTAGAAGGAGTAGTAGTAAGAGTAGTATTAGTATCATCTCAAGAACATATTATTTTGGTGTTGATCAAGCATGTGCTAGCATGATATCTCTTGACCGTGTTCACACAAGTATAAATATTATTATCGGAACCTGCCCTTGAGTTGTTAGTTAGATTCGTCCCAGTTGGTCTTTATAACATTATTCGATTTCAGCAGGAATCGCAATATCTTAACGAGGGTACATTTTGGATAACATAACACCCTAATGACGGGTTATCACAGAATGCAGCTTTGGGCTAAGATACTTGGGGTACTCTGGCCGTCATACAGGTTTACGGCCAAGAGATGATTATCATGTACTTAGGAATATGTGTTTGACAAGCCATATTTATCTTTTACTTGTTTGTGGGTGCTCATTATGACCGCTTGTTTGGAGCAAGAATAAGAGAAAAAATTACACTTTTTGCAATACAGTGGTGTTTCTATGGGTAAACTTAGTAAACTGGTCTTGTAAGCATACATTTGCCCTACTGACCACAAATGTTATGTACTTTGCATGTACAGTAGACTCACGTTATAACGACAGTATTTGTTCCCTATTACAAATAATATTGTTAAATTATAACATTATAAAGAATTGGTCATCATAAAGAATCCGAGTTAGGAGTATTATAGGTAATAAAAGGTCGTTTCCACATCATTACTCCAAGAGACAAATGCTATAGACATTTGTTAGAGGCGATTCTAACAAATATCTATAGCATTTGTTTCTTGGAGTATTAAATTACGAGAATATTTTATGACTATGGATTCTATTTGGGCATTTCAAATGGAGGGAAGCCCACGTCACTAGGAATCGAGGCTAAGCCTTGAGCTAAGAATTCATTCCATTGAAATTGTCGTTATAACAAGATTTGCCGTTTTAACGAATGTCGGTATAATGAAGGTTGACTGTAGTTTTCATTTTGGTTTTAAACTTTAAATGGAAAAAAGCAGAACAAAAAATAAAGTGTAAACATGTTTAATTTTATGTCTCTTCGTCTTTTTTGCTTTTTCTGACATGATTTTGTCTAAAACAAAGCACATTATATAGTTTGGACTTGTCTGAACTATAAAATCATTATAATATGTGCATGTCACTTAGTTTTACTAATTTTTCAATAAATATATCAATAAATAAATAAATAAATGTTAGTTGGGTAATTAAATTTAAGATTTATCAATTAATCTTTATTGTCTACTCCTTTTCACTTAAGAATTAATGAAACAATGGTTGTCAGTAATTTTATATTACATTGGTTTAAATTAAGATTCTGAAGTAATTTAAGAAAGAAGTGAAGGCAACGACCAGGAATCGATACAAACTCGCAGCTCCAATCAGAGACACCAAAGGGAAAGATGCACAAACACGAAAGAACCAGCCTCTAATGGAAACATCAATAGCGGAAAGCCAAAAGGACATTCTGCTGGAAAAAAAAAAAGTTCATTACAATCTACTAGAACTTAAGTTTCCCTTATGTATTCTCTCTTCTCACAATCGCCACATGTATAATCACCTAGATAAGTTAAGGCTTTGTCTTGATTCTTTGTGGTCTACCTTGGGTATTTTCTGCAGATCCAGCTTACATTGTGTGGAAAAAGCTACGAGCCCTCATCTTCAATTCATCACAGTTATTTAATTTGCTTTGTATATCAGTTTGCTCTAATTTGAATGTTGTTTTGTGATGGCCTATTGATTGGGTTACCTAGCTTCAGGTTGACCGAATGTTTGGGTGTTGTAAATGGGCCCCGTCAAGCGATTTTGGTACTTACCGCCTATGCGAGCAGCGAAGGTTCAGGCGAGCCTGCGCATCCGCGCAGTCTCGCCAGAATCTTCGCCGCTCGCTCATACAAGCAGTGAATCAAGAGAAACCTTCAGACAGAAAGCCATATCCCTGGCCCATCTGAAAGGCTAGGCATGCGCAGTTAAAATTTGTCATGACGGAATGCTCGAAGACACAAATTCGCTTGGCGGGGCTTAAATAATATTAGAACCTAGGGTAAAGGTTCGGCCCTTAGAATCGATTTGAACTCTACTGGCCATCCTAAGGCGGTGGTTCTGATGGTGTTTGTTTAAATATAGCTTGGTCGGATTTTCGGACAGGGCTCTTCATGCTGTATATGATTATAAGGTTTATTTCAGAAATAAAGCACAAAAAGCCATTACGGCCCATGAGCACATAGTATAACTAAGATACATACAAATATTTCTAACATTTCACGTGATGAAAATGGAAAGTATCATAACTTATCTGTTAATACATTTGTACATTCATTAATGGACAAATGTCATACATGACAGAGAAATATGCTGCCTAAATACAAATATGCCATATAGTTAACTAACAGGTGTTATAGGCATGGTCTAACCCTTATTTTGCTGTTCAAGACAACCACCACCTTTGCAAACAGTGTAGGTCCATACCAGATCGCCCTCTGATCAGGATTTACACCGCTTGTCTTGCAGCTTATGATCTGAATACACGCAACATATGAAGTAATCTGATTGGCTGATAGCTAGTGATGGGTGTGTCTCAATTTATGTATTCAGCAGTATAACGACTAAAACAAAGTTGGCAGGCACTAATCGGTATCATATAAAATCTCATTTCTGATTTCAAAAGACTTAAAAATATATTTTCCTAGTGAATTAAGAAGACTTTTATTGTGCGATGACATCAATTCGGTCAGTTTTACAATATTAGGTCTTTTCCAATAGTATTGAGGTATATAAAGCTTACGTATATCTTTATAAATAGGGCATTCTAGTAAAAAATGGAACTCGTCTTCAAGGGACGAGCATACAACACATTTTCGTTCATTTATAGGTGTCGGGAGTGGTTTATTCCACCTGCCCGTTTCCACTGCTAGTCTGTGAGAGGATAATCTCAACTTTATCAAAGAAAATTGAAATTTTGGTACAGTCATTATATCTAGATATTCATGAAACTGGAATGAACCGAACAAATTGTAAAATCTAGCTCTGCTCAAATCTTGCAAACGTCCATTAATATTTTGAATAAAATTATCCGTTATCCTTTGTTGAAATAAAGAAATGAATACATTTTAATTCCCCACTCCCTGTTGCAACCAAACTTCATAGAATCCCAGTTCTGCCAACAAATTCCTAACTAAAACCGCCCAGTTTATATTATTCGGCTGCCGTTCAGCATCATTTACCATCATATTATATACATATCTGATATATTTTGTATCCTTACATGTTAATAATTTAAACCAGCAATTTATAATTGATACTAATCTTTTTGTAATCATTGACTTCCTTCCTAGTTCAGAATAAACAAGGTCATTTGGTGTACTTGTTTATAGTTGTGGATTGTTTTTAAGATTTATTTATTTATTATTAATTCTTATTAAGTGTGCTTATTTCACCTTGGTCACTCTTGTCGGGAAGATGGGGCGGGTTGCTGTGCTGTTTTCGTTTCGTTTTGTTTTTCCTTTTTTATATTCCTCATTGTTAATTACTCTTTCTCTTGGTGTCAGTGGGTACACTGTAACTGATTTTCCTAGGTATCTATTTCTATACTTTTGATGTGTGCTTTGGTTCGTATGCCTGTTTATTGGAGGCTATTAGACAGTCCACGCTCTCCAGAGTGGGAAAATGTCTTTGAACAAAGCACTGAGGCGACAATTATCTCGTAAAAGCAGCTGAGATACAAACTACTGTGTGATCAGAATAGAAAGGAAATGTTACTCAAGAAAAGAGACGATTATTGAAAACCGAAATTTCAAGCCACCGAAAGTAGAGAAAGCGTAAATAAAAACCTCACCGGTTTTCAGTCATTTCGTACCCAGGACATTTGGTAGCCAAGGCATTTCGTACCATTCTGGTCATTTCGTGTCGTACCTTTTTTTTTTTTTTTTTTTTTGTCATTTCGTACCCACTAACAACCATTCCGCTTCCGACGTTTTCATTATTGTGAAGTGGTTTTATGTTCGTGTTTCTTTCCCTTTCGTATCTTGGATGCGAGGTGTGTGGTAATTGTATAGAGTCCTGATTATGGCCGTCACTTCTTTTTTACTATTCGCAGACTCGAGGGTCGGGTACCCGTTCATTTCGTACCCAAGTCATTTCGTAACCGTTTTTGTCATTTCATGCCCATGTATGAATTGACCAAAAGGTTACGAAATGATTTAAGCATAGTCATTTCGTACTTTTTCGAAAATAAAAGCGGGTACAAAATGACCAAAATGGTACTGTATGTCTGTGGGTGAGGGTGTCCTGATACCAGAATGTTACAGCTATGTTACACCCTATCCAAACCCGGCGCGCAGTAGCCCCTTCCACAAGTGCGCGCAGGGTGTAGGCAGTTAACGCAGATAGATAGATAGATAGATAGATAGATAGATAGATAGATAGATAGATAGATAGATAGATAGATAGATAGATAGATAGATCTGGCAGTCATTTTGCTTATTTCTCTTACCTAATTTTCAGAGTTTTGTTGAGCGCTTGTTAGACATAAGAGGTCAGTACGAATGGTACAAGCTTCTGTCATCTCCGAAATTAGATTTCTGAACAACAGAATACGATATGAAAGAGTATATCAGGTCATTGTGCTATTCTCAACATATGCTAACAACTGCTATATTTGTGAAACATAATGAGTTGTTGAATGGGTTTCCTGAGACAGAAAGTATGAAGCAACTCAAATGCGTAAACGTTGCCCAAATAGTGTTGTGAATGCATTCAGTCTTATCATTTTAGATGAGCTTAAATCGTTAACTCAGCGTTACGTTTGGTTTAGAAACAATCCTATCATGTAAATGGACTATATATACATCATCTTTTATTGCTTGCCATGTCACCAAAGCAATTAATTTTGTTTATACAGTTTGTTTGCTTGCGGGATAATATCGCTAATTGAAATCCACAAGTAGAAGTATGTAACCGGCAAAAACAAACACAAAACAGAACGAAACATAAATAAATAAATGAATAAATAAATCTGTCCGTGCGTCTGTCTATCCTTGCCAAGGTCTTCGCATTCCACTCATAGTGTATCATATTCTCTGTTTACAGATAGTATCGAGCTAACAAGTCCTTTAAATGAATACAAAAGGAACCCCACTTATCAAGGGAGGAGGGTTTATGGGGATATTCATTATTTTCCTTAGTTTGGCCCGTTACTCGCAAGACTGCCTCTCCGAGGTGTTTCTCACAAGCAACGTCTATCTATTTTTGAAGCAGAAATAAGAATTCGGCTACAAATTGTCTTCAGACGAAATGACACGTTTTCAATTGTTGAAGAATATTTTCAATTGTTGAAGAATAAAATATGTCATTAGGAAGTGTTAACCTAATGGTTCAGCATTGCGAAAACACGCCTATAACAATATATTGTAAATGTTAGCCAATTGTAAACAGCCAGTTGGCCATTTTGTTGGAAAGTAACTGTCCTTTTGGCTTTCCGCTTTTAATGTTTCCATTAAGGTTCGTTGTTTCATGTTTGTGTTTCTTTCCCTTTGCTGTCTCTTATGGGAGCTGTGGGTTAATTGTATTGATTCATGATCAATGCTTCCACTTCTATTTTACCGCCGAAAAAAAATAAGATGATAAAAAAATGAAATTTTCCTTATTTCTGCTCAAAATATTGATTGGGGTACACGTTATAACCGCCTCATCGAGGCTGTTCTAAACGAGTACCCACAATCTATATTTTAGAGAAGAAATAAGAAAAATTAGGTTAAACCCAGTTTTAACTATATAAAAATGGGGTTCAGTGGGGGCCATAATTATATAGACGTCTTTTCATGATGGGTTGGTCCAAGTCCACTTGTAGACTTTGCTGTGACCTTGTTCTTGTTTTTCGCAAAGACTAATTCGTTGTGTTCTCGCCAGGGCAGCAGTATGGTTGCCAAATGTTACTGAATATTTCAGTTGGTTAAGCGCGAAATTATATTATTTTTCCAGAAACACATCAAAACATTTTAAAGCATTTTGATATATTGCTGCGCTTCATGTTTGAATCTGCATTAAAAGATATGTTTATCGAGCGAATGGGATGCACTATTTATCGAAACTTTAGTGAATCTGTCAAATAAACAAGGGAATCTGTTATTCGGCACACAAAGTTTATCAGTTTAACAATGTACATGTAAACTGACCAGCTCAAAATAACCTACGTATTGTTGACTGGTGCGTTAAACTCCAATACAAACAAATAGACAATGTATATATCCCTGTCAACCCAAGTTTTCTCTGTATCAAACTGGTTTTACAGCAGTTCTCATTACACGGACTTGGTTTACCTACAAGCTTGCCATCGTAAGTTTGCTTTCGACAATGTCTAAGAAAGGTATTTATACTTCTTTGCTTAACATTTTGAATAATTTTCTTCTCAAATGTATTGTTTACGCAATTTTCTAGACTACATCCCAGCCCAATTATTCGTTTGACATTAAGATAATTTGAACCGAGTAGCTCTGATTGAAGTAACCATCTATCAAAAATTCGCATTACGAATAGCTTGTCTGAAGGACAAGGAACTACACAGATTCTTATGAACTTTACCTACATATTGAAACCTCTCTATTGCACTGAATACATACAAGGGTAGGCTGAAAAGTTCTGAGCCTGACCAAGATCCAATGGTTTGTCCATGCTGAAAGTGCCCTATTTTTCAACACAGTCTCCCTTCTTGTCCACACACTTCCTCCAGCAATGCTGGAGTCCTTGGATCCCAGTGGTATAGGAGGTCTCATCTTGGTCCCTGAAAAACTCCTCCACAGCAGCTATCGCCTCCTCGTCTGACCGACAATGCTGCCCAGCCAGGTGTTTTTTCATGTTTGGAAACAGGAAATAATCTAATGGAGCTAGATCAGGTGAATACGGAGGGTGATCGACAAGTGTGAAGCCACAGTCATGCACAGCAGCCATTGCGACAACCGATTTATGAGCAGGCGCATTGTCCTGATCGAACAAGACTCCTTTTGTCAATTTTCCGGGTCGTTTAGCCTTAATTGCTCTTCGTAATTGTTTTAGCAGATCTGCATAATACTCCCCATTAATTGTTCTGCCCTTTTGAAGGTAATCTATGAATATTATACCCTTGGCACCCCAGAACACTGATGCCATCACCTTCCCTGCAGAGGAGACGACCGTTGCCTTCTTTGGAGGGGGTAAGCCGGGGTGCTTCCATTGCATGGATTGTCTTTTGGTCTCTTGATCAAAGTGATGAACCCAACACTCATCCTGAGTGACAAAACGGTCAAGAAAACCATCTTGGTCTGCTTCAAAGATAGCCAAGTTGGCTTGTAACATGTTCAGTCTGGTCAACTTTTGGTCAGGCGTCAAAAGCCAAGGCACCAATCTGGCGGAAACCTTCGACATTCCTAATTCAATGTGTAGAATGTTTTCTACTCGTTCACGGGAGATGCCAACAGTGTTAGCTAACTTATTCACAGTTAAACGCCTGTCGTCCATCACGGCCCTGTGCACTTGGCTGATGGTTTCCACACCGGTCATCATCTTCAAGGCTGTCCTTGCCAATCTTAAAAATTTGCTGCCCACCTTTCTACGGTTGCATACGAAGGAGCATAATCCCCTTATGTAGCAGCCATATTGACATGAATGTCCTTAGGAGCTAACCCCGTTTTATGGAGGTACTTGATGACACCACGATGCCAGATTTTGTCCATTTTCTCAAAAACGTGCTAGTATCAACTTTCAAAGTCTAGAATTTCTATGTTATTGCAGGTAAACTTGAACTCATTCGAGTCAAATCAAGTAATAAAGGTTTGGATTTAAAGAATACAAAATTTCATGGTTGCTCGATGCCTGCTTCTTGGTCAGGCTCAGAACTTTTCAGCCAACCCTCGTAGTTAACTTCGATCTCGTTCTTTCATTGGATGTCTTCATGTATTCTATAATGGATTATTTTATTTCGTTTAATATCACGTTAATTTGTGCCTGAAATGCCTAATAAAATATGTATCATCACGAGGACACGCTTATATAAGTTTGACCCCCTTGAACCCCACTTTTATAAAGTAAAACTGGGGTTTACTGGGGTAAACCTAATTTTTCTTATTTCTGCTCTAAAATCCTGATTGTGGGTACTCGTTAGAACCGCCTCGATGAGGCTCTAACGAGTTAACACAATCTATATTTTGAGCAGAAATAAGACAAATATCACACTTTTTCATCTTAAAATGTTCCCTTTTTCGGCGGTAAAGTTTACAAAGTTTTGCATAGACATGTTTTCATAATGATAATCATATACATGAACTACGGAAATGGGATCCAGGACGGATATACATGTACAGTACATTCCTATTTTCCTATTGGTTACACTTCAAATAACCAGTTCCAAAAGTCTTAGGATTTAGTGTACTTTGTTCCAGTATAAAACTTCTAATTTAACACAATGCGGAAAGAAAACAAAAAACTATGCGGAAAAAAAGACAAGGACCACAGTCAAAACACAATATGGACCACAGTCGAAATGTAACACGTGCTTTTCTGTTATTGTCTCTCTATAAGTTTTATCGTAGATACTGTGACGTGTGCCTTGGCAGCTAGTGTCTAGGTTAAAATAAATGATGAGCAAAACGATACAATCCGAGATTACAGCTGTGTAAAGCCACCGGAGTAATAGAACGACTTTAGTACGCGCTCACACGCACGCACACACAATCAACCAATACACACAAATACAATACACGCGTAAACAACAGAAACTCAACTAGCATAAACATGATATAAAGTCAAAAAAAAAAAAAAAAAAAAATGGGCGTCTGTGGTTTAATGGGTAAGAGCGCGCACTCTTTTTTATTAGGACTCACAGCAGTGCTCCATACCAGTTTTGCCGGATGAACAAAATAAAAGATATCTCTGCAAATCATCGTCCTCCGTTTATTAAATAATGTAGCGGTATATTCAGGGTATCACGTGATTAAAATAGAAGTGAAGAGAATGATCAGGAATCAGGAATCGATACAATTATCTTACTTCTCCTATGCAAGACACGAAGGGACAGAAATACCATTATTTAGAATTCTAGCCTTAATTGTAACATCACAAGCAGAAAGCCAAAATGACAGTTTCCGTCCCATACAACGGCCAATCGGGTGTCCAAAAGAAAGCATATAGCAATATAGTTTATCAACAACCTTTGAGAGTTTACAAGACTATTCCATTTTTTAGGGGAAGCAGGTTCCGGATAACTTTTTTTCTCAGGATTTTAAATATATATAAATAAATATTTTGATATTTCCTTTTTCTAGAAGTCCAGGCAGAGTGGTTAATGCAATGTACTACGCGTCACACTATACATCTTCCAGACGAGGGTTCGAGTCCCAGTGGCACATTTTTTAAAAATCATTTTCTATTTACTTTCTGCGGAACCCGGGAAGAGACATGAATTTTTTTTAATATGTTGTGCGGACAAGATAATATGTTGTGCGCACAACTTATAAAATAAAAAAAAAATCATGTCCCTTCCCGGGTTCCGTAACTTTCTCATGTTGATTATTTTATCTTTTTATGCTTATAGATATTTTCATTATTTTTTTTTTATTATTTTATTTTTTAATTACATACGTAATATTTTGTTCCCTTTCTTTTATTTTCAACAATTATATTCTCATGTCATTATCTTTCAGATAGAAGCCTCCATGGTGTAGTGATTATACTACGCGCCTCATAAACCAGGGGTTGTGGGTTCGATCCCGGGCTTCTCTAGGCTATCGGACGAGTCTTAAAACCGAGGTTTCCTCGCAGTAAAACGCTAGCTGTTGGTGGGACGTAAAATTCAAACTCAAAAACATATCTTTGAAATACATTTCAACAGCGCATTTGCCTTCACTGACGGCTATGCCATTTTTGATAATTCTTCTAGAATCCGGGCTACAACGATTCCCTTGTGCTTAACGGGCCTCCGTGGCCTAGTGGTTAAGAGCGCTGACTCTTGATCATTAGGTCTCTCACCGCTGTGGTTCGAGCCTCGCTCGGGTCACATGTGAGACGCCAAGTTCTGCAACGGAAGGTCAGGTGGTTTTCTACGGGTACTCCGGTTTTCGCCCACCTCTGATTAACGATCGGCTCTATATGAGTGAAATAATCTTGAAACGGCCGTAAAACCCAAACAAAAAAAAATTCCCTTGTGCTCGTTTCATTTTTTTTCAATGAAATGAATATACAGTTAGTGTGATGGGCCCGCGGTTCTAAAGTGTTCCTACAATCTATATTTTGGGCAGAGATAAGAAAAATATCACAGTTTTTAATCTAAAATTTTCGTTTTTAGGCGAGAAAATTCACCATGTATTTGTATAGGCGAGTTTTCGTAATGGATCCTCAGTGGCTCGAACTTCGCCTATTTCGCACAAAATGATATGAGCCCATTGAAGTTCGATTTTACATCACGAAAACACGCCTATATAATTTTGAGCCCTTTGAACCCCAATTTTATATACTAAAACTGGGGTTTCCGGGGGTATACCTTATTTTTTTTATTTCTGCTCTAAAATATAGATTGTGGATACTCGTTAGAACCGCCTCGATGAGGCGGTTCTAACGAGTGCCCACAATCTATATTTTGAACAGAAATAAGTAAAATTATCACAATTTTTCATCACAAACTCTCATTGTTTCGGCGATAAAGGTGGCAATGTATTCGTATAAGCGTGTTTGCGTAATGAACACGTTTGTCAGCATCGTCCCTGTATGCATGAAATGCAGTTTTATGCTGCTTAATGGCCATCATTCATTTCTTCTGCGATTGAAACCTTCGCGGAAGATTTATCTCAACTCATTAAAATGATCGATGGTACTGTGAGCCGGTCACAAGAATTGGGCAAATATAACGAGTCCACCGCAGCCGGTAACGTGACAGTAATCAGAAAATGGATTAAGTTACATACCCCTTAAAACTACACCGTGGCGTACACACAGTCGAAATTCAATGGCTTGAGTGCCATCCGGGCGAAGCGGATTTGCAAGATAGTGCAAGTTCTACCCACTAAGTGTTGACCCATATATGTCTAGCGACCTCTGTTTTTTATGCCCCCGCCATTCGAAGAATTGTGGAAGGACATACAGCGTCCGTCCATCCGAAACTTAAAAGCAGTCAATAACTTTCTTATTTCAAGATTGATTTTGAAATTACTTTGCAGAAATGTTAACTATCACGAGACGATGTGTCGCGCGCAAAACCGAGGTCCGTACCGCCGCAAGGTCAAGGTTGTACTTATGGGTCAAATGTCAAAAAAGGGGTACGAAACATACACACGACCAATAACTTCCTTATTTCTGAATGGCTTTTGAAATTACTTGGTAGAAATGTTCACCATCGTGAGGCGAAGAGTCGCGCGCAAAACCCAGCTCCGTACATCCAAGGTCAAGGTCATACTTAGAGGTCAAATGTCAAAAAAGTGTATTTTGAAATAACTTGGAAGAAATATTAGCCATCATGAGATGAACTGTCTCACACAAAACCCAGGTCCGTCCCTCCAAGGTCAAGGTCGTACTTAGAGGTCAAAGTTAAAAAGGGGTCTGAAACATAAACACGGTCAATAATTTTCTTATTGCTTGATGGATTTTTAAATTACTTGGCAGAAATATTAACCATCATAAGACGATGACCCAGATACGTGCCTACAAGGTCAAAGGTAAAAAAGTGTTCAAAGGATAAACACGGTCAATAACTTTCTTATTTCTGGATGTATTTTGAAATTCTTGGCAGAAATATTAGCCATCTTGAGATGATCTGTCTCACACAAAACCCAGGTCAATCCCTCCAAGGTCAAGGTCGTACTTAGAGGTGAAAGGTTAAAAAAGGGTCCGAATCTTAAACACAGTCAATAACTTTCTTATTTCTGGATGGATTTTGAAATTACTTGGCAGAAATGTTAACCATCATGAGACAAAGTGGCATGCCCAAGACCAAAGTTGGTAACTCCAAGGTCAAGGTCATACTTATGGGTCAAAGGTTAAGAAAAATGTCTTTTTCTTGTGTCCAGTTATTCTGAATGGATTTGGAAATTACTTAGCAGAAATATTAACCATCATGAATCAATGTGTCATGCGCAAGACCTAGGTTGGTGTGTCCAAGGTCAAGGTCATAGTTAGAGGTCAAAGCTAAAGAAAAATGTTTTTATTGTGCCCGCTCATTATCTTTGTTGTTCCTGGATGGATTTGGAAATTACTTGGCAAATGTTAACCATCATGAGACTATTAGTTTCACGCAAGACCCAGGTCTGTACCTGTAAGGTCAAGGTCATACTTAGCGGTCGAAGGTTAAATACTAACACAAACATATTTTCAGGCGGGGGCATCCGTGTCCTATGGACGCATTCTTTTTTTTTTTTTACATTGGCAAACAGTGTAGAGCCAGATCGGCGTCTGATCTGAGTCTACATTCTTTCCTTTAAGCATTTACATTTTTGTTGTAAAACTTACTATACGCAAAACAAACCTGGCAACCCTAGAATTGTAAATGGTCCACTTCAAACTTATAAATTGGAATATTCCATCGTCATATATGGTTTAATATAGCACCATCTCGGGCGATCCGATAACATAAAATAAAGCCAGGAGTGAGTAAGTGAGTGTTAAAGGTTTACGTTCCACCAACAGCTAAGGTCATACGGAGACGGGACCTCGGTTTATAGACTCATCCGAAAGTCTGGAGATGCCCGGAATCGATCCTGCGACTCCTGTTTTACAAGGCGAGTAGCGTAACCACTACACCACGGAGGGTTCTAATAAAGCCAGGAGAAGTGGACTAATTACATGTAGTATCACATCGATAAAGCATTACGTAAACAAGCCTATACAAAATTATACATTGTTAACTTTACCGCCGAAAATACGAAAATTTTAAGATGAAAAATTGTGATTTTTTTCTTATTTCTGCTCAAAAATAGATTGTGAGTACACGTTAGAACCGCCTCATCGAGGCTGTTCTAACGAGTACCCACACTCTATATTTTAGAGCAGAAATAAGAAAAATAAGATTTACCCCTGTAAACCCCAGTTTTAGTTCCGGTATATAAAAGTAGGGTTCAAGGCTGTCAAAATTATATAGGCGTGTTTTTGTGATGTGAATGAGTAAACACAACCTAAATATTGAAGTTAAATTGAAGAATACCTCCAGAAATTATCCCGTATATTTGTTATGCTGAGCTTGCATCTGATGATAGAGGCGCTCTTTCGATTTCCTGTCTGAATATGCTTCGTGGGCTACATTTGAAGGGATGAATGCCACAAAGAGCACCGTCCTTCGGATGGGGGCGTTAACTGGAGGCCCCCCCGTGTGCAGGTAGAATTATCCCCTGTGCAGATTAAAGATCCATACCGTAAAAACATGATTAGTGTGTAGGCTTTCATCCTGCAGATTTGGAGAGTATGTAATGCATACCAGCCTAGAATGCACGCGGGGGCGTATGGTAGTATACATAGAAAGAAAAAACCAGCTACATGTATAGACGTTTCATGTAGGGACACGGGAACGAATTAGAGCAAGCCTTATTATCCACTCGCACAACATAGTTATGAGGGGGGTATAGCATTTGTCCCGTACGTACGTACGTAAGTACGTACGTACTTTTGTCATCGCTCTAGCGCCTACATTTCTTGACCGATTTTAATATAATTCATACGAACGTTTCTTATGACAATATCTCGAGCGAGTTCGACTTTCAAGGTCATGACCTCAAGGTCAAGGTCACTGTGGCTATTTTTAGAAAAACTTTGTCATCGCTCTAGCGCCTACATTTCTTCACCAATTTCAATATAACTTCACACAAATGATCCTTATAAAAATATCTCGAGCGAGTTTGACTTTCAAGGTCATGTCCCCAAGGTCAAGGTCACTGTGGTTATTTTTAGAAAAACCTTGTCATCGCTCTAGCGCCTACATTTCTTCACCAATTTCAATATATAACTTCACACGAATTTTCCTTATAAAAATATCTCGAGCGAGTTCGAATTTCAAGGTCATGGCTTCAAGGTCAAGGTCACAGTGGCTATTTTTAAAAAAACTTTGTCATCACTCTAGCGCCTACATTTCTTCACTGATTTCAATATAACTTTAAACAAATGTTCCTTATGACAACATCTCGAGCGAGTACGACTTTCAATGTCATGGCCTCAAGATCAAGGTCACTGTGGCTATTTTTAGAAAAAAACTTTGTCATCGCTCTAGAGCCTACATTTCTTCACCAATTTCAATATAACTTCACACAAATGATCCTTATAAAATATCTCGAGCGAGTTCGACTTTCAAGGACATGACCTCAAGGTCAAGGTCACTGGCTATTTTTAAAAAATCTTTGTCATCGCTCTAGCACCTACCTTTCTTCACCA
The DNA here is from genome assembly GCA_963580285.1 of Lucinisca nassula. NCBI lineage: Eukaryota > Metazoa > Mollusca > Bivalvia > Lucinida > Lucinidae > Lucinisca > Lucinisca nassula. The sequence goes on along the minus strand of OY757010.1, from coordinate 147,154,600 downwards.
ATTTCAATATAACTTCACACAAATGTTCCTTATAAAAATATCTCGAGCGAGTTTGAATTTTAAGGTCATGGCCTCAATGTCAAGGTCACTGTGGCTATTTTTTGAAAAACTTTGTCATCGCTCAAGTGACTACATTTCTTCACCAATTTCAATATAACTTCACACAAATGTTCCTTATAAAAATATCTCGAGCGAGTTCGACTTTTAAGGTCATGGCCTTAAGGTCAAGGTCACTGTGGCTATTTTTAGAAAAAAAAACTTTGTAATCGCTCTATCGCCTATATTTCTTCACTGATTTCAATATCACTTCACACAAATGTTCCTTTTGACTCTATCTCGAGCGAGTTTGACTTTCAAGGTCAAGGCCTCAAGGTCAAGGTCCCTGTGGCTATTTTTAGAAAAAACTTTGTCATCGCCTTAGCGCCTACATCTCTCCACCAATTTCAATATCACTTCATACAAATGTTCCTGATAGAAATATCTCGAGCGTGCTCGACTTTCAAGGTCAAGGCCCCAAGGTCAAGGTCACTGTGGCTATTTTTAGAAAACTTTGTCATCGCTCTAGCCCTTACATTTCACCAATTTCAATATAACTTCACACAAATGTTCCTTATGACAATATCTCTAGCGAGTTCCACTTTCAAGGTCAAGGTCACTGTGGCTATTTTTAGAAAAAACTTTGTTATCCCTCTAGCCCTTACATTTCTTCACCGATTTCAATATAACTTCACACAAATGTTCCGTATGACAATATCTCGAGCCATTTCGACTTTCAAGGTCAAGGTCACTATGGCTATTTTTAGTAAAACTTTGTCATCACTCTAGCGCCTACATTTCTTCACTGATTTCAATATATAACTTCACACAAATGTTGCTTATGACAATACCTCGAACGAGTTCGACTTTCAAGGTCAAGGTCACCTTGGCTATTTTTAGAAAAAACTTTGTCATTGCTCTAGCGCTTACATTTTTTCACCAATTTCAATATTACTTCACACAAATGTTCCTTATAACAATATCTCTAGAGAGTTCCACTTTCAAGGTCAAGGTCACTGTAGCTATTTTTAGAAAAAACTTTGTCATGGCTCTAGCGCTTACATTTCTTCACCGATTTCAATATAACTCCCACAAATGTTCCTTATGAGAATATCTCAGGCGATTTCGACTTTCAAGGTCAAGGTCACTGTGGCTATTTTTAGAAAAACTTTGTCATCGCTCCAGCGCCTACATTTATTGATGTATTTAAATAGAACTTCACACAAATGTTTCTTATGATAATATCTCCAGTTGCTTTGACTTTCAAGGTCATGACCTCAAGGTCAAGGTCACTGTGGCTATTTTAGAAAAACTTTGTCATCACTCTACCGCCTACATTTATTAACAGATTTTAATATAACTTCACACAAAAAATGCTTATGATAATATCTTGAGCAAGATCTACTTTAGTGGTCATGGCCTCAAGTCAAGGTCACTATGGATATTTTTAGAGAAACATTGTCATCACTCTAGAATGTACATTAATTGATGGTTTTTTAAACAAACTTTACACAAATGTTGCATATGAAAATATCTCAAGCAAGTTGGACTTTTGCCATTTCAGTGTTTTCCACACACGAAGTTGTCTAGTGCGAGGGGATTTAATTGTATCGCATGCGATGCCTTGTTAAATGAGCCATTGAATTGTCAATTATTTTCAAACATTTAATTGTGCTGTTTGATGCGATTCATACAAGCGCCAGAAAACACACACACACACACACACACACACACACACACACACACACACACACACACACAAGCTGTACAAAATGGATCCAGGCAACACAATTATGGTCATATTTAGCCGGTGAAGAAAATTGTACCAACGAGACTAGGTCATACAGATGTATTTTTAAGTTTTTAAAACGTTACTTTGGAGTCGAGACCAACGGACCTATCATTTATGACAATGAAATTGGGGCTAATTCGATTAGCTGTTTAAGCCAAATTAAGCTAAAATAATACATTTGAGAGATTTACTTCATCCCAGACAGTCTGTTGTGGTAAGATAGCGTGAAACAGTTTGATCATTATTCGTCTAGTGTTTCTATCACCCACAGAGTTGCTTCGTGACTGACATATTTATGCAAAGCGGTTCGGATTAGGTATATCAGTGTTATAGAAGACATATTGCAGACCGATCACTTCTAAAGAATTGATAGATTGCAAAGCGATCACTTTTGGAATCAAAACACTGTCAGCATCGGTTTGTGGATTGCCTCTCAGTTATCACGAAAACACGCCTATATAATTATGACCTCCTTAAATCCCGACTTTTAAATAGTAAAACTGTGGTTTATAGGGTTATACATTGTTCTTCTTGTTTCACCTCAAAATTTGATTTTGATAACTTGTGAGAACCGCCTCGGCGAGGCGGTTCTAACGAGCATCCAAAGTCTATGTTTTGTACGAGGGATGTTCGAAAAGAATTGCTTATTGTCCTCTAGCTCGATATCCACGTGGAGCACGATCAAAACCAATACTTGTATAGAGCTATTCTGTATCTACACAATGTTGTATAAATGTACATGTTAGAATAAGTGTAAGACATAAATTTTGCCATTTGAATAGACGCAGTCATTGACCACTGCATTAAAAATGGTTGGTAGATGCGTCGACTAAAATGTTGAAATACGGGCTTAAATCAAAGCTTGCTCAAGACTTGGTTGTTCTTTGAAGAAGCTGATGGCTGAAATTTCTACTGCTTTTGGACCTTCTTGTGTGTCTTACGACACAGTTCGGCGGTGGAAAAAGAAATTTGAGTCTGGTGTAGAGTCCATCAAAATGCACCGAAATCAGGTAGGCCAAAATCTGCATCTCGTGAAAAATCGTTTCCAAAATAAAGGAAATCATTGAAGGAGATGCCAGATTTACAGTTCGTGATATTGCACGAAAGGTAGGCATATCACTATCAACGGTTCGTCTTATTTGGAAGAAGAATTTGAAAGTCAGAAGGATTTCTGCTAGATGGGTGCTACATCTGTTGACTGACGAGCAAAAGAGGCAACGGATTAAAGTGGCCAAAAGGCTACTTTAAATGTTTCCAAAATATGACAAAAAGCAGTTTGCCAATGTCGTCATAGGTGATGAAACCTACATGTAGGTCCATTATTTTGTGTCCGTCAGAAAGGTAAGCAAAAAGACCTGAGCCACTAAACACAGCAAACGCCCAATAATTTTCCAAACGTTCTTTGAGTACAATGAAGTTTTTGTATGCAATCTTCTTCTCTGGTGAACGAGTCGCAATAAAAGTGCCGGTGAAAAAAGGCAAAAGCTTCGCCGGAAAGTACCACAAAGACGTAGTACTGAAGAAACTGAAAAAGTATTATCAGAAACGACGCCCTGCCACTGGTTTTAAACACGTCCGCCTTCTATATGACAATGCAACCGCTCATACCTCCGCAATATATACGGTGTTTTTGAAGAAAGAAAAAGTAACTGTTTTGCCTCACATTCTTGATTCCCCATGTGATTTATTTTTGTTTCCGTAATTGAAATCATTCCTTGCTGGGCGTAAATACCAGTCCCGACAGGCACTTGGATCTGTCATTCATTAGTACCTTATTACTGTGCCCAAATCAGCGTACCGTGACGCCTTCAAGAATGAGATACATCGGCTGAAACTTTGCATTTCTAGCCACGGGGAGTACTTTGAGGGCATGAAATGAACACTTTTGGGCTTACTTGAAATTTGAAGTCCCCAGATAGAAATAAGCAATTCTTTTCGAACATTCCTCGTCAATATAATTGAATAGGCGTGTTTTCGTTCTGGCAAAATGGTCCAAAACTAAAACTTTGACTGGTTCGTCTAGCCACTTCAGTATTGAAACTTGCATGTCCTTCGAGTTTATATATGTGCATAGCATCCCCCCTAAAAAAAAAACAAAAAAAACATAGTATGTTTTCCAACAGTAGGGACCATGAACAGACGCCACATAACGTAAAATATTGAGGAAAAACGGGTTATTAGCCTAATTTGCGCACGATTGTAGTTAATTAGCCATTGATACACGTATGCTTAGAATAGTGCGGCTATTAATAACCTTAGCCTGGAATTGGTACGAAAGGTATGCGCGTTTGGTCAGTGATTATAGTCACGTAGACAATCAAAGGGATCCTTTAGAATAATCTAAAAACTTCATCACGAAAACACGCCTATATAATTTTGAACCCCACTTTCATATAGTAAAACAAGGTTTATGGGGTAAACTCGATGAGGCGGTTCTAATGAGTACTCACAATCTATATTTTGAGCAGAAAGAAGAAAAATATCACAATATCGTTTTCTATGGTAAAGTCTATAATGTATTTGTATAGGCGTGTTTTCGTAATATTCAGTCAAATGATAAACAGTCGTACAAAAAGGAAGATCTTCCGCTGATTCAAGAAGGGCAGTTGTCATTATCTGGCGAAAGAATGTTCACGTTGCGGGTTAACCGCTTACGTATAAGCCTGCCAAGGAAAAGTGTGGATAGACTGACCGGCTAAAATGATCTAAATAGTGTTGACTGGGCCGTTGAACTCCAATACAAACAAACAAACAAAAAAGGAAGACCGAAATCCGTTATTTGAGTTTGAGGTTAAACGTCCCCGTCAACACTGTATAGGTCATTTTGGAGACGTTGCTTCCAATTTTGTTGGGCTTTTGCCCGATATTGAGATAAAATGACTTCTCATGCCATGCCGACAAATGATACCAATAGGGTTTATAAGCATATTCCGACTCGCACCGCTTTGCGGTATCGTCGCATATTTGAAACAAATAACATAGGCTCTTTGGAGCTTCGATTTTCCATTAACAAATGCTTACTAACCTTAATTTATCCTACCGGCCCCGATAGCTCAGTTGGTAGAGTGTCCGCTCTGGGGAACGGGAGGTCACGGGTTCGATCCCGGGCCGCGACATACCAAAGTCGTTAAAAATGGTACTAGCTTCTCCTCGCTTGGCACTCAGATTTACGGGGTAGAGCTAGGACTGGTCGACCCAGTGTCAGGATAATGTGACTGGGTGTGGTATCATGTAATGTGTCTGGGACATGATACTTCAGTGAGGCAGCACTATAAAAGTGAGCATTGAGCTCCCTGTCGCAACCAGACACCGTCGTGATATGACTGAAAAAAAGTTGAAAACGACGTTAAACCCGAATTCACACACACACACACACACACACACACACACACACACACACACCTTCATTTATCCGCCCCCGCCCATAGGGGCTTGAAGAAATATATGGGCTGCACGATGCTTCCACGCAGAGCTGAATCCGGCCCGCACACTAGTACTGGTAAACCGCTTAGAGGATCTAAGCCTGTCCAGGAACCGCGGTGCTAGGCGAACAGTCCATGCTAATAAACCCTATTGGTTTCATTGGGCGACAGAGCTTGAGATGTCATTTCATCTCAATGTCGGGTAAAAGTCCCACAAAATTGGAAGCAACGTCTCCAAAATGACCTTTACAGTGTTGACGGGGACGTTAAACCGAAAATCAAACAAAACAAAACCTTCATTTATCTTCTTAGGACTACTCTGATAATGCTTGAAACCCCCCGATTCCGAAGCGGGTGCTCTTCCACCGAGCTATCCGAAACGGTACATAAAGCATCACGAAAACACGCCTATGCCCTTCTGACCCCCTTCAACTCCACTTTTTTATACAGTGAAAGTCGGGTTTACAGGGGTAAACCTTATTTTGTGATCGGTCTTTGTCCGTCGTCCGTGCGTGCGTGCGTCCGTCCGTCCGTCGTCAACTTTTGCTTTAAACAACTTCTTCTCCAAAACTGCTGGACAGATTTTGAAGTAATTTCACAGGAATATTCCTTGGGCGACCCTCTACCAAAATTGCTCAAATCGTTCTGCTCATGTGAACAAGATGGCCACCAGAGCTAAAAATAGAAAAACCTATAAACGACTTCTCCTCCTTAACCAGTGCAAGGATTTTGATATAATTTCACAGGAAGGTTCCTTTGGTGACCCTCTACCAAAATTGCTCAAATTGTTTCGCTCAGGTGAACAAGATGGCCGCCAGAGCTAAAAATAGAAAAAAACCTTTAAACGACTTCTTCTCCTTAACCAGTGGATGGATTTTGAAATTATTGCACAGGAATGTTCCATGTGTGCCCCTCTACTAAAATTGCTCAAACCGTTCCACTCGGTGATCAAAATGGCCGCCAGAGCTAAAAATAGAAAAACCTTTAAACGACTTCTTCTCCTTAACCAGTGGATGAATTTCGAAATTACTTCACAGGAAAGTTCCTTGGGTGACCCTCTACCAAAGTGCTCAAAATGTTCCGATCGGGGGAACAAGATGGCCGCCAGAGCTAAAAATAGAAAAACCTTTAAACAACTACTTCTCCTTAACTAGTGGATGAATTTCTAAATTACTTCAAAGGAATTTTCCGTGGGTGACCCTCTACCAAAATTGCTCAAACCGTTCCGCTCTGGTGAACAAGATGGCTGCCAGAGCTAAAAATAGAATAACCTTTAAACAACTTTTTCTCCTTAACCAGTGGATGGATTTTGAAATTATTTCACTGAAATGTTCCTTGGGTGACCCTTTACCAAAATTGCTCAAAATGTTCCGCTCTGGTGAACAAGATGGCTGCCAGAGCTAAAAAAAAACAACAGAAAAACCTTTAAATGACTTCTTCTCCTTAACCAGTGGATGGAGTATGAAATTATTTGACAGGAATGAGGTTTGAGGTTTTTAGCTGTGGTGGCAATCATGCTCAGTTAAGCAAAATATTTTGAGCAATTTTGTTAGAGGGTCACTCATGGAACATTCCTATAAAATTGCTTCCTTTAAGAGACAGATGGCTTTTGAAAGTTTTGGCCCCCACCCACCTTGGCTGCAAGGTGCTTCTACAGGAGTATTGGTAAACCACTTTGAAGGTCTTAGCCTGCCCAGGCAAAGTGGTGCGAGTGGAACCATCTGTGCATTTAAACCGCATTGGTTTCATTGGGCGGCAGGGATTGAGATGTCATTTCAGCAAAAATGACTTCTACATGTACTTCTCAAAATGACTTCTGCTCCTAAACAGGCAGACTGAGTTTGAATTAATTTCACAGAAATGGTCTTTGGGTCCAACCAAAATTGCTCAAACCCTCCACACCACCATATATTACCCACAATTCTGTTTGTACAATATGGATCAGGTGAGCGATCCAGGGCCATCATGGCCCTCTTGTTTCTTATTTCTGCTCTAAACTTGTACCCACAGTTTATATTTTGAGCAGAAATAAGACAAATATCACGGTTTTTCATCTTTAAACTTTCGCCTTTTCGGCGGTAAAATGTACAATGCATTTGTATAGGCGTGTTTCCTAAAATGATACAGAGGCTTGTGTTCGTGATGTCTCCGCGAATGCCTACATTATATTCATCATTCAAATTTACTGGCCTGTTGGACCGTTAATATAGTAGACACTCAATGCAAATTGAGTTCATTTTTCAAGTCATCAACGGCTGACATTTTGAAAGGTACATCTGGTGCAGCAATCTGATTGACCTATAGACATTATTTCATAAACTGTCTAGGCGAAATCTCCTGTTCTATTAGGAACCAAAATTAGGCGAGAAATTGCAAGACAAGACTACAGCAATAGCATTTCATCCACTGTTTCTTTGATAGCATAGTTGCTATCCTCTAACAGACAACGGACTCCTAATTGATATAATAAACACAAAGTATTGCATAACAATAAAATAAAGCAGATTAAGGGCATAATGTGCCAGACAGAAAGACAGAAGTCTTGATTGATAACAGAATGATTTCCCTATCTCTTTTTATGGATGAAGCACAACGACTGCCATCTCTTCAAACCGGCTAAACATCACGTCAACAAGTTCTGGTAATGAATACACGATGACGCCCTCCCCCTACCGTTACTTCCTCCAATGACAGCAGGCCATTACGATAACATGCCCGTGCGACATAGTGCATTTTTCACTTCCTAAAAATGGCTAATTTTCTTATGAAAATATGTGATATTTTTCTTATTGATACAGCAAACATAGGTTGTGGGTGCTCGATAGAACCGCCTTATTGAGGCGGTTCTAACGAGTACCCACAACCTATGTCTTGGCGCAAAAATAACAAAAATAATGTATTTCCCAGTAAATCCCAGTTTTCTCTATATATAGTGGGGTTTAGGGGGTGTTCATTTCACGGACTTGTTCACGTGATGCCTTGCCCAACTGTAAGCCAATATCAGTGACGCAGAATACAAGACCCCTTTGCTTCACCCAACTGAAGCTGATCTCACAAACTCATTCTTTGTCGATTTTTTAACACTCTTAGATTCAACACTTCTGAATTCAACGCATGCGTCCATAAATACCCGAAATGTTCTAATTAAGAAAGAAAAAGAAAGTTATTCCTTCTGTTGAATTAAGACAAAAAAGGTATTGTTGAATTTGAAACCCCAAATTCAAGGTTCATGTGGATACGATCTAATAATTTTAGTTTATAACTGATCTTAGAAAGAACGGTTTAAATTGTATCATTGCATTTTCCTTTCCGAAGTAGTACCATTCGATCAAAATAGAGTCACTTAACTTGATATGACACTTTGTCATATATTTTCTTTTACGACTTGTTTTCATAATAAGGCATCACGTTAACATGTGCATGGACAGAAGACCCCTACACCCCACTTTATTGACAGAAAAGTGGGGTTTATGGGGTATAGAGTATCTGCCTTATCTTTGCTTACAAGTATAGATTGTGGGTACTTGTTAGAACCGCCTCAATGAGGCGGTTCTAACGAGTACCCACAATCTATGTTAAAAGCATAAATTAGAAAGATATTATCATTTTCACTAATATTTGTCACTTCTGACACAATGTTGGACGCCATTATTGCACATGGACATGTTTTTTCTAATGAAGGGCTGGGAGCGCAACAACTATCTGGCGTCAGAGCATACAAACACACTAATTACGAAAACACACCCATGTAACATGGTGTCTTCTTTCTTTTTCTCCAAAATAGTTGCAATTCTGACGAAAATGTGTTATATTTTCCTTATGTATAGTCCAAACATAGGCTGTTTGTGCTCGTTAGAAACGTCTTAATGAGGCAGTTCTAACGAGTACCCACAAACTATGTCCATAAGCAGGAATAATATAAATAATGTTTGCCCCCGTAAACCTCCATTTGCTCTATACAAATCGGGGGTTAGAGGGGCATTCTTTTTACGGACTTGTCAACCAGATGAGTTGGATCACGTGGGGAAATTCAACGAACATGAAATAATGAATCCATGACCCCTAACAGAACTCCGACCAACCGCAACGAGGGACCCTTATCCTCATCGAGGCAGTCTTAAAGGGTGCACGTGTGCACAGTATGTGTAAGATGATACTTGAGGCACGTCATGAGAAAACGCGATTGTCCCCATTGGAACATAAGACAGGTGCTCATCAGCCCCATTTCAATAACACGACGTTTCCTAATGTAACTAGAGTTCATCAACACAACGATTCTGTGAATATATCGTCCTACGAATATAACAGCTTTTTCTGCATTTAGTTTTTTTTTTTCTCATTAGTGCACCGTCTGCATAATCTCCGTGATTATATACTTGTTATTGCAATTGATGAGAAAGCTGTCCATACCATATATTTGTGGGAAAAGCCGGTCAATGATTTACTGTCTGAATGTTTTCAAGGAATAATAAGGAAATGAACTAGTACAAAAGAAACCCCTTGTTTTTCAGTCTAGGTAACCATGGTGCTTTCGTTTGTCTTTCCAGTTTGTTGTTTGTCATGTTTGTCATGTTGGTGATTCTGATTTCCCCCATTATGTTTATTGCTCCTTTTTTAGTTAGGTGTGGATATTCTGAGCCACCACCGGTTAGGAAAAGAGCTGCTGACTCGGTTTGCCTGCTGTCCGTTTTTTTTTACTTTCGTCGCTCCATGTTTCGACTTCTTTCCCTAGTGGTATAGTAGTCGCAGATAAGATTGACTAGGCGGAGCTATTCAGGTGTTATCAATATATGTCAAATTCGCTGAGTCCACCAGAAGATTCGATAGTGTGCCTTTCGCACGCTTTCTACAAGCGGACGAAATGGTCTTATACGCCACAGCTATGCTTGTGTTACAGTTGAATTCACACAATCGCGTGACGTGATTTACCTTTTTGTTAAGAGAATATTCCTAAGGCAGGTACAAACTATAGCCCCGCCAAGTCAATCTTATCTGCGACTACTATATTGTGGAAGAATTTGGGATCTGATTGTATCGGTCCCTGATCGTTTCTCTTTTAAATCTTTTACAGACCAGGATATAACGAATTCTCGCAAAAAAAGATGTGCCAACAGAGAAGAACTCGGACAGTCTCGCGAAACTTCATTGTCTTGCTGTTCAAATCCTGTTCATGTTTCAATATATAAATACAGTGAATTCCGCTATTTAGACCAGCTAAGTTTAAGACTAATTATTTTTTCAAACCATATTTAAAAGTTAGTTTTTTTTTTCTTTGTGTTTGCTACAACTAGTGTCTTGGTCTAGTTAGAAGCACCTTTGGGTCTGTTCAAAAGTGGTCTACTTTTGGTCTTTAGACCACTTTTGGACAGTCTCAAAGGTGGTCTTAACATAGGAATTTTATGTAGGTTGAAACCTTAAAACCAAAAACGTAAAACTGGAGTTTTAACGCCAATACAAGTACGTTTACTTTTATAAGATTTTATCGGAGGTTTTACTTCCCCGTCGACACTATTTATGTCACTTTCGAGACGTTGCTTCCAACTTTGTGGGACTTTTACCCAACATATGACATCTCAAGCCCTGTCGCCCAAACAAACCAATACGATTTATATGCATTGACGGTCAGACTCGCACCACTTTGCCTGAGCAGGCTTAGACCTTCTTAGCGGTAACGGTTTACGTGTATTACAGTATTTCAAGGTGGCTTTAATGAGCACTTACACACTATATTTGAGGCAAAGTTATCAAAATATCACAAGTCACTTTACATCGCATAGCGGATTGATATCATAACGATTCTTACTTCATGTTTGGAACAAACTCGAAGACCTAAACAAGTGATTTGATGCGCGTTAGTGCGTTAGCAAACGCGGTTATTGCTTTGGCCTATGTTTGTGGACTGGCCTTTGGATTATAAAACATTTTATTACCGAATCTCTTAATATAATGTGTTATGCTATATATTTTGTTACTATTGACCAGGCCGATCAGTATGCTTTTTAGCTCACCTGAGCACGAAGTACTCAGGAAGCTATTCTGATAGGCTCGTGCTCCGACGTCCGTCCGTCGTTTGTCAACAATTGACATCTTCTCCTAAACCACTGAGGCAACTTTGACCAAACTTCACAAGAATGATCCTTAGGTTATACTAACTGGAAGTTATTCAAATATTTGGAATCCATGCAGAATTCTGGTTGCCAAGGCAAAAAATAGTGGAAGATTAAAAAAAAAACTTTTAAAAATCTTCTTGTCGGAAACCAGAAGGCCCAGATCTTTGCTATTTGGTATGAAGCTTTATCTAATGGACCTCTACCAAGCCTGATTGTTCAAATTATAGCCACTGGGGCCAATAATGGCCCCGCCCGGGGCCCGCCGGTTTTATATAGACTTTAAATCATTTAAAATCTTTTTCTCCGAAACCGCTAGGCCCAGGTTTTCGATATTTGGTATGAAGCTTCATGTAGGGACCTCTACCAAGATTGTTCAAATTATAGCCCTTTGACAATAAAAAATGGCCCAGAGACCCACCGGTTTTACATAGTCTCACACAGGGATAACCTTAAAAAGATTCTCGTCTGAAACCAGATGGCCTAGATCTTTGATATTTGGTATGACACTTCATCCAGTGGACCTCTACCAAGACTTTTCAATTTATAGCCCCGGGGCCTAAACTGGTCCCACTGCGGGCCCAGTGGTTTTAGATGGACTTGTATGGGGAAATCCTTTAAAAATCTTCTCCTCTGAAATTGCAGGGCCAAGGTCTTTGATATTTGGTATGACGCTTTATCTATGGGACCTCCACCAAGATTGTTCAAGTTATAGCCCACGGGCCAAAAATGGCCCCGTCCCGGGGCCCAACTGTTTTGCACAGACTTATATAGGGAAATACTTTAATAATCTTTTTCTTGAAACCGCTAGGCCCAGGTCTTTGATATTTGGTATGAAGCTTCATATAGGGGACCTCTACCAAGATTTTTTGCAAATTATAGTCCTTGGGCCAACAAGGCCACGCCCGCCTGTCTTACATTGACTTACTTAGGGAAAATTTTCAAAATTATTCTTGTCTGTAACCAGAAGGCTCAGGTCTTTGATATTTGACATGAAGCTTCATCTAGTGGACCGCTACTAAGATTGTTCAAATTATATCCCAGAGGCTAAAAATGGCCCCGCCCCGGAGCCAATCGGTTTTACATGGACTTGTATAGGGAAATCCTTTAAGAATCTTCTTTTCTGAAACCGCAGGGCCCAGTTCTTTGATATTTGGTATGAAGATTCATCTGTGGGACTCAGCCGGCCTCGGTAGCTCAGTCGGATGCTCGTCTGACTGGTGATCAGGAGGACGCGGTTTCGATACCTGCCGGCGTCGGCAACATTCTTTTGTGGAGATTGATCATGAAATCGTTTCTACGGTCATTCTCTCCCTTCCGCTGATTCAAGAAGGGCAGTTGTCAGTTTCTGGGGAAAGAATTTGCACTGCACTGGTTAACCGATTAGGTATAAGCATGTCCAGAAAAGTGTGGATACCTGTAGGTAAAATGACCGGCTCAAAAATGACCTAAATAGTGTCGATTGGGCCTTTAAATTCCAACACAAACAAATCATCTGTGGAGCCCCTACCAAGACTGTTTAAATTATAGTTTTCGGGCCTAAAATGGCCCCGCCCCGGGGCCCACCGCTTTTACATAGACTTATATAGGGAAATCATTTAAACAACTTTTTGCCTGAAACCTGAAGGCCCAGGCCTTTGATATTTGGTACACAGCTTTGTATAGTTTCGCAAAACTTAGGGGCTCACATTTATTTCTGTGCCCTATGACATATAGGTGGGGAACCAGTCTGCATAGGGCAGTTGGAAGCACGCCTGACTGAGAAGCTAGAGGTTGCAGGTTTGAGACCCTAACCGGCTACATACTTCTATTCAAATTAGTCTTGAAATATTTTCCACCATCATCCTCTCCTATTACTGGCTTGTACTTTGTAATGATTAACCACTTAGGTGGAATAGTGCAGTGTTCTGACCGGATTCGACATAATCCTAATGGGTTGAAAGATTCCAAATGTGACAAGCACCATCACCTTACTTCCAAAGGCCTGTATGAAACAGTATTTAAAGTTCCAGCCTGTCATTTTAAATTGAAACGTACATAGTCCTATGAAGAGAAATCATAGTCCTTTAGAATGTACAGGAGACAGCGAAACTCAGATTATCGAAAGGCCCTCTTGTTATCTGTTTAGAGTGCTGTACTAACACAAGCCGCAACTCAGCTCATGTGACCTTTGTCACAGTCAACAGCAATGGTGTCGAGCGCGTCTTACGAAGAGTTTTGATTTGACGAACGAAGATTAAGCGACCGATTGGGTAATAAAGCAATTATTTTATGGCTGCTTGAAGTATAGTCACAACTGTTGCACCTCCTTAATCAGCCTTTGCCCTCGGTATACTGCCTCGGCCTGGTTTTGTTATGCTGCGCTTTTCCTCTGCAGATTCGTAACCTGATTGTTGGGTGGTGTGTTGTTTCTTTTCAGTTTCGTAACCTGATTTTGTGGTGCTGTTCTGTTCTTTCTATACCAGGTTTTGCTGTGTTGTGTTGTTCCTCTGTAGTTCGTTGCCTGGTTTTCTGGTTCAGTGCTTAAATGTCCTGGTTTTGTGCTGCTGTGCTGTACCTTTGCAGTTTTGTTACTTTGTTAATTCGTGCTGTGTTTTTTCTTTTCAGTTTCGTTACCTGGTTTTGTGCAGCTGTGCTGTTTCTTTGCATTTGTGATGGTGATGTGCTTTTAGCTCACCTGTCACATGGTGACGAGGAGAGCTTTTGGGATCACTTTCTGTCCGTCGTCCGTCGTGCGTGCGTGCGTCCGTCCGTGCGTAAACTTTCTCTTCAAACGACATCTCCTCCTAAACAAGTGAATGGATTTTGATATAATTTCACAGGAATGTTTCTTGGAGGAACCTCTTTTAAAATTGCCTAAATCATTTCGCTCCTTTAAACAAAATGGCCACCAGAGCTAAAAATAGAAAAACCTTTAAATGACATCTCTTCCTAGGCAAATGGCCCGATTTGAAAATAATTTCACAGGAATGTTTCTTGAGTCACCCTCTTTCAAAATTGCCTAAATCGTTCCGCTCCGTTAAACCAAAATTGCCACCAGAGCTAAAAATAGATAAACCTTTAAATGACAACTCTTCCTCGACAAATGGTCCGATTTTAAAATAATAACACAGAAATGTTCCTTGAGTGACCCTCTTTCAAAATTGACTAAATCGTTCTGCTCCGTTAAACAAAATGTCCGACAGAGCTAGAAATAGAAAAACCTTTTAATGACATCTCCTCCTAGGCCAATAGCCCGATTTGAAAAGAATTTCACAGGAATGTTCCTAGAACGACCCTCTTTTAAAATTGCCTAAATCGTTCTGCTCCGTAAAACGAAATGGCCGCCAGAGCTAAAAATAGAAAAACCTTTAAATGACATCTCCTCCTAGGCAAATGGCCCGATTTGATAATAATTTCACAGGAATGTTCCTTGAGTGACCCTCTTTCAAAATTGCCTAAATCGTTCTGCTCCGTTAAACAAAATGGCCACCAGAGCTAAAAATAGAAAAAAAAACCTTTCAATGACATCTCCTCCTAGGCAAATGGCCCAATTTGAAAATAATTTCACAGGAATGTTCCTTGAGTGACCCTCTTTCAAAATTGCCTAAATCGTTCTGCTCCGTTAAACAAAATGGCCACCAGAGCTAAAAATAGAAAAAAAAACCTTTCAATGACATCTCCTCCTAGGCAAATGGCCCAATTTGAAAATAATTTCACAGGAATGTTCCTTGAGTGACCCTCTTTCAAAATTGGCTAAATCGTTACGCTCCGTTAAATAAAATGGCCACAAGAGCTAAAAATAGAAAAACCTTTAAATGACATCTCCTCCTAGGCAAATGGCCTGATTTGAAAATAATTTCACAGGAATTTTCCTTGAGTGACCCTCTTTCAAAATTGCCAAAATCGTTCTGCTCTGTTAAACAAAATGGCCACCAGAGCTAAAAATAGATAAACCTTTAAATGACATCTCCTCCTAGGCAAATGGCCTGATTTGAAAATAATTTCACAGGAATGTTCCTTGAGTGACCCTCTTTCAAAATTGCCTAAATCGTTCCGCTTAGTTAAACAAAATGGCAACCAGAGCTAAAAATAGACAAACCTTCAAATTCCATTACAATGAAAAATAGCCTCCAAAGATAAAAGTTTTTGGTCCACATCTCATTAAAGCTGTGAATCCTTCATTTCCATAAGCTTTGAAACATCTTGGATTCAGGTGAGCGATTCAGGGCCATCATGGCCCTCTTGTTATTTACAGTTTCGGTTCCTCGTTTTGTGGCGATATGTTGTCTCCTTGCAGTTTCCTATCCTGGTTTTGCTGTGTTGGGTTGTTCCTTCGCAGTCTTTGTTGACTGGTTTTGTGGTGCCATATTGTTTCTTTGCGATAGCCCTGACTGATTTTGGGGTGCTGGGCTGTTTCTTTTCAGCTTCTTTGACTGGTTATATGGTGATATGCCGTTTCTTTGCAGTTTCCCTGACTGTGTGCAGGGCGGTGCTGTTTCTTTGCAGTTTCCTTGACACAAATTGTGGGGGTTGTTTTTGTTTGCTCAAATGGACCAGCCTAAACTTGCGAGAGATAAACCGATATTTCATGCTATCGATAATTCATTTATTCACTCTATTGCAAATGAGGTCTCGAAATGTCGTACATTCCGTGGTGTTTTCAAGGGTGATCATTACACTGAACCGTTGGCATTGTGATGTCAATAGGCTTTTGGGGTCAGTTACATGTCTATGATCCAAAGCTATACACATGTATTCAAAAAAGAAGTGAAGGCAATGATCAGCATTATCCCACATCTCCAGTCAGAGACAAGTTATATTGCTGATGTCCCCGTGACTATCACTAACCTCCTCCACCCCCACCCCACGCGTTTGTACGACACCCAGCAAAGAAATATGTATACAGTCGAACTTCGATGGGGCGAACTCTATTGGGACCAAGAAAGCTGGTTCGAGAGAGTAGTAGTTCAAACCATGGATGGTAACTATTAGTGTCATACCAGAGGCATAATGGAGATCTTTTCGGTGTTCTGTATTATAAATGTATGTTGTGTGTACTTATTAGAATCGCCTCATCGAGACGATTCTAATGAATACAGCATACATTTGCAATATAAAAGAAGAAAATCTCCCTACATTATCCCTATAAGGTATTGAAGGAATTCCATGGGGACTCTAGAACGGGTTCGACTGAACCAAGGTAAACGAGCCATCGAGGTTCCAGCCATTAAAGTTCTACTGTAGCTGTATTATTATTGTCAATGTGACGTCAGTATTGTGTAAGGAGGGTTGTCTGTATAATTTAGATCGGGCATATTCATGGTACATTGGCAAATTGTGGTATGCACAGGGTGCTTAGAGTACTAGGGCCAGTTGGTCAAAACTGTACTAACGCTGTCATTAGTTAATATATCATTAAAACTTTGATCATTTTATATGGCAGATATGCTAAAATTTTTGCTGAAAAAGTGCGAGCAGCTTTTAAACGCAAAATCTGCTCTCATTTTATCAGCAAAAATAACACTATATTAGATATTGTACTTGCTAGAACAACTAATACTATCACCGCTAACGAGCTCCTCAAGCCAACGATACTTTGAACAATTGGGCCCAGGTATTCAGTATTAAACGCCGGACTACCCTCAGAGACAATCGACCAGCCAATGTTGTCAGTGATACGATTGCTGTTGTTGTTGTCGCTAGTATTGTTGTGCGGTGTTTGTTTGTGTGTTTGTGTCACTAAAATTTTCTTTTCTTTTGGTCGCTATAGGCAGGTGATGTTTTTGATTAAATCCAAACAATTGTAGTCATTATGGGTTGAAAACAATCGATCCTAATCTACTAAATGGCAAAATCCGAAATCATGCTGTTGTCCTACGTGACCATCACTCAATGGGAAAACCAATATTACGGTTATTAACAGAAAAACTCTCGCTATTTCTGTCGCTGTTACATGCAGGTCAGAGGTATTTATTTATATAGTCTGGACAGGTATCGTGTGCTGGGTTTGGCAAACACCAAATACCCAGGTTAGACGCCGCGGAATGTTGAGTCTGCTCAGTCGGTTGCGCAAGGACTACACTGTTTGCTTAAATAGTGGCATTTAAGGATGAAATGAAATAATATAACAAGAGGCTCAATGAGCCTAAACCGCTCACCTGAGGAACTTAAGTTTTAACAATTCACAGACTTGACTACTAAATCTGCTAATAGAATCCAGCCCATTGACCCTTACAGGATATAAGTCATGATTATTGCATTGCATTCCAAGTTTGAGACTTCTAGCTTCTATAGTTCCTGAGAAATCTTTGACGAAAATTTAACATTGGTCAAAATGGAGAGAAAGAAGAATGAAAGAACAGATGAACAAATAAGCTGAGAAAGCCCAATGTCTCTTACACAAAATAAGTCATCATTATTCTATTGAATACCAAATTTGATGCTTCTAGCTTTTATAGTTCCTGAGAAATCTTTGATTAAAAATTTAACATTGGTCTATTATCTCTATATGGAGAGAAAGAAGAATGAAGGAACAAATGAACCAGACTAGCTTCAAAACCTAATGCAGCCTTTCCCCTTGCCCAATGGTGCTACACATAAAATTTAAACAAGATTGGTCGACTGCCTTCTGAGATATGCTTCATTGAAAGTGTGGACGACGGATGGACGGACGACAGATGACGGACTCCGGAGCCTTGGTATACTATCGGCTCACTGGAGCCTTTGGCTCAGGTGAGCTTAAAATTCAAGTCGCTATTTCTGTCACAACATTTTCCCTACGTTAAGTCTATGGGCAAATTTTTTTTGTCTCTCAAGGTCACGTAACTCCGAGGTCAATATTCCGATTCAGCCCAAAATTGAACTTAACCGAGATTTTATGCCTGTCCTCGTTACCTGCAAGTTTGAAGCTGATATGAATAAAAATAAAGTTGCTATCGTGGTCACAACGTATTTTTCTATGCTCAAGGGCAGGTAACTCCAAGGCAAATATTCCGATTCGGTCCAAAATCGAACTTAACCGAGATTTTATGTCTGTCCTCGTTACCTGCAAGTTTGAAGCTGATCTGAAAAAAATTCAAGTCGCTATCGTAGTCGCAACATTTTCCCTAATTAAGTCTATGGGCAAATTTTTTGTCGCTCAAGGTCACGTAACTCCGAGGTCAATATTCCGATTCGGCCCAAAATTGAACTTAACCGAGATTTTATGCCTGTCCTCGTTACCTGCAAGTTTGAAGCTGATATGAATAAAAATAAAGTTGCTATCGTGGTCACAACGTATTTTTTTATGCTCAAGGACAGGTAACTCCAAGGCAAATAATCCGATTCGGCCCAAAATCGAACTTAACCGAGATTTTATGTCTGTCCTCGTTACCTGCAAGTTTGAAGCTGATCTGAAAAAAATTCAAGTCGCTATCCTAGTCACAACATTTTCCCTATGTAAAGTCTATGGGCAAATTTTTTGTCGCTCAAGGTCATGTAACTCCGAGGTCAATATTCCGATTCGGCCCAAAATCGAACTTAACCAGGATTTTATGCCTGTCCTCGTTACTTGCAAGTTTGAAGCTGATCTGAATAAAAATAAAGTTGCTATCGTGGTCACAACGTATTTTTTCATGCTCAAGGACAGGTAACTCCAAGGCAAATAATCCGATTCGGCCCAAAATCGAACTTAACCGTGATTTTATGTCTGTCCTCGTTACCTGCAAGTTTGAAGCTGATCTGAAAAAAATTCAAGTCGCTATCGTAGTCACAACATTTTCCCTATGTTAAGTCTATGGGCAAATTTTTTGTCGCTCAAGGTCACGTAACTCCGAGGTCAATATTCAGATTCTGCCCAAAATCGAACTTAACCGAGATTTTATTACTAGCTACAGTGATGACAACATTTTCCCCATGTTAAGTCGATAGGCAATTTTTCGGGCGCTCAAGGGGACGTAACTCTTGAGTGAATTATCTGATTCGGCCCAAAATCGAACTTGACCGAGATTTTATGCCTGTACTGGTTATCTGCAAGAATGAAGTCGATCAGAAAAAAATTGACGGAGCTAGAGTGATGACAAGCTTTTTCCTATGTGAAGTCTATGGGAGCTAGATGTTGCCATGGCAACCAGAGTTCCAATCAGATCTGCCTGAAAACCTAATGAAGCCTTTCCACTTGCCCAATAATGCGACACATGAAATTTTATCAAAGTTGGCCAAGTAGTCTTTAAGATATACATTTTTGAAATTCCCATTAACCCTAATGCAAAAACACACAAGGGCAGGTAACTCCTAAGTGAATGATCCGATTCTGCCAGTTATCGAACTTGACCGAGATTTCATGGCTGTGCTGGTTATCTGCAAGAATAAAGCCAATCTGAAAATAATTGAAGCAGCTACGGTGATGACAACATTCTCCCCATGTTAAGTCAATAGGCAATTTTTTCAACGCTCAAGGGCACGTAACTCCTGAGTGAATAATCTGATTCAGCCCAAAATCGAACTTGATCGAGATTTCATGCCTGTCCTCGTTATCTGCAAGAATGAAGTCGATCAGAAAAAAATTGACGGAGCTAGAGTGATGACAAGCTTTTTCCTAACGCTCAAGGGCACGTAACTCCTGAGTGAATAATCCGATTCAGCCCAAAATCGAACTTGATCGAGATTTCATGCCTGTCCTCGTTATCTGAATGAAGACAATCAGAAAAAAATTGACGGAGCTAGAGTGATGACAAACTTTTTCCTATGTTAAGTCTATGGGAGCTATCTGTTGCCGTGGCAACCAGAGTTCCAATCCGATCTGCCCGAAAACAGTATGCAGCCTTTCCCCCTACCTGACAATGCTTCACATGAAATTTGATCAAGATTGGCCCACTGGTTCCGGAGATATACTTCTTTGAAAGTGTGGACGACGGACGACGACGGACGACGACGACGGACGACGACGGACGACGGACGCCGGCTCGTGGTATACTAATACCTCACATGAGCCTTCGGCTCAGGTGAGCTAAAAATGCCAGGTTGCTCAGGTAATGAAAAGAAAACAATAACAATATCTTGATCTAGGCCTCGCTATCATGTGACGATTTTCGGAACATTCCATTAATAAAACTGTTTATCTAGATAGAGTCGATTGTAAAAAAAAAGAAAACAAAACCTTTTTGCACTTCTGCTAAGAACAAATTTGTTTAAGAACAAAAATGAGCAGCCCAGACTTTCAAAGGTGGTATCTTTATTAGACATTCAGCGTAGACGCACATCGGATAGACAGTACATTCCTTCTGATCAGGGTCGGTACTGTTCGCCATATAAATAAAGCAAGGTTTGAACATGAGTCAGGCCGTACGCACTCTGAAAAAGGGGAGGGGGCGAATTCAGGTATTTTGCAGAGGGTGAAAAACTGCCTGAGTTTGAAAATTTTCCAAACAAAGGGTGGGGATGCGTTTGCACCCCTCTCCACCCTATGTGCGAGCTTGCATCAACAGGTGGAATGAACGTTTTTTTAAACAATATCGCTGAAGGGGCTCTGTTTCTGATGAGCTGGGATGCAGTGGTGAGACTTAGCGGGGAGAAGAGAGAGAGTTGAAACTATGACAAACATTGTAGGTTCTGATTAGAAGCCATCGATGGATCTACACTGTTTGCAGCTGGATGAAATGCTATGCATGTAATAACTTTTCCAGCAGAGATTGTGTTGCATATGAGGTAAGCATTATCAATTAAATATTGTAAATTCAGAAAGATTAATCTGTTGTGCTGGTTGAATATACGTGTATACAGAAAGGAAATAATAAAACACATTAACAAGTGACAAGTAAATAATCGGAAAATGCTACCATATTTTTTTCAGGCAAAATTGCAGTGAATACTTTTTTTATAATGAAGCGTTAAAACAAGTACCCAGTCTACCTTATAAAGGTTGCTATTGTCCGCGTCACTATCACTGACAATCTGACTACCGCCGGCCCCTTACGACCCCAGCCCATCGGGACTTGAAGAAATAGATGGGCCGAATGTTGCTTCCACGCAGAGCTGAAATTGACCCGCACACGAGTACTGGTAAACCGCATAGAGGATCTAAGCCTGCCCAGGCAAAGCGGTGCGAGTCCATGCTTATAAACTATATTGGTTTCTTTGGGCGGCAGGGATGTCATTTTATCTCAATGTCGGGTAAAAGTCCCACAAAAGTGGAAGCGACGTCTCCAAAATAACCTTTACAGTGTTGACGGGGGCGTTAAACCTCAAATCAAACAAACAAAACCGCCGACCCTGAACAAGCGCCGATATTCGCCTTCCTAAGACGCCAGAGCGCTGCGTAAAAAGTAAAAAATTCTGGACTGTGCTCGTGCACTTGGGCATTGGCAAACAGTGTATACCTAATCAGACGCCACATAACTGTCTGATCGGGGCTACTGTGCTTGCTTAAAATACTGGAATTTAAGGTTAAACGAACAGTTCGGTTCTCAGTTCAGGACTATTTTCCCAACCTACACTCAGAGACAATCGACCCACGAGTACCCTCAGTGCTTTGGTTGTATTTATTAGGTCAAATATTTTTTTACTGCGGACCCCGTTATTCCGGAGTCTGGTACACCGTCGATGTCTGTGCTTTGAAGATCGCGCAAGTCCTTCACTAACAACCAAGTCGTTGTAGATCACAGACAAAAAGAAACACATGTAAAGCCGGGGACATATATCTCAGAAACCCTCTAGAAACACTTTTTAATTAGCCATCGATTCGAAAGGATAAAAATACCTCTATATCAAAGAACAATGTTTACTTGTTTAGATTCAGGGTGTTGTCGCATCTTAAAGTGGGGACAAGTTGTTGTTATTAAGGGAGATAACTCAGTACCATATAAATAGCAATTATCGCAAAAGTCATAACAATAGTAAATCAATTGTACCTCTAGGGTAGAAAAAGAATAAATGTTGTCATAAAATGTTGTAGAAAGGTTGTGAACAAATTTTTTATTAGTTTGATAAAGAAATATTGGGAACAATGCACCAAAAAGATACCTTTTTGACAATATATACATTTTACTATATAAAGTTCTACTTTACCCTGAATTAAGTCTCATTATCATGATAAAATAGATTTGAAGGACAGAAACTATATTAAATATTACAGCTTATATAATACAATTCATAAAAATAAATCTAATGTCTGATATAAAGAGATATTCATATCAGTTTGGTTATCAGAATACATAAGGTCGGACAAGCAGTTATTATCTACAGATTGAGAGCTGCTAGTAATTCGTAAATGCCTATGCTCCTACTGTTCTATATCTAAAATAGAGGTTTAATTGTTGGACTGCTTTAGTTTGTGCCCTATTGTTTCATAAAATGATGGCACACAATCCTCCGTACCACGCCAAGGTACATGTAATAGCCCTTAAGGAGGTATCATAGAAGTGAAGGCAATGATCAGCAAGCGATACAATTAACCGACAGCTCCAATCAGAGACACCAACGGGAAAGAAACACAAACATGAAATAACTAGACCCTAAAGGAAACACCAATTGCGGAAAGCCAAAAGGACAGTCAGTTTCCTAGAAACTGGCCAAAAGGTCATCCATAACAAAGAATATATGCGATACACACACTCAAAGACAAACCATAACAACAGAAGAACCGACAGAAGAACCGCCTTGAAACCCTCAGTGAAACGAAATCCACTGTGGTGGGGAGGTGGTGAGAATGGGGGCTTAAATAATAACGGAAAGCCAAAAGGACAGTCACTCTCCCACAAATGGCATATTGGCCATCCAAAACAAAACAAAGACAAGCCATAAGAACATAAAAACACGACAGAGGACTGTCCCGGAACGGCCAGCGAAACGAACCCCACTGGTGGGCCCAAACAGACCCAACGCGGCCGCAATCCTCGCCCTTACTTCCGTCGCGATTAAGACAAATAATTTGTTCTGTCCGCATAAAGGTCTCCAAACTCATCAGTGCAACATCTCCGAGAGCACAAAAATCAAACAACCACAGAGATGAAACAACGGTGAGGACTCGACAGCAAGAAACCACTGAAATTCTGGAGCAAAAGAAAATCAGCAGTTAGACTCAGATAGGCCCGACTAGAGACAGAGCAGCAGGCGCCAACCAACAATACATGAAATTAAATTCTCTCTCATTCTCAGTAAAGCCTTTACGCTAGAACCGTCATAGAATCTGAGGCCTGAACAAACGGCGACCAATTAAAGAGGGAAGCAAAGTTGTTAACCGTGATGTGGTTAACTACCATGCATGCAGTCTATCGTTTAACATTATTTTGTACCTTATCTTTTAATATCGAAGATTGGCTGCTGAAGTCATTACAATTATATATTTTCAGCTAGAACGTCTCTAAGTTTTCATCACTGTTAGTTTGACATTTGATGCTTCTCGTCCAGCCCGTACTTTTGCGCCTCTTTTTATTTGGCAAAAGATTTAACGGACTACCAAGGGGGTTGGAAAAGCAAACCATTACTTAATTCTTTGTAGATTCACATATGCAGTAAATTACTAATACTTACACTCGGGCTAGTGATTCTGGGCCGGCTACGACCTGTTATATTAACAATCAACAATGAGACAGATGCATTCTAACAAAATTCGATTTGCCTTTTCGGTAAAACATTTGCATGCAAGGAAATGTTGACCTGGACATTTTACATTCAACCGTGTATTGACTCTTAAAAAAAGAGAAATCCAATAGAAGAGACAAAAGGCAGAAAAAAACCGCCCACAATATAGGCCAGAAATATTTGGTTAAATTACCAAAATAGACAAGAAGACTAAGTACAGTATTTGCATGTAGTGTGACAAGGCGACAAACTACATTTGGTATTCACAATATAATGCATTTCCTATCGAGAAGGTGGGTCAGACCTCAGATTCTATGACGGTTCCAGCGTTAAGGATTACTGAGAACTAGAGAGAATCTAATTTTTTGTAATGTTAGTTGGCGCCTGATGCTCTGTCTCTGGTCGGGCCCATCGGAGTCTAGCTGTTGGGTTTCCTTTGCTCCAGCATTTCAGTGGTTTCTTGGTGTCGGGTCCTCACCGTTGTTTCATCTCTGTGGTTGTTTGATTTTTGTGTTCACGGAGATATTTCACTGATGGGTTAGGAGGCCTTCATGCGGACTGAACAAATTATTTGTCTAAATCGCGACGGAAGTAAGGGCGAGGTTTGTGACCACGTGGGGTCTATTTGGGCCCACCGGTGGGGTTCGTTTCGCTGGCCGTTCCGGGGCAGTCCTCTGTCGTGTTTTTATGTTCTTATGGCTTGTCTTTGAGCGTGTGTATCGCTTATGTTGTTTTGTTTTAGATGGCCAATTGGCCATTTGTGGGAGAGTGACTGTCCTTTTGGCTTTCCGTTATTGGTCTTTCCATTAGGGTCTGGTTGTTTCGTGTTTGTGTTTCTTTCCCTTTGGTGTCTCTGATGGGAGCTGTGGGTTAATTGTATCGATTGCTGATCATTGCCTTCACTTCAATGTTGCAGAAACTACCTTGCTTCAGCAGATTACAAAACTTTAAATAGAACTAATTTTCATTCAAACTTTATGTTCGAATGCTAACACCGATTTCCACTTGCACACCTATAATTGTTTTGTTTTTTTTTTCAGTTTGAAACGTAGTTTTAATGACATAGCCTAGTTTTTATCAATACTTTCAATGTTCCGTTACTGTACTACATTACATCGAGTCGTAGCGCTGTATTTATGGCATTGCTAATACACTGTTTATTAACCGGGATGTTTATTCCGTGCACCTGTGGCATTTAATATCAAGCTTCCCCGGCACGGCAACCATTCAGATTTTTATGGCCATTTTTATTCAATTTCTATACGCATTAAAGCTTTTAAAACGCAATATTGAATTATGAAGTAATGGGGGTATGCCAACTAAATTGCATTTTTTTAAATAATTTCTCAACGAATTCGCACCATTTTTATTCTGTCAATTACAGACATATAGACCCTTTATATGACAGCAAACAATCATTCAAATCCAATGGTTATGTCCTCAGAGAAAAAAAAACAATGCATATTTTTTACCATTTTGAGGGTTCATTTTTCGACATTATTTAAAAGAATATGGTTTGGCATTAACTGGCTAAAACTGCAGTGAACAATTGCTCAATGTATTCCAAATTACTGGGCATGAACAGATTTTATAGGATATCCTGAAGTTTTGAAAAAAAATGTTGTAATGTTTTGAACATTTTTTTACATACAGACCAGCTACCGGTAATAATCCATATTTTTTTTTCTCCGCGGTAATAGGCTTTTTTTTCTCGGAGAACAAGCGAGAAATGTCTCCGAGAAGAAAAAAATTCGCGTTTCAAAGCGGTTAATTTTACCGCGAAACGCCGCGAAATTTCTCCGCGAACATCGCTTTTTTTTGGAGAAAGCCAATTAGTACAGGTGAAGTCGTTCACGGTGTTTCTCCGCGAATCTGCCTATACCTACATGTATATTTGTTCATGTGCATGTATTTTTTCATGCATTAAAATTTGGTACACAAAGTTTGAAGCATATGACGAAATGCATCGTAAAGTATGATTTTGAATGGAATCATAATGATTTGCATCTTATGCACTTTACAACGCAGTATGAACATGATGGATGTTTTCTGTGTTCCATCCTGCTTGTACATGTATGTGTGGGCGCAGATCTCACTCTACATTTTGGTTGATCTTTTTCTTACACTATGAGTAATTAAACATCACTGGTGCTTACACTTAAGCTCACATATAGCCCGAGTGAGAGATCTAATGTTTAAGAGTAGGCCATGTGTTTCTTGCCTTTACAATTCAATTTTGTTCATACATGTACATTAACCCATTTCAGACTGGAAACCCCTAAACGGGTACCGTGGCAAACAGTGCAGGCCCAGATCAGACGCCACAGAACTCGGCGTCTGATCAGGGCCTACACTGTTTGCAAATAGTTCAGCCATTTTCCTAAGTTTGAAGAAAACACAACCTGAAGCCCCTAAATATTGAAATGGACGCATGCTATATATAAGGAGGAAGATTCCATTTGGTACAAAACGGGTTAACATGGGGAAATTGCGCGGCAAGCATTCCAAGGCTCTGATCTCTAACTTGGAGCAGAACTACAAAATTCTCCAAGATAATCAGCGAAGTTTGTACAAACATGAAACCTGGGTATCTTGTTAAGTCTACTGTTCATCCGAAGGTAACTGGCCCCCGCGTCCTAATGGGTAAAAGCGTTGGCTCTTAACCGATTCAGTACCAGAAACCCCTGAAGGGGTACCTTGGCAACAGTACAAGCCCAGATCAGACACCGCAGAACGCGGCGTCTGATCAGGGCCTTCACTGTTTGCAAAACGTTAAGCCATTTCCCGAACTAATTTTTTAAGAAAACAAAAACAACCTGATACCCCTAAGTTTCAAAATGGACTTCTGTATATATAAGGAGGAAGTTTCCATTTGGTACAAAAAGGGTTAATCATCGGGTCATTAGGTCTCTCCGCTGTGGTTTGCGCCTCGCTCAGGCCACATACATGTAGTTGGTAACGAGTACCCACATCCTACATTGGACGGCTAGGAACGAAAAGGAAAATGTATACTTTGTAAACTCCAGTTCTCTCTATACATGTATGTGTGAATAGTGGTTCGTTCATTACATGGGTTTTATTAACATGTTGATGCACCACCTGTTTGCTCCAACTGGGAGTATTTATTAGTTAGGTGAGGGGTGAGGGGTCGGGGAAGTATACTTGGTAGCGCAAATAATGCGTGCGAATGCAAAGTAGCATGTCCTTTTTCACGCGCCTGCATGAAGCATGGCCCGATATAGCTGTCTGGTTTTTCGTCCGTTCGTTCGCGACATACATGTAATTCGGGTGGTTAGCAAAAGCGTCCGTTTTTAAGACCTTTTCCCTACTTACAAATGCGACAACATCAAGAATGCGAAAGTTTAGACTTTGATCTATCCATTTCAGGTAAGTTTATCCTTTCGAACCGCCGACTAATTAAATTTTCGAAGAGCGTGTGAACTTGGCTTGGGATTCGCGGCTTGGAATATCGATTTTGCCTAACATTCATTAATATTTTACAATACTTTACTACTACGGAATAAATCGAATTCCAAACTCCAGACTCCAAGCCAACTTCATACACTTTTTTCGAAAATGAGTTATATGTCCTCGGCTAGTAGATTAGTGTGGGTAAAATGCATGTATATATTCAAGGTAATTGGTAGAACACCGCCCGTCTCTCTCTCTCTCTCTCTCTCTCTCTCTCTCTCTCTCTCTCTCTCTCTCTCTCTCTCTCTCTCTCTTGATCATGTTTGCTTGCCTGCAAAGAAGAAAGAAGAAAATGACTTTTCCGCTCAGAATTGTTTAGCTGTATTACTGTGCATAAAAGGCATACAGTGTTTCACTTTAAAACCAACTAAAACTGTTTTTAAACACCGTATATTACTCTTCTTTCTGGTTTTGCACCGATCTTTCTCTAGTAACAGACCACCTTTTGGGCTTCTCAAAAGTGGCCTTAAATACCACTTTTAACAGTCCGAAGGATGGTCTGAATATAGACAGTTGTACATAGTGTGTAGGCTACGTGGACAATTAACGTGACGCGTTAAGGTAAAGTTCACTGATGCTGACTTATTGTTCAGAACAGTTTTTTTTTTATATTTTTCCCTCAAGAGTCAACCATGTTTAAAACCTGTTCAGCTGAAATAGATTGCTTCATTTTGTCTACAAAATTTCCGCGCATAAACCATTTATAAATCCCGTGGGACGGCGAGATGGCAAACAAACAACAACAAAATCTAAGGGGTTCACATAAAAGTATGACAGTAGACGATGTGTATCAAGCGCCGTTTATTTGACATACATAAGCACCGGTGTTTGCAGATGCATTACAGGCGCATTTAAAATTATTGGATGTCATCCCAACAAAAGTGGCTTCTTCACGACAAACAAAACAAACAAACAAAAACGATACATGTTTTGATATAAAATGGATAAAAACGATTTGTGAGATTGTCTGTCGCGATTCCCAGACAGCATTCCGCACACACCACCCTGCAGACACAAAATGTTGACTCAACGTTGAACTAACGTTGAAACAACGTTTTCAACGTTAGTTCAACGTTGAGTGCCTACTGGGCATGACCCTAATTTTAATGGCTTTCCCGTCCTTGTGTTCAAATGGACAAAACACCTACCAGGAAAAAAGGAGAAAAAAAAAATACAGAAAACAATCCCCGATTAATTTGGCTCTCATATATGTCTCATATATATTAGGCTTGGTTGTGTCTGTCGTCTTTATCTGATGACGTTTGAAATAGGACACACGGCGTCACTAAGTTTGTTAGGAATGCAGATAGTAGAAAAGATCCGATGTTTATTGAATTGAATGTCTAGCAGATCTAAATGATAATTAATTTCAACACAAAATTGAAGCTGTTATCTGATACAACTGCATAATTTGCTAGTTTTCAGCCTCTCATCGGACTTTATACACCAACAGGGGAGGCAACAGTTTGAAATTATGTGTTTCCCTTTTTTATAATTGGGGTCTATTCGTTCCATTTAGAATACCCCCCCCCCCCCCCCAATTTAACTGATAGAAAGAGAAAAAACACGCCTATACAAATACATTTTAACCTTTATGGCCGAAAAAATGAAAATTGTACGATGATTTTCTTGTATCTGCTCAAAATATAGATTGTTGGTACTTGCTAGAACCGCGGTTTTAACGAGTACCCAAACCTACATTTTAGAGCAGAAATAAGAAAAATTAGGTTTACACCTGCAAACCCGTTTTACTATATAAAATTGGGGTTTAAGTGGGTCAATATTATATAGGAGACGCCTCTGTGGCGCAGTGGTTACGCTACTCGCCTTGTAAACCAGGGGACGCAGGATCGATCCCGGGCTTCTCCAAACTTTCGGGTGAGTCTTTAAACCGAGGTCCCGTCTCCGTATGACCTTAGCTGTTAGTGAAACGTAAAACTCACTCACTCAATATTATATAGGTGTGTTTTCGCGATGGCGTTGCCTCCCTTTCAATGTTTGTTTGTTTGATTTGAAGTTTAACGTCCCCGCCAACATTGTATAGGTCATTTTCGAGACGTTGCTTCCAATTTTGTGGGACTTTTACCCGACACTGAGATGGAATGACATTTCAAGCCCTGCCGTCCAATGAAACCAATAGGGTTTATAAGCATGGACGGGCCGGGCCGTCTCGCACCGCTTTGCCTGGGCAGGCTTAGATCCTCTAACCGTTTTACCAGTACTGGTGTGCGGGTCAGTTTCAGCTCTGCGTTGAAACATCATGCAGCCCATCTATTTCTTCAAGCCCGGAACGGCGGGGGCCGTCCCTTTCAATGACCGGAACTATGTCTGGTGGGTCTGTTCTCCTTGCTATCATGTAGTCAGTAATCTCTTTGCATCATGAGTGTATACTGTTTAGGAGACAATGGACGCATCTGGAACGAGCACCCAGAATCTATGTTTGATGTTTAACTAAGAAAAAAAAGTCGGAAAC
This sequence comes from Lucinisca nassula, assembly GCA_963580285.1. Classification (NCBI taxonomy): domain Eukaryota; kingdom Metazoa; phylum Mollusca; class Bivalvia; order Lucinida; family Lucinidae; genus Lucinisca; species Lucinisca nassula. Next base: position 147,124,759 of record OY757010.1, on the reverse strand, counting down.
CTTTTTTTTTTTTTCAAAAAAAAAAAAAAAAAAAAAAAAAAAAACAGATGTCAGTTTTAAATATGTGAACAAATGCACTATGTCCCTTAGTAACAATTTGAAAAATTCCATTAGGAAAACACACCTATACAAATACATTGTAAAATTTTCCGCCGAAAAAAAAAAAGAGAAAATTTTAGGGTGAATAATTGTGATATTTTTCTTACTTCTGCTCAAAATATGGATTGTAGGTACCCATTAGAATCGCCTCATCGAGGCGGTTCTAACGAGTACTCACGATATATTTTAGAGCAGAATTAAGAAAAGTAAGGTTTACCACTGTACACCCCCGTTTTACTCTGTAAAATTGGGGTTAAAGGGGCGGCCAAAATTATATAGGTGTGTTTTCGTGATGAGTCTCATATACATTTTATCAGACTTCCTACTTCAGGTAAGTATTAGATTTTACAAAAAGGTTGTGTCTACGCTTAGCACACAATCATTGGATTGGAAAGTTAAATAAAATTTTATCACTGATATGCACATTTTATTAGTATATCAGAAAATATGAAAGTGTAGGATCTTAGGACGCTTCATGATGCTTCCACGCAGAGCTGAATCCGGCCCGCACACTAGTACTGGTAAACCGCTTACAGGATCGAAGCCTGTCCAGGAACCGCGGTGCGAGGCTGACCGTCCATGCTAATAAACCCTATTTGTTTCATTGGGCGACAGGGCTTTAGATGTTATTTCATCTCAGTGCCGGGTAAAAGTCCCACAAAATTGGAAGCAACGTCTCAAAAATGACCTTTACAGTGTTGACGGGGACGTTAAACCTCAAATCAAACAAAAACACCCTTTCTATACAGTTCAACATAACAGATCGTTGGTCGGCCCGTCCATGCTTATAAATCCTATTGGTTTTATTTGGCGGCAGGGCTTCAGATGTCATTTCATCTCAGTGACAAGTAAAAGTCCCACAAAATTGGAAGCAACGTCTCCAAAATGAACTTTACAGTGTTGACGGGGACGTTAAACCTCAAATTAAACAAAACAAAAAGATCGTTGTCTTCTAATTGGTCACTCTAACATAAAAAATCTACCAATCTTTCACTGTCAATGACATCGTAGTAACAAAAAGATAAATACAACGTACATCTACCGACGTTTATGTTTTCTTTCATTTCGCATTTTAGGTTTACCTTCTGTGAAAAAAGCATCCCGGCTGGCTGCCTAAACATCTTTAAAACAATGAAACCGAACTCTGTATTATGGAATCAACAAAGTCAACATAATGTAAACCCCAAAATATAGTTTATCTTGCCAAGCATATGTGTGATAAACTTAAGGAAGCGTTCCGTTTGTCCCGGGTTGTAAAACAACAATAACGACCTGTAAAAGGAAATAGCATTCAATCAGTCGTAACCTTTTCTAAGATGCCTCCAGGCAAAATTCAACCTTTCTTTCTACTTATACCGCGATCGGTCAAATTTGACCATTATTCGCAGGTGTACATTGCATATACTCCAGGTTGCATGGTTGAAAGCCTACAAAGTGACCATGTAGTTACGGTATGGGACTTTAACCTGCACAAGGGGCCTCCAGTTAACGTCCCGATCCGAAGGACAGTGCACTTTTTGGCATTCATCCCTGCAAATGATGTGAATTGAGCGTGTTCGGACACCGAAATAATCACCGCCTCCGGAGATGGAACCCGGGGCCTCTCGCATCAGAGGCAAATGCACTAACCACTGAGCCATCGCGCTCCTAACCTTAGGTTGTCTACGCCCAGGGTCATAGATAATACATCTGCGTATTTGGACATTTTCGGCGTTCCATAAATAGAAGGCGGAAGTGTGTATAAATATAAATTTATCTCTTACACCCTGAATTTCTCAAGTGGACTATTTAATCTTGAATCTGGACACATCCTTTATTCTAAACAGCGCTTTAGTAAAAGGTTTTGGCAGAATGACAAATAGTGACGGTTATGAGCCGCACCACCTTCGACCTACAGTGTGTTTGCTTAGGTATCTGTAGCAGTCAACGGGGTTTAATGTTAATGTATATTTCACTAAGAAGGTGTAGCGGCGTTAGAAAGTCAGTGTAATTTCTTTGATGAAAACATTCGATTTTCTGCATATGATTCACCACTAAAAGTAAGCAACAGTACATAATAATATAATGTATGCGACTTGTATGTTTGTTACTCAATTTGAACAAGACTTCTCATTTACCAGTTACTCAGATTCAATGAAAACGCACAACTTATAGAATTTTGATTTCTTTAGTTTACAGGTAAAAATGGCTGACTTTTTCAACTGATAAATGCAGTACTGTTAATGTCATTCTTTACGTTAAAGGCCAGCAAAACATGCTGCAAAACATTCTATAAGAAAAAGCCAATGGGACGTCTAAGTAACGTCGATCGTCATCGTGCCCTCGGTATCACAGTATGGGAGCGGAAGTGAACGGCCATTTGCGATTGAACATCACTTGCGATTTGTACAGTGGACGATCAGTCACTTGCGATATGACATTATCACGTGGTATATCAAATATGTAAACACAGAAGCCATTAGCGTGAGGTTTTGAACATTGCTTTTATTTGTGTAAGTTGTCAATATATGTGTCACTTTATTGATAATGATTTCGTTGGTGTCATTGATCCTAACGGTGGAATTAACGATGGTGATCAGTTGACATGTTGTTCGCTGTTGCTGGCACACGTTACTAAAAAGTGGATTAAATGACGGATAAATATTTAGAGGCAACTTTTTTAGTTTTCCTGACATCTTTAATAAACTATAAAGCCTACTGACCAAAAGGATGTATACGCTGAAGTAAAATGCGGCAGCTAAATCTTAACTTTTATTCCCATCACTTTGGATCAACTGAACGGTCACTTGACATTGGATTGAACGGTCACTTGCGATCTGTAATCATTTGAGTTGAACAGTCACTTGCGATGGTGATTTCACACTTGACATGTTTTTTGTGATACTGGATCATTCTAAGAAGTTTGATCAGATATTGACATCAAATAACCAAAAGACTTCCTTCTTATACGATTGGGACACTACTACTGTTTCATCAGCATGGTGTGGAACTCTTTTCACTTCCGAGTTATAAAGTAAAGACACGCGCTTTATATGATTAGAGGTGCGACGTCCAAGTCAACACTATTCAGGTAATTTGTCGGACGTTGAGCACTTCCAATGCTGTGGCTTTTAACCGACACTGAGATGACATGACATCTCAGTCCATACCGCACAAACAAACCAATAGGGTTTATATGCATAGACGGACCGACTAGCACCACTTTGTCTGGGCAGTCGACGACCTTCTAAGCGGTTTATCATTACTCATGTGCGATCGGTTTCACATCAGCTTGGAAGCACAATGCATCCCAGTCTATTTCTCCAAGTCTCGATGGACAGAGCCTAAAGACACGTTTGCATATTTACTATGACTCTTTCAGTAACATTAAATTATGTCTCCCCCGAATTTTTTTTTTCGGAGAGACATATTGTTTTTCCCCCGGGCGTCTGTCTGTCTGTCTGTCCGTCTGTCCGTCTGTCACACATTCGTGTCCGCTCTATAACTTGAAAACCGTTCGAGCTATCTTCACGAAACTTAGTATAAATATAAATCAGCATTAGACGACGTGCAGTGCCCAAGAACTATAACTCTCGCATTGTTACTTTTTGAATTATCTCCCTTGGAAGTTTGTTGGTATGTATATATGTATGGGCAAATTGTGTCGGGTCAATGACTTCTTTATTTTCAGATGGTTTTTAAAATTACTAGGCAGAAATATTAACAACCATAAGACGATGTGTGTTGCGCATGAGGCTGGTCGGTACCTCAAAGGTCAAGGTCATACTTAGAGGTCAAAGGTAAAAAAAGGGGCCTTTTTTCGTATTTGGTCAATCACTTTCTTATTTTGAGATGGATTTTAAAATTACTTGGCAGAAATATTAACAACCATGAGACGATGTGTGGTGCGCATAAGGCAGGTCGGTACCTCAAAGGTCAAGGTCATACTTAGAGGTCAAAGGTCAAAAAAGGGGCATTTTTTCGTGTTTGGTCAATAACTTTCTTATTTTGAGATGGATTTTGAAATCACTCGGCAGAAATGTTAAATAATATAAGACGATATGTTGCGTGCATGAGGCTGGTCGGTACCTCAAAGGTCAAGGTCATACTTAGAGGTCAAAGGTAAAAAAAGGGGCTTTTTTCCGGGTTTTGTCAATAACTTGCTTATTTGTAGATAGAATTTGAAGTTACTTGGCAGAAATGTTAACTTTCATGAGACGATGTGTTGCATGCATGATTCAGTTTGGTACCTCAAATGTCAAGGTCTCACATAGAGGTCAAAGTAAAAAAAGGGCCTTTTTTCGTGTTTGGTCAATAACTTTCTTGTTTTTAGATGGATTTTGAAATTGCTTGGCAGAAATGTTAACCATCATGAGATGATGTGTTGCACGCATGACCAAGTTTGGTACCGGAACGGTCAAGGTCATACATAGAGGTTAAAGGTCAAAAAGGGGCCTTTTTTGTGTTCTGTCAATAACTTTCTTATTTTTAGATGGATTTTGAAATTACTTGCCAGAAATGTTTACCACCATGAGACGATGTGTTGCGTGCATGACCCAAGTTGGTACCTCAAATGTCAAGGTCGTACTAAGAGGTCAAAGGACAAAAAGGGGCCTTTTTAGTGTTCCGTCAATAACTTTCTTATTCCTGGATAGATTGTGAAAATACTTGGCAGAAATGTTAACCATCATGAGATGATGTGGTGCACGCTAGACCCAGGTCGGTATCTCCAAGATCAAGGTCATACTAAGAGGTCAGAGGTAAAAAAAGTTGTTGTTTTTTTGTGTCCCGTCAATAACTTTTTTTATTTCTGGATGGACTTTATAAAGTTACCATGCAGAAATGTTCACCGTCATTAGACCATGAGTCATGTGCAAGACCAAGGTCCATAAACCTCCAATGTCAAGGTCATACCTAGAGGTCAAATTTAAAAAAAAGGGACAGTCAACTAGAGCTGTCAGTGAAACTGACTAGGGCCCCGGCAGCGCTATCAGAGGAGTAGGAAAATGTTGATGTTAAAAAAGACGTTTTTTTTTCCTTTCACCTCTAAGTATGACCTTGACCTTTGAAGTACGGACCTGGGTCTTGCGCGTGACACACTGTCACATTATGGTTAATATTTCTGCTAAGTAATATTTAAATCCATCCAGGTATAAGAAAGTTATAGATTGGACACAATAAAAAAGACGCTTTTTTGACCTTTTATCTCTAAGTATGACCTTGACCTTTGAGGTACGGCTGTGGGTCTTGCGTGTGACACTTCGTCACATTATGGTTAACATTTCTGCCAAGTAATATTTAAATCCATCCAGGAATAATAACAAAGTTATTAATTGGACACAGGAAAGACCCTTTTTTGACCTTTAACCTCTAAGTATGACCTTGACCTTTGAGGTACGGACCTGGGTCTTGCGCGTGACACACTGTCACATTATGGTTAATATTTCTGCTAAGTAATATTTAAATCCATCCAGGTATAAGAAAGTTATAGATTGGACACAATAAAAAAGACGCTTTTTTGACCTTTTATCTCTAAGTATGACCTTGACCTTTGAGGTACGGCTGTGGGTCTTGCGTGTGACACTTCGTCACATTATGGTTAACATTTCTGCCAAGTAATATTTAAATCCATCCAGGAATAATAACAAAGTTATTAATTGGACACAGGAAAGACCCTTTTTTGACCTTTAACCTCTAAGTATGACCTTGACCTTTGAGGTACGGACCTGAGTCTTGCGTGCAACACTCCATCACATTATGGTTAACATTTCTGCCAAGTAATATTTAAATCCATCCAGGAATAAGAAAGTTATGGAGGATAAAAAAAATTGTGGACGGACAGACGGACAGACAGACAGACAGACAGACGGACGGACAGAGTGATGCCAAGTAATATTTAAATCCATCCAGGAATAATAAAAAGTTATGGAGGATAAAAAAATTTGTGGACGGACAGACGGACAGACGGACGGACGTTCTCACAAATGGATACTTATGTGGCTATTTTGAGCAAGATTGATACTTAGGTGGCTAATTTTAACCACATAACAGACCTTTTATGTGTCTAACGGAATAAATCGCACTTTCTCTCATTGACTTACATTGATTCTGTCCAAGTTCATAGCCACCTATCTATCCATTTGTGTGTACGGACAGACAGACAGACAGACGGACGGACAGAGTGATTACTATAGGGCACCCACACTTTCAGTGCGGGGCCCTAATAACTTCCTTATTATTTGATGGATTATGAAATTACTTGGCAGAAATGTTAACCATCATGAGACGATGTGTTGTACCTCAAAGGTCAAGGCCATACTTAGAGGTCAAAGGTAAAAAAGGGCTTTTTTGTGTATGGCCAATAACTTTTTTCTTTTTCTATGAACATTTTTAAAGTTACTTTACAGAAATGTTTATCTTCATTAGATGATGTGTTGCACACAAGACCCAGCTCAATACCTCCAATGTCAAGGTTATACTTAGAGGTCAAAAACGGGGGAGACATCTGTGTTTTTGTAGAAAAACAAATTCTAGTTACTTTTAATATAACTCACAAAGCATTTAATTAATCCCCCGCTGCGAAGCGGAGCGAAGCGGAGATTATAGGAATGGCCTTCGTCTGTCCGTCCGTCTGTCCGTCTGTCTTTCCGTCCGTCTGTCTGTCCGTAACACTTTCTTGTCCACTCCATATCTCCTGAACCCTTTGATAGATTTCCATGACACTTTGGTCAGTTATTCGTCTCAGTGAGCTGGTGTGCAGAACCCATAAATAAACCATGCAGACTCAAGGTCAAGGTCACGGTTGAAGGTCACGAGTTTGAAACTTGGAATTTTTTGTCCGTTCCATATCTCCTTTACCCTTGGAAGGATTTTCATTAAACTTTGGTCAAATATTCTTCTCAGTGAGCTGATGTGCAGAACCCATGTCCTTCCTTCCGTCCGTCCGTCCGTGTGTTTGTCCGTAACACATGTCCGCTCCGGAATTTTTTGTCTGCTCCGTATCTCGTGTACCCTTTGATATATTTTCATTAAACTTTGGTCAATTATTCTTCTCAGTGAGTTGATGTGCAGAACCCATAAATGAACCATGCCGACTCAAGGTCAAGGTCACATTTGAAGGTCACGAGTATAAAACTTTGAATTTTTTGTCCGTTCCATATCTCCTTTACCCCTCAAAGGTTTTTCGTTAAACTTTGGTCAATTATCCCCCTCAGTGAGCTCACATGCAGAGCCCATATAAGGATCATGTGGACACCAGAGCAATGTCACATTGGAGGGTCACGAGTTTGAAACTTTGAATTTTGTGTCCATTCCATATCTCCTTTACCATTCAAAGGATTTTCATTTAATGTTGGTCAAATGTCCCCATCAGTGAGCTGATGTGCATAGAACATAAATAAACCATGCCAACTCAAGGTCAAGGTCACATTTGAAGGTGAAAAGTTTGAAACTTTGAATTTTGTGTCTGTTCCATATCTCCTTTACCCCTAGAAGGATTTTCATTAAACTTTTGTGAAATATACCCACGAGTGAGCTGATGTGCAGAACCATAAATAAACCATGTCAACTCAAAGTCAAGGTCACAGGTCAAGGTCACAAGGTTGAGCCTTGATACAAAGTGCGGCGGGGGATTTGGCTGTCCTTGCGATTGCATTAATGTGAGGTCGGTTTCACCTCTGCCCGGAAGCTAAATGACATCCTTTGTGTAGTCCATGCATGGTACTTGTTACAATTGTTTTACGGTCCCCGCCCATCGGGGCTTGAAGGAATAGATGGGCTAAATGATGCTTCCACGCAGGTAAACCGCTTTGAGGATCTAAGCCTGCCCAGGCAAAAAGATGCGAGCAGGACCGTCAAATACCATAGCACCTAGAGTCGTGGTGCTTGTGCAAACCGCTTAGAAGGGGTGCGGGTCGGGCTGTTCCTGCATATAAACCCTATTGGTTTGATTGGGCGACAGGGCTTGGGATGTCATTTCATCTCAATGTCGGGTGAAATTCCCACAAAATTGGAAGCAACGTCTCGAAAATAATGACCTATACAGTGTAGACGGGGACGTTGAACCTCAAATCAAACAAACAATTGTTTTTGTTTAATTCGGGATTTAACGTCCCCGTCAACACTATGAAGGTTATTTTAGACGTTGCTTCCAATTTTGTGTGACTTTACCCGACATTGAGGTGAAATGGCATCTCAAGCCCTGCCGTCCAAACGAACGAATATGGTTAATATGCAGTATAGCTTTTACAAAACTCTAGATCTACGCTGAGCTCATATTATACTGTCTAAAGTTATATACCAGAAATATGTTTTATACAATTTACTGTCTTTGGCAATATTCTAATTGCCAGTCTGCAACCCAGGATCCTGCCGACTGAAGTATGAAATGTCAAAGTTGCAAACGCTGCAATTTTCTCAAAAAGTGCTTTTTCATCTTAAAATGGCACATGTGCAACTTGCTTGTAACATCATTTCAAATGGAATGCTTGAAAACTGTTGGAGACGTTAAGCAGACAACTTTCCTACACTTAATAGAAGACTAACTGAAAAGTAACGCCAACATTTTGCTAACGATGGGGCATTTTTTTCAGCTCACCAGAGCCGAATGCTCTAGGCGAGCTTATAGGATAAGCAGTGGTCTATCGTGGTCGAGAGTGTGTTGATGTATAGTTTGTATAGCATGTACAAATATGACAGCAAATATGGGCTTGTACAAATGTGATAGCTGTTTTATGCCAGGGCTCTGCCCGTTGGCCTCATTTTTATGTGCAAGCTTTGGTTTATTATGGGCTTGTTGTTGCATATCTGCATTGTCGTGCAGAAATTGGACCACACTCACCTTGTCGTTGGTGTCGCATGAAAAATCGTTTGATCATCTGAACAGCCTACCAGTGACTACATAGTATACCACTGGCCCTGTGGTCTTATCAAATAAAATGTCTGATCGACATGGTTCCAAATAAGACATATAGCATTCTCAACAAGCGAAACCACAAGCGGGAGACAAAAAAAAAATAAATAAATAACTTCTGTTAAAGTGGGGCTAATGGCAGGAGTTAATTTTTTTGCCTCTTTTCTCTTTTGCCAGAAAAGTGGAGATGCTGTGATACATCAAAACAGTATGAGTTAGTAGGGTGGAGATGGGGAAAAAGGTGCCAGTAAGCGAAAGACTTAAGCATATTCAGAATATCACCTGACAAGTGACCGTTCAAACTAATCGCAATTGACCTGTACAATCCCAATATTTACAAAAGCAAGTGACCTGAACAGCGTTTCCTTTCCCCTGTGTCATACTTTTAAAAATCCTTCGGTCTGATTTAGATTTTTGAAGATGTCTTTGATTTGATTTTCAATCATTGATAATATTAGAACACTAAAATGCTAAATAACAAAGGAAATGCTTCTTAACACACGTTTTATGCATATTTACACTTGTGTCAACCGGTTATGGCATTACGATAAACAAAGTGATCAACAATCTAGCTCTTCTCATGCCTTCCAAAAAATAACATATTTATGTGGTTGGAATATGATAAAAACATCCATCTTACCAGCAAGACATATATATCGCATATAAGCGTTATGTTCGCAGAACAAAAATGAAATTACTTACCGTGTCGGCGAAAATATCATACCGCAAGTGACTGATCGTCCACTGTACAAATCGCAAGTGATGTTCAATCGCAAATGGCCGTTCACTTCCGCTCCCATACTGTGGGTATTGTTGAAGGGTTTTCAAATCAATTTTTTTAGTAATTAAATAAAAGCAAACCAATAAAAATGTCAACAGATATATTTTTCCCGTCTTCATTATTTGGCATTTGTGTGAGGGGGTATGATTTTCATCAATAAAATAGGACGAAAGATAGTGCCTGAAAAGTTGCCTTTTATTGTCGAAAATCACTCCGGTTTATCATTATTGTCCAAGCTAAGCCTCATTATATTTAACCCTTTTTCACGGGTGGTAATCAGGGGAACTAGCTCGAAAATGAGTCAATGGAAATTTGTTCCGTCGACAAATCCGGGAACTCTCGAGCTAGCTCCATCACCAAGAAACTCGTAAACAAAGGTAGGTCTCGAAGAGTTTTATCACCATTTTTTTCTTTGTAAGCTATGTATAAAAAATCCGGCAATGCAGTTCCACATAGAAATGATTTAACTTTGTACTCCGCTAGAATTTGCCATGGAAATTTGCAGCGCTGGAGTATGAATGAAACCCAAACTTTTTATCACGGACCGAAAAAATTGTCAATTTATGTCATTGCGGAGATTTTGACCGAAGATTTTTCATTTTCCGTCAAAAGTACGCCCTTGGCACCCACAGAAACAACATCCCTGGTGAAATGAAACATGGAAAGTGTGAAATAAGCAAAAAAATATGGCAGTGATTACGTAACTTGCGAGTTATGACGAAATTACTGTCCGAGCTAGTCTTCTCGACAAGGAGCTAGTTCACTCGACATAAAAAAGAAAATGAAACGTTCATCAGATTTGATGTCTTTCTATGGTCCCACCCAGGTTATCCAACTGGTTTCTTTACCTCTGGCTAACAAAGGTAGGTCTCGAAGAGTTTTATCACCATTTTTTTTCTTTGTAAGCTATTTATAAAATAAATCCGGCAATGCAGTTCCACATAGAAATGATTTAACTTTGTACTCCGCTAGAATTTGCCATGGAAATTTGCAGCGCTGGAGTATGAATGAAAGTAAACTTTTTATTACGGACCTGAAAAAATGTTAATTAATGTCATTACGGAGATTTTGGCCGACGACTTTTCATTTTCCGTCAAAAGTACGCCCTTCACACCCATAGAAACAACATTCCTGGTGAAATAAAACAGAGTCTTATCATAAGGAACAATGATATAAATGGTTTAGGGGTTGGGAGCTGAATTATTTTCAAAATATTAGACATTTTGAGTTTTCCATACAAATGCCTATATGTCAATTTTACGTTTTATGTAATTTTACCCCAAGGCCCACCCAGGGGCAATTGTATCATGAACCGAAAGTTCTTTGGCTGAGTAAGTGTCATGCGAAATTTCAACTTTGTAGCATAACAGAAACGGGAATTATGGGCTCCAAGAGAAACGCGAACCTTAACTTTAACGTTTGTTAGACTCTGGTTAGGACTCTTGGGCAATGGCATCTGACACTCGGACACGCTCAGGAGCATGGCCCTGGGACAATCGTATCATGAACAGAAAGGTCACGGTCTGAGTAAGCGTCATACCGATTTTCAATTTTGTAGTATAACATAAATGGAAGTTATGGGCTCCAAGAGAAAGGCAGACGTAAACTTCGAAATTTGTTAGACTCTGTTTATGAACGCGACTTTCCATTGCAGAACTAGGACATCCATATATGACTCAAGAGAGGCTCGAACCACACCGACAGGATACCTAATCGACATAGATTCATGTTGTTAGGTGATTAGTTGCTTAATAGATCACTGTCTGTCGGGCACAAGTGCAGAGATCACTCGCGGTACGCGCCCGTGATCACTCGCGCTACGCGCTCATGATCTATTCACTATAACGACTGACTTCCAGTCTGTGATATATTAAGCAACTAATAAGCACCATCTTATCTTTCAACAATTTAGTCGAACACTGTGTTGAGCATTTATGGGTATAGGGGAAACGATAGTTTGTTCGAGGCATCTGGGTCACATGACCAAGATGGTTACCATGCCCATATATGGTGAAACCATTAAAAATCTTCTCTAGAACCAGTGGGCTGATTTCAAGAAACTTGTAGTACCTAGGACTGCAGCACAACATAATTTGTATAAACGATGACTTTAGGTTTATTAAAAATAATCAGATCACCTGCGGGAACAATATGTGATTTCTGAGTGAAACAAAAATCATCAAAAAGATTACCGGTAGGAATCAAATACTTCATTTATTTAATCAAACCTTTACACGACACTGACATTTGTGTGCATATATATTTTCTCTCTTTTTCCATCCATCCTTCCACCCATCTACCCACCGACCCATCCATCCATCCGTCCGTCTGTCTGTCCGTCTATATGTTCGTTCATCCATCCGTCCTCCAATTGACCAATCCTTCCAAATACCCACTCATCCCCTTCTATTGTGCATCCTTCCATCCATCCATCCATCAATCATTCCATCCATCCATCCATCCATCCATCCAACATCCATTGATCCGCTCCAAATGGGAGGGGGCGAAGCAACTAGGTGGGCGAAATGACTAAGGGGGGCGAAAAGACCAGGCTCTGTTGGCAAAACAGGGGTGTAAAATGGGGCAATGGGGGCGAAACGAACAGGGAGAAACGACTGGGGGACGCCTTTGGGGCATAGCATCTTGTTACCCAACTAGCCAGAGGTAAAGAAACCAGTTGGATAACCTGGGTGGGACCATAGAAAGACATCGAATCTGATGAATGTTTCATTTTCTTTTTTATGTCGAGTGAACTAGCTCCTTGTCGAGAAGACTAGCTCGGACAGTAATTTCGTAATAAGTCGCAAGTTACGTAATCACGGCAAAAATTTTTTTTGCTAATTTCAAACTGTCCATGTTCCATTTCACCAGGGATGTTGTTTCTGTGGGTGTGAAGGGCGTACTTTTGACGGATAATGAAAAATCGTCGGCCAAAATCTCCGTAATGACATAAATTGACAATTTGTCCGGTCCGTGATAAAAAGTTTGGGTTTCATTCATACTCCAGCGCTGCAAATTTCCATGGCAAATTCTAGCGGAGTACAAAGTTAAATCATTTCTATGTGGAACTGCATTGACGGATTTTTTTATACATAGCTTACAAAGAAAAAAATGGTGATAAAACTCTTCGAGACCTACCTTTGTTTACGAGTTTCTTGGTGATGGAGCTAGCTCGAGAGTTCCCGGATTTGTCGAGGGAACAAATTTCCATTGACTCATTTTCGAGCTAGTTCCCCTGATTACCACCCGTGTTTTTGTACCAAATGGAATCTTCCTCCTTATATATAGCAGGAGTCCATTTCAAAATTTCGGGTTGTCAGGTTATGTTTTCTTCAAACTATATTTGGAAAATGACTTAACTTTTAGCAAGCAGTGTAGGCCCTGATCAGACGCTGATCTGGGCCTGCACTGTTTGTCCAGGTACCCCTTTAGGGGTTTCTGGTACTAAATGGGTTAAACGATATCATTACACATTTCCAAAACAGGCGCGCTGTAAGTAATCCGAAAAAACGGACAATTTGCAAGATATGCAGTTATGCATTATGTTATTTTCTTTTGTTTTTATTTCTTTTCGACGGTAGGGGGGGGGGGGGGGGGGGGGGGGGAAGGGGCATATACGTTATTTTAGAGCGCAAAATAAAAACTGAAAATGAAGGCCTCGTAAGAGATTATTATTATTATTATTATTATTATTATTATTATTCAGCAAACATAGGCTGTGGGTGCTTGTGGATGCGGCTCTAGCGAGTACCCACAACCTATGTATTGGAGCAGATATAACGAGGCATAACGTATTATCCCGTAAACCCCAGTTTTCTCAATATAAGGTGGGGTCTAGGGTAGTTTTCACAGTCTTGTTAACGTGATAATGTGATAATGTCAAGGGTCCCAGAATGGGACAGTGGAAAACAGTGTAGAACCAGATCAGACGCGACGGCTGGTGAAAGTCTAAATTGTTTCCCTTGAGTACAGAAATTTAACCCATTTTGTACCAGAAACCCTTAAACGGGTATTGGCGAACAGTGCAGGCCCAGATCAGACGCCGCAGAACGCGGCGTCTGATCTGGGCCTACACTGTTTGCGAAACGTTAAGCCATTTGAAGCAAAATACCTGACACCCCTAAATTTTTAAATGGTCTCCTGCTGTGTATAAGCAGGAAGATTCCATTTTGTACAAAAAGGGTTAAAGGTCTAAGTTTAGATTTAGCCTACACTAGGAAACAATCAACCAGTCACTGTTTACATTGTAAAATTATTAGAAATTATTTCATAATTAACAGTGAAACCAATGCATACATAAGCGCATCCGCCCATCGGGACTTGGAGAAATAGACTTGCCTGCTTGGTGCTTCTTCGTCGGTCTGAAATCGAACTTGAAAAACTTGTACGCTCCATACGTTTCACTTCTGTGGCCATTCCTTGCCCCCTTAAGGGGAATGAACACCTGGCAGATTTTCCGCCATTTTTCAAAGAGAGACAACTTTCGAGACTTCCTGTTCGCTTTTCTATAAGCTCAGTCTCGCTGCAAAAGGGATTTACTCTTAAAGGAAAGAATTTGCTTCTTTAAGAGTTTACCCATATCGACCTAGGAGGCACATATACTTTTACAGGCGTTGCCTTCCCTGAATGTTTTCCCATTCCCCTTATACTGAGAACTGGTAGGAAAAGTGGTACGAGTCGGACCGATTCTTAAACCCTAGTGTTCTTTGGTCGGTATAACTTGATATGTCATTTCATCTCAACGTCGGGTAAAAGTCCCACAAAATCGGAAGAAGCGTCTCCAAAATGACCTAAATGGTGTTGACGGGGACGTACAAACTCAACACATGCAAACAAACAATGCATATCTGAAACAAATCATCGGGAAACGATACTTTCACACTCTGAAAAGTAGTGATAGTTTCACATTGTGAAAAATAATTTAACAACGACCATGTTATTTTCACTGTAGCAGTCCGGACTACTTTTTTGACGTATAAAGTAAAAAGAATTTTTTCTTTTATTTTCGATAAATACCAAACATTTATCAAGTGTTGAAAACATCAAAATTTTCACTCGTGCTTCGCACTCATGATAGTTCTGATGTTTCAACACACGGGATAAAATATGTTTTGGTATTCGCCTCACGCAAGTAAACTTTCGATATTTCTTAACCCATTTTGTACTGGAAACCCCAAAACGGATAGCCTGGCAAACAGTGCAGGCCCAGATCAGACGCCACAGAACGCGGCGTCTGATCAGGGCCTGCAGTAGTTGCAAAAAGTTCAGATGTTTTCCAAATAAATTTTAAAGATAACACAACTAAATGTCACCCCTAAATTTTGAAATGGACTCCTGTCGTATATAAGGAGGAAGATTCCATTTGGTACAAAAAGGGTTTAAGCGGGGTGGATGCATCTGTCACATCGTCCGCCTTTGGTACGTGTTGGGGTGGGGTTTAAGGGGATTGCAACTTCTGGGATTCCATTACGATAACATACCTGTTTGCAATACTGCATGTTTTCACATCTCCATAATGGCCATACTTTTCTGATGAAAATGTTATTTTTCTTATTTATTCTAGAAGCCTCCGTGATGTACGTCTTGTAAACCAGGGGTATCAGGATCGATCCCGGGCCTCTCCAAACTTTCGGACGAGTCTTTAAACCGAGATCCCGTCTCGGTATGACCTTAGCTGTTTGTAAGACGTAAAAACTCAAGCACTCATCCTTCTTATTTATACAGCAAACATCAGCCCCCGCCCATCGGGGCTTGAAGAAATAGGATGGGCTGCATGATGCGTCTACGCAGAGCTGAAACTGAACCACACGCGTGTACTGGTAAACCGCTTAGAGGATCTAAGCCTGCCCAGGCAATGCGGTGCGAGTCGGCCCGTCCATGCTTATAAACCCTATTGGTTTCATTGGGTGGCAGGGCTTGAGATGTCATTTCATCTCAATGTCGGGTAAAAGTTCCACAAAATTGGAAGCAACGTCTCCAAAATGACCCTTATAGTGTTGACGGGGACGTATATCTTCAAATCAAACTAACAAACAAATACTGCAAACATAGGCTGTAGGTGCTCGTTAAAACCACCGCATTTAGGTGGTTCTAACGAGTACCCAAAACCCGTGTCTTTGATCAGAAATAAGAAAAATAATGTTTACCCCCATAAAACCCAGTTTTCACTATATAAAGTGAGGCTTACAAGGGAGGTGGTTCATTTCACGGAGTTGTTCACCTGATGTCCTGTTTGCCCCTCTAAGACAGGAATCTATTTCTAAAGGAAAATATTCTTTCCATTCAGAATAGATTTTATAAAACATTTTGAAAAGAATATCCTTTATGCCATATGATATGTTTTACTGTGAAGCAGGTCCCGAGATTATAAAACTTGTTCATGATCAACTCACTTGACCGTGGAATTTGTCCTGCTCATAAATTGTGGAATTTGTCCTGCTCATAAATTTGAAAATGCCAACTTGTTGGCATTTTCAAATTAATGAGCAGGACAAACAACAATCCCTGCTGAACTGAACCAGAAAATTGCCTCTTTTGATTTAATTTAAATATTTATGAGCATTCAGTACTGTTTCATGCTTAATTGAGTTGAGCATGATTTTTTTTTACAACCCCGGCCCCAAGTGTCCGAACCAAGTTTTCCTGATGTAGAGATGGGGCTTACATATCCTTAATATAGATCTCAAGTCCGTAAAAACTATACTTTCAGAAATGATGTGTTTTCTTCGAAATGCAGAAATATTATGCAAGATTACACTGATATGAATCTGGGTCGCATTTTATCTTAAGATAAGCGACCTAGTGCAGAAATGCAAAAGATATTACCATTTTAAAAAACCAAAATGAGCATGTCATTGTCTGCTGTGATTGTGTTTACTTTACTATGTAAGTACCCTCTATGTATTGAAAATAAAACAAAACAACACACACAAAAACACAGCATTATGCTGAAATTATTGGGAATTGAACATTTTACTTTCTTCGCGTTTCTTATTGAAAACATAGATCGAGGATGCTTGTCAGTGCCGCTTAAAAGTGCCGCTAGAAACCACACAATACTACCCAGCATGCAATCTGTGTGTAGCCAGCGTCCCATGAACTGGGCTTCAACGTAAGACCGACGTTCATTCAACTTTCCGCTAAACGTCACTTGCCCAGTGGGTTTAGCGTGGTTCCATCTCAGCAAAAAACAACTTGTACCGACAGTGTCGTTGTTGTTGTGTTGCGTCGTGGTTTAACGGCCCCGTCAACAGCTAAGGTCATCTCGGGCAGGTCAATTGCTTTCTCAAAATTAACGACAATGTCTTTCTTAAAGGCAATGGAGCCTTCTTTACACCGCATAGGTTTGCTCTTCTGACATTTCACCGGCCCCGATAGCTCAGTTGGTAGAGTGTCCGCTCCGGGGCACGGGAGGTCACGGGTTCGATCCCGGGCCGCGACATACCAAAGTCGTTAAAATGGTACTAGCTGCTCCTCGCTTGACACTCAGATTTACGGGGTAGAGCTAGGACTGGTCGACCCTGTGTCAGGATAATGTGACTGGGTGTGGTATCTTTTTATGTGTCTGGGACATGATACTTCAGTGAGGCAGCACTATAAAAGTGAGCATTGAGCTCCCTGTCGCAACCAGACACCGTCGTGATATGACTGAAAAATTGTTGAAAGCGACGTTAAACCCGAATTCGCACACACTCTTCTGACATTTATTGATCGAATCTGTGTAATGAATACCCCGTCAACCCCACTTTATTTCGTGAAAGTGTGGTTTATTAGGGCATACATTATAAGATGTATTTGTTCGGTCCGCGTGAAGGTTTTCTAACGCATCAGTAAATCAACTCGGTAAACAATATAAGAATCTTATATGGGATTCTGTTGTAGATGGGCGTTTCCAACCCGAGGGATGACCGAGGTACCTCTCAGCACGGTCATCCAGAGGGTTGGAAACGGCCATCTACAACAGAACCCCATATTGGATTCTTTTTCTTGCACAACACCTATACCAAACATTTCCTTTTTTATTTTGTAGCAAATAGCAGAACTACAGACAGTATTTGTTTTATTTTGTAGCAAATAGCAGAACTACAGACAGTATTTCTTTTCTTCTTTTTTAAAATTTCAAACAAAAGAATTGTATTCAGTGTCCTTTAACAATAAATGAGTCAAATAATTAACATTCTATTGATTTGTTGATTTTTTTTTTTTTTTTTTGCCGTTAGTTTTGACAGCTCGCACATGTATATTGCTTACAAAATCAAAGTAGCGCGGAAGCAATAGAATTGACGCGCACTTATGTTAGTTACCTGGGTCGGAACATCAGGGTCAGAACATAAATTTCTATCCTAGGGTAAAGTCACGGATTTCCTTGTCTGGTGTGCAAGAAAAGCCAAGTTGACACAAGGATGAGGACTCGACAGTAAAACCCGTTTAGACATCCGGTGCTGCACTCAACGCCACAGAAAAAATGGAGCAAAAGAAAACGAACAGTTGAACCCCTCTGGACCAAGCAACAGACCAACTAATAAATAGCTTTAAGGCAGAGCCATCATGGAGTCTAAACCCAAATCCACGGCGTGCTATAAAAGAGGAAAGCATAATGTCTGACCGTGACTGGGTCTAACTGTTGAATAGCGAGTATGTTTGTTGTATTCAGTGCGTTTGTAACGTTTAATAATTTTCTGAAATTGCCCCGAAAAGTTAGGTTTGCCTTAAAGTTTTCTTAATTCATATATAATGTCGCAAAAAACCTCAGGCAGCAAAAGCCTATTTAATGTAACCTTAAATTTAGAAATTAATTCAGAGCGTAGGCGATAAATTTAGAAAATGTGTCCCGAAATTTATGTTATCGATATCCCTGATGTAGCATAGCAGTCAAACTTTTATTACGAGTGTTAAAATCAGCGACATCACTTGACACTCTTGCGAGCGAATAATTGCGAAATATAAACACTGTACGATGGCGAACGTGGAACATTACCATCTAAAATTGCGAAATAAACTATATGAAAATCAAAATCATCGCACTAATAATATATATTAGCTGAAACAAAACCATTTGAAATGTTCAAATGCAAATATGTCAATATTTAACAGCCCCCGCCCATAGGGGCTTGAAGAAATATATGGGCTGCATGATGCTTCCACGCAGAGCTGAATCTGGCCCGCACACTAGTACTGGTAAACCGCTTAGAGGATCTAAGCCTGTCCAGGAACCGCGGTGCGAGGGGGACCGTTCATGCTTATAAACCCTATTGGTTTCATTGGGCGACAGGGCTTGAGATGTCATTTCATCTCAATGTCGGGTAAAAGTCCCACAAAATTGGAAGCAACGTCTCCTAAATGACCTTCACAGTATTGACGGGGACGTTAAACCTCAAATCAAACAAAATGTCAATATTTAAAAGATCATTGTAATATCTTGAAGTTTAGTTAAATACTAAAATTGGTTTGGTTTGCTAAATTCTTGAAAACTCGTTATACCGCATGAGTGCGTCATTCTAGAACTTAATCAGCTATTCTGTCATATGTCTGATTTACAGTCTTGGATCTGTTTGTTTTTTCACAGTAATGTTACATAAAAAACGCCTATACAAATACATTGTTAATTTTATCGCTGACAAAACGACAATTTTAAGATGAAAATTTGATATTTTTAGCTCACAAGGTGAGCTTTTAGCAAAGGCAGGCTTCCGGCGACCGTCCTCGTTGGTCCGTTCGTCGCCCACACTTTTGAACTTGAATATCTCAGTAACTAGCAGGCCTATCTTGATAAATTTTTATGTGCAGTATCACTGGGTTGGGGGATTGATTGCATTAGGTTTTGGACTGGCTTTGATCAGAACTGTGGTTGCCATGGAAACAAATACGCTCCCTAGACTTATAATGGGAAAAACGACGTCTCCAACATTTCTCATCCGTTTCTGTTTTGATCTTTATCAAACTTGCAGATAACCAGGTGAGGCATACAGTCTGCGTCGAGTTCGAATTTGAGCGTCACATGACCAACCGCTGTGGAGTTACCTGCCCTTGAGCATAAATATAAGTGACACATCTTCTCAGCTGTTTTCAGAATTTTTTCCCCAGAGGCTTACAATGGAAAAACGACTTCTCCAACTTTTCTCAGCCATTTCTGATCTGATCTTTAGCAAACTTCTAGACAACCAGGAGCGGTCTACGTCAAGTTCGAATTTGGGTCACGCAGGACCAAGGGCCTTGGAGTTACATGTACCTGCCCGTGAGCATAAAAAATAGGCGAAAAATGAGGTCTCCACTTTTTCTCTGCTGTTTTTGATATGATCTTTTTGAAACTTTTAGTAAACAAAGACAAGCATAATATTTCAGACGAGTTCGAATTTGGCTCGAATCTGACACGGCCGGTTTCGCATTTACGTTCCCTTGAGCGTTAAAAATTTTACCATAGGCTTACAAAGGAAAAACGACGTCTCCAACTTTTCTCCGCCATTTCTGATCTGATCTTTATCAAACTTGCAGATAACTAGGAGAGGCAAAGAGTCTTCGTCGAGTTCGAATTTGGGCCTCGCAGGACCAACAGCTTTGGAGTTACCTGCCATCGAGTATAAATATGAGCGGAAAATGGTGCCTCCACTGTTTCTAAGCTGTTTTTGACCTGATCTTTTTAAAACTTATAGAAAACAAGGACAAGCATAATATAGACGGTTCTAACGAGTACCCACATTCTATAGTTTAGAGCAGAAATAGTAAAAATAAGGTTTATCCCTGTGAACCCCAGTTTTACTATATAAACGTGGGGAACAAGGGGGTAAAAAATATATAGGCGTGTTTTCGTGATGATATCAGTCGCCACAGAATCCTATTTGCTTAAAACACAGGACGAAATCGTCTTATTCTCCACTCAGGGGCGTTTACCAGCCTAATCTCAGAACCAATCAGCCCCAAGTTCTGTCAATTATTATCCCCACGTTTTTTTTTTGAAGAAAAGTGGGGATATTGTTATCGCCTCCGTCCGTCCGTCCGTCTGTCCGTCCGTCTGTCCGGCTATCTCCTCCTATACCGTTCATTGGAATTCAACCAAATTTGGTGTGCGAGTTACTTACATGAATGGCTTCTGCAAGAGCACATTAATTTTTGGACCAGCCCCCAGGGGTCCCTGGAAGATGTCAAAACGTGGGGATTTGCGATGGCGCGCCATCGACTGCGCGATCTTGTTTATTTATTTATTTATTTTAGTTTGTTTGAATGTGATCCCATACACATCTGGAGAAAGCAGTTTTTAAACAACAATGAATGACCGTTAAAGGAAAGGATTTAATGAAAATTAATCAGGGCACAGTATTTTGTTAAATTTTTCAAATAATTAGGCTTTTTCGTAGGATTGCTGTGACAAATCCCCCTGAGGCGTATCCCTCCACCATAATAAATGTCCAAAATCAGGCACCACTGCTTTCTCTATAGTATACTATCGAATGTCCGTCAGAGAAAATACAAAAATACAAAGTTTACTCGTATGGTTTTGTTTCGGCATATCCAAAAGAAATAACTACGCACAAGGCAAAAAATATATATAAAAAAAAATCTTTCTTCGAGATATATAGTACCCTTTTCATTACGATAACACACCCGTGCGCCATAGTGCATTTTATCACATCTCCAAAATGGCTACGTTTTGATGAAAATCCGTGATATTTTCCTTATTTATCCTGCATACGTAGGTTGTGGGTGCTCGTTAGAACCGCCTCATTGAGGCGGTTCTAACGAGTACGCACAACCTATGTCTTGGAGTTAAAATAAGAACAATAATGTTTACCCCCGTAAACCCCAGTTTTCTACATACAAAGTGGGGTGTAAGGGGGCGTTCATTTCACGGGCTTGTTCACGTGATGTCCTTCACTCTTCCTCCTGATTAATAGCCGGGGTAAATTTCGAAATCTAGGGGTGTCGCCGAGTTGAACTGTGTTGAGACCGTTTTAGAAACAGAGAGGCCGCATTCTGTGGCTTCTTATCTAACCTTGGACAAGTTTCCTTTTTAAAATGGGTTAATGGACGGGACCCAATATTTTCCTATATATTAAATTAGTTTTATATTTCGGTGATTACTCTTTATTTGACATACATCACGAAAACACGCCTTTATAATTTTGACCCCCTTGAACCCCACTTTTATATAATAAAACTGGGGTTTCCGGGGGTATACCTTATTTTTCTTATTTCTGCTCTAAAATATAGATTGTGGGTACTCGTTAGAACCGCCTCGATGAGGCGGTTCTAATATCATAATTTTTCATCTTAAAATGTTCATTTTTTCGGCGATAAAGGTGGCATTGTACATGTATTTGTATAGGCGTGTTTGCGTAATGTTTATCATTACGCACGCACGTACATGCAGAATGTATAATGAACCTTTCGCCTGTTACATGTGTGTGAAAACTACTTTTTGCGCAATTACAGTGAGCAATTGGATGGAGGTTGATGGCTGTGACAATGTTACTATAGTAACGCGACAGGAATGGGGAGCAAGAGCGACGAAATTAAGTAACCACATGAATACCCCCGTCACGACCTTGTTTATCCACCATACGGCAATGAAAGAGTGTCAATCGTTACAAGACTGCTGTGAAGAGATGCGAATAATACAGAATTACCATATGGATGACCGCGGTATATATTTGGTGTTAACCCTTTTGTATGCTAGTGGGCTCTTCCATTGCTATATGTTTGACAAGTCCATTGTCATATAAGGGGTGGTAGGTCTATTTATTCGTTTTTATTCTATTTTTGACGGAAAATTCTGTTAGCAAATAGTGCAAGACCTGATAAGACGCCGCGTTCTGTGGCGGCTGATCTAGGCCTGCACTGTTTGCCAAGGTACCCTTTAGGGGTTCCCCCATGCAATGGGTTAACAAGCTTTAAGTCTGTCATTGGATACCCTCGAGTCACCACTTTATAAAGGGGAAAATGGATGTACAATACTATAATGTTATTATTCAAATAATTTCGTATTGGCCCAGTTACAGGTCCGAGGTCTGCTGTATTGGCACGAGGCCGAAGGCCGAGGCCAATACAGCTGACCGAGGACCTGTAACTGGGACAATACGAAATTACTTGATCAATGACAATTTTATTAATTGACGCAATTAAAAACATGATTTATGATTTTGTAATATTGGTTGACCTTGTGTAATATAGGATAATCAATTAATAAAACTCAATATTGTAATTGTAATGGTTTTGTCTTTGTTTGTTTGTTTAATTTGAGGTTTAACGTCCCCGTCAACACTGTAAACGTCATTTTTGAGACGTTGCTTCCAATTTTGTGGGACTCCAACCCGACATTGAGATAAAATGACATCTTAACCCCTGCCGCCCAATGAAACCAATAGGGTTTATAAGCATGGACGGTCCGACATGCACCGCTTTGCCAGGGCTAAGCGGTTTACCAGTACCCATGTGCTGATCGGTTTCAGCTCTGCGTGGAAGCATCATGCAGCCAATCTATTTCTTCAGGCCCCGATGGGCGGGGCCGGTAATGGTATTGTCAAAATTCCTAATGTTTGCTGCACTTATAGATTGTGGGTGCTCGTTAGAACCGTTCAGTGAGACGGTTATAACGAATACCCATTATCTGTCATTACGAAAACACTTATTATTCTGACCCCCCTTGAACCCCACTTTTATATAGTAAAACTGGGTTTTAGGGCAGTAAACTTTATTTTTTTTTATTTCTGCTCTTAAATATAGATTGTAGATACTCATTAGAACCACCCGATTAGGCGGTTCTAACGTGTACCTACTATCTATAATTTGAGCAGAAATAAGAAAATATCACATTTTTCGTCTTAAATTTTTCGTTTTTTTTTCGGGGTGAAAATTTACAATGTATTTGTACAGGCGTGTTTTCGGAATGGTTATTGAACAAGAATATTGTAAAAACTGTATATCCTTGTAAATCCCACTTTTCTGTACATAAGCTGGGGTTTACAAGGGCAAGTAGTACACGGAGTTGTTAGCATCACGACAACATATCCGTATGCAAAAATGGCATCAAGAAAACACGCCTATATAATTTTGACCCCCATTGGGGTTCCCACTCTAGGGTTTACAGGGATAAACCTTAATTTTCATAGAGGCGGTTCCAGCGAGTACCAATATTTATATATATTTTAGAGCAGAAATAAGAAAAATATCACGATTTGTATCTTAAAAGTTTTGCTTTTTCAGCGGTAAAAAGTTACAATGTATTTGTATAAGCATGTTTTCATAATGGCGTCTTTCATATCTCTAGAAATAGCATTTTTTAGAAGAAAATTTTTGATATTTTTTTTCTTTTTTCAAGTCCAAAGATAGGTTGATGGCGCTCGCTACAGCCACCTCAAGCTGATTTAACAAGTACCCACAATCTACGTTTTCGAGCTGAAATAAAGTAAACGATTTTTACCCCTGTAAACCCTATATTTCTCTGTATAAAGTGGAGTTTAGATGGGTGTTCATTGCATCCAGCCGAGCGATGGTCTCCCTGTTCACCAGCAACGGGGAATAGAGGTATCACCGAACGGCTACGGCGTAGTGCCAGCATGGATTCGTTCCCTGGAACCCCACCAGCTGACGACCCGGGACACGGGGAAGCTGGAAAACAACAATGTCCATTTCATGGACTTGTTAACTTTATCTTAAGTGGATTCACATGGGTGGGGTTTCCGTTTGAAGTACTGTGAAACTTCGATGGCTCAAACACCTTTTGAACCATGAAAATGTGTTCGAGACAGAGAAGTTCGAGCCACCGAGGGTTATTCAAGGAGTCATGTCAAGAGTTTTTTTTTTGTTTGAGATTTAACGTCGCCGTCAACACTGTAAAGGTCATTTTGGAGACGTTGCTTCCAATTGTGTGGGACTTTTACCTGACCTTGAGATTAAATGACATCTCAAGCCCTGTCGCCTTGACATTTAGTACTAGTTTTCGTCATGACATTTAGTACTAGTACTTATCTTCCATGTGGCCCTCTTTTCTGGGTACGAACCAGTACTAAGCAATGTGGACAAGGTCTCTTACTCAAGAAAACAACACTTGGCGCTGGCAAACAGTGAAGACCAAGATCAGACGCTGCAGAACGCGCATTCTTATCAAAACGTTCACTATTTGTTTGGAATTTCAGAATTAAATGAAACAGTTTAAATCTCAGCCCAGGACTATTACTCCAACCTACACCCCACACTCTCAGTGCTTTGATTCTGAAACCAAACGATTGCATGATTACAACACCCTTAGGCACCTTGCCCTTATGCTAAAAAGTTTAAATCAATCAACCGTGACGTCTGGTTACCAGTCCGGCCACGTCGATCCTGTGCACCACCGCCACACCAGTACGGTTAGAAACCACATGTTCAGGATCAAACTTCTGATGTGTAATGTAAGGTCGTGCCTAGAAAAAAAAAAGAAACTGAAATTTGTTCTCAAAAAAGCATTAAGTGAGAGCTTATTGCAACATTTTTCATTAAAGGATCGTAAGCGTGCCACTGGACAGTTAGAAGCTGGTCGGAAAGCGGATGACGTTGACTCTGATTTTGGGTGCCACATGTGTGTGATCTATCGTCTATTGGAGCGACATCTAACTATATACAGAAGACGCTAGTGGACGTCGACGTAGCGGAAGACCGACGTCAGTATGTCAAGATCGTTTCAACCGTCAGACGCATATGCGAAACAGATTTCCGCCGGCAGCTGCTGCACTGTACCTGTAGATAAACAAGGGGTCTCAACTACCAACTAATAAGCACTGACACTGTTCGTCGCCCTTATGCAATGCACGTTTGAGAGCTAGACGTCCCTGTCGTGACCAAAGTTAACGCGTCGACACAGTACGGAACACTTGCGCTAGTGCATGCAATACGTAAGTTGGCGTCTAAGCGACTGACATATGCGTTTCAGTGACAAATCGCACTTCAGCGTGAATCACGCCGATTGTCGTTTCCGGGTGTTTCGACGTATATGTGTAAGGTATGTCGAGGCGACGCGTGCGTAATAGAGCATGACATATCGGGTGAAATAAGCGTAATTGTCTGGCGAGCTATTGCATGTAGTTAGCGAACGCAGATTAGTGTCATTAAGAACATTCAAGATCATGGCTGAGACGTGAACTGAACAGCGAGACGTTACATCAATCAAGTGCTTCGGCCTCGCATGGTTCCATTTATTTGTTTACGCTTAGAATCCGGGATATCTTATCCAGCAGGATTATGAGCGGGCTCATAGTGCTGCTCTTACTCAAAAATGTCTTCAAGCCATGGAATCCATGTACTGGACTAGCAAACCTTTCTCCTCCGATCTCTTTCCCATAGAGTATCTTTTGGGAGAGGTATCCACAACCGACCAGACAAAAACTGTTACTTATGGACAGTAGCATTGTTAAAACTTGAATTTCAATGTTTGGTTTTGAAAACGTAAATATAGTTTCTTTCAAAAGTTTGAAACATCGAATGGCGTTTCATAATACCACCGGTCTATAGACATCTGCAAACTTATCATATATTGGAATTTGCAGAACTACCTTTCTAAATTTTACGATCTTTTTAGAAAGGTTTTCTGTGAGTTTTCACACTGTTATGATTTTCTCATAGAATCTGTCATTTCAGTGCCTTTGGCGCTTTGATTATATACGGCGTCCTTTTCCTGATTATTGGATAGGCGAACTTTTCCCGATTATTTTAAGTCTCGTGTTTACTTTATTGTTTGTTTAAGGTTGGGATGACATTGGCTACAATTTTCTGATTAGCCAAGACGGCACAGTATATGAAGCGAGAGGCTGGGACCGTGAGGGTGCCCATACCAAGGGCTGGAACAACGTTGCCATAGCGTTCTCTGTGATGGGAAATTACATGACGTATGCGCCAAGCCAAGCTGCATTAAACGCCATACACTTCATGATAGACTGTGCCATTAAACTGAATAAGCTTACGCCGGATTACAAGTTGTACGGACATCGCGATGTCAAAAGCACTGCTTGTCCAGGCAATGCCTTTTACAATCTGATTAAAACATGGGACCATTTTGGTCCTCTTCCGCCAGTAAAACCAACCCCAACTCCATGATTTTCTAATGTTATGTTAATTTGAATTGCTTATAAAGTTATTAATAAAGAAAACTGTTAACAAATGGTGAATTGATGCAGCTTATACATTTCAACTCCCATCGGGGCTTTGTGACATGATGCTTCCACGCAGGGATGAAACAGACCGCACATGAGTACTGGTAAACCGCTGAGAATGTCTTAACCTGCCCAGGTAAGGACCGTCCCTACATATTACATCACGAAAGCACACCCGTGGGACAAAGTGAACTCTTTTATTGCTCAAAAACACCCATTTTTCTCATATGTTCTCATTTATTTTTCTTATGTCTGCATCAAACATAGATTGCGGGTCTTCATTAGAACCGCAGCAGAGGTTGTTCTGACGAGTACCATTCAATCACAAAGATTGCGGGTGCTCGTTAGAACCACCTCATTGAAGCGGTTCTAACGAGTACCCACAACCTTTGTCTTAGAACAGAGATAAGAATAATAATATATACCACTGTAAACCTCAAATTTTCTCCATGTAACGTGGGGTTGAAGGGGTTCCTCAACACACGGACTTGTTTATATAATGACCCTTTTGATTTGTTTTGGCGGCAGGGCTTGAGGTGTCATTTCATCACAACGTTTGGTTAAAGTCACACACAATTGGAAGCAAGTCTCAAAATGACTTAAATTGTGTTACAGGGACGCAAAATCAAAATTCAAACACATAAAACATTTCCAATACTTCAAACGCCAGAGTCAAATTTCGAGACGTTCAATTTCCTGTATCCCAGTCAGTTCTGCAAAGTAAAGTCTGGTGGTTTTTCTCTGGGTACTTCAGTTTTCGATCACCTCTGATTTATGGTCGGCTCGGAATCAATGAAATGGCCGTAAAACCAAAGCCAACACCAACAAAAGGTGGAAGAAATCATTGTCATATTAAGGTATGAGTTGTTGCTTCTCTTACCGAGGATCTCATTACGAACGCCTATACAAATACATAGTAAATTTTACCCCCTAAAAATTGAAAATTTCAAGATGACAAATTGTGATATTTTTCTTATTTCTGCTCAAACACATAGATTGTGGGTACTCGTTAGAACCGCCTCGGTGAGGCGGTTCTAACGAGTACCCTCAATTTATGCACATCAAAAACATAGATTGTGGGAACTCGTTAGAACCGCCTCGGTGAGCCGGTTCTAACGAGTACCCACAATCTATGTTTTTGAGCAGAAATAAGAAAAATAATGTTTACCCTGCAAACCCCAGTTTTACTATATAAAAGTGGGGTTTAAAGGGGTCAAAACTATATAGGCATGTTTTCGTGATGTGAGACAATAGTACAGCATATCAGAATGATATATTTAATCCCGCAAGCAAAATTGTGCTGTTATATGGTCAGTTGTTATCAATCGACCAAAAGACCAATTCGCGATCAAAAGTTACTAGCTACAGTAGCTTCACGCCTGCTCCAGTCCACATGACTACCGCTGACCAGTAATAAAGACAGGTACCGGTTGTTTATAGCGCGGTAGCGCCAGATGTTCTCCCTGTGACGTCACGTCATTGTGTTTAAAGAACACTCTGGATTGGTCTCGTTTACCGTTTTCATTAGAAAACAGTGTAGACCAAGATCAGACGCCGCATGTCGCGGCATCTGATCAGGGTATACACTGTTTCTTTAAAACTGGGTTCAGGTTAGTTTAACAAGCTCGTTAGTGTACAATATCCAGACGTCTGGTATTTTTGCTGAAACAAATATGAGTAGCTACTCACGTTTTTTTTTCAGCAAAACTTAATATATTCGCCATATTAAATGATTAAATTTTTAACGATACGTTAGCTTACGACATCGTTAGTTTGAACAACTGGCCCCTGGAATTTAAGGGTTAACAAGGAGCTTATGTGTGATGAGCCCTTGATGTTAAACGAAAAGGTTTACGTCTCAGTCCAGGACTATTATCCCTGCCTACACTGACAATCGATCCACCAGTACTCTCAGTGCTTTGATTCTTATTTATGTTGTTAACATAAGTTGTGCATTACGAAAGATACGCCTATTCAAATGTTTTGAAAAAAATACCAAAAAAAAATGAAGATTTTCAGATAAAAAAATATGAATTTTCATCTTTCTGCTCAAAACATAGATTGTGGAAACTCGATAGAACCGCCTCGGCAAGGCGGTTCTAACGAGTTCACACAATTTATGTTTTTAGCAGCAAAAAGAATATATACCCCTGAAAACCCCAGTTTTATTATAATATACATCTAGAAGTGGGCTGTTAGGGGGTAACAATTATATAAGCGCATTTTCGTGAAGGGGTATTCATAAGAACCGCATTAATTAGGCGGTTCTAACGAGTACCCACAATTTATGGTTTGAGCAAATATAAGGAAGCCTGTAAACCCCATTTTTGCTATAGAAAGTGGAGCTTTCAAAGGACCATTTTTTGACAACAGCAAATTAAACATGTCTGCCGTTTGATCCGAGTCTTTAATAGCGAAGTTAACGCTCCTTTGGTTGCTTTATTGCCTTTTCTGCTCATTTTGCCACCAGTAAAATCGTCTACAGACGATAATGATGATAATATTGCTGAGATACACGATCTGCCTTTCCTTTTTAAGAACAAATGAACATTTGGTGTCAACAGTGAGTGTAATAAAGGATACATTACGCTTGGCTGTCACGAACTTATACAGCCTTGAAAACGTAGACTAACATTAGGATAGAATTGTTTGAATTGAAGGTTTACGTTCCAGTCAACATTAGTTAGGTCATTTTGGAGACGTTGTTCCCAATTTCGTGGGACTTTTGCCCGACATTGAGATGAAATGACATATTTTGCCCTACCGCCCAAACAAACAAATAGCGTTTATATGCAGGGACGGTCCGACTCCCACCACTTTGCCTGGGCAGGCTTGGACCTTCTAAGTGGTTTACCAGTACTCAAGTGCGGTCGGCTTCAGCTCTGCATGGAATCACTGCATCCGAATCTATTTCTACAAGCCCCGATGGGCGGAATAGAACATGAGTGAGTGTGTTTCAGTTTACGTCCCTCCAATAGATAAGGTCATACGGAGACAAGACCTCGATTTAAAAACTCATCCCATCACGTGAACAAGTCCGTGAAATGAAGACCCCCCCCCCCCCCCCTATACCCCCACTTTATATAGAGAAAACTGGGGTTTACGGGGTATACATTATTTTTCTTATTTTTGCTCAAAGACATACTCAGTGAGGCGGTTCTAACGAGCACCCGCAACCTATGTTTGCAGTATTTATAAGAAAAATATCACGGATTTTCGTCAGAAAAACGGCCCTTTTGGAGATGTGAAAAAATGCACTATGTCGCACTGGTGTGTTATCGTAATGGAAAGTCTGAAGAAGCTTTGGATCGAACCCACGACCACTGGTTTATGAGGCGAGTAGCTTATCCACTACACCACTTCTACGGGATAGAATATGATGCTCTTTACTAAAACACAACTGTGTGGCATAGTGAATTCTTTTATTATTCCAAAACAGACATTTTTTTCTGATCAAAACATTTGTCAGATTTATGTTATCAAAAATAGATTGTGGGCTCTCATTAGAACCGCGTCATGTGATCCGCCTCGTTGAGGCGGTTCTAACGAGTACCCAAAATCTATGTCTTCGATCAAAAATAAGAAAAATAATGTTTACGCCCCGTAAACCCTATGTTCTTTATATTATGTTGGGTTTAGAGGGGTGTTCGTAGCACGGACTTGTTAACACAATGCATCGTTAGTTTAACGAGCTCGCAAGTAGTAAGTTATTCTGTGTTCTACTGAGAAGATGTAATACTCTGCCATCTTTGCACTTGCAAAAGGTACTCAGTTTTTTGTTTCAGTAAAAATATTAACATATCTGTCAACGTGATCAAAGTTACTAACGACGTCGTTTGTTATGTACGACTGGTTCCGGTATTTTAAGGTCGTTTCCGACAACTGCAGAAAGGCCGACTGCTTTGAAGATTTTGTTTGTTTGTATTGGAGTTTAACGGCCCAGTCAACACTATTTTAGGTCATTTTTGAGCCGTCCACACTTTTCCTGGGAAAGCTTATACGTAAGCGGTTTACCAGTACAGTGCACATTCTTTTGCCAGAAAGTGACAATTGCCCTTCTTGAATAAGCGGAAGGGAGAGAATGACCGTAGAAAAGATTTCATGCTCAATCTCCAAGAATGAATGTTGCCGACCCCGGCAGATATCGAACAAACGTCCTCCTGAATTACCGAGGCCAGCGACTGATTTGAAGGATTTTTGATGGGCTGTGTAGGGGTTTAAGGACACGCCAACCCTTGTGTGTCACTTTGCGTCGTCTCCCAGAGAACTGGAGAAAATAGATAGAAGAGATAGCAAAGGAGATGAAAGTGAGAGGCAGGCGAGAAAGCGGAAAATGAATGGAAATGTAGAAACAGAAGATATAACATCACCCGTCTACCCGTACCCGCTACAAGAACAACAGGCATTGCCCAGCTGTAAACCCGTATCAGCTGGGCGTCCCAGTGGTACAAGATAGTATTGCCCGGAGAAGCCGAAGCGACCCCATGCACTGTTGCCTTCTGTCGCTATAGTTTATAGTTTTGACTATTCCCCTCCAAAAACAACCAAGAAAGAACTATTATACTGTTTACGACTTTAACCCTTTTTGTACCAAATGGAATCTTCCTCCTTATATATGACATGAGTTCATTTCAAAATTTAGGGGTGTCAGATTGTGTTTTCTTCGAAATTGATCAGGCAAATGCTGAACTTTTTGCAAACAATGTAGGCCTTGATCAGACGCCGCGTTCTGTGGCGTCTGATCTGGGCCTGCACTGTTTGCCAGGGTACCCGTTTTGGGGTTTCGGGTACTAAATTATAAATGAGATACCACCGCAATACAACTTACATAATAAATGAGATGGCGCATGCAAAAACCTACAATAAGAAAGGTGAGACCAGCAGAGACTCAAATCAACCTGCGCACCCATTCACTATCACCTATAGTAGGTACATGCGATCAACGAAGACTCTGATTAGACTGCACGAATGCGCAGGCTGATCTGAGTCTTTGGTGGTCGCTCAAGAGTTCTTGTAGATTTTGCCATGCGCTGGCTCATAGTACATGAACTCTAAATCTTGTTTATTTTCAATATCTTAATCTTGGAACTTTTTTGTGGAATTAAAATATCAAAACTTGTATCAGTTATAACGCCAAAACATTTAATGATGCTACGCCAGGCCAAAAGTTCAAATACTAAAACTGCTATCAGAAAATTCCCCGGAACAAAAACAACGAAATGCAGTGTGAAAATATGATTTTATTGTGTTATGTTAATTGTTGTTTTGACAGGAAACGGTCTAAATATTCCCGGAATATGGCTGTAGTTTGAAGATGGTTGACCGATATATATCTTAATGCGTATATATTTGAGCCACGTGCCATTGCGGGCAACAAAGGTGGAGAGCAGCCTGCCCGTTCTCAGTGTTTGGCGGAAACGTCTACTTTCTGCGTCTAAAATTTCGCTACATGTACAAGTAACCAGCCTTTTCCATTTCCAGTGAACAGAGATAGCCCAGATTTCCATGCCTTGTCTCAATACATGTTTTAGGTATGGAGCGAAATTGCACCCATATCGTGTCATTCACTCATAAGATATAGAACGTCAAACATGGCTAGCGATGCAAAAGCAAGCTTTTCGTCTAAAGTTGAGTACCGTGCTGTATTTGAAAGGGAATACAGGTCAGGACGCATACTGCGAGTTGACCAATGTTTATGGGTCTTCTGCACCATCGTATGCACGGGTTACATTGTAGGTTGGGGAATCAAACCCGGTAAAACGTCTTTAGAAGACGAATTCAGGCCTGGACGCCCGCCAGATACCACCGATAAAGAAATGTGTAACAAAGTACGGGATCTGGTGAACTCTGGTATGCGAATTAAGGTGAGAAAAATAGCGCATGCATAACACAATTCACATGGTACCATTTCAACAATTTTAATTGGTCGCTTGGGTATGCGCAAGCTAACAGCCCGTTAGTCCCAAAATCCCGCAGTGACGAGCAAATGGCAACCGGAGAATCAGTATGCAGCGCATTTTTGAAGCGGTTTAGGTCAAAGGAAGATGATTTCCTTTCACGTCTGATGACTGTAGATAAGACCTGGGTCCATTTCGCCAGTGGGTAGGGCCGGGGCTCCGATGCCAATGACGTTCAAAACGTAACCCTCTCTTGGAAAGGTGATGGCAATTGTATTTTGGGACGCATAAGGCGTAATTATGTTGGACTTTCTAGCAAAGAAAAGTACAATAACAGGTGCATTTTATGCAAATTTGCTCGACTTATTGAGACTTGCCATCCGTGAAAAGCGCCGAGGTAAACTCTCCAAAGGGATTTTGCTCCAACAGGACAATGCAAAAGTCCATACTTGCAAAATTGCAATGGATGCTGTTGAGAGGAATGGGTACCGGCGAGCTAATACCGCACCCAGCCTATTCTCCGGACTTAGCTCCTAGTGACACTTTCCTATTCCCGAAATTGAAGGATATCCGTGCACGTCAGTTCCGGTCCAACGAAGAAGTCGTGGCGGCAGCTGAGGAGTGGGTCAGAGACAAGGACCCTGGCTTCTTCAGTTCTCGGCCATTGGCATTGGAACAGCGTTGGTCCAAGTGTATCATTCTAGAGGGCAATTACATCGAAAAAGAATAGATCGATCTCACCCAGAAAGGAGTTAGACTGTTTTTATTATTATTATTATTATTATTGACTTGCCCTCGTCTGTGTAGCTGAGCAGGCTGGTTGTGTCTTACCTGGTAGCAAACCCCGAATTGCACACCCGATAAGGAAATCCATAGTTTTAGGTTGGGATAGAATATAAGAATCTTATATGGGTGTGAGGGGTGGATGGAAAAATCCGTCCCGATGGTCACTGTCCGGCATCACGAGGCTTGCCGAGTGATGCCGGACAGTGATCCTAAGGGACGGATTTTTCTATCCACCCCTCACACCCATATAGGATTCTTTTTCTTGCATACCTTCCATTTCTTAGAGAGAATTTGTAATGCTGAGGTCACTTCGGTTACCGACGTCCGCCATATTGTGATGACACTACAGGAATGTTTAGTGACGTCACGTAACGTGCATGACGTCAACCTTAACGACGGCGCATAATGGGCCGTATTCAGCCAGTGTATTTATCAAACACGCTATAGAATATTCGATTTGGGGTACGAACACCAGGGTCAGAACATAAATTTCTATCCCAGGGTAAAATCGCGGATTTCCTTGTCTGGTGTGCAAGAAATTCTGTTCTGACCCTGGTGTTCTTACCCAGAATCGAATATTCTCGTGTGTTCCATAAATACACTGGTTGAATACGACCTCATATGCGCCGTCGTTAAGGTTGACGTCACGACAAGTTACGTGACTTCACGAAACATCACAACATAGTCGACGTCGACAACAGAGGTGAATGCATTATCAAAAATCCACGCTTATAAATGGAAGGTATGCAAGAAAAAGAATCCTACATGGGTGTGAGGGGTGGATAGAAAAACACCGTCCCTCGAGATCACAGTCAGGCACCACTCGGCAAGCCTAGTGATGCCGGATAGTGACCCTCGGGACGGATTTTTCCATCCACCCCTCACACCCATGTAAGATTCTTATATTCATAACGGGATCATATGTCTTAAATAAAAACAAATCAGCATGAAAAATACAGAATCAATCGATCTCACGTTATAATATGATTTCCATATTTCAAACTTGATGATGAGTATCTTATTAAAGTAGAAAATTCAAAAGATGGTAAAACGCGACACTTGGTTGGAATGAGGAAGGACCACTTGGCCAGCCCCATCCACTGTTTGAAAGACAAGTAATGAAATGATTTGTTTGTTTGTTTATTTGGAGATAACGACCTAGTTATCACTACTGAAGCCATATCGAGTCTGTCAGTTAACCTAACCACACTATTTCTGAACAGGCTTACATATAAGTGGTTAACGTGCAGTGCACACTTATTTATTGCTTCTTTAATCAGCGGGAGATACGGGCCGCAGAAAAGATTTTAGGATCAATCATCACGAGAGCTCCCGCCAATAGGGGCTTGTGAAATAGGCTGTGCCGCATGATGCTTCCACGCAGAGCTGAAGCCGAATGCACACGGGTACTGGTAGACCGCTTAGAGGGTCTAAGCCTGCCCATGCAAAGTGGTGCGAGTCGGACCGTCGCTACATATAACCCTTTTGGTTTGTTTGGGCGACAGGGCTTGAGACTCCTCAAAATCTCCTTAATTATCTCCCACTATTTCTTATGTAGTTCGATAAAAGTCCCTAAAATTTGCAGCAACATCTCTATAATTACCAAATATTGTTGACGGGGACGTAAAACCTCAATTCAAACACAAAAACTCTGCGAAAGAGATTTGCTGCACCCGACAGGTATGGAAACCTAGACCACTGCTACTCCCCCTCCACCCCACCCCCTCCAATCAACAATTGCATCCGACTGAGCTGAGCTTAAAGTACGGGAATTTAAGGGTGAAACAAAACGGCTCAGTTCCCGTTCAGGGGCCAGTTGTTCAAAGCATCGTTAGCTTACCGAGCTCGTTAGTGATCATATTGTTAACTGCTCTAGCAATTTAAATATTTAAAATTTTGGTATTTTTGCTGAAAAAATGTGAGCAGCTTTTGCGGATGCAAAAGCTGTTCACATTTTTTCAGCAAAAATATTTAGCTTATTTGCCATATTAAATGATCAAAGTTTTAATGATTCGTTAACTAACGACGTCGTTAGTTTTGAACAACTGGCCCCAGGACCAAAACAATCGACGTAACAATGCGGTCAGTGCTATGGTTTTTCTTTTAAGAGCGGGCCCGTCTCGCCAGAGCCTTTGCTGGTCAAAGAACTGTAGAAAGACCCTTGGGGTAGATCATGCAGCCAACCCTATTACTTATCAACTAGTCTTATCTGCGCATGTGTATTTATAGAACGTAAACTGAGGGATGCTAAGGGCCCTTTTCTCAAGTACCCGGAGAAAAATCACCTGACCTTCCGTTGCAGAACATGGCGTCTCGCATGTGATACGGACCAGGTTCGAACCATAGCGGTGAGAGACCTAGTGATTAAGAGTCGGCGCTCTTACCCACTCTGCCACGGCCCAATTATTTGACCCACGAAGTTTAGGTAAATATGGTAATGAGCGTATAAGTTCTGTAAACTCTGTTGGAATTTTGTTTTGACGATAAATCAGGGAAATATGCTTAGGTGATATAACCATAAAAATAAATCTTTCGCCAAGTAAAAGGTAAATACCGGTCAATAAAAATACGATTTTCTCTGGATATCTGAGTTTTTCACTATCATATGACGTCGTTGATAAGCAGTAGATAAGTCGTGTAATAAAAATCGTATGACCACACGAGTAATAACACTTTGGCGGGATTAAGTAGCGTCATGACGACGTCCATGTCAACCATGCATTTTTTGTGGAAAATTTGTCAAATTTAAAGGCGGTAAAATCCCATTTAACGTGGTCGTATGATAAACAGACCCTTACACTCGTGGTCATTTCATATGAAGTTTATGAAACTCGCCGAGTGAGTGAGTGAGTTTTAGTTTTACGTCCCACCAACAGCTAAGGTCATGCGGAGACGGGACCTCGGTTTAAAGACTCATCCGAAAGTCTGGAAAAGCCCGGGATCGATCCTGCGATCCCTGGTTTACAAGGCGAGTAGCGTAACCACTGCGCCACGGAGGCTTCTATGAAACTCGCCAAAGGCTCGTTACATAAATTCTATATTATGAAATGACCACGATTATAAAACCCTCTATTTCAGCATGTGCAGCAATAAGCTATCAAAATGTTTGTATAATGACCACTAAATCACAAACTTGTGAGAATCACGTGACAAAGTCCGTAAATGAGTACTGTGTGTGTGTGTGTGTGTGTGTGTGTGTGTGTGTGTGTGTGTGTGTGTGTGTGTGTGTGTGTGTGTGTGTGTGTGTGTTTGTGTGTGTGTGTGTGTGTGAATTCGGGTTTAACGTCGCTTTCAACAATTTTTCAGTCATATCACGACGGTGTCTGGTTGCGACAGGGAGCTCAGTGCTCTCTTTTATAGTGCTGCCTCACTGAAGTATCATGCCCCAGACAAATTACATGATACCACACCCAGTCACATTATCCTGACACTGGATCGACCAGTCCTAGCTCTACCCCTTAATCTGAGTGCCAAGCGAGGAGCAGCTAGTACCATTTTTAACGACTTTGGTATGTCGCGGCCAGGGATCGAACCCGTGACCTCCCGTTCCCCGAAGCGGACACTCTACCAACTGAGCTATCGGGGCCGGTTCGGGTACTTGTATGACATATGTATTGGATTTGACAAACAGTGTAGGCCCAGATCAGACACCGTAGAACACAGCGTATAATCAGGGACTACTTTGCTTACAGTACAGGAATTTTAGGGCTCAACGGAACAGTCTAATTCGCCATTCAGGACCATTTTTCCAACCTAAACTCAGAGACAATAGGCTCACCAGTGCTGTCAGTGGTTGGATAAATATTCATGGTACATGTACAGTCGAACTTCGATGGCTCGAACCCCTATGGGACCATGAAAATTTATTAGAGACATCGGTAGTTCGAGCCACTGAGGGTAATTGCCAAGAGGCATAACGAAATAGTTTTGAACATCTTTTCGATGTTCTATAATGAAAATGTATGCTGTGTGTACTCATTAGAATCGCCTCATCGAGGCGATTCTAATGAGTACACACATCATACATTTGCAAGATTAAAGACCAAAATCTCCTTAATTATCTCCCATAATTTCTTATGTAGAGGATTTCCATAGGGGCTGAAGAACGAGTTCGACTCAGCCATGGTAAACGAGCCATCAGTGTTCGAGCCATCGAAGTTCTACTGTACATAACTGCAACGTAAGCAATTGGCTCCTACAAGTTTGTGAATCTGTCTTAGCTTTTATGCTCAATTTAATACTGCATGGTTCACAATCGAATACTCATTTTATCCGTGTGATAAATTGTCGTCTTTCATTTCTCTAGAAATAGCATTTTCAGATGTTCTTTTTAATATTTCTCTTATTTCTTGTCCAAACATAGATTGTGAGTGCTCGTTAGAACCGCCTCAACGAGCCGGTTCTCCACAGCGATTTTCAGCAAAAATAAGGAAAATAATCTATACCCTTGTAAATCCCACTTTTCTCTATAAAAAGTGAGGTTTAGAGGGGACGTAACCCATTGCATGTGGGAAACCCCTACAGGGGTACCTTGGCA
Source organism: Lucinisca nassula (assembly GCA_963580285.1). NCBI lineage: Eukaryota > Metazoa > Mollusca > Bivalvia > Lucinida > Lucinidae > Lucinisca > Lucinisca nassula. The sequence continues at coordinate 147,086,652 of OY757010.1, read as the reverse complement.
AACAGTACAAGTAAAGATCAGCAGGACGCGGCGTCTGATCAGGGCTAACAGAATTTTACGTCCAAAATAGAATAAAAATGAAAAAATAGGCCTGACACCCCTTATAGGAGAAATGGACTTGTCCAACATATAGCAATGGGAGAGTCCACTAGCATGCAACGGGTTAGTTCCACGGACTTGTTTACCGTCACACTGTTGTCGTTCAACTCTTGGCTAACTACAAATTTCAACATTAACAGTCATCTAGCGAGAAACTCCTCTACAGAATGCAACACCACTGACTTTCATCTCCCATCGGGTCGGCAGCATTCTTTCTTAGGGATTTACCAAGAAATATTTTCTGCTGTCATTCTCTCTCTTCCGCTGGTTCAAGAAGGCTGTCCTCCGCTAATTCAAAATAGACAATTGAAATTCCTGGTGAACGAATATGCAGCTTCTGTATAAAGCTTCTGTATTATGAGCCATCTGATCTGGATCTACATTGTTTGCATCTAGGCATCTGTACTGGTCTACGTTTCTGTTCATCCAGCAGCACTTTGGTATCTGATTTATTTCAGGGAACATTGAAACATTACATTTCGCAAACACGCCTTTACAAATACATTGCCACTTTTATCGCCGTAAAAATGAAAATTTTAAGAAGAAAAATTGTGATATTTTTCTTATTTCTGCTCAAAATATAGATTGTGGACACTCGTTAGAACCGTCTCATAGAGGCGGTTCTAACGAGTACCCACAATCTATATGCTCAAAATATAGATTGTGGACACTCGTTAGAACCGCCTCATCGAGGCGGTTCTAACGAGTACCCACAATCTATATTTTAGAGCAGAAATAAGAAAAATAAAGTTTACCCCCGGAAACCCCAGTTTTACTATATAAAAGTGGGGTTCAAGGGGGTCAAAATTATATAGGCGTGTTTTCGTGATGATGTTAGCAAGTGTGTGCATTGACGACCCTTGAAAACCCATCGCTCACCTAGTTTCAAGAAGTCACATTGATTCTGAAGGATATGTGGATGACTGGCAGCCTTCTAATTCCATAAAGCGTAACTGTTAGATGGTCATCCAATTAACATTCTTGCAAAGTTTGAATGAAACTGGCTCGAGAGTTTAGGAGAGATTTTTCAATTTTTATGTCTGCCAGCCAGTTTCTTCATAGGAGCAAAACCATTTTGGTGGAAAACAACCTTCCTGTGAAGTTTGAATGATATTGAACCGAAGGTATAGGAGTTGTCATTCAAAGATATTTCTGTTTTAAGCTCTGGCAGCCGTCTTTTTCACCCGAGCAAAACTGATTAGTTATTTTTGTCGAGGGTCACTCAAACAGCAAAACTGGACCAAAGGTATTTGAGAAGTTATCTTTTAAAGTTGTTTATTTTTTCTTCTTGTTTTAGCTCTGGCAGCCATCACATTCACTGAAGTAGAACCATTTAAGCTATTTTTGTGGAGGATCACATAAGCTGCATCCCTTCGGTGTTTGAATGAAACTGGACAAAAGGGATAGGAGGAGTTGTCATTTAATATTTTTCTTTAAGCTCTGGTGGCCATCTTGTTCAAGAAGGCCAGCCGTTATAGCTATTTTGGTGGCAACATCCCAACGAAGTTTGATCGAAATTGGCCCAGAAGCTGTTGTTGAAGGACTTTTTCTATTTTTTTTAGCTCTGGCGACCAACTTGTTCTTTGAGGTAGAAAGATTTAGATATGTTGGAATAGGGTCACCTAATCAACATTTCTATGAAGTTTGATTGAAATTGGCCTAAGGGTTTAGGAGGGGTTGGCACTTGAAGCAAATTGTTGATGTTTTTCTGTTTTTTAGCTCTGGCAGCCACTTTACTCATTGGAGTGGAAGCATTTCAGCTGTTTTGGCAGAGGGTCACCTAAGCAACATTCCTCGGAAGTTTGAATGAAATTAGCCCAAAGCTATATTAGTGGTTGTAGTTGAAAGATTTTTTTTCTTCTATTTTTGCTCTGGTGGCCAAATTATTCATCGGAGCAAAACGATTTTACCTATTTCGGTAGAGGGTTACCTACGCAACATTCCTATGAAGTTTCAAATTGGCCCAGGGGTATAGAAGAAGTTGATGATTAACGATTTTCTATTTTTAGCTCCAGTGGTCATCTTGATCATCAGAGCGGAAACATTTTGCTAATTTGGCAAAGTCACCAAAGCAACATTCCTGCGAATCCTGAATCAAATTGGCTGAAAGGTTTTGGAGGAGATGGCATTTAAAGCTAATTGTTGACGTTTTCTATTTTTAGCAATGGTGGCCATTTTGCCTATAGGATCTGACCATTTCAGCTATCTTGGTAGAATGTTACCAAGTAATATTTTTATGAAGTTTGAATGCAACTGGCCCAAGGATATAGGAGGAGTTTTTGTTTGAAGATTTCTCTATTTTAGCTCGAAGCAGAAAGATTTTAGCAGTTTTGATAGAGGGTCACCTAAGCATCATTTCTATGAAAATAAAAGTGAAGGCAATGATCATGAATCAATACAATTAGCCCACAGCTCCCATCAGAGACACCAAAGGGGAAGAAACACAAACATGAAACAACTAGACCCTAATGGAAACATCAATAGCGGAAAGCCAAAAGGACAGTTATTTTCCCACAAAATGGCCAATTGGCTATCCAAAACAAAATAGTATAAGCGATATACACACTCAAAGACAAGCCATAACAAAAAAAAAAAACACAACAGAAGAAGTTTGACTCAAACTGGCCCAAGATATTCGGAGGATTTGGCATTGATGACGTTTTTCTTCTTTTAATTCTGACGACCATTTTGCTCATCGAAATGGAACCATTTTAGCTGGTATTATCTATCTTCATATACTGAGTCGGTCAAACTTGGCCATTACCTCAGTTGGGTGGTGCGCTAAATTTAGAATTTAGCAAAAAAAAAAAAAAAAAAAAAACAGTGTTATCTAAGCAACATTTCTATGAAGTTTGAATGAAATTGGCCCAATGGTATCGGAGTTGTCATTTGAGGATGTTTCTGTTGTTAGCTCTGGCGGACATTTTTTTCGTCAGTGTGGAACTACTTTAATTATTTTGAAGAGGGTCACCTAAGCAACATTCCTATAGTTTGATTGAAATTGGTCCAATGGTTTAGGAGTCAGAATTTAAAGCAAGCTGTTGATGACCATGACACACAATGCACGGCGGACCCTAGTGAGTTTTGCATGCTTGTAACACTACCATAAGGGGAGTAATTGCTGTTAACCCATCGTATGGCCCGTCTTTGGACCAATTCAATTTTATTTATATTGGTCTGTGTGTATGGGCTCCCCACAGGAGATGCATATTCGACTTGGGGACGAACTAAAGTCTGATATGCTGCTTCGCGAATGCCAGTGTGTTTTGTTTTGATGTTTCTTTTCAAGAAACCTAGCGTCCTGTTTGCTGTTGTTGTAATCCTATTTATGTGAGTATCCCAGCTCAGGTCTTTGCTGAGGTCTAGCCTCGATACTTGGCATGATCAACTGCTTCTAGTGCTTGTCGATTTAGCATATAGATGTGCTTGGCTGGATGCCTGGATTTTGTTATGTGTAAGACTTGACACTTACTTGGATTAAAATCCATATCCCAAAGGGTTTCCCATGTTTGTAAGGTATCAAGGCCATTTTGAAGTGTGTCAGAGTCATCCTGTTTATTGATTGTGATGTAAATTGCTGTATCATCAACAAAGAGTCGGACCTGTAAGTGTATAGTCTCAGGTAGGTCGTTAATGTTAAGGAGGAATAGAAAAGGACCGAGCACAGAACCTTGTGGAACTCCAGAATTTACAGGGATTTCTGACGAGTATCCGCCCTCCAGTACTACTGTTTGAGAACCCCCAATCAAAACGGCTTTGATCCAGGACAGAGTACTGCCTCTCACTCTATGTTGGTGAAGTTTGTGAAGCAGCTTTAAGTGATTTACTCTGTCGAAGGCCTTACTAAAATCTAGTAAAATAAGGTCAGTTTGGCGACCTTGCGAAGTGTTTCGTGCAAGCTCCTCAACTAACTGGATGAGCTGGGTTTCACAAGACCTCCTCTCTCTGAAACCATGTTGGGAGGTCATACAGTATATTGTTACAGTTAAAATGCTTGGACAGGCTAGAAGCTGCAATGTGCTCCATCGCTTTGCAAAGAATGCATGTTGGTGATATGGGGCTATAATTAATGGGGTCGCTCTTATCTCCCTTTTTGAGGATGGGGTAACAGATGCTTTGGTCCAGTCCTTTTGGACCTGCTCTGTTTTGAATGACTTTTGGAATAAAATGGCAAGGAAAAGGGTTATTTCATTGGGTTTTATGGAGTCAGGTCTCCACGAAAGTATGTTCAAAATATAGATTGTCGGTACATGTAGAACCGCCTCATCGAAGCCGTTAACGTGTACCCACAATTTATATTTAAGATCTGAATAAGTTTTACCCCTGCAAACCCCAGTTTTACTATATAAAAGTGGGGTTCAAGGGGGTCAAAATCATATAGGTGTGTTTTCGTGATGCGACTGAGCTACCGAGGCCGGCAATTGGAAGGAGAGCATATGTTACTATCCTCTGGGCTTAAACAACAATTATAGGGTGTTTTAATTGACTTTATTTTGGCAACAGAAAACAAATAAGAAGATTTTAAGAATGTAAGTCAGTAATTTATTAAAAATTAAAACATCTGACTAAAAGTAGTATAAGAAATATATAAAAAGTTCAAAAGTACCCGACATTCATCAACAGACAAAGTTGTTCAAAGCCTTGTAAGCTTCACAAACATGACAGTGGTAAAATTTTTAACAATTACTTTAGCAAGAAAATATACTGTGGTCATGCTGTGGTGCTCATTAGAACCACCTCAACTTATGTTTTGAGCAGAAACAATAACAATAATGTTTACCCCAGTAGACCCAAGTTTTCTTTATTTAAAGCAGAGTTTAGAGGCGTTCACTTCAGGGCCTTGTTTAGGTGATAAACTAGCAGCCACATTAGCTTTGAACAACTGAACCCTGACAAGACATTGTATTCCTAAAATTACTTGTCTTAAAATAATAGTAAACTGACAAATGGCTAAAGTTAATGGAAAAACATAAAATATTGCATAATTTCTTTGTATTGGAGTTTAAGGGCCCAGTCAACACTATATAGGTAATTTTTTAGCTGGTCGGTTTCAATCCACACTTTTCCTGGACAGGCTTATATGTAAGCAGTTAAACAGTACAGTGCACTTTCTTTCGCCAGAAACTGACAACTGCCCTTCTTGAATCAGCGGAAGGGGGAGAATGACCATAGAAAAGATTTCATGATCAATCTCCACGATAGAATGTTACCGATCCTGACAGCTTTAGAACCAACGTCCTCCTGATCACCAGTCAGGCACATAGTGCATCCGACTGACCTAAAAAGTCCATGAAAGGAAAAGCTGCCAGGCTCAATAAGAGATATTTCTTTCATTATATGGAGCAAAAATGGTCCATCACGTACAAAATACATGTAATGTATACCCTAATTAATCCCACTTTAAACTGAAAAACAAAAAACGGGGCATTTACAAGGATGGCTGTACATTATTTTAAATCTTTCTGCTCCAAGACATATGTACATGTTAGAACTGCCACATTTAACCAGTTCTAATGAGTACCCACGATGTATGTTTGGGATAAAAGAAGGAAAAATGTTGCAAAATTTCATCAGAAAAAATGTCAGTTTTGGAGATTTGAAAGAATTTACTATATCACAAAGGTATGTTATCCTTATAATTGTATGATTGTTTTGTACATGTTGTACATTTATTTCATAAAACATAGACTGTTAATATCACAAAAAGCTACTTAAAAACAGAAACTGCTAACAAAAACAAAACAAACTCTTTGTTTTGAGCATAATTAGGAAGCCTGACAAATTTTCATTGGGAAAATTATCATAGTATTAAGATATTTCTGAGAAAATATTGCAATAAGTAAGCAATATACAATACAAGGTTTGTTCATTACACTAACAAGTCCATGTACAGTATTGAGCCCTCTTGAGAGCTCCACTCTATATAAGGAAATGTTGTGTATACACAGATATACATGTACAGAGAACCCTTGTTAAAACGAGAGTATTTGTTCACTAATGTGATGCCGTTATAAAGAATTTGCCGTTATAAAGAACACCAGTTGGAAGCATGATAGGTAATTAAGGGCCTTCTCACCTTCATTACTCCAAGAAATGTTATAGATATTTGTTAGAATCACCTCCGTGAGGCGATTCTAACAAGTATCTATAACTTTTGTTTCTTGGAGTATTAAATTACAATAATCTTTCTTGACTATGGATTCTATATACCTAGGTGTTTACCTAGGTGTTTCTGACCCGAGGGAAGTTTGTTTGTTTGATGTAAGGTTTAATGTCCCCAACAACACTGTGTAGATCATTTTGAAGAAGTTGCTTCCAATTTTGTTGGACTTTTAACCGACATTGAGATGAAATGACATCTCAAGCCCTGTCACCCAATGAAGCCAATAGGTTTTATAAGCATGGACAGTCCGACTCGCACCACTTTGCCTAGGCAGGCTTAGATCTTCTAAGCAGTTTACCAGTACTCGTGTGCAGTCTGATTCAGCTCTGCGTAGAAGCATCATGCAGCTAATCTATTTCTTCGAACCCCGATGATGCCCACACCCACCAGAACCAAGGTTAAGCCTTGAGTTAAGGATTCATTCCATTGTAATTGTTGTTATAACCAGTTTTGTCAATATAACCAGTGTTGGTATAAAGAGGATTGGCTGTTGCTACTAGGATATATATTATTTTCTTCATTCTTGCCCAAAACCAAATATTAAATGAACGTTCTATAGCAGCCTCAATGCAGAAATTCTAACAAGCATCCACAATCTATGTTTAAAGCACAAAAACGAAAAACAAAATCATCAGAAAATACATGTATCAGTTCTTTAATGACATGAAAAATTGATTGTCACACTGGTTGGAGGTGTCTGTTATCCTAATGTTATGTCGATCAGATGAGGTCCCGTGTATACCCGACTTTATACTGCAAAAAATTGGGGGTCTACAGGGTTTTACATTATTTTTCTTATTTTTGTTCAAAAAACATAGATTGTGGGTACTTGATAGAACTGTCTCACCCTATTGGTTTCATTGGGCAGCAGGGCTTGAGATGTCATTTCATCTCAGTGTCGGGTAAGAGTCCCACAAAAATGGAAGCAACGTCTCCAAAATGACCTTTACAGTGTTGAAGGGGACGTTAAACCTCAAATCAAACAAACAAAACCATTAGGCAACAACAATCTATTTTTAGATTAAAAATAAGAAAAATATCAAAAGAATTCTTCAGCAAATAAATTCTATTTTAAAAGATCAGAAAATTGCCATCTAAACAATTGTGAGTGACCCTTTCTCAGGGAGGTAACTGTAAATTAGCAAAAAAAAAAAATCCTAAATAACATATTTCCCTGTTATTTCCTTTGGTTTTCAGCAAAATGACTGGATTGCAGCATTCATGCAGTTGTTGTCTACTCATTTTCAGTTTTTCTTGACTTTCGAGATTGATCTTGTTTTCATGATGCATTATTTGGAGTGAGTATTCCTGCTATATAAATAGTCCTTGACAATGCTGTGCTGTAATATATATTTATGCATGGTGATCCAAGTCAACAGATTGATTGATTGATTGATTGGTTTGGGTTTAACAACATGTCAACCCTTGTGGGCCATTTAATGTCATCTCCCAGAGAAAGGGATAAAAGAGATAGTATAGGAGATAAAAGTGAGGGACAAAGAAGAAAGAGGAAAATGAATGGATATGTAGAAACAGAAGAAATAGCAACACTCCCCATCTATCCTTACTTGCTGCAAGGACAGATGGTCTTGTCCAACTGTAAGCCAATATCAGCCCTGTGATGAGATATTCACGACCAACCATGCCCCTCCAAGTCATCAGAAGAAATAGATGTAAAAAGAAAGAATAAATTGAAAAGAAAAGGGATGCCAGGATTCAGTAGAACTAAGGTTATGCCTAGATTCAAAGCTGTTCAGTCATTCTCCTGGATGGTAATGTCTTTTTCTCTTACACCTGATACGAAAATCCTGGATTTTACCCTGGCTTAGAAACCCTACTCAGATTTTATGGTCATTTTTCTATGTATTGTAATCTAAATATTTTTGTTTCGATATGACAGGGATATTCGTGCTTTGAACCCCAAATGTTATAGAGAGGTTGTGTTTTTTTGTGTAAAAAGAAGATTTGGTCAGTAAAACCTAAACAATCAAACACCGGGTGTAAAAAATAACAAATGACATACACAGTAACAAGAGAAGAAAACAAGAGGACCATGATGGTCCTATATTGCTCACCTGAGCTAACAGATTCAAAGTTTCAGAATGTTTCAATTGTTATCGAAGGACTTATGCTAATGACAAGGTCAAAAACAGGCATTTTCAGCAATCATGGGGACTTAACTCTGTGAGAGATAGGCCAACATTGCCAGTTTTCAAACTCTTCTGAAGTTTTTATCCTTCTTAGTTTCAGGAAGATCCAATCAAAACAAAAGGACTTAATAATGATGACAAGCTCCTAAATAGGCATTTTCAGCAAAGAAGGAGACTCAATGAGTAATGCCGATATTGTTAGTTTTCAAACTCATTCTTGCTTTTATCACTAACCTACTTAATTGTAAATATTAGAAAGACCCATTCAAAACATAGGGACTTATGGCCATGAAAATGTCAAAAATGCAATGAAATCATCCAAGCTATTATCACCAAACTACTTATCATCACAAAAACACGCCTATAAAATTTTGACCCCCTTGAACCCCACTTTTGTATAGTAAAACTGGGGTTTCCGGGGGTATACCTTATTTTTCTTATTTCTGCTCTAAAATATAGATTGTGGGTACTCGTCAGAACCACCTCGATGAGGCTGTTCTAACGAGTGCCCAGAATCTATATTTTTAGCAGAAGTAAGAAAAATATTACAATTTTTCATCATAAAATTTTCATTTTTTCGGCGATAAAGGTCGCAATGTATTTGTATAGGCGGTTTTCGTAATGGAGTTAGTTTCAGGGCTATCTGATTAAAGCTGAAGGACTATTGGAGATGACAGGGTCCTAAAAGGACATTTTCAGCACAGATTGTGCATATCTATATGAATAATAGGCCGACATCGCCAGTTTTTCAAACTCATTTAAGATTTTATCCCTAACTTACTTATATGTAAGTTTCAAGAAGATGTGACAAAAACAAAACGGCTACGGTGAATACAAGGTCAAAAGTTGACATTTTCTGCAATCATGGGGGATGTAACTTTCTGATATATACCTGGTCAAAGGTGCTGACAGACAGACGACGGATGGACAACCCACTATACTATATGCTCCCCTGGAGCCTTCGGCCCAGGTGAGCTAAAAATGCAGCTATCAGGAAAACACACCCATGTGAGATAATATTATCTTTCATGCCTCTAAAAATGCCATTTTTTCTGACATATTTTTTTCTTATTGCGACTGCCAATACAGATTTTGGGCAGTGTTTATAATCACCTCACACAGGCAGCTCTTACAAAAGGCCAATGATCTATGTTTATTTTTTTGTTGTTGTTTTAAAAAAAAACACACACAAAGAAAATCATATATCATCACTTTAACAAGTCTGTAGCGAACATCCCCATACACCCCACTTTATAAGGAGAAAACTGGGGTTTACATGGGTAAACACTATTTTTCTTACTACTGCTCCAAGATGAGGCAGGTCTAAGGAGCACCCACAGCCTATGTTAGGAGTATGAGTAAGAAAAGTATCATAAATTTTCATCCGAAAAGTAGCCATTTAGGAGAAATGAAATAATACACATACAACCCTTAACATGGGTGTGTTATTGTAATGACAAAGAAAATCATTTCTACCCTTGTAAACCCCTTTCTATGTAAAAGCAGGGTTTACAAGGGTATTCATAAAACAATCCTATCAACAGTACAAGAAAGGCTAAACTATGTGCAAAGCTCTAGGAGGTGTAATGAGGATAATTTTTAGATAATGTTTCTTATTTCTCCATTAAACCTATGCTGTTGGAACTTGTCAGAATTTCCCCATCAAGAATGGTCTGGTCTTGCAAAAGTGTATACCAAAGCTTGTGGGGTCCAATCTATCAGACAGCCACAAAATATGCCAAATGCTAGGTTCAACAAAAAGGAAAAGAATGGATGTGTATGGCACAGCACTTAATCTTAAGTGCAATACTGCACTATATCACAGAATATATAAACAGTACATATGATATGGCGGCCCCCGCCCATCAGGGCTTGAAGAAATAGATAGGCTGCATGATGCTTCCACACAGAGCTGAAACCGAACAAACACGAGTACAGGTAAACTGCTTAGAGCATCTAAGCCTGCCCAGGCAAAGAGATGTGAGTCCATGCTTATAAACCCTATTGGTTTAGTTTATACTAATTTATCTTAGTTCGATTGCGATGAAAGCTGCAAGCTTATTGAATCGCTCTCGAACACTCATTCCGGGTGTTTTCACGCACGGAAGAGAGAGGCAGTGGCTTTTACACCACTGCTACCCATTTACACCTGGGTGGAGTGGAGAAGTGTCATTACGTGTCTTGCCCAAGGACACACCTCGATACCGATGGCCGGTGCGAACGCACAACCTCTTGATCATAAGTCGAACGCATTAACCACTGCACTATCGAGGCTGACAATATGGTTTCATTGACCTATTGGTTTCATTGGACGGCAGGGCTTAAGATGCCATTCCATCTCAATGTTGGGTAAAAGTCCCACAAAATTGGAATCAATGTCTCCAAAATGACCTATTCAGTGTTGATGGGGATGATAAACTTCAAATCAAACAAACAAACATATGATATTTCGAAAATAGACTGCTTAACCCTATTAACGCTGTAGACCAACATAGATGCCTATGCAGACAGTGTAGGCTGAACACATAGCAACAGATAGGATGCGCATTCGGCGATAACTGAAGGATAATTTCCTTACATTATGATAACACACCTGTGCGACATAGTGCATTTTCCATATCTCCAAAAAATGGCTACTTTGCTGATGAAAATTTGTAATATTTTTCTTATTTATACTGCAAACATAGGTTGTGTGTGCTTGTTAGAACGGCCTCATTGAGGCGGTTCTAACAAGTACCGGCGACCTATGTCTTGGAGCAGAAATAAGACTATTAATGTATACCCCCAAAAAACCAGTTTTCTCTATATAAAGTGGGGTTTATGGGGGTGTTTATTTCACAGACTTGTTCACGTGATGTTTATCCATATCAACCTATGTTGTTTGAATTCATCAATGAGGCAGTTCAAATTAATATCCACAGCATAGGTTTTTATGCAGAATCGACAATAATTATCATTTAATTATCATCGAATACCCACATTATCTGTTTCTATGTCATATTGAGTTACAATGTTTAAGATTCTGTCAATAACTCTTACCAAAACCTGCACTGGCAACAATGGACGATGCTCTGTCTCTGGTCGGGCTCATCGGAGTCTAACTGTTGGTTTTCTTTTGCTCCAGCATTTCAGTGGTTTCTTGCCGTCGAGTCCTCACCGTTGTCTCACCTCTGTGGTTCTTTGATTTTTGTGTTCACGGAGATGTTGCACTGATGAGTTAGGAGGCCTTCATGCGGACTGAACAAATTATTTGTCTAAATCGCGACGGAAGTAAGGACGAGGATTGTGGCCACGTAAAATCGATTTAAGCCCCCCAGTGGAAATCTTCCACTGACCGTTCCAAGGCGGCTCTTCTGTGGCGATTTATTTATGTTGTTGTTTGTTACTTACTGTGTGTATCACTTGTGTCTTTTGGTTTTGGATGGCCATATGGCCATTTTGTGGGAAAGTAACTGTCCTTATGGCCTTCCTTTGTTTAGGTTTCCATTATGGTCTGGTCGCTTAATGTTTGTATTTCTTTCCCTTTGGTGTCTTTAATGGGTGGAGTAAGTTAATTGTATCAATTCCTGATCTTTGTTTTACTTCTACTTTGCCCAAATATGTTCTAGAAAGGGAATACACCACCGAACTGGAAAATACGGAGTGTACATGTTTTCTGGGCCAGACTACCTAGTTTCGGCCATTTAGGCCTCATCAGTGACCCTCAAATATTTTCAAAATTCCACAATGGAATCAATGATTCCAAAGAACATGAAAATATAAACTACACTATGATGTAGGACAGGGAGACTTTTTATGGGCGCCACACATTCCCAGACAACAGCTGTAGTGACGTTAAATATGTTCTAGAAAGGGTTATCCTTTGGAAGCAAGGAATACACCACCGAACTGGAAAATACGGAGTATACATGTTTTCTGAGCCAGACTAGCTAGTTTCGGCCATTTAGGCCTCATCAGTGACCCTCAAATATCTTCAAAATTCCACAATGGAATCAATGATCCCAAAGGACAAGAAAATACAAACTACACTATGATGTAGGGCAGGTAAACTTTTTACAGCCGCCACACATTCCCAGACAACAGCTGTAGTGACATTAAATATGTTCTAGAAAGGGTTATCCTTTGGAAGCAAGGAATACACCACCGAACTGGAAAATACGGAGTATACATGTTTTCTGGGCCAGACCAGCTAGTTTCGACCATTTAGGCCTCATCAGTGACCCTCAAATATTTTCAAAATTCCACAATGGAATCAATGATCCCAAAGGACAAGAAAATATAAACTACACTATGATGTAGGGCAGGGAAACTTTTTACGGCCGCCACACATTCCCAGACAACAGCTGTAGTGACGTTATATATGTTCCAGAAAGGGTTATCCTTTCGAAGCAAGGAATGCACCACCAAACTGGAAAATACTGAGTGTACATGTTTTCTTGGCCAGACTAGCTAGTTTCTGCCATTTAGGCCTCATCAGTGACCCTAAAATATTTTCAAAATTCCACAATGGAATATAAAGAAGATGGAAGAGTCATTTATAAGATGGAAGAGTTCACTCCAATTCCTGAGGGGTGTAAGGATTAGTGCGGAACAATTAACTTATCCAGTTGTTCCTTCACATTGTCAGAAGTTGTTATAATGACCAAATTATCCCTTGCTCTAGATGCAAGGCTGAGCATGAATCTGTTGAAATCAGCATGATCTTCATTCACTTCAGGGTTGATTCCTATCACTGCTGCCTTATCAAGACCACTGAATCCTCTCACTGTATCTACCGCAATGGATTCCTGTCCCATTTGCTGTAAAGTTTTGGCTGCTTCTTGTAAGACAGCCAGACCAGACTCACATGAGGAAGACTGTTCTAAGTTCTTATCACTTTCGTTAAGATCATCATCAGATTCATAGCCATAAAATGTGACCACCTTATTGTCAGCTGAATCATGTGACTGTTCTCTTTCCTCAATTAAATTTTCATCCATAGTCATGTGTCCGGTATATTCAAATTCACCCGGAGATGCACTGCCTGCTAGGACATTAAATGGATTGGATGTCTCAAAACTGTCAGAGTCCGACATTGAAATATTTTCATTTTCTTCATCTATTTTGCTAATTTCGTCTTGTTCATCCTTGTTAATAATATCTTCAACATCAGAAATATGATGCTCTGTTCCAATAAGCTTTTCAGGCATATTAAATGCTGTTATATTGCTGTCTTTCTCTTTATTGGGAGGACTGTTGCCATCTCTACTTGTGATAACCTCTTCTTTATCATGTTTTGCCAGAGTTGGAAGATCTTCCAGTGATGGCTTTAGTTTATCTAATTCTGACCTTCTACCCACAAGAATTGCAATATCTTTTTCCTTCACTCCTTTTTTCAACATTTCTGACAAAACTTTGTTCACAAGTTTTTGTATCTCCGATTCCTGACAAGACATAATATCAACCCCTCTACCTGCTGAATAGCTATGGGCAAGTTTAGGGACACTGCTCTGTCTAAGATAGGGATTACACAATCCTTCAACATTTTCTGAAGCCATCATGAGTCGAGATGTAAATTCAAATATCTCTTTCGTGTTTCTACTTATTTCACTTAACATAAAATTGTTCTTACCTATCACAGATGGAAGACCTGCTTTAAATTTATGCACTTTCTGGGAGTAATCCATAAATACCCAGAAGTAATTAGAACATCTATGTAAATACTGAGGTGCAACCTGATTGGATAACTTTTCAGCCATCGAATACCAGTCTCCATCCCAGTCTTTGAAATTCTGTGCCTCATCCACAATGACATTGCATACCTGACCATATTTTCTTTGCATCAACACTGAATCATTTGCTTCTGCAAGAAGATTTCTTCTTGTTGTCACCATGCATAGATTATGTTCCCTGGAAAAGTGAATTATACTACATATATATATATACAAAGAAATACCACAATTTCTCAATCAATTAAAAATGATAATCACCTATGGCCTAGGATAAGGAAACATTTCCCTGTAGCCGGTTCTACTTTTCCCGTGTTATGATTATATTTAGAGGTGAGAAAATTTTATTAACGTCGCCATGTTTTTCTTTACATGACAACAATGTTCAGAATGCATGACCTTAAACACAGAGGCAGACAATGATTAAAATAAACATTAGAAGGACCTAATCTTTGAATGAGGCATACATTTGGTTACTGTACTCTCGCAGTTTTAATTGTTTTATCAGTATAATCATTTTTGTTCTTCTACTTTTCATTCAGTACAACAGAAAGCGCTTTCAAAGATGACGTCTAAACAGTTTTTGTTTTGATCAGCTCATGTGTCACTGCGCCCATTATCGTTTGCATGGCCTGTATGTTGAGAGTGAACTGTACTAAGAATTAGATGCAAAATGATCAATCAGCTTTATCGAAAGACATGTAATATACAGTTTATTGAATCAGCCATTTTTAAATATGAGATTTATAAACCTCTGGAGGTTATACATCCAACAGAGAAACTTGTATAGAATGGGTTTAAATGGCATTGGTCTATGCAAGTTTTCCATTACTAAAACATGCCTATTTAAGTATATTGAAAATTTTACTACCAAAAATGAAAATTTTCTGATGAAAAAGTGTGATATTTTTTTCTTATAACGGTCTTTGAACAAAATATAGATTGTGGGTACACGTTAAAACCGCCTCGGTGAGATGGTTCTAACGGGTACCAACAATCTGTTTCTGAGCAGATTTAAGAAAGAAAATAATGTGTAAACCCCAGGTTCACCATATAAATTTGGGATTCAAGGGGATCAGAATTATAGAGGCGTGTTTCAGTGATGCTCATTCCTTTTCTGAACATAGATCTGGGTTAGAATTGCTTTGAAATGTTTAATGTAGTGTGTCCCATTTAATTCCCACTTTTCCCTATCTACAGTGGGTTTTAAAGCGTGTACAGAAAAAAAGGAAATATGATAATACACGAAAGCAGCAAACTCAAGATTTGTTAATGTGACTTTTTACACATTAACCCATTTTATGCTAGTAGACTCTTCCCTTTCTATATGTTAGACAAGTCCATTTGTCATATAAGGAGTGTCAGGCCTATTTTTTCTTTTTATTCTATTTTAGACAGAAAATCCTGTTAGCAAATAGTGTAGGCCCTGATCAGATGCTGCATTCTGACCTCTGATCTGGGACTGCACTGTTTGCCAAGGTACCCCTTTAGGGGTTTCCCACATACAATGGGTTAAAATAATATTGTTAGAACATACACAATTATGTTGATATAGGCTCAGTAAAACTTTTTTGGCAAAAGCTTCATTGCATAAATAATTTGAAAACTGGCAGTGGGTAAGGATGGATTTAGAAACTGGAAAATGTTTAAAAATTATATAAAAACACATTTTAACTAGGTTGCAAAAGAATGATCACCGGATTTTGAAACATAACATTTCAATATGTTTTAGGATAAACAAAAAAGTATTTGATTCAGCAGAATCAATGCAGTTGAAACTTATGACATGAAATCAATCTAATTTCATTAAGGGACAGATAAACTGGAAGTTATTAAAGACTGTTTGAGGTTAACCACATATTTTGTATACATCGAAAATTCAAAAGATACTTACATGACAAATTCACACAGCTTTTCGTTTTCAGCTAAATACAATATGTTCTCGTGGTTACATCCTCTTCTTCTCAGTTCCTGCATTAGTTGTACAGCTGCCACTGTCTTCCCAGCTCCTGGGGGTCCATGAACCCACAGCTCTTTGGTAAACTGCTGATTCCAGAGAAGTTCAAACTGATCACGAGTCAACAGAAAATTGTAGCTGCCCTGAGGGTTAAAAATCCCTGAGATCTGTGCACGAGCTCTATAGCTAGCCATGCATACCACAAGTGCGTCAAGGATAGCATTAAACTTAGAATGAATGTTAAAGTGAGATGGATACAGGTCTCTGTTAAGTATATTTTGTTCCCAATCAATGGCTTTTTGGACATTTGTCACGTCAATTACATGACACACTACCCCAAACTTATGTCTGAACCCACCATGGGTGATAATTTTGTTCTTCAATACTGTTGCAACAGTTTGAGAATGTTGTCTAACAGGAGGTAGATTTTGGACAGAAAATGTTAGTACATGAACACCATCTTCATCATCAGCAATGACTATATCACATAAGACATCTGGACAGGAGAATGGAATTTTAAGTCCCCAGCACTGTAATCCAATACACACTGAATTATCTCCCTTGAAATTTTGAACTGTGTTCATTATTTCATCTGTGTACCTTTGACCAACATAGCTTTCCATGAAATGCCTTGGTGCAATAAGGTCTCTTTGTCCTGCAAAAAGTACAGTTGTATGTCATGGCATCACATGAACAAGTCCGAGTGCGAGGCGGACCGTCCATACTAATAGTCCCTATTGGTTTCATTGGGCGACAGGGCTTGAGATGTCATTTCATCTCAATGTCGGGTAAAAGTCCCACAAACTTGGAAGCAACATCTCCAAAATGACCTTTACAGTGTTGACGGGGACGTTAAACCTCAAATCAAACAAACAAAAACTAGAGCTATCACTAAAGGTGATGAATACCCCCACAAAAACTGCCTTGATAGTACAACAGCGGCATTTTGCAATTTTTTCACTTGAAAGGGGCCATAACTATGTCGAAAATTGACGAATTGTAGTGGAAATCGAACTTGACCTGTATTTTATGATGTTACATCAGTGTACCAAAAATTATAAAAATCGGTGAAGCGCTTTTTGAGTTATCGTCTGGAAACCAAGTCAACAGACCGACCGACCGACCGACAGACAGACCGACAAGCTCACTCCTATATACCCCCCCCAAATTTCATTTGTGGGGGTATAACAATGAACAAGTCCGTGAAATGTATACTCCCATGAACTCCACTTTTATAGAGAAAACGGGGTGTAAGGGGTTATACATTATTTTTATTGTTATTATTTCTGCTCCCAGACAATGGTTTTGGGTACTCGTTAGAACCGCCTCAATGAGGCGGTTCTAATGAGCACCCACAACCTATTTTTGCAGTATAAATAAGAAAAATATCACAGATTTTCATCAGAAAGGTAGCCATTTTGGAGATGTAAAAATGCATTATGTCACACGAATGTGTTATCGTAATGGTAACATATACAGTACATAGCTCTACAGGTAGACAAGATATCAACTTCTCAAGGAAAGACTTTGCTCTTGTGGACCATATTCTTTCTTTTAAGAGTAGACCTAACTGATGAAAAAGAATGTATCTATTTTTGAAGAAGTTTCCTACCTGAAAGTGTATGCCATTATGATAAAAGATCTGTGTGACATAATGCATTCTTTCCTACCTCCAAAACAGTTGATTTTCCAATGAAAATCTGATATATATTTCTTATTTATGCTTCAAGCATAGGTTTTGGGTCCTTGTTAGAATGTCCTCACTGAAACAGTTCTAATGAGTATGCACAACCTATGTATTAAAAATATTGTATACCCTATAAATTCCATTTTTCCCTGTATAAAGTGTAGCTTGTGTTAAAGGAATGTGTGGCAGCCGTAAAAAGTCTCCCTACCCTTTACTATAGTGTAGTTTGTATTTTCTTGTCCTTTGGGATCACTCATTCTATTGTCTAGTTTTGAAAATACATAAGGGTCACTGATGATGCCTAACTGGCAAAAACGAAGAGGGCAAGTCAAGTAACCTACCCCATTTCTAATTGACAGAGACAACCAAGATTTTCATGCCTTATTTCAATACGTTTTAGGCATGAGGGCAAAATTGCGCCCTTATCTTATCATTCGCTCATAAGATACTGAACGTTAAACATGACTAGCGATGCAAAAGCAAGCTTTTCGTCAAAAGTTGAGTACCATGCTGTAATTTTGAATTTGTATTTGAAAGGGGAAAACAGGTCAGCAAATATATTGTGCATTGACCAATGTTTAGGGATCTTCTGCACCATCGTATACACAAGTTAAATTCTGGGTTGGGGAATTCAAACTACTTTAGATGACAAAACCTGGTCTAAATGCCCATCAGATGCCACCGACGAAGAAATGTGAAACAAAGTACGGGATCTGGTGTAATCTGACGGGCGAATGAAGGTGGAAGAAACAGCAAATGCATTACACATTTCACATGGTAGCATTTCAACAATTAACATGATTGCTTGGGTATGCGCAAGCTAGCAGACCGTTTGGTCCCAAAATTCCTTAGCAATGTGCAAATGGCAACCAGAGTTCAAAGAAAGATGATTTTGTTTCATGTCTGGTGAGTGCAGATGAGACTGGTTCCATTATTATGAGCCAGAGACATAAACTCAGTCGCCAGTGGGTAGGGCCGGTGTTTTTGAGGCCAAAGAAGTTCAAAACGCAACCCTCTGCTGGCAAGGTGATGGCAACTGTAATTTGGGACACACAAGGAGTTATTATGTTAGACTTTCTAGAAAATTAAAGTATAATAATAGGTGCGTATTATGCAAATTTGCTCGACTGAGAACTAAGATCTGTGAAAAATCCTGAGGTAAACTCTCCAAATGGATTATGCTCCAACAAGACAATGCAAGAGTCCACACTTGCAAAGTTACAATTGATGCTGTTGAGTGGAATGGGTACTAGCTAATACCACAGTCTGCCTATTCTCCGGACTTATCTCCTAGTGACTATTTCCTATTCACAAACTTGAAAAAGGATATCCGTGGACGTCATTTCTGGTCCAAGGAGAAAGTCATGAGGGCAGTTGTGGAGTGGGTCGGAGACAAGGACCCTGGCTTCTCCAGTTCTGGGCTGATGGCACCTGAACAGTATTGCCCCAAGTGTATCATTCTAGAGGGTAATTACATCGAAAAGGAAGTGATGGATCTCATTCAGAAATAAGTAAGGCTGGTTTTTTTATTGACTCGCCCGCGTAGCTAGTCTGACACAGAAATACTTGTACACACCATACTTTTCAGTTCTGCTGTGTATTCGTTGATTCAAAGGAATAACTCCTTTACAGAACTTATTTAGAGGGGTCTTCATTTCACAGATTTGTTAAGCTGATGTCTTTAGTCCGAAGAAGAAGCCTCTGTGGAGTAGTGGTTAAGCTACTTATAAACCAGGTTGTTGGATTCCATTCTCTGTTTTTTTTTCAGACTTTTGATTGAACCTTTAAACAGAGGTCATGGCCCCCGCCCATTGGGGCTTGAATAAATGGATGGGCTGCATGATGCTGCCACGCAGAGCTGAAACCGACCCGCACACGAGTACTGGTAAACCGCTTAGAGGATCTAAGCCTGCCCAGGCAAAGCGGTGTGAGTCGGCCCGTCCATGCATGTAAACCCTATTGGATTCATTGGGCGGCAGGGACTGAGATGTCATTTCTTCTCAATGTCAGGTGAAAATCCCACAAAATTGGAAGCAACGTCTCCAAAATGACCTATAGTGTTGATGGGGATGTTAAACCTAAAATCAAACAAACAAATAAACAGAGGTCTAATCTCCATATGACCTTAGTTGTTGGTGGGATAGAGGCAATTATAAGAAGTACCCACATTAAATGCCTCAAACAAGAAATGAGGAAACTTCATCACGAAAACACGCCTATATTATTTTGACCCCCTAGAACCCCACTTTTATATAGTAAAACGGGGGTTTACAGAGGTAAACCTATTTTTCTTACTTCTGCTCTAAAATATAGATTGTGATTACTCGTTATTTCTATAGTTAGGGCAGAAATAAGAAAATATCCACAATTTTTCATCTTAAAATTTTCATTTTTTCAGAGATAAAGGTTACAATGTATTTGTACAGGCGTGTTTTCGTAATGAACATTGGTCCTGGTGGATGAATGATGTTAGACATATCACAAACAAACAATTTCGGATTCTCAGAATAAAATATTTACCAATTAAGGTTTTGGTCTTGATATCATGTATTGTATTTGGCAATGTGAAAACCAGAGGGGAGTTAGGGACATTCATGGGTAATTTGATGAACCTGCTGTGTAACTCTGGCACATCTGAAATGAAAGACATTTGCCATTTAGTCATTCTTCATTTTAATATCACTCTTATTCTTGCTTACCACATATGGGAATCCTGGACTCAAGAATTCTCACATTAACATATGCACTAGTTGAATACGATGTCATGTACCACATTGTTAAGGTTTGTGTCACTGCACTTAAATATTTACACCTTTGAAACCCACTTTCATATAGTAAAACTGGGGTTTAGGGGGAAAACCTTATCATATTTCTGCTTTAAAATCTAGATTGTTGGTACTCGTTGGAACTGCCTCGACGAGTCGGTTCTAAAGAGTACCCACAATCTATATATTCTGAGAAGAAATAAAAAAATATAACAATATTTCATCATAGAATTTTCGTTTTTTTGGTGGTTAAGTTTACAATGTATTTGTCTAGGCATGTTTTCGTAATGTGGTGGATGTCGGCAATCAAAGTGACAATTATTTAACATCCATGCTCAAAATGAGCATGATCAATAGACAGAAAAATCTGCCCCTTGGAATCAAAATTCAGCATCACTCAAGTAGCCTTATGATGTTGGACAGTGGCCCTCATGGAATTTTTTTTAACCGTCAAATGAATACCCCTGTTAGCCCTAGTGTTAATATATCAAAAATAGCCATCGGAAGAGATGGCAAATCCCCCGACCAAAAGCCAATATGGCCTTCAGAAGATTGTTCACCAATAGAAAGTGCACCAGAATTAAACCACATATCACAAAAGTATTGCAGTTATGGCCATCGCAATATTATACTGTCTGGGGAGATCACTAAAAAACCAGGGCACTCAGAAATGTGGTTCTTGCGAATGACATGCCTGCTTAAGCTCATGTATTTCTGCACAAAGTACCATCAATATGTCTCAAAAGGTATTGGAGATATGGTGATCACAAGCTGGTCATACTGTTATATTGGAAGGGTAGATAACTCAAATACCACAGCAACAACAGTTTTGGCTCTTGCACATGACATCCCTTCTGTACCTTGTATACAATTGTGCCAAGTTCCTTCGTGTGTGTGAATTCGGGTTTAACGTCGCTTTCAACAATTTTTCAGTCATATCACGACGGTGTCTGGTTGCGACAGGGAGCTCAATGCTCACGTTTATAGTGCTGCCTCACTGAAGTATCATGTCCCAGACACATTACATGATACCACACCCAGTCACATTATCCTGACACTGGATCGACCAGTCCTAGCTCTACCCCGTAAATCTGAGTGCCAAACGAGGAGCAGCTAGTACCATTTTTAACGACTTTGGTATGTCGCGGCCCGGGATCGAACCCGTGACCTCCCGTTCCCCGGAGCGGACACTCTACCAACTGAGCTATCGGGGCCGGTGCCAAGTTCCTTCAATATATCTCAAAGGGAGTTGGAGTTATAGCCATCACAAGGTTATATTGCAAGGGGAGATAACTAAAAAACCAGAGCACCCAGAGTTGTAATTCTTGAGTGTGACACACCTGCTTAACATCATGTACATCTGCATCAAGTACCACCAATATGTCTCAAAGGGTATTGGAGATACGGTGGTCACAAGGTTGTCATACTGTTATATTGGAAGGGGAGATAACTCAAATATCATAGCACCCAGAGTTGTGGTTCTTAGGCATGAAGCGCCGTCTCAACGTATACAATTGTGCCAAGTACCATCAATATATCTCAAAGGGTATTGGAGTTATGGCCATCACAAGGTTATATTGTCAGGGGAGATAATTAAACAAGAGGGCCATGATGGCCCTGGATCGCTCACCTGATCCATAGTGTAACAAGTGGGCCCCAGAGAGGGCCATTATTGGCCCCAGGGCTTTAATGTACATAATGTTGAGGGAGGTCTTAAAGGTGAAGCTTCATACCAAACATCAACAAAGGCTAAAATTTGAACAATCTTGTCAAAGGTCCACTAGATGAAGCTACACATCAAATATCAAAGACCTGGGCCTAGCGGTTTCAGAGAAGAAGATTTTTAAAGATTTTGCCTATATAAGCCTATGTAAAATCAAAGGGCCCCGGGACAGGGGCATTTTTTGCCCCAGCACTATAGTTTGAACAATCTTGGTAGGGGTCCACTAGATGAAGCTTCATACCAAATATCAAAGTTCTGGGCCTTGTGGTTTCAGAGAAGAAGATTTTTAAAGATTTTCCCTATATAAGCCTATGTAAAACCAAAGGGCCCCGTGGCAGGGGGGGATTTTTTGTCCCAGCACTATAATTTGAACAATCTTGGTAGGGGTCCACTAGACGAAGCTTCATACCAAATATCAAAGTCCTGGGCCTTGTGGTTTCAGAGAAGAAGATTTTTAAAGATTTTCCCTATATAAGCCTATGTAAAACCAAAGGGCCCCGGGGCAGGGGCATTTTTGGCCCCAGCACTAAAATTGGAACAATCTTGGTAGGGGTCCACTAGATGAAGCTTCATACCAAATATCAAAGTCCTGGGCCTTGTGGTTTTAGAGAAGAAAATTTTTAAAGATTTTCCCTATATAAGCCTATGTAAAACCAAAGGGCCCCGTGGCGGGGGCATTTTTGGCCCCAGCACTATAATTTGAACAATCTTGGTAGGGGTCCACTAGATGAAGCTTCATACCAAATATATAAGACCTGGGCCTTGTGGTTTCAGAGAAGAAGATTTTTAAAAATTTTCCCTATATAAGCCAATGTAAAAGCAAAGGGCCCCGTGGCGGGGGCATTTTTGTCCCAGCACTAAAATTTGAACAATCTTGGTAGGGGTCCACTAGATGAAGCTTCATACCAAATATCAAAGTCCTGGGCCTTGTGGTTTCAGAAAAGAAAATTTTTAAAGATTTTCCCTATATAAGCCCATGTAAAACCAAAGGGCCCCGTGGCGGGGGCATTTTTTGTCCCAGCACTAAAATTTGAACAATCTTGGTAGGGGTCCACTAGATGAAGCTTCATACCAAATATCAAAGACCTGGGCCTTGTGGTTTCAGAGAAGAAGATTTTTTAAGATTTTCCCTATATAAGCCTATGTAAAACCAAAGGGCCCCGGGGCGGGGGCATTTTTGGCCCCAGCACTGTAATTTGAACAATCTTGGTAGGGGTCAACTAGATGAAGCTTCATACCAAATATCAAAGACCTGGGCCTTGTGGTTTCAGAGAAGAAGATTTTTAAAGATTTTCCCTATATAAGCCAATGTAAAACCAAAGGGCCCCGTGGCGGGGGCATTTTTTGTCCCAGCACTATAATTTGAACAATCTTGGTAGGGGTCCACTAGATGAAGCTTCATACCAAATATCAAAGTCCTGGGCCTTGTGGTTTCAGAGTAGAAGATTTTTGAAGATTTTCCCTGTATAAGCCTATGTAAAACCAAAGGGCCCTGGGGCGGGGGCATTTTTGGCCCCAGCACTATAATTTGAACAATCTTGGTAGGGGTCCACTAGATGAAGCTTCATACCAAATATCAAAGACCTGGGCCTTGTGGTTTCAGAGAAGAAGATTTTTAAAGATTTTCCTTATATAAGCCAATGTAAAACCAAAGGGCCCCGTGGCGGGGGCATTTTTCGTCCCAGCACTCAAATTTGAACAATCTTGGTAGGGGTCCACTAGATGAAGCTTCATACCAAATATCAAAGTCCTGGGCCTTGTGGTTTCAGAGAAGAAGATTTTTAAAGATTTTCCCTATATAAGCCTATGTAAAACCAAAGGGCCCCAGTGCGGGGGCATTTTTGGCCCCAGCACTATAATTTGAACAATCTTGGTAGGGGTCCACTAGATGAAGCTTCATACCAAATAACAAAGACCTGGGCCTTGTGGTTTCAGAGAAGAAGATTTTTTAAGTTTTTGGTGAAAAAAATCTGTTTTTGGCTCCTGTGACCTAGATGTGCAACGGACCGGAACCATTTGACCCATATTCAAACTTGACCGAGATATTGTCATGATGATCATTCTGAGCAAGTTTGATTAAGATTGGACCAAAATTGTGGCCCCTAGGGTGTTCACAAGGTTTTTATATGATTTGACCCGCTGACCTACTTTTTAACCCGATATGACCCATATTCGAACTGGACTGAAATATTGTCACAATGGTCATTCTGAGCAAGTTTCATGATAATTGGACCAAAACAGTGGCCTTCAGAGTGTTCACAAGGTTTTTCTATGATTTGACCTACTGACCTACTTTTTGACCGGACATGACCCATATTCGAACTTGACCAAGATATTGTCATGATGATCATTCTGAGCAAGTTTGATTATGATTGGACCAAAATTGTGGCCTCTAGGGTGTTCACAAGGTTTTTCTATGATTTGACCCGCTGACCTACTTTTTAAGCCGACATGATCCATATTCAAACTTCACTAAAATATTGTCACAATGATCATTCTGAGCAAGTTTGATGATGATTGGACCAAAATTGTGGCCTCTCGAGTGTTCACAAGGTTTTTCTATGATTTGACCTACTGACCTACTTTTTTACCCGACATGACCCAAATTCGAACTTGACCGAGATATTGTCATGATTATCATTCTGAGCAAGTTTGATGATAATTGGACCAAAACTGTGGCCTCTAGTGTGTTCACAAGAAAAAGTTTACGCACGACGGACGACGGACGACGGACGACGCACGACGACGCCGGACATCTTACTGTCACAAAAGCTCACCATGACCTTCGGTCAGGTGAGCTAAAAACCAGGGCACCCAGAGCTGTTGTTCTTGCACGTGACACACCTGCTTAACCTCATGTACAACTGTGCCAAGTATCATCAATATATCTCAAAGAGTGTTGGAGATGTGGCCATCACAAGGTAGTGATTCTATATTATTGGAAGGGGAGATAACTAAAAAAACACGGCACCCAGAGTTGTGGTTCTTGTGCATGACACACTGTCTCCGCCTTGTGAACAACTGTGCCAGGTATCATCAATATATCTTAAAGTCTATTGGAATTATGGCCATCACAAGGTTGTCACCCTATTTTATTGGAAGGGGAGATAACTC
Source organism: Lucinisca nassula (assembly GCA_963580285.1). NCBI lineage: Eukaryota > Metazoa > Mollusca > Bivalvia > Lucinida > Lucinidae > Lucinisca > Lucinisca nassula. The sequence goes on along the minus strand of OY757010.1, from coordinate 147,061,286 downwards.
CTAAACCATGGTCACCAGAGTTGTGGTTCTTGTGCATGACACGCTGTCTCAGCCTTGTGAACAACTGTGCAAGGTACCATCAATATATCTCAAAGGGTATTGGAGTTATGGCCATCACAAAGTAGTCATTCTATTTTATTAAAAGGGGAAATAACTAAAAAAGTATGGCATCCAGAGTTCTGGTTCTTGCGCATGACACGCCGCCTCAGCCTTGTGAACAATTGTGCCAGGAACCATCAATGAATCTCAAAGGGTATAGGAGTTATGGCCATCACAAGGTTGTCACTCTATTTTATTGGAAGGGGAGATAACTCCAAAACTGTGGCAACCAGAGTTGTGGTTCTTGTGCATGACACGCCGTCTCAGCCTTGTGAACAACTGTGCCAGGTACCATCAATATATCTCAAAGGGTATTGGAGTTTTGGCCATCACAAAGCAGTCATTCTATTTTATTAAAAGGGGAGATAACTAAAAAAGTATGGCATCCAGAGTTCTGGTTCTTGCGCATGACACGCCGTCTCGGCCTTGTGAACAATTGTGCCAAGAACCATCAATGAATCTCAAAGGGTATAGGAGTTATGGCCATCACAAGGTTGCGTCTACGGACGGACGGACGGACGTTCTTACAGATGGACATTTGTTGGGTACTACAGTGTTAATTTTTCCATTCAAAATTACCCAACAAGCGACAAAATACCCAACAGGCTACTGGCTACTTTTCTTGGACAACAACGGAATAAACGGCAAGTACCCAACTTATGTCTACCCAACATGTGCCCACGAATGCACTCGGACAGACGGACGGACGGACGGATGCCAGGCTGATCGCTATATCCCCCGAACCTATTCGGTCGGGGGATAAAAAGGGTTTAAGGGGGTCAAGATTATATAGGCTTATTTTCATGAAGACTATACACACCACAAATATTGATTAGAGAGCAGTCAATAGTACGCCATCAAAAATCCCCTTGTTTTCTCCACATGATCTCAGAGCCAAAATGTACTATTGCTTTTGCATGCCCTCATCATGTAAGGAATCACAATTTGGTTGCATGTCATTCAGTGGTCTAGGAAGAGATAGAGTGATTGGCGAACTGATGGACTAATGCTTTCACAATATCGTCAACGGTTTTCCAAAAGTATGGGGATAACAATATGAACTTGTTAGAATAGCCTCATTGAGGTGGTTCAAAGGAGTACCAACAATATGTGTTAAAATATATACCCTTGTAAACGCCATTTTTCTGTATATAAAGTGGGGGTTATCTGGATGTTCATTGCACAGACTTTTAACAAGATGTATTGATATGAAAGATGCCGTTGTATCATGGGTGTGTTATCGTGATGCTAACCAGTGTGCAGCAGGTCAAATTATTATATCTTAACACTTATCTTGCTGAATATTCATTTAGGCCACACCCATTTCTGCCTAACAACCAATCAAATTACTTGATGTAATTTATTGCTAAGAATTCATAAACTGAATGTCAAACAGTGTAGATCCTGATCAGATGGCTTCTTCAGAAGCCATCTGATCTGGATCTACACTGTTTGCAAAGATAGGGGTTGTCGTGAACAGCAATGGAGCAAATACTTGAAACATAACGGCTGACTTTAAGGACGATGCAAATGCTCATGGCTGGATGAAATAACAAAAGCACAAACGAACAAATGAAAAATGGATCTCCATACCATGCCATGTAAAAACATGGCATTAAAAAGGGTTTCAGAGGAATCTCCCTTGGAAGTTTCCATTCATTTTAACCTGACCCTTAAAAAAACAGGAAAAGAATTTGATTTTTACAACCTTAGACGTTTGGGAAAAAGGGACATAGGCATATTTTATTACAGACAGCATTACAAGATCCAGTATTCTAAATCAAAATAGAAGCCTCCGTGGTGTAGTGGTTACGCTACTCGCCTTGAAAACCAAGGTCGCAGGATCGATCTCGGGCTTCTCCAGACTTTTGACCGAGTCTTTAAACCGAGGTCCTGTATCCATATGACCTTAGCTGTTGGTGGGACATAAAACTCAAACACTCACTCACTCTAAATCAAAACCTGTATACTTTTTATTGCCTCTGAGTATATTTAGTGTTTATAGTGATTTTGTAACATTTATGACAGCCCATTTTACCTCTCAGCGGGTTCAGTATAGAATCTCTCCACAATGAGAAACTGAAGTCTACTACTGTCCCTTCTCTGTTGACATAGTAGCTCTCAGGACATGAGGTGAACACACAGCCAGGAAACTTACACACTGACACAACCACTACTACACGGTGGTACTACAACAAATCAACTCATTTTAAACATTATGCAAAAACAAAACTTTAATTATTCAGTATGGTTTGCTGAGAAACAAGTGAGTAGGCTACTTACATGTTACATGTTTCTCAGCAAAAATACTATGGTATTATATACTGTGCTAGCTTGTCAATGAAACATGCCAATATAATTTTGACCCCCTTAAACCCGACTTTTATATAGTAAAATGCATGAATAAACCTTATTTCTCTTATTTCTTCTCTAAATTATAGACTGTGGGTACTCTCAGTGGGTTTAGAATAGAATCTCTCCACAATGAGAACACACAGCCAGTAAACTTACACACTGACACAACCACTACTACACAGTGGTACTGTAAAAATTCAACACATTAGAACATAACTATGGTTTGCTGAGAAACATGTGAGTAGCTTTTGCACTGCAAAAGCTACTCACATGTTTCTGAGCAAAAATTCTATGATCATGTTTCTCAGCAAAAATTCTATGATATTATATATTGTGCTGGCTCATCACTAAAACAAGCCTATATAATTTTGACCCCCTTAAACCCCACTTTTATATAGTAAAATGCATTTACAGAAGCAAACCTTATTTTTCTTATTTCTTCTCTAAATTATAGACTGTGGGTACTCTTTAGAGCTGCCTCTATGAGACGGTTTTAATGTGAACCAACAATCTATATTTTGAACAGAAGCAAGAAAAAATATCAGAATCTCATTTCAATTTTTTTTTTTTTTTTGGCTGTAAAATTCACAATGTATTTGAATAGGTATGTTTTCGGAATGTGGAACAATTAAAATTTTCAACCACTAACACTAATGTAGAAGAATTAACAGCTCAATCACTAACAAGTTTGTTTAAATAATGATGCTTATAAGAACTGGATCCTGACTTATTAATCCTTATCCTGCTGAATAAATTAATTTAGCCACATCTATTGCTGACCATCAACCAAACAAATTACTTGATATAATCTCTTCATTCACTTCAAAACCTGCATGACAAACAGTGTAGATACTGATCAGTTTGCTTCTGCCATCAGATCAAGATCAACATTGTTTACAAAAGGGCCATGATGGCCCTGGATAGCTCACCTGATCCTATTGTACAAACGGAAATGTGAGTAATATATGGTGGAGTGGAGGGTTTGAACAATTTTCATTGGACCCAAAGACCATTTCTGTGAAATTAATTCAAAATCAGTCTGCCTACTTAGGAGTAGAAGTCATTTTGAGAAGTAGAAGTCATTTTTGATGAAATGACATCTCAAGCCCTGCCACCCAATGAAACCAATTGGGTTTAAATGCATTGATGGTTCCACTCGCATCACTTTGCCTAGACAGGCTAAAACCTTGAAAGTGGTTTACCAATACTCCTGTAGAAGCACCTTGCAGCCAAGGTGGGTGGGGGCCAAAACTTTCTGTCTCTAAAAGGAAGCAATTTTATAGAAACGTTCCATGAGTGACCCTTTAACAAAATTGCTCAAAATATTTTGCTTACCTGAGCATGATGGCCACCAGAGCTAAAAAACCTCAAACCTCATTCCTGTCAAATAATTTTATAATCCATCCACTGGTTAAGGAGAAGAAGTTGTTTAAAGGTTTTTCTATTTTTAGCTCTGGCAGCCATTTTGTTCACCAGAGTGGAACAGTTTGAGCAATTTTGGTAGAGGGTCACCCAAGGAACATTCCTGTCAAGTAATTTCAAAATCCATCCACTGGTTAAGGGGAAGAATTTTTTAAAGGCTTTTCTATTTTTAGCTCTGGCGAACATTTTGTTCACCCAAGCAGAACGGTTTGAGCAATTGTGGTAGTGGGTCACCCATGGAACATTCCTGTGAAATAATTTAAAAATCCATCGACTTGTTAAGGAGAAGAAGTCGTTTAAAGGTTTTTCTATTTTCAGCTCTGACCACCATTTTGTTGACCTGGGCGTAACAGTTTGAGCAATTTTATTAGAGGGTCACCCAAGGAACATTCTGGTGAAATAATTTCAAAATCCATCCACTGGTTAAGGAGAAAAGTGCATTTAAAGGTTATTCTATTTTTAGCTCTGGTGGCCATTTTGTTCACCCGAGCTAAACGGTTTGAGCAATTTTGGTAGAGGATCACCCAAGGAACATTCCTGTAAAGTAATTTCAAAATCCATCCACTGGTTAAGGAGAAGAAGTTGTTTAAAGGTTTTTCTATTTTAAGCTCTCTTGGCTATTTTGTTCACCCGAGCGGAACAGTAAGAGCAATTTTGGTAATGGGTCACCAAACAAACATTCCTGTGAAATAATTTCAAAATCCATTCACTGGTTAAGGAGAAGAAGTCATTTAAAGGTTTTTCTATTTTAAACTCTGGTGGCCATTTTGTTCACCCGAGCGGAACGGTATGAGCCATTTTGGTAGAAGTTCAGCAAAGGAACACTACTGTGAAATAATATCAAAATCCATCCACTGGTTAAGGAGAAGAAGTCGTTTAAAGGTCTTTCTATTTTTAGCTCTGGCAGCCATTTTGTTCACCCAAGTGGAACGGTTTGAGCAATTTTGGAAGAGGGTCACCAAAGGAACATTCCTGTGGAATAATTTCAAAATCCATCCACTAGTTAAGGAAAAGAAGTCGTTAAAAGGTTTTTCTATTTTTAGCTCTGACGGTCATCTTGTTCACCCGAGCTGAACGGTTTGAGCAATTTTAGTAGAGGGGCACCCAAGGAATATTCCTGTGCAATAATTTCAAAATCCATCCACTGGTTAAGGAGAAAAAGTCGTTTAAAGGTTTTTCTATTTTTAGCTCTGCAGCCATTAAGTTCACCCGAGCGGAACGGTTTGAGCAATTTTGGTGGAGGGTCATCCAAGGAACATTCCTGTGAAATAATTTCAAAATCCATCCACTGGTTAAGCAGGAGAAGTCGTTTAAAAGTTTTTTCTATTTTTAGCTCTGGCGGCCATCTTGTTCACCGGAGTGAAAAAGTTTGAGCAATTTTGGTAGGAGATCACCCAAGGAGCATTCCTGAGAAATAAGATCAAAATCTGTCCAGCAGTTTTGTAGAAGAAGTTGTTTAAAGCAACAGTTGACGACGGACGCACAGACAGACGATGGACAAAGACCGATCCCAAAAGCTCACCTTGAGCACAGGTGAGCTAATAAAGGGTAGGGGTTTGTCTTGTTCAGCAGGATAAGGGTTAAGTGTCTAAACAGTAAAGTCAGATAAAAATGAGAATCTGTAGGATAATAAAACATCTTCTGAAATAGGCTTAAGGGGAATGGGTACACCTTAAGGGGAAGCAACTCTTCAAAAGTATTTTTGTCTCCCATGTCAATAAGGGTTAACACTTAAATGAAAGAATTTTCGCCTGAGGAGCAAATTCTTTCTTTTAAGAGTCCACTGGTACATCTGAGCTTATAGAAAAGGAAGTCCTGAAAGTTGTCTCCCTTTGAAAAATGGCGGGGGAAAAATGTGCCAGGTGTTCCCATTCTCCTTAAAACCTCTGCAGAATGAGCTGATAATTTTAAAATATTTTCTTTTGAAAGCAATGATGTTACATATCCTGGAGAATTCTGGAGTATTCATGCTTGTGACTTAACATCCATCTGAATCATAACATTAATGCTGTAGTTACCGGTAGATGAACTGGTTTGCAGAGTAAAGAGATAGCTCAACAGATGGAGGAATCACCAAACGAGGCGATCACAAAATGCTTCACACGGTTTTTTTTAAAAGCATGGGGATAAAGATGGAAGTCCACTTCACTATCCAAGGATTAAAAGGGATAATAAAGAACATTCACCTTTCTGGGATGATTTTCAACAGGATGGAACTGTATGTCCCAATGTTTTCCTCTGACAACTTGTGTGGTTTCATCTCCCCAGATGACATTCTTCATTCTGTTGGTTACAAGGCGTTCTGAAAAGAAAAAGAGAAAAATAACAGGGCATTCACCTATCTCATTAAGGGGAATGGGTACACCTTCAGGGGAGGCAACTCTTGCAAAAGTATTTTTGTCTCCCATGTCAATAGGGGTCAACTTTAAAAGGAAAGAATGTGCTCCTAGGGAGCCCTGTTTTTGTTTGTTTGTATTGGAGTTTAATGGCCCAGTCAACACTATTTAAGTCATTTTTGAGCCGGTAAATTTACCTAGCCACACTTTACGGGGCAGGCTTATACGTAAGCGGATAACCAGTACAGTCCACATTCGTTCTTCAATCAGTAGAAGGGAGAGAATGCACATAGAGAAGATTTCATGATCAATCATCATTGAAAGAATGTTGCCGACCTCAGCAGGTTTCGAACCCGAGTCCTTCTGATCACCAGTCAGATGCACATCCGCCTGAACTACCCAGGCCGGCAATGAGAAATGGTATACCGCTTATAAGAACTAAGCCTGCCCTGGAAAACTGGTGCAAATAAAAATCAAAATTGAGTTCCTTTAAGAGCAATGAAAACATTCATAAGAAAGAAGATGGGCCATACTACGTAGTTTCGGCTAATAAAGCCTCATCGGTGACCCTGTAATGATCCAGCAAAGAAAGCCAGAGGAAACGTACTGCAATTTTGCGAATTGCAGTCTGACTGTCCAATGCATATAAACCATATTGGATTCATAGGGCAGTAGAGCTTGAGATATTATTTCATGTCAATGTCAGGTAAATGTCCCACAAAATTGGAAGCAATGTCTACAAAATGACCTAAATAGTGTTGACAGGGAGGTTAAACCTCAGTTCAAACAAAACAAACAATCCTTATCGGGAGCTATGTAGTCCAAATGACTTTATGGCTGATGAATGACCCTTTTTTACAGAGAAACATTAGTGAAAGTCCACTTATTTCTGTTTGACACAAATGTCAGTGCTAGTTAGTTAAAACTTATTTGATTTTCAAATGAATTAATGTCAACAATACCACAAGTATAAATAATAAAAGACGGCCCAGATTGCCCTGAATTGCTCACCTGATTTCAAAGATGTCACAGAGCTTTTGAAATATATGTTGACAACTAATAGCAATCTTATTCCATGAAGCATAACTGTTACACCTAGATAAATGCTGACTTTGGCAACATTCTAGAACTCTTGAATTTCAGAGTTTAGGAGAGGTTGTTATTTAAAGGTTTTTCTACTTTAAAGTCTGCCAGCTAAATTCTTCAATATAGCAAAACCGTAATGATAGGTAATCTAAGCAACCTTCAAGTTCCTGTGAAGTTGAATGAAATTGAACCAATGGTATAGGAGTTGTCATTTAAGGATATTTCTATTTTAAGCTCTGACAGCCATCTTGTTCATCCAAGTGACACCATTGAGGGTCACTTAAGAAAGTTTCCTATGAAGTTTGAATAAAAGTAGGCCAATGGTATAGGAAAGAGTGAGTGTGTTGAGTTTTACATCCCACCAACAGCTAAGGTCATGTGGAGATGGGACATCGGTTTAAAGACTCATCCGAAAGTCTGGAGAAGCCCTGGATGGAACTCACAACCCCTGGTTTATGAGGCGAGTAGCTTATTGACTACACTATGGAGGCTTCTTCAATGGTATAGGAGAAGTTAGTATTTAGAAGTTCTTTCTATTTATAGCTCTGGTGGCCATCCTGTCTGTTCATTGGAGCAGAGCCATTTAAGGTTATTTGGTAGAGGGTCACCTAAGCAACATCCCTATGAAGTTTGAATTGAATTGGACCAAAGATATAGGAAAAGTTATCATTCAGAAGGTGTTTTTTTACTTTTTTTAGCTCTGGTGGCAATTTTATTATCCGAGTAACCATTTAAGCATTCTTTAGGGGATCACATAAGCAACATTCCTGTAAAGTTTGAATGAAATTGGAACAAAGGTGTAGGACAAATCAGCATTTAAAGGTTTTTCTAATTTTAGCTGTCAGCCATTTTGTTCATTGGAGAGGACCCATTTTAGCTATTTTTCACCTAAGCAATAAGCCTGTGATGTTTGAATGAAATTGGCCTAAGGCATAGAAGGAGTTGTCATTTAAATATTTTTCTTTTTTTTAGCTCTGACAGCCATCTTTTTCATCGAAGCTGAACAGTTTTAGCTAATCTGGTAGAGGGTTGCCACCAAGGCAACCTTCCTGTGGTGAAGTTCAACTGAAACTGGACCAAAGGTATTTCGTTTGTTTGCATTGAACAACCCAGTCAACACTATTTTAGGTCATTTTTGAGAGGTCAGTTTACCTATCCACACTTTTCCTGGGTAGGCTTATACGTAAGGGGTTAATCAGTATAGAGCTCATACCAAAGGTATGGAAAAGGTTGTCACTTAAAGGAATTTGTTTTGCTCTTGTGGCTATCTTGTTGATGAGAGACAGTTTTAGCTATTTTTGTAGAGGGTCACCTAACCAACATTCCTGTGAACCAAATATGTAGGAGAATTTGTCATTAAAGGTTTAGCTCTGGTGGTCAATTTTTATTCAGAATGGAACTGTTTTATTTAAGAAGAGGGTCGCCTTAGCAACAATCTTATGAAGTTTGATTGAAATTGGCACAGGGGTATAAGAAAAGTTGTCTTTAAAAGATTTTTCTATTTTTAGCTCTGCCTGCAATCTTGTTCGTTGGGAGCGAAACAATTTTAGATATTTTGACAGCTATTGTTAAGTATGAATCTAATCAGTACAAAAGTTTAGGAGGAGTTGGTAGTTAAAGCAAATTGTTGACGTTTTTCTACTTTTAGCTTGAACGGCCAACTTGCTCATTGGAGCAGAACCCTTTTAACTTGTTTGTTAGAGGATCACCTTAACAAACAATTTGAATAAAATTGGCCCAAAGGTATAGGAACAGTTGTGGTTCAAACAGTTTTCTGATTTTAGCTCTGATGGCCATCTTGTTCATCAGAGTGGCAATGTTTCCGCTATTTTGGTAGAAGGTCACTTAAGCAGCATTCCTGTTAAGTTTTATTGAAACTTGCACAGGGGTATAGGAGTTGTCTTATAAAGAGTTATCTATTTTTAGCTCTGTTGGTCAGCTTGTTCATCAGAGCAGAAAGAGCTATTTTGGTACAGGTCCTGCAAAGTTTGAATCAAATTGGCTCAAAGGTTAACGATAAGTAGGCATATAAAGCAAATTGTGGATGTTTTCTATTTTTAGCTTTGGTAGCCAGTTTGCTTATCATATCAAAACTGTCATAGTTATTTTGCTAGAGGGTCATCTTAGCAATATTCTTATGAAGATTGAATGAAATTGGATCAAGGGTATAGGAGGAGATGTTGTTTGAAGATTTTTTTCTATTTTTAGGTCTGGCCATCATATTGTTCATTGGAGTGAAACAAATTTAGCTATTTAGGTAGGAACCATCTAGGCAACATTCCTGTGAAGTTTGAATTGAATTGACCCAAGTGCTAAGACAGAGTTGGCATTTTAAGCAAATTTGTGATGCCGCACGACTCATGACCGACAACAGACACTGGCCAATCACAATAGCTTACCATGAGCACTTCATGCTCAAGTGAACTAGCAATCATTAGGATGTTGATGACAGCTGAAAGTTATGACATCATCACGCTAACAAGTCCGTGAAATGAACACCCCCTTACACCCCACTTTATATAGAGAAAACTTGGTTGGGTGTATATTATTTTCCTTATCTCTGCTCATAGACATAGGTTGTGGGTACTCGTTAGAACCGCCTCAAAGAGGTGGTTTTAATGAGCACCCACAATCTATGTTTTGAGTATAAATAATAATAATATCACAAATTTTCATCAGAAAATGTACCGTTTTGACGATGTAAAAAATGCATTATGAGGCACAGTTGTGTTTACGTAATGTTGAGTTCAGCTCCCAGTGAAGCAGGAAACAGTGTAGCTACAACATGAGTAGAAAACAGTGCTTGGTGTTTGATTGAACAAACCTCATAATTCATCATTTGATTACATTTGGACCAACTTCAGGTCTAAGCAAACATCCAAATTGATGTTTGCACCAAAAATAAAAGAATGAACATGCAACCCACATGTCCTGCTTTTCTCTAAAAGGAGTGGCATTTGCCTCTGTGATTATATCTGACTAAAAACGAGGAAGAGAACATTCAGATGCTTTTCTTTGGAAACACATACATATAAACACACATCAAGCTTTAAAGTGAAAAGCAGAGGTAAAAGAAGTAACAAATTAAAAATTTGATTTTATGTCCCTTTCAAGATTATGTCAATCATAATGAGCAAGTTGTTAATCAGATGTGGCCAAATATTAAAGTACCTGTAGCAAACCCCCACCCTCTACTCTGCAGAACTTAAGATTTATATCTCACATGAGACCAGAGCAAGGGTTAAATCCACAGCAGTGAGACGATAACTCTGTCCAAACAGAACAATTGTCTGACAATTCTCATCAGATAACTAAATGTTCTAACTAAAAGGTTTCTACATATCTATGGCTCTTATGTAAAATACGATCATATTTATCAACATAGACTTGCTTTACAAGGCATATATACTGTTCACAAAAAGTAGGGGATATTCGGGTTCCTCAGAGCCCATCAGCCTAATCATTAGGAATAATCAAATATCGGGTTTCCCATGTCAATTGACTATCATATGTGTATATTGTATCATCGAGCAGTATGATATTTATGCTCAAGTGGCGTAGCACGGGGTCTTAAATTGTACATGGGGTAGCACGTGAATTTTAACATTATTGACAAACCGGTTTATTGATGCATGATTTCGATTAAACTTTCTGTATCGACTGTTGAAGTTTTGTATGAAACAATTTCATGAAGTCATTATTAGAACCATGATTTGCTAATGGAGGCTCAATTTTGGAGAGCTGTTGGCATGCTCCAGTCCGGATTTATGCAGTTACAGATGGCAAATGTTATGAATACGTCACAGTCAGTTGTCAGTCGACTATGGGCACACTATTGTATTTGCGGATTTGCAGAGAAATGTACGCACCGAAGAGTACTAGCGGACGCGATGACCGCCTTGTTGTCAATCAAGCGTTGTGCAACCGGAGACTAACATCAACAGATCTTCAGCAATACCTGTGCCGAGTAAGAGGGGTTAATGTTTCTAGACATACAATACGAAATCCCCTTCACTTGAGTGACCTCATGGCACGGCGTCTGCAAGTTGTACTGCCATTGAAGCTAGGCACCCTCGAGCATGTTTTGCATGGTGTACACAGCGCAGACGTTGGAAAATTAATCAGAATCTCACGTTATGTTAAGCGACAAATCCCGCTTTAAATTCAGTCTGGCGTCGCACTGGTGAATGTTATGCAGACCCGGCTAGAGTTGCTCATGACCGATATGGAGCAGGGTCTGTTATGGCATGTGGTTGGATCACATGACTAGAAAAACAGACTTACATGTGTGCCAAGGCAGAGTTACAGGACTGTACAATGGTCATAACGTGTTGCCGCCTCGCATGATACAGTTTGCACGACAACACGATCCTGGATTCATCTTTTAGGACAATAACGCTCGGGCTCATCGTGCATGTGTCGTCACGGCAAAATATTCAGACAATACCATGGCCTGTGATGAGTCCAGACTTATCTCCCATCGAACACATATGGGACATCCTCAGGAAATGAGTCTGAAGTTGCGATCAGCCTCCAAGGACCCAGGGTGAGCTAAGTGCAGCATTTCAAGAAGAGTGGCGAGGTATCCCTCAGTTCAAGATTTGTAGACTTATTGGAAGTATGCGACAACTATTAATTGCCCCCTGCGATAATCACAGTGTTCCAACATGTTATTGAGGGCTTGTCAAAAAAGACGTTGACGCTTAGAAGATTGGTTGCCGTGTCGCTACATAATGACGTGATCATTGGAAGTAATATGTGGTTCAATTTATGGATATTTGATAGTCCTTTGAATTAAATGCATCTTGGCCAGGTAAAGTTTTATTTATTTCACAATATTTAGCCTGAAAGTAAAATATCCCCTACTTTTTGTGAACAGTATATAAAGCCACATCTTGAGTACTGTAGTGTGATAAGGTGTAATATGTCTAATTATAATATAAATAAAAATAACAAATCGCAAAGGTGCACCTGTAATTTAATTTTGTTGCAGGAATATAATGGTCTTACCGCAGCTCTTGAAAAGCTGGATATTTTATCATTCCATCAAAGTGTAAGCCCCCGCCCACAGGGGCTTGAAGAAATATATGGGCTGCATGATGCTTCCACGCAGAGCTCCGGCCCGCACACTAGTACTGGTAAACCGCTTAGAGGATCAAAGCCTGTCCAGGAACCGCGGTGCAAGGCAGACAGTCCATGCTAATAAACCCTATTGGTTTCATTGGGCGACAGGGCTTGAGATGTCATTTCATCTCAATGTCGGGTAAAATTCCCACAAATTGGAAGCAACGTCTCCAAAATGACGTTAAACCGCAAAACAAACAAACAAAAATTGATCAAAATGTTTTCCTTAATAAAGCAAAAATAATGTACAAAGTGTATAACAACATCGTTCCTACTTATTTACAGGAACTTTTCCAAATGAGGGATATAAATCTTAATAATGCTGCAATGAATTTATGATCTGTAACGCAGAAAAATTATATAGTGCCACAGCCAAAATGTAATTTATTTGAGGGAAGCCTCTCATTCTCTGGTGTGATCATATGGAATAGTATTCCCGTTAGCATAAAGAATTCCTCATCGTTAAAAGTCTTTATAACTGAATGTACTGAATGGATAAAAAGTTAAATTAACAATTAAGTAAGGACCTCCACTGTCATAAAGTCTACATTTTGAAAATATAAGTTCTTGGTAATGAATGAGTGTATGTATACCTTAACAATCTCTCACTCTTACTCTCAATTTTGAATGTGTATTGATATTGTTTCTTGTATTGTACTTTGATAATATGACTGTTACATGACATGTTTTGAGGGCCCCAAGAAAGAATTTGCGCAAACCAATTGGGTCACCCTCGATAAATAAAGTATTTACTTACTTACTTAAATGTTTATTCAAAATGAACATATGACAACAGACCTGTCTCCCTCTGTTCCACCTCTGTTAGTTCTTCGCCTATCACAGAAGCTCTTACATCATCGATTCCAAAGAATATGTGCCCTCCCTCATGATTGGCGAATGCGGATACATACTTGAGCATCAGTGACTTTATCTTGTCTGGTAAACCTTTTCCACTTCTGCAGTATGAAGAACTTCATGCAAATGAAATGACCACAGCATGAAATTCTGTTATCATAATGAGTATGTAAACGTGGTTTCGTTGATCAAAACTTGACATGTCACTTCATCAAATTAGAGGTTCATGATGGACCTAATTTGCTCACCTGAGTAATGATGTAATAACATGTGAGATCATTAATCTGATGACAGTTTAGTGCAAGGCTATGACAACTGCCTTTCATTTTTATAACTGAAGCAGTTTGCCATTTCAAATCTATAATCAAAGCACTGACAGCACTGTCTCTGAATGTAGGATGGATATCCTTTTTGTAGCTTATGCTTCCATTTTGTTCAGCAGAGCAGACCATTTTAGCAATTTTTGGTAAATTAGAGGAACATTCCATTAAAATTATTTTGACATTTGGCCAGAGGACTACGCGAAAATTATGTTGTTTTTTTTTTTTTCAATTTATTAGCTCTGGCAGCCAGTTGATCTATTTTAGTAATTTTTGTAAATTGGCAGAGAGAAACATTTCTGTATAATTATTTTGAACTCAGGCCACTGACCTAGGTAGGGGGTCACCCAAGGAACATTTCGGTTAAATGATTTTAATCAGGCAATTGATGGAGGAGTTATTGCTGAAAGGTTGGGGTTTTTTTTATTTTTAGCTCTGGTGGCCATTTTGTTCCATTTGAGAAATTTTGGAAGAGAGGCACCCAAGGAACATTTCTGTGAAATTATTTTGAAATTGGGTCATAAGCCTAGGAGGTGTTGTTTAAATATAGGCTTTTTCTATTTCTAGCTCTGGTGGTCATTTTGTTTAGAGGAGCAGAATTATTTTAGCAATTTTGGTAGAGGGGCACCCAAGGAACATTTCTGTGAAATTGTCTTTTAACTGGGCCATTGTCCAACATGGAGATTTTGTTTAAAGGTTTTTTTTTCTATTTTTAGCTCTGGAGGCCATTTTGTTCAGTGGAGCTGAACCATTTTAGCAATTTTGGTTCAGGGCTATAAGTTAATAACATAAACATTTGCGTGAAACTATTTTGAAGTTGGCTCAGTGGTTTAAAAGGTGATGTTATTTGAAGAAATTGTTGATGGATGGAGGGACAACGGACAGTTAGCAATCACAAGAGCTCACCTTGAGCTCTTAGAGCTTAGATGAGCTAAAACCCTTACAAAATTTTCCTATAAGTTTTACTTATTTACTTATAAGCCACTTGTAAGCCTCTCACTTACAAGCCACTTGATTGTCTATCTAGCTATATTTGGCAACACTGTATAAAAAGTAGGTCAACACAGAATAAAGATAACATCATTTTGAATACGTATTTATCATGAAGCATTGTTGGAGCATATAGGAAAACATCCCCAGAATATACGTTTCAGAATTCTGTTATAGAAAGACAAGATAAGATGCGGTATTCAACTCATTATGTCTTTAATAGATAAATGGCCTTAATTTAAAAAAAAAACTCCTTGTTATTTGAGTGTGGAAAGAACATATCCATGCAGCTTGATGATCACCTTCCAGTTTGCTGCTTGAATAGTACGATACCATCATGAAAACACATCTATATAATTTTGACCCCCCTTGAACCCCAGTTTTATATAGTAAAACTGGGGTTTACAGGGTTAAACCCTATTTTTCTTTGAGAAGAAATAAGAAAAATACCACAATTTTTCATCTTAAAATTTTCTTTTTTTCGGCAGTAAAGTTTACAATGAATTTGTATGGACATGTTTCCTTGATGTCTCTAGTTTTCACAGCCAAACTTTCAAGGTTTCATGAAAACACATCTATATAATTTTGACCCCCCTTGAACCCCAGTTTTATATAGTAAAACTGGGGTTTACAGGGTTAAACCCTATTTTTCTTTGAGAAGAAATAAGAAAAATACCACAATTTTTCATCTTAAAATTTTCTTTTTTTCGGCAGTAAAGTTTACAATGAATTTGTATGGACATGTTTCCTTGATGTCTCTAGTTTTCACAGCCAAACTTTCAAGGTTTTAGCTGGTCTGTGTAGCAAGGTATGTTAGGCCTGTGAATGAAGTTCCTGATAAAGGTACTTGAATATTTGGACTGGCAATAGTATCAGTGCAAATGCTGATGGATAAACAAACTGACAAAAGGAAGGACAAAGCAACAGAAAGATAACCTTCCTCCAACATTGTGCCATGCTTAAAGCAAATGGAACAATAAATAATTCACATGAAATGCCAAGTATAAATTTTCCACAAAAAATAAAAATAAAATACAGTTGAAAATGTTATATGTAGATGTAGTACATACTAATAACACATTTAAGGCGAAAGTGAGGTCAAAACACTCACAATTTTCCTATGGTCCAAACTTTTGAAACACACAAGTCAATTTTACCTCTGTTGAGGACTGGAGAGCTGTTTAAACTGGATCTGTTTGGTTTCCTTCTTAGTTCTCTCTGCAGCTCGGCCATATATGAAGGCACTGGGTACGAGTGGCAAGTCTTCCAAGGTACCAGGTGTTCCATGGTTAGTAACTAGCTTCATCACTGACTGATAGGTAACATCATGTGTAGCTGTGTCTATGAAATAATAATTAAGTACACATTAACCTCTTTATAACAGTGTTCATTATAAAATATGTTCTTCCTTTGGAAGCAAAGAATACACCACAGAACTTATAAGTATGAAGTGTACAGTTTTCTGGGACCAACTAGCTACTTTTGGCCAATTAGTCCTCATTGGTGACCCTCAAATATTTTAAAGGTTCCAAAATGGAATCAATGATCACTGGTTTTGGCCAATTACTCTCAAATATTTTAAAGGTTCCACAACAGAATCAGTGGTCTGAAAGGACAAGAAACTATAAATACACCATGATGAAGGGCAGGGAGTTCTATCAAAGGATTTAGGATTTAACAATTTAAAGATGGATCCTTAAATGTACAGATTATGTAGAAAAAACAAGAGCACCGCATGCGGGTGCCAACGCTCGTCTGCAGTTTCTTTTAGAAAACCAAAGTTCTAAGTCAAACAAGAGCAATCAAATTGCAAGATGGAGTTATAAAACTTGTAGGGAATGTAGCTCTTGTGATGGTGAGTACGTGTATGAAGTTTCATGAAGGTAGGCCAAATACTTTTGGAAATATGGTCAAGATTAAGGTTTTTGGTTAAATTTTCGAAAAATAGGTCAAAGTCAAAGGTCAAGGTCACAGATCAAAAAGTGTGGTATCACTGAAAAGGTCTTGTCCCAAGGAACATTCATGTGAAGTTTGAAGGCTCTGTTGTGAATAGTATTAAAATGAGAGCAAAAAAAGTGTTTCAGAAAAAAATTGGAAAAGGGGAGATAATTCAGCCAAAATCAACAATGTTGTTATGGTCCTTGGTCAAAATGTAGCTCTTGTGATGATGAGTGTGTGTATGAAGTTTCATGAGGCTAGGTCTAATACTTTTTAAGTTATAGCCAAGGTTAAGTTTTTTTGGAACGACGACGCCAGACGACAACGACAACGCAGACGCCGGAGTGATGACAATAGCTCGAAAGTTTTTTTTAAAAAAAACAGACGAGCTAAAAATGACCGTAAATGGCCATTTTGCTATATACATGTAATCTACAGATTATAATTTGGATATAGCAACTAATATTGTTTGAGTAACACGGTTTCTGCTTTTGACACTAACAATGGTGTCAGAGGTTAATTATTAAGACATTAATTATTAACCTGTTATCATCCTAAAATAGTACAAATTTAGATTTGTTTTAGGCCAACTGCCCAGTAGATATTATAAATGTCATGATAAGCCAGCCAGTTAACCTGACCACACTTTCTTTCCCTTGACAGGGTTATTACTGCTAAGCTGGTTATCCATGCAGTCTCACTCTTTTACCAGTTACATCTAACCTTCCTGAATCAATGTAAGGGAGAAAATGACCATGGAAAATACATGTATTTCAGTTTCAATCTCCATGAAAGAATGCTGCTAGCCCTGCAAAGATGGAACCAATGATATAGGTCCAGTTGCGCCAAGCATTCTTAGCTTAACAACCTCGTAAGTGGTCATATTGTTAACTGTTTTAGCAAGTAAAATATCTAAAATTTTGGTAACTTGTTAACGGATGACACTGTTAATTTTTAACAACTGGCCCCAGGTCATTAGACAGAATGCTTATCCAACCAAACAACAGGGACTACTAACTCGGTTTACATTTTTTTTTTTGGTTTTGGTTTTACTGCCCGTTCAAGATTATTTTACTTATTTCCCAGCAGATCATTAATCAGAGGTGGGCAAAACCTGAAATATCAGAGAAAAACTAGAGCTGTCAGTGAAACTGACTAGGGCCCCGGCAGCGCTATCAGAGGAGTAGGAAAATTTGTGGATGGACAGACGGACAGACAGACAGACAGATGGACGGACAGAGTGATTACTATAGGGCATCCACACTTTCAGTGCGGGGCCCTAAAAACACCTGACCTTCTGTTGCAATACTTGGAGTCTCACATGTGACCCAATCGAGGAATGAGCGGGGGGGGGGGGGGGGTTGGGGGGGGGGGTCAAATTTATATCAAAGTGTTTTTGTGATGGATTTTTCTGGTAACTCCTGCTTATCTGGGCCCAGTTGTTCCAAACATTGTTAGCATAAGGAGCTTGTTAGTGGCCAAAATGTTCACTATTCTACCAAGAACAATATCTTGCACTTTATTATTGTTGCTTTGAAAATGTGGGTAGCTTTTGCATTTGCACCTAAAGCAGCCTGATCAGGGTCTACACTGTTTGCAGTTCCATCTGCACTTCTTGAACTCCTTGCTGAATTGTGAAACAAATTTGTTAAAATTTTATGAGAATTACATGAAGTCCTTAAAGTGTCTGAATTTTGCATTTGCAAAAGCTACACACATTTTTCAGCAAAAAAAAAAAACATTTGTCACAGTAAATGATCAATATATTAGCGATGTGTTAACTAATGACATTGTTACCTTTGAACAAATGGATCCATAGAATGGCACAGCTAGTTTATATAGTGAAACTTTGATGACTTAAGCCCACTGATCGCAAATTTACCATTTACTGATTCAAACCCCTCGAAAACTCTTTACATTGATGAGAAAAAGTTACAGCCATTTCCAGGAGATTTTATCAGTTTTTTATTTTTGGATTTTTGGTCCTTTCAAGAGTATTTCACTTATTTCAAGCTGACTGTTACTCAGAGGTAGGCAGTAACAGAGTACCATGAGAAAAATCACTTGACCTTCAGATGCAGAACTTGGCATCTCACGTGGTCCGAGCATGGCTCGAACCAATTATTTTATCATAAAATGTATGCTGAATACACTCGTTAGAATCACCTCAACAATGTTGTTTTAATGAGAATACATGGCATACACTTTATTATTACTGTGCACTGTAAAGATATCCCAAAATTAACCCCATTATGCTATCTGGTCTTTTGCTATGATTAACACCCAATGACTTGAACTGCCCGTAATGATCCTAAGTATTGGAGCAGGTTGGCCTAAGCAAACTGTGCAGACCCAGATCAGACTGATCAGGGTCTACACTGTTTGCGATTTAGACTGCACTTAAAGCTGTCTGATCAGGGTCTACACTGTTTGCAATTCCATCTGCACTTCTTGGACTCCTTGCTGAATTGTGAAACAAATTTGTTAAAATTTTATGAGAATTACACTAAGTCTTCAAACTGTCTGAATTTTTAGGATTTTTACGGTATGTCTTGGAACATATTTCTAGAGTCCCAGAGTGTTTGGGCCATTGAAGTTTAATTGCATTACCTGTCGGAAGACGACAGTTGTAATCCAAGGTACAGAGATGTTCTGCAGTTTTCACAAACAAGTAAAGATCTGGGTCATCATGGTTACCAACCAGATCAAAGTAGTTGCAGATGTCATCCTTTGATATGAGATCGGCCATCTTACATTCCATGCCACTCCACCAAGTGTCAAGATGCTTTGAGAGAACTGGACCTCTCTGGAAAAGTCATTATATCTAAGCATCACGTGAACAAGTCCGTGAAATGAAGAAGAAAACGGGGTTTATGGGGATACAAATTGATTTTTTTATTCTTGCTCCAAGACATAGGTTGTGAGTACTCGTTAGAACCACCTCAATGAGGCGGTTCTAACGAGCACCCATAACCTATGTTTGCAGTATTTATAAGAAAAATATCGTTGATTTTCATCAGAAAAAATGGCCATTTTGGAGATGTGTAAAAATGCACCAATTTGGATGGGTGTGTTATCGTAATAAAAAATAACTACATTTGAACATATTCTGGAGTCCCTAGAGAATTCTTCACAGTACTCCAAATATCTATATGTCTAGGATAACTCATGGAGATTTGTTTGATTTTGTCTTGAAAAGGTATGTTGTGTGTACTCATTAGAATTGCCTCAGTGAGGCAATTCTAATGAGTACACTTAACATACCTTTTGTTTATAGAAGATACATGTAGGCACCAGTTGTTCAAGGCTTTGATAGCTTAACCCTTAATAACCTAAATAAATTAATTCACCCACACACATTTTCTGACTGTCAAATTGCTATATATAATGCATTCATTCAATTCACAAAACTGCATGACAAAAAGTGTTTAATTGTATCCACATCAGATGGCTTCTTCATTTTATAAAGGAATCTGGCATAGGGCAATATCATGGGCTAGGTATTATCAATATTAATCCATATGCCAAAATAGATCAAAATATTCGAAGCAGTTCTAAAGTTACAGCGATTGTAACAAACTGACCACAGACAAACAGACGGAAGGATTCACAGGGTGATTATAGTGCAGACCCTACGGGTTGTGCAATCCAGTTAACAGTTATCGATAGTCATGCTATTTTTTCACTGAAATGTCAGAGTGCAGTGTAAACGAGGGTTATCTGTAAAACATGGACTGGTCTCATGATTGTGCTGGGACACTGTCCAACAGTGTAGACCCAGATTGGAGGCTGCAGAATGTGGCATATATATACTGGGTCTGTTTGCTCAATATATAGTAATTTCAGAGTAAAATGAAACAGACTAAGTCCCCATCTAGGATCATTTTCCCGGCTAAACTCAGAGACATGGGACATACCAGAACTTTCAGTGTTTTGATTAATTTTGATTTGCAATGGCTCATACCTGTAGATCCATGTTTCTCATGTGTAGTATGCCTCCTCCTGAGTTCAGCAATGCACACACATACTTAAGAACCATGCTATTCCCACATTCTCTTATGCCATGTGTGATATTGACGGCACAATGCAGAATCAGTTCTCCATAGCGATGCAAGTTCTCTGTCCTGAAACATTTGAAATATGGAGACAGCTGAAAAATAAAATGATCTTAAGGGGAATGGGAACACCAGATTCTCACCATTTTTTTCAAAGGGAGACCGCTTTTTGGACTTCCTTTTCTTTTTTCTATAAGACCTATCCCACTGAAAAAGGGGTCTACTCTTAAAGGAAAGAATTCGCTCCTCAGCAGCAAATCCTTTCCTTTAAGAGTTGACCCCTAACGATATGGGAGACAAAAATACTTTAGCAGGAGTTGCCTCCCCTGAAGGTATATGCATTCCCCTTGAACAGGTGTGTTTTGACGTGAGAGAATAGTGTTGACTATTGCATACCAACATCATAATTACAACCCATTTGGCATAGTGCATTTTTTCATTGTTCCGGTAAAAATTTGTAACTTTTTTTATTTAAGAAGTAGATCAGCTCTAGCTGTGATTTGTTGAGTATTAAATCACAGTTTGGAGGTTATTTGTAAAGTAGACAAATCACAAGCGCATAGTGCCAAAGATTTGTTTACTGGCAACTGACTTACAAGCTGTAATTTGTCACTCAACAAATCACAGACTAGAGCTGATCTTTTTTTATCCTAACATGCTGAAAATCGGCAATAATGATGTTGTTTCCGTCAAATTCCCGCGATTTTTCGCCATTGTTAGCAGTAATACCGCAAAATAATTGACGAAATACATGCATGTATGTCCCTTTGTAACGTTTTTGCTGTGAGAAAGTGACGTTACACCGACTAATGTCAATGAATCTACAAGTGACATAATAAATTGACAGCTTTTAATGGCGTTGCTCGGCATGCTCTTCCTCACCATGATTTGTTGCATTATAAAACACAGTTCCTTCCCATTTCCTTTACAGGCACGCTGTGTTAGAATAATGAACCAAACATAGGTTGTGGGTGCTCGTTAGAATCTCCCAAATGAAGTGCATGACTAAACCTGCAGTAAAACCTATGAGCAGGGGCACAGTATTTCCTTAAATTTACATGTGTGCCCAGCGAAGAATCAGATCAGTCTATGCATCCATATAGTCAGACTAAGAGACTTCTCTTACTGCATGAAGGAGCATTGGGCACTTAGCTATCCTCAGAGCACACAACGAAGACTCTGATCAGATTGATCTGAGTCTTTCTTGGGCGCACATCTGATTGTAGGTTTTGTCTTGCACTTGCTGATATGCGAACAGTAAAGGCATGTATCAGTCTGTACATGTACACAGTAAACATGTAGCAATTCATCATGTTGACAAGTCTGTGTAATGAAAACCCCTCTAACCCCGCTTTAAATATAGAGAAAACTGGGGTTAACTGAGGGTCACTGATAAGGCCTAATTGGTCGAAACTAGCTAGTCTGGCCCAGAAAACATGTACACTCCATATTTTCCAGTTCTGTGGTATATTCCTTGCTTCCAAAGGATAACCCTTTCTAGAACATATTTACAGGGGTAGACATTATTTTTTCTTATTTCTACTCCAAGACATAAGTTATGGGTACTCGTTAGAACCGCCTCAATGAGGTGGTTCTAATGAGCACCCACAGCCTATGTTTGAAGTTTGTTTGTTTGATTTCAGATTTAACGTTCCTGTCAACACTGCTTTCGTGTTTGTGGGACTTTTACCAGACATTGAGATGAAATGACTCATGTGCGGCTGGTTTCAGCTCAGAGTGGAAGCATCATGCAGCCCATCTTTTTCTTCAAGCCCCGATGAGCGGGGGCGAACCTATGTTTGGAGTATAAATAAGAAAAATATCACAAATTTTCATCTGAAAAGAGTCACCATTTTGAAAATATGAAAGAATGCACTATGACGCACGGACATAATGATATGCTTCCCCTTATCTGTCTTAACCCTTGTCCTGCTGCATATTTTAATCTGCCACACCCATTACCAATTATCAACCAATCAGATTACTTGATGCAAATTATTGCAACAAATTCACAATCTGAATGGCAAACAATGTAGATCCTGATCAGATGGCTTCGTCAGAAGCCATCTGATCTGTATCTTCATTGTTTGGAAAATAAGGCATATCCGGGCTCAGCAGGACAAGGGTTAAGATCATCGGAGGGCTGTTGAAGGTTCAGGGAATCAGTCAAAACTCTGATCAGACTGTGCAGATGCACAGGCTGATCTGAGTTGTGCGTTGACTCGTTGTTTATTACAAAATGGTTAATTCTGCTTCAAAAATCCTGTTGATGGTTCTAGCAAAAAAGGTAAAATTATAACCCTTGTTCTGCAGAATAAATTAATTCTATCAATGAAACTAAAAACTTGATGTAATTCTTAAAACCTCACAAACGGAATTAAAAACAGTGAAGCAAGAGATAAGATGGCTTCTCTGATCTGGATCATCACTGCCTTCAAAGGTAGCAATTATTCTAGTTTATACTAATTTATTTTAGTTTGATTGAGATGAAAGCTTCAAGCTTGTTGAATGGCTCTCGAATACTCATTCTGGCTGTTTTCAAGTGCATGCGTGTGAGAGAGGCCATGGCTTTTACACCACTGCTACCTATTTACACCTGGGTGGAGTGGGACAGTGTCATTACGTGTCTTGCCCCAGGACACACCTCGATACCGGTGGATGGATATGATCGCACAAACTCTTGATCATAAGTCTAACGTGTTAACCACTATCGAGACTATTATTCTAGCTCAGCAGGACAAAAGTTAATGTTTTCTGTGCAAATATTAAAGATTTTAGATGCTAGCCATATCCTGACACACAAAGTAGGGTGTACAACAAAGCTCAAAATACAGTGAAATTCCACTATTAAGACCACCTAAAATTAAGACTATTTCTGCCTTTAAAATGCTTATTTTGAAGGCTTCACTTAATTTTGCTTTGTGATTTCTGCCCAGAGTGTCCTCTGGTCATGGACCACCTTTGGGACTGTTCAAAAGTGGTCTTAAAGACCACTTTTGAACAGTCCCAAAGGTGGTCTTAACAGGAATTTTACTTTATTGTGTTGTAGCTCATTTTATTGTGTTGCTATTGTGGTATAAAAGAAGCTGAATGTTTATCTTACACAACTGTTGAAGTGAGGGTAGATCCACCACTGGAAGTCCTCTTTCGCTTATTTCCCACTCCTGTAATATAAAATCCATCAAAATAACAAGTATGTGTAACAGTTCAGTTGTAAGCCCCACTAAGTACACCACAACCTCATTTTAACACTATTAATGGGGTCCAAAGCAGAAACCGTGTTAGTTAAACAACCGTGTTATATCCCAAAAAATGTATAGATTATATCGAAAATGATCATATTCCAATATAATCTACACATTTTTGGGATCCATCTTGAAACTGTGTTATATCCAAAACCGTGTTATAATGAGGTTGTGGTGTATGGGGAAAATGTATCCTCCTGGTTATCTGCAAGTTTGATGAAGATCTGATTTGAAACGGTCGAGAAAAACTGGAGACTTTGTTTTCCTATTGTAAGTCTATGGGAAAATCTTTCACATTCAAGGAGATGTAA
Source organism: Lucinisca nassula (assembly GCA_963580285.1). Classification (NCBI taxonomy): domain Eukaryota; kingdom Metazoa; phylum Mollusca; class Bivalvia; order Lucinida; family Lucinidae; genus Lucinisca; species Lucinisca nassula. The sequence goes on along the minus strand of OY757010.1, from coordinate 147,037,150 downwards.
CTGGAAAACCACTGGTCAAATTTAAGTCAACTTTTAACTCACTTGAGATTTTATGCTTGTCCTCTTTACCAAAAGTTACAAAATGATCCAATCAAAAATGGCTTAGAAAAGCTGGAGACAACATTTTTCACTTACATATATGCTCAAGGGCAGGTAACTCAGAAGCTGTTTGTCCAGTGCAGCCCAAATTTGAACTCAACATAGACTGTAAGCCCCTCCTGGTTATCTGCAAGTTTGATGAAGATCGGGTCAGAAATGGCAGAGAAAAAGTGGAGACGTCGTTTTCCCCATTATAAGTCTATGGGAAAAAATTTTCACGCTCAAGGGGATGTAACTGAAAAAACGCTCGTCAGATTCAAGCCAAATTCGAACTCCTCCAAGATTTTATGCTTGTTCTCGTTTATGAAAAGTTTAAAAAAGATCAGATCATAAACGGCTGAGAACAGCTGGAGACACCATTTTTCACTTATATTTATGCTCAAGGGCAGATAACTCCAAAGCTGTTTGTCCCATGCATCCCAAATATGAACTAGACGTAGACTGTAAGCTCCTCCTGGTTATCTGCAAGTTTGATGAAGATCGGATCAGAAATGGCTGACAAAAAGTGAAACGTAGTTTTCATGGGAAAATTTTTCACGCTCAATGGCATGTAACTGGAAACTGCTAGTCAGATTCAAACCAAATTCGAACTCGTCCAAGATTTTATGCTTGTCCTCGTTTATGAAAAGTTACAAAAAGATCAGATCATAAACGGCTCTGAAAAGCTGAAGACACCATTTTTCACTTATATTTATGCTCAAGGGCAGGTAACTCCAAAGCTGTTTGTCCCCTGCAGCCCAAATTTGAACTCGACATAGACTGTAAGCCCCTCCTGGTTATCTGCAAGTCTGATGAAGATCGGATCAGAAATGGCTGAGAAAAAGTAGAGAAGTCGTTTTCCCCAATATAAGACTATGGAACATTTTTGTTTCCATGGCAACCACAGTTCTGATCTAAACTGGTCCAAAACCTAATGCAGTTAATCCCCCAACCCAGTGATGCTGCACATAAAATTTGATTGGGATTGGCCAGCTAGTCACTTAGATATTCAAGTTCAAAGGAGTGGACAACGGACGGACAATGGACGGACGCCAGATGCCTACCTATACTATACGCTTACCTTGTGAGCCTTAGGCTCAGGTGAGCTAAAAAGATCAGATCATAAACGACTGAGAAAAGCTGGAGACACCATTTTTCACTTATATTTATGCTCAAGGGCAGGTAACTCCAAAGCTGTTTGTCCCGTGCAGCCCAATTTCGAACTCAACGTAGAATGTAAGCCCCTCCTGGTTATCTGCAAGTTTGATGAAGATTGAATCAGAAATGGCTGAGAAAAAGTGGAGAAGTCGTTTTTCCCATTATAAGTGTATGGGAAAATTTTTCACGCTCAAGGGGATGTAACTGGAAAACTGCTGGTCAGATTCAAACCAAATTCGAACTCGTCCGAGATTTTATGCTTGTCCTCCTTAAGAAAAGTTACAAAAAGATCAGGTCATAAACGGCTCTGAAAAGCTGGAGACACCATTTTCACTTATATTTATGCTCAAGGGTAGGTAATTCGAACTCCACATAGACTGTAAGCCCCTCCTGGTTATCTGCAAGTTTGATGAAGATCGGATCAGAAATGGTTGAGAACAAGATGTGTTTGTAAAACACGAACATGTCCCCGGGCATGGTCATTTTTTATTCAAAGTTGCTCACAGTTCAAGATTTTTGTTTGTGTGGGAAGCCCTTGACACAAGAAACTTACATGCCAAATATGAAAGCTCTATCTTAAACGGTTCAAAAGTTATGAACAATAATATTTTTTCTTTAAAGTAGGTCAAGGTCACAGGTCAAAAAAAATTGCATGAATGTAAAGCTCTTGTCACAAGGAACCTACATGCCAAATATTAAGGCTCTATCTTCAATGGTTGAAAAGTTATGTACAATTTTATTTTTCTTTTAAGTAGGTCAAAGGTCAAGGTCATGGTCAAAACATTTTGCATGAGTGAAAAGCTCTGATCACGGGAAACCTACATGCCAAATAGGAAAGCTCTATCCCAAACGGTTCGAAAGTTATGACCAAAAATGTTTATTTTTTTAAGTAGGTCAAAGTTCAAGGTCACAGGTCAAAATTTTTGCATGAATGTAAAGCGTTTGTCACAAGGAACCTACATGCTAAATATGAAGGCTGTATCTCAAACGGTTCAAAAGTTATGACGAATGTTAACTTTTTCTTTTATGTAGGTCAAAGGTCAGGGTCACAGGTCAAAACTTTTTGTGTGAATGTAAAGCTCTTGTCACAAGAAACCTACATGCAAACTATGAAGGCTCTATCTCAAACCGTTCGAAAGTTATGACCCAAAATGTTTATTTTTTAAGTAGGTCAAAGGTCAAGGTCACAGGTCAAAATTTTTGCATGAATGTAAAGCGTTTGTCACAAGGAACCTACATGCTAAATGTGAAGTCTGTATCTCAAACGGTTCAAAAGTTATGACCAATGTTAACTTTTTCTTTTATGTAGGTCAAAGGTCAAGGTCACAGGTCAAACTTTTTTGTGTGAATGTAAAGCTCTTGTCACAAGGAACCTACATGCAAAATATGAAGGCTCTATCTCAAACCGTTCAAAAGTTATGACCAATGTTAACTTTTTATTTTAAGTAGGTCAAAGGTCAAGGTCAAACTTTTTTGAATGAATGTAAAGCTTTTGTCACAAGGAACATACATGCTAAATATGAAGGCTGTATCTCAAGTGGTTCAAAAGTTATGACCAATGTTATTTTTTCTTTTAAGTAGGTCAAAGGTCAAGGTCAAGGTAAAAAAATTTTGCATGAATGTGAAGGTCTTGTCACAAGGAACCTTCAGGCCAAATATGAAAGCTCTATCTCAAACGGTTCAAAAGTTATGGCCAGTTATGACCAATGTTATTTTTTTTTAAGTAGGTCAAAGGTCAAGGTCAAGGTCACAGATAAAATGTTTCTGCATGAATGTGAAGGTCTTGTCACAAGGAACCTTCAGGCCAAATATGAAAGCTCTATCTCAAACGGTTCAAAAGTTATGGCCAACGTTAAAGTTGTCCACGTACAAACAAACAGACAGGGCAAAAACAATATGTCACCGCTATCGCTACCGGGGACATAAAAAGTGGAGACGTCGTTTTCCCCATTATAAGTCTATGGGAAAATTTCTCACGCTCAAGGGGAAGTAACTGGAAAACTGCTGGTCAGATTCAAACCAAATTCGAACTCCCCATTATAACATGGATTTTATGCTTGTCCTCGTTTATGAAAAGTAACAAAAAGATCAGATCATAAACGGCTGAGAAAAGCTGGAGACACCATTTTTCACTTATAGTTATGCTTAAGGACAGGTAACTCCAAAGCTGTTTGTCCTGTGCAGCCCAAATTCGAACTTGACATAGACTGTAAGCACCTCCTGGTTATCTGCAAGTTTGATGAAGATCGGATAAGAAATGGCCGAGAAAGAGTGGCGACGTCGTTTTCCCCATTATAGGTCTATGGAATCTTTTTGTTTCCATGGCAACCAGAATTCCATCAAAAACCTTATGGAGCATTTCCCCCTACCTGACGATGCTTCTCATGAAATTTGATCAAGATTGGCTGTGGGGTATTGAGATATACTTATTTAAAATTGTTTACGGATGCACGCACGCACGACGGACAAAATGTGATCACAAAAGCTCACCTTGTCACTACGTGACAGGTGAGCTAAAAACATCTTATCAAATACACTACTCAAAGTTTGATAGGGATCACTTTTTATGTACCAAATTTTGCACTGAAAATTTAAAATTTCTTGACAGAATTTGTACTCGGTATATTGATAAATATCTTAAGCAGAAAATCGTGTGCAGTTCAGTACTCATAAAAGTGTACACTTCTCACAATTCGCAAATGAATTCATGCACCCCCAAAATCTTGCGTAGCACTGCTTTCCAACAGACCAGTCAAACTTGTCAGTGTTCCTTTACCAAGCGTAAAAAGGACTTCATTTGATTTGTGAAACACTAAAATGCCTAGGGGGGACAATTAAGAAACCGTCTGAGCCCCGAAGAAATGAATCGTTGCGTCGGAATGTTGGAATCTTGCGTCTCTCAACGTCGTGTTGCTGGGATTCTGAATGTCGCTCAGAGCGTGGTTTCACGAATGTGGAGTCGGCATCTTACCCACGGAAATCCTTCACTCAGCCGCGGCGGGGTCGAGAAAGGGCTACAACTCAACGTCAGGGCCGTTTCTTGTTGATTCAGTCTCGACGTCAACGGTTCCTGAACGCTACGCGTTTGCATAACGAGCTTATGAACGGAACTGGAGTACGAATGTCTACACAAACTGTCAGAAACAGACTCCATGAGTTCGGACTTAATGCCATGAGGCCTGCTGTACGTGTCCCGTTGACGAGACAGCACGTGCTAGACCGGTTAGACTTTGTCAGAACTCACGTCAGGTGGACGGTTCGTGACTTGACGCCAGTACTGTTTACTGAGGGGTCCAGATTCTGTCTAGACTTCACTTATAAACGTCAATAAGTGTGGCGAATATCTAAACAGCGATTCGATGACTTGAATGTGGCAGAGCATGATCGCTATGGAAAGGGGTCAGTCATGGTTTGGGCTGGGATAAGCGTGAACGGTAAACCTGACTTGTACGTCGTTGAAAACGGAACGTTAATGGCAGTGAGGTACTGTAATGAGATTCTTGATGAGTTTGTGAGACCATATGCAGATGCTATCGGCCCGGACTTTATTCTGATGGATGATAATGCCCGTCCCAACCCTGCCAACGTCACTGATTCCTACCTGGAACGTGAGACAATCGTTCGTATAGACTGGCCTGCTCGGTCACCGCACTTAAATCCGATTGAGCATGCGCGGGACATGCTACAGAGTGCTGTTTCAGCCCGACCTGTGCATCCGAGGACTTTACAGGAGCTCAAAGATGCATTGGTGCTGATTTCACAAAACCAGATACAGACTCGGATTACGAGCATGCGCAAGCGATGTCGTACTGTAATTGATGCCCTTGTACGCCATACACGTTATTAAGCACGTTTGTCTAAACAAATTTGGAAATTTGTGAAAAATCAGTTGTCCAAATCCCTTCGTGTTACGGCAAATTTTGAGGGTGCCAAGACGTTTGCTGTTGTCACGCTTGAATGCAGTACCAGTTGACAAAATTAATCACTAGATTTTGTGAAGGATACGTTTTCTATCATTATGTATCAAATTTGGATTCAGCTGATTAATTCATCCAAAAATTATTTTGCATTAAAAAAGTGATCCCTATCAAACTTTGAGTAGTATATGACCATCAAACTGTCGATACGCCAAGGTACTTCCATTGCGAAAATATCGGTATGGCACTTGCGGCTTATTTTGGACACTGCAGCTAATATTTATTCAAGGGTGGAAATCAAACAGACTGGTTTCCTTCTGTACTGGAAATGTTACAGGTAAAAACGAGCAAACCAGACTAAGCAGTGTTGAAACATCGTGATTCGCGAAAAGTTAACACAACTTTCCCTCAGTGCCAGTAAACGAGACTGATTTACTTGTTTAACCCAACTTCTTATTTATTTGTTTTTAAATTGTTTCTTCTGACACAATACACAACATGAACATGGAAAACAAGAAAGTGAAGAACAAATCACTGTCCATACACATCATTAGGATAACACACCTGTACGTCATAGTGCATTTTTAACATCTCCAAAACGGGCAATTTTCGGAAGAAAAGGACTAGTCTCCATAAGGGGGTTTTCCTGGTACTTAAATTTTTCAATAATATTTTGGGAAAATATAGCCACACAGAGGGGACATTCATCCCTGGTAAGTTTGAATCAAACAGAATTCTAGTTTTGTGATAAGGGTTTATCAAAAGTGGGTGGGGTAATTCCATATCAGTTCTACCAAGGACAGTTAATCAGCAATTGACTATATTCAGATAGCACCTTGACAAAACTTTTTGCCATGTAATGCATAGACTGTGGGTACATATTAATGTGAAATAGGGTGATTGTATATTTTATTGAACCTGCTAAAATATAATGATTTATTTGCACTTTGCGGATTTTCATTAATTTTTCATCTACCAACTTTGCCAAAAAGTTGAACATTTCTCTATTAAGCAACACATTCTTACCTCATTTCTAGCAAATACTTATCATTGCTTGGCCATTGCAGAATTGTAAGGATTTTTTTATAAATGGTCTGTGACATGAGTTATGTGCCCTTGAAAAGAGAAAATTGCAGTAAAATGCGATGAAATTATCAAAACTTTGTTTTGCCTTTTTGCTATAAGTTTACTGGCGAGAAATGCATACAGGAGTTAAATTCTAATGTATTTATCATGTAAAAGGGTTGTACTATTGCAGCAGAGACTGAATTTGTATCAGTTAGGGTCAAAATAACTCTTAGAGGTTTTAAGAGTTGGATATAATTGACACACATTTGCTCATCTCATTCCGAATCACTTTCTTCTGAGGAGTCGCTGTTGGTATTCCAAACTTCAGCTGCAGCATCTGTAAGAAAATCCATGTATTTATTATGTATCTTAGGCCCTTTTGTTTCTGGCTGGTGTCGCTCAAACTCCAAATACCATAAGACTGATGCAATATGGGCACAGCAGCCCACTACTTTAGCCCCTGATTTGCATGTGCAAAACCAACCGACGATAGGTGATAAGCCTGTGCTGTATTCAATCCATAAATTATAGGTCTTGCTTCTGGTATGCCTTGAACGTATTAAGGGACTTGAGGACACCTTCTTGCTCTTTGTTTATAAGGGTTTCATATTTGCCGTCATCTGTTTGGTGTTCTTTCGTGTAGGATTTGGCCTGGCGAATCTAATACACTCCCATTGTCAGATCTCTTAATTCTGCTTCGTTCAGTTCGGGGAAATCTGGCATTTCTGATGCATCCATACTTTTCCAAATTGTGCGCCGTTTGTCCCACTTATTGTCAGTCACCTTTTGTTGAAGTTTATTCGGTGACTTTGCTAAGGCCATCATTCGTTCGGCCATGACAACATCTGATTCCAAACTAGTCACCAAGGGTGGCCTGAAAGCGTTGCAAAGGGACCAAACAATTCGCATATAATCGCCAGCAAACGGGATTTGAGAGTTGGGAAGCACATTACTTAAAGCTTTCCATTGCTTTATACGCCCATTTGCTGACTCAACAACCTATCTCACTTTGGTGACAAGTCTGGATTCATTTGCTTCCTCAGTGCTATGCTGTTTCTCTTTTTTCTTCAAGAAATGAGGCATTTCAGTATTGATCCCACAATCATTAATTAAGTCTGTTACATCCCTAAACCCCCTATCAACAATGAGCACATCCCCTTCATTGAACCAATTTCTAATATCCTCACTGTTGCTCTTCAGCATATGCTCTGTTATCTTGGCATCTGAGTTTTTTCCATCAGCCAGGTAAGGTCCAAGCACTGTAAGTATGTAGCCGTCAGTTGCTACAAGCATCATCGGTTTAAGCAATGGGCACCCTTTATGGACAAAATAAGAACGCCTTTGGAATGAATAGTCGCCGCTTTTCTCTATGTACACATAGGTACCATCAGCAACAGCAATAGCAACATCTTTCTGTGAATAAGCAAACAGCATCCTTGCAAATTCTGTAGTGTGATCTTCAGCTATTTTATTTCGTTCTATATGTGGCAGGCCAAGATATTTTGGAACGAAATTGGACATTAGACTTACTCTGGCTGAATGGATTGCCTTACTGCGAGTAGTTTTCTTCACACCAAACAATGTTGAAAGAACGGCCAAGGACAGACCAGTGCTAAGTTTTACAAGCACAATGGCAAGGGCTGTACGAGTGCTCCTTGATGATGTAGAACGCAACAAGGAGAGCGATTCTTGTACATCATTGAACTGATCCTTTGTTATGCCTGTCAGTCTGACGTAGTCTTCACTTTTCACTTCATCAGCGTTGTCAAAATTCAGTGCATTAGATTTCCTGTTTGCCGTTTCACGCAACTCATTTAGTAATTGAGCAATGTCGTAATTTTCAACTTTTACTGAATCTGAAACAGAAGTTACTTTGCCATAACATTCATCCTTCAGACTATTGCCATGAACACGATTAAAACTTCAATAAAAGGTGACTGACAATAAGTGGGACAAACGGTGCACAATTTGTAAAAGTATGGATGCATCTGAAATGCCAGACTTCCACGAACTGAACGAAGCAGAATTAAAAGATCTGACAATGGAGTGTATCAGATTCGCCAGGCCAAATCCTACATGAAAGAACACCAAACAGATGACGGCAAATATGAAATCCTTATAAACAAAGAGCAAGAAGGTGTCCTCAAGTCCCTAATACGTTCAAGGCATACCAGAAGCAAGACCTATAATTTATGGATTGAATACAGCACAGGCTTATCACCTATCGTCGGTTGGTTTTGCACATGCAAATCAGGGGTTAGAGTAGTGGGCTGCTGTGCCCATATTGCATCAGTCTTATGGTATTTGGAGTTTGAGCGACACCAGCCAGAAACAAAAGGGCCTAAGATACATAATAAATACATGGATTTTCTTACAGATGCTGCAGCTGAAGTTTGGAATACCAACAGCGACTCCTCAGAAGAAAGTGATACGGAATGAGATGAGCAAATGTGTGTCAATTATATCCAACTCTTAAAACCTCTAAGAGTTATTTTGACCCTAACTTATACCAATTTAGTCTCTGCTACAATAGTACAACCCTTTTACACGATTAATATATTAGAATTTAACTCCTGTAAGCATTTCTCGACAGTAAACTTATAGCAAAAAGGCAAAACAAAGTTTTGATAATTTCATCGCATTTTACTGCAATTTTCTCTTTTCAAGGGCACATAACTCATGTCACAGACCATTTGTAAAAAAATCCTTGCAATTCTGCAATGGCCAAGCATTGATAAGTATTTGCTAGAAATGAGGTAAGTAGAGAAATGTTCCACTTTTTGGCAAAGTTGGTAGATGAAAAATTAATGAAAATCCGCAAAGTGCAAATAAATCATTATATTTTAGCAAAGTTCAATAAAATATACAATCACCCTATTTCACATCAATATGTACCCACAGTCTATGCATTACATGGCAAAAAGTTTTGTCAGTGTGCTATCTGAATATAGTCAATTGCTGATTAATTGTCCTTGGTAGAACTGATATGGAATTACCCCACCCACTTTTGATAAACCCTTATCACAAAACTAGAGTTCTGTTTGATTCCAACTTACCAGGGATGAATGTCCCCTCTGTGTGGCTATATTTTCCCAAAATATTATTGAAAAATTTAGGTACCAGGAAAATCCCCTTATGGAGACTAGTCCTTTGTGATATCATTCTTATTTATATCCAGAACATAGGTTGTGGATACTCACAACCTATGTCTAGGAGCAGAAATAAGGGAAACAATGTATACCCACGTAAACCCCAGTTTTCTCTATATGAAGTGGGGTTTAGGGGGGTTTCCATTTCATGGACTTGTTCACGTGATGTAACCGTCATATTGTTAAACCAAACTTGATAGGCATTATCAACAAGGCAGTCAATAAAGATTAATGTAGAAGTCTAAAACAACAACAACAAAACAAGAGGGACATGATGGCCGTAGGGTCACTCACCTGATGCTTAGAGTAACAAGTGGGCCCCGGGGAAGGCTATTATTGACCCCAGGACTATAATGTGCATAATGTTGGGGGAGTTCTAAAAAGGCGAAGCTTCATATCAAATATCAACAAAGGCTATAATTTGAACAATCTTGGCAAAGGTCCACTAGATGAAGCTACACACCAAATATCAAAGACTTGGGCCTTGCGGTTTCAGAGAAGAAGACTTTTTAAAGATATTCCCTACATAAGCCTATGTAAAACCAAATGGCCCCAGGACGGGGGCATTTTTGGCCTCAGGGCTATAATTTAACGATCTTGATAAAGGTCCACTAGATGAAGCTTAACATAAAATATCAAATACCTGAGCCTTGCTGTTTCAGAGAAGAAGCTTTCCAAAGATTACCTCTATGTAAGTCTATGTAAAACCAAAGGGCCCCATGATGGGGGTATTTTTTGTCTCAGGGCTATAATTTGAACACTCTTGGTAGAGGTCCACTAGATGAAGCTTCATACCAAATATCAAAGACCTAATCCCTTGTGGTTTCAGAGAAGAAGAATTTTCAAGATTTTCCATATATAAGTCTACACGTATGTAAAACCAATGGGCCCCGGAGCGGGGGTATTTTTGGCCCGTGCACTATAATTTGAACAATCTTGGTAGGGGTCCACTAGATGAAGCTTCATACCAAATATCAAAGACATGGGCCATGTGGCTTCAGAGTGGAAGATTTTTCAAGATTTTCCCTATATAAGCCCATGTAAAACCAAAGGGCCCCGGGGCGGGGACATTTTTCGCCCCAGCACTATAATTTGAACAATCTTTTTAGGGGTTCACTAGATGAAGCTCCATAGCAAATATCAAAGACCTGGGCCTCACGGTTTCAGAGAAGAAGATTTTTAAATATTTTCCCCATAAAAGCCCTTGTAAAACCAAAGGGCCCGGAGGGGGGGGGGGCATTTTTGGCCCCAGCACTATAATTTGAACAATCATTGTTGGGGTCCACTAGATGAAGCTTCATACCAAATATCAAAGACCTGGGCCTTGCGGTTTCAGAGAAGAAGATTTTTAAAAATTTTCCCCATATAAGCCCATGTAAAACCAAAGGGCCTCGGGGTGGGGGCATTTTTGGCCCCAGCACTATAATTTGAACAATCTTTTTAGGGGTCCACTAGATGAAGCTTTAAACCAAATATCAAAGACCTGGGCCTTGCGGTTTCAGAGAAGAAGATTTTTAAAGATTTTCTCCATATAAGCCAATGTAAAACCAAAGGGCCCCGGAGTGGGGGCATTTTTGGCCCCAGCACTATAATTTGAACAATCTTGGTTGGGGTCCACTAGATGAAGCTTCATACCAAATATCAAAGACCTGGGCCTTGCGGTTTCAGAGAAGACGATTTTTAAAGATTTTCCCCATATAAGCCCATGTAAAACCAAAGGGCCTCGGGGTGGGGGCATTTTTGGCCCCAGCACTATAATTTGAACAATCTTTTTAGGGGTCCACTAGATGAAGTTTTAAACCAAATATCAAAGACCTGGGCCTTGCGGTTTCAGAGAAGAAGATTTTTAAAGATTTTCTCCATATAAGCCAATGTAAAACCAAAGGGCCCCGGTCGGGGGCATTTTTGGCCCCAGCACTATAATTTGAAAAATCTGGGTAGGGGTCCACTAGATGAAGCTTCATACCAAATATCAAAGACCTGGGCCTTGTGGTTTCAGAGAAGAATATTTTTTTATGCTTTTGGTGAAAAAAATCTATTTTTGGCTCCTATGACCTAGATGTGCAACGGACCGGAACCATTTGAACAACTTTGAAAGGGGACCACATAAGGATCATTCCTGTGAAGTTTGGTCTAAATCCGATCAGTGGTTTAGGAGGAGATGTCGTTTGAAGAAATTGTTTACGGAGGCACGGACGGATGCACAACGGACAAAAAGTGATCCCAAAAGCTCACCTCGTACATGACAGGTGAGTAAAACACGACAGAAAGAAGAAGGTTTCAACTGGCACACTAGGAAAGTGGAAATCATGCTTTCCTTCATCCTTGGCTTATCATCAGCAGGATTGAGGACGAGATCCAATTAAATTGTCAGATCTGTACAGATGCTCACAGAGGAGAAAAACACATAACCACAATATGGGCATTTAAAGGCATTTATATGTTACAAGGGTTGAGTTTGTGTGATTCATCAGAAGCGTAATTTCCATTTTGCTTCCACATTTGAGCTTCTCTTCAAGGAAGGAAAAGCATGAAAGCTCCGTGTTCATTTTTTCATTTTCAAATTCTTCTACGAACTCTACAAAGATGGGTCCGTGGGTCGTTTCGCCGGGTCGTTTCGCCCTGAGTCGTTTCGCCCTGATTTTGGGGGTGGGTCGTTTCGCCCTTACCTGGTGGGTCGTTTCGCCCGTGAGTCGTTTCGCCCGTGGGTCGTTTCGCCGCAATTATATTTCAAGGGAGTGACAAACGGAATGGATGAGTAAATGGACAGATGGATGAATAAATAAATTAATAAATGAGTGAATGGAGTTGTGCGTTGGTAGATGGACGGACGTACAGATGAACGGACGGCATTTTGAATATACGGAGATAGATAAGTTAATGAATGAATGAATGGAGAGTATTGGTAGATGGACAATCGGAAATGAATGAATGAATGAAGTGATGCTTGTGTAGATGGACGGACGGATGAACGGATCTGAACTGTTCATGGTAACACGTCAAATGACACCTACGGATGGGTGATGTATGGACGGGCTCGTTTCAGAGTTCGGATAGAGAGATAAAAAGTGAGAAAAAAATATAAACTGTGTATGTGATCTTCACAAATCCAAACAACAGTGTCAAAATTCGTTAAGTATGTAATATATGGGTACTCGTTAGAATCGCTTTGCCGAAACGGTTCTAACGACCACCCACATTCCATGCCTGTAGCAGAAATAGCAGACTATGGGTTCTACCCACAAAACAAACAACGAACATGCAACACATTGTTTTTCATATTTCCGCCCCAAAATACACAGAGCGTTAGTGTTCGTTAGAACTGCTTCGCCGAGGCGTTTCTAACGAGCACCCGAGCAGGCTTATGAAAAATATAAGAATCTTTGATCAGAACAATTTTGATTTTTTTATTTGGTGGTACAATATTCCAGTATTTGAATAAGCATGTTTTCGTAATGCAAACTATTAAACAGACCAGTACCATAACACAGCCCCTCTGTACCCAACTATAAACAGTGAAAAATGGGTTTTCGCATATTCTTTATTTCTCTTATTTCTGATTCTAGAACATAGACAATTAGACGGTTCTAATCCAAAATCTATGTTTTGAGCAGAAAGAAAAATATGTCACATTTTTGAATATAAACAGTCATTTTCACACAGCCATAAATCCCATTTTATTGCAAAGACTTGTTAACCTTATGTGAGCTCGAATATCTTCTCAAATAGGTGGTAGCTCGGTTGCTCAAACCTGACGTAGAAGCCATCAGTAGGTTGTCCAGCGGCACCACACGAGGGCAAAACCATTTTTTCCGGAACTCCCAATACCCCCATCAATCCCTTTTCATACCAAAACAAACATAACCTCAATCAATAGGACTTGAAAAAATAAGGGCGAAACGACCCACCTAATCAGGGCGAAACGACCCACGGGCGAAATGACCCAGGGCGAAACGACCCAGGGCGAAACGACCCACGGGCGAAACGACCCGAGACCGTCCAGTATAGTTCATTCATTACAACATTTGCCTTTTTAACCCTTATCTTGCTGTTCACGACAACCCCTATCTTTCAAACAGTGTAGATCCTGATCAGATAGCTTCTGAAGAAGCCATCTGATCAGGATCTACACTGTTTGACATTCAGTTTATGAATGAGTAGCAATAAATTACATCAAGTAATTTGATTGGTTGAAAGACAGAAATGGGTGTGGCTTAAATGAATATTCAGCAAGATATGGGTTAAAATTACAAACACATAACATAAAGAAAAGGGGGGCCTTGATTATCAAAACATCAAAAGCAGTGAAGTTTGCAACACTGCTTTGGCCCTCAAGCGAATATATTCAATCATCAGAAGTACTGTTGTCACACAACCATTTGTTTTAACCCTTATCTTGCTGAATATTCATTTAAGCCACACACATTTCTGTCTATCAACCAATCAAATTACTTGATGTAATTTATTGCTACAAATTCATAAACTGAATGTCAAACAGTGTAGATCCTGATCTGATCTGGATCTACACTGTTTGCAAAGATAGGGGTTGTTGTAACCAGCAAGATAAGGGTTAATTTTGTATTCTGTAAACACCTTTATTTAAAAATATAGATATAAGTGCATTTTGCAGCCATCTGATGATGGCAGATGAAAATATACACTACTTTGGATTTTAGGAGTACCGATACTCTCGAAGAACCACAGGATAGTCCGATAGCCTGTGATTGAAGGAGTAGCAGTTCTCCTTGAGCAAAAGCTTATCAAGAACACTGTAAATTGAGAAAAAACAATTACACTGGTCATAAGTAGCCACAGGTTTAAGAAATTTTTTTTATTTAAAGACAGTCAGCGTCAATAAATTTAAAGATTGTCTATGAATTTAAAGACTTTTTGTCTGTAGATTTAAAGACTAACACAAGGAAACTCGTGAAAATGATGAAAAATGAAAAATTTGCGTTCTGATATGCCTCAGTGTCCACCTCATTAAAATGCATTGCTAAAGACTGCATTTATTTTATTGCCTGTTAATATCGTTTTAATGATAGAAAATAATTAAAAAATAAAACAACAGTTCCTTCCCTTAGACCAAAACTGTGGTGGAACTCCACAGAAAGGGGGGAAATTACTGTCAAAGGTCAAATAGAAGATGAGTATCGTACTGAAGTCATTTTGTTTTCGGTCATTTTAGTGTTGTAGATAGTCTGGAACTTTCAATAATTTTAGTTGTCAGAAAACTCTGTCGAAGTGAGTGTTCAGTATGTTAACCTGAAATCCAACTTCGGTGAAGTTGATGTCGCACCTGCTCCCCACCTGCCCAACACAAAAAATAAAAGTTTATTTAAGGCAGAAGAGATGAATATAGGGCTTTGAGAAGAATCCATAGCCTATATATGTGAGGTAAAAAAACTGACTAATTTCACAATGTGATCAAATGAACTAAAATGATCCAAGAATTATATCCAAAACATATGAACATCCTCATATCAGGGAGAAAACACAAGCTAAGTTTCAAAATGATTAGTATAAAACTGTAAGAGGAGTTGCGATGACGAGGTACCTATCATATATCAACTGAAGGTTAACAATGACATCATATACCAACTGAAGGTTAACAATGACTAAGTTTACAATGTGGAAAAAGTGACAAAATTTGATCCGAAGATTAAGTCCAAACCACATTCAGGGCCTCATGCCATGGCAAAAACACATGCAAAGTTTCAAAATGATTAGTATAAAACTGTAAGAGGAGTTGCGGTGACAAAGGTACCTCCTGTATATCAATTGAAGCTTAAAAATGACTAAGTTCACAATGTGCAAAAGCGAAAAAAAAATATTCGGAGAATTATGTTGAAATCACATGCACATCCTCATACCATGGCAAAAGCGCATGCAAAGTTTCAAAACGATTGGTATAAAACTGTAAGAGGAGTTGCGATGACAAGAGGTACCTATCATATATCAATTGAAGGTTAAAAATGTGGTTCACAATGTGGAAAAAGTGATAAAAATTGATCCGAAGTTAAAGTCCAACCACATGCACATCCTCATACCATAGCAAAAACACACACAAAGTTTCAAAATGATCAATATAAAACTGTAAGAGGAGTTGCGATGACAAGGTACCTATTGTATATCAACTATAGCATAAAAATGGCTAAGTTCATAATGGCAAAAAGTGAAAAAAAAATATTCTGAGAATTATGTCGAAACCACATGCACATCCTCAAACCATGGCAAAAGCACACGCAAAGTTTTAAAATGATTGGTATAAAACTGTAAGAGGAGTTGCGATGACAAGAGGTACCTATCATATATCAATTGTAGGTTAAAAATGACTAAGTTCACAATGTGGAAAAAGTGACAAAAATTTATCGGACGATAAAGTCAAAACCACATGCGCATCCTCATACCATGGCAAAAGCACACGCAAAGTTTCAAAATAATCGGTATGAAACTGTAGGAGGAGTTGCGATGACAAGACACCCAGTGTAAAATGTTGATGGAAAGACGGACGGACAACCGGATGGACAGACGAATGACGAACGGACGGAAACTTGCACGCCTATGTCTTCCTGCTAAAGCAGGTGCGACAATAAAATGATAAAAGCCTTATACACCTTCATTCCTTAGCTCATTTTGCTTATGAATCTTATTACAAACCTGTTTATCTGAGAAATCTTCAATTATGGTTGATTGGTTTGTTTGTTTGATCTTAGGTTTAACTTCCCCGTTTTTGTTTGTTTTATTTGAGGTTTAACGTCCCCGACAACACTGTAAAGGTCATTTTGGAGACGTTGCTTCCAATTTTGTGGGACTTTTACCCGACACTGAGATGAAATGAAATCTCAAGTCCAGTCGCCCAATGAAACCAATAGGGTTTATAAGCATGGACGGTCCGATTGGTGTGCACCACTTTGCTTGGGCAGGCTTAGATCCTCTAAGCGGTTTACCAGTACATGTGTAAAGAACGGATTCAGCTCTGCATGGAAGCATCATGCAGCCAAAATATTTCTTCAATCCCCGATGGGCGGGGGCCGTTAACTTCCCCGTCAACACTGAATAGGTCATTTTGGAGATGTTACTTCCAATTTTGTGGGACTTCTTCCCGACATTGAGATGAAATGACATCACAAACCCTGCTGCCTAGTGAAACCAATAGGGTTTATAAGCGTGGACAGTCCAACCCGCACCACTTTTCCTGAGCAGGCTTAAATCCACTAAGTGGCAAGCAGTACACATGTGCAGTCGGTTTCAGCTCTGGGTGGAAGCATCATGCATGCCATCTATTTCTTCAAGCCCTGATGGACGGGGGCCGACAATTATGGTTGAAGAAACTTAATTTAGCTATCTATATAATTTGCAGTTACACATGATTAAGTATTCCACAGATAACAATAAAATTACAATAAAAAGCAAAGTGCGAATTTTCCATTTTACACATTTTTTATGATTTTATTTGTGCCAGTCTTTAAATTTACAGACTAAAAAGTCTCTAAATTTACAGATAGTCTTTGAATTTATTGACTGACTTTAAATTAAACAATTTTCTGAAACCTGATTTATACTGAGTATACATCAAATTCCCATACAATGAAATTCAAAAATCAAATTTTCACTATTTGAAACAGTGACGATACCGATTTTGAATTAACAGAGAGGGCCGACTGAGAAAGGAGCGACTGAAGAATCTGTTTGCTACTTTATACTACGTAACAATTTATGACCTGACTAATTTAACCTAACCCTAACCATCAGGGACCTACCCCTAACCCTAACCTAAACCTTACTCCTAACCCTAATCATCAGTGACCTTTCTTTCTTTCTACTGATTCTGCGCTCAGTCACATTTGACCATTACTCGCAGGTGTACATTACATACACTCCAGGTTTTGAGGATGAAAGCCTACATAGTAATCATGCAATTACGGTAGGGTTCTTTAACCTGAACAGGGGGCCTCCAGTTAACGCCCCGATCCAAAGGATGATGCACTTTATGACATTCATCCCTGCAAATGATGCCACTGGAGCATGTTCGGATACAGAAATTTTATCGCCGCTGCCGGGGATTGAAACCGGGACCTCTAGCATCAGAGGCAAGTGCACTAACCACTGAGCTATTATGCTCCACTACTCCTAACATACTAAAGTCAATAAACAGTGGGGATAGATTCTATAGACACACTCAAACACTACGTCATCACTCAATAATACTATTTGCCAGGACTTAGCGGTGGTAGGCAAAAACGTCTTTGGCTGTTTGTCGCCATTGTAAATGTAATGTTATTTTCTGTAAACTTGTATTTTGTTTGGAATTGAAACGACAAAATTGACATTTAAACTTTTAGAATAGACATGTCTTAGCTAGTAATTATTGGTTTCTAGAATATTTGAGGATGTTTTGATGATAATTACCTGTTAAACTTAGGCAGGTAATGATGCGGGATGGTCTTAATTATTTGTAATAAAATGCGCAAAACGAATGACTAAAAATAGCCATCGGAAGAGATGGCAAATTCCCCGACCAATGACCTTCAGAAGATTGTTCATCAATAGAAAGTGCACCAGAAGTACAATCAATATGTCTCAAAGGGTATTGGAGATATGGTGATCTCAAGCTGGTCATACTGTTATATTGGAAGGGTAGATAACTCAAATACCACAGCACCAACAGTTGTGGTTCTTGCATTTGACTCTGTACCTTGTATACAATTGTGCCAAGTTCCTTCAATATATCTCAAAGGGTGTTGGAGTTATGGCCATGACAAGGTTATATTGTCAGGGGAGATAACTAAACAAGAAGCCCATGGGCCACTATGCTCACCAGCATTCAGGCGGGCACTGCCCACTGGCAGCCATGTATGGTTTTAATTTATCGATTATAAAGTCTCCAAAACGAACCCCCATTCCATGTGGACTCTTTATCTGAAATATTAGGCCTTTTATGAAGTGGAGGGGTGAGATATGGACCCAAAATAGCCCAGGTTGGTATCACTGAATGCGTCTTATCATAAGGAACAAGAATATATATGGTTTAGGGGTGGGGATGTGTGCAGTTCCTGAGATATAAGGCCTTTTAAGCTGTGGAAGGGTTGGAGAATGGCCCTGACAGGCCCAGGAAATCCAAGATTGTTGTCCTTGTATGTGTCTTATCATCAGGACCAAGAAAATGTTGTTTAGGAGTGGGGATCTGAACTGTTTCTGAGATATGAGAACCTCTTATGAAGTGAAGAGGAGAGGAATGGCCCCTGTGGACTGCCAAGTTGGTGTGACTGAATGTGTCTAATCACAAGGAACAGGATTAATCATGTATATGATGAGGTGGGGATCTTAATGGTGTCTGAGATATATGGCCTTTTATGAAGTGGAGGGGTGGGCCAAGGCATCGACACATTGCCCTGGCACAAAAACACCTCAGGTTGATGTGACTGAATGAGTCTGATCATATGGAACACAAATATACATGCGATAGGGGTGGGGATCTGAACAGGTTCTGAGATATATGGCATTTTATGAAGTTAAGGGGAGGGGCATGGCCCCAGTGCACCCTGGGAGACCCCTAGGTTGGTATCACTGAATATGTCTTATCATAAGGAACAAGAAAATATATGGCTTAGGGGTAGGGATCTAAATGATTTTTGAGATATTGGGCCTTTTACAAAGTGGAGGGGTGAGGCATGGCCCGGGCACATCCCCGGGGACACCTAAGATGGTGTCACTGAATGCGTCTTATCATAAGAAACAAGAATATATATGGTTTTGGGGTGGGGATCTGAATGATTTCTGAGATTTATCGCCTTTTATGAAGTGGAGGGGTGGGGCATGGCCGCGGGTTACCCCGGGAAACCTCAGGTTAGAATATATGAATGCGTCTTATCATAAGGAACAAGAATATATATGAATTAGGGGTGGGGATCTGAACAGTTTCTGAGAGGTTGGCCCTTTTATGAAGTGAAGGGGGTGGGGCATGGCCCGGGCACATCCCAGGGGACCCCCAGGTTAGTGTCACTGAATGGGTCTTATCATAAGAAACAAGAATATATATGGTTTTGGGCTGGAGATCTGAATGGTTTCTGAGATATATCTCCTTTTATGAAGTGGAGAGGTGGGGTATTGTTCCGGCGCACCCTGGGAGACCCATACATGTAGGTAACGGTATCACTGAATGCGTCTTATCATAAGGAACGAGAATATATTATGGTTCAGGGGTGGGGATCTAAACGGTTTCTGAGATATTGGGCCTTTTACGAAGTGGAGGAGGTGGGGCATGGCCCGGGCACATCCCAGGGGACCCTCAGGTTAGTGTCACTGAATGTGTTTTATCATAAGAAACAAGAATATATATGATTTTGCGGTGGGTAGCTGATAGGTTTCTGAGATATATCGCCTTTTATGAAGTGGAGAGGTGGGGCATGGCCCCGGCGCACCCCGTAAGACCCCTAGGTTGGAATCACTGAATGCATCTTATCATAAGGAACAAGAATAAATATAGTCTAGGGGTGGGGATCTGAACGGTTTCTGAGATATTGGACCTTTTATGGGGTGGAGGGGCATGGCTCCGGCGTACCCCTGGAGACCCCTAGGTTGGTATCATTGAATGCATCTTATCATAAAGAACAAGAATATATATGGTTTAGGGGTGGGGATCTGAACGGTTTCTTAGATATATGGCCTTTTTATGCATTGGAGGGGGTGGGGCATGGCCCAGGCACACCCTGGTGGACCCCCAAGTTGGCATTAAAGCATGTGGCTAAAAGAAGTTCACTCAAGGAATATTTCTATAAAAGTTTTGTCAAAATATATGCAAAGGTTTGGCAGTAAATGCCATTTTTCTATTTTCTCCAATATAAGTCTATGGAAACTCTAAGTTGCCATAGCAACCAAACTAATGAGCCGATTTTCATTGAAACACAAACTTTCAATCCCCCAGCCCAAGGATACTACAGATAAATTTTGGGCTGAATCGTATCAGTGGTTTCAGAGATGCCGTTTGAAAGTGTTGACGCAAGACGACAATGCAGACGATGACGGACAACTCCCTATCCTATAAGCTTCCCCGGAGCCTTCGGCTCTGGTGAGCTAAAAAACCTGAGCACCCAGAGTTGTAATTCTTGAGCATGACACACTTGCTTAACCTCATGTACATCTGCATCAAGTACCACCAATATGTCTCAAAGGGTATTGGAGGTACAGTGATCACAAGGTGATCATACTGTTATATTGGAAGGGGGGATAATTCAAATACCATAGCACCCAGAGTTGTGGTTCTCAGGCATGAAGTACCTTCTCGACCTTGTATACAATTGTGCCAAGTGCCATCAATATATCTCAAAGGGTATTGGAGTTATGGCCATCACAAGGTTATATTGTCAGGGGAGTCATGGTTCTTGCACGTGACACACCTGCTTAACCTCATGTACAACTGCACCAAGTACCATCAATATATCTCAGAGTATTGGAGATGTGCCCATCACAAGGTAGTGATTCTTTTTTATTTGAAGGGGATATATCTCAAAAACTATGGCACCCAGAGTTGTGGTTCTTGTGCATGACACACCGTCTCCGCCTTGTGAATAACTGTGCCAAGTACCATCAATATATCTTAAAGGGTATTGGAGTTATGGCCATCACAAAATAGTCACTCAATTTTATTGGAAGGGGAGATAACTCAAAAACCATGACAACCAGAGTTGTGGTTCTTGTGCATGACACGCCGCCTCAGCCTTGTGAACAACCGTGCCAGGTACCATCAATATATCTCAAAAGGTATTGGAGTTATGACCATCACAAAGTAGTCATTCTATTTTATTAAAAAGGGGAGATAACTCAGGAAGTATGCCACCCAGAGTTCTGGTTCTTGCACATGACATGCCGTCCCAGCCTTGTGAACAATTGTGCCAAGAACCATCAATGAATCTCAAAGGGTATAGGAGTTATGGCCATCACAAGGTTGCGTCTACGGACGGGCGCCAGGCTGATCGCTATATAGGAGGTTTTAGGAATTCCGTTTATGACTTCATTCTTGCGCATGCGCAAGGTACTGGCTGTCAACTGAAACCGCCATCACTATTCAAATGTATTGGCAGAACTTAAAATGCTGACAATATTCAGACATTTTGAGAGAAAATATACCCGTTTTCATTGAAATAATGCCTCGAGAAGGAAAGAATGATATTTTTCTTTTATTATCGAAATTCATTTATCCTAAATCCATTTTTAATTGACGAAAATCTCTTCGTTAATGACTCATGTCAATGGCTGGAGATACCATTATTCACGAAAGCTAACTTACAAAATAAGTTTTTACGTAACTCGTTTTATTCACTATCCAAGTCTATCTATCTTATCATTCTATCTATCTATCTATCTATCTATCTATCATCTATCTATTGAGAAATCTGTCAAACGATCTGTCTACATGTGCAATTTAAAAAAGAATTTCCCTACTGACAGTCCAAATAAACTAATGAGCGGACTGACGGAGGCGCGTTGAGTCAATGTTGGTTCGACGTTACGCCGTCGACACCCACTCCAACGCACTTCAATGTCACATGACCGTTGGGATGAGAGAGAGAGAGAGAGGGGTTTGACTGACAAACTGACAGTAGACAGACAGACAGACCGACCGACTGAATGACTGACTAACAGATGGATAGTTAGACAGACAAATAAACATACTGACAGTTGAAAAAAAAAACTAATGAGTGGACTGACAGACGGGCGCCGAGTCAACGTTGGCTTGACGTCATGCCGTCAACAACCACTCCAACTCACTTCAGTGTCACGTGACCGTTGAGATGAGAGAGAGGTTTGACTGATCCCTGTATCCAAGAAGCACTTAACCCTTTTTGTACCATATGGAATCTTCCTCATATATAGCAGGAGTCATTTTCAAAATTTAATGGTGTCAGGTTGTGTTTTCTTCAAAATTTATTTGGAAAATGGCTGAACTTTTTGCAAACAGTGTAGGCCCTGATCAGACGTTCTGCTGCGTCTGATCTGGGCCTGCACTGTTTGTCACTTTCCCCTTGGGGTTTCCGGTATCAAATGGGTTAAATAGACCTAAGGCTGGGCAGGTTGAACCAATCTAGGAATCTACCAGATTTTACTGTAAAATCTTGCACTTGCAAAGGAGTGATTCATTCTCATGCACTGAAAGGGTGTCCTACATTTGTTTTGAATTTAATGTTCCAATCCCACTGAGTCTTGAAGGGTCCGAGCATTGGGCAAATGACATTTTATTGAGCAACGCCATGTTATCGCCAATGCAACGTTCTGACGTTTCATCGACGTTGCAAATGTCAAATTCAATGTATCGCTTTGAAGTTGGTTTGATGTAGACACGATGTTGTTGACACGCTACATGTCGGTTGACGTGGCGTCATCCAACGACAAATGCCTGCGTTCGCTAATTGTTGGTGCACTAAGAGAGGGAGAGAGAGGGGGTGAAAGAGAGAGAGAGTGGACCCTGTTGGGTTGTACGTACAATATATCATTTTCGCAATGCGAAATTTCACATCTGGCAGCATATCGGTGTTTCTCCCATTATCTTACATTAGAATTCGCCAAAAGATTAAAAGAATTCCACTGTTATACACTGTAATTACCACTTTATCTGTCCCACTGCCTTTGAAGCAATATGACAGATGACAGGCAGGGCTTTTCCTGTTCTATTTTTAGAACCGGAAGTACGTCAAGAAAAAAGCTCCTATTCCCCGAACCTATTCGGTCGGGGGATAAAAATGCCGAAAATGCAGGAATAAAGTCTAGAATATATTTATTTACTGATTTAAAGTCTAATTCCATCGATTTTCTGTAACAGTCAACTAAAATATGCTCGTAATATTAAACTGATTTACAATGTGATTATATGGAACCAGCAGCTTTTTGCCAACCACGAAAGATCGTTACCAATAGGAAAAGTAGTTTTGCGCATGCGCAGAGTCAAGTAATCGAGGTCAAGTGTCAAAACATTGGATACGTCTATAGTCATACCCTGATCAGCATTGAAAAGCATGTAAGAAAGACAGATAGAAAATTGAAACAAACCAAAATCCATGCTCAGTAGCTTAATAAGCGTCTTTTCAACGAAGAACAGCTGTTGGAATTTCCGCGCATATTCTACTGTATATTGTTTGTCATAAGAGGCTACCGTCTTATTTCTGTGCACCAATGAATGCAAAACCTCAAAACAGGCAAAACATATTCAACAGACATGGAATTACTGTCTAGACTGTTCCAAAACATGTGAGAGTTTTTTGTTTTGTTTTGTTTGTCCCCATTTTATGCGCCTGATTGACCGAGAGCTTAACGGTGGCTATTATTCTGCTCCTCCGTGTAAAATATGCTGTTATTACATTAGCCGTGCAACCACCTTGTCTGGTAGTCTGTCAA
The DNA here is from genome assembly GCA_963580285.1 of Lucinisca nassula. Taxonomy (NCBI): domain Eukaryota; kingdom Metazoa; phylum Mollusca; class Bivalvia; order Lucinida; family Lucinidae; genus Lucinisca; species Lucinisca nassula. The sequence goes on along the minus strand of OY757010.1, from coordinate 147,013,389 downwards.
CATCTGACTGATCGATTTGCAAAGTTGCATGGTAAACTAGAAATGGTATTTTGAAAACACAATGCACCCAACAACCATATGCTCGCCCCTAAAAATCCAACAAGGGCCGTAACCAAAGAAATTTTTCAGAGTTTTTTTTTTTATTATTTCAAATGTTAATCAGGTCATGTGCTAGTCGATCATTCCCTATCAGTATTTCAAGTTTCTAGGCAACAATTTAAACATTTTTTTAAATAACGTGCTACAAGACAGAAACACAATTAAGAGGCCAGAAATGGCAAAGGGCCATAACTCCAACATAATTATTAAATTGGTTGAAAATTTAACCAGGCCTCCTCCAAAGACCTAATCAGTATACCTATCAACAACTCATCACCACCAATCTATTCACCAACTTTCACGGCTCTAACTCAAATACTTTTTTTTAGATATTTTGCTGACAAGATTTTATCCCAAAAAATCAAAGGTCAATAACTCTTGAAAGCGGCATAATCCGGATGAGAAAAAACTAAGTGTCAGCTAATTTTCCATGAGGAATCCATATTTGAAGTTTCAAAACACTACCACACACGGTTCTAAGTTATGCTATGCATCACAAAGAATACAATGTACAAATACACAGAGTGACAAAGGGTCATAACTCGTGAAGCATTTCTCAGAATTTAGTCAAAAGTTAATCAAGTCATCTGCTCATCACCACAAATCTATTCACCAACCTTCAAGGCTATAGCTCTTATAGCTTTTGAGATATTTTGCCAACAAAATTTTATCTTTTATTTTTTTCAAAGAGCAAAAACTCTTGAAAGGGGCATAATCCGGATGAGAAAAGAAATACAAGTCAGCTAATTTACCATTATGAAATCCATATATGAAATTTCAAAATCCTAGCAAATTTGATTCTCAAGTTATGCTATGCATCACAAAGCATACGATGTACAAATACCCAAAGTGACAAAGGACCATGACTCATGAAATGTTTTTTTGTTTTTTTTTTTTAATTGAGTCAAAAGTTAAACACGTCTGGTATGCCCAACATCTGAGTCTACCGTGTTCTCATGCTCGAAATAAGCCTCCGAACCATATCCATTGGTATGCGATTCCATTACTCATGAAAAACACGTTCAAGGTCTCTTACGTTGCTGACGTCATTTCTCGTTCTGATACGTCTTTCCAGATGGTCCCAGAGGTGCTCAATAGGCGAAAGATACGGTGATCTTGCTGGCCAGTCTATGACATTCACTTATTTGTCTGCAGACAGTCAATTGTATGACGTACATGAGGGCGTGCGTTATCCTGCTGAAAATCGTGGCGTGTCGACGTAAGAAAGGCAGTAACACAGGCCAACGATTTCATCACAGTATCGAACGGCATTCAAGTGTCCCTGAACATTCACTATGTCTGTTTTAGCCCGATTCCGCCCCAAACCCTAACGCTGCCGCCTCCAAAACGGCCATGCTGAATGATGTTAGCAGGGTAGGTCCGTCCTCTCTCCATCTCGCCTCCAAACAGCGAGGGTGGGAAGGGGGGGGGGGTGGCTTAAATCGATTTTACGCGGCCACAGTCCTCGCCCTTACTTTCGTCGCGATTTGGACAAATAATTTGTTCAGTGCGCATGAAGGCCTCCTAACTCATCAGTGCAACATATCCGAGAACACAAAATCAAACAACCACAGAGATGAAACAACGGCGAGGGCTCGACAGCAAGAAGTCACTGAAGTGCTGGAGCAAAAGAAAACCAATAGTTAGACACCGGTGGGCCCGACCAGAGACAGAGCATCGGGTCTGTGACTTTTTTTCTCTCGTGAATTATGACTTGCCATCAAATGTGAAGAGGGATACAGAGGCCCGTACGCAACCCCAATGTTTGCAAAATTATCTCAAATGCATGCAGTTGTTCACTAGAAATCAAGTTTACAACCCTAACTTTGGTCCCCAAATTAAGATTTTCTTAAGATTCGCACCCCCTCGCAAAAAGCATAGAATTCGCATCCCCGTTTTCAAAGTCTACGCACGGCCGTGATGCATATTGTTCCAAATCCATCGAGACCTTACTTCTGGAATTTTTCAACATGTATCGAACATGGTGGTCAGGTTGGCGATGTTACATGAATCATTTTATCTGCCTCCAGCAGGAATTTGCCCGGTAGTTTCAGAGAAGTCTTTCGAAATATCAAAAGAAAGCGACGGATGCCGAACCTTATCATGCGGTAAAGCCCCCCCCCCCCCACCCCCCGGAGGGGGGGGTGGCTTATGCCTAGGAATGCTAACCACGCACTTATCACATGCAAAAAGCAAAAGGTAATGCGAGACTGCGCAGCAGCACAGTCTCACTTTGCAGACATGTAGCTTGGGTCAATCGAAGCATATTCTGCCAAATGAGAGTGGTGCCTGTCATTTGCCAAAAGGTAAATAGAAAGACCTTTTCTTCTGTGACGATCCATAAAGCGCCAAGCAATGCTTCTAATCAGCGATTGCGCATGCTGATTGGAGTCTTTGCTTGGTGGACAAGTGGTTTCGTAGGAAACGCTGTCGCGGATCCGGCAAGATCCAAGAAAAGCATCAATTGTCCACCCACTCACTTTTCAAGCTTAAATTTCATAGTTCGGCTTCAGATCCCAACAAAATTTCCTGTTGGGAGAACAGCAAACACAAAGGAAGGATAAAATGGCACTCATTGTTTACTGGCAAAATTAGAGACGTTTTGAAAGCCTGCATATAGTTTTAAAGCAGAAGTTTCCGGATGCTCAACAACAATATATAAAGATGTTTCATCTGCAGGGAGGGAATCTTATTGCGGTACCATTGATAATTAAAAGAAAAAAAACGGGAATTGAAATAGAACCGTGTGGAACAGCAGCCTTTATAAGCTTCCAGTCTGACATGACAACAGGAAAAAAAGACACACACACAAAAATCCACAAAAACAGAACATTTTCTCGAAGTAATCTTCAAACCAGCCGAGAAGAATGGCTGTGATAACAATTGCTATTAATTTGCATAATATAAATCCAGTGTGTCGCACACGATCAAACGCTTTGCTGACACCATAGAAAACTATTTTGACTTCTAAAATCGAAGGCTTGACTTAATGTGTTGCAAAGGTTTGCCAACATCACCAATGTAAGGTTCGATTGGTGCCGGTTCAGGATATTATTATTTCAAAAGTGAGTGTACCATATGTATTTGAAGACGGGTTGTTTTTTCAAAAGTTTTGTTTATATTACAACATAAGGCTATTTGTCTTAAACGTTTTGGGGAATAGGGCTAACATGTGCTTGCTTCCAATTTGCTGAAACAGTGCTTGTAATAGTGAAGTGACATCTTTAGGCGCAACTGTTTGTTCAGCTAGTTTCTTTACCATTATATCACTTATACCGTCAGCGCATAGAGCTTTGCAGACTAGAAGAGCTTTAAGGACATATTTTACTTCCTCAGCTGTCAAGACAAAATACAAATGTTGCGTATGATAACATCTCAAGCAAAATAGACTTTTGCCAGTTCAGTGTTTTTCACACACGAAGTAGTCTTGTGCGAGGGGATTTGTATCGCCTGCGATGCCTTTTTTTTTTCAAATGATTCGTATATATATGGTATGATGGTAGGTATAATCCAAAGTGTTATTCAAAAATACTTTATTTATGCCTTTTAATATCAATATCAAGGTACATACTTTAAAAATTATCTATTACAAGTTTGTTCGAATTTTTAAGACCTCATTGCATCCACGTGAGTGCTCAACTGGATATGGGGGTTCGTTTGGAAGACTAAAATTATATCATGTTAAAATACATGGCTGACAGTGGGTTTAGTCCACCTGAATTCTGGATAGTGGTCCATGGGCCTCTTGATTCCAAAATCCATCCACTGAGGGAAAGTTATTGAAAGAATTTTCTATTTTAGCTCTGGTGGTCATCTTGTTATCGGAGCAGAACAGTAAGCAATTTTGGTGAAGGGTCATCTGAGGAATATTACGGTGAAACTATTTTAAAATCAACCCATTGGTTAAGATGGAGAAGGTTGTTTCAATGTTTGACTATATATACCTCTGGCAGCCATCTTGTACAGTTTGAGCAATTTTGATAGACGGTCACCCAATGAACATTGCTGTGAAATTAATTCAAAATGCATTCAACGGTTAAGGAGGAGGTGTCTTAAGTAAATTGTTGATAAGACGTTTAAATGTTTTGTTTTAGCACTGGCGGCAATCTTGTTCATCCGAGTGGACCGGTTTGAGCAATTTTGGTAGAGGGTCACCCAAGTTGTATTCCTGTGATGTGTTTTTGAAAATGAGCCAGTGACATTGGATATATCGTTTTCGTTTGAAGGCTTTCTATTTTAAGCTCTGGTGGCCATTTTATTAATCGGAGGGGAACCATTTTGGTAGTTTGGTTGAGGGGTCCCAAGTAACATTCCTGTAAAATTTCAAAATCCGTTCACCGGTCTAGGAGGAGATGTGTTTTAAGTAAATTGTTGACAGGCAATGTTCAAAGGTTCCTACTTTTAATGACAGATTCAGTCTGTCATTTCTAGCTATCCTGCAGGTTTTAAAGTAATTCAGGCTTTCCTCCGGCTTTGACCGCCATAGAAATATGAGCCCGCACAAAATGTAGTCCGGTTGGCGCAGTAATCAAAATTGTACAAGCGTATTAGTTATCCTATAAGCGTTTTACAAACTTCTGAAGCAGACGAATTGACGATTTTATCTTACGATTCAGCATTTCATATGAATCACCTGCATCATGCGACGGTTTTGGCAAAGACTGTATACCCAGATCAATACGGCGTCTGCTCAGCAGTCTGCTGAGGTTTTACACTGTTTTCTATCAGTGCTGTCAATATTTAATCCTTAAAGACCAGCCTGCTGTTGGACCAGGTCAGCTGCAGACAAGAATATTAATGGGTTTTCTTTCTGACTTTCGAGGTCAAGTTTATGTCAGTTACAACTTAGGTGAATGTTGTCTTTGCGTGGAGAAATTGGAAAGAAAGGCTGTCCCTTTCAACCATGGAATATGGTACAGATACTTAGTGTAGGTCCTGTGATATAATTCTAGGTGCCATCTTTAGCAGAATGGACGAGCCCAACTTCAGTGATGGAAGAGTGCACTCCAGAAACTCAAGGGCAGTGAATAAATCAATGCACTGACAACACTCATGCCGATTGTCTCTAAATGCAGGCTGGTCATGAACGGGGACTTGGGCTGATTCGTTTAAACTTAAGATGTTTGTAACTAATGCAAAATGTGAAGAACAAGATCAGCACCGTGTTCTGTGACGTTTGATCTGAGTTTACATTGTTTGCCAGATCCAACATTTGATTCATGTGCAGATTTTACAGATAACACTTACATGTACCCAACACTGACAAACGACGCGGCTATGTTTGGGTTGATTGTTTGGAATTCGACCCGAAGGTGCTAATAAGAAAAGCGCTTCAGTGCTAACGTCTTCGTGGCTAGCACTGACTATCACATAATAACCTAGCGTCTTGTAGAAAATATCCGCAGTTAGATCAGGGTATTCCATAAGACTGAAGAGGATTATCCTGGAATCATAGGGTGAGCTTGGCAAAAAGTGTAGACCAAGATCAGACGCTGCAGAACGCGTCTACTTACCAAAGTCTCCACTATTTGTTTGGAATTTCAGAGTTAAATGAAACAGTTTAAATCTCAGCCCAGAACTATTATTCAAACCTACACCCCACTTTGATTCTGAAACCAACCGATTGCATGATTACAACACGCTTAGGCACCATGCCCTTAAGCTAATCAACCGTGACGTCTGGTTACCAGTCCGGCCACGTCGTTCCTGTTCACCACCTTCACACCAGTACGGATAGAAACCACATGTTCAGGATTAAACTTTTAATGTGTAATGTACGGTCGTGCCTAGAAAATAAGAAAATGAAATTTGTTCTCAAAAAAAAAAAAAATAAATAAATAAATAAATAAATAAATAAATAAAAAAAAATAAGTGAGAGCGTATTGCAACATTTTTCATTAAAGGATCGTAAGCGTGCCCCTGGACAGTTAGAAGCTGGTCGAAAAGTGGATGACGTTGGCTCTGATTTTGGGTTCCACATGTGAGTAATCTATCGTCTATTGGAGCGACATCTTACTATATACAGAAGACGCTAGTGGACGTCGACGTAGTGGAAAACCGACGTCAGTACGTCAAGATCGTTTCAACCGTCAGACGCTTATGCGAAACAGATTTCCACCGGCAGCTGCTTCACTGTATCTGTAGATAAACAAGGGGTCTCAACTACCGACTAATGAGCACTGACACTGTTCGTCGCCCTTATGCGATGCACGTTTGAGAGCTAGACGTCCCTGTCGTGACCAAAGTTAACGCGTCGACACAAGTATGGAACACTTACGCTAGTGCATTCAATCCGTAAATTGGCGTCTAAGCGACTGACATATACGTTTCAGTGACAAATCGCACATCAGCGTGAATCACGCCGATTGTCGTTTCCGGGTGTTTCGACGTATAGGTGTAAGGTATGCCGAGGCGACGCGTGCGTAATAGAGCATGACATATCTGGTGAATAAGCGTAATTGTGTGGCGAGCTACTGCATGTAGTTAGCGAACGCAGCTTAGTGTCATTGAGAACATTCAAGATCATGGCTGAGACGTGAACTGAACAGCGAGACGTTACATCAATCAAGTGCTTCGGCCTCACATGGTTCCATTTATTTGTTTACACTCAGAATCCGGGATATCTTATCCAGCAGGATTACGAGCGGGCTCATAGTGCTGTTCTTACTCAAAAATGCCTTCAAGCCAATGGAGTTCATGTACTGGACTAGCCAACCTTTCTCCTCCGATCTCTTCCCCATAGAGTATCTTTTGGGAGAGGTATCCACAACCGACCAGACAAAAACTGTTACTTATGGGCAGTAGCATTGTTAAAACTTGAATTTAATGTTTGGTTTTGAAAACGTAAATAGTTTCTTTCAAAAATTTGAAACATCGAATGGCGTTTCATAATACCACCGGTCTATAGACATCTGCAAACATCATATATTGGGATTTGCAGAACTACATTTCTAAATTTTAAGATCTTTTTAACAAGGTTTTCTGTAAGTTTTCACAGTTTTATGATTTTCTCATAGAATCTGTCATTTCAGTGCCTTTGGCGCTTCGATTATCTCTGGTGGCCATCCTGTTCATCCGAGCGGAACGGTTTGGGCAATTTTGGTAGAGGGTCATCCAAGGAATATCCCTGTAATTTTTTTTTTAATTGGGTCAGTTACCTAGGAGGAGATGAAGTTTATGTGTCTTTTTTGTTGTTCTATTTTGTTATCTTTTGTAGCTTTGGCGGGTATTTTGTTTAGCGGAGCAGAACCGTTTAAGCAATTTTGGTAGTGGGCCACCCAATGAACATTCTAATAAAATTATTTCAAAATTTCGCTCGCTCATAGTGTAGTTTATTTTGCTTGTCCTTTGGGACCATTGATTCCATTGTGGAATTTTGAAAATATTTGAGGGTCACTGATGAGGCCCAATTGGACTAAACTAGGTATTCTGGCCCATAAAACTTGCACATTCCACACGTTTTTGTTATGTTATTTTTCCAAAGGATAACTCTTTTTTTTTTTAATATATTTAGCAGGATATCTGAGTACATTGTTGACAGAGGACGGACGACTGACGACTCGCGACGAACACTAGCTGAGTGGGCACAAAAGCTCACACTTAACTTTGACCCAGGTCAGCTAAATAACATCATCTCATGTAACAATTACTCGTACTTCACACTCGTAAAATTCTGATGTTCTCAAAGCACTATATGTTTGGTGTTCATCTCGAATTTAATATTCTTTATATATTTACCACAATGTCCGGTAACGGTATAAAGTTTGTTTGTTTGTTTTTAGGAGTTTAACGGCAGAGTCAACACTATTTAGGTCATTTTCCAGGGTAGGCTCACGGTTGACAAATTTGCTTCCCTCTTTAATTGCACGCCGGTGGGTCAGGCCTCGGATTCTATGACGGTTCCAACGTAAAGGCTTATGTTGGTTGGTACCTGATGCTCTGTCTCTGATCGGGCCCATCGGAGTCTAACTGTTGGTTTTCTTTTGCTCCAGCATTTCAGTGGTTTCTTGCTGTCGAGTCCTCACCGTTGTAGCATCTCTGTGGTTGTTTGATTTTTGTGTTCACGGAGACGCTGCACTGATGAGTTAGGAGGCCTTCATGCGGACTGAACAAATTATTTGTCACAATCGCGACGGAAGTAAGGGCGAGGATTGTGACCACGTAAAATCCCCCCCCCCCCCCCCCCAGTGGAATTCGTTTCCGCTGACCGTTCCAATGCGGTTCTTCTGTCGCGGTTTATTTTTTGTTATGGTTTGTCTTTGGGTGTTTGTGTCGCTTATATTATTTTATTTTGGATAGCATATTGGCCATTTTGTGGGAAAGTAACTGTCCTTTTTTGGCTTCATGTTTGTGTTTCTTTCCCTTTGGTGTCTCTGATGGGAGCTGTGGGTTTATTGTGTCGATCCTGATCATTGCATCCACTTCTACTTTTTATACGTAAGCGGTTAACCAGAACAGTGCGCATCCTTTCACCAGAAACTGACCATTGCCCTTCTGGAATCAGCTGAAGGGAGAGAATGACCGTAAAAAGATTTCATGATCAATCTCCACGAAAGAAAGTTGCCGACCCCGGCAGGTATCGAACCCGCGTCCTCCTGATCACCAGTCAGACGCTCATCCGACGGAGCTACCGATGCCGGCAATGGTATAAAGTATTGCACAAAAGGCTTAATACTACAAGCCATTATGATACATATCAGTTCGGACAAGCCGACGTTTTGGAGATTGTCAGAGCGCATTAAATATCAAAGCACTGAAAGCACTGGTACATGTAGGTACGCTGAAACAAGACATTACGAAAACACGCCTATACAAATACACTTTAAAGTTTACCGCCGTAAAAATGTAAAAATTCAGATGAAAAATTGTGATATTTTTCTTATTTCTGCTCGCAATATAGATTGCGGGTACTCGTTGGGACCGCCTCATCGAGGCGGTTCTAACGAATACCCACAATCTATATTTCAGAGCAGAAATTAGAAAAATAAGGTTTGCCCCTGTAAACTCAGGTTCAATATATAAAAGTAGGGTTCAAGGGGGTCAAAATTGGCGTGTTTTCGTGATGAAACGGCATTCTGGACGGGTTTTTAGTACAGTTTTAGAGCCCGCAAAGCTACAACCTGAATGTCGATGAATGGTTTGTTTGGCAGTGATTAGAAGATAATCTGAATAAATTCTAAAAAAATGGATGAACTCTTGTTCTTCATTTATGGCCCTTTGGCATTTAGGGGCAAGCATATGGTTGGGGGCATAGTGTTATACAAACACAATTTCTAGTTGAATTTTCATTTTTGATAATTTGCCCTCGTCCAACTGGGGCCCCTATAGGCAAGCTATGTTGTCTTCTGACAACTCTTGTTACATATATATTTTAAGGGTGGGGATCTGAAAGGTTTCTGAGATATCAGGCCTTCTCTGAATTTGTTTGTTTGTTTGATTTGACGTTTAACGTCCACGTCAACACCGTAAAGGTCATTTTGATGACGTTGCTTCCAATTTTGTGGGACTTTTACCCGAAATTGAGATGAAATGACATCTCAAGCCCTGCCACCCAATGGAACCAATAGGGTTTATAAGAATGGACGGTCCGACTCGCACCGCTTTGCCTGGGCAGGCTTAGATACTCTAAGCGGTTTACCAGTACTCGTGAGCGGGTCGGTTTCAGCTCTGCGTGGAAGCATCATGCAACCCATCTATTTCTTCAAGCCTCGAAAGGCGGGACCGGGCCTTCTCTGAAGTGGAGGGGGTGGACCAAGCCCCCGGCGCGGCGCACCCTAAAATAGCCTTGCTCTCGCACGCCCTCGCCATGTAAGGAAGCCATATACCAAACTCGGTTGCATTCCGACCAGTGGTTAAGGAGGAGATAGCGTGACGGACGGACGGACGGTCGGGGGCAATCACAATATCCCGGTGGGGATAATAATGAATACCAATAATCCCATTAACTAATCTGAATGCTTTCGTTTGGGAATTTTCTATTATCTCTGGTGTAGTGGTTACGCTACTCGACTTGTAAACCAGGGGTCGCAGGATCGATCCCGGGCTTCTCCAGACTTTCGGATGAGTCTTTAAACCGAGGTCCCGTCTCCGTATGACCTTAGCTGTTCGCGGGACGTAAAACTCTAACACTCACTCACTCTATTATGTAAGCAAGGGCACAAGAAATCCCATTGAAAGAAGACTCGGCTCAATTTGCGAATACGCGCAATCTAATCAGAAACTTTGTTGATTGCATGAGCATCATCCAAGATGCTTGTGGCACAGACTGAACTGAGCCTTCTCTGCACAATAGTTTAGTCTATAGATTTTCCTGTTTTATCTAGTTAACAAGTCCATGCAACGAAAATCATTGTAAACCGCATTTAATATAAAGAAAAGTGGGGTTTATGTTGGTAATTTTATGTATTATTTTCCTGAGCTTTGTTAAAAAATAGAATGTGGGTACTCACAATTTACCCTTTTTGCACCAAATGGAATCTTCCTCCATATATATAGCAGGTGTCTATTTCAAAATTTAGGGGTGTCAGGTTGTGTTTTCTTCAAAATTTATTTGGAAATGGCTAAACATTTAGCAAACAGTGTAGGCCCTGATCAGACGCCGCGTTCTGCGGCTTCTGATCTGGGTCTGCACTGTTTGCCAAGGTAGCCATTTAGGGGTTTCCTGCATGCAATGGGTTAAAGCAGAAAGTTGAAAATATATATATATTTTTTTTTTTTCAGAAAAATGTATTTCTTGAGACAGGAAAGAAATGACAGTGTCTCACGAGCGTGTTTAGTGAATCAAAGTACTTAACCTAAATATACCGCCGTACTTAGGCGTACAAAATAGATGTGTTTCTACTAACATGCTGAAAATATTTTTGGTCGCAAGGGAGGAGAAACATTTTTTATATTATTTTATTTTTTCTCCCGAAAATAAAAACAGGGTCGGGCTGTGGGATTTTTTTATATGTTTTTGTTTTTGTACATGTTTTTGTTGATAAAATCGTCATGTTGAGATTTGCACTGTATATCATAATTCATTTTATATGCTCAAAAAGGTCAGCTCTGTATTTTGGGAGGTCCGAAATGCTAAAAACTACAAAAAATTACTTAAAACGCGAAATTACTATGGCAAAATTGGTAGGATCGAAAATTGAAAATGGTAGGGTCGGTTTTTTTAATTTATTTTGTTATTTTATTGATAGAATAGTAGAGTCGGGGGGTCTGAAGCAGGGTCGGTCGTTTTTTAGACCTTATCTGACCTATTGAAAAAAAAAATCGATATGAATACCTTCGTGCAAAAATGTGTACATTATTTGAGCGAGGACACAGCGAAATCCCAAATGAAAGCAGACTCGGGTACGTACGGAACCCTGGAAGGGACATGCAATCATAGTTTATTTTAATATGTTGCATGAACAAGTTATTATATTGTGCGCACAAGTTATTATCTTGTGCGCACAAGATAATAACTTGTGCGCGCAAGATTATTATCTTGTTCGCACAACTTAATAGCTTGTGCGCACACGATATTATCTTGTTTGCACAACATATATCTTGTGCGGACAACATAATATCTTGTGCGAACAACATATCTTGTGCGCACAACATATTAAAAAATTGCATGTCCTTTCCCAGGTTCCGTAGTTATAACGTCCAATACATTACGAAAACGCGCCAATACAAATACATTGTAAACTTTACCGGCAAAAAAAAACACTAAAATTTTAAGAAGAAAAATTGTGATATTTTTCCTTTTCCTGTTCAAAATGTAGATTGTGGGTACACGTTAGAACCGCCTCATCGAGGCGGTTCTAACGTGTACCCACAATCTATATTTTAGAGCAGAAATAAGAAATATAAGATTTACCCCTGATAACCCCAGTTTTACTATGTAAAAATAGGGTTCAAGGGGGTTAAAATTATATAGGCGTGTTTTCGTGATGTGATCGAAAACATTGTTGTTCGCATTAGCATTGTTGTTCGCGTTAATATTTTCACAGTTGGTGGCTATACGGACTGATCTGGACCTTCTCTGGAGCAAAATGTTTAGCTTATAGGTCATCCTGTGACATCATGTTTACAAGTCCATAAACGAATACCCCTGTAATCCCAAATAAATATAAATACAGTAAAATTCATATTTTAAGACCACCTTTGGGACTGTTCAAAAGTGGTCTTGAAGACCACTTTTGAACAGTCCCAAAGGTGGTCTATGACCAGAGGACACTGTATGCAGAAAATACAAAGAAAAATTACTGTAACTTACTAAATAACCTTTTTAAAGCAGAATTAGAATTCTACTGTACTATGAAAACAGGGCTATTCAAATATACGTATATTGAAACTTTTACCACCAAAAATGAAAATTTCTGATATGTTTCCTATACATCTATCTGCTTGAAACATTGATTGTGGGAAGTCGTTGAAACCGCCTCGGCGGACGAGTGTTAAGTTGGTTCCTTATTCCTTATTCCTTGTTCCTTATTCCTTATTCCTTATTCCTTGTTCCTTATTCCTTATTCCTTGTTCCTTATTCCTTATTCCTTATTCCTTATTCGATTTTCAACTTCATAGTACTTTGCCACGCGGTGTAACAGAACATTTGCGTATGTCCTAATCATCATCATTTTTACTTCTAAGCATGATGGTATAGGTTTCGAAATCCAGCAGGTATCAACAGCGAATAAGGAATAAGGAACAAATCCAAATTTTCCTTATTCCTTATTCGATTTTCAACTTCACAGTACTTTGCCACGCGGTGTAACAGAACATTTGCGTATGTCCTAATCATCATCATTTTTACTTCTAAGCATGATGGTATAGGTTTCAAAATCCAGCAGATATAAACTGCGAATAAGGAATAAGGAACAAATCCAAATTTTCCTTATTCCTTATTCGATTTTCAACTTCATAGTACTTTGCCACGCGGTGTAACAGAACATTTGCGTATGTCCTAATCATCATCATTTTTACTTCTTAGTATGATGGTATAGGTTTCGAAATCCAGCAAGTATCAACCGCGAATAAGGAATAAGGAACAAATCCAAATTTTCCTTATTCCTTATTCGATTTTCAACTTCATAGTACTTTGCCACGCGGTGTAACAGAACATTTGCGTATGTCCTAATCATCATCATTTTTACTTCTAAGCATGCTGGTATAGGTTTCGAAATCCAGCAGGTATCAACGGCGAATAAGGAATAAGGAACAAATCCAAATTTTCCTTATTCCTTATTCGATTTTCAACTTCACAGTACTTTGCCACGCGGTGTAACAGAACATTTGCGTATGTCCTAATCATCATCATTTTTATTTCTAAGCATGATGGTATAGGTTTCAAAATCCAGCAGATATAAACTGCGAATAAGGAATAAGGAACAAATCCAAATTTTCCTTATTCCTTATTCGATTTTCAACTTCATAGTACTTTGCCACGCGGTGTAACAGAACATTTGCGTATGTCTTAATCATCATCATTTTTACTTCTAAGCATGATGGTATAGGTTTCGAAATCCAGCAAGTATCAACTGCGAATAAGGAACAAATCCAAATTTTCCTTATTCCTTATTCGATTTTCAACTTCACAGTACTTTGCCACGCGGTGTAACAGAACATTTGCGTATGTCCTAATCATCATCATTTTTACTTCTTAGCATGATGGTATAGGTTTCGAAATCCAGCAGGTATCAACGGCGAATAAGGAATAAGGAACAAATAAAAAATTTCCTTATTCCTTATTCGATTTTCAACTTCACAGTACTTTGTCACGCGGTGTAACAGAACATTTGCGTATGTCCTAATCATCATCATTTTTACTTCTAAGCATGTTGGTATAGGTTTCGAAATCCAGCAGGTATCAACTGCGAATAAGGAATAAGGAACAAATCCAACTTTTCCTTATTCCTTATTCGATTTTCAACTTCACAGTACTTTGCCACGCAGTGTAACAGAACATTTGCGTATGTCCTTATCATCATCATTTTTACTTCTAAGCATGCTGGTATAGGTTTCGAAATCCAGCAAGTATCAACCGCGAATAAGGAATAAGGAACAAATCCAAATTTTCCTTATTCCTTATTCGATTTTCAAATTCATAGTACTTTGCCACGCGGTGTAACAGAACATTTGCGTATGTCCTAATCATCATCATTTTTACTTCTAAGCATGCTGGTATAGGTTTCGAAATCCAGCAGGTATCAACGGCGAATAAGGAATAAGGAACAAATCCAAATTTTCCTTATTCCTTATTCGATTTTCAACTTCACAGTACTTTGCCACGCGGTGTAACAGAACATTTGCGTATGTCCTAATCATCATCATTTTTACTTCTAAGCATGATGGTATAGGTTTCAAAATCCAGCAGATATAAACTGCGAATAAGGAATAAGGAACAAATCCAAATTTTCCTTATTCCTTATTCGATTTTCAACTTCATAGTACTTTGCCACGCGGTGTAACAGAACATTTGCGTATGTCTTAATCATCATCATTTTTACTTCTAAGCATGATGGTATAGGTTTCGAAATCCAGCAAGTATCAACTGCGAATAAGGAACAAATCCAAATTTTCCTTATTCCTTATTCGATTTTCAACTTCATAGTACTTTGCCACGCGGTGTAACAGAACATTTGCGTATGTCCTAATCATCATCATTTTTACTTCTTAGCATGATGGTATAGGTTTCGAAATCCAGCAGGTATCAACGGCGAATAAGGAATAAGGAACAAATAAAAAATTTCCTTATTCCTTATTCGATTTTCAACTTCACAGTACTTTGTCACGCGGTGTAACAGAACATTTGCGTATGTCCTAATCATCATCATTTTTACTTCTAAGCATGTTGGTATAGGTTTCGAAATCCAGCAGGTATCAACTGCGAATAAGGAATAAGGAACAAATCCAACTTTTCCTTATTCCTTATTCGATTTTCAACTTCACAGTACTTTGCCACGCGGTGTAACAGAACATTTGCGTATGTCCTTATCATCATCATTTTTACTTCTAAGCATGATGGTATAGGTTTCGAAATCCAGCAAGTATCAACTGCGAATAAGGAATAAGGAACAAATCCAAAATTTCCTTATTCCTTATTCGATTTTCAACTTCATAGTACTTTGCCACGCGGTGTAACAGAACATTTGCGTATGTCCTAATCATCATCATTTTTACTTCTAACCATGATGGTATAGGTTTCGAAATCCAGCAGGTATCAACTGCGAATAAGGAATAAGGAACAAATCCAAATTTTCCTTATTCCTTATTCGATTTTCAACTTCACAGTACTTTGCCACGCGGAGTAACAGAACATTTGCGTATGTCCTAATCATCATCATTTTTACTTCTAAGCATGATGGTATAGGTTTCAAAATCCAGCAGATATAAACTGCGAATAAGGAATAAGGAACAAATCCAAATTTTCCTTATTCCTTATTCGATTTTCAACTTCATAGTACTTTGCCACGCGGTGTAACAGAATATTTGCGTATGTCCTAATCATCATCATTTTTACTTCTAAGCATGGTGGTATAGGTTTCGAAATCCAGCAAGTATCAACTGCGAATAAGGAATAAGGAACAAATCCAAATTTACCTTATTCCTTATTCGATTTTCAACTTCATAGTACTTTGCCACGCGGTGTAACAGAACATTTGCGTATGTCCTTATCATCATCATTTTTACTTCTAAGCATGATGGTATAGGTTTCGAAATCCAGTAGGTATCAACGGCTAATAAGGAATAAGGAACAAATCCAAATTTTCCCTATTCCTTATTCGATTTTCAACTTCACAGTACTTAGCCACGCGGTGTAACAGAACATTTGCGTATGTCCTAATCATCATCATTTTTACTTCTAAGCATGATGGTATAGGTTTCAAAATCCAGCAGATATAAACTGCGAATAAGGAATAAGGAACAAATCCAAATTTTCCTTATTCCTTATTCGATTTTCAACTTCACAGTACTTTGCCACGCGGTGTAACAGAACATTTGCGTATGTCCTAATCATCATCATTTTTACTTCTAAGCATGATGGTATAGGTTTCAAAATCCAGCAGATATAAACTGCGAATAAGGAATAAGGAACAAATCCAAATTTTCCTTATTCCTTATTCGATTTTCAACTTCATAGTACTTTGCCACGCGGTGTAACAGAACATTTGCGTATGTCTTAATCATCATCATTTTTACTTCTAAGCATGATGGTATAGGTTTCGAAATCCAGCAAGTATCAACTGCGAATAAGGAACAAATCCAAATTTTCCTTATTCCTTATTCGATTTTCAACTTCATAGTACTTTGCCACGCGGTGTAACAGAACATTTGCGTATGTCCTAATCATCATCATTTTTACTTCTTAGCATGATGGTATAGGTTTAGAAATCCAGCAGGTATCAACGGCGAATAAGGAATAAGGAACAAATCAAAAATTTCCTTATTCCTTATTCGATTTTCAACTTCACAGTACTTTGTCACGCGGTGTAACAGAACATTTGCGTATGTCCTAATCATCATCATTTTTACTTCTAAGCATGTTGGTATAGGTTTCGAAATCCAGCAGGTATCAACTGCGAATAAGGAATAAGGAACAAATCCAACTTTTCCTTAATCCTTATTCGATTTTCAACTTCACAGTACTTTGCCACGCGGTGTAACAGAACATTTGCGTATGTCCTTATCATCATCATTTTTACTTCTAAGCATGATGGTATAGGTTTCGAAATCCAGCAAGTATCAACTGCGAATAAGGAATAAGGAACAAATCCAAAATTTCCTTATTCCTTATTCGATTTTCAACTTCATAGTACTTTGCCACGCGGTGTAACAGAACATTTGCGTATGTCCTAATCATCATCATTTTTACTTCTAAGCATGATGGTATAGGTTTCGAAATCCAGCAGGTATCAACTGCGAATAAGGAATAAGGAACAAATCCAAATTTTCCTTATTCCTTATTCGATTTTCAACTTCACAGTACTTTGCCACGCGGTGTAACAGAACATTTGCGTATGTCCTAATCATCATCATTTTTACTTCTAAGCATGATGGTATAGGTTTCAAAATCCAGCAGATATAAACTGCGAATAAGGAATAAGGAACAAATCCAAATTTTCCTTATTCCTTATTCGATTTTCAACTTCATAGTACTTTGCCACGCGGTGTAACAGAATATTTGCGTATGTCCTAATCATCATCATTTTTACTTCTAAGCATGATGGTATAGGTTTCGAAATCCAGCAAGTATCAACTGCGAATAAGGAATAAGGAACAAATCCAAATTTACCTTATTCCTTATTCGATTTTCAACTTCATAGTACTTTGCCACGCGGTGTAACAGAACATTTGCGTATGTCCTTATCATCATCATTTTTACTTCTAAGCATGATGGTATAGGTTTCGAAATCCAGCAGGTATCAACGGCGAATAAGGAATAAGGAACAAATCCAAATTTTCCCTATTCCTTATTCGATTTTCAACTTCACAGTACTTAGCCACGCGGTGTAACAGAACATTTGCGTATGTCCTAATCATCATCATTTTTACTTCTAAGCATGATGGTATAGGTTTCAAAATCCAGCAGATATAAACTGCGAATAAGGAATAAGGAACAAATCCAAATTTTCCTTATTCCTTATTCGATTTTCAACTTCATAGTACTTTGCCACGCGGTGTAACAGAACATTTGCGTATGTCCTAATCATCATCATTTTTACTTCTAAGCATGATGGTATAGGTTTCAAAATCCAGCAGATATAAACTGCGAATAAGGAATAAGGAACAAATCCAAATTTTCCTTATTCCTTATTCGATTTTCAACTTCATAGTACTTTGCCACGCGGTGTAACAGAACATTTGCGTATGTCCTTATCATCATCATTTTTACTTCTAAGCATGGTGGTATAGGTTTCGAAATCCAGCAAGTATCAACTGCGAATAAGGAATAAGGAACAAATCCAAATTTTCCTTATTCCTTATTCGATTTTCATCTTCATAGTACTTTGCCACGCGGTGTAACAGAACATTTGCGTATGTCCTTATCATCATCATTTTTACTTCTAAGCATGATGGTATAGGTTTCGAAATCCAGCAGGTATCAACGGCGAATAAGGAATAAGGAACAAATCCAAATTTTCCTTATTCCTTATTCGATTTTCAACTTCACAGTACTTTGCCACGCGATGTAACAGAACATATACCATCATGCTTAGAAGTAAAAATGATGATGATTAGGACATACGCAAATGTTCTGTTACACCGCGTGGCAAATTACAGTGAAGTTGAAAATCGAATAAGGAATAAGGAAAATTTGGATTTGTTCCTTATTCCTTATTCGTAGTTGATACCTGCTGGATTTCGAAACCTATACCATCATGCTTAGAAGTAAAAATGATGATGATTAGGACATACGCAAATGTTCTGTTACACCGCGTGGCAAAGTACTATGAAGTTGAAAATCGAATAAGGAATAAGGAAAATTTGGATTTGTTCCTTATTCCTTATTCGCCGTTGATACCTGCTGGATTTCGAAATCTATACCATCATGCATGGAAGTAAAAATGATGATGATTAGGACATACGCAAATGTTCTGTTACACCGCGTGGCAAAGTACTATGAAGTTGAAAATCGAATAAGGAATAAGGAAAATTTGGATTTCTTCCTTATTCCTTATTCGCCGTTGATACCTGCTGGATTTCGAAACCTATACCATCATGCTTAGAAGTAAAAATGATGATGATAAGGACATACGCAAATGTTCTGTTACACCGCGTGGCAAAGTACTATGAAGTTGAAAATCGAATAAGGAATAAGGTAAATTTGGATTTGTTCCTTATTCCTTATTCGCAGTTGATACTTGCTGGATTTCGAAACCTATACCATCATGCTTAGAAGTAAAAATGATGATGATTAGGACATACGCAAATGTTCTGTTACACCGCGTGGCAAAGTACTATGAAGTTGAAAATCGAATAAGGAATAAGGAAAATTTGGATTTGTTCCTTATTCCTTATTCGCAGTTTATATCTGCTGGATTTTGAAACCTATACCATCATGCTTAGAAGGAAAAATGATAATGATTAGGACATACGCAAATGTTCTGTTACACCGCGTGGCAAAGTACTGTGAAGTTGAAAATCGAATAAGGAATAAGGAAAATTTGGATTTGTTCCTTATTCCTTATTCGCCGTTGATACCTGCTGGATTTCGAAACCTGTACCATCATACTTAGAAGTAAAAATGATGATGATTAGGACATACGCAAATGTTCTGTTACACCGCGTGTCAAAGTACTATGAAGTTGAAAATCGAATAAGGAATAAGGAAAATTTGGATTTGTTCCTTATTCGTTATTCGCAGTTGATACTTGCTGGATTTCGAAACCTATACCGTCATGCTTAGAAGTAAAAATGATGATGATTAGGACATACGCAAATGTTCTGTTACACCGCGTGGCAAAGTACTATGAAGTTGAAAATCGAATAAGGAATAAGGAAAATTTGGATTTGTTCCTTATTCCTTATTCGCAGTTTATATCTGCTGGATTTTGAAACCTATACCATCATGCTTAGAAGTAAAAATGATGATGATTAGGACATACGCAAATGTTCTGTTACACCGCGTGTCAAAGTACTATGAAGTTGAAAATCGAATAAGGAATAAGGAAAATTTGGATCTGTTCCTTATTCCTTATTCGCAGTTGATACTTGCTGGATTTCGAAACCTATACCATCATGCTTAGAAGTAAAAATGATGATGATTAGGACATACGCAAATGTTCTGTTACACCGCGTGGCAAAGTACTATGAAGTTGAAAATCGAATAAGGAATAAGGAAAATTTGGATTTGTTCCTTATTCCTTATTCGCAGTTTATATCTGCTGGATTTTGAAACCTATACCATCATGCTTAGAAGTAAAAATGATGATGATTAGGACATACGCAAATGTTCTGTTACACCGCGTGGCAAAGTACTGTGAAGTTGAAAATCGAATAAGGAATAAGGAAAATTTGGATTTGTTCCTTATTCCTTATTCGCCGTTGATACCTGCTGGATTTCGAAACCTATACCATCATGCTTAGAAGTAAAAATGATGATGATTAGGACATACGCAAATGTTCTGTTACACCGCGTGGCAAAGTACTATGAAGTTGAAAATCGAATAAGGAATAAGGAAAATTTGGATTTGTTCCTTATTCCTTATTCGCAGTTTATATCTGCTGGATTTTGAAACCTATACCATCATGCTTAGAAGTAAAAATGATGATGATTAGGACATACGCAAATGTTCTGTTACACCGCGTGTCAAAGTACTATGAAGTTGAAAATCGAATAAGGAATAAGGAAAATTTGGATCTGTTCCTTATTCCTTATTCGCAGTTGATACTTGCTGGATTTCGAAACCTATACCATCATGCTTAGAAGTAAAAATGATGATGATTAGGACATACGCAAATGTTCTGTTACACCGCGTGGCAAAGTACTATGAAGTTGAAAATCGAATAAGGAATAAGGAAAATTTGGATTTGTTCCTTATTCCTTATTCGCAGTTTATATCTGCTGGATTTTGAAACCTATACCATCATGCTTAGAAGTAAAAATGATGATGATTAGGACATACGCAAATGTTCTGTTACACCGCGTGGCAAAGTACTGTGAAGTTGAAAATCGAATAAGGAATAAGGAAAATTTGGATTTGTTCCTTATTCCTTATTCGCCGTTGATACCTGCTGGATTTCGAAACCTATACCATCATGCTTAGAAGTAAAAATGATGATGATTAGGACATACGCAAATGTTCTGTTACACCGCGTGGCAAAGTACTATGAAGTTGAAAATCGATTAAAGGAATAAGGAATAAGGTATAAGGAACAAGGAATAAGGAATAAGGAATAAGGAACAAGGAATAAGGAATAAGGAACAAGGAATAAGGAATAAGGAATAAGGAACCAACTTAACACTCGTCCTCGGCGGTCATAACGAGTACTTTTGAGTCATGAAAGAAATGAATATGCCACTCGAGCGTGATTTACTGATGTTATTAAGTGAACAACTACATGTAACCAAATTGAATTATGAATATCAATAATCCTATTAACCTAATGAAAACAAGAGATTTGAAAAGCTTCGTGTAGGAATGTTCTATTATTTGAGCGAGGACACAACAAATCCCATTGAAAGACGACCCGGGTCAGTCTGCGAATACGCGCAATCTGATCCGAGACTTTGTTCAAGTGTTCGCATGAGGATCATCCAAGATGCGGGTTGCACAGACTTAACTGAGCCTTTTCTGCAAATAATTTAGTTTATAGATTTTCCAGTTAACGATGTCACGCAACAAAAAAACATTGCAAACCGCATTTAATATAAAGAAAAGTGGGGTTTATGTTGGCAATTTTATATGTTAATTTCCTGAGCTTTGTAGCAAACACAGAATGTGGGTACTCATTAGAACCACCGAGGCGGTTCTAACGAGCACTCACCATCTATGTTTAAAGCAAGAAGTAGAAAATATTTTCTTCAGAAAAATGTATTTATTGAAGCAGGAAAGAAATGTGTATATATGACATGAGCGCGAATACCTAATGTTATTAAATATTCCAAAATCAACTAACCAATATGGAATATCAATAAAACTATTCACCCAATGTGAAAAAAAAAAAAAAAAAAAAAAAGATTGCATTAGAACTGTTTTTGAAAATTTTCGCTAAAAGTGTACTAACAACAGTTACTGTTTTGTATCGACAACAATATAGACTCATTGCAGTACTCATTTCAATTGTTTTATTGCATGTAATTAGGGACACAGATTCATATAAGTCACTGACTTTCTTCTGAATCCTTTATGTATAATTCCAATCAGTTTCGCTTTGTATTGTACATGTAGAATATGAAACTAAAACAAACAACCAAAATATAGATTGAACCCCTTTGTGTAGGAATTTCTATTATTTGAGCGGGAACACAACAAATCGGATCGGGTCAGTCTGCGAATGCGCGCAATCTGATCAGAGACTTTTTTGTTCGCACGAACGCGGTACATTACGATAACATAACCGTGTGATATAACGGTGGCTTTTATTGGCCAAGAGCTGACCTCTTACAAGTGAAATTTTGTGATTGTTTTTTTCTTTTTTCTTATTTCTTCACCAAACATAGATTGTGATTACTCGTTAGAACCGCCACAACGCTACGGATCTGTGGACGATAGACAACGCCCTGGATGTGATCTCCGAGTCATTTACGCGACCGATTTAGGACGTCTGTGGAAACTACCCAGGAGACAGTGGGAACCCATAAGCTACGCGTAAGTGCCTTACATTTGTAACTGTACGGCGGCGTCTCCAGGAACGCGGTATTTCTAGCCATAAGACGTATAGGGAGAACGTTTTGACGGCGGAACGTTCAGTCGAATCATTCTTTTTAATTGGTGTCAACAGCGTATCCAATGGCCACAATAGCGTTGGCGTGGTGTACTTTTCACGGACGAGATTGTGTTTGTATGGCGTCGATTCGAAGCGGGGAGCGATTTCAAGACGGTTGTGTTTAACAGGTGTCACGCTGGGGTGGTGCTAGCGTAGTGGTGTTGGGAGGGATCTCACGGCGCCAGATAAACCCAACTCATCGTTGTTGACGGCAATTTGACGGCACGTCGGTACATCGATGAAATCTTAGAGCCTGAGGTGGTACCGTTTTTACGCAATTATATGTTACGCTTTTCCAACGGGACAACGCACGTGCTCATTCTGCGAAACTAACCATGGACTTTTTCAATCAAAATCGAGTGCAAGTTCTTCCTTGGTCTGCGTTTTCGCCGGATTTCAACCCAATTGAGCACCTTTGTGACCAGCTCGGAAAATGTGCGTACAGTCGACGTCATCCGCCAATCAACAGTCAGCAGCTTGCCATGGCGCTACAGGAAGATCTTTTTTTTTTTTTTTTTTTTTTTTTTTTTTTATTTTGGTTTTACGGCCCTTTCATGTTTTTATTTCACTCATATCGAGCCGATCGTTAATCAGATGTGGGCGAAAACCGGAGTACCCGGAGAAAAAACACTTGACCAACCGTTGCAGAACTTGGCGTCTCACATATGACCCGAGCGAGGCTCGAACCCGCAGTCGCTACAGGAAGAATGGGACAACATCACATAAGGCCAGATACAGCGTTTAATTCTAAGCATGGGGCGCCGATGCAAAACAACACTTGATGCTATAATGGGGACATACCCTGTATTAGGATATGTGTTGTTTTTTTTCGGGTGTGTGGACTAATTCGAGTCTCCGTATCTCTGCATCCACTGAAATGCTGTAACTCTATAGTGAGTGTGGATAAGTTAGTGATTATTCATTAAACGTGATCAAATGCTGGAAATAATGTGAATCAACTAACATTTGAGGACAAGTACCAGTGGTGCGTTTTCATTGAACCTGTTTATATATTTACAGCAGAAAAAGGGAAATGCTCATATCATAGATTTTTTCAGAAAAATGTATTTTGGAGCTTAGAAAAGAAACTGTGTCACAGAAAAAAGTGGGGTTTTCAGCGAAATTTCATATATCCTAAGGTTAACGAGTTCGTGTAATTGACACCCCTTTAAACCCCCTCTTTATACAGTCGAACTTCAATGGCTCGAACACCTTTAGGACCTCGAAAATCTGTTCGAGACAGGGGTAGTTCGAGCCAATGAGGTTTCTGTCAGTAGGCATAACGAGATACTTTTAGACATCTTTTCGGTATTCTATAATGAAAATGCATGCTGTGTGTACTCATTAGAATCGCCTCATCGAGGCGATTCTAATGAGTACACACAGCATACATTTGCAAGATAAAAGACTAAAGTCTCCTTAATTATCCCCCACCATTTCTTATCTTGAGGTTTTCCCTAGGGACTTAAGTACGAGTTTGACACAACCATGGTAAACGAGCCATTGGTGTTCGAGCCATCGAAGTTCGACTGTATAGAGAAAGGTGGGTTTTACGTGGGTAGTCATTAGTTTCCTTATTTTTGCTCAAAAACGTAGATTGTTGGTACTCGTTAGAAATGCCTCTATGAGGTGGTTCTAACGAGCACCAACAATCTATATTCGGACTGAATATAAGAAAGATATGGTACATTAACATCTGCAAACGGCCCGCCAATCGGGGCTTGGAGAAATAGATTGGGCTGCATGATGCTTCCACGCAGGGCTGAAACTGACCGCACAAGAGTAATGGTAAACCGCTTAGAAGGAGTACGCCTGCAAAGGTGCGAGTCAGACCGTCCGATGCATATAAGCCCTATTGGTTTCATTGGGCGGCAGGGCTTGTGATGTCATCTCAATATCGGGTAAAAGTCCCACTTAATTGGGGGCAACGTCTCGAACATGACCTAACTAGTGTTGACGGGGACATTAAATGTTTGTTTGAAAAAGGGGTTTAACGTCCCCGTCAACACTATTAAGGTCATTTTGGAGACGTCGCTTCCAATTTTGTGGGACTTTTACCCGACATTGAGGTGAAATGACATCTCACGCCCTGTCGCCCAATGAAACCAGAAGGCTTATATGCATTGGACGATCTGACTCACGCCGCTTTGCCTGGGCAGGCTTAATCGTTCCAATCCGTTTAACAATACTCGTGTGTGGTCAGATTCAGCTCTGCATGGAAGCACCATGCAGCCCAATCTATTTCTCCAAGCCCGATGTGCGGGGGCGATAGTTTTAGAAATAAGAAAGTCGCCAGATTTTCACATGGATGTATTATCGTATTAACCCATATTACGTCAATCACGACAACTGTCGTCTGTTTAGCGTCTGTCGGTTACTTCAAAACTCATTTTTGCAAACAGTGTGGACGCAGATCAGACTGCTCCTCCAGAAGCAGTCTGATCTGGATCAACACAGTATGCAAAAATATTTTAAAAAAAGTTCGCAAAAGGAATCAGCAGACGACATAAGCAGACAACATTTTCATATGTAGTTTTTCTTGGCGTCTTATGTGTTAATGTTATGTTTCTTATCTTTGTTCTGGATTGTGGATACTCTTTGGCTAACGAGCATCAACAATCTTTTTTTGAAGAGGCAATGAGAAAAATATCACTGTTCAATAAAAAAAACGTTAGTTTAAGAGCCATTCACCATATTTGCATTATTTGCTGGCTCCTAGCTTGCACATTGTCAATATTGGAAAAACAGGTAACCAGACCCCCCTGACCTTTCAAGGTCAGGGGGGTCTGGTTACCTGCTTTTCTCACACTGATAACTTCAGACTATGAACCAGCAGATAATGCAAATAAGGTGAATGACTGAATTGTCTATCCCATACAAGCAACTTGAAGGCCGAGCATTTCTTCCGATATATTGGAGGTAGTCACGGTATATAGATCTTCTATGACTGGTTCCCACCGTTATATACAGGTGCGAACTAGCAAAAATCTATATACCAAGATATTGATTTGTAATTGAGAAATAATTCACGAAAATACCTGTCCAAAGGTGCACGACTTAACAAGTCCTAGTTTGAAGAAAATTCTGTTAAATATGCAGTCCTGAAAATGTTTTGCTCTGTGAAAATGTGAAAAAAAGGACAGTAAGACATTTGAAGATAGATAAAGCAAATATTCACAGCTATTGTTCTCAGGAATAAGGAATGTAAACATTATCGATTTCGATTAAGTAAAGTGCTGAATTAGCAATGGGATAGACCATAGGATTAATTAAACAGGACGTACTTAAATCTGTTACTGAAGGCGCAAAAACGGAGTCCAATCTCCTGTGTAGTTTTCTCTGATCGACCCAGACGACGAAACTGTGACAGTATAGTAAATATGTCTTCGTCAACACTTACTGTACCCGGCGTAGTTCAGTCGAACACAACAGTGACACCAGGAGCAGAAACAGATGCATGGAAAACAACCACGAGTCCTCGAGTTACTTTTCTAAGTTTCTTCATATTATTTGGGATGGTAGGGAATACCTGTTTGATTATAACTATATGCCACTCGCGTCGATTTCGAACTACCGCGTTCTACATATTTATAATCAACCTGACAGTTGTGAACCTCTGTGAATGTTTGTTGAACATGACCATATTAATGAGCACGAGTGTCGCAAATACGTGGTCACACGGAGATGTACCATGTCGATTGAACGCCTTTTTCATCCATCTTGTATGTATTGAAACACTTTTAAGTCTCACAATATTGACTACGGACAGAATGGTCGCTGTAAAGTACCGAGAAAAATATGAACATGTGATATCACTGGCTAGGTTCTCTCTCTTGATCAGTTTCTCATGGATTCAATCCTTCGCGTTCAGTGTACCTATTGCAGCTGGGGCGGTGCCTGCTTCAGCAGATGAATATATAAATTACTGCACTATTGATAAAGGGGCACCTGTAGCATATGGTGCATTCTTGACTAGTTTATGTTATATTGGTCCACTTATAATCTGTATTTGTTTCTTCATCTTCATCGTTAAAACCTGGTACAAAGACCGCTTTGCAGTACGGGCACTTCTGGCACAGAACAATTACGATGAAAACGCCAAGGAAGAACCAAGAATACGCCGGGAAATACTTTATTCTAATTTGGCGGCTACGGTGTGTATTTCCTGGTTAATACTTGAAGGACCGTATGTTGTTACTTTTATATTCAAACTATTTCGAAACAGTGTTGAGTTTGATAGTGCTTTAAATGAGAGTTTACAGTATGCTTGGCATGTGGATCTTGTTTTGTTATTTTTAAAGTTTAGTTATGTACTTGTATTACCTATAGCGGCCTTTGCATGGCTCAAAGAACTCAGGAAAGAACTTAAAGACATGGTACTTTGCCGCAAAAATAACGCGGTTATAGACGCCTCAATGAAGAAATCCAAGTTTGAAATACAAACGCTCAAGAATACTCACGCTGAAGAGAAGATAAAAGAAACGCTGGCACAACAAAAGGAACAGCGTGTCTTTCAGGTACCTGTGCTGTTTGCTACCTCACATGGCGTCCATATCAAAAAGGTAATTAAACTAGAGACTGATGATTCCGATAAACGGATTATGAATGGGGAAATGCATGGAATGAAATGTGACGTTGCTGACTCCAGAGATAATCTCAATGCATTAGGAGATGATACCAGTGATTATGACTCGGGAAACGAAATGGACCCTTTCTCAGTCTCCCATCCAGTATCTGTGAAACAAATGAAAAAGAGCAATTCTTTAACTGAGAAACATCGATCTAATTCTCAACCAGAAGTCAGAGGGATGTCGGACAAAGTTAAAGTGTGCAATAATACCGTGGGTTCTACTTCAGCTGGGGATTCTGGCCTTGACCTCAGCACGGAATATAACTCAATGTCAAGGCCATCATTGCAGTGCACAAAGGAGTATTCTGCATCTTCAATTAATGACTTTGAGATTAAATCAGGAAGAGGTGGATCAAATGAACTAACCTTACAATCACAAAACGCGAAAGACACAGTAAATGCAATTTCTAATAAGAATTCCGCTGACTCCGAAACAAGTATTAAGTCACCATCGAAAGAGACAGTTCTTTCTAAAATTGGAGAGGTCGTGGACGCTGAAGTAAATCCTGACAATATTCTTAAATCAGGTTCAGCTTTAAGTTGTATAGAAAGTAGCAGTTCGAATATGAGTCAGCCCGTTGATGACCGAGACAAGGAGCAACCGGAGGAAATGGGTACAATTTTACAAAAACGTAAGAAGAAAAAGAAACGGAAAGAGGCACTTGATGATATGAGAAGTGTAACCTCTAACGAATGTACGTCTTCTCCAAAGCTGCCGTTACGGCGGCCCCCACGACTAGCTCCTATTGGAGCAAATGACATGTTCAGTAAGTCGCAATACTCTGCGTTGATCAGGCCTGACTCCAGTTCTAGTTGCTCAAATCAATCATTTCTTCTGGGAAGTAAAAACGACAGTGTTTCATCCAACCATTCAGTCCGGGAAGCTGGTATTGCAAGCCAGTCAAGTTTAGCTCATGATTCATGCAATACTGACAATGACAATCATTTTACGGTGGAGGAAAAAAGAAGACATTTTAGCTCCGTTTCATGTTCAGAGCCTGACAAAGAAGGAGATATTGAAACGCCTGTCCATGGTCACTCAAATTATCCCTGTGATAAAAATACTCCAATGTCTCTGGATTGTGATGTGCCATTGAACAGCCCAGTAGAAGTACTAACTCCCAGCGACTGTCACATGATTGATAATCTTCCATTTGCGGTACACATGGATGACGGAATGGATAATCCGAGTTTCGTTGCCGACTGTGGTGGGAACCTGAATAGAAGTGTGCCAAAAAGCGAATCAGAGAGAAAGGTTTCCGACAGCAGCATGGTGCTTACATTCGAGAAAGATCAGAAACTGCTTATTAATGACAATTGAGGTATCTATGGCCTGTTCCGTTTCATTTTCATATATTTAGTGGCATAAACTAACTATACGTAGCGCCATTCAAACATAACTTTTGGATCGATAGTTTGTCAAGCGACCTAAAGTTACTTTGAGTAATAGCTTAACTTTGCTGATGTACACGTGATCATTACGATAACACACCCGTGCGACATAGTACAATTTTCACATCTCCGAAATGGCTACTTTTCTGATGAAAATTCGTGATATTTTTTATACTGCAAACATAAGTTGCCGGCCCCCGCTCATTGGGGCTTGAAGAAATATATGGACTGCATGATGCTTCCATGCAGAGCTGAAACCGACCGCACACGGGTACTGGTAAACCGCTTAGAGGATCTAAGCCTGCCCAGACAATGCGGTGCTTATAAAACCTATTTATTTCATACGGCGACAGGGCTTGAGAAGTCATTTCTTCTCAATGTCGGTAAAAAGTCCCACAAAATTGGAAGCAACTTTTCCAAAATGACCTATACAGTGTTGATGGGGACGTTTGTTTGTTTGTTTGATTTGAGGTTTAACGTCCCCGTCAACACTGTAAAGGTCATTTTGAAGACGTTGCTTCCAATTTTGTGGGACTTTTACCCGACATTGAGATGAAATGACATCTCAAGCCCTGTCGCCCAATGAAACCAATAGGGTTTATTAGCATGGACGCTCCGCCTCGCACCGCGGTTCCTGGACAGGCTTAGATCCTCTAAGCGGTTTACCAGTACTAGTGTGCGGGCCAGATTCAGCTGTGCGTGGAAGCATCATGCAGCCCATATATTTCTTAAGCCACTATGGGCGGGGGCAAGTTGATGGGGACGTAAAACCTCAAATCAAACAAAACAAAAACATAGGTTGTGGGTGCTCGTTAGAACCGCCTCAACGACGCCTCGTTGAGGCGGTTCTAACGAATACCCGCAGCCTACGTCTTGCAGCAGAAATAACAAAAATAATGTCTACCCCCGTCAACCCCGGTTTTTTTATATAAAGTGGGGTTTAGTGGGATGCTCATATCACGGACTTGTTCACGTGACTGTCACTGATTTGTACAAATCAAGGTAACGGTTATTTATAGCCGCGCTAATTCTTATGATGTGAGGTTAGTGTTGTGTAAAGAGGGTTATGAATATGTAGAATCGATCCGAACTGAACTCATGTGTTGTGTTTGGAAAACATTGTAGATCCAGATCAGACGCCGCAAGAGCGGCGTCTGATCTGGGTCTACATGTTTGCTTAAAGTACGGAGAATTAAGGATTAAACGAAATACTCTAAAGTCCTCGTTCAGGATTAATTTCCCAACCTGCACTCCGAGACAATCGAACCACCAATGCCATCAGTGTTTTTTTTTTACCATCTGTTTCACTCGTTCTAACTGGGGGGGGGGGGGGGGGGGGTTAGTGAGGCAAAGGTGATGTGTATCTTGCATCACTGGGGCGTCCAACTGATATTGACTTACAGTTGGACAAGACCTTCTGTCCTTGCTGCAGGTAAGGGTATACTATAGTGGGGGAATGTTGTTATTTTATCAGTTTCTATACTTCCGTTCATTTAACTCTTTCTCCTCTGTCCCTCACTTTCATCTCCTCTACTATCTCTTCTATTTCTTTTCTCCCTTTCTCTGTGAGACGTCACAAAATGACCAACAAGGGTTGACGTGTCGTTAAACCCAAAACAATCAAACACTCGTTCTAACATATTGGTGGAACTGTGTTTTCGAATGTAACCGCGTGGACTTAAAGGAACATTTTATCCATAGTTTACTTAGGCATACAATAGTCTTCCTGCTATGTTCAGCTCCAATTTAAAGGTTGTCTGTGTGTTTTCAGGCTTATCACATTCTACAGAAAAAAATGCTGCAATCAATGCAACTTGTGTAGAGACCCTGATCAGACACCGTCTTTTGGAACGTCGGGTTAGGATATAAATTGTTCTTTTGTCGTATTTTCTTAGGAAGCTGGACATATATGGCAATTATGGTATTGTCATTAGTTGTGGAATTAATGGCTTTTAGCATGTCATTGTAAGGCGCCAAAGATCTTTGCAAAGTGATATATGACAGGGACAATTCAGGGAAAATTTCAATTCACCATATATGCATTATATACTGGCTCCCAGCTTGCACGTTGTCAATAGTGGAAAAACAGGTAACCAGACCCCCCTGACCTTTCAAGGTCAGGGGGTCTGGTTACCTGTTTTTTTTCTAACACTTATAATTTTCAGACTAGGAACCAGCAGATAATGCAAATAAGGTGAATACTCTATACAACATATATTTTATTTAGAGTCATGTCCCCTAATACGCATTTGAATGTTTCAGATTACATATATATATCAAAAGTTTGCATAATGTTTGCTTTTCAATTAAATCGTACCCGATAGGAAATCAAAATCCATCCAAAATTCGTCTCCATACTCAAGGGCGCCAACAAGACGTTAAAGATCTTAACACAGAACTGCCACATGTATATTCATCTATATACTGAGAATGCTTGGCTTCATAGTAGATTATGTCTTCACCTCTGAGAACCACCTGAGATGTGGCAATCACTACTAACAACAGCATATAGTTGCAGGAAATTAAAATTTAAAATCATACGTACATGCATTTTGAAAATATTTATTAGTTTTAAGTACTCATAAGAGTCGTTCCATCAAGGCGATTGTAATGGGTGTAGTCAATATACCAGTCAGAAAGGAGATTCTGATGGAAGACCCATCTTCTTTCTTATGAATGTTTTCATTGCTCTTAAAGGAACTCATTTTTGATTTTTATTTACCTCTAAATACTTTCCATAGGCGACAATAGTAAACTTTTACATGATCCCACATACAAAACTGTTCAAACTTCACTTGTTTATAGAGCTACCCCAGCTCAACAAGTTAATAAGAAAAATCCACATGTTCTTCTGTTCTTTTTCAAGTTACGGTCCGCCATGGTGTTTACCTGCAGCTTCGCAGTGAATACACGCAAATCTTTGTAACGGCGGGGTTACATATAAATTGAATATAGCTTGAAGATATGATTATAAAACATAATTACATGTATAAATTAAAAAATTATAATTATATAACGATCATCTCCTCACATTGAAGTGAAACATGGACTATATACCCAATGGAAGCATACATGGTACTTAGACTGCAACTAAAAGCTTGGTCCAAGCCTGATAAAACCCAGAGCCTCCAGTATTTAGTGCAATACTTCCAGAAAAAGAAGAAAGTCCCAAATTAACCTAAACTATTTGTTACGTGGATTTAAGGGACTCGAGAAAGAGTTCAAAACAAACACAGCAGACAAGCAATCAGTGTTCATGAAACAGTGAGAGTGTGGGGATGACAAGGAAATTAGATTTTGATTCATTTTTGTCGAAAAGAATAATACCCTAAATAGCTAGAGCTCATTACTAAAACACGCCTATCTAAATATATTGAAAAATTTTCCTCAAAACATGAAAATTTTCTGATGAAAAATTGCGATTTTTTTTTTTCTTATTTCTGTTTGGAACATAGGATGTGGGTACTCGTTAGAACCGCCTCGCCGAGGCGGTTCTAACGAGTACCCACAACCTATGCATTAGAGCAGGAATAAGAAAAATAATGTATACCCCTGCAAACCCCAGTTTTATTATATAAAATTGGGGTTATAGGGGGTCAAAATTATATAGGCGTGTTTTCGTGATGTTTAAGAGGTGCCTAATGGTTTCTATTTATACTTAGCATATCTGAAACAATAAGAAACTACATAGATATGATATTTTCACACTGTTATTGTCACAGTAACAACCCGCACTCCCCCCCCCCCCCCCCCCTTTTTACGCTGAAGTCATGTATAAAAACAAAAAATACTTTATCTTTCAATAAATACCAAAAATATTTCATCTCGTGTCTTGTAAACATTTGAATCTCACTCGTGCTTCGCACTCGTGATATTCTGTTGCTTGAATTTCACGTATGCTTCGCACTCGTGAAAATTCTGTTCTTTTTTTTACACACTCGATGAAAATTTTTTAGTATTCAATACCTTCTATCTATTTATTGTTACGAGTTTTCTGGGACACTCCATGGAAAACAGTGTAGACCCAGATCAGACGCCGCAGAACGCGGCGTCTGATCTGAGTTTACATTATTTGCTTAAAGTACTTACATTTTTGTTAAACTTACTACACAGAAAACAAACCTGACACCCCTATAATTGAAAATGGACCACTCCAAACTTATCAGGTCGAAGATTCCATTGTCATATATGGGTTAATTGTAAGTTTTCACAAATCCTTCATAGCAAAGTGTAGATCCGGGTCAGACAACGCATGGTTTCTGATCTGAGTCTACCCTATTTTCTAGTTTCACATGTTACGACCGGGTTAAATTTGAATTCTACCTTTCTGTCGAAGTTATTTTTGTATTTAGTTGTTGTTTTATCAATGTGAATTGTTTTAATGCAATAAAATTGACAAACATTTACAGCATGGGATGCTGACTTGAACGCGGTGCTTTTATTATTAACTTGGCCGCGATAAGCGAAAAGTTATTTTCGAGCATGCGCACTGTCTGATCATTGTCTTCGCTGTGCACTGTACTGATGCTCGGGTACTCAAAGGCTGTTCCTGCGGCTCTGGATGGCGACATTCTAACTCCCAAAATATAAAGGAATTTCTGATATTTTTCTTATTTCTGCTCAAAACATAGATTGTAGGTACTCATCAGAAACGCCTCCAGGCGGTTCTGACGAGTAACCACAATCTATGATTTTAAGCAGAAATAAAAAAATGTATACGCCTGTAAACCCCAGTTTTACTATATAAAAGTGGGGTTTGAGGGGTCAAAATTATTTAGGCGTGTTTTCGTGATGGGGTATCCAAGATGTCTTCCAGAATGAGCGTCACGCGACGACTCATATCAGCCTGTGCATCTCCGCGCAGTCTGGTCAGCTGCTTCTCTTTGAGTATGGATCATGCGGCTCGTTGAAATAATGCACCTTCATGCAGGCCGTTTCTTCCTGACTTAATGACCAGGATGTCTTCAAGAATGAGCGCCTGGCGAGGACTCAGATCATCCTGTGCATCGACACAGTCTGCTCAGGGTCTCCGCTTGTGCTATACCGTATGTATTCGGTGACCCAATGCTTCTTGTTGTAGATCCAGAAGGCGACTTTCTAACTGAATGGCTATTCAGGCTGATATGAGTCTTCGCCGAGGGGACATCTTTACCGGAGCACGCATATTCAAATATATTGAAAATTATGCAACCAAAAATGAAAAATTTCCTATATTAAAATTCAGGAATTTTTCAAATTTCAGTCGTTAACATAGATTGTAGGTACTCATTAGAACCCCGTCGGCGAGCCGGTTCTAACGAGTACCCACAAGCTATGTTTAGAGCGGAAATAGGAAAAATAATGTATACCACTGTAAACCCCAGTTATACTATATAAAAGTGGGGTTTGATAGGGTCAGAATTATATAGGAGTGTTTTCGTGATGTCAGAGTCTTCGCTTGTGCTATACGGATGTTCGGTGACCCAAGGCTTCTTGATGTAGATTTGGAAGGCGACATTCTAACTGAGTGGCTATTCAGGATGATTTGTGTCTTCGCCGAGCGGCCATCATTACCAAAGCATGCCTAAAATTATGCCACCCCCAACCCCCCCCCCCCCCAAAAAAAATGAAAAATTTCCGACAAAAAGTCCGGTATTTTTCTTATTTTTGCTCTAAGCATAGATTGTGGGTACTCGTTAGAACCGCCTCAACGAGGCGGTTCTAACGAGTACCCACGATCTATGTTTTGAGCGAAAATAAGGAAAAAAAATGTATTCTCTGTAAACCCCAGTTTTACTGAATACAAGTTGGATTTAAGGGGCGTGTTTTCGTGATGTGTTCGACAAGTCCGTGTGTTGTTTGTTTGTATTTGACTTTGACGGCCCAGTCAACACTATTTTTGGTCATTTTTGAGCCGGTCAGTTGACCTATCCACACTTTTTTGGGGCAGGCTTATACGTAAGCCGTTGACCAGTACAGTGCACATTCTTTCGCCAGAAACTGACAACTGAATCAGCGGAAGGGAGAGAATGACCGTAGAAAAGATTTCATGATCAATGTCCACGAAAGAATGTGGCCGACCCTGGCAGGTATCGAACCCACCAGTCAGACGCGCATCCGACTGATCTACCGAGGCCGGCTTACGAGTCCATGTAATGAACATCCCTGTTTTGTTTGAATTGAGGGTTTACGTTCCCCATCAACACTATTTTCATTAACTTCATTTTGGAGACGTTGCTTCCAATTTTGTGGGACATTTTTTCTCGACATTGAGATGAAATGACATCATAAGTCCTACCGCCCAAACAATACGGTTTATACAATGTCCGACTCTCACCACTTTACCTGGGCACGCTTATATACCTTCTAAACGGTTTACTAGTACTCATGAGTGGTGGGTTTCAGCTCAGCATGGAAGCACCATGCGGCCCTTTCATTTTTCATTTTAGTCAAGCTACGATCGGCGGTGGGGGGGGGGGGGGGCTTCAATGAACATCCCTGTAAAACCCTCATTGTATACAGAAAATTGGGTTTACAGGGATATACATCATTTTCCTCGTTTCATCTCAAAAACATAGATTGTAGGAACTCGTTAGAACCGCCTCAATGAGGCGGTTCTAACGAGCACCAGCAATCTATGTTTTGACTAAGAATAACATTACGAAGAAAACACGCCTATACAAATACATTGTAAACTTTACCTCCGAAAAATCGACATTTTTTAGATAAAAAATTGTGATATTTTTTTTATTTCTGCTCAAAATATAGATTGTGGGTACACGTTAGAACTGTCTCATCGAAGCGGTTCTAATGTGTATTTTAAAGCAGAAATAAGAAAAATAAGGTACACCCCTGTAAACTCAAATTTTAATATATAAAAGTGGGGTTCAAGGGGGTAAAAATTATATAGGCGTGTCTTCGTGATGAGAAACAATATCACGTTTTAATATGAAAAAAAAAAAAAAAAAATAGTTCGTAATATATAAAATTCGCCACCTTTACCCTTTTTGTACCAAATGGAATCTTCCTCCTTATATGTAGCAGGAGTCCATTTCAAAATTTAGGGGTGTCAGGTTGTGTTTTCTTCAAAATTGATTTGGAAAATGGCTGAACTTTTAGCAAACAGTGGAGGCCCTGATCAGACGCCGCGTTCTGCGGCGTCTGATCTGGGCCTGCACTGTTTGCCAGGGTACCCGTTTTGGGGTTTCTGGTACTAAATGGGTTAATAGCATTGGAGATCGCTGCTCAGACAATAAGCCATACAAAGTTAATGAGCTTTGAAATACACTTCAATAACTATATTCAATACAGAGGACATCGATAAGCACACAAAAAATGCAACGCATGACATGAACTCGACGTCACTGTAATAATGACTTGCTAACGCTGCAAAATGTGATTGTTTGGGAAAGCGCCAGACAAGATAAAGTTTGACAATGTATATAGAGTTCTTCCGCACTGTTTTTTCCTGGTGTTGTACATACAATGCGTGCGACTTTCCCCCAACCTATGTCTTGGAGCAGAAATAAGAAAAATAATGTATACCCTTGTAAACCCCAGTTTTCTCTATATAATGTGGGGTTTACGGGGGTGTCCTTTCACGGACTTGGTCACGTGATGATAGACGTTTCCCATGATATGCCAGCATGACGATCTCACAGCAATGTGATATAGTGTAAGCCCCCGCCCATCGGGCTGTAAGCACCCCGAATCAGGGCTTGAAGAAAAAGATGGGCTGCATCATGCTTCCACGCAGAGCTGAAACCGACCGTACACGAGTACTGGTAAACCGTTTAGAGTATCTAAGCCTGTCCTTGCAAAGCGGTGCGAGTCCATGCTTATAAACCCTATTGGTTTCATGGACGACAGGGCTTGAAATGTCATTTCATCTCAATGTGGGATAAAAGTCCCCCAAAATTGGAAGCAACGTCTCCAAAAGGACCTATACAGTGTTGATGGGGACGTTAAACCTCAAATCAAACAAACAAATGTGATATAGTGCATACTTATATGTCTCCAAAATTGATATTTTCCTATGCATTCTGAGATAGTTCCCTTATCTATACTCCAAACAAGGTTGTCGGTGTTCGTTGGAACCGGCTCAATTAGGCGGTTCTAACGAGGTCCCACAGACCATATATTGGAGCAGGTATACATGTACGTACAAATAACGTATACCGCTGTAATCCCCAGTTTTCTCTCCAAGAAAGCACACGTCGCAAGGGTAACGTCAAATCAACGTCGGTGCAACGTCACGACGATGCACCGACGTAGATGTGACGTTGCATAAAAGTTTTGACGTTGCATCGACGTTGATATGACGTCACAACTACGTCATGTGCCTGCTTGGCTATATTTAAATGGGTTTATAGGCGTGTTCATCATACGGAATTATTAACAAGATGGTGACAAACTGCAATAATTTTATCAGCTTCTATCCATTTTGTATCATAGAATCAGAAAAGCAGCATACCAAAAACAAAACTATGATTACGTACAGAAATCTACATGTAATCCTACGTAGATGGGGGCTACTCTTAAAGGAAAGACGGCCCCCGCCCATAGGGGCTTGAAGAAATATATGGGCTGCATGATGCTTCCACGCAGAGCTGAATCCGGCCCGCACACTAGTACTGGTAAATCAGCCTGTCCAGGAACTGCAGTGCGAAGCGGACCGTCCATGCTAATAAACCCTATTGGTTTCATTGGGCGACAGGGTTTGAGATGTCATTTCATCTCAATGTCGGGTAAAAGTCCCACAAAATTGGAAGCAACGTCTCCAAAATGACCTTTACAGTGTTGACGGGGACGTTAAACCTCAAATCAAACAAACAAAACTTAAAGGAAAGAATTTGCTCCCGGTGGCGCAAATACTTTCCTTTCTGGTAAATGGCGATTCCTCTTTATTGCAAATAATTCTACATAACGCACATGTCTAACACATATAATGGCGCTGCGCCTATGCAAAAAAAAAAAAAACAATCTCAGGAAAAGCCTGATCACAAGCCTTCCAAGCCACACGGAGCTGAAAACGTTTTTTTCTGATAACATCATTAAAACACGCCTATATGATTTTTACTCCCACGAACCCCACTTTTATATAGAAAACTGGGATTTACAGGGGTAAACATTATTTTTCTTATTTCTGTTCTAAAATATATTTTGAGGAGAAATAAGAAAAATATCAAAAGTTTTCTTCAACAAATTTCGTTTTTTTTTTCGGCGGTAAAGTTTACAATGTATTTGTATAGGCGTGTTTTCGTAATGTTACGGTCGTATTTTACAATACGAACTCATAATACTTTACAACATTTTTGATGTTTTTATTATTACTATATTAAACAGAACAGTTAGGGGGAATTTTGTGCCATTGCCAAAACTAAACAAGAAAGAAGATAGAAAATTGAGTCTTAGCATTTAATGTCCCATAAACATAAAAGGTATTCTTCACAAAGAAACAAACTAAACACAGCTTTTTATCTCGTTTATAAGAGTAAAAAAGACGGATCTACACTGTTTGTCCATCACGTGCACAAGTCCGTGAAATGAACATCCCCCGAAACCCTACTTTATATAGAGACAACTGGGGTTTATGGGGCTATACATTATTTTTCTTATTTCTGCTCCAAGAAATAGGTTGTTAAATTGGTACTCGTCAGAACCGCCTCAATGAGGCGGTCCCAACGAGCACCCACAACCTATGTTTGGAGTAAAATTAAGAAAAAATATCACAAATTTTCATCGGAAAAGTATTCCC
This sequence comes from Lucinisca nassula, assembly GCA_963580285.1. NCBI lineage: Eukaryota > Metazoa > Mollusca > Bivalvia > Lucinida > Lucinidae > Lucinisca > Lucinisca nassula. The sequence continues at coordinate 146,975,128 of OY757010.1, read as the reverse complement.
ATTTCGGAAATATGAAAGAATACACTATGCGAACAAATGTGTACAAAAACATATCAAGTAATTTGATTGGTTGATAGTCAGCAATGACTGTGGCAAAATCAATTTATTCAACAGAATAACTGTTAACACAAAAAATGAGATTTAATGCTTACTTTCATGTTTGTGAAGATGGTCCTTTTCTGAAAATAAAAATGTGATAATTTCCTTAATTATACCGAAAACAGATTTTTTTGTGCTCGTTAGATTTGCCTTATTGAGGCGGTTTTAACGAGTACCCACACTCTATGTTTAGAGCAATAATAACTTAATTAATGTATACCATTGTAAATCAAACTGTTCTCTACAAAATGTGGGATTTAAAAGGGTATTCGGTACAAGGTCGTGTTGACGTGATTTAAGGGGTTGACTTTCCTTGAAGTCCATGTTGACTTGAACAAGACCACAAGAAATTTAAATGGTGTTTAAAACACGGTATAGTTTTTGATCGCCGATATATCCATTTTATAGCGTTTGAAATATAAATGCAAACAGTGTCAGATCCCCATTCAAATATTGACATAAGTACGTATTTACATTGTATTTGATTTAAACATGATCAAGAGTTATTATCATAATATATCACAAAAGAAAATTTGGTTGACATAGTTATACAGGCCTACCGCGTTTCTGCGTCGGCGTAGGCTACGAAAGTCGGCGCAACTAAATCCAGAGTGCGACCGTCTTAACCTTCAGCGTACTGTAGGCGACCTTAGTCGCCCAAGGAGGTGGTACAAATTGAGCTACTTATCACGCTCAAAAGAAATAAGTCCAGTCACACCATCCGATGAGGTTCTCCAATGCAGGGGGTAGGGGGTCGTTCTTTCTTACAAGGGCACGGGTTTTACCAACATTACCGGCTGTAGGATTTTCCACCCGGAAATGACGATAGAAATCGACGATTTCAAGTACCAGTCTTCAGCAGGACCACCTTACCTGTTTATCACAATTTTGGGCACACTAGACCCAATATGCCTAAACAGCTGCTGGTGATAAATATGTAGCCATAATATAGGAGCCACACAAGCTATCATTTTTATCCTTCAAAGCACACACTGAGCGCTATTGTCTTGTAGATGTTTTTTTCAACAATTCAGATCACGTGACCGCCATATTTTGAAGGCGCGTGACCCATAACCCTTCCGGTAGAAATGGCGGAAGATGTCTTGCCTATAATGTGTCAAAGTATGAGCATAATCGGTTCAGGTTTAAGGAAATTATGGCCGCCGAAATAAGGGTACCCACTCCAAAGGCGAGCATTGAATAGAACTCGGCATGCTAAACACAGTTGACCATCGTACAGTATCTGAAATCGGAAGCTGCTGATACTGTACGCTCAAAAATCGTTAGCTGCTTTACACGATATTTATGAAAAACGCTAAAAATCAATAAAATTCGGTATTAACACCCGGAAAGGAAACATGCTTGGGAAGGTAAGAGTCATCCCTTTTCAAATTTGCTGCGATTTGGAATAATAATGTACTCTGTTTTGCACAGTGAAATGATTTTGGTGCTGCATCAGTGATTTTTTTTCATTCTCGCTCGCAGCAACCATTATTTTTTCACATTTTGTCTGTCTTATGGCCAGTTTACAATTATTCTAAATAAGCGTAGACATAAAACAATCATTTACCAGCACATCTCAGTACCCATTTGCTAGTTCTGTCTGCCTCCCTTCAAAAAAAGGACTGCTTTATCCAGGGCCTATCATTCTAGCGACTGTACGGTTAGCTGCATCTGTACGCAATCATTAGCTGCACAAGTCGAAAAAAAATCTGTACGCTTAGCTGCAGCATTTAAAAAGTAAACGTGTAACTTCATGCTATATAAACGTCGTGGTCCATCGCTATGTCCGAGAAATTTGGACCATCATCAAAGGAAATTGGTATAAAAAGAGGTTCTGATAGATTCAACGTTTCTGTGATGATTAAAATAGTTCTAAAATCACCTGTCTAGTTTAACAGCTGTATAGGCAACATGAACACACGCCTATATAATTCTGATCCCTTTGGATTCCACTTTTATACAGTAAAACAGGGGTTTACTTTGGGTGGGGGATCAAACATTATTTTTATTATTTCATCACTAAAATATACGGCACTTTCCCGTTAACACATCTGGGACTGACAGGGACTGACAATGATGGACAAGGACACTTAAAATGTTAGAATATAAAATATAAATGCATGTTTTAGTGTTTTAACGAAACGATCTCGAAAGATATTTTCACTTGGTGAGATATAAGCAACATACGCCAATACTGCACGTGCGCACGTGCGGAACAATGACTCAAGAGATAAAAGGACACGACGAGCTGGTTGCTGGTTGTGATGTTTTGAGCAGTAGTTTAATGTTAACATTATAAACATCATTTATTTTCTTCATCTGCATTTGGGTACGCATGGATGTTATTAACATCAGCGTGTTGGCGCTTGAAGAAATAGATATGGCTGCATTATTCTTCTATGCAGAACTGAGACTACTGGTAAACTGCTAAGAGGTTCTACGCCTGCCTAGGAAAGTGTAGAAACGATGTCGTTTCGACAAATGGGCTTTTTTTTTTATTTTTGTTAGATTTGCCCATATTGACATATTGAGTATCGTTACTCGGTAGTGATCTCATTTCTAAGGAAAGTGGTGCGAAGTGAGGCGGTCCTAAAGAGAACCAACCGTCTGTGTTATTTTACTCTCAAATTTACATAATGGGTGCATTTTAAAACAGCTTCATCAAGGTGGTTCTAATAAATACCCACACTCTAACAGGGGTCTGACATAGAATGCAGGTGCTCTTTAGAACAGCCTCCTTGAGTATTTTTGAACAGAAATAAGCCCGAAAATGAATGCCTAGTAAACCCTAATTTTCCGGATATAATGTGGGGTCTAGAGTATGCTCATTCCACGGACTTATTATCCAGATGGAACGATTTCATCCAATTAAGAATACTCTTCTTAAGTTGAAGAATTTATTGCCGTTGGGAGCAAATTCTTGCCTGGAAAATGCCACAACGACCAATCGTTGTTGAGAATTTGTAAATGATTCATAAAGTAATTTGCCAAGGTGTGCGCATCTTTTCTTTCATTTTTGGCCCAGGGTAATAATTTGAACAATCTTGGTAGATGTCGACTAGAGGAAGCTTCAACCCAAAAATACATGTATCGAAGACTTGGGCCATCTGGTTTCAACCAGGAGGATTTTTAAAGGGAGAAGAGCACCCAAAGATAATTTATGCCAAGTTTGGTCAGAATCTGTTCAGTGGTTTAAGAGGTGTCTTTTAAAGACATTGTGAACGGGCGGACAGAAGTTTGGACGACGACGGCCGGTGGGTGATCATAATAGCTCCCCCGAAGCCTTCGGATTAGGTAAGCCGAAAAGGAGTGACCAACATAGTTGTTACATATTTGCGGTCATGGGGCATCTTAGTTGAGAAACAAGGGCCCCGTTACTTTGCAAATACAGTCGAATTTCGATGGCTCGTTTACCATGGCCGAGTCGAACCCGTTTTTGAGTCCCTAGGGAATTCCTCTGCAAAAGAAAAAGTGTGGGATAATTAAGGAGACTTTCGACTTTTATCTTGCAAATGTATGCTGTGTGTACTCATTAGAATCGCCTCAATGAGGCGATTCTAATGAGTACACACAGCATACATTTATGTTACAGAACACCGAAAAGAAGTCCAAAAATACCCCCCGTTATGATTTCTGGAAGTTTGCAACAGTGGCTCGAACTTTCGCTGTCTCGAACAAATTTACATGGTCCCAAAGAGGTTCGATCCATCGAAGTTCGACTGTAAGTTAGTTTATACTAATTCATTTTATTTCGATTGCGATGAAAGCTTCAAGCTTATTTAATTGCTGTCGAACACTCGTTCCGGGTGTTTTCACGCGCGCACGAGAGAGAGGTTTGTTTGTTTGATTTGAGGTTTAACGTCCCCGTCAACACTTTAAAGATCATTTTGGAGACGTTGCTGTGAGACTTTTACCCGACATCGAGATGAAATGACATCTCAAGCCCTGTCACCCAATGAAACCAATAGGGTTTATTAGCATGGACGGTAGGCTTAGATTCTCCAAGCGGTTTACCAGTACTAGAGTGCGGGCCGGATTAGCTCTGCGTGGAAGCATCATGCAGCCCATATACTTCTTCAAGCCCCTATGGGTGGGTCACACGAGAGAGAGGTAGTGGCTTTGTTTCAAAATAGCACAATTCTATGGGACGCCGTTTTACTATTTAATCCGTATTTATAGATATCCATAAACCGGATTATGGATATCCTTAATTCGATTTATGGATATCCATAATTCAGATAGATTTATGGATATCCATAATTCGAATTATGGATATCCATAAATTAATTCGAATTATGGATATCCATAAATCACCGCCAATGCATTTTTGGTTTAATGATTTCTCCCTAAGACACGTGATTGTTCATCATCGCTGGAAGATGATGACCAATCAAAGGGACCTCTCTGCCGTGCAGCCGTTTCAACCCGAAAGGCCATCAAAGCAACGGACGCCATACGCTGAACGCCCGCCACGTGATTAATGATTTCTCCCTAAGACACGTGATTGTTTAATGTGAAAATCTTCAAGGTCTTCGTCATCGCTGGAAGATGATGGCCAATCAAAGGGACCTCTCTGCCGTGCAGCCGTTTCAGCCCGAAAGGCTTCCAAAGCAACGGACGCCATACGCTGAACGCCCGCCACGTGTGCAGTTAAATATCGGAACCAGCAGTAAGATCTGGAAATTCCGGCCAACGCATTCTTGTCCCTCGGAATCACCTCTATGAGGACTCCGCACCTAAGGACACTAAAAGACGGACGTAAGATTATAATAATCCAAACAGGCAATCCGTTCATGCTTTCTGGAGAAAAGATGCACATGGTCGTTATACAGTAAAATTCCTATATCAAGACCACTTTTGAACAGTTCTAAAGGTGGTCCCTGACCAGGAGGACATTGTGTGCAGCATTCACGAAGAAAGAATAACTGCACCTTTCTAAATAAGCATTTTAAAGCAGAATAAGTCTTAAATGTAGATGGTCTTAATAACGAATTTCACTGTATATAGTATTAACATATATCCATATACAGTCGAACTTCAATGGCTCGAACACCTTTGGGGCCACGAAAATCTGTTCGAGACAGGGGTAGTTCGAGCCACTGATGGTTACTGCCAGGAGGCATAACGAGATACTTTTAGACATCTTTTCGGCGTTCTATTAAAAAAAATGAATGCTGTGTGTATTCATTAGAATCGCCTCATCGAGGCGATTCTTATGAGTACACACAGCATACATTTGCAAGATAAAAGACTAAAATCTCCTTAATTATCCCCCACTATTTTTATGTAGAAGATTTCGCTTGGGGCTCAAGAATAGGTTCGACATATTCATGGTAAACGAGCCATCGTTGTTCGAGCAATCGAAGTTCTACTGTAATACTCTCCCCCACCCATTAGGGCTTGAAGAATTAGGTGGGCTGCACGATGCTTCCACAAAGAGCTGAAACCGACCTGCACACGAGTAGCGATGCGAGTCGGCCCATCCATGCTAATAAACCCTATTGGTTTCATTGGGCGGCAGGGCTTGAGATGTCATTTCATCTCAAGGTCGGGTAAAAGTCCCACAAAATTGGAAGCAACGTCTCCAAAATGACCTTTACAGTGTTGACGGGGACGTTAAACCTCAAATCAAACAAATAAACAAATATAATACTCTACTTGAGATGTATGGAGTACCAGGCAAATTCAGACATACCTCCTGGCCCCCGCCTATTGGGGCTTGGAGAAATAGATTTGGCTGCATGAGCTGAGAGTACTTGTAAACCGTTTGGAAGGTCTAAGTCTGTCCAAACTAAGTCGTGCGAGTCAATGGGCGACAGGGATTGAGATGTTTGTTTGTTTGTCTGTATTTGAGTTTAACGGCCCAATCAACACTTATTTAGGTCAATTTTGTGCCGGTCAGTTTAACTATCCACACTTTTTCTTGGCAGGCTTATACGTAAGCAGTTAACCAGTACAGTGCACATTCTTTCGCCAGAAACTGACAACTACCCTTCTTGAATTATCGAAAGGGAGAGAATGACCGTAGTAAATATTTCATGATCAATCTCCACGAAAGAATGTTTCCGACCCCAACAGGTATCGAATCCGCGTCCTCCTGATCACCAGTCAGACGCGCATCCGACTGAGCTACTGAGACCGGCATTTCATCTCAATGAAGGCTTAATGCCCAACATAACTGGAAGCAACGTCTTCAAAATGACCTAAATAGTATTGAAGGGGACGTTAAACCTTAAATTAAACAAAACATATCTCTCCTACACCATATGCCACCACTAAGCCTACCCTACATTACCTCCACCCCCACCCCGGCTTTTAAAACACATCTAAATCGGAAACCTGACGTGAGTAGTCGATTTTTTTTGGCAAAGGGAGCAGTCATTATTCATCAGGTTTATTTGCAGAGTTGAATTATGGATATCCATAATTCGATTTATGGATATCTATAAATCAACCGAATAATGGATGTCCATAATTCGAATTAAGGATATCCATAATTCGAATTATGGATATCCATAATTCGATTTATGAATATCCATAAATAATTATGGATATCCATAAATAATACAGGTTATCCATAATTCGAATATTGGATACCCATAATTCGAATTATGGATATCTATAAATAATTATGGATATCTATAAATACGGGTTAAATAGTAAAACGGCGCCCCATACAATTCTACATGCGTCTGCTATATGTACGTTTACTGTTTTTTAAGTTTAACCCGCTACAAACCAACCCTATAAGTGACTGTAATGTCAAAAATGACACAAATATTGATACTTGCATAATAAACCCTATTTTAAATGTCTCTATGCTGCCCTTGTCAGTCCTTGTGCAGTCATTGTTAGTCTCAGCAGTGTTTAGTAGGACCCAAACTATATATATTTTGTTGGTAATCGATAGACTAGTGACCGCCTCGACGTGTACTTTCAATCTGTATTTTGAGCAGAAATAAGAAAAATATCGATTTTTTTCTTCATCAGAAAATTATCATCTTTTGGTAGTAAAATTTTCAATTTATTTAAATAGGCGTGTATTCGTAATGTACAGTCAGGTCATTACGGAAACATGCGGAACCTGGGAAGGGATGTGATTTTTTTTTAATATGTTGTGCGAACAAGATATTAAGTTGTGCGAACAAGATATTATCTTGAGAGAGGAGAAAGAGGAAAATGAATGGAAGTGTAAAAACTAGGAGTGACAATACCCCCCCCCCCACCACCACCACCACCACCACCACACTCTACCTTTACCTGTTGCAAGGACAACAGGCCTCGCACAACTGCAAACCAATATCATTTGGAGGTACACATCACCTTTGCCTCGCTCAACCACCAAGAAGATATGTTCACAAAATTAAAGCCTGAAAACGCAAGTCGCGCCACTGAGTTAATGAATAATGACGTCACCTTCGAAACGCGATTTCTTACAACGGGGCAACCGGCAAGTTAGCAGTACGCCTTATCCCGCCGGTTCATTAAAGAGCAGATACATCAAAAAACACTGACGCGCCACACCACAATAGACGTTTCCGAGAGAAACAAGTGTTAAAAGAGACAAGTTTGTCAAAGTAACGGTAATCAATACTTAACATCACCATCCAATACCGGTTAACCCACAGGAGAGGGCGGAGCTAAGCGATTGTCAAAATCTACTGCTTCGCGCTCCATATTTAATATTGTTTGGACGTCACGGGTCATGTAAAAAATCAATCACCAGTTAGCGTATATTCGCCGTGAGGAGCTTGGCAAGCAATGGAGACTCAGATCAGGCGCCACAGAACGCGGCGTCAAAGTACATCCAAAAAGCGCGGATTTTTAATGTCATAGGCTACTCTACATGTCATTCTATCGGCGTCTGATCGGGGTCTACACTGTTTACATAAAAAGTGGAATCTAGGGCTTGTACGAAAGTTTGGATCTCAGTCCGGGGCTATTTTCCCAGCCTACACCCGGTGGCAGTCGGGGACGCTTCCCCTTTGCGCCGTTCGCCTTTGTCGTCCGCTCGCGACTGCCGACGACTGTCCGGTCTGATTACATACATGTGCATACCTTTATCTATAATCTTGATTTAGGTTTGCTACGTCCTAGCGCTTCTTCTTCTTCTTATCATACTAGAGAAAATTACTATTACCTAATATATTAAATTAACCCTGCTTTGTACACAATGGTTCTAACGTGTATCCACGATCTGTGTCGGATATCAGTTTTTCATCGGAAAATATTCGTTCTTTTCGGCGGTAGGGTTTGCAGTGTATTTGTATGGGTGTGTACTCGTAATGAATGTATCTGTTTACACCTGTGTATTGGCTGGTTAAGAGAGAGAGAGAGAGAGAGAGAGAGAGAGAGAGAGAGAGAGAGAGAGAGAGAGACGCATCTATAATATTTTATTACACTTACCACTCTGGAGTGAACATAATATCCCATTCATATTTTTCTTTAGCGTGTTGGCCACACGTCTGACTACACATGCTCGTGCAGAACATGCTTTGTAACGGCCCATTTATTTTTCACACGTTTCATGCTCTATGATTTTTTGAATGGAACATAGTTTACTGCATACGGACCAGTCTGAGCAAAACTTGCCGTTCTTGATAAAAAAAAAACCTAGCTTTGCATATAGTGCAGATCCAGACCAGATGGCTTCTAAGTCTGATCGGGATCTGCACTGTTTGAAATTACATAAGCTATCTGATTGGTTTAAAGTCAGGAACGGGTGTGGTCGGATAAATAAAATAAATAATATTAATAAATGATGAAAAAATAAGTTTGTTACATGAAACAGTATGTTTGCACAACGTAATAAGTTTGTTGCATGAAACAGTATGTTTGCACAACGTTTTGCTCCTCTTTATCCTATTGTATAACCAATCGCGACAACGCGCCTGTATGGTTTTGACCTCCTTGAACCCCACTTTTACACAGTAAAACTGGAGTTTACAGAGGATAAACCTTATTTTTCTTGTTTCTGCTCTGGGGCTGGATTGGGGGTGCTCGTTAGAGCCGCATCGATAAGGCGGTTCGTGCGGGCACCCGCGGTCTATGTTTTGGGCAGAGATTGGAAAATTGTTTCCAATTTCTTTTGTTCGGCGATAGGATTTGCAGTGTATTTGTATAGGCGTGTTTTCGCGATGCCGAGAGAAATAAATTTGATTTGATTTTTGTTGATTGACAAATTCGAAGCACACAATGCCATAGATTCGGTGCTGTTTCAGCGTCGCGTGCTCAAAACAGAGAGAGAGATAGAGAGAGAGAGAGAGAGAGAGAGAGAGAGAGAGAGAGAGTAAGTACTGATTTCATCTCGTAAAATTTAATGTTGCCCTCTGGTTGTTTTGTTTTGTTTGTGTTTTATTTATTTATTTATTTATTTATTTATTTATTTTATTTATTTATTTATTTTTTTTTTTTTGACTTATACTTTGCCGCCGAACGTTGCATATTTGTATCGCTCCTCTTGTTATTACATTTATTTGTAATCAGAGTGAATAAAAGATTTGATTGATTTGAATGTATTTTTTACACGAATCCTTGTAATTTATCCTCCTTGTGCAATTCCAATACATACAAAAATTGTCTGCCCCCGCCCATCGGGGCTTGAAGAAAGAGATGGGCTACATGAGGCTTCCACGCAGACTACACAACTACTGGTAAAGCGCTTAGAGGATTTAAGCCTGCCCGTGCAAAGCGATGCGAGGCAGCCCGCCCATACTTATAAACCCTTTTGGTTTCATTGGGTGACAGGGCTTGAGATGTCATTTCATCTCAATGACGGGTAAAAGTCCCAAAAATTGGAAGCAACGTCTCCAAAATGACCTTTACGGTGTTGAAGGGGACGTTAAACCTCAAATCAAACAAACAAACAAACAGAAATGGGCACAACAGGAAGCTCAGTTAAAAAGTGGCTTTAGTGTATATTTAACCCATAACAACCCCTACTTTTGCAAACAGAGATGAGGTCCTACACTGTTTGTCATGCAGCTTGTGAATGATGTTAAGAAATTTTAATGTTTGGCAGTCAGCAATGGCTGTGGCTAAATTTATTTATTCAGCAGGATAAGGGTTAAGACTTGTTGGTTTTTCTGGGTTTCTTCTCTCCCAACTCGCCAGGGCAGGCTTAGGGACTTTATGGCTAAAGTATAAGACATCTGAAGCGTTGCATGCTGTGCCAGTATTATAGGCTGTTGTGTTAGGCAGCACCATGAACATGTGTCTCGTAAGGATCCGAAAGACTTTGGGGCTTGAACCATATGTAATAGAATAACCGGGGTTAACAGAGGTACATCTTACTTTTCTTATTTCTGCTCATAATATAGATTGTGGGTACTCGTTAGAACCGCCTCGATTAGGCGATACTAACGAGTATCCACAATCTATATTTTGAGCAGAAATAAGAAAAATTCGATGAGGCGATACGAGCATCCACAATCAATATTTTGAGCAGAAATACACACAACTGTACGTATAGGTCATTTTGGAGACGTTGCTTCCGACTTTGTGGGACTTTTACCCGACATTGTGATGAAATGACATCTCAAGCCCTGTCGCCACATCGAGGTTTTAACGAGTATCCACAATCTCTGTTTTGAGCAGACTATAGATTGTGGGTACTGCTAGTTAGAACCGCTTCGATGTTTTAACGAGTATCCACAATCTCCTTTTCAGCAGTATTGAAAATCGATTGTAACATAAAGTGACAGCGCTATTGTATGGAACAGTATTAAGGTAAAAACTCAATTATGCAATGTGCAATTACAATATGAATTGTTGAAACCGCACTTTGCATTATGAACCTTTCCATATCTTTCTACTTTATTCGAATATGCAACATGCACATTCTAATTTGAGACCTTTGTATTTAAATATGGCATTTGGACGTCCTATTTTGCATTATTCAGTTTCGATTCTGCTGTGGTTAGACGGGGTACCAGTCATTGAGGTGACGGTAACGTTCGGTAATGTCCGTGGATTTGCCGTATTTTTTCCGATGACAAGCGTCCGTTTGAGAAGATCGCATTCGCTTTTCCAGGGGCCAAATTCAAGCCAGCAGCGATAAATTTTATCCAGCTATTCAATAATTCGGATATTTACAATAATGTGTACGTTTGCATCTTTAAAATAAATTTTACAGCGCGGTTCCTTATTTATGAGAAACAGGATTTTTATTTAAAAGTTAATACTTGTTTGACGAAGGGGAAAATACTCTATCGTTGAACATTTACTAAATTACCATGAGGGATTAGCCTGTGCCGAATCCGTGGATTTGAAATGAGCAATTATTGTTAAAATTGATTAATTCATACAATTTTGATAAATCTGATCCTTCTGAAGTGTTACTTATAAAGATATTATTTACTAATTGCAACCTCACTCAAAACTCAAATGTTTGGATATTATAGAAGTATGTATAAGTCCGCACAGCCTATCGCCGAGCGGTGGGGTAACCCCTATGTGCTTATGACGCCCGTTTACCTTCAAAACCAGTTTGTCCCTCTGTTCACCGGCAACGGGGATTCGTTCCCTGGGACCTCACCAGCTGACCACACGGGGAATTTGGAAAACAACAACTAGTTCCCCAATTCCCATTGTAATTCTGATGTAAATACTTCATCCATTAACATGAACAGTACTTACTCATTCTCAGCCCCGACCCACAACCATAGAAACGCACCTGTGGTCACAATGACAGCTGTCCTATTCATATGTCTTTCTTTTGAGGATCTGTCATTTGGAACTCTTTCCTAGATTATTCATTTGTTAGTATAGTTACATTATGATACATCTGTATATGCTCCTATGTGAGCCGAAAATTCGTAATAAATATCTTGTATCTTGTATCTTGTGTCCGTCTGTCTGTCTTCATAAGTTAGACTGGGGCAGGATAGCTTTCATCCAACAGAATCACAACGCGAAAATATTAGCTGGTCGTCTGTCAGTTCGTCCGTCCGTCCGTCTCTTCAGCCAGCAAAACCTTGCTGAGCTAGTGTCGCGACTGTCTTAACCAGCCTACTACATATTTCTTCAAGTTCTACATGTAACGATTTGGCAAATGGAGTGGCTGAATCCAAACCATTTTGTACTTACATGTATTTCCATGTATTAGGTCTACACCAAAGTTTTTTTTTCTTCTTGTTTTATTACAGTTAGACCGCGTACAGCGTACCCAGGTTTACCTGGCGGAACTTAACGACATTATCTATTTATTTATTTATTTATTTACTTATTATTAAAGTTTACAGAATCCAGAAAAAAAAAATGTTTTTGATGCATTAGATTTGTACATTTTACCGCCGAAAAATACAACAACAAAAATTGAAAGATGAAAAGTCGTGATGATATTTTTCTGACTGTTGCTTAAAATATACATGTTGGGTACACGTTAGAAGCGCCTCTTCGATCCCATTTTAACGAGTACCGACAATCTATATTTTGGAGTAGAAATGAGAAAAATAATGTTTACTCCTGTCAATCCCAGTTTTACCCTATAAAAGTGGGGATCAAGTGTGTGTGTGTGTGGGGGGGGGGGGGGGGGGTAAGAATTATAAAGATGTTATTTTATGGTGGGATGCGCTTGGTATGTGAGTGCGTTTTTAGTTTTACGTCTCGACAACAGCTAAGGTCATACGGAGATGGGACCTGGGTTTAAAGACTCATCCGAAATTCTGGAGAAGTCGGGGTCGATCCTGCGATCCCTGGTTAATGAGGCGAGTAGCATAACCACTACACCACAGAGGCTTCCAGCGCTTGATATGTTACATTGTAGCAGGTGCGGGTTTTCCACCTGCACTCCGGTATGAAAGAATTTGCTGCGCGTTGTGTTTTTCTCAAACAAGAAGGCCATGATGGCCCTGGATCGCTCACCTGACCCATATGATAGAGTTACAAGTGGGCCTCAGGGAGGGCCATTATTGACCCCAGGGCTACAATGTGCATAATGTTGAGGGAGGTCTAAAAAGGTGAAGCTTCATACCAAATATCAACAAAGCCTATAATTTGAACAATCTTGGCAAAGGTCCACTAGATGAAGCTACACACCAAATATCAAAGACCTGGGCCTTGGGGTTTCAGAGACCATTTTTCAAAGATATTCCCTACATAGCCTATGTAAAACCAAATGGCCCCGGGGCGGGGACATTTTTGGTCTCAGAGCTATAATTTAAACAATCTTGATAGAGGTCCACTAGATGAAGCTTCACACCAAATATCAAAGACCTAGGTCTTGCTGTTTCAGAGAAGATTTCCAAAGATTATCTCTATATATAAGTCTATGTAAAACCAAAGGGCCCCAGGGCAGGGGCTATAATTTGAACAATCTTGGTAGAGGTCCACTAGATGAAGCTCCATACCAAATATCAAAGACATGGGCCTTGTGGTTTCAAAAAGAAGATTTTTAAAGATTTTCCCTATATAAGTCTATGCAAAACCAAAGGGTCTCGGGGCGGGGGCATTTTTGGCCCCAGGACTATAAATTGAATAATCTGTATAGAGGTCCACTAGATGAAATTTCACACCAAATATCAAAGACCTAGGCCTTGTGGTTTCACAGAAGAAGATTTTTAAAGATTTTCCCTATATAAGTCTATGTAAAACCAAAGGGCCCCCGAGACAGGGGCGTTTTTGGTCTCAGGGCTATAATTTGAACAATCTTGGTAGAGGTCCACAAGATTAAGCTTCATACCAAATGTCAAAGACCTAGGCCTTGTGGTTTCAGAGAAGAAGATTTTTAAAGATTTTCCCTATATAAGTCTATGTAAAACCAAAGGGCCCCAAGGCTGGGGCATTTTTGGTCTCAGGGCTATAATTGAACAATTTTGGTAGAGGTCCACTAGATGAAGCTTCATACCAAATATCAAAGACCTAGGCCTTGTGAATTCAGAGACAAAATTTTTCAAGATTTTCCCCATATAAGTCTATGTAAAACCAAAAGGCCCCGGGGCGGGGGCATTTTTGGCCCCAGCAATATAATTTGAACAATCTTGGTAGGGGTCCACTAGATGAAGCTTCATACCAAATATCAAAAACATGGCCCTTTCGGTTTCAGAGAAGAAAATTTTTAAAGATTTTCCCTATATAAGCCTATGAAAAATCAAAGGGTCCCGGGGCGGGGGCATTTTTGGCCCCAGCACTTTAATTTGAACAATCTTCGTAGGGGTCCACAAGATGAAGCCTCATACCAAATATCAAAGACCTGGGCCTTGCGGTTTCAGAGAAGAAGATTTTTCAAGATTTTCCATATATAAGCCCATGTAAAACCAAAGGGCCCCCGAGCAGGGGCATTTTTGGCCCCAGGGCTATAATATGAACAATCTTGGTAGGGGTCCACTAGGTGAAGCTTCATACCAAATATCAAAGACCTAGGCCTTGCGGTTTCAGAGAAGAAGATTTTTAAAGATTTTTCCTATTTAAGCCCATGTAAAACCAAAGGGCCCCGGGGCGGGGGCATTTTTGGCCCCAGCACTATAATTTGAACAATCTTGGTAAGGGTCCCCTAGATGAAGCTTCATACCAAATATCAAAGAACTGGGCTTTGCGGTTTCAGAGAAGAAAATTTTTACAGATTTTCCCTATATAAGCCCATGTAAAATCAAAGGGCCCCAGAGCTGGGGCATTTTTGGCCCCAGCACTATAATTTGGACAATCTTGGTAGGGGTCCACTAGATGAAGCTTCATACCAAATATCAAAGACCTGGGCCTTACGGTTTCAGAGAAGAAGATTTTTAAAGATTTTCCCTATATAAGCCCATGTAAAACCAAAGGACCCCGGAGCGTGGGCATTTTTGGTCCCAGCATTATAATTTGAACAATCTTGGTAGGGGTCCACTAGATGAAGCTTCATACCAAATATCAAAGACCTGGGCCTTGTGGTTTCAGAGAAGAAGATGTTTTAAGTTTTTGGTGAAAAAAAAAATCTATTTTTGGCTCCTATGACCTAGATGTGCAACGGACCGGAACCATTTGAACAACTTTGAAAGGGGACCACCATTCCTGTGAAGTTTGGTCAAAATCCGATCAGTGGTTTAGGAGGAGATGTCGTTTGAAGAAATTGTTTACGGACGCACGGACGCACGCACGGACTGACGACGGACGAAAAGTGATCCCAAAAGCTCACCTCGTGACTACGTGACGGTGAGCTAAAAAGTGGAAACCTTTGCGTTTTGTCACTTGAAGCCAAAAATCTAGTATAAAAAGTCAGATAGTTTTCTATTTTCTTATAAATTAATGAATGCATTTAACACAAACAGTTACGAACATCTATATAAACATGTGACAAAACAAACTGGGGATCAGACCCCCGGCCATCGGGGCTTGAAGAAATAGATGGGCTGCATGAACTGAAACCGACCCGCACACCAGTACTGGTAAACCGCATAGAGGATCAAAGTCTACCGAGCCAAAGCGGTGCTTACAAACCCTATTGGTTTCATTGGGCGACAGGGCTTGGAGATGTCATTTCATCTCAGTGTCGGGTAAAAGTCCCACAAAAGTGGAAGCAACGTCTCCAAAATGTTCTATACTGTGTTGAAGGTGACGTTAAACATCAAATCAAACAACAGAACCAAAATGCCTGGTTTTAGAATTCCGTTGGATATGCCCTAAATCAGAAATAAATGTTAGAGGGAACGTAAGTCGTTTCTCATCTGAAAGCATTTTCACAAAAGAGAGTTGTAACTATGTTTGCTTCAGGTGATCATAAAGGAGCAGTCTCACCAAGGTCTACACGACATTGGACAGGAGCCTTTCTGTGCCATACAAAATTATTATAAGTATTTACAACAAATTTATATTTTAGAGGTGCAATGGCCTGAACACATTTGCGATATATTTAGATAAAACTTGGACACAAAACAAACACAGCAAAGCTGATTCCTGGTCTGACATATAAAATAAAAATTATGTGTAAATGATTTTATCGGCAAGGGTGTAATGTCCCCAAATCGTCCGTTTTATGCCAAAAATATAGTTCTCTCGTTTCTTTCACTCCTCCGTGTCACCAATACGCTTGCAGATTCTTTTTGGTATCTTCCGAATACAGGCGGACGTTTACGGAAAAACGATCACAGCGCCACTTAACGAGAATAATGAGAACTAGAAGAAGCAGAAGCGTAATATTTTGCACAATTGTAACTGAATATAGCATAACAGAATATCAAAATTGCATATTGCAATCTCAATGTTGCATAATTGAGTTTTTACCTAAATCCTGT
Source organism: Lucinisca nassula (assembly GCA_963580285.1). Classification (NCBI taxonomy): domain Eukaryota; kingdom Metazoa; phylum Mollusca; class Bivalvia; order Lucinida; family Lucinidae; genus Lucinisca; species Lucinisca nassula. The sequence goes on along the minus strand of OY757010.1, from coordinate 146,958,818 downwards.
TCCATAAATATAGCATAACAGAATATCAAAATTGCATATTGCAATCTCAATGTTGCATAATTGAGTTTTTACCTAAATACTGTTCCATACTATTGTCCCGCCCACGCTTTTAACGTTCAAAGACGGTTGTCAATCATCGCAAATACCAGTTCAGAAGCACGTGATGAAGAGTTCAAAACGGTGCTACAAAGCTTTCGGCACGTATTTGATATTCGTCTCAAACAAGATCAAAAGTGCGTCTGAGAGAAGGCCTAGTGCTAACTTGCCGGTTGCGTTGTTGTAAAACGACGTCATCCACCCAGCTTTTCCCTTTTCGCTTGGCGGGTCACAATTATCGATTTCAACATGAGAAAAAAAATCCAGCAAAATTAGTTAGAATAAGGTGCATGAGGACTGTTAGCTGTAGATTGTGGCTATTATAAAGACGCAGAAACCAGCCACTGTCTTCTGGCAAACAGACCCATGTGAGATGCTGCAAACTGCAGTCTGATTAAGGTCCACATTATTTGCTTAAATTCTTGATTAAACGAAAGAGTGTAAATATAAGTATAAGTCTCGTGTCGTTTCTAGTGAGCAGCAGGATGCGGGATGGAAACCTGTTGCAGTCGGCAGCATTCTTTCATGACACTGACCATGAAATCTTCCGGCCCCGCCCATCGGGGCTTGAAGAAATTGACTAGGCTGCATAATGCTTCAAGAAGAGCAGTTGGCAGCTTCAGGTGAAAGTATCTACACTGTACTGGCTAATCGCTTACGAAGAAGCCTGTCAAAATTGCGTTGCATCGGCCATTGAACTCGAATACCATCAAACAAACAAAATCAAGTCCGGGCTATCTACTGTCAACAAGGATAGATGCCAAGAAAAAATACTTCACCTGAAAATGTCTACGGTTTAGGTCGTCTGCTTCCCATTATTGCAAACTTTAAACATATTTTATATGTATAGGCAAACAATGTGGATCCTGATCAAACTGCCCTTTGAGGAGCTGCCTGATCTGGGTCCACATTGTTTGCAACAATGAATTTAACGTACCCAACAGACAACAAAGCAGACGACAATTGTTGCTGGCATCTTTGGTATCGTTTACGGGATACAGACGAAATAAACCGCGGCCCCCCGCCCATCGGGGCTTGAAGAAATAGATGGGATGCATGATGCTTCCACACAGAGCTGAAACCGACCCGCACACGAGTACTGGTAAACCGTTTAGAGGATCTAAGCCTGCCTATGTAAAGCGTTGCGCGTCGGACCGTCCATGCTTATAAACCCTATTGGTTTCATTGGGCGACAGGGCTTGAGATGTCATTTCATCTCAATGTCGGGTAAAAGTCCCACAAAATTGGAAGCAACGTCTCCAAAAAGAGCTTTACAGTGTTAAAGGGGGTGTAAAACCTCAAATCAAACAAAGGAAAACAAAATAAACCCTAGCCCGTTGACGGGCTTTTCCGGCTATCGAACATAAACGCGTAAGCTACATATAGACTGGAACACAAAAAGACAAAACTTGTATTGAATAATAATGCGTTTCAACGATTACCCACAATCTACGCTCTGGAGCATAGCTACCAACCGCTTGCTATCAGTCTGTCGGATAACCAGTACAATTCACGTTCTTTCAGACAGTATGTCACAGACAGTATGCTACAGTATGCTAATACTGTATAACAAAGTGCAAGCCCTTGTTCCCCCAGCTAGAAGGTGTGGAAATCACCATTCAATTGTTTTCAAGAAAATCAATTCTTCCCTCTGGCCTTTAGAGAGCGGAATGCTCTTCTCGATCCGAAAATGTCATGGGCTCAAGGTAGTGGGAATAGCGAGCTCAGTTTACCTCTGTCTTGAAAATGCCTGTATCAAGGTCCTATATTTAGTGTATGAAGATCCATTGGTCTTAGTATCACCATTATGACTCTGTTAGCAATATTTACCGTTTCTCTGTACATACGCGTTCAGTCAAGTCATCAAAATAGGATCTATCAAGGCTAAAACTACGTCTCCCATCAAAGCAGCAGAAACATGCAGGCAGTGATAATCGCAGCTGAGCGTACAAAGAAAAAAACGAAGCTAGCAGCTAATCGTACAGTCGCCAACAGGATAGGCCCTGAACAAAGAGGTTATTATTTTGATGGTAGGACTATAGAACTAGCAAACGGGTATTGAGATATGCTGGTTTATAACCGTATTTGGCTTTCGCCAATTTAATAATTGTGTAAACTGACCACATGACAGACAAAATGTAAAATAGTAACGATCGCTGCAAGCGAGGATGAGATAAATCACTGATGCGGCATCAGAATCGTGTTCTTGTGAAGAACAAGGCGCATTATGATTGCAAATCGAAGAAAATTTGAAAAGAAACACCTCTTACCTTCCAAAACATGTGTTCTATTAAAGTGTCATTAATGAATTTTATTGATTTTTTGTGATTTTTATAAATATCGTGTAAAGCAGCTAACGATTTTTGAGCGTACAGTATCAGCAGCTTCCGATTTCAGATACTGTACGATGGTCAACTGTGCTAAAGGTTAAAAGCGGGTGTGCGTCGGACTTAGTTGCGACTGGAATACGACTGGTGTATGGCTGTAACATGTCTATCACGAGCTTCATACACACGATACACACGTTTCAAGTGTTGTATATACAACACATCTACTGCGCATGTTTAGGGAAAATGTCTGCCAGAAAAAAATATTTTGCAGAAAAAATTGAATTTTGAGACAGTTGGTCCTTTATAAGGAGAATGCCGAGTTACTAAACATGAAACTCAGTAATGTTTCCACGTCAAACTTTAAAAAGCAAAAATGGGGAGGGGGATACAAAATGGGAGACAATACAACTTCTTCTATTCTATAAATCGTCAAAGCAGGAATCATTTTCGCCCATTTTAGACCGAAAAAGTCAAAATAATCATGGTACGTTTCACTTAAATATGTTCTATAAAGGGTTATCCTTTGGAAGCAAGGAATACACCACAGAAATGAAAAATATGGAGTGTACATGTTTTCTGGGCCAGACTAGCTAGTTTCGGCCAATTAGGCCTCATCAGTGACCCTCAGATATTTTCAAAATTCCACAATGGAATCAATGATCCCAAAGGACAGGAAAATATAATCTACACTATGATGTAGGGCAGGGAGACGTTTTACCGCCGCCACACATTCCCACACACCAGCTGTAGTGAAGTTAAATATGTTCTATAAAGGGTTATCCTTTGGAAGCAAGGAATACACCACAGAAATGAAAAATATGGAGTGGGCATGTTTTCTGGGCCAGACTAGCTAGTTTCGGCCAATTAGGCCTCATCAGTGACCCTCAGATATTTTCAAAATTCCACAATGGAATCAATGATCCCAAAGGACAAGAAAATATAATCTACACTATGATGTAGGGCAGGGAGACGTTTTACCGCCGCCACACATTCCCACACACCAGCTGTAGTGAAGTTAAATATGTTCTATAAAGGGTTATCCTTTGGAAGCAAGGAATACACCACAGAAATGAAAAATATGGAGTGTACATGTTTTCTGGGCCAGACTAGCTAGTTTCGGCCAATTAGGCCTCATCAGTGACCCTCAGATATTTTCAAAATTCCACAATGGAATCAATGATCCCAAAGGACAAGAAAATATAATCTACACTATGATGTAGGGCAGCCTGCGACTTTAAGTTTGCGACAAGCCTCGGTTATGCACAACGCTTAAATTTCTGGGACAATTTTACGACAGGCGTACGCCTGGCCTAGCCTTCACTCGGTCCCATGCATGATAGTACAAGAATGTTTTAGTGGCTCTATCAGTAATAGAGTGAAATTTTCGTATGAAAACGTTTTATACATGTACATGTACCTCTATGCCCCAGTTATAGGTCTGGGCCCACCAATGCGATTTGGTCCAAACATTTGTGGGTCACTCGAACTTACCCTATTGTCTGTTTATAGTGTTTAATTTGCCAAAATGGTCAACGTTGTACTATCGTGCTATGAATGAACTTAATGTATACTCTTGTGACTTTATATGGGCCCCGTCAAGCGATTTTGGAACTTATCGCCTATGCGAGCAGCGAAGGTTCAGGTGAGCCTGCGCATCCGCGCAGTCTCGCCAGAACCTTCGCTGCTCGCTCATGCCAGCAGTGAATCAAGAGGAACCTTCAGACAGAAAGCCATATCCCTGGCCCCTCTGAATGGCTGGGCATGCGCAGTTAAAATTTGTCATGACGGAATGCTCGAAGACACACATTCGCTTGGCGGGGCTCATATAGTAGGGTTTACAAAGATAATCATTGAACACGTACCTACCAGAGGTACATTATGGGATGTACCGAGATGCATTTTGCATCCCGCAGTGTACTTTGCAACACACAATGTTTACACCCCATAATTTTTAGGTAGTGTCTATTTGTTTAAGACTTTTACCCCTGTATATAGTAACTGTTTGGGTGTGTAGAAGTAAGCTTGGTGGGGTACATTTAAAGTGAGTGGAACATGCATGATTTATATTTACCTTCCAAAGAAGGGTCATCACTGTGGGGTTCATCCCATAAAACTTTCGGCTGGACACTGTCCAACAATGGATAATGTGTCTGTATACAGTCTCGCTGCACAATTTTGGAAGCTAGTCCATTTACAGGCTTTCAAGTAGTCCTACTTTTTCCTACTTTTTCCTACTTTTCCTACTTTTTTGGTCTCTTCCTACTTTGTTCCTACTTTTTCCAGAAAAACTCCTACTTCTCCTACTTTTTTGATTTGTTCAAAATCTAAGATCCCAAATAAATAAACAAATAAAGCATTTAAAAATATAACATGTATCTCAAACTATTAGTAGAATGCATCTTGTTATATCATTAACTGGAGCTCTGTCTTGTTGAGAATGGTAGAAAATTCACTACAGCAATGCTTTGATGCCCTAACTGCTGTGACAAACTGTTCTGTCTTGTTTAGCATTACAGAAATTCATTGCAGCAGTCCAGTGATGCCTTAACTGCAGTGACCAGCTATAACTCTGTCTTGTTAGCATGACAAACATTCACATCAGCAGTGCAGTGATGCCTTAACTGCAGTAACCAGCTTGAGCTTTCTATTGTTTAGCATGACAAAAATTCAATGCAGCAATGCGTTGATGCCTCAACCGCATTGCCCAGCTGGAGCTCTGTCTTGTTAAGCATGGCAGGAGTTCATAGCAGCAATGCTTTGATACCATGGCTTTGATGCCTTACTAGAGCTCTGTCTTGTTTAGTTGCTTTGACACCTTAACTGCAGTGATCAACTAGATCTCTGTCTTTAGCACAAGAGGAATTCATTTCAGCAGTTCTGTGATGCCTTAACTGCAGTGACAAATTAGAGTTCTGTCTTGTTTAGCCTGATAGAAATTCATTGTAGCAGCCATGCTGTGATGCCTTAACTGTGGTTACCATCTAGAGCTATGTCTTGTTGAGCATGACAGAAATACATTGCAGCAGTGCTCTGATGACTAAACTGCAGAGACCCACTGGAGCTCAGTCTTGTTGAGCAAGACAGAAATTCATTGCAGCAATGCTGGGATGCCTTGACTGCAGTGATCAACTAGAGTTCTGTCTTGAGCATGAAAGGGATTCACTGCAGCAGTATTGTGATGCTTTAACTGCAGTAACCCACTAGGGTTCTGTCTTGTTGAGCATGGCAGCAATTTATTGCAGCACTTCTGTGGTGCCTTAACTGAGTTACCAACTAGAGCTCTGACTTTTTGAGCATGACAGAAATTCATTGCAGCAGTGCTGCTTACATTTGCCTTAAATGCAGTGACCAACTAGAATTATTGTCTTGATAAGTATGAAAGTAATTAATTGTTGCCATGCTTTGATGCCTTTAACTGCAATGACCATTTAGAGTTCTGTCTTGTTGAGTATGACAGGAATTCATTGCAGCAGTGCTGTGTTGCCTTAATTGAAGTTACCAACAAGTTCTGTCTTATTGAGCATGTCAGGAATTCATTGCAGCCGTGCTGTATTGCCTTTATTGAAGTGAACAACTAGAGTTCCATCTTGTTGAGCATGACAGGAATTCATTGCAGCAGTGCTGTGTTGCCTTAATTGAAGTTACCAACAAGTTCTGTCTTATTGAGCATGTCAGGAATTCATTGCAGCCGTGCTGTATTGCCTTTATTGAAGTGAACAACTAGAGTTCCATCTTGTTGAGCATGAAAGGAATTCATTGCAGCAGTGCTATGTTGCCTTAATTGAAGTGATCAGATAGAGCTGTGTCTTGTTTAGCATGACAGAAAACCATTGAAGCAGTTCTAGGATGCCTTAACTGCAGTGACAAATCTGAGATCTGTCTTTAAATATGGAGGATGACAGGAATTCAAAGCAGCAGTAATGCAATGTCTTAACTGCAGTGATATTCCAGCAGATCTTCCTTGTCTAGCATGACAGAAATACATTGCAACAATGCTGTGATGACTGAAGTAACCAACTGGAGCTCTGTCTTGTTTAGCATGACAGAAATTCATTGCAGCATTGCTCTGATGTCTGGAGTGACCAACTATAGCCCTGTCTTGTTTAGCATGACAAATTCATTTCAGGGATGCTGTGATGACTGAAGTGACTACCTAGAGCCCTGTCTTGTTAAGCATGACTGAAATTCATTGCAGCAATGCATGCTGTGATGACTGGAGTGACCAACTAGAGCTCTGACAGAAATTCATTGCAGCAATGCTGTGATGACTGAAGTGACCAGCTATAGCTCTGTCTTGTTTAGCATGACAGGTATTCATTGCAGCAATGATGTTATGACTGAACTGACCAACTAGAGCTCTGTCTTGTTTTGGTATGACAGAAATTCATTGCAGCAATGCTGTTATGACTGAAGTGACCAACTAGAGATCTGTCTTGTTTTGGCATGACAGAAATTCATTGTAGCAATGCTGTGATGACTGGAGTGACTAACTATAGCCCTGTCTTGTTTAGCATGACAAATTCATTGCAGCAATGCTGTGATGACTGGAGTGACTAACTAGAGCTCTGTCTTGTTTAGCATGACAGAAATTCATTGCAGCAATGCTGTGATGACTGAAGTGACTAACTAGAGCCCTGTTTTGTTAAGCATGACAGAAATTCATTGCAGCAATGCTGTGATGACCGGAGTGACCAACTAGAGCTCTAACAGAAATTCATTGCAGCAATGCTGTGATGACTTAAATTACCAACTAGAGCTCTGTCTTGTTTAGCATGACAGAAATTCATTGCAGCAATGATGTGATTACTGAATTGACCAACTAGAGCTCTGTCTTGTTTTGGCATGACAGAAATTCATTGCAGCAATGCTGTGATGTCTGGAGTGACCAACTAGAGCTCTGACAGAAATTCATTGCAGCAATGCTGTGATGACTGAAGTGACCAACTAGAGCTCTGTCTTGTTTAGCATGACAGAGAGATGCAATGTAGCAATGCTTTATAGCCTTCACTTCAGTGAGCAACTAAAATGCTGTCTTATTTTGCATGACAGGAATTCATTGTAGCAGTGCTATGATGCCTTCACCAGGACATCTTGTAGCTCATGCTTCTCACAAATTTAAATTTTCAAAATTCATTAGTTCTTTTGAATTGATATTTTGACATATGTCAATGTCTAGGTATATATATCTGCCAGTGGCAATCTCTTGACAAAAGCATTGGAAGTTCAGGCTGCAGGCATGAATAACTGTACTAGATGGGTTAGCCACTAACATTTTACAGGTGCCTGCTAACTTTGATGTAAAAACTTTGTTAACGGAATGAAACCAATATTACATAATGATTGTTTTGGTGTTTTATGTTCCGAATGGCCATTACGAAAACACGCCTGTTCGGATATATTGAACATTTTACCACCAAAAAAAAAAGAGAGAAAATTTTCAGATAAAAAGTTCTGATATTTTTCATATTTCTGCTCTAACCATAGATTGTGGGTACTCATTAGAGCCGCCTCGGCGAGGCGGTTCTAACGAGTACGCACAATCTCTGTTTTTGAGTAGAAATGTATACTCCCTGTAAACACCAGTATTACTATATAAAACTCAAAATTATATAGGCGTTTTTTTTTTCGTGATGTGGAACACCTCTTCGGTTAAAGAGGAATACAATTTTAAAAATGAATGCAAATAAATATAGCACAAAAACTTAATAATAAGTATTTTCGATGTCGTAATACAGAACATTTCTCAAGGCCACGTGGGTGGTGAATTTCCCCACTTCAATCTAGACCAAGTTTCTAATCATGTCTAATTACATGCAACTACAAATAACTCTCCCAATTAACACACATATACATACAATTATTATATTTGTGCCCAACATGTATGCTTTCGGCCCCCGCCCATCGGGGCTTGAATAAATAGATTGGGCTGCATGATGCTTCCACGCAGAGCGAGTACTAGTAAACAGCTTAGAGGACCTTAGCCTGCCCAGGCAAAGCGGTGCGAGTCGGACCGACCATGCTTATAAACAGTATTGGTTTCATTGGGCGACAGGGATTGATGTGTCATTTCATCTCAATGTCGGGTAAAAATGCCACAAAATTGGAAGCAACGTCTCCAAAAATGACCTTTACAGTGTTGACGGGGACGTTAAACCTCAAATCAAACAAACAAATAAACCAGCAGGCATGATAAATAGCGAATGGAATTTTCCATCCAAAAGCTTTGGACAGGTCCATTTCAAACTTTTAAGTTTTACAAAAAGGTATTTATGATTTATCAATGCTCCGTTTTGTGAGGCTAGGCTTAAATCATTTTAATAAAAGTATATACAGTGAAATTCCGCTTTTAAGACCACCTAAAATTAGGACTCATTCTGCTTTAAAAAGCTTAGTTCGAAGGCTGCACTTAATCTTTCCTATAGTGTCCTCTGGCCAGGGTCCACCTTTGTGACTGTTTAAAAGTGGTCTTAAGACCACTTTTGAACAGCCCCAAAGGTGGTCTTGATATTGAACTTTTACTGTATTATATATTAAGTAAGCAATTAGTGAAAGTCGGATGCCATTACTAGAAAACGCATTACAATAACACCCCCGTACGTCACATCTCCAAAATGGTAATTTTTATGATGAAAATCCGCGATATTTTTCTTATTTACTGCAAACATGGGTTGTGGATGCTCATTAGAACCGCCTCTTGAGGCGGTTCTAACGAGTACCCACAACCTTTGTCTTGGAGCAGAAATACGAAAAATAATGCATACCCCTGTAAACCCCCAGTTTTCTCTATATAAAATGGGGTTATGGGGATGTTCATTTCACGGACGTGTTAAAGGCATTTTTTCTTGATTATTGCGGACTATCATTTCATTACATAATATAATGTAGCTCTCAGAGCTGAATGAAGAGAAATCCTCTGTCCTCGACAGGTAAGGGGCCTCCTTGGGAAAATCAACAAATTACTTACTGTTGACTGGTGTGCATTATTGATTTTCCTCTTAAGTGCCTCAGTCAGGGGATACAACAAGAGCTACTAATCACCCTATTAAAGGCCGCCTTTGATCTGCTATAGTCAATATATCACAGGGGTCAATAAAACAATTATGAACACAGTGTGTTCTACTGTTACAGAATAAATGCCTTTAACGTGATGGGACGTGTAGATCTATGTTTGGAGGGCTCTTAAGTGTGTGCAACCATTTAAAAGGGCCAGATTTATGCCTCTTTGTTTCATCACCAAAATACGCCTATATAATTTTGACCCACTTCAACCCCACTTTTATATAGTAAAACTGGAGTTTACGGGGATAAACATTATTTTTCTTATTTCTGTTTCAGCAGAAATAAGAAAAACATCAATTTTTAATCTTAAAATGTTCGTTTTTTTTTCGGCTGTAAAATTTACAATGCATTTATATAGGTGTGTTTTCGTAATGGAAGTATTGTACATGTTTAGGCTGAAATAAGATCTTTGAGATCATCGAAGGCTCATGCGAGACTGCTCATATGTGCAGCCACGCATGAACCTCCTCTGTTCACCTTTTTGTAAATAGGACTGCAGTCTATTTATGGTGGATAAGCTAAAAATTGAATTTCAAAGGTTTTCAACGTGTATTCAAATATTAATAATACATATTAATAATGTATTAGTCTACGGGTAAGAAAAGAAAGCAACAATCTCTCAGGTCTTGTATATACCAATACATGAATATTTTATTAACCCATATATGACAATGGACTATTCCATATAGTGAGTTTGTTGGGGTCTATTTCCAATTGTAGGGTGGTCAGGTTTGTTTTATGTGTAGTAAGTTCAACACGTATGTGCATACTTTAAGCAATCAGTGTAGACTCAGATCAGACGCCGCATCTTGCGGCGTCTGATATGGGTCTACACTGTTTGCCAATGTCCCCAAAAGGGGCCGCTAGGCATATATGGGTTAAAACTGTTGAATAATTGACAGCACGGCGAGGGATTAATTGATTTACCTACTCACAAGTAAGTATATGACCGATCTCAGTGAAGGAATGTCCTCGGTGTTTCATCTGATCTGCAGATTAGACATTGTTTACAGAAAACATGCCATCAATGAAAGCAGATTTTGTTTGATTGAAGGTTTAACATCCCCGTCAACACTGTAAAGGTCATTTTGGAGACGTTGCTTCCAATTTTGTGGAACTTTTACCCGACATTGAGATGAAATGACATCTCAAGCCCTGCCGCCCAATGAAACCGACTCGCACCGCTTTGCCTGGGCAGGCTTAGATCCTCAAAGCGGGTTACCAGTACTCGTGTGCGGGTCGGTTTCAACTCTGTGTGGAAGCATCATGCAGCCCATCTATTTCTTTAAGCCCCACAAAGAAAGAAGAGGGAGTGAGTGTTTGAGTTTTACGTCTCACCAGCAGCTAAGGTCATACGGAGACGGGACCTCGGTTTAAAGACTCATCCGAATGTCCGTAGAAGCTCGGGATCGATCCTGCGATCCCTGGTTTACAAGGTGAGTAACCACTACACCACGAAGGCTTCTCATTGAAAGAAGAGGTTGCTGGAAAGGTTGGTTCTACTTCTACGACAAGGGTGTGTTTTGAAATCCTTATTGATATGCTGTTACATAATGAATTGTCGTGTTCACGATGTTTCAAAGGGCTAACCTCTTTGTTAACATCACGGAAACACGCCTATATAATTTTGACCCCCTTGAACCCCACTTTCATATTTTAAAACTGGGGTTTACAGGGGTAAACCTTATTTTTTTATTTCTGCTCTAAAATATAGATTGTGGATACTAGTCTATCGAGTACCCACAATCTATATTTTGAGCAGAAATAAGAAAAATATCACAATTTTTCATCTTAAAATGTTCGTTTTTTCGGCGGTAAAGTTTACAATGTATTTGTATAGGCGTGTTTTCGTAATGATTAGGATCGATCGTATGGTAGGTTATGATGAAAATTAGAGTGTTGAGTTGTAAATTGAAGCGAATTCAATGATCAGCAATCGATCCTTAAAGTCCCTCCAAATATTAACCCATGTATGCTAGTGGACTAGTCCATTGCTCTATGCTGGACAAGTCCATTTGTCATATAAGGGTTGTCAGGCATATAATTTCGTTTTTATTCTATTTTTGACGGACGATTCTGTTAGCAAATAGTGCTGGCCAAGGTATATGGGGCGCCGTTTTACTATTTAATTCGTATTTATAGATATCGAATTATGGATATCCATAATTCGAATTATGGATATCCATTATTCGGCTGATTTATGGATATCCATAAATCAAATTATGGATATTCATAAATCGAATTATGGATATCCACAAATCTATTTATGGATATTATTAATTTAAATCGACATGTGGATATCCATAAATCGAATTATGGATATCCTTTATTCAAATTATGGATATCCATTAGTCGGCTGATTTATGGATATCCATAAATCGAATGATGGATATCCATAATTCTCCTCTGCAAATAAACCTAATGAATAATGACTGCTCCCTTTGCAAAACTCGACTATTCGCGCCAGGTTTCCGATTTAGGTGTGTAATAAAAGCCGGGATGGAGGTGGAGATAATGTAGGGTAGGCTTAGTGGTGGCCTATGGTGTGGGAGAGATATGTTTTGTTTGATTTGAGGTTTAACGTCCCCTTCAGTACTATTTAGGTCATTTCGGAGACGTTGCTTCCAGTTATGTTGGACATTAAGCCTTCATTGGGATGAAATGACATCTCAATCCCGTTGGCCTTTGTAGCTCGGTCGGATGCGCGTCTGACTGGTGACCAGGGTCGGCAACATTCTTTCGTGGAGATTGATCATGGAATCTTTTCTACGGTCATTCTCTCCCTTCCGCTGATTCAAGAAGGGCAGTTGTCAGTTTCTGGCGAAAGAATGTGCACTGGTTAACTGCTTACGTATAAGCCTGCCCAGGAAAAGTGTGGAAAGGTAAACTGACCGGCTCAAAAATGACATAAATTAGTGTTGACTTGGCCATTTAACTAAATACAAACAAATATCTCGATCCATGTCGCCCATTGACTCGCACGACTTTGTTTGGACAGGCTTATATCTTCTAAACGGTTTACCAGTACTCTCAGCTCATGCAGCCAAATCTATTTCTCCAAGCCCCAATGGACAGGGGCCAGGAGATATAACTGAATCTGCCTGGTACTCCATACATCTCAAGTAGAGTATTTTATGGATATATATTATTAATACTATATATAACGACCATGTGCATTTTTCTTCAGAAAGCATGCACGAATTGCCTGTTTAGATCATTATAATCTTACGTCCGACTTTCAGTGTCCTTAGGTGCACAGTCCTCATAGAGGTGATCCCAGAGGGACAGTATGCGGTGGCCGGAATTTCCAGATCTTACGGCTGGTTCCGATATTTAACTGCACACATAGCAGGCGTTCAGCGTTTGGAGCCGTTGCTTTGGAAGCCTTACGTGCTGAAAAGGCTGCACGGCAGAGAGGTCCCTTTTAACTGGCCATCATCTTCCAGCGATGATGAAGACTTGAAGATGTTGAAGATTTTTACACGCGTCTTAGGGAGAAATCATTAAACCAAAAGCTTTGGCGGTGATTTATGGATATCTATAATTCGATTTATGGAAATCCATTATTCGGCTGATTAATGGATATCCATAAATCGATTTATGGATATCCATAATTCGATTTATGGATATCTATAAATACAGATTAAGTAGTAAAACGGCGCCCCATAAAGGTACGCTTTTAGGGGTTTCCCGCTTACATTGTGTTAAAACAGCTTAAGCAGAAAGCCAAAAGGACAGTTTATTTCCCACAAAATGGTAAAACGGCCATACATTAAAAAGATATCAGCAGTGCATCCCTGCAAAGGCAAACGACTGTACCCTAGTTTCGGTATTTCTTATGTTCGCTATGCCATGTTAACCTTTTCAACACCGTAACCGGTAAACAAATGCTTCATAAATGCAATCCCTGTAGATCCTGATTAGACGACTGATTCTGAGCCGTCTAATCAGGCATCACGAAAACACGCCTATATATGTTGACCCCCTTGGACCCCACTTTTATATAGTAAAACTGGGGTTTATAGGGGTAAACCTTATTTTTCTTATTTCTGCTCTAAAATATAGATTATGGGTACTCGTTAGAACCGCCTCAGGCGGTTCTAACGAGTACCCATAATCTGTATTTTAGAACAGAAATAAGAAACATATCACAATTGTTCATCTGAAAAAATTGATTTTTCGGTGGTTAAATTTACAATGTATTTGTATATGCGTGTTTTCGTAATGTGCAACCACGGGTACAACCCCAAAACCGAAGATGGAATACTCCAGATGTGAAAAAAGAAATGGGTTGATCCCAAGATGGATTCCGGCTCAATCGACAAATATGTAAATATGAATTTTCCTTTCAAATAAGACGCAAGATTTTTACAAGTCCTGAAATGCATGCAGCTTTCCTTAAGAAGATAACATTTTGGAGATTTCAAAAACAGTTGCGAGGGAGACAGTAACTTACTCATCAAGTGAATCGGTAAACTTGTAAACGCCACATTCATTACGAAAACATGCCTATACAAATACATTGTAAACTTTACCGCCGAAAAAAACGGAAATTTTAAGTTGAAAAATTGTGATGTTTTTGTGAATTCTGCTCAAAATATAGATTGTAGACACTCGTTAGAACCGCCTCAGCCTCAACGAGGCGGTTCTCTAACGAGTACCTACAATCTATATTTAAGAGCAAAGGGGTCGACATTATATAGGCATGTTTTCGTGATGTATAGTGAGAATATGGGGTTCTGTTGTAGATGGCGTTTACAGCCCGAGTGATGACCGTGCTAAACGGAACCGAGGCTTTGACGAGTTTCCACTCAGCACGGTCATCACTTGGGTTGGAAACGGCCATCTACAACATAATCCTATATAACTTTCTTTTTCTTGCTCAACACCACCGAAAATTTTCATTTTAATTTATTTAACTTTTCATTTTTCACGCATTATTCTTATGTAGTTTGCCGGGTAAGTAAGGTAAGAGCAGAATTTCTATCTCAGGCTACGAGGGCTGATTGATACGAGGGATGTATATTGTCCTCTAGCTTGATATCCACGTGGGACACGATCAAAACCAATACATACTTGTATAGGGCTATTCAATATCTACACACTGGTATATAAATGTACATGTTAGACTCAGTGTAAGACATAAAATTTGCCATTTGAATACACGTGCAGTAAAAATGGTTGGTAGGAGCGTCGACTGAAAAGATGAAATACGGGCTTACATCAAAGCTTGCTCAAAACTTTCTACTGCTTTTGGACCTTCTTGTGTGTCTTATGAAACAGTTCGGTGGTAGAAAAAGAAATTTGAGCCTGGCGTAGAGTCCGTCAAAAATGCACCGACATCAGGTAGGCCAAAATCTGCATCTCGTAAAGAAATCGTTTCCAAAATAAAAGAAATCATTGAATTAGATGCCATATTTACAGTTCATGATATTGCACGAAAGGTAGGCATATCACTGTCAACGGTTCACCTTATTTTGAAGAAGCGTTTGAAAGTCAGAAATATTTCTGCTAGATGGGTGCCACATCTGTTGACTGACGAGCAAAAGAGGCAACGGGTTAAAGTGGCCAAAACGCTGCTTCAAATGTTTCCAAAATATGACAAAAAGGAGGTTTGCCAGTGTCGTCACAGGTGATGAAACTTAGGTCCATTATTTTGAGCCCGTCAAAAAGGTTAGCAATAAGATCTGGATCACTAAACACAGCAAACGACCAATAATTTGCAAAACGTTCTTTAAGTACAAAGAGGGTTTTGTATGCAATCTTCTTCTCTGGTGAAGGAGTCGCAATAAAAATGCCGGTGAAAAAGGGCAAAAGCATCACCGGAAAGTACCACAAAGACGTAGTACTGAAGAAACTGAAAAAGTATTATCAGAAACGACGCCCTGCCACTTGTTTTAAACATGTCCGTCTTCTACATGACAATGCAACCACTCATACTTCCGCAATAGTTACGGCGTTTTTGAAGAAAGAAAAAGTAACTGTTTTGCCTACCCCAATCCCCCCCCCCCCCCCACACCCGTATTCCCCAGACCTTGCCCCATGTGATTTTTTTTTTGTTTCTGAAACTGAAATCATTCCTTGCTAGAAGTCTCCAGATAGAAATAAGCAATTCTTTTCGAACATCCCTCGTTTGTTGTGAGCCTCATATTGAAGGAGTTGAATTTTGTCAGCTTTATTGTATTATTTTTCAACATAATCCCCTTAAGTATCTATACACTTTTGCCAGCGGTGTTTAACGTTTATAGAGAAGCCTCCGTGGTGCAGTGGTTACGCTACTCGCCTTGTAAACCAGGGGTCGCAGGATCGATCCCGGGCTTCTCCAGACTTTCGGATGAGTCTTTAAACCGAGGTCCCGTCTCCGTATGACCTTAGCTGTTGGTGGGACGTAAAACTCAAACACTCACTTAACGTTTATAGAACTCCTTTTCTTGGCTGTTCACTGCATATATGACATCATCATCGGTCTGAAAGTGGGAGCCCCAAATAGCCGTTTTCAGAAATAGATGAAAGTCTGATGGAGCGAGATCTGGTGAATAAGGCAGATGCTCAATCAGTATAAAGCCAAAATCGTGAATGGCAGCCATAGCAATCACAGGCCTGTGAACAGAAGCATTGTCCTGATGGAACAGCATTTCCGCGGCGCTTAAGTTTAATATTTTCCGGTAACTGCGTCAGAAGTGAAGCTTTGTATGTGCCATTGATTATTTGACCCTTTTGGCAGAATACCGTCTGCACCCCATAATCTTCCCAGCTGATGGAACAGTCTTTGCCTTCTTTGGCGGGAATGAGTCAGGATGCTTCCATTGTTTCGATTGTTGTTTGGCCTCTAGGGTAAAATGATGGACCCACGTTTCATCGATAGTGACAAATCTCTGAAGAAAGTTGGCAGGATCTTCCTCTAAAAGGTTAAGATTAGCACGCGATAACAGGCGACTGGTGTGCTTCTGATCAACTGTCAGAAGTCTTGATACCCATCGGGCCGAAAGCTTTCTCATTGCAAGATCCTCTGTCAGAATGGAATCTACTCTTTCCTGTGATGGCTATATATCTTTCTGTGACTCGTTTGTCAGACATAACAATACTCGTCCAATTGTGGATTGTATCAGTTTTTCCAGACCAGATAAGCTAGTTTCTGCCAATTGGACCTCAACAGTAACCTTCAAAGGTTTTCAAAATACCCACATCCGTGATCCTAAGGGACTAGAAAATATAATCTCTACCCTGAGAACTTTTTACATTATCTACACTATGATGAAGGTCAGAGAGACTTAACACCACTACTAGAATTAGTCCATATAAGCCAAGTGGCAAACAGTGTAGACCTGGATCAGTTTCTACACTATTTGCTAAAAGTTCGTACATTTTATACAACTTATCCAAAACCCAACAAACCTCACCCACCTATCTTTGGAAATGAACCACACCAAACTTATTAGTTGGAAGATTTTATTGTCATATATGGGTTAATCTTGAAAAGTTGGTCAGTAATTATGTTGATGATTTGACGCAATCTAAGAAATGAATTTCAAAATATGTAATATGTTTTTCCTTGGACTGATTTGTATTGAAGACAAAAACGCCTGACTATATTTAAAATAAAAGAGCGTATATGGCCTAGTTACGATGAATGAATTTAAAGAAATCGGCAAATTTGAATTAGCCATTAAGCAATTTTAGAAGAAAGACTACTGCCACACTATCGGCCCCCGCCCATAGGGGCTTGAAGAAATATATGGGCTGCATGATGCGTCCACGCAGAGCTGAATCCGGTCCGCACAGTAGTACTGATAAACCGCTTAGAGGATCTAAGCCGTCCATGCTAATAAACCCTATTGGTTTCATTGGGCGTCAGGGCTTGAGATGTCATTTCATCTCAATGTCGGGTAAAAGTCCCACAAAATTGGAAGCAATGTCTCCAAAATGACCTTTACAGTGTTGACGGGGACGTTAAACCTCAAACAAACAAACAAACAAACTGCCACACTACTGCCACATAATATATACGAGGGTAGGCTGAAAAGTTCTAAGCCTCACCAAGAAGTAGGCATCGAACAAGCATGAAAGTTTATATTCATTAAATCCAAACCTTTATTACTTGATTTGACTCAAATGAGTTCAAGTTTACTTGCAATAAGGTAGAAATTCTAGACTTTGAAAATTTATACTAGCACGTTTTTGAGAAAATGGACAAAATCTGGCATCGTGGTGTCATCAAGTACCTCCATGAAAAGGGGTTAGCTCCTAAGGATATTCATGCCGATATGGTTGCTACATAAGGGGATGATGCTCCTTCGTATGCAATCGTGTAAAGGTGGGCAGCAAATTTCAAGATGGGCAAGGACAGCCTTGACGATGAATACCGGTGTGGACGACCCACAACGGCAACAACTGAGGAAACCAGCAGCCAAGTGCACAGGGCCGTGATGGGTGACAGGCGTTTAACTGTGAATCAGTTAGCTAACACTGTTGGCATCTCCCTTGAACGAGTAGAGACGATTCTACACAGTGAATTAGGAATGTCGAAGGTTTCCGCCAGATTGGTGCCACGGCTTTTGACGCCTGACCAGACTGAACCTGTCGCAAGCCAACTTGGCTATTTTTGAAGCAGACCAAGATGGTTTTCTTAACCGTTTTGTCACTCAGGATGAGTGTTGGGTTCATCACTTTGAGCCAGAGACCAAAAGACAATTCATGCAATGGAAGCACCCTGGCTCACCCCTTCCAAAGAAGGCAAAGGTCGTCTCCTCTGCAGGGAAGGTGATGGCATCAGTGTTCTGGGATGCCAAGGGTATCATATTCATAGATTACCTTCAAAAGGGCAGAACAATTAATGAGGAGTATTATGCAGATCTGCAAAAACAAATGCGAAAAGCAATTAAGGCTAATCGACCCGGAAAATTGAAAAAGGGGTCTCGTTCCATCAGGACAATGCGCCTGCTCAGAAATCGGTTGTCGCAATGGCTGCTGTGCATGACTGTGGCTTCACACTTGTCGATCGCCCTCCGTATTCACCTGATCTAGCTCCATCAGGTTATTTCCTGTTTCCAAACATGAAAAAGCACTTGGCTGGGCAGCATTATCGGTCAGACGAGGAGGTGATAGCTGCTGTGGAGGAGTTTTTCAGGGACCAAGATGAGACCTTCTATACCACTGGGATCCAAGGACTCCAGCATCACTGGAGGAAGTGTGTGGACAGGAAGAGAGATTATGTTGAATATAAGGCAATTTCAGCATGGACAAACCATTGGATCTTGGTCAGGCTCAGAACTGTTCAGCCTACCCTCGTAATAGATAAGTCTAATAAAGCTTATTTAGTCTAACAGGTTTACTTAAGGGATGTCACAAGGTACCGTGCATTTTATGGATTGGAGTCCTGGAGTAGAGTCTTGGAGTGCAATTTGGATTGGGGTCTAGTGGAGTAAAATTTTGGAGACTGTTTGTTTTGAAATTCTAATCATTGTACAATGCAATCTGACAATAGTGCAAACTCAAGATCACATCCCGTCATCGGGACATAAAACAAGAGTCTTATAAAGCCCGAATGGCTCACTTGAGGAACATATGTTCTTACAATTTACATACGGTATGTGACTACTAAAAGTGCTAAAGGAATCCTTTGATTGCACCTGATTGTCTGTGGTACCGACCCATCACCCGTTTTCCACTGGGTGCCTCGTATCATAAGGAATAAGATTTTGGAGTTTAATGATCCAGTCAAAACTATTAGGGTCATATCGAGCATTCGAATCAGGTGAGATTATAAGGCTTTTTTCCTAACTTGATGTCACTAAGCACTAATACACAACAACAGATCGCAAGAATAAAACTTAACTGATTTTCATCTCATTTGGAGCATTTCATTATGAACTTTATGTAAGAGATAAACAGGTGCACCATTTGGTCTTGATCCTCCTCTGAGCACCAGTGCTTGGGATGACCGTTGAGCTGACAATTTCTAACAACTTACTTCTCTACCATAAAAAATCACTTTTTAACGTATCCAATGAATATGGAATCAAATTTACTAGTTTAACAAAAATGTGAAGGTCAAGTCAAGGCAATAAATAGCAACGTTGGGCAGCTCAATGTAATAAAGCAAAGTTGGGAAGTTTGAGATGCCTGAGTAGGTTATATCACCATCAGGTTTTCTGATCATAGGTATTTTGTGTTAGGAAAAGACTATTAGCATGACGTGATACAGGAACCCAATTTTCTATCCGTTCGTCCATTTGTCAAGCCGTCAATATTTGCGGCCAGCCTAGCATTCACCCTAATGGACAAATTATTTTTTCAAGAGCTATACGGACTTCATTATTGATACTTGGTTTTGTACAACTGCATCTTTGGATGGCAACTTTGATGCATAACTGTTTCATTCCATACACCCGACCGAAATTCCAAAGAAGTCTTGTATTCCCTCATCTATTTCTTTGTGGAATTCCACAGATCCTTCTTTAAGGAACATAACTTCTCTTTCCGCCTTCAAATTTCATTCTTCCATATCGAATACCAGTGTCCCAAAAGTACCACTCTACTACCTTCGTGGAAATCGATTATTATCGATATTGCATGCACGACTGCGCAACAACTGTAGTAATTTAAATAACGATTTATTCAATAATCATTTACCCCCGGATCCAAACTGTAGCTGTGAAAATGGTATCGAAGATGCTGAATATTACTTTCTCAAATGTACCAAATACACACACCAGCGACTAATTCTGTTCAACTCAACAAGAAATTTCCACCCTCTAAATGTTCAATTGCTTCTCTTTGGAAATCAAAACCTTAGTGTCGATAATAATATTATTTTGTTCGACGCTGTCCATAACTTTGTTAAAACGTCAAATCGATTTTAGGCCTAAGTCCTACAAATACCAAATAAACCTATTTTCGTTAGAATAACAGATGTGTAACAGACCGTATTAGTACTTTACCACCCAACACGAAGTGTCTGTCTTTCTTCTTAAGAATCCTTCTCATACCACGCATATTCTTTTTTTTTTTTTTTTTTTTAATATACATTGTTTGCTGTTGTTTTCACTTCATTATAATGATTGTTGTAGGGGAAGGGCCGTAACTAACGTTGCGAGAACTTGTGGCCCAACCCCATTGCTCTTTCTGATGCAATAAAATATGTTTAAACTATGAATGCAACTAAGCACATAAAAATGATTCCGTGATAGATTTCGATGTAAGAATTATTTTGTCCCCTCAAAGTATTCCCCTTTAACAGATATACAAACTTTCAGTCTTCTGATCCAATCATTGAATGCATTTTGGTAGTCTTTTCGATGTATACTATGAAGGCACTGGAATATTGCATAACCGAGGTGTTTGCGCTGTACAAAGTTTCGACCAGAAAGGTATTTTTCAGCCGCGGGGACAAAAAAAAGTCACACGAGGCAAGGTCAGGGGAATACGTAGGGTGAGGAGTTCAACAACCTTTTCCTGCTTCAGATTGTCTTGCACAATGAACGCCTTGTGCGATGACGCATTGTCATGTAGCAATCTAACTTTGGCCAAACCAGTTGCGGGTCTTCGTTCTTTGAAATATTTCTTCAAATTTCGAAGAACTTTATTCTTGTAAAACTTCGCATTTACAGATTTGCCTTTAGGCACAGCAACCTGAATAACAGAGCCCTGATTTGAAAAGAATATGGCATACATTACCTTCTTGACGCTCTTGGTCCACTTTGCAATGCATGGTCTTTTGCAATACTTTGTTGCCCATATTTTGTCTTGAATCTTTCGTTTTGGCTCAAAAAAGTGAACCCATGTCTCGTCACCTGTGACGACATTAGCGAAAGACCGTGCATTGTAATTTGGAAACTTTTTAAGCAACTTCTTGGCGCACTGAACGCGAGTCTTTTTCTGCTCATCTGTCAACAGATGGGGAATCCATCTAGCACAGATCTTTCTCATTTTCAAATCCCGTTTCAGAATTGTATGAGCTGCGCCTAATGAGATGCCAACCGTACTAGCTATTTGCCTAGTGGTGTATCGTGCATCGGTAGCAACTATTTCTTTCACTCTAGCAACCATCTTGGCAGATGTTGCTCTTTTCGGCCGACGATCATGTGGTGCAACTTCTGTTGAGCCTTGCCCACAACTGAATTTCTTACATCAACGAAAAACTGTCGGAAAAGACATTTCATTATGCCCATTAACCGAACATATTTCATCAAAAATGTCTTTGCACCGTATACCAAGAATACAACGATTCTTAGGACCGTATTTCAACGGCGTACTCTGACCTTCTTCCAACCATGTTTTGTATTAGTATACAAGAGTAGACAGTGTTTATCGCTAAAGTTGACGGATTTTAACAGGTTTGGTATCAATGTATAGTAAAATGTTTTTCTACGCTGTGATATTTATTTCCAGGTGATTTTCGCATTAGTACATGAGAAAACGTTCTACATGCATTCATATTTGAACAGTCCTCGTATTTGATCTTAACCTACATTTCATGGTTTACTGATTTTGTGAACTGTTTCAACAAATCCAGCGTTCGCGCTAATATTAGGGTTCATTTCTCGAAAACTATAAGAGCTTTATTTTATGACAATTAGTACAAACTTGCATCTAGGAATGGCAACTAGAATGCAGTTATCCATATTTGAACTTGACCTACATTTCAAGGTTCAGAGACAAAGTGAACTATTGCGTCAACCCTAGCGTTCAACCTTGTGTTTAAATTCATTTCTAAAGAACTATAAGGGCTTCATTAATGATACTCGGTACAAGTTTGAAGCTAGAAATCGCATTTTTATGGAAGCACCCATCACCCATGTTTGACCTTGACCTGTGTGTATGTGTGTATTTTGAATTTTACGCCTCAAGTACAACTTAGGTCATACGGAGCCGTAATCTCGGTTTAAAGTCTCATCAGAAAGTCTGGAGAAGCCTGGAATCAAACCCATGACCACCTGATTTATGCATCTTTGTGCTATAAATGAAATGACGCCATATTTCTTTGCAGCTGGGCATATGAATTATGCTAGGTATGGTCTGCATTATTTTGAGATCGATGGAGCGCCTACCAAAGGATGTGTTAGACAGGTTCCTTAAAGGTGAACACGTGATGCGTCACCAGTCAGGGTTGGGGAATGGGCTGTGGTCCGACATGTTCATTTTTCCACATTTATGCGTTACTGGCATGGACCATGGGGTTGATAGGCAATACTCTTAATAAACCAGCTATGAAACGATGGGCTCTAAGTCTTCATGTCTGTAGTAGACTAGTGAAAGATATAGCGGATCTGAGAGATGCATATTCAGACAGATCCGTTTTGGTTCACAAGGAAAAAAATGACAAGTCGTATTGAAGCTGATGCCAAGGACAGAGAAAAGATGAGAGAACAGCTTAAAACCTGTATCGATCCTCTGTGTATGGAAGGGCAGCCCCGAGGCTTTGTAAATGTAGCCAGTGGCAGAATAAGCACACCTTCGGTTAATCTTGATCAGGCTTTATCACAAGGTGTAAAGATGATGGACGACTTTGAAAAAGGCTGACCAGAAAGTTTTTGTTTTACGCTGTCGTAAGAAAACAGTTAAGGTCGGGACAGGAAAGACTTTTGACACACAGCTTATTTATTCCAAGGGGATGGGAGTAATGGCTTCAAGAGAGATTGATCTGGCTAGTGTATTTCATCACGAGTTGGATCCTATTCCCTACTTCAATGTACGTTGACAGAGGGGACATGAGAATCACGAAAACAAAATCTGTTTTGAAACTGCAATTGCAGGTTGGGAAATCCGCACGCACTACACTAAAGCCAAATTCAATCGTTATAGATGGGTGTGCTATTCTTTGGACGATCCACTGGCCTACGCATCGAACCGTACAAGAATATGTGAACCCTTTCGGTGGTTATATTTTGAACAATATGTCAGATGCTGATGTTTACTTGGTCTTCGACCGATACTTTGACTTTAGCTAGAGAGCATCACCAGAACTGTTCGTGCAGGGCAGCAGGTACGACAAAAGCACTAGCTTTCACTCAACACCTCTCTCCCATCTCAGCAAGTAATGCTAACTGTTACAAGCAATAAAGTGCAGTCGATTGACTTTATAAGCATATGTATGGCAGAGAAGGTCAAAATGCTACAACAGACTGATGAAAGGCATGCTCACACTCCTTTTGTCGTGACAAACTCGGAATTAACGCCTGTTGAAGTGAGACTTGGAGTAAGAATGGAAAGAAATGATCTGAAAACAAGCCACGAGGAGGCTGATACTATAATTCCACAGCAAGTGGTAGCCATTGCAAACTAGTGCGCAAATTGTGTAAGAGTTATATGTGATGATACTGATGTTTTTGTGTTGCCCTTACATTTTTACAACCTGTGTAAATTGAAATGTACAGTAGAACTTCGATGGCTCGAACACCGATGGCTCGTTTACCATGAATGTGTCGAACCCGTTCCTGAGCCCCTAGCGAAATCCTCTACATAAGAAATAGTGGGGGGTAATTAAGGAGGTTTTAGTCCTTTATCTTTAAATGTATGCTGTGTGTACTCATTAGAATCGCCTCGATGAGGCGATTCTAATGAGTACACACATCATACATGTTCATTATAGAACACCGAAAAGATGTCTAAAAGTATCTCGTTATGCCTCCGACAGTAACCTCAGTGGCTCGAACTACCCTAGTCTCGAACATAGTTTCGAGGTCCCAAAGGTGTTCGAGCCATTGAAGTTTGACTGTAGTATCTTTATGGAGGGAACATCACAACAGAGGACGACAGTAGATATTGGCGCAACGGCCAGAAAGCATGATACTCTAGTCCCGTCACTTCTTGCTGCCCATGCTATTTCAGTATTTGACACAGTAGCCTATTTTTGGGGAATAGGAAAAGGAACAGTTGTTAAAATGCTTCTGAAGGGTGCCAAACTTGCCAAGCTCGGTGAGCCAAAATGAGCCTATGTCTGACATTATTGATAAAGCAACAGCTTTCACTGCGCAGTGTTATGGTACCAAAGTGGAAACATCTTTATCAGATATCAGATTTGATGTTTGGCTAAACAAAACAGGCAAGCGAATGCTTACCAAGAATCCTGAACTAAAGTCTTTACCGCCAACAACAGTGGCGTTTGCGGAAAATGTCAAACGGGCTCATATGCCGACTTTCATTTGAAAATAGAAGTAGAGGCAATGATCAGGAATCGATACAATTAACCCACAGCTCCCATCAGAGACACCAAAGGGTAAGTCCACTCTGGAGCAAGAGCCTTTGACTTTAGATCTTTCTAAATTTTGGTGGTCAAAAGACGAAAAACTAAAGCACTTGTGCCAATTACTACACCCGAAGGTCTAGCAAAGGGGTAGCATCAGTACCAGATGACGTTCTCAAAATGATCTGCTGCGGTTGTGCCTCAGAACAGCCCTACGTCTCCCTGCCCTACATCATAGTGTAGATTATATTTTCTTGTCCTTTGGGATCATTGATTCCATTTTGGAGTTTTGAAAATATCTGAGGGTCACTGATGAGGCCTAATTGGCCGAAACTAGCTAGTCTGGCCCAGAAAACATATACACTCCATATTTTCAGATCTGTGGTGAATTCTTTGCTTCCAAAGGATAACCCTTTTATAGAACATACTAAACAACGCCCAGATGCGGCTGCAACACAGCGCAGTTAGCATGCACACTGTTTTGCAAATGCCATCAGACAAACAACTGTAGCAAGCGCCAAGACACAATTCGCCAACGATACTGTAAGTGATGCAGAAGAGAAGGCCACAGAGGATACGGTTTAGTCAAGCTAACACGTTTCTTGTTATATATCTAGACGAATCAAACATGAAATGTAACAGTTTTCCTTTCCGAGATCATTATTCCCACCATCTTTCCCACCATCTTGCATCACGAAAACACGCCTATATAATTTTGACCCACTTGAACCCCACTTTTATATAGTAAAACTGGGGTTTCCGGGGGTATACCTTATTTTTCTTATTTCTGCTCTAAAATATAGATTGTGGGTACTCTATATTTTGAGCAGAAATAAGAAAAATATCACAATTTTTCATCATAAAATTTTCATTTTTTCGGCGATATAGGTGGCAATGTATTTGTATAGGCGTGTTTACGTAATGGGATAATCTTGAATGTTTTTCATCATAGGAAGAGTTTATGTTGATTAACAAGTCTACGATTTCCCAGCTGAGTAAGAGTATAACAACATTACGCAAACACGCATGAAAAATTGTGATATTTTTCTTATTTCTGATCAAAATATAGATTTTGGGCACTCGTTAGAACCGCCTCGTTGAGGCGGTTCTAACGAATACCCACAATCTATATTTTAGAGCAGAAATAAGAAAAATAAGGTATACCCCTGTAAGCCCCAGTTTTACTATATAAAAGTGGGGATCAAGGGGGTCAAAACTATATAGGCGTGTTTTCGTGATGAATCGTATATAGATTGTAATTGGGATCGCTGAATCCTTACGTTAAGGCAAAATTTGATGTTTTGGCAGCCAAACTATACGCCATCTTGGTTTGATAATTCTGTATATGAATGTGTGCAACCATATAGACTTGCTTGTGAAGTTACCATCGAATATTGGTCATATGAGGCTCTAAACGGCAGATTTCAGTTTTTGGCCACCATCTTGGACACCATCTTGAATATTTCAAAATGCTCAATGATGCCAGGGTGGCAATATGCAGTTTCTGGGTGAAACGGAAACCACAATAAAATTTTATGCGGCACGAACTTCCAGGCTATGCTGACGGCCTCTGGACTAGCGGGGGTGGTAACTTCGTGCATGAAGCTTCCCCAGCAGAGCTTTTGCTGTTGCCTATGTGACAATGACCTCAGTGCTTTTGGTTTCAAGGGGGAATGGATGTACTTGTCAGATTGTCTACATTTTTCAAACATTTATGGGTTTAGAGTTCTACGGCCCAGTCAACACTATTAAGGTTATATCGAGCCGGTAAGTTTACCTAAACCTACTCTTCCTGGGCGGTCTAATACATAAGCGGTTAACCCGTACTGTGCACTCTACTGCACCAGAAACTGGCAACTGCTTTTCTGGATTCGACAGACGCGAGGCAATGACCGTAAAATATTTTCTGATCGATCTTTTCGAAGGAATGTTGCCGACACGGCAGGTATCAAACCCGCGACTTCTGAACACCAGTCTGACGAGAATCCAATTGGGTTATCGAGGCCGGCATTTCAAGGGAGGCAACTTCTTTGATACCATGTTGTTTTCAAATGTGAATAATTTCCCATTGAAATGAAAGAGGCAATTATTTTTGCAAGTTGCCTGATTTCTGTTGTTTTTAAGTGACCGGTCAGACTTACGATAAGGAGGGCCCCCGCCCATCGGGGCTTGGAGAAATATATGTAGACAGGGCTACATGATGCTTCCACGCAGAGCTGAAACCAACCGGCCACGAGTACTGGTAAACCGCTTAGAAGGTTTAAGCCTGCCTAGGCAAAGTGTCGCCAGTCGGATCACCCCTACATTGACATGTAATCCCTTTTGGTTTGTTTGGGTGTCAGGGCTTGATATGACATTTCATCTCAATGTTGAGTAAAAGTCCCACAACCTTGGAAGCAACGTCTCCAGAATGATCTAAATAGTCTTGACGGGTTACGTAAAACATCTATTCAAATCAGGAGGAGGCGGATTCGTGGACAACATACTATCGTTTAGATTTATCTTGAATTTTATACGGTCCTTATCTCCCTTCCGCTGATTCAAGACGGAAAGTTGTCAGTTTCTTGACATCACGTGAACAAGTCCGTGAAATAAAGACCACCCCCACCTAAACCCACTTTATATAGAAAAAAACTGGGGTTTACTTGGGTAAACATTATTTTCCTTATATCTGCTCAAAGACATAGGTTGTGGGTACTCATTAGAACCGCCTCAATGAGGCAGATCTAACGAGCACCCAAAACCTATGTTTGGAGTATAAATAAGAAAAATATCACAAATTTTCATCAGAAAAAAATGCCTTTCTTGAGGTTTGAAATATGCACTATATCAAACGGATGTGTTAACATAATGTGAACGAATGTGCACTGCACGGGTTAATCGTCTACGTTAAGCCTGCCAGAGCAAAGTGTGGATATGTTAACTGACCGGCTCGATATGACCTACATAGTGTTGATCGTGCCGTTTAACTCCAAAACAAACAAAACTAAGTTCCAAGCCAGCAAAGAACAGCGGGCCAACGTCGGACCAACAGCGATATGACGTTGCCACGTCATATCGCTGTTGGCTCGACGTTGGCTCGGCATTCTTTGCAAACTGGGTGCGTACCCATTTTATAACAAACAGTTAACAAAATCACCCGCCCATAGGGGCTTGAAGAAATATATGGGCTGCATGATGCTTCCACGCAGAGCTGAATCCGGCCCGCACACTAGTACTGGTAAACCGCTTAGGGGATCTAAGCCTGTCCAGGAACCGCGGTGCGAGGCGGACCGTCCATGCTAATAAACCCTATTGGTTTCATTGGGCGACAGGGCTTGAGATGTCATTTCATCTCAATGTCGGGTAAAAGTCCCAGAAAATTGGAAGCAACGTCTCCAAAATGACCTTTACAGTGTTGACGGGGACGTTAAACCTCAAATCAACCAACCAACCAACCAACCAAATCACGATGCTCTCAGAACGAACACATTAATAAATTTTGAATCATAAACCTTACTGAAGCGCGGTTAAATACATAGTGTATGACTGAAGGGCATTACTAAAGTGACTGCAACAGAAGGTCATGCCCTTATCTGCAGAAACAAATCTATATAAAATGCTCGGCCTTCGTTGACTTTTCTACCGTGTATCGCTAAAGATATACGAAAAAAGCCAATCGAGATACAATTCAATCATATTTTATTAGGTGTGTTTTTAAGGGATGTTACTGTTATTGCTTTGGATAGCCAATTGGCCATTTTGTGGGAAAGTAACTGTCCTTTTGGCTTTCCGCTGTTGATGTTTCCATTAGGGTCTAGTTGCTTCAATAGCTTTAATTAATAAGGTGGTTTATTTATCTTCTACGGTCTGAAGCGTTTACCGCTGCTAACACCTGTCATTCAAGAGTGATCTTTTATTGGGTTGAATCCCTCGCCCGAAATCGAATCCATAGTCATGAAAGATTCTTGTAACTTAATACTCCAATAAACATAAGTTATAGATATTTCAGTGTTAGAATCGCCTCACCGAGGCAATTCTAACAAATGCCTATAACATTTGTTTCTTGGCGTTATGATGTGGAAAAGACCTTTTATAACCTATCATACTCCTAAATGGGATTCCTCATAACGACAAATTCATTATAACGGCACAATAATAGGGAACAAATACTGCCGTTATAACGCGGAAGCTCTGTACTTGTAGTTGTAGAACTTATTATTGTAAATAAAGTATCAAACTATTATAAGAAAAGTATCAAAGCGCGTGCTATCATCGTTCATATGTGAAGTCTTGCCAAACATTTTCAAGTACCTCTGAGTGATTCAGAACCTTGCAATAAGCACCTGTGTTTGACTGCTTCCAGAAAACAATATTGTAAAACCTTTCGTTAATTTGCATGTAAGTAAACTGCAATAGAATCTCAGAACAGAAATAATAATTTTGTCTGGCCTTATGTAAGAACAAAATAACCTTGAACATCAGCAATCAGCACTCAGGATTGTAAAATAAAATTAGTAGCACAACATCCAATAAGCTCTTGATAAAAACGAAGAAATAAATTCAGTTTCTAAAGAGAAAGGAATTGTAATGAATATTTAACCCTTATCTTGCTGTTCACGACAACCCCTATCTATGCAAACAGTGTAGATACAGTTCAGGTGGCTGAAGAAGCCAATCTGATCAGGATCTACACTGTTTGGCATTCAGTTTATGAATTTGTAGCAATACATTACATCAAGTAATTTGTTTGGTTGATAGACAGAAATGGGTGTGGCTTAAATGAATATTCAGCAAGATAAGGGTTAACTTACCTTTCTAATCTTGGTAATATTCTCAGTAGAATATTTGAAACATGTGTTAGATATCTTCTGACCCAGTGACGTTTTAATGGATTGTACATAATTTTCAAGAAAGGAAAAAGTGAAATGTGGAACAAAGTTAAGATCTCTGTTATTGTAAGATGTAACCATTCTAATCTCGAAGACCATGACTAGTATTGATAAACACCTATGCTCTGTTAGTTTCCGTCCAAGAATCTACTTAATTATAATTATAATGTATACTAGACCCAAGCAAGCAAAAACTACCTTATTTTTTCTTATTTCTGCTCTTAAATATAAATAGTGGGTACTCGTTAGAACCGCCTCAATGAGGCGGTTCTAACGAGTAGCCATAATCTATATTTTAGAGCAGATATAAGAGAAATATCACAATTTTTCATGTTAAAATTTTCATTTTTTCGACGGAAAAATTTACATTGCTCTGTATAGGCGTGTTTTCTACCAATTTACTGGTCAGGATAAAATTCAGCTTTCATTGGTGCGGAGTTATTAAGTATACTCGACAAGATAAAATTTCCAGGTCATTGCTGTTTTTCTTTTGACAGTCTTATTATTTCTTGCGCACGCATGGGCAAAATTGCAGTAAAATTCCTATATTAAGACCACCCTTGGGACTGCTCAAAAGTGGTCCGTAAGACCACTTCTGAACAGTCCCAAAGGTGGTCTCTTATTAGGAGACACTGGGTGTAGAAAACACAAAGAGGGAATGACTGAGACCTTCTCATTAAGCTTTTAAAAGCAGATTTAGTCTTAGTGTTAGGTGGTCTTAATAGCGGAATTTTACTCTATTTTCATATGCTGTGAGAACACTTAAACCATATAAACTGCTATACCATCTTTGATGCAGAATTGGAGCTAAGGTTCCACTTAAAAATTCGGACATCACTGTTGCTTTTCCGCTTAAAAATACATGTGTACACAAATGTTGCTGATGAGAAGTCGATGAATTGATGACTGAGCTGGGATTGAACGACACGTAAACACCTGTAGGTCATTTTGTGCTGTCTCACATAAAATCAGAGGGATACTGGTGGTGATCAAAACGATGGGTAGGAGAGAAAGGGGGAAAAGAAATTAAATGATAGTTAAAAAACAAAAAAAAGTAAAAATATTACCATCTACAGAATGACATCGACACCTAGACAATCTGGAAAAGATAAAAACAACAAAAAAAAAAAAAAAAAAAAAAAACACGAGTGCATGGTCATTTCGTATAAAAATATTAAACAAGCATCCGGCAAGTTTCATAAGTTTTTCATAAATTTAATATGAAATGTGCACGAGTGTAAGATTCTGTTTATCATATAAAATTTTAAATCCCATCAGAGACAGCAAAGGGAAAGAAGCACAGATATGAAACCACTAGACCCTAATTGAAACATCAATAGCGAAAAGACAAAAGGACAGTCACCTTCCCACAAAATGACCAATTGGCTATCCAAAACAAAATAATATAAGCGATACCCACACTCAAAGACATACCATAACAAAAATAAACCGCATTGGAACGGTCAGTGAAACGAATTCCACTGGGGGCTTAAATCGATTATACCTGGCCCCAAAAACGATTTTAAATCGAATTGTTTTGCAGAAAACTTTCAGTAGAACACAATGTTTTCACGGAAGATTATGAGTCATGACGCGCCCAGTAACCATGTATTATTACATAGGTGGTTGGTTGGTTGATTTGGGGTTTAACGTCCCCGTCAACACTGTATATTTCATTTTGGAGACGTTGCTTCCAATGTTGTGGGACTTTTACCCGACATTGAGATGAAATGACATCTAAAGCCTGTCGCCAAATGAAACCAATTACGAGCCAGGCGTAGCAGAAAGAAAAAGCAAACAAGCCTTTCGGAATGATTTAACAAAATTTATCTTTAACCCGTAAAAGTAAGAAAATTAAAATGCACTTAGCTCTGCTATGAAATATCCTGAATGAATCTATTTTCCTTGATCCCACAGAATTCACAGTCCGAAATGAAATATAAAATCCTTTAACAATCCAACACAGAATTCAGAAATAACTTTTCTTAAAAGCCCAAACTCCAAACAATCCAACACAGAATTCAGAAATAACTTTTCTTAAAAGCCCAAACTTCAAACTCCAAAGTCTGGCTCAATGAGAAAAATCAAGCTCTTTTATATACCCCAAGATTTCTCTAGAATGTTCCACAGGGCTGTGGAATAAGATAATGTAATTTTCTAAAAATAATGCAAACCTGAACTTTCTGGAAGGTTCCAAAGTACTTTTCCTTGTAAACAAGATGTTTACAAATAGAAATTAATCTGTGACTCATTTCGGGTAGGTTCTTTAAAAAGATATTTATAGCACTATTAGGTCACCCAGTGGGGTGAAAGTAGGTATCAGAAAAATAAATTCTTATGCATAACACTCCCCCTCTTCGAGGAAAAAAAAAGATTTATGTAATAAAGCTTTCTTTTGCTTTTAGAATAATAAAATATTGAACAAACATATAAAATTACATTATCTACAATCCACTTCAGTATGAAAGAAAAACACAATTCCCGACACTGCTCAAGCTCTTGAAAGGGCATCAGGGATAATGTTATCTCTCCCTCTGATATGCCTTATGTCTAGATTATACTCTTGTAGCATAAGACTCCACCTGAGCAACCGCTGATTTTTGTTTTTCATTTTGTGTATGAAAGTCAGTGGATTGTGATCACTGAAAACAACAATCGGTGCAGCAGTAGGAGTAAGATAAACTTCGAAATGTTGTAGAGCAAGAATCAGAGACAAGCACTCTTTCTCTATGGTAGAGTAATTTCTCTGATGCTTATTGAACTTTTTGGAAAAGTAGCAAACTGGATGATCCACACCATTTTTATTTTCCTGCAAAATAACACTACCTGCACCTACGTCACTAGCATTTACAGCTAGCTTAAACCCCTTTTCAAAGTTTGGTGCTAAGAGAACTGGTTCACTCTTGAGTATGGCTTTAAGCTTATCAAAAGCATTTTGGAATATTGCATTCCAATGGAATTTTGTTCTTTTGCTCAGCAAATTTGTCAAAGGCTCAGCAATGACAGAGAAATTATTACAGAACTTTCTGTAATAACCAGCCATACCAAGAAATCGCATCAGCTGTTTTTAGCACGTGGGTACGGGAAAATTTGAGATAGCCTTAACTTTAGCATCAATAGGTTTCACATGACCTTGACCTACAGCATGACCTAGAAATGTCAAACTTGCATGGCAGAATTCACTTTTAGCAAGATTGATTGTCAGTTTGAATCATCGGAAGAGAGAAAATGACGGTCGAAAAGATTTCACGATCAGATTAGTTTTTCGAATTTCACGGTTTTTAAAAGTAAATAATAATAACAAAAAAGATTAAACCAATTTAGCATATGACGTCGCGTTTAGTTTATACTAATTTATTTTAGTTCGATTGCGATGAAAGCTTCAAGCTTATTGATCGCACTCGAATCCTGATTCCGGGTGTTTTCGCGCGCGCGAGAGAGAGAGGCAGTGGATTTTACACCACTGCTACCCATTTACACCTGGGTGGATGCGGCAGTGTCATTACGTGTCTTGCCGAAGAACACACCCAGATACCGGTTGCCGGATTCCGAACGCACAACCTCTCGATCATAAGTCGAACGCATTAACCACTGCGCTATCGAGGCTGACGTCGCGTTTGAGAATGTAATAAAGCCATATAATAAATTCGGTAATCCACTAGTGGATTAAATATGCAAATTAGTTAGATACGACCCGTTAAGTTACACGTACGACGTTGCGTTTAATAATGGGGGAATATTGACATTCTTGTTAAAAATCGTGAAAAAAATGCGTTTTAAATGTCATATGATAAACAGAATCTTGCATTCATTTTCATGTATTATTGAATTTATTAAAAGAGTTGAGGGAAAAGGATAAAATTTCGCCACGAATTTTATCCATTTTTCTCAATTCGTTTAATAAATTCAATAATACATGAACACTAATGCCTTGTTTGTTATCTTCAGATAAAGGTTAATTTCTTGTGCATAAAACATGAAAAACATGCGCACATGTAAATTGCAGGAATGGCTGGTTTTTTTTTAGTATTTTTAGTATTTTATAGTAGCCATTTTAACGTTTGTTTTTTCCAGTTGACTGCGTTCTTTAACGTGTTCTTTGTTTCCTAAGGCAACCTTTTAGCTACTGCAGCTGGTGTGACGTGCCGTGTGGCGGCTGTAAAAAGCCTCCTCGTGCTTCATCATAGCGCAGGTTATATTTTCTTTTCCTTTGGGATCATTGAGCCCATTCTGGTTACTTTGAAAATCGAACATCCGCTAACGCCGGTGCTAGGAGGTGTATGCAGCCTTGCAAACCATATTGCTGTGTATGAAGAGACTCAATAAAACCGAGTCTCCGATTTCGATCTTCTATGTCTTCTTAGTTTCCAAAGGCAACATTTTAGCTTTTCAAGTTTTTCGAATCGACATCGAAAGTCCATATATAAAGGAAGTTGATTGTTCTTTCATCAGACTGAGGATGCTGAATACACTTGTTATTTTGTTCGGTCCGTCTGTGCGCATCACGTTGAATACAAATAGTGATGCGGAAAATGACTATAGAGTCAAATGAATATACAGAAGCATAAAGTTGAGAGATCAAACAGGTCATGCTTGAGAAAATAATAAAATAACAAAATGAACAGTTATCTATTCGATGTGATAGGCCCTGTATAAGTAATTTCACTGAAGGGTAAACGTCCACAGCAAAAATGAAGAACGTAGAAGAATCATCAGAGTTACCCGAGAAAGTGCAGCTGTATGATTTTAAAAGCGAGGGGGTTAGCGAGAAGACAACTTCTGACACAGATTCTGAAATAACAGAAAGAGAGGAGTGGAGTAAAGGCTTGGATTTTGTACTGTCGCTGCTAGGTTATGCAGTGGGGCTCGGGAATTTGTGGCGTTTTCCATACCTCTGTGTGCGCAATGGAGGCGGTAAGTATGTATTTGCATCTCCCATCACGTGAACAAGTCCGTGCAATGAAGACCCCCTATACCAACTTTATATAGAGAAAACTGGGGTTTAAGGGGGTATACATTATATGTCTTATTTTTGCTCCGAGACATAGGTTGTTGGTACTCGTTAGAACCGCCTCATTGAGGCGGTTCTAACGAGCACACACAACCTATGTTTGCGATAGAATTAAGAAAAACATCACGGATTTTCATCAGAAAAGTAACCATTTTGGAGATGTGAAAAAATGCATTCTGTCGCACGGGTGTGTTATCATAATGGATAATAGTCATATACATATACTTTGACATTTGAATTGAGGTTTTACGTCACCGTCAACACTATTTAAATCATTTTGGAATAGGGCAGTCTTAGACCTTCAAAGTGGTTTACCTGTACTCATCATTGCGGTCGTTTTTGTTTGGATTTTGTTTGTTTGATTTGCGGTTTAACGTCCGCGTCAACACTGTAAAGGTCATTTAGGAGACGTTGCTTTCAATTTTGTGGGACTTTTACCCGACACTGAGATGAAATGACACCTCAAGCCCTGCCGCCCAATGAAACCAATAGGGTTTATAAGCATGGACGGACCGACTCGCACCGCTTAGCCTGGGCAGGATTAAATCATCTAAGCGGTTTACCAGTACTCGTGTGCGGGTCGGTTTTAGCTCTGCGTGGAAGCATCATGCAGCCCATCTATTTCTTCAGACCCCATTGGGCGGGGGCCGGTCATGTACATGTAATATGCATTACGATAACACATCCGTGTGATATGGTGCATTTTTCAAACCTCAAAAAGGTAAATTTTCTAATGAAAATTGTGATATTTTTTCTTATTTATACTCCAAACATAGGTTGTGGGTACCGATTAGAACCGCCTCATATTGAGGCGGTTCTAACGAGTACCCTCAACCTAAGTCTTGGAGCAAAAATAAGAAAAATAATCTATACACCAGTAAATCCCAGTTTTCTCTATACAAAGTGGGGTGTAAGGGGGTGTTCATTTCACGGACTTGTTCACGTGATGATATTTGATTTTGTTTGTTCGAATTGAGGTTATACGTCCCCGTCAACACTATTTAGATCATTTTTGAAACGTTGCTTCCAATTTTATGTGTCGTTTATCCAACATTCAAATGCAATGGTATTTCAAGCCTTACCGCCTAAACAAACCAATAGGGTTTACATGTATGTATATGCACCGGCCCAGATAGCTCAGTTGGTAGAGTGTCCGCTCCGGGGAACAGGAGGTCACGGGTTCGATCCCGGGCCGCGACATACCAAAGTCGTTAAAAATGGTACTAGCTGCTCCTCGCTTGGCACGGGGTAGACATAGAACTGGTCGACCCAGTGTCAGGATAATGTGACTTGGTGTGGTATCATGTAATGTGTCTGGGACACGATACTTCAGTGAGGCAGTACTATAAAAGTGAGCATTGAGCTCCCTGTCGCAACCAGACACCCTCGTGATATGACTGAAATATTGTTGAAAGCGACGTTAAACCCAAATTCACACACACACACACAGACACACACACACACACACACACACACACACACACACACACACACACACACACACACACACACATGTATATGCAACTACGGTCAGACTCACACCACTTTGCTAGAGCAGTCGTAGAACATCTAAGCGGTTTACCTGTACCCATCATTGCGGTCGTTTCAGCTCTGCGTGGGTTTTGTTTGTTTGAGGTTTTACTTCCCCGTCAACACTATTTAGATCATTTTGGAAACGTTGCTTCCAGTTTTGTGGGCCTTTTACCCAACATTCAGATGCAATGTCATCTCAAGCTCCACCGCCTAAACAAACCAAAAGGGTTTATACACACTTTAACTTTTCCCCCCGAGTTGGAATATTGGCTTGTGCCTTCCGATATCATTACGATAATGCACCAGCGTGACACAGTGCATTCTTTTATATGTTTCCAATAGGTTACTTTTCTGATGAAAATATGTTGGAAGTTTCAGTGAAGAAAAAGTTCATTTTTGCATTTTGCAAATAAAATGTTACACTCTTTATTTGTCAGTCTGATCAAAATAGTAATACAAATGAAGAGTCAATAAAACCGAGTCTCCGATTTTCGTTCTTTTATGTGTTCTTTGTTTCCAAAGGCAACCTTTTAGTTTTTCATTTTACCTCACTGCAGCTGGTGTTAAGTGGCGTATGGCGGCTGTAAAAAGTCTCCCCGTGCTACACCATAGTGCAGATCATATTTTCTTTTCCTCTGGGATCACTGAGCCAATCCTGGTTACATAATCGAATACCGCTCAAGCCGGCGCTAGGGGGCGTATGCAGCCTTGCAATCTACATTGCTGTATGTGAAGAGACTCAAAAAAACCTAGTCTCCGATTTTCGTTCTTTTATGTGTTCTTTGTTTCCAAAAGGCAACATTTTAGCTTTTTATTTCACTGTTTCATTTACATTTATGGGTCAAAGACGTTTCATACAAGGCATGCTGTACTTCTATCAGTATCCCTGGAAAAAGTTATTAGCTCCACAATGTCAAATGTTACACTCCTGATCATGAGTTTTTTGGGTGCTATGAAATATGACATTGACAATTTAGTATTGATGCTGACAAAGCATCTTGCACATCTTGTGGGCGCTCAGCATTACGCAAACACGCCTATACAAATACATTGCAACCTTTATCGCCGAAAAAATGAAATTTTATGATGAAAAAGTGTGATTGATATTTTTCTAATTTCTGCTCAAAATATAGGTTGTGGGCACCCGTTAGAACCGCCTCATCGAGGCGGTTCTAACGAGTACCCACAATCTATATTTTAGAACAGAAATAAGAAAAATAAGGTAAACCACCGTAAACCCCAGTTTTACTATATAAAAGTGGGCTTCAAGGGGGTCAAAATTATATAGGTGTGTTTTCGTGATGGTGAGGCGGCAGTTCTAGTTAGTTTCCACATGCATTTCATCAGAATATGTACGAGTGCATTTTTGTTGTTATTTTAAAACCTACACATTACGAAAACACGCCTTTTCCAATATAATGAAAATTTTACCGCCAAAAAGGAAAATTTTCAGATGAAACATTTTGATATTTCTTTTATTTCTGCTCAAAATAGAGATTGTTGGTACACATTAGAACCGCCTTATTCTAACGAGTATCCACAATCTATATTTTAGAGCAGATATAAGAAAAACAAGGTTTACCCATGTGAACCTCTGTTTATCTATATAAAAGTGGAGTTCAATGGGGGTCAAAATTATATAGGCGTGTTTTCGTGATGACAAGCAGTAAAGCTGTAAAAAATAATGCGTTTCAAAATACGCTTTACGTTTGTGAAATATTGAGAATGTGTTATGTGCATTTGCTTGCAATTTAAAAATCACTTGATGGTTATCATAAACATGTTTCATTACGTTTTCTTTATATATTCATTATATAGAAATTTGCGCATTTCGCGTGTAAAAGTACTTTTTGTTACTCTGCTTTAGCCTGCGGAAATTGATATTAAATTTGATATTTTATGTGTCTAGGAGCAATGGAGTGGTACATGTATAAACTTAGATTTTATCTGCAAGAACTTAAATGAGTGAACCCAAAGTATTGGACAGGGTCCCTAATAACTGATAGTTTAATCACTGCAACATGTTTTATTTACAAATAAAAAATGAAGGCAAAGTTGTCCAGGTAAGGCAGTTAATATGTGAAAAATACATGTAATAGTCTAGGAGGAGTATATTTTCTGAGCTCATAGACAATAGACAGGCAGCTAGGCTACCAAATATGTTCTATAAAAGGGTTATCCTTTGGAAGCAAGGAATACACCACAGAACTGAAAAACACGGAGTGCGCATGCCCTTCGGGCCAG
The DNA here is from genome assembly GCA_963580285.1 of Lucinisca nassula. Classification (NCBI taxonomy): domain Eukaryota; kingdom Metazoa; phylum Mollusca; class Bivalvia; order Lucinida; family Lucinidae; genus Lucinisca; species Lucinisca nassula. The sequence continues at coordinate 146,920,490 of OY757010.1, read as the reverse complement.
ACCAGCTAGTTTCGGCCAGTTAGACCTCATCAGTGACCCTCTAATATTTTCAAAATTCCACAATGAAACCAATGATCCCAAAGGACAAGAAAATATAAACTACACTATGAAGTAGGGTAAGCCTATACCATACGTCAAAGGGACAGACGGACAAACACGTCTCAGGCGACAAGCCGACTTAGCAGCTCTTTTCCAAACAGGTGGCAAGTCAGTAGCCTTTACAGAACACACAGACGCGTTAACACAAACAAGAAATGAAGCCGCCATGAAAGTACCGCCTTGGGACAGACGGTAATAATTTGGGCTGCACGTTGGCTTTGGGGATAATCGGTTAGCTCGGAAAATGTGTGGTATTTTTCTTGTCTCTGTCAGGAACATAGATTTTGTGCTGGCCAGTGATTGAAGTGGTTCTAAATAGAACCCACAATCTTTGAACAGAAACAAACAAAAATAATATTATAATATACACCCCTGTAAACCTCACTTTTTCATTTATAAAGTGAGGTTTTCCAAGGTGTTAATTGCACAGACGCATTACGAAAACACGGCTATTCAAATATATTGACTAAAAGAAGAAAATTGTCAATTGAAGAATCTTGATATTTTTCATATTTCTGCTCAAAGGATAGATTGTTGGTACTCGTCATACCCGCCTCGTCGAAACATAGATTGTGGGTTCTCGTTAGAACCGCCTCGACGAGCAGAAATAAGAAAAATAATGTTTACCCCTGTAAACCCCAATTTTACTATATAATAGTGGTGTTTAGGGGGTGTAGATTACATGGGCTGTGTTCGTGACGTGTTTTGATGAAAAAGTGTATGTCAGATACTCATATATTCTTTCTTTTATATTGTTTGCAGGGGCGTTCCTTATTCCATTTCTGTTTTTCTTGATTACATGCGGACTTCCAATCTTTTTCTTGGAAGTATCCCTGGGCCAGTTCAGAGGGAAAGGAATTTTACATGTTTGGGAGATTTGTCCCATATTCAAAGGTAATGTATTGCAAACATAATTTCTGCTTTCCAAGTAGCGCTGGCTAATTGGAGCTGTAAAGATAATCGATTATCAGTCCTGCCATTGTGATCGATAATCGATTAATAATCACTGACGATTTTGTCAGAATTTTACTTGTCTGGCTTTCTGTCTGAGCATTACTCTTACCATATGCTGTTCTTTATCATATGTACTGGAACAGGCAGGTCTGAGGAAACAGTGTAGACCCCGATGTGACGCCGCAGAACGCGGCGTCTCATCAGGGGCTGCAATGTTCGCCACTCATCCAGTTATTTTAGGCACTACTTTAGGTAGTAAACTGTACTTATCATGCAAATCAGTAATGATAACATTTTTTGTGGATGTTATCGATCGATCAATCGATTAAACCATTAATCGTGTGCTCCAAGTAAATTTTAACTATAATAGACTATTCAAAACTAAGACTAATGTGCGATCTGGTGCATGTACTGGTGTAATTTTAACCCTTTTTGTACCAAATGGAATCTTCATCCTTATATATAGAAGGAGTCCATTTCAAACTTTAGGGCTGTCAAGTGGTGTTTTCTTCAAACTTTATTTGGAAAATGGATGTACTGTTTGCAAACAGTGTAGGCCCTGTGCCAGCACTGTTTGCTAGGGTACCCGTTTTGGGATTTTCGGTACAAAATTGGTAAAAAACAATATGTGTTATGTTGAGACCAACAGAGCATGGAGGTCCTCCAGCATATGAATATTAAAATTGCCAGAATGTAAAATTTTGATAATAAACCCAGGCAAAATATTTTTAAACGTTTACGTATTATATTTTTTGTATACATCCTGTATCCTCTAGTACATGTAATGGATCACTTTTATAACAGTTACTGTATAAAAGTGGACAATTCCAAAGGTGGTCTAAGAACCACTGTCGGGAAACAAACTCCGTGGTAGCTATCATTTGTGCTTACGTCACACGTTAGGAAGTTTGTTCGAGTACGATTTATGTTCGGAAAACAGGTATTTCCATTTCTTTCTTCAACACCTTCCATTGGAGAAATTTGACACGTAGCGCAGTAGGTGGCGCATAAATTCCCATTTCTTTGGCTATTTTCATTATCTGTGTGCTTCCCATGGTTGCCGAGAACACTTGGGACAAAACTCCGAAAAACTGACTGTTAGCGAACACGGACAGTTCAAGAAAATCCTCTTTTTTCATAGCCCACAGAAAAGAAGTTCTGATAACAGGTTCGCTTTGAAGCGCCTTTGTCACTTACCTACACCCATCCCTTTGAAAGCAGCAGAAAATCCCTCGTCGAAGTGTTGGAAGAGAAAAAAGTAATAAAATAATAGCGTGCACGGACGTCGGCCACGAGCAAAGTGAGATAGCTTCCACGGACGATCTTTCCCGAAGGGTTTTGCAGATTCACAAACACGCTTGATATGCATATTTTCTCTCTTTTTAGCTACACGGAGTTCGTTTTCTCAATGGGATAAACTTGTTTATATATATCCAAAATTAGAGTAAATTGTTTTACAAAAACAAGGTTGCCCCCTCCAGTGGAATTTTTTTCCACTGAACGTTCCAAGGCGGTTCTTCTGTGGCGGTTTATTTATGTTGTTGTTTGTTACTACTTACTGTGTGTATCACTTGTGTCTTTTTATTTTGGATGGCAATTTGGCCATTTTGTCCTTATGTCCTTATGGCCATCCTTTGTTTAGGTTTCCATTATGGTCTGGTCGCTTCATGTTTGTGTTTCTTTCCCTTTAGTGTCTTTGGTGGGTGGAGTAAATTAATTGTATGGATTCCTGATCTTTGTTTTACTTCTACTTTTCATTCTGTTTCTCTAAACGAAGATATGTATCGTGTTAGTCGCTTTCTAGTTCAATGAGCAAAGCGACTCGCCAATAATTCAGTGTGGTTCAGCGATGTTCCATTTGATTCTACGAAGAGCGTTTGTTTGTATTGGAGTTTGACGGCCCATTCCACCCTAATTTAGGTCATTTTTGAGCCGATCAGTTTACTTCATCCACACTTTTCGCATATACGTGAGCGGTTAATCGGTGCAATGCACATTCTTTCGCCAGAAACTGACAACTGCCTTTCTTGAAACAGCGGCCGGGAGAGAATGACGGAAGAAAATATTTCATAATCAATCTCCGCCAAAGAATGTTGTCGACTACGAAGAGTGACTTCCGAAAAATGAGAAGTGGGTCAGTATTTAAATCTACAACAGGTCTACAATAAAAGCTAGTGTATTTCAATCTGTCGACGCATTTTCGTTTGGTTTCCTTGAAGTTGTACGACCCAGTCAACACTAAGTTATATCGAGCAAGACAGTTTAATTAACCACATTTTATCTTCACTGCAGCTGCTTAACATGTGCCATGTTGCGGCCGTAAAAAGTCAACCCGTACATCAGCCTAGTGCAGATTATATTTTCTCGTCCTTTGGATAATTGAGTTTATTTTGAGAACTTATTTATCTTCACTGCAGCTGCTGTTATGCCCTGTGTCGGCCGTACAAAGTCTCCCCGTACATCATAATAGTGCAGATTATATTTTCTCATTGAGTTCATTTAGAATAATATTGAAAACCAGTGCTTCAGCTGAAGTGCACGACCCGCCGGATGCTTTTAGCTTTATGAGTGTTACCATATATGGGTATGGCGGCCATTTTGGTCATGTTACCTGGACCTAAAACGGTTCATCCAATAAATGCGCCTTATCGTAAGGAGCAAAAATATATCTTATACTTTAGTACTGTATTCTGAATCGTTTGCAGGATAAAATGCATTCTTACTTTTCCAATACAAATGCATATGTGTCAAAGTCTGACCTAGGCACAAAGAATGTCAAGGTCAACCAAGGGTCGCCATTTTAGCACTTTATGATGGGCCTACGTCCCAGATGCTATTTATCAAGTTTCGTGGAAATCTGCCCAGTGGTTCTGGAGAAGACTATTTTTGAAGGGTTTTTACCATATATGGTTTGGCGGCCATTTTGGTCATGTGACCTGGACCCCATGAGCAAATTTTGGTTTTACCCATACCATAGAGGCTCCATATGAAATTTGACTTCAATCGGCCCAACGGTTTCCGAGGAGAGGCAGTTCGAAAATTTTCACATTTTTTGCCTCGGCGAGGCTATACTAAATGGAATGTAATATTTGCAAGTTCATTGGTTAGATCTCATTGATATCTATCAGTATGCCAAAAATTATTTAAATATTCCAATCGGTTAAGTCACTATCACCATTTTTACAAACGGGTTACGGACGGACAGACAGACTGACACGGTGATTTTAGGGCACTCTTAGAAAATCAACCGACTTCAGTCGGGGTCGTGCAATAGAGTTCTGCTTAAGCCGGTGCTAGAGGGCGTGGCCGCCGTTGCACATTTCAGCACTGGTCATGAACAGACTCAATCAAACCAGTCTGCTATTTTCGTTTATTTGGTGTATTCGTTGCGTCCAAAGGATCTAACTATTTATAATTTATTAGTAGTCAATGAGAACTGTAGAAATTATTTTGCCATAGGATGACACCTGCCTTTCACGAATCAGCAGAAGAGAGAGAGAATTACCAAAGAAAAGATTTCAATGTTGCTGAACAGGCGGGGATCGATCATCAGTCAGACACGTTTTCGATAATTTTCTGAAAAAGGGGTAGTCCTTTGGAACTGAAAACTATGGGGTGTTCAAGATTTTTCTGGGCCCGACTAGCTTGTTTCGGCCATCGAGGCCTCATCAGTGACCCTCAATTGTTCCCTATTAAATTCCGCAGTCCAATAAATGATTCAAAAAGACAAGAAAATATAATCCACTAAGGCCATTACCTGATTTACCTGCATATGCGACAACATAAAGGCCCGGTCTATGTGCAAAATTTGTAAAGTAGTCTGTATGTGCTCATATTCATATCGGGCAGAAATGAGCTGATCCACACAAAAAAGCGATTTTTGCAAAATTCATGCATGTATGTTTACTTTATGCGGATCGGTTTCAACTCTGCGTGGAAGCATAATGCAGCCCATCTATTTCTTCTAGCCCCGATGAACGGGGCCGAGCCATCTTAGATATCGGAACGCAACGATTTAAACAATTTGGAATCTACATGTCGCCCGAATGCCCTCACCAAATTTCACCTGCATCTAACATGGTTTTGGACATGTCGAAATTGTGAATTTTACAACAGACGGGCTTACGTGCAGACGATAGACGGAAAGCGGACTGCAAACTACGAAGTAGTAGATCAGGAACCGTGGTCAACCATGGTTAACAAGTGGTTAACCAAAGTGTGGTCGAACACAGTCTGGTAGGGGTCTGGTAGCATGGCGGGAAAGTCTTGACGTCACTCTGGTCGAACCAGACTAAAGCGTGGGTTTCTCTGGTAGATACGTCACACCATACGTAACAAAGATGGCGGCGAAAGGGCGAACACTAATGTCCGCGTATCGTCCGGGAAATGGTTGGTATTTTGTCCGGGAAATGGGGGTAGTTGTGCGTTATCCCTAATATCTCCACTTCGGGTGGTTAGAAATTAATAAAATTAGTATTAAATAAAATTTTAAGCTCCATTCTAAAATATTATTAAAAATTATTTTTCATTTTTAAAATTTTAAGGGTTCATTTCTGAAGTTAATTTTCCGGGAAATTCCCGGACAAATTAACTTAAAAAATTGACCCCTAATTTTTTTATTTTGTTTTAAATCTTTGAGAATGGAGCTTAAAACTGTATTTGATACTTATTTTATTAATTTCTAACCACCCGAAGTGGAGATATTAGGGATAACGAACCACTAACCCCCATTTTCCAGACATTAGTGTGCACCCGATGTTTATCTGGACTGCTACACAGACTTCTATTTAAGAAATAGATGGTCTGTGTACCAGTCAACCAAACATCTACCAGACGTCGTTCGATCACACCGGTGCAAGAACATGGAAACCATGGGAAGAACGTGCATACTTTGACTTCCACTACCATGGCCTGGTAGAAAATCGAACTCCCTCTACGGCATAATGTTACCGATGCTCCAGATGTACAGCATACAGTAAATAAAAATAGCCTTCATGCACACGAATCTTAAATGTTAGCTTCCATGGACACGGATTGAAAATGATAGCTTCCACGGATACGATTAAGAATGTTAGCTTCCACGGACGAGTGCAAATAATGTTAGCTTCCACGGACACGGGTTTCCACAATTACGACACACTGCTGGCTGGTATTCCATGGCTGCAATTAATAATTTTACAGGTAGAATGGCGTGGGTTCTTTGATTATTTGTGTTCACGGAGATGTTGCACTGATGAGTTAGGAGGCCTTCATGCGGACTGAACAAATTATTTGTCTAAATCGCAACGGAAGTAAGGGCGAGGATTGTGGCAACGTAAAATCGATTTAAGCCCCCAAGTGGAAATCTTTCCACTGACCGTTCCAAAGCGGCTCTTCTGTGGCGATATATTTATGTTGTTGTTTGTTACTTACTGTGTGCATCACTTGTGTCTTTTTATTTTGGATGGCCATATGGCCATTTCGTGGGAAAGTAACTGTCCTTAGGGCCTTCCTTTGTTTAGGTTTCCATTATGGTCTGGTCGCTTAATGTTTGTGTTTCTTTCCCTTTGGTGTCTTTGATGGGTGGAGTAAGTTAATTGTATCGATTACTGATCTTTGTTTTACTTCTACTTTCCATAAACAAAATGCATGTATTAATCATTATTGCTGCTAGTTATATATAATCAGCATATATTTATTTGCCATTCTACCTGTAAAATTATTAATTGCAGCCATTGTATACTAGCCAGCAGTGTGCCGTAATTGTGGAAATATTTTTCGGAGCCGTTCAGGTTTCAGTGTCCATGAAAGAAGCCATACCAACCAGGCCCCAAACAGATGCTGTAACAAATATGTTCTATAAAAGGACTATCCTTTGGGAGCAAGGAATACACCAAAGAACTGGAAAATATGAAGTGTTTTCTGGGCCAGACTAACTAGTTTGGGCAAGTCTTTCTGCAGCAAAACAAACCTGCAAAGGCATGGGTAGACTACTTTTGATAGTAACTCCTCGAATTCGCTGTTCACCAATAGGAAAAATATGAATCAATGTAATGTGATATTATGTTTTTATCACCTCTGTGTATTGATGGATCTTCCATTCAATTATTTCTTTCGCTGCATTTGTGCTCTCCGTGGTAACTGAAAACGGCCAGGACAAATAGTTAAGGAAAACTTGTTCCAATTGTTATCAGTTACTACGGAGAGAACAGAGATAATAAAGCACTGATGAAAAGGGAGCTTATGTTTAAACCTCTCTTGTATATTAAAGGAATATTATCTCCTAATACAAGTACTAGTAAAATAGAAGTGGATGCAGTGATCAGGAATCGAAACAACCCACAGCTCCCATCAGAGACACCAAAGGGAAAGAAACACAAACATGAAACAACAGAAACTAATTGAAACATCAATAGCGGAAAGCCAAAAGGACAGTTACTTTCCCACAGAATGGCCAATTGGCTATCCAAAACAAAATAATATAAGCGACACAAACAACCAAAGACAAACCATAACAAAAATAAACCACGACAGAAGAACCGCATTGGAACGGTCAGTGAAACGAATTCCACTGGGGGCTTAAATCGATTTTACGTGGCCACAATCCTCGCCCATACTTCCGTCGCAAATGAAACAAATAAATAGTTCAGTCCACATGAAGGCCTCCTAACTCACCAGTGCAACATCTCCGTGAACACAAAATATAAAAAAAACACAGAGACGAAACAACGGTGAGGACTCGACAGCCAAAGAATACCAACAGTTAGGCTCCGATGGACCCGACCAGAGACAGAGCATCAGATACCAACCAACATTACATTGAATTACATCTCTCTAATTCTCAGTAAGCCTTTGCGCTAGAACCGTCATAGAATCTGAAGCCTGATCCACCGGCTTGCAATTAAAGAGAGAAGCAGAGTTGTCAACCGTGACTGGGTTAACCACCATGCATGCAGTCTGTCGTATAACATTTATGTTGTACCCAACGTTTTTATATCGAAGAATGATTTCACGAAATTGGGTGCTGAAGTCATTGCGGTTATATATTTTTCTGAATTTATATACTAAGTCACCATAAAATTCGGGTTCCGATAGACCTTGTTGCAGAAGAGATTTAAGTCCAATATTGAATTTTGAAATTAAATCAGAATGACGTGTATAAAATTTTGAAAAGGCTTTGCGTAGTTTATGGTACCGACAACCCTGATTAGGAAGTTAAGCAGTTAACAATTTATTATGAGTGTTGAAATCAGGTACCTGACTACACACTCTGGAAAATCGAATTAATTGCGAAATATAAACGCCATAGGATGGCGTACGAGGAACATCACCATCCCCAAAAGGCAAATTTACAATCTCAAAATCAAAATCATCGCGTTTATCATAAATTTTGCAAGAAACAAACCCATCAACAAAAGACGGATGTAAATCCAAAAACGGGGCCTCGGTATCAGAAGAATTTGTTTTATTCACCTGCAGTTCAGGGGGTAAATTTGACTGATCAAACCATCGAAATAGGTATTGTCAGTATTTAATAAATAATCCAAATGTCGAGAAGTGGAGGTAAAAGCTTCAATGATTTCAGACTGGTTTTCAGCAGAAAGGAACATCATAAGGTCTCTCTCATAAGAAAACAAAAACAGATCAGCCACAATGGGTGCGCAATTATTACATATCGGAATACCCACAACTTGTCTAAATAACTTAGTACCAAATCTTATGTAAATATTTTTAAGTATAAAGGTGAGAGCTACGTAAACCGCTCAGAGGATCTAAGCCTGTCTAGGCAAAGCGGCGCGAGTCTGATCGTCCATGCTTATAAACCCTATTCGCTTCATTGGGTGGCAGGGCTTGAGATGTCATTTCATCTCAATGTCGAGTAACAGTTGATTGGGAAGCAACGTCTCCAAAATGGACTTTACAGTGACGACGGGGACGTCATAATTCAAATCAAACAAACAAAATCTAAGATGCACATGGCGGCCATCTTGAAATTCATCAAACGACCTCCCAGACTGTAAGGCGGTAGCGAATATCGATGCTACACGTTTGACAAGGCCTTCGTGTGTCACTAGTATAAGGAGATAGTGGGTACATCATCTGTATGACGCCTGAATGATATGACTCCTTTCATGGTCACTTAGACTTGAACGGCGCCACAAAATTTTACCACAATAACGACACACTGCTGGCTGGTGTTCCATGGCTGCAATATTATTTTTTCAGGTAAAATGGCAAATAAATATATGCTGATTATAAATTACTTGCAGCAACAATGATTAATACATGCATTTTGTTTATAGAAATCTATGTCCGTGGAAGCTAACATTTTTGCACTCGTCCGTGGAAGCTAACATTCTTAATCATATCCGTGGAAGCTATCATTTCCAATCCGTGTCCGTGGAAGCTAACATTTAAGTCTCGTGCGCATGTAGGCTATTTTATTTTCTGTATGTTGCACAACTGGAGCATCGGTAACATTATGCTGTGGTTTGCTGTCCGTTTTCCGTCTATCGTCTGCACGTAAGCCCGTCTGTTGTAAAATTCACAATTAAGACATGTGAAATTATTAGATGCAAGTGAAATTTGGTGTGGGCATTCGGGCGACATGTAGATTCCAAATTGTTTAAATCGTTGCGTTCTGATATCTAAAATGGCTCGGCCCCGTCCATCGGGACTTGAAGAAATAGATGGGCTGCATTATGCTTCCATTGAAGAGTTGAAATCTTCCACTGACCGTTCCAAGGCGGCTCTTCTGTGGCGATTTATTTATGTTGTTGTTTGTTACTTACTGTATGTATCACTTGTGTCTTTTGGTTTTGGATGGCCATATGGCCATTTTGTGGGAAAGTAACTGTCCTTATGGCCTTCCTTTGTTTAGGTTTCCATTATGGTCTGGTCGCTTAATGTTTGTATTTCTTTCCCTTTGGTGTCTTTTATGGGTGGAGTAAGTTAATTGTACCAATTCCTGATCTTTGTTTTACTTCTACTTTGAAACCGACCCGCATACAAGTAAACATACATGTATGAATTTTGTAAAAATCCCTTTTTAGTGTGTGTGGATCAGCTCTTTTTTCTGATATGAATATGAGCACATACAGACTACTTTACACATTTTTCACATAGACCGGGCCTTTATGTTCTCACATATGTAGGTATATCAGGTAATGGTCTCAGTGGGTTATATATATTTACTAGTCCTTTGTAATCATTTATTGGACTGCGGGATTTAATAGGGAATAGTTGAGGATTACGCATGAGGCCTGGTAGGCCGAAATAAGCTAGTCGGGCCCAGAAAAATCGTGCACACCCAATAGTTTTCAGTTCCAAAGGACTACCTTTTTCAGAAATTTATCAAAAACGTGTCTGACTGATGATCGATCCCCGCCTGTTCGGCAACATTGAAATATTTTCTTTGGTAATTCTCTCTGTCTCTCTCTCTCTCTCTCTCTTCTGTGGATTCGTGAAAGGCAGGTGTCAGCCTCTGGCAAAATAATTTCCACAGTTTGTGATGAATAAATAAATTCTGAATAGTTAGATCCTTTGGACGCAAGGAATACATCAAATAAACGAAAATAGCAGACAGGTTTTATTGAGTCTATTCATGACCAGTACTGAAATGTGCAACAACGGCACCGGCTTAAGCAGAATTCTATCTGCAATATTATTCTAAATGCACTCAATGAGAAAATATAATCTGCACTATTATGATGCACGGAGAGACTTTGTACGGCCGACACAGAACATAACAGCAGCTGCAGTGAAGATAAATAAATTATCTAAAGAAAGTCAATTATCCCAAAGAACCAGAAAATATAATATGCACCAGGATGATGTACGGGTGATTTTTTACGGCCGCCACATGGCACAACAGCAGCTGCAGGGAAGATAAAATGTGGTTACGTAAACTGTCTTGCTCGATGTAACTTAGTGTTGTTTGGGTCGTACAGCTCCAAGGAAACCAAACGAAAATGCGTCGACAGATCGAAAAACACTCGCTGTTATTGTAGACCTGTTGTAGATTTAAATACTGACTCTCTTCTCAATTTTCGGAAGTCACTCTTCGTAGTCGGCAAAATTCTTTCGTGGAGATTAATTATGAAATCTTTTCTACCGTCATTCTCTCCCTTCCGCTGTTTCAAGAAGGGAAGTTGTCAGTTTATGGCGAAAGAATGTGCACTGCACCGGTTAACCGCTTACGTATATGCCTGCCCAGGAAAAGTGTGGATGAAGTAAACTGACCGGCTCAAACATGACCTAAAATAGTGTTGAATGGGCCGTCAAACTCCAATACAAACAAACCACTCTTCGTAGAATCACATGGAACATCGCTGAATCACACTGAACAAATTGCGAGTCGCTTTGCTCACTGAACTAGAAAGCGACTGACACGATACAAATCTTCGTTTAGAGAAAAAAATGAAACCTAGTTTTTGTTAAACAATTTACTCAAATTTTGAAACAAGTTTATCCTATTGAGAAAACGAACTCCGTGTAGCTAAAAAGAGAGGAAATATGCATATCAAGCGTGTTTGTAAGTCTGCAAAACCCTTCGGGAAAGATCGTCCGTGGAAGCTATCTCACTTTGCTCGTGGCCGACGTCCGTGCACGCTATTATTTTATTACTTTTTTCTCTTCCAACACTTCGACGAGGGGTTTTCTGCTGCCATCAAAGGGATGGGTGTAGGTAAGTGACGAAGGTGCTTCGAAGCGAACCTGTTATCAGAACTTTTCTTCTGTGGGCTATGAAAAAAGAGGATTTTCTTGAACTATCCGTGTTCGCTAACAGACAGTTTTTCGGAGTTTTGTCCCAAGTGTTCTCGGCAACCATGGGAAGCACACAGATAATGAAAATAGCCAAAGAAATTGGAATTTATGCGCCACCTACTGCGCTACGTGTCAAATTTCTCCAATGGAAGGTATTGAAGACAGAAACGGAAATACCTGTTTTCCGAACATAAATCGTACCCGAACAAACTTCCTAACGTGTGACGTAAGCACAAATGATAGCTACCACGGAGTTTGTTTCCCGACAGTGAGAACGGGACAGACTTTCGGATGAGTCTTTAAACCGAGGTACCTCAGCTGTTGGTGAGACGTAAAACTCAAAACACTCACTCACTTAGAATGTGAATTCAAACGAAAATAGATTTGTCGTAGTACAACAACATGAACAAACCAGGTGTTTACATATGGATAACACACCCATGAGTTAATGTTCTTTCTTTCTGAACAACTTGAATGTGTTTTTTTTTTCTCTGATGTGAGCTTCATATTTGCATAGATTTCGGGGCGTGTTGGACCCGCCTCATCGGGGTAGTTCTTACGAGAATCCACAATGTAGGATTATGGAATAACTTAGAACTAGAAATTTCTGTAAAAGAAAACCCTCACATTAACAAGTCCATGTAATGAACACCCCCGTATACCCAACTTTATATAGGAACAATTGGGATTTACAGGGGTATGCATTGTTTTTCTTGTTTCTAATCCAAGACATTTGTTGTGGGTACTCGTTAGAACCGCCTCATTGAGGCGGTTCTAACGCGCATCCACAAGCTATGTTTTGGACATTATAAGACATTTGTAAGAAAATTATCACATATTTTCAACCGAGAAAAATATGCGATTTTAAGACATAAAATAATGCCCTTTGTCGCATGGATGTGTTATCGTAACGTTTGTCCCCAACCAAAAATATATGTTCCAAAAATTACGTGACCTCGACAATGCGGTCAATGTCACTAAAGAAGAATCTTGATATACATATACTATTTAAAAAAAGCAACACCTAATATATTTCACGGAATAAATTCTAATTTAGGAGACACATATTAAAAGTTTATTTTAGGCAGCACTTGAGCATGTTAGACACAAGAAGTCACATAAATTTGAAAAAGGTAACATACCCTTGCAGGGCAGTATTTGCATCAAAGACGAAGAGGTCTCCATTTAAAAATAAAACCCTATTCAAAACAATGTTTAGTTTTCCTGTCTCGTCTTTTTATTCTTTATAACGTTTCAATATTACACGGAGGATCTTACATGAGTGCTCATGTATTGATGGATTTATTAAACGAGTTGAAGAAACGGGATAAAATGCGAGGCTTTGCCGAGCATTTTATCGCTTTTCCTCAACGAATTTAATAAAATCAATAATACATGAGCACGAATGCAAGATTCTATTTATCATATGACATTTAAAACGCATTTTATTCACGATTGTTTACAAAAAATTTCAATATTCCGCCACTAGGAAACACGACGTCGTACATATAACGTTACGGGACGTATCTACCTAATTTGCATATTTAATCCACTAGTGGATTATCGAAAATATTACATGGCGTTATTACACTCTCAGACGCGACGTCATATGATAAATACTGTTACTGTGTGTTTAAAAGCAAGCAGAAATTTACATATGAATATCGTCAAAAACCTCCATATTACGTTATTTATGTATATAATTGCAATAAAGAAATGTATTTTGAGCATACTGACATGCTGATATTAAATGCACATCGTCAAAGAAAATTAAAACCACGGCATTACGAAAACATGCCTATACAAATACATTGTAAACTTTATCATCGCTAAAACGAAAATTTTAAGATGAAAAGTGTGATATTTTTCTTATTTCTGCTCAAAATATAGATCGTGGATACCCGTTAGAACCGCCGTATCGATGAACAGAAACCAGTACTCGTGTGCGGTCGGTTTCAGCTCTGCGTAGAAGCATCGTGCAGCCCATCACGATGGGCGGTTGCGGGTATGGCGCTGTAAACTCCTCTTCAGCTATGAAAAGATTACATTACGAAAACTTACCCTTACTATGATTTTTCACATCTCCAGATCGGCTTCTTTTCTGATGAAAATCCGTGATTTGTTTCTTATTTGTATCACAAACAAAGGCTATGGGTGCTCGTTAGAACCGCCTCTAACGAGTACCCACAGCCTATGTCTTGGAGCAGAAATAAGAAAAATATTGTATATCCCTGTAAACCCAAGTTTTCTCCATATAAAGTGGGATTTAAGGGGGTGTTCATTTCACCGACTTGTTTGCGTGATGACACGTTTGTCCATATCACTGATTAGTTAACAAGATGCATATATTCTGCTTCTTTTTTTTCAGGAATTGGATTTGGTATGATAATAACCCTTTCTGTGGTATCGGTGTATTACAATACAATTATTGCATGGACGTTGTATTATATGGCAAATGCACTTCGACGTAAGTTACAGGAAACTAGTTTATTTTATTACATGTATCCTGTCCACAAATACGCCTCGCCACTCATTGGTTGCGTGCATTGTATTAACAGTACATAGTTTTGTTTGTTTGTTTGAGTTAAGGTTTAACGTCCCCGTCAACACTGTAAGGTCATTTTGGAGACGTTGCTTCCAATTTTGAAGGACTTTCACCCGACATTTGAGATGAAATGACATCTTAAGCCCTGCCACCCAATGAAACCAATAGGGTTTATAAGCATGGGCGGGCCGGCTCGCACCGCTTTACCTAGGCAGGCTTACATCCCCTAAGCGGTTTACCAGTACTCGTGTGCGTGTCGGTTTCAGTTCTGTGTGGAAGCCTCATGCAGCCCATCTATTGCTTCAAGCCCCGATGGGCGGGGGCCGAAGAGTTTGGTAACTAAGTACTTTCTGAATAAGTAAATATTCATTTGCTGATGAAGAAGGAACAAATGGAACCTACTTTTGATTTTTACTGAAAAGCAAACGCTTGACGTTTATGACCCACAAAGAGTGTGCGTGCGTGCGTGCGTGCGTGCGTGCGTGCGTGTGTGTGTGTGTGTGTGTGTGTGTGAATTCGGGTTTAACGTCGCTTTCAACATTTTTTCAGTCATATCACGACGGTGTCTGGTTGCGACAGGGAGCTCAATGCTCACTTTTATAGTGCTGCCTCACTGAAGTATCATGTCCCAGACACATTACATGATACCACACCCAGTTACATTATCCTGACACTGGGTCGACCAGTCCTGGCTCTACCCCGTAAATCTGAGTGCCAAGCGAGGAGCAGCTAGTACCATTTTTAACGACTTTGGTATGTCGCGGTCCGGGATCGAACCCGTGACCTCCCGTTCCCCGGAGCGGACACTCTACCAACTGAGCTGTCGGGGCCGGTGACCCACAAAGAGGGTTGACGCGTCGTTAAACACGAAATCATCATCATCATCATTACTGAAAAGCAAACAGAGTCCTATATCAGAGTTTGGAAAGGATTGATAGACTTCGACCAAACTTCACATATTCAGTGAAATTCCACTATTAAGACCGCCTAAAATTGAGACTAATTATGCTTTAAAAAGTTTTTTAGTTTGTTGCAGTTATTCTTTCTTTGTGTTTTCTGCATACACTGTCCTCTCGTCATTTACCACCTTTGGGACTGTTCAAAAATGGTCTTTAAGACCACTTTTGAACAGTCCCAAAGGTGGTCTTCATGTAGGAATTTTCCTGCACATGAAAAATATTATTGATTATACCGCGTTTTTGGATTATTACCTAGCATTAATAGTTATTGTACACCAGTACTTCTGCCCTTACATGTAAGTGCTGCCAGAAAACAGGTTCTGCTCAATATCTTGTGTAAGAACTGAAACAGATGCCTTTGTGTGGGCCTCTGTGGCACATTAGTTGACAGCGCCGTCTCTTGAACTTTTAAGCCTCTCACCTCTGTGAGTTCGAGCCTTTCTCGGGTCACGTGTGAGAAGCCAAATTCTGCAATGGCAAGTCAGATGTTTTTTCTCCGGACACTTCGATTTTTGCACACTTCCGATTAACGGTCCACTCGCCATATTTTACTGAGAGGGTATTCATATACAAAATTCAAATTAGGGATGCCAATATTATTTAGGAAATATTCAGCAATTCTACCACAAGATATTGCGCGGAAACTCGAGAGACAATGAAGGACAATAATTCTGGTATAAACCAACGCAACGCGGCAGACATTTTCTGGAGAAAATAATATAATGTTATTAATCAAGTAATTTCGTATCGGCCCAGGTACAGGTCCGAGGTCTGCTGCATGGGCCCGAGGCCAAAGGCGGAGGGCCGATGCAGCTGACCGAGGACCTGTAACTGGGTCAGCCGAGGGCCGATGAAGCTGACCGAGGACCTGTAACTGGGTCAATGCGAAATTACTTGATTATTGACAATTTTATTAATTGACACAATTAAAAAACATGCTTATTGATTTGATTTTTTGACCTCACTTGACCTCAGTTAATATTGGTTGACCTGGTGTTAATACGGATGACCTCCGATCAATACGGGATA
Source organism: Lucinisca nassula (assembly GCA_963580285.1). NCBI lineage: Eukaryota > Metazoa > Mollusca > Bivalvia > Lucinida > Lucinidae > Lucinisca > Lucinisca nassula. The sequence continues at coordinate 146,904,158 of OY757010.1, read as the reverse complement.
GTCGATTAATAAAGGGCATTAATTCTTGTAAAAACTAACGAAAAATACCGAGTAACAATGCCAAGTGCGTTACTCAATATTTTTCCAGAGGCCCAAACAAATGTTTCAAAGCATCGAAAGATTAAGAGGGAAAGGCTTCCAATTTCCCTGTACAACAGATGTGTAATTCGGATTTCCTTTATGAGCTATAATACTTTTCGACCGCATGTTTTCTTCGACAACATCCGAACAGAAACTGTTACAGCTGATAAGGTAAATCTCTACAGTATGGGTAGAGTTTCCATAAATTTCGAAGTAAAATTAGTTTGAGGAAATCGAAAATGGACCCAGGCTGATCATACATGTATATGCTTTGCTTAAGAAATTGATCAGCTCTAGCTGTGATTTGTTGAGTAATAAATCATTGTTTGAAGGTCAGTTGTAAAGTAGACCAATCACGAGCGCATAGCGCGCGTGATTTGTCGACTTACAACTGACCGACAAACTGTGATTTATTACTCAACAAATCACAAACTAGAGCTGGTCTATTTCGATTCTAACACGCTGACAATCGGCAATGATGGTGTTGTTTCCTTCAAAATGTCACAACTTTTCGCCATTGGTAGAAGAAATTCCGCTAAAATTATCGACTGAAACACACGCATTTATATCCTTTTCTAACGTTTATGATGCGAGAATTTGACGTTACACCGTCTAACGCCAAGGAAATCGACTAGTGACGTCATAAATTGGCAGTTTTTAATGATGTCACTCGTCACGCTCTTCCTTGCCGTGAGTTGTTATAGAATAAAACACAGTTATTTACCATTGCCTATTCAGGCACGCTGTGTTAGAATTTGCGTTTAAAGAGACTGGTCGAACACCATGAAAGGGTGGAACGGTCACATGCACACAAAATATGTCGCCGTAGACACGCACCATGCGAATCTGATGAAAGAGCATTGCGATAACACACCCATATGACCAATTGCATTATTTTGTATAGTCGAAATGGCTACTTTTCCGATGAATATTTGCGATATTTTTCTTATTTACGCTTCAAACATAGGTTGTTGGTGCTCGTTAGAACCGCCTCAATGAGGCGGTTCTAACGAGTACCCACAACCTATGTTTTGGAGCAGAAATACGAAAAATTATGTTTACCCTCGTAAACCCCTGTTTCTCTATATAAAGTTGGGTTTAGAGGGGAGTTCATTGCACGGACATGTTATCATGATAGGATTTCCGAGGCAGTTGATGCGATTTTTTTCTGATAGTATGATCAGCCAACTGTGCTTGACCAAGAAATGCGTCGGATCCTTTTACATCAGATCCGCATAATGCGTGTCTACGGCGATATCGATAAATAGGTTGAATGACCCAGAGTTCCATGCTCCCATGGACTGACCTATACAGTGTCGACGCGGACGTTAAAACGCAAATCAAACAAGCATGTTCCCATGGTCCAGAACCCCATCTACAATTTATTGGTCAGAACATGGAATCGGCCATTTTTTAAATCATTGTACATGTTAACAAAAATTTGATCTTCAGCTGAAGTCCCGTGGAGTACATGTGATGGTTGGTGGACGACAGAGGCCTGCTATAGACAAGGACAAAGCCATCCCGACTATGCCAATACAACCACAACGGAGCAAAACGGCACACAGTACAATGCAACAAGCGATGTCTCACGTAGTTCCTATCAGTTAACGAACGTCACGAACAATTCCAGCACTAGGCTGAAGCCTATGAGCTCCACCGAACAATTTTGGCAGTAGGTCTTGTTCTTATTTTCATGTTGTCAATACTGGGGTGACAAGCATCAAAGTACTCTACTAAACCAATTTGCAAATGCTAGTTTCTCATAAGGGTTATTCTTTAAATAGAATCCAGTTTGCATTCCCCTTTCTCTCTTTGTATTTTAAAGTCATGTAGTAAGTAGGAGTTTAATTTTAGTGTGTGGTAATATTCATGCAGCGGCCACGGTAGCTCAGTCGGGCAACATTCTTTCGTGGAGATTGATTAAGAAATATGTTTTACGGACATTCTGTTCCTTTTTCTGGCGAAAGAGTCTGCGCTGTACTGGTTAACCGCGTATATATAAAAGCCTGGCCAGGAAGTTTAGTTAAGTAATTGACCTAAATAGTGTCAAATGAGCCGTTAAACACAAACAAACAAACACGCCTTAAAGGAAATAGCCACACCTTCACATTTGTTACGCTCTGCTCTTAAAAGAAAGAATCTTTCCATTAAAAGTAGAACCGGTTTTGTCAAATTCTGATTCCAGGAAAGCAAACAAAATGTCACAAGTTATCTCCCTTGCAAAGGCTGCGAAAATATGGCTGGTGTATTCGTACCCATTAAATTCAAACGAAGCTAACATTATGGTTTCGTACTTTTTAGGTACAATGTTTTACAAATATCGAGTGGCATGGATGATATTGGCTACCCGTCCTGGTACATGGCCGTCTCGATGATAGTCGCCTGGATATTCGTTTTTCTCTGTATCTTTAAAGGTGTGAAATCTATTGGAAAGGTAAGAGAATAAACTAAAAACAGTAAAATTCCTATATTAAGACCACTTTTGGAACTGTTCAAAAGTGGTCTTTAAGACCACTTTTGAACAGTCCCAAAGGTGGTCTTCCACGAGAGCAGACCGGATAAAGGAAACACTAAGAAAACGTACTTAAAACCTTCTAAATATGCTTTTAACAGCATAATTTGTCTTAATTTTAGGTGGTCTTAATAGCGGAATTTCACTGTACAGCCGAATATCATGGCTGGAATATCTCTGACACCATGACAACTTGTTCGATATAGTGAGAGATCAAACCACTAAGAGTTAATCAAAGACCTCCATGGTGTAGTAGTTATGCTACTCGCCCCATAAACCAGTGGTCGTGGATTCGATACCGGGCTTCTTCAGACTTTCGGATGAGTCTTTCGTCCTTAGCTGCTGGTGGAGCGTAAAATTAACACACACACACAAACACACACAAACACACACACACGCACGCACGCACGCACGCACGTCAGGAAACATAACGGGGATGCCTTACGGATATCGTTTTGATCTTTTATAAAATGAAAGTATAGTAATGAGTACACACAACATACATTTTTCACGACAATATATGAAAAACGTCTCTCTGAAACATCCCTACAAAGGTTGTTATCAGAATTCATGATGAAAATGTCTAGGGATTCAACATCATGGTAACAAGTTCGTGAAATGAATACCCTCCTAATCCATATTTATATAGAGAAAACTGAGGTTTACAGGGGTATACATTATTTTGCTTATTTCTGCTCTTAGACAGAGGTTGTGGCTACTCGTTAAAACCGCATCGATTAGGCGGTTCTAACGTGTACGCCCAATCTATATTTTGAGCAGAAATTAGAAAAAATATTACAATTTTGCATCTAACAATTTACAATGTATAGACGTGTTTTCGTTATGTTTTGCAAACACGATACAAGTGAATGTAGTAAACACCCATGTGAACCACATTTCGTCATTTATACAAGTCTGTGTAATGAACACCCTTGTAAACCCCACTTTATACAGTGACAATTAGGGGATAACTGTATTCAAAATTGTCATTTGGGGAGGTAAATCGGTGGTTTTACGGTCGGAAATTTCGTTTTACGGCGACGCGTCAGCGGAGCCGTAAAACGGAATTTGCGACCGTAAAACCAACGATTTACCTCCCAAAATGACAATTTTCAATACAGTAATCCCCATTCTAAAGCACTTAATCTGTTGTTTTGTTAAATGTTGTACTATTTTGCACAAAGCGGCAGGCTCTGTGAGCTGCGTAAAACCAAATGTCACCCAATGAATAGCGACGTTACGTGGTGACGTCGGATTACCGACAGTATATCGTGGAATATACCGCGTTACATACGTAAGTGCATTAGAACTGGGGTTTACATGATTATAAATTATTCTCTATTCTTCTAACTTTCGCTCAAAATGGACATAGATTTGGGGTACCCGTTAGAACCGCCTTGATGAGGCGGTTCTAACGAGTACTCACAATCAATATTTTGACCAAATAAGGACAATATTAAAAACAAAAAGCTCTCATCTGAAAAATTCTAGGACTTCAGAATGAAAAACGTCATTGTAAAATACGAATATATCATCCATCACGTGAACAAGTCCGTGGTTTGAACACCCTTTTAAACCCCACTTTATACAGATTATACTGGGGTTTACGGGGTATACATTGTTTTTCATATTTCTGCTCCAAGACATAGGTTGTGGGTACCCGTTAAAACCGCTTCAATGGGACGGTTCTAACGAGCACCAACAGCCTATGTTTGCAGTATAAATTAGAAAAATATTGCGGATTTTCATCATAAAAGTAGCCATTTTGAAGATGTGAAAAAATGCATTACGTTGCACGGGTGTGCTATCGTAATGGTAATGTTATGGGGTATAATAGAGTACAAAGAAAATGAACATGGATTTACGTATTTCTGCTCACAAAACATGAACATTGGGTTCTTGTTAGAACCGTTTTGTTGACGCGGTCACGTGACATGCAACCACAATCTGTGGCTGTTGCAAAAAGTAACAAGTTTCACAAACCGACTCCCGAAAAGGACAGTTTTCATAGATTTGAAAGATAATATAAGATTGTTTTTGATCGATTGTTTGTTCAGGTGTCCAAAAGTTACTTCACACAATAGCCTTTTGTTGTTGATGTTCACGTTACTATCACGGAGTTGAAAATAAAATCCAGGTAACGATTATTTATACAAAATAGCCGCGCTGTTCTTATCTATGTGAGATTAGAGTGTTGCCTAAGAGGTTAACCTATAGAATCTGGACTGGGATCATCTGTTGGATTGTCTAATAGTGTAAACCCAGGTCAGACGCCACAAAAAGGGCGTCTGATCAGGGTCTACATTGTTTGCTTACCGCACAGAAATTTAAGGGTCCAAGTCTCCGTTCAGGACCATTTCTCCGATACAATCAACTCACAAATGTTTTTCAGGTTGTCTATGTGACAGCGATATTACCGTACGTCCTGTTGTTTATCATTCTGATAAGAGGAGTGACGTTGCCAGGAGCAGTTGACGGAATAATATTATTCCTCAAACCGGACATAGAAAAGATGATGAATGTTAGGGTAATAACACAAAACACATGCAGAACACTAAAAAGTACTTGCATGTAACATTTTTTTTTCACATTAAGCCTTAAGGGTCGAACACTGACCACCGTCACTGAATGCTCCCATATACTTACCATGGTTGTTTTAGCTCATTCTTGGGTGCCGTTAAAGCAGGACTGATGACAAATACTTGGGTTTAATTTAGGCAGTTTTGTTGTTGTTGTTGTTTATCTCGACTTGGTATTGCACTCATTACTCGCGTGATGCACACGTTCAAAAAGGGACATTCTAACCCAGCGACCCTATATAGGCTGTAATATTTTATGCAACAAATAACTAGTCGAAAGAGCATGGTAAGTGACGTCCTTTTAAGCTGCTATTTTATTGACTTTAGACGGTGGAACATTATTTTTTCACATCACAAACATTACTCAAAGATATAAATATGTGATACAATCAAAAGTGTTGGCGGGATTCTTCTAACAATGGCATTTGACGGAAACAACAAAGTTATTGTCGTAGGATCTAAACAGATCATATTGAGTAATAAATCACAGTTTGGAGGTCAGTTGTAAAATGGATCAAATCACGTGCGCGAAGCGCGCGTGATTTGATCTACTTCACAACTGACCTCCAAATTGTGATTTGCGTGCTCGTGATTGTATCTACTTTGCAACTGACCTCCAACCTGTGATTTATTACTTAAAAGTTACTGCTAGAGCTAATCTATTTCTTAAGTTGTTTAACTTTTTTTTTCACATTAAGCCTTAAGGGTCGAACACTGACCACCGTCACTGAATGCTCCCATATACTGACCATGGTTGTTTTAGCTCATTCTTGGGTGCCGTTAACGCAGGACTGATGACAAATACTTGGGTTTAATTTAGGCAGTTTTGTTGTTGTTGTTGTTTATCTCGACTTGGTATTGCACTCATTACTCGCGTGATGCACACGTTCAAAAAGGGACATTCTAACCCAGCGACCCTATATAGGCTGTAATATTTTATGCAACAAATAACTAGTCGAAAGAGCATGGTAAGTGACGTCCTTTTAAGCTGCTATTTTATTGACTTTAGACGGTTGAACATTATTTTTTCACATCACAAATTATTACTCAAAGATATAAATATGTGATACAATCAAAAGTGTTGGCGGGATTCTTCTAACAATGGCATTTGACGGAAACAACAAAGTTATTGTCGTAGGATCTAAACAGATCATATTGAGTAATAAATCACAGTTTGGAGGTCAGTTGTAAAATGGATCAAATCACGTGCGCGAAGCGCGCGTGATTTGATCTACTTCACAACTGACCTCCAAATTGTGATTTGCGTGCTCGTGATTGTATCTACTTTGCAACTGACCTCCAACCTGTGATTTATTACTTAAAAGTTACTGCTAGAGCTAATCTATTTCTTAAGTTGTTTAACTTGGCTCTTAAAACTCAATATACAGATCAAATAAAGTCAGTGTTGTTGCATAAACATGAGTAAACTACATGGTCTTCGTTTCAAGCATTAGAATAAAAAGATAAATGCGTCCCGTCACGAGAAAAAAGCCTGCGACCGGATAAGACATAAAATCAGTCTGGTCAGCTACACAGCCTAACAGGAGTCTTGATATCTTAGATGTACAGAAACTAGACGAATTGCACACTCGAAGCCGCGAGCACAAAACTATTGATCCAACTGTGTTCATGCACAAGCTAATCACAGACACGTGGTGTTCGCAAATGGCAAAAGAGGTTTTGAAATGACGTGGCTCGATGTGTAAAATCTTTCCAAGTATGAAAAAGCTATCCTTAATGTCGCTCAGCGTTCCTAATCATACCGCGCGTTCTGTGACGGCCGGTCTAAGTTTACGTTGTTTGCCTGAATATATTTTGTATAACGGACCTTACATGTGTGTTCATCTTTTATTTAATTTAACCAAAACAATGAGTTGAGGAAAAGGGATAAATGCGAGGCTTTGCCGAGCATTTTGTTCCTTTTCCTCAACGAGTTTAATAAATTCAATAATACATGAGCACGAGTAGAAGATTCTATTTATCATATGACATTTAATTAAATCGCTTTTTATTCACGATTTTGTTGCAAAAGTGTCAGTATTCCGCCATCAGTAAACGCGACGTCGATAATGACGTCGTACATGTAACGTTACGAAACGGATCTGGCTAATTTGCATATTTAATTCACTAATGGAATACCTAATTTTTTACGTGAGGATATTAGCTTATCAGACGCGACTACACATGATAAAAAGGTAATCCTTTGGAAGCAGAACTGAAAACTGTAATGTTCAAGTTGTTTCTGGGCCAGACTAGCTAGTTTCGTGACTTTCTTAGTAGGATGTATTAACGTTAACGTTTACAGTTAATAACGTTTACTTTTTGACCTGAAGGAGTGTTTACCTTTTCTAATGTCATGCTCTAAAAGTCTTTGTTTTCAGAGCAGTTAGATTGGTAGGTTACTGATTTTCAGATGTGACAATAAATCAATAAATCACAATCTTCTTTTACTTTAAATGCAAAAAAAAAAAAAAAAAAAAAAATCCACTCTATGCACCCTTGTCTGCAATTTGAATGAAAGTATGAAAGAAAAGGCAAATCCGTCATTGGATATTGACCTTCATCAGAAGGACAATAAAATGTTTTGGGGTGGCCCGTGTTGGCGAGTAGATAGAAACATAGTAAACCAAGAACCTAAGCAATGTTATTTGATTGAAGGTTTGGGTTGAAGCCGCTCTACAAGTATTCTACAGCCTTGGACCAGGCTGGGGACCGCTGATAGCGATGGCTAGCTTCTGCAAATTTAACCAAAACACCCTAAGGTACCTTTTACTTCATACACATATTTTCACAACTGCAGTAACTTAATTTTGATCTTATCAATAAAATGAAGATAGTTATGACTTTCCTTTCTGCTAGTTTCTATAGACAAACGAAATTTTTAATTTTCTACTTCACTGAAAATGTATTAATTTGGACTTCACTTTCAGTTACAGCTCCAGAAAGAATAATAATGGTGATATATCTATATTATTTTCTACGCTTGTCGACTACAAATAGAGGACATTAAGAAACCTCACCCGTGCGACATAGTGCATTTTCACATCTCCAAAATGGCTACTTTTCTGATGAAAATCCTTTATATTTTTGTTATGAATGTTCAAAACCTAGGTGAGGCGGTTCTAACGAGTACCCAGAACCTATGTCTTGGAGCAGAAATAAGAAAAATAATGTATACCCTCGTAAACCCCAGTTTTCTCTATGTAAAGTGGGGTTAAGGGGGTCTTCATTACACAGACTTGTTCACGTGATGATCTTACAGGAGTGTTCATGTATTTTTGAATTTATTAAACGAGTTGAGGAAAAGGGATAAAATGCTCGGCTCGCCGAGCATTTTATCCCTTTTCCTCAACGAGTTAAATAAATTCAATAATACATGAACACGAATGCAGGATTCTACTTATCATATGGCATTTATAACGCATTTTATTCAGGATTGTTTTGCAAAAAAAATGTCAATATTCCGCCATTAGTAAACGCCACCTCGTTCGGTACGTCTTATGTGTAACTTTACGGGGCGTATCTTATTAATTTGCATATTTAATCCACTAGTGGATTACTGAATTTAATTCACGGCGTTATTACATTATCAGACGCGACGTCATATGATAAAAGTACTCAATTGAATAGTAACGACGAGGAGCTTCACATACATTTATAACAAGAAATAAGAAAATACTTTTTGATGGTGATCATCGTTACACCTCTCTTTCTGCAGTTCTGTTGACTGACATTATGCAGTGCAAGTAACATAATTAGAACAGGGTCAAGAAATATTTGCGGCATACTCGTACTTCGAGTGGCAATTGTTGAGTGACATCCTTTATTATTATGTTGGCCCCCGCCCATCGGGGCTTAAAGACATAGATGGGCTGCATGATGCTTCCATGCAGAGCTAAAACCGACTGCACACGAGTACTGGTAAACTACTCAGAAGATCTAAGCCTGTCCAGGCAAAACAGTGCTTATAAACCCTATTGGTTTCATTGGACGACAGGGCTTGAGATGTCATTTCATCTCAGTGTCGGGTAAAAGTCCCACAAAATTGGAAACAACGTCTCCAAAATGATCTATACAGTGTTGGAGGGGACGTAAAACATCAAATCAAACAAACAAACAAACGTGTCATCATAGCTTATTATTGACATCACATAGTCTGATTTGAATATAGTGGACTATAGTTTATCAATGATAACCAACACTTTCGTCATTGAAAAACAAATCTTTTACAGCCAAGCTTTCAAATGCCCCTTACAGTATCAATAGAAACGGTAAGCCCCGCCCAGCTCTGCTAGCCTACAAGACAAAACTACTGCATGACTTCAAAGGAAATATATTAGACCATGATACTTAGAGGATCTTAGACGAGTGGTCATTTTATATGACATTTATGAAACGAGCCATCGGCGAGTTTCATAAATTTTATACGAAATGACCACGAGCCTAAGACACTGTTTATCATTTGACCACTTTAAATTGGATTTTATTGCCTTGAAATGACACATTTTCCACAAAAAAATGTATGGTTACTTATTCCCGCCCAAGTGTTATTACACGTGTGGTCATACGATTATTTTTACACGACGTTATCCACTGCTTATCAGCGACGTCATATGATAAAAATCTATATAACTTTTTGTCTTATGGATATAATTGCCTATTTAATGACTTAAGATGGTGGACATCAAAACTCTTGTATGTCTTCATACTTATGTCCAGTTTTACTTACCTCGAGCAAACATTACGAAAACATGCCGAAAGAAATACATTTTAAACTTTACCTCACAAAAAAGATGAACATTTTGAGATGAAAAATTGTGATATGTCTTTTAGTTCTGCTTAGAATATATTTTAAAGCAGAAATAAGAAAATAACGTATACCCCTGTAAAGCCCCATTTTTACTACATAAAAGAGGGGTTCAAGGGGTCAGAATTATAAAAGCGTGTTTTCGTGATGTAAGTGAGACAAAATGCTTTTTTGTGATTTATATACCTTTTTGGGTCGGTTGTTTGTCAACTGTTTTACAGATTGTCATTTGAGAGGGAATTTGGTCTTGTGAATTTGTCTCTACTTAACATTGCTAATACCTTGTGTTTCGCAGTCATCAGCTATAAATCAGGTTCCAATTGTGATGAAAGATGTCTAGTTTGTTTGTACGGATTTGCAATGCAGTCTGTACATCTTCGGTTAAATCATGTGTCGTATTATACCTTTTCTCAAGGACGGAAATGGAGACAAGAAGCGCGTGCAATCGCCAAGTTCGATTACATCTATTATTTGGACGACTCGTTTTGGCGGTGATCGGCTATGCTCCTTTGGTTTTACTCAGATATCATAAACAGGTCGGAGCATACCTATTTTCTTTCAGAGAAAACAATACTTGATGGAAAATGGGTACATCTTAATGGGACCAGGAAAAGCTACCCTTTAACCACTTTTTACTTGTCTGCCATGACTATAGGGGTCTGCTCACAATGGAAAAAAAAATTCTAAGTAGCAAATTCTTTTCTGTAAAAGCAGACATTTTTAGACGAAACAGGCAAACAACAAAGAAGGCTAAAAATGGATTCATTTTGCAAAATGACAAAAGATGTGTAATGTGTATCCATTCCAACAAACAAAGGATTTAAGATTATTCATTGAACCCATCTTGTTTACAGGACGTCCATAATCATAACATTTGTCGGTGAGGGGACGAGTATATTCAGCGGATTTGTTGTCTTCACAGTCCTTGGATTTATGGCCCACGAACTCAATGTACCTGTTGAGGAGGTCGTAAAATCAGGTAGGCGGGGAAAGTAATTTTTCTGAAATTAATAACTTTATAACCCCCATTTTTTTAAGAAAACTGGGGGTTACAGGCCTAAAAGGTTGGGTTATTTCTTTACACTTATCTGATCAGGAAAAAAAAACGAATTTGGCCTCCCGAACCTATCATTTCTTCTTAGATTTTGACCAAAAAAATCCTATGAATTATGGAAATAATGTTTAATCTCCTACTTACATATATATCCTAATTTCATCACTGATCTGCTTGAAAGTCAGCCAGAATACCTCCTACCGACCATAATTGAGCCATGCCAAGGACATGTGCGCATGGTGAAGACTCAAATCAGCCTGCGCATATATAGTAAATGCATGGTTAATGTCTTAAAAAATCAAATATAATTGAGCAGCCTTAGACAATTTTACAGGGGCGTGTTTTAGCGAGCCCCTATAAAATTGTCGAGGCGAACCGATTATATTTTATTGTTAAAAACACCAATCATGTGTTTAGTTTACACGTAATAAAAAAACGCCGATTTTGCCATTATTAAGCAAAAGTACGAAGAAAGATCTCAGACATAGTGGCAGGTTAAATGAAGTCCAGTGTCACTGCGCGCACACGCAGTATTACATGACGTCAAACATTACGTTTCTGACGTCACCACGCTATAGATACATCAATAACAACATGGTCGTTCGAATAAATGTTTCTCCACACTTGAAATTATTATAAAAATCTACATTTAAACCATCTATTTAAGCTTTAAAAACAGTTTCTAGGTTGGGACGCAGCCTCAGTGGGCAGTGCGCAATAATTGCATCGGACCATTCAAACCAGGAATCCCGAAAAGGTATAAATCTAGATGAAATTCAATTAAATAAATATAGCAAAGATAAAAACTTGCGGTTTTACTGTTTTTCCTTGGTATAAGGGTTGTGTCTGATGGGAACTGTGGATTAATTGTATCGATTCCTGATCATTGCCTCTACTTCTGTTTTGTATTTTATTGTTTACACCTGCAAATTAAGTGCTTGTTCACGTAGGTCCGGTCACCAGATATATTATAGATCAGGGAGAAGGTAGTGCATTTAATCGACCCTTTATTAAGTTACTTAGAATAGCTGATTGCGGTATAATATACATTTATTTCAAAGTTATTTGGAATAAAGTCAAATCTATTGCCCCGAGATGCTGTGGACGTCCTGATGCACTGTTATCAAATCCATCGTATACACTGTTTAGAAGACCAATAAATAGTTTTTAAAGAGATACGATACTACAGATCTAGCAAAAAATGCAAAAAAAAAAAAAAAAAAAAAAAAAACGCTTTTCAACTTTGATAGTATATAAGCACAACACATATAAAACACATTAAACATGTTTTCCCTTTGCACTTAATAACGCTGTTTAGGAATACCAAGGTTCAAAGATGGATTCCAAAAATGCATATATTATACTGGCCAAAGACTGTCCAATAGAACCATCCAATTGTACAAAATATTGGACGATGATATAGCTCGCTCTGGTTAAAACTGGCTTAAATTCATCCTATAGCCAAAATACATCTTATCATTTTAAATCGGCCCCGCCCATCGGGGCTTAACGAAATAGATGGGCTGCATGGTGCTTCCACGCAGAGCTGAAACCGACCGCACACGAGTACTGGTAAACCGCTAAGAGGATCTAAAAAGTAGAAGTAAAACAAAGACCAGGAATCGATACAATTAACTTTCTCCACCCATCAAAGACACCAAAGGGAAAGAAACACAAACATTAAGCGACCAGACCATAATGAAAATCTAAACAAAGGAAGGCAATAAGGACAGTTACTTTCCCACAAAATGGCATATGGCCATCCAAAATAAAAAGACACAAGTGATACACACAGTAAGTAACAAACAACACCATAAATAAACCTCCACAGAAGAACCGCCTTGGAACGGTCAGTGGAAAGATTTCCACTGGGAGGCTTAAATCGGGGGGGGGGGGGGGCGATTTTACGTGGCCACAATCCTCACCCTTAATTCCGTTGCGATTTAGACAAATAATTTGTTCAGTCCGCATGAAGGCCTCCTAACTCATCAGTGCAACATCTCCAGGCAAAGCAGTGCGTGTCGGACCGTCATTGCTTATAAACCCTATTAGTTTCATTGAGTGACAGGGCTTGAGATGTCATTTCATTTCAATGTCGGGTAAAATCCCATGAAATAGGAAGTAACGTCTCCAAAATGACCTATGCAGTGTTGACGGGGAAGTTAAACCTCAAATCAAACAAACAAACGAACGAACCCTTTATATAGTAGATTGGGTAATAAGATAGTTTGAGACACAGACAAATTTCTCCGTAGCAAGGATCTTTAGGTCAATGGTCATCCATATAGCGCCAAGCAAAGATTTTGGTCAGACTGCGCGGATGCACAGACTTACCTGAATCTTCGCTTTACACATACGATGTCCAAAGTAAAAATCGGAGTCAAACTGTTGGTCTTCTTTTGCTCCAGCATTTCAGTGGTTTCTTGCTGCCGAGTCCTCACCGTTGTTTCATCTCTGTGGTTGTTTGATTTTTGTGTTCATGGAGATGTTGCACTGATGGGTTAGGAGGCCTTCATGCGAACTGAACAAATTATTGTCTAAATCGCGACGTAAATAAGGGCGAGGATTGTGGCCACTTAAACTCGTTTTAAGCCCTCCAGTGGAATTCGTTTCACTGACCGCTCCAAGGCTGTTCTTCTGTCGCGGTTTATTTTTATTATGGTTTGTCTTTGATTGTGTGTATCCCTTATGTATTGTTTTTTTTTTGAAAGCCAATTGGTAATTTTGTAGAAAAGTAACTGTCCTGTTGGCTTTCCGCTATTGATGTTTCCATTAGGGTCTAGTTCTTTCATGTTTGTGCTTTTTTCCCTTTGGTGTCTCTGATGGGAGCTGTATGTTTTTTGGATCTATTCCTGATCATTGTCTTCACTTCTATGTTGACTATGAAAGCGGATAGTGGGTTTTTAACCAACATGAAGAGACTAATTATTTGTGGAGGCAATGATCAGGAACTCATACAATGGCCTCACACGTCCCACCGGAACATGAAGCAGCCAAATCCTTATGAAAAACATCACTAGCGGATGGCCGAAAGGACAGTTACTTTCCCACAAAATGGCCAAACAACTATCTAAAAAGTAAAAAGATGAGCAGTGCATATATGCAAGACAAACTATAACAAACGATAAACCACAACACAGCGACTCATACGTGTATCAACAGTATGCCTTTGGAGAAGAAACAAGAAATCTATCAAAATACAATGCTTTCATTGACTAACAGTACTCTTCTTTTATAAAGTGTGTGTGTGTGTGTGTGTGTGTGTGTGTGTGTGTGTGTGTGTGTGTGTGTTCATGAAAGAAACGTATACGGCACACATACTTTTAAGTTAGCTTCCTTTTGATATTCTGAGGTGGTTGAACGGTGATCACCGAAGCCATTTTAATATATGTGCAGTTGCAAAGGGAAGGCATGATAGGGACATAAGCGGTATAAAAACATCAGTATTGCCAAGTGACTGTTTCATAGGCTTCCGTTTGCTTCTATGGTGAATTTATAAACGCATGGCGGCTCTTTAAAGGTCAGTCAAAGATGTAAATGTGTGAAATTTTGTATTATTTGTCCGCTTAAAAGATTGTAAGTGTTTGGAGCGGTTGTAAAGAGTACTTTCGTGCAGTGTATGTTTTGAAATAGAGAAAAATCAAACGTCTGTATGTCATGCTCAGAGGCAATAAAAAGTATACAGTTTTTGATTTGGAATACCAGATCTTGTATTGCAGTTTGTAATAAAATTTGCCTATGTCAGTTTTTTCCAAACGTCTAAGTTTGAAAACCTCCAATTGTTTTCCTGTTACAATCATCCATGATGGAGTCATTGCCCTCAATTGAAAATCAATATTTCCAAAAAAATCTCGTGATGCACATGACATTTAAATCTATGCACTACGGGCACATGACATTTAAATCTATGCACTACGGGCGCTGACTCTTGATCATTAGGTCTCTCACCGCTGTGGTTCAAGCCTCGCTCGGGTCATATGTGAAAGGCCAAGTTCTGCAACGGAAGGTTAGGTGGTTTTTCTCCGGGTACTCCGGTTTTCGCCCACCTCTGATTAACGATCGGTTCGATATGAGTGAAATAATCTTGAAAGGGCCGTAAAACCAAAACAAAAAAAAAAAACATCTTTGCACACCGCAAAAGTTCTGTGCGACTATTCATCGATAAGACCACATCATGTCTTTGCCATTTAACCCAAACAAACAGCTTCAAACTCAATTGGAATTTCTGCCTAATCCGGATTATGTCCCTTTTTATTAAAATCATAGTGAACTAAATGAGTCTCTTCTCAAATCGTGTAAGAGATTTTTATTCGAAACTTTCACATAATTATTGTTTTGCTCGTCATCTTTATGCTTACTCCATAGTAAACCCTCTAAAATTGCCCAATGAAAAGTTAATCACCAATACCAATCCCATTGAAACATAATGCATCCAATGAAAGGAAGAATGTAAAAGGCGAAACTGCCAAGAGGTTGCAGTTTACCTTGTGTTTAATTTCAATATGCGACATATTCTTGCCAATCAGTTCCCCTTCTTTGAATTTGTTGCATGAAAAATCATTTATTGAATAACACTTATTCGAAGCACATGTTTAAATGGAAGCTACCCAAGACAAAATATTGGGTCAGACCCCCTGTCCATTTCAAGCGACGCAATTTCATTATTCTTTAATTAATTTTAACGGAAAATGCTGCAAATTATGCGGAATTGTTTATGATGCCTCATATTATGTAGAAAGGGAGACATTGGAACGCAAATCTGCATTCAGTAACCTGTATACTTACTTTTACCTCTCAGTATATATAGTAGCGTTTACATTACAATGGTATACATTACCCATGCTTTAACGTGGGTATAGTTATAGGAATGAATTTCATTTTAATGGATTTTATCGAAGTTTGGAGCCCGAATGCTAAGTTTGTGAGTGATTGGCCGGAGTTTACACATCGATAAAATCCTCAAAAATAATAATTCATACCTTACAATTACAACTTTGTCATTGAATTGATAAAAATGCCACAACAAATGGTCAATTCTATGAGTTCTTTCGATAGCGTAAGTATGAACTTACCAACGACCACGGCGGAATGATTAGTCAATCAGAAGCTGCCATCTCTTGAAAGAAACCCAGGCGAAATGAAACGTGAAGTCTTTAAATTCAGTTTCTCCCCACAAAATGGACAAACGGCTATCGAAAAAGTAAAAAGATACGAGCAGTGCATCTTTCCCACAAAATGGCCTAACGGCTATCGAAAAAGTAAAAAGATACGAGCAGTCTCATCTTTTAATCAGACGCTGTTGACCACGTTTCGTATACAATAACGCAACTTGCGGGTTCTAAACGTTCTTTGACGTCACGTCATATTACTACCAGTCGCTGTGTGAAATAGTTCTGAGATTCATTTTATTTCAATCAATCAAATCGCTTGAAATGCACATAATGATGGAAAATTGAATTTTTATATGTTTGGTTGAAAACTCAAACCTTGTAAAAGGCCCGCAAACTTTGATAGGACTGTGCGTTTTCTTAATTGAGCGTTTTTAATTTACTTTTGTTTCTTGCTTACAGGTCCTGGACTGGGTTTTGTAGCTTACCCCCAAGCCCTAGCGCGACTGCCTATCCCACAATTCTGGAATTTTCTGTTCTTCTTCATGTTAATGATAGTTGGACTAGATAGCCAGGTACACACTTAAAGTCAAACAAAATTCAAGTCTATAACATATTCGCAGTGTAGTTAAAACTAGTATACTGGGCCAAGTTGTTCAAAGCAACGGTAACTTTCCGAACTCGTTGTTGATCCAAAAGTGCAATGCCTAATACTTTTCCTGTAAATGCTACTCACATTCTTTTCAGACACGGACGACGTGTGTGTGTGTGTGTGTGTGTGTGTGTGTGTGTGTGTGTGTGTGTGTGTGTGTGTGTGTGTGTGTGTGTGTGTGTGTGTGTGTGTGTGTGAGGGATACACTTCCAAATTCAACTTTGTACGGAGGGTTTACATGGATATACGTAACTTTCCTTAATCTTGCTTATCATTTGCAACTACATTTGTTCTTATCGTCACTGGTTCGTTTAAAATTTGTGCTGTCGTAGATCAAATTACTGTCTCTCATACATTAATACCTCAACAATGTGGGACGGTGCAAACACCATGTTTTCAGACTTCTGTTATCGATTCCTGATCGTTGCCTTCAATTCTATTTTGGCAATGAAACACACCTCTAATGATATAAACCGAATTCGCTTATCAAAGAAATGCAAATTTTAAACAGACAAAAAAACGGCGAAAACTCCGCGGCCAAAACGACAGAATTACTTCTAACCATATACACGCACTATTCACTCAACAAATGTGTTATTATAAGTATGAATAGCGATCGACATGGCTCATTCCTCCTTTAATGGTGTTTTTGACCAAATGCAATTGGATGTAGAATATGGCAATGTTTGTCCTCAATTTTGTTCCGTAAGTTACCAAAACCTAAGCATTGTGCAGTGAAACATTTCAATCTTGAAATCAGTAGTAAATAAATACAGTAGAACTTCGATGGCTCGAACACCGATGGCTCGTTTACCATGGATGTGTCGAACCCATTCTTGAGCCCCTAGCGAAATCCTCTAAATAAGAAATAGTGGGGGATTATTAAGGAGATTTTAGTCTTTTATCTTGCAAATGTATGCTGTGTGTACTCATTAGAATCGCCTCGGTGAGTACACACAGCATACATTTTCATTATAGAACACCGAAGAAAAGATGTCTGAAAGTATCTCGTTATGCCTCCTGACAGTAACCTCAGTGGCTCGAACTACCCCTGTCTCGAACAGATTTTCGAGGTCCCAAAGGTGTTCGAGCCATTGACGTTCGACTGTACCATAATAATTTGAACTAGGTTACCCAAGGATAGCCATTGATGGATAGGAAAGTAGGGAAATAGAAGTGAAGGCAATGATCAATAATCGATACAATTTACCCACAGCTCCCATCAGAGACACCACGGGAAAGAAACACAAACATGGAACAACTAGACACTAATGGAAACGTCACTAGCGGAAAACCAATAGGACAGATTGGCTATCCAAAGCAAAATAATAAAAGCGATACACACTCTCAAAGACAAGCCATTACAAAAATACACTTCGACAGAAGGACCCGTTTCAAAAGACAAGTGATTAATAAAACAGAATTCATGTTTTTTCAGAGTTATAATATCATTACAACTTTCTTGTATGTGACCAATAATAATCCAGTTGGAACAGAAGCTACTAAAATTACCCTCTCTTATTCACAAACATTGATTTAGCCTGTAAAATGTAGGTATTTTTGTAGTTAAGGCAGTTTAAATTGTAAGGATTTAATTCAAGTTTGTTTTCCTTGATATGTCTTCTCTCAAAATCATTTGTTTCAGTTTGCTACGGTAGAAGCAGTAATCGCAGCTATAACAGACTCGTTTCCGAAACTACAACGACGACGTATTCTGGTAACCGCAATTGTGTGTGTGGTAATGTGTTTGATAAGCATTCCTTTCATTTGCCAGGTACTTCATCAATTTTAACATGCGGGTGTACTTAACATCACGGCAAACCTGACTTAAAAAAAAAACATAAAAGGATTTTTTTTTATTTTAGTATTCTTTATGTTGGTTGGCGCCTGATGCTCCGTCTTTGGTTCGGCCCCTCGGAGTCTACCTGTTGGTTTTCTTTTGCTCCAGCAATTCTGTTGCTGTATGCTGTCGAGTCCTCATTCTTGTTTCATCTCTGTAGTTTTTTTATTTGTATGTTCTCGGAGATGTTACACTGATGAGTAAGGAAGCCTTCATGCGGACTAAACAAAATTAGTGTATACCGCGACAGGGGTAAGGGTGAGGATTATGGCCGTGTGAAATCGATTTAAGCCCCCCCCCCTCTCCCGGTGGAATTCTTTCCACTGACCATTCCAACATCCAAGGTGGTTCTTCTGTGGCAGTTTATTTATTTTGTTGTTTGTTACTACTTACTGTGTGAATCACTTGTTTTTTTTTTTATTTTGGATGGCCATTTGGCCATTTAGTGGGAAAGTAACTGTCCTTATGGCCATCCTTTGTTTAGGTTTCCATTATGGTCTGGTCGCTTCATGTTTGTGTTTCTTTCCCTTTGGTGTCTTTGGTGGGTGGAGTAAGTTAGTTGTATCGATTCCTGATCTTTGTTTTACTTCTACTTTTTATACAGATAACATATGGGTTTGCATTGGTTCACAACAGTGTTCATGGTAGTGCAAAACAATTAACAATCTGAGTGCTCCGTCGAAAATCCACTTAGCGTCAGTTATGTTATGCTGTCGAATAAATGTGAGCTGTAGTGTTGTTATTGGGCACACTGTTGAAACACACTGTCTAGTACTTGCGAATCCTGCTTAGTAACCCATATATGCCTGGCGTTCCTAACACAGGGATTGGCTAGCTGTGTAAACATCCAATATACTTTAACTGGACAACCCCAAAGATATTGGCGGAGAGATCAATCTTTAGACCGGTTATCAGCACACAAAACAATGGGCCAATTTTCGCGCGGTTTTAGTTTATTGGTAAGTGGTAGTCATACTCACGGACCCACTGTACACGGAATAGTCACTACACTGAAAGTAACGCTATTTATCGGAATATGCTGTCGTGGCTAAGCGTGGCTGAGTCTGATTTTTATTTTTGCAACATACAGTTTCATCGCCTCAGATATCCCTTATTGCAAGAAAATTGTATATGTTTTCATTAAAAAGCAAAAGTTGAATGTATTGGTTGTAGAAATGTAATATCATTTCAGTGAAACTTTTAACAGTTTTGTTAATTTTAACGAGAAACCTAGGTACCTGTTTTTGGTATTTTCTGCACATTTGGCATAAATTCGTCAAATTTAGAGGCTTTAAGCCGATTTCAATCCAATGTTAATCAATAAACTATTAAAATTTTCTTCCCACATTGTCGTAATTGGCAGCTAACATTTCATTACTGATTAAAGTAACTTTAATAAATTTTCATTGACTATAATTAATTAAAATGGCTGTATGATCAAGGTACGAAAACATATTTTGGCAACTCAGTTACTAGTCCGTGCATATTAGGTCCGAGTCACACTGGAGGATGTAATCAGTCTCACAAACTGCATGGCTGATTATGAAGAGTCTTGATTCATCCGAGACCCATATTGTTGAATTGATTGTTCATTAATGGGTCCCAAAGCATATGCAGAATAGACCTTATACTGCTGATTTCCACGTGCATTACTTAGAACAATAACGTTAAAGGGTATAATTCCAGGCTTATGGTCATTTTCTCAGACTGCAATTACGCAAAAAAAATCCTGGTTTTAGCGCTATATCTATGACCATCATTTAATATGTAAAGTGTGTTATTTTATGCCCGATTCGTGAAGTAGTATATTTGCTTGTTTCAATCGTGTATGCTTGAATTAAAAAAAAAGATACAAAGTTAAGATGGCCGAATATTTAAGTTTTCTTAATAACAGAATGAGATGAAAATACACGAAAATCTCTCTGCTTAAAAAGCATCGTTTAGTTGTTCACTTGACGAAAAATTCCCGACCGGTGAAAAGCACACTGCAATATTCTTATTAAACGGGACGCATGTGCGGGCTGATCTGAATCTTTGCTTGGTGTAAATGTCAAAACATCTTTGCTGTTCATATCTACTAAATTTTCAGGGCGGTATTTACAGCTTCCAGCTTGTTGACTGGTATGTGGCTTCATTCGGTGTGCCTCTTTTCTGTGTCTTAGAATGCATCATGATTGGTTGGATCTATGGTAAGTAGCGTAATATTACTCCTCAATTTTACCACATTCATGCGTGTAACCATGCATATATTAACATTCTTATAGAATTCGGAGCTGTATGCTTTAATCCATTAGGAGAGCGTGTCAAATGAGACAGAGGTGCCTGGTATGGTGTCAGAAATGACAATTTTAAAATAATTTTGTAATACTGTGTTCTTATTCATGAACATAGATTATAGTTGCTTATGAGGACTGCCTCTGTATGTGTCTAATTGTGGATTTCTATATAAAGTGGGGGCGAGGATTGTGGCCACGTAAAATCGATAAGCCCCCAAGTGGAATTCGTTTGCGCTGACCGTTCCAAGGCGGTTCTTCTGTCGCGGTTTTTTTTTTTTTTTTGTTATGGTTTGTCTTTGTGTGTTTGTGTCGCTTATATTATTTTATTTTGGATAGCCTATTGGCCATTTTGTGGGAAAGTAGCTGTCCGTTTGGCTTTCCTCTATTGATGTTTCCATTAGGATATGTTGTTTCATGTTTGTATTTCTTTCCCTTTGGTGTCTCTGGTGGGAGCTGTGGGTTGATTGTATCGATTCCTGATCATTGCCTCTACTTCTATTTTACCAATGTGTCCATTACTCGGACTTGTTAACGTGATGTTGGGTAAATAGAAGTAAAGGCAATGATCAGTAATCGATACAATACCATACACCTCTACCCTAGTCACTAAAAGGAAAGACGCACAAACATAAAACAACAGAACAGTAATTATTACAATTAGAAAGCCAAACGGTCATTTTCCACGCATGTAAGATTCCGTTTATCAGATAATGATTTTACATCAGACTTATGATAGAAACATGAGGGAGTCATGACGTTACGTGCTAGTAACCACTTGTTATTACACTTGTGGTGATATCATTTTCTGAAGTGACGTTATCCACTGAATAATAGCGAAGATATATAGAGGATCTTACATGCGTGTTCATGTATTATTGAATTTATTAAATGAGTTGAGGAAAAAGGATAAAAATCAAGGCTTTGCCGAGCATTTTATCCCTTTTCCTCAAGTATATTAATAAATTTAATAATACATTTGCACGAATGTAAGATTCTATTTATCATAGGACATTTAAAGCGCATTTTTCACGATTTTCAATATAATGTCAACATGCCGTCATACGAAAACGCGACGTCGTTAAGGAAGTCGTACGTGTAACCTTACGGGCATATCTAACTAATCCACTAGTGAATTACGGATTTTATCACATGGCGTTACTACATCCTTAGGCGCGACGTTATATGATAAATGAAAAATCATATTTAATGATCAAAGTTTTAATTATATGATAAAAATTATGGTAATTGATCAAAGTTTTAACAATACGTTACGACATCGTCAGTTGTGAATGATTGACCCAAGGTATAAACAAAACGTTTGGGATTTAAAGAATCATGACTGGACATATTTTGATACAGCCATCAAGATAAAAATTTCGAGTAATGAACATCTCGGTAGACCCCCACTTTATATGGAAAGAAATATGATTTCAGGAACACATGTTATTAGGGCCCCGCACTGAAAGTGTGGGTGCCCTATAGTAATCACTCTGTCCGTCCGTCTGTCTGTCTGTCTGTCTGTCCGTCTGTCCGTCCACAATTTTTTTTATCTTCCATAACTTTCTTATTCCTGGGTGGATTTAAATATTACTTGTCAGAAATGTTAACCATAATGTGATGGAGTGTTGCGCGCAAGACTCAGATCCGTACCTCAAAGGTCAAGGTCATACTTAGAAGTTAAAGGTCTGTCTTTCCGTCTGTCCGTCCACAAATTTTTTTATCCTCCATAACTTTCTTATTCCTGGAGGATGGATTTAAATTAATTACTTGTCAGAAATGTTAACCATAATGTGATGGAGTGTTGCGCGCAAGACTCAGGTCCGTACCTTAAAGGTCAAGGTCATACTTAGAGGTTAAAGGTCAAAAAAGGGTCTTTCCTGTGTCCAATTAATAACTTTGTTATTATTATTCCTGGATGGCAGAAGTGTTAACCATAATGTGATGGAGTGTTGCGCGCAAGACTCAGGTCCGTACCTCAAAGGTCAAGGTCATACTTAGAGGTTAAAGGTCAAAAAAGGGTCTTTCCTGTGTCCAATTAATAACTTTGTTATTATTCCTGGATGGATTTAAATATTACTTGGCAGAAATGTTAACCATAATGTGGCCCCGCACTGAAAGTGTGGGTGCCCTATAGTAATCACTCTGTCCGTCTGTCTGTCCGTCTGTCCGTCCACAAATTTTTTTATCCGCCATAACTTTCTTATTCCTGGATGGATTTAAATATTACTTGGCAGAAATGTTAACCATAATGTGATAGAGTGTTGCGCGCAAGACTCAGGTCCGTACCTCAAAGGTCAAGGTCATACTTAGAGGTTAAAGGTCAAAAAAGGGTCTTTCCTGTGTCCAATTAATAACTTTGTTATTATTAGGGCCCCGCACTGAAAGTGTGGGTGCCCTATAGTAATCACTCTGTCCGTCCGTCTGTCTGTCTGTCCGCAGGAACGAATGTATACTTGTGTGTTTAAAAGTATGGACACTTCCATTAAACTCAATGCGATTTATTCCGTCAGTGTTTTGTGTGTCTCAAATAGTTACTTGTGTGTCTTTTTTTCCAAGAAATTCCAAGAAATTTCCTGGAAATTTGACACACAAGGGTACTTTGTAGGGATGAAGACACACAAGTATACATCCGTTAAGACATCCGTCTGTCCGTCCACAAATTTTCCTACTCCTCTGATAGCGCTGCCGGGGCCCTAGTCAGTTTCACTGACAGCTCTAGTTTCCCTTGTTCTTACATCAAACATAGATTTAAGGTAATCGTAAGAATCGACTCATTTAGGTGGTTCTATCAAGCAGCCGCAATCTATTTTTTTTTGACACAGAAAAAACGTATATTTTAATAAATATATTTTCATTTGTTAGAAACCATGAAAATGTGTCATATGGGACTGAAACGTGACTATGATTAAGGCAGTTTTTTTTAAAGTTACGGAGTTACAGTTATTGTAGCGTATAAGACGTTCAAAAGTTATTTCTAGCGGCCTCTTAATAGCTTGTTATTAATATCCTGATTGTTTTTTAAAGAACAAGCGAACTTGCAATTCCATCGAAATAAATTTATTCCTGTCAGTATCATTAAATGCTTGCTTAAAGGCAGTGTCCTTTCTGAAGGTCTCTACAGAGATAACGGTTAAAAGAGCTTATGGAAAACAGGTGTATTGTAAAGGGGAGAATAGGAAGCCAGTCTGACAAGGACAATGATTTCCATAAGTATTTGAAGTTGGTCAGGAGTTTGAAAGATTTAATGTTTGTTAGTTGGCTTTTTAATCCTCTAGAGACACTTGAATGAAAGAAGAAGGTTACTCAGGAAAAGCTAACAATTACAAACAACTGAACCCATGTTTAAGGGTAACACTAAAACGGGATACTGCCCATATACCAGGCGTCGGATCAGTGTCTTAACAGTTTGCAAATATAAACATAGTTAAAGTAGAAGTAAAACAAAGATCAGGAATCGATACAATTAACTTACTCCACCCATCAAAGACACCAAAGGGAAAGAAACACAAACATTAAGCGACCAGACCATTATGGAAACCTAAACAAAGGATGGCCATAAGGACAGTTACTTTCCCACAAAATGGCCATATGGCCATCCAAAATAAAAAGACACAAGTGATACACACAGTAAAAAACAAACAACAAATAAATAAATCGCCACAGAAGAACCGCCTTGGAACGGTCAGTGGAAAGATTTCCACTGGGGGGCTTAAATCGATTTTACGTGGCCACAATCCTCGCCTTTACTTCCGTCGCGATTTAGACAAACAATTTGTTCAGTCCGCAAGAAGGCCTCCTAACTCATCAGTGCAACATCTCCGTGAACACAAATAATCAAAGAACCACAGAGGTGAGACAACGGTGAGGACTCGACAGCAAGAAACCACTGAAATGCTGGAGCAAAAGAAAACCAACAGTTAGACACCGATGGGCCCGACCAGAGACAGAGCATCAGGCACCAACCAACATTACCTTGAATTAGATCTCTCTAATTCTCAACAAGCCTTTACGTTGGAACCGCCATAGAATCTGAGGCCTGACCCACCGGCGTGCAATTAAAGAGGGAAGCAAAATTGCCAACCGTGATTGGGTTAACTACCATGCATGCAGTCTGTCGTATAATATCCATGTTGTACCCAATCTTTTTATATCGAAGAATGATTTTACGAAATTGGGTGCTGAAGTCATAGCGGTTATATATTTTTCTCAATTTATATACCAAGTCACCATAAAATTCGGGTTCCGATAGACTTTGTTGCAGAAGAGATTTAAGTCCAATATTGAATTATGAAGTTAAATCAGAATGGCGTCTATAAAATTGTGAAAAGGCTTTGCGTAGTTTATGGTACCGATAACCCTGATTAAGAAGTTTAGCCGTTAATAATTTATTACGAGTGTTGAAGTCAGTTACATGACTACACACTCTAGCAAATCGAATTAATTGCGAAATATAAACGCCATAGGATGGCGCACGAGGAACATCACCATCCAAAAAAGGAAAATTTACAAATTCAAAATCAAAGTCATCGCGTTTATCATAAATTTTGCACGAAACAAACCCATCTACAATAGATAGATGTAAATCCAAAAACGGGGACTCTGTATCAGAAAAATTTGCTTTATTTAACTGAAGTTCTGGGGGACGGTTTATCTGACTGATCAAACCATCGAAATAGGTATTATCAATATTTAATAAATCATCTAAATATCTAGAAGTGGAGCTAAAAGCTTCAATAATTTCAGAGTGGTTGTCAATGGAAAGCGACAACATGAAGTCTCTCTCATAACAATACAAGAATAGATCAGCCACAAGAGGTGCGCAATTCGTACCCATCGGAATGCCCACAATTTGTCTAAATAATTTAGTAACGAATCTAATATAAATATTGTCAAGTAGAAAGGTGACGGCATCACACACTTTCTGACATGACCAAAGTGTATAATTCTTATGCTCTTTAGAAGTGAAAAATGCATTCTGACATTACATGCAAGATAGAGAGAATCTTCTCTGTGTAAAGCCCATTCAGTTAAATCAATAAGCTTTTCTTTTATAAGATTATGAGGCAGTGAGGTGTAAAGAGTGGAAAAGTCGTAAGTAGACAGACTTGAAGCACGAAAATGTCTGGATTTCAATTTATTTAAAACCTCATTCGAATTTTTATAGACCAAAACAGATTTCTTCCTGATCTTTCAAAGACTTTATCACAATATTTATTCACATGCGTTTTAATAGCAGTAAGACAGGAAGTTAATAATTTAGAAAGTTCAGTGGTAGTGCAAGAGCTAGAATTTGCGATAAACCGTGCTTTGTAAGGTCTTTTATGAAGTTTTGGTAACCAGTATAGCGTAGGAAGCCTTCTTGGCCTTCGGTAACACACACAGCAAACTTGGTGGCTGAATGACAAATATGTTTATCGACTATAACTCTCTCTTCAGCTAAAGGCTGAAGTTCATAGGCCTTAGTACCACCAAGCTCCTGCTTAAGCGTCTTAACATAGTGGAGCCGTCACACAACGACGACGTTGTTAACTGCCTTGTCTGCAGGGGCCGAAACAAACTTCTTATGAAATTCTTGAATACCTAGTTTAAGATGACGTAAAGATCTTGAATACCTAGTTTAAGATGACGTAAAGACGTCTTAGGCTTAGGAGGTAATAAGTTAGTATTTTGAGAATAGAAAGAAATGCGTTTATTCACTAGTTTTAAAATGCTAAGTTTCCAGTCCTTAAGGGCTTTATGCTCAACATACTCTCGCTTGCACCATCGATTACCGAATTCATTAAAGGAAGCAGCGATTTCATCTCTACATTTACTGAAATCAATTTTAGAAGGAAACCGATATTTCGGTCCTTTAGTAATTATTTTCCTTATCCTAGAATCAGGAATAATTTTCAAATTGTCAGTAATTACTTGACCAGCAGCAGGATAGCAATACACTGAGTTTTTACAATCACATGAAACAGGAGTATTAGTATCAATATCAAGATCTGAAACAAGTTTATTAAAATTAAAAATGATAGATCTAACAGGTTTGTTATATTTATAGCAAATTATAGGTGTTTCAGTATTTTGAAAATAAGCAGGAATGGAAGAAAGCACCGAGCTCTCACGGAAGATACTATGAAATCCATACCCTTATTAATGAAGGATATTTTAAAGAAATGGCGTTTATGATTAATTTCAGAATCAATGTAAGGACGGAGAGTATGCTGAGTATAGCCTGTAGTTAAGAGAGCCGCATCATATAACTGATTAGAACTATCGTAGAATTTATTCGCCTCGGTTAAGTCGATTCTAAAACAGATATGTAACGTCTCGAACTAGCACTCATAAATTTCAAACTGGACTACTACTACTGTTATACACAGTGAAATCCCCACAATAAAACTGTCTAATGTTTAGACTTATTCTGCTTTTAAACGTGTTTTCTTTGCTTGGGTTATGGGTTTTCTTCAGCTAGTGTCGTCTAGTAAGAGACTACTTTGGAAACCGTTTAAAAGTGATATAAAAGCCACTTTTGAACAGTCCCAAAGGTGGTCTTGAGATGGGGCTTTTATTTTTTGTATAAGCCGGCTAATTATATCCGGGATACAAAAGGGTTAAAATCACCATACCAGAGTGACCATGGGAGGTCATTTAGTGCACCATAGTTGGGAATGTCTTTTAGGATTTATTTGGGCCAACCATATGAAAAGGACCCTTGTCTTCTCTTCATGATTGTGAAGAGCAGATACTGCAAAAATTGCACTTTTAATAGCATTGGCTCTGGCGTGACTGCATGCATGCACAGGCTCGGCTGACCCTTTGCGGGTGATATCCGACAGGTTTCCATTTCACACAGGTGGCTCAAATATCGTTGTGTACATGTAGAATTGAATCTGAAAATAAACTGTATATTTCTGAAGTGGAATAAAGTTTATAATACATGTTTGTTATTCTTTCCAATTTTAGTTTCATTAACACATGTTTTGTCTACAGGCGCTGAGAGATTTTCCAACGATATAAAACTAATGTTGGGACGTGGAGCACCAACTGTAATTCGAATCTGTTGGTGTATTCTTTCTCCATTGATTTTGATCGTAAGTGATGGGTAACGATGTATAACCCCTTGTCCTGCTAACCCCGTAAATATCCGGCTACTTCGAAGAGTACCTCTTTTGCAGCCCACTTGATTTACGGGTTATAATGCAAACTTCTTCAGTGCCCTACCTCTTATATGTATATGAGCCCCGCCAAGCGAATTTGTGTCTTCGAGCATTCCGTCATGACAAATTTTAACTGCGCATGCCCAGCCATTCAGAGGGGCCAGGAATATGGCTTTCTGTCTGAAGGTTCCTCTTGATTCACTGCTTGTATGAGCGAGCAGCGGAGGTTCTGGCGAGACTGCGCGGATGCGCAGGCTCGCCTGAACCTTCGCTGCTCGCCTTGGCGATAAGTACCAAAATCGCTTGACGGGGCTCATATAATTATGTGTAACTCGACTTTGAAACAGAACAGAAACCTTGTACACTTGTAGTTGGTGTTGGATTTCACACCTAAAGTACTAGTACGAAGTACTAGCGATTTTAAAAGTGTGAACCCCACCCAATTTACGCCATTATCTGGATACAGCTTGTTGTTTGTCCAAACGATTTTGGCTGACTGGTATGTAGAAATGAAATAACTACATAAACATGTTATTCGTTTCTATCCGTATATGCTTGAAATAATGCGTAATTAACAGGTCACGGTAAAGTCACCTGAATTGTATATTAGGAAGCCATGTAACCTCTTCTACGTCGGCAAAAACAAGAAAGGTGTTTCATAGTCTTGTATGATTTCTTAAGGAATAATGGCTATTACTTCAGCATGTCAGTTTCGAAAACGAACATAGCAGGACAGGGGTTAAGTTAAAATATTTACATTCTCGCTGCATTACGTGAATGCTATATGAATAACTGTTGGCAGGAGATGTATAACATATTCCAGTGAATACAATGAGTCACCCGACGTCACATTTTTATCATGTGACGTCAAAACCAACCATGTCTCTTTAAAATTAGAATGGACTTTGGCAGCATAATGGCGTCGTTAGTGCCGTTCCACTATTCATGTCAGGTTAAACAACCACTTGTTGATTAAAAGAATGTAAATATAAGCAATAGTTTCCTTTTTTCTGACGTTATTGAATTATGGTATACACTTGGTTGCAAGTAATACTGAATGAATCCCGTCGGGATCGATGTATTTTGCACGTGACCCAGTGCTGTTCGTACTTCG
This sequence comes from Lucinisca nassula, assembly GCA_963580285.1. Taxonomy (NCBI): domain Eukaryota; kingdom Metazoa; phylum Mollusca; class Bivalvia; order Lucinida; family Lucinidae; genus Lucinisca; species Lucinisca nassula. The sequence goes on along the minus strand of OY757010.1, from coordinate 146,874,987 downwards.
ATACACATCAGAAAAATGGACTTTATTTCTTGAATATACGCTGACTTTAAATTAATTTGAAAGGGAATGGATACACCTTCAAGGTAAGCAACTCTTTTAAAATAGCTTACGCTTCTCAGTGGTTTTGATTTTGTTTGATTTGATGTGTAACGTCCCCGTCAACACTGTAAAGGTCATTTTGGATACGTTGCTTCCAATTTTGTGGGACTTTTACCCGACATTGAGATGAAATGACTTCCCAAGCCCTGTCGCCCAATGAAACCAAAAGAGTTTATTAGCACGGACGGTCCGCCTCGCACCGCGGTTCCTGGACAGGCTTAGATCCTCTAAGCGGTTTACCAGTACTAGTGTGCGGGCCGGATTCAGCTCTGCGTGGAAGCATCATGCAGCCCATATGTTTTTTCAAGTCCCTATGGGCGGGGGCTTCTTCTCAGTGGTAAGGAGCTTCTAAAGGATTATAGGCATTCATTTTATAGAGAAACAAACTGGAACTACCAAAAGCTGTTTTGGCAGAATCTAATTCAGATATCTCAATTCTCTGTAAGCATACCTGACAAGCTAAAGACATACACCTACATGTTATTATGTATTTATTTCTTTATTGCATTACATACAATGTAAAATCAGTAAAATTTTCTTATTAAATGTTTCATTTTACGAAAACAGAACGACAGGCGTCAATAGGCCTTCGTGACCTAATGGCTAGAAGTGTTGTTGTGGGTCTGATCTTTGGATACTCCATTTTTGTCCACGACTGACTTTTCGCCCACGACTGCCAATGCATGGTCTAATGATTGCATTTTAGTTTTTACATGTGTACGTTACTTAATGCGCAAATAACATGAAAGGGTCCTATAATCCGTACATTTCCATTATACTGCTTTTTTGAGAATACTTCACTTTAGTTGAAGTGTAGAGTAATTTGGTCTTAGACACTTATCGCTGACGATGTATATGTTTTTATATATATATCTGAGGTCCGATTTAATTTATTTTCCCAGATGTGTCTCGTATTTACGATAGCAACGTACAAGCCACCTTCCTACGGTAAATACCAGTACCCGATCCACGGCTATGTGATAGGATGGATGGTATCGCTTTTACCTGTGATCCCCGTGGTTGTAGTGCCATTGTACCTACTCTGTAAAGCAAAGGGGTCATCGTCGAAGAAGGTAAATGTGACAAACGAGTATATTTTAGCCTGCTCATGAACAATGTGCGGAAGATGTGGCGTTTAGGGAACTTCGTATCGTCGCCAATGCCACGCCATGAATGAGAAACTAGCCCAACGAGCCCACAGCGTCTTATTAGCGTCGTAGCACCGTCGATGCAAAGCAATGGCACACAACGTATCATCGAAGTCTAATCAATATCGATATGCATCTACGTTGATACGACGCTTACAAGACGCTGTTTGTCCGCTTGACTAGATCCGCCTCCACTTGATCAAGGCACCGGGCTTTATTGGAGTCTGGTTGTCTGAAGTTTGCTCTTGATCTTCGTTGTAACAGCGTGAACAGTAAATAAGCTAGTTTAGTCTGGACAAGTCGTGGACAAGTCGTGGCCACTTGATCAAGGCACGGGCTTTATTGGAGTCTGGTTGTCTGAAGTTTGCTCTTGATCTTCGTTGTAACAGCGTGAACAGTAAATACGCTAGTTTAGTCTTGGCCCCGAATTTCGCATCCGCTTTCATGCTGTTCAAAGACAATTTTGGTTGATCCATAAAAAAGAACTCGGAAAATCTCTGTTTTCATCAGCATCTGGATAATCTGATGGTTTCATGGCAAATTACTGAACGCTAACGCTGTCGGTTAACATGTTATGAAACATGACATATTTCACTACTGCTAATGTTATAACTGCGTAAAATGTAATGAAACAGTTCAAGATGTGACATAATGAGAGACTGCCTTCTTGGTACAGAGAGGAAGAGGGAAATTACTGAGCATTTAGAAAGAAAGAAAAACACCGTTGGCAGCAATATCCTAAACTTCATATGTGAGTTATTATGAGAATTTGTTTTATAATTCATTTAAGCGGAAGCTAGTTGTTTGTTTGACGTACACGTCAGTGTGATTTTATCAAAATTTGTGTAATTATATCCAACATTCCTGTACGTGTTATTTTATGATTTTGCGCTCGTTAGTTGATTCTCGGCATTACTTCGATAATATTATCTATGAAAACTTACGTTTTGCAATAATACCAGTTGCACATGTTTGTTAAATGACAGTACTAATATCCGGATGGTGTTTGTAAAATAGAAGTGAAGGCAATGATCAGGAATCGATACAATTAACCCACAGCTCCCATCAGAGACACCAAGGGAAAGAAACACAAATATGAAACAACTAGACCCCAATAGAAACACATCAGCCCCCGCCCATAGGGGCTTGAAGAAATATATGGGCTGCATGATGCTTCCACGCAGAGCTGAATCCGGCCCGCACACTAGTACTGGTAAACCGCTTAGAGGATCTAAGCCTGTCCAGGAACCGCGGTGCGGGGCGGACCGCCCATGCTAATAAACCCTATTGGTTCATTGGGCGACAGGACTTGAGATGTCATTTCATCTCAATGTCGGGTAAAAGTCCCACAAAATTGGAAGCAACGTCTCCAAAATGAACTTTACAGTGTTGACGGGGACGTTAAACATCAAATCAAACAAACAAACCAATAGACACACCAACAGCGGAAAGCCAAAAGGACAGTTACTTTCCCACAAAATGGCCAATTGGCTATCCAAAACAAAATAATATAAGCGATACCACACTCAAAGACAAGCCATAACAAAAATAAACCGCGACAGAAGAACCGCCTTGGAACGGTAAGTGAAACGAAATCCACTGGGGGGTGGGCTTTAATCGATTTTACGTGGCCACAATCCTCGCCCTTACTTCCGTCGCGATTTAGACAAATAATTTGTTCAGTCCGCAAAGTGGCTTCCTAACTCATCCAGGCAAAATCTCCGTGAACTCAAACATCAAACAACCACAGAGATGAAGCAACGGCGAGGACTCGACAGCAAGAAACCACTGAAATGCTGGAGCAAAAGAAATTCAACAGTTAGACTCCGATGGGCCCAACCAGAGACAGAGCATCAGACACCAACCAACATTACATAAAATTAGATTCTCTAAAATTCTCAGTAAGCTTTGCGTTGGAACTGTCATCAAATCTTAGGCCTAGCCCACCGGCGTGCAATTAAAGACGGAAGCAAAATAGAAGTGGAGACAATGATCCGGAATCGATACAATCAACCCACAGCTCCCATCAGAGACACCATAGGGAAAGACACACAAACATGAAACAACAGACCCTAATGGAAACACCAACAGCGGAAAACCAAAAGGACAGTTACTTTCCCACAAAATGGTCAATAGGCTATCCAAAATAAAATAACATAAGCGACACAAACACCCAGAGACAAACCATAACAAAAATAAACCGCGACAGAAGAACCGCCTTGGAACGGTCAGCGGAAACGAATTCCACCGTGTGGCTAAAATCGATTTTACGTGGCCACAATCCTCGCCCTTACTTCTGTCGCGATTTAGACAAATAATTTGTTCAGTCCGCATGAAGGCTTGTCAACCTTGATTGAGTTAACTTCCATGCATTCAGTCTGTTGTATAGCATTTATTTTGTACCCAATCTTTTTTATCAAAGAATGATTTTACGAAAGTGGGTGCTGAAGGCATTGCAATTATATATTTTTCTGAATTTATATTAAGTCACCATAAGTTCTAAGTCACCATAAAATTCAGGTTCCAATAGACCTTGATGCAGAGTGAGTGAGTGTTCGAGTTTTACGTCCCACAAACATCTAAGATCATACGGAGACGAGACCTCGGTTTAAAGACTCATCCGAAAGTCTGGAGAATCCAGGGATCGATCCTGCGACCCCTGGTTTACAAGGCGAGTAGCGTAACCACTACACCACGGATGCTTCTACCTTCATGCAGAAGACATTTCAGTCCAACTTTGAATATTGAAGGCTCAGCATATGGTCTCGCGTTTCAACAATTTCTTTAAGAACGTTAATACATGAGCAGACATGAGCAGTGCCAATATAACAGTTACAGGGTCATTACACTAATATGAGAGAGTTTTATCCCTCGCAGTGACATCGAAGGCTCGCAAGCTCGTGTCTTTCGGTATCACAATATTCACCATTATCAGTGTAACAGCCTTTATGTTATATCGCTAGATACACTTTCTGTCATTGTCAGTTGATTTGTCTCATAATATGCATTTTTATCAACCAGAGACTATGTATCTTTGCGTACCAAATTTTCAAGTGGTGTCATTACCGTATAAGTCGTATTCAGATGCAATGTCACGTGAACAGGCCCGTGATATGAACATCCCCACCCTCTAAATCCCACTTAATATAGCGAATACTGGGGTTTACGGGTGTATACTTTATTGGTCTTATTTCTGCTCAAAAGCATTGATTGTGGGTACTCGTTAGAACCGCCGAGCGTCCACAATCTATGTCTGCAGTATAAATAGGAACAATATCATGGATTTTCATCAGAAAATAGCCGTTTTGATGCACTACGTCGCACGGGTGTGTTATAATAATGTAAAAATCGAAGACATCCCATTAAAGGTGTTTTGTCAAGTCAGCGTGCTGATATCGAGTGATATCAGTATGATTGCTCCTCGGCCTTTGTGCGCATTTTAATGGGAATGGGAGCATCCGTCAGACTTTGTCGCCATTTTTTCAAAGGGAGGCAACCATCGGGACTTTTTGTTCGCTTTTTATAAGCCCTGTCCCACTGAAAAAGGGGTCTTCTTTTAAAGGAATGAATGTACTCCTCAGCAGCAAATTCTTTTCTTTAAGTGTTGACCCCTATTGACATGGGAGACGAGAATACTATTGCAGGAGTTGCCTCCCCTGAAGGTGTATCCATTCCCCTTAAGTCATTCAGTATTCACAGCTATGCAATTATTATTTACCTGTATCTTTTTAGAGTTTTGGTTCGTGTTTCAAACCGACTGAAGAATGGCGACCACATCCAGGAGAATGTGAAGCATGTTATGACGAGGTCAAATTCAGCTACAAAGGCTATAATATGAAACAACGGATAAAACTTAATCTAACAGGAAAATGCTGACTTGTCGGTGTTCAAAGCCTTTATGATTCGGTTGTTCTATCCGTTTATAAATTCTTAATAATTGATGATTGTCCTTTATGCCCACACATTACTGTAGTTACATTGTACTGATAATTACCTGTAATGTTCCTCTACTTCCAAGCATGACGCAGATATACAATATCCAGGCAGGGCTTTAATAATGTTGATATGATATGTTTTAAGAAGCCATTAACCCTTAGCATAGCACGCTTTACTCAGAAACGCAGTTTCATACACATCTTAAATGGCCACGGCAAGTACGACAAAGACGACTGCAACTTAATCAAGAGGAAGAAGAAAATGAAGAAGAAAAAGTCACAAAATATGCAAGTGTATATAATAATCGAAACTCACATTACCCGTGAATGGCAGATCACCACTATATTCCATCTTCGACACAAACATCACTCTGACAGGAAAGATACGGGGATTATTCTTTCTGTAATGGTGGTTCTCATTCTGTAAGCGATAACTGGACCGACAGTTCTAGACCTTTTTATTTGCATTCACTGTTTGGGTAGTTTGCTTTTCAATTGGCCCACAATTACTAAGCACAGTAGCTTTTTGTTGTATGTATCAAAGTGCCAATCAATAATTTGTAGGAAATCCAGGAAACAGTTATATATATGTGCTTAAAGTTCAAGGATTTAAGAGTTAAACGAAACAGTTCAAGTCCTCGTTCAGGACCATTTTCACAGCCTACACTCAGAGACAATCGACCCAACAATTTCTCTTTGCTATGGCACTGATTAGTCATTTACAATCAGTGAAATGGAGAAAAGAGACAGTAAGATAGGAAGATGGGAAATGCAGCACAAAGAAAGGAAAGTTAAGCTATTCATTCATGAGTTTCTGAAGTGATGAGATCTTTCAAATTTGGATTTGTGCACGACCAACCCATTTGAAAATGAGTTTATCTTCTTTCTTATGAATGTTTACATTGCTCTTAAAGGAACTCATTTTTGATTTTTATTTGCCTTCACTGCAGCTGGTGTTGTGCCGTGTGGCGGCCGTAAAACGTCTCCCCGTACATCAACCATAGTGTAGTTTATATTTTACTTTTGGTCCTTAGAGATCAGCGTTAATATTCTAAGAAATCAGAAATAAATTATTGGTTTAGACTCATATTCTAGACATGTTTTTAATTTTTGGACCCCAATTTGATTTATATCAGTCTTTGTATCGACTGCCTATTCGAAATTTAAAAAATTGCAGTATGTTTCCTCTGGCTTTCTTTGCCGGATCATTTCAGGGTCACTGATGAGGCTTTATTAGCCGAAACTACGTAGTATGGCCCATCTTCTTTCTTATGAATGTTTACATTGCTCTTAAAGGAACTCATTTTTGATTTTTATTTAGTCAGTAAGCATTATCATGATGGAAAGCAGTATAGATGCAGAAAAGAAAAATATTATGAGGCACCTAGATATTAAGGATAATGGATATCCCTTCAGAGGAGGCAACTTCTGCAAAATTATTTTTGTCTCACATGTCAATAGGGGTCAACTCTTAAAGGAAAAAATTTGCTCCTGAGCAGCATATTCCAGCCTTTAAGAGTAGATCCCTTTTTCGGAGGAACAGGTCTTGTAGATAGCAAACAGGAAGTCCCGAAAGTTGTCTCCCTTTTAAAAATGGCAGAAAATCTGTCAGGTATTCCCATTCCCCTTAGTTGTCGCAAGGGTGTCTTAAATGCTCTATAGCGTTGACAGAGCATTTCATTTCTTTCCCAGACCTATTAAAAGAACAGCAAGCCTTTCCCGACAAATATCTAATATCAGTTGGACGCTCTTATGTTTCAAGATACACGATGCCTTCGCCTCATCCAACGTTTCCTAAAGACTCTTTTTTCCTCAGAAAATTGCATAATCAAACATTTCTGCATTTCTGTCATAGACATTCTGCAAGATCAAATATTTCCGCTGCCAGGCTTGATCAGATTTGTTGTGGAATCTTCTAGCATTGGCGAGCAACGCATGTGAAAAATGGTTTGAATTTTCGCAAAACACTAGGCTATGGTAGCTGTAAACGTTCACTTAATTCTACTCAGACACCACATCTAGTTTCGTCATATACATGTAATTCGTGTAACACGACACAGTGTATTTTCAAGTCTTTGAACTTACCTTGAGGAATAAGGAGACAAGCGAGTCATTCTTAGGCAACGTTTAGCTGTACAGTAGAAACAACCGCTGTTTCGAAAAAACGTTATTGTTCCCAAAGGGGTTTTAGCCATCGAAATTTTACTATACAGGATAGCTACTATCGTTTTGAACCTTTTTTCACTAGCCTTCGCTCGTTGAAAAGGCATCCTTAGTTATGGCAACTGGAGACAAAACACAAAAATCGTTCATTAAGGGTTATCTTTGTCGATTACATGAGATTGGGAAATCATGAAGTTAACGTTGCATGCATTTGTATCGTGGTGCCTTAACTTCCCGGAAAAAGACGCTGAACAGCCACTATTATCCTAACAGCCCAAACAGAACATTAAAGTATTTCAATATAAGCTCTCTTAGCTTGCCTTACGTTGTTGCCTTTTGCGGGAGAACTCGACCTTTGCCTTAATATTGAACAAAGTCCGATCTAAAGTTGGTGTTGGCATTTCTCTAGTTTGCATTTTTCTCCTGATAATATAAATAGACACCTGTGGCTTGCTTGACGAGTTGGCGGACGATTATTTGCAATTTAAGTTATATTTATGTGTTGGCTAACATGAGTATAAAAAGCAAGAAAAAGGAAAGACAATGATTTCAGAATTTACTAGATAAAGTGTCCATAGGACAAGGATGCCCCCGCAAAATGCCATTCATAAAAAATATTACAAATGTACTTCAAATCAGTCAAAAAATATATGCATCAAGGGCAGATAATCCAAAAACCAAAAATGCAAGAGTTGTCTTCCTTGTTCATGACACAACCTCTCAGTGTGATGAATACACCTTTGAAGTTTCATGAATATATTCCATACGGTTTAGGAGTTATGGCCCGGACACGGTTTACTATATGGTACTAAGTCAAGGGCAGATAATCCAAAAAGCAAAATTGCAAGAGTTGTCTTCCTTGTTCATGACACATCGTCTCAGACTGATGAATGCACCTGTGAAGTTTCATGAATATATTCCATACGGTTTAGGAGTTATGGCCCGGACACGGTTTACTATATGGTACTAAGTCAAGGGCAGATAATCAAAAAACCAAAAATGCAAGAGTTGTCTTCCTTGTTCATGACACATCGTCTCAGTGTGATGAATGATATATTCCATGCGGTTTAGGAGTTATGGCCCGGACACGGTTTACTATACGGTACTAAGTCAAGGGCAGATAATCCAAAAACCAAAAAAATGAAAGAGTTGTCTTCCTTGTTCATGACACATCGTCTCAATATGATGAATGCACCTGTGAAGTTTCATGAATATATTTCATTCGGTTTAGGAGTTATGGCCCGGACACGGTTTACTATATGGTACTAAGTCAAGGGCAGATAATCCAAAAAACAAAAATGCAAAAGTTGTCTTCCTTGTTCATGACACATCGTCTCAGTATGATGAATGCACCTGTGAAGTTTCATGAATATATTTCATACGGTTTAGGAGTTATGGCCCGGACACGGTTTACTATATGGTACTAAGTCAAGGGCAGATAATCCCAAATCCAAAAATGCAAGAGTTGTCTTCCTTGTTCATGACACATCGTCTCTGTGTGATGAATGCACCTGTGAAGTTTTATGAATATATTCCATACGGTTTAGGAGTTATGGCCCGGACACGGTTTACTATATGGTACTAAGTCAAGGGCAGATAATCCAAAAACCAAAAAAAAAAGCAAGTTGTCTTCCTTGTTCATGACACATCGTCTCAGTGTAATGAATGCACCTGTGCAGTTTCATGAATTTATTCCATATGGTTTAGGAGTTATGGCCCGGACACGATGTCGGGACGGACGGACGAACGAACGGACGGACAGGGGTAAAACTTAATGCCCTTCCGCTATTCTCCGAATAGGCTGGGGCATAATTAATGGGGTTTGATAATATGCACAAATGCCAACGACTAATGTTATATTGAAGGACATGAAGCTTGGAACTGCGAACCCATTAGAGAAATAAGTATGTGGCTCAATTTTAATGAGCCACTTCCTTATTAGTACTATAGTTTTCACTATTGCTTGCGCTCCTTTGTGTGCAATGTAATGCTCAAAATACTGGATGGGTTCAATGTTATCAAACGAAATAATGTATAAACTATATAGCCTTTGAACAAATACTATGGGAGTCATTTTACCACCAGCACACGATACTTAAAGTCAGATGCATTGATGTGAAGAAATTATGTAAAGGTATTGGATAATGGATTAGTAATCGCTAAGATTTTTGTCATTATTTTACCTGTCTGGCTTTATGTCTAAGCATGACTCTTACCCTATATTGCACTTTACCATATGTATATTTGAACAGACAGGCCTGAGCAAATAGTGTAGACCCAGATGAGACGCCGCAGAATGCACTGTTTGCCACGCATCCAGCTATTTTAGGCATAACTTTGGGTAGTAAATTGTACCTATCAAGTAATCGATTAAAAGCAAATCAGAAATGATAATCATTGTTGTGGAATTCATCGATCGATTAGTTTATACTAATTTATTTTAGTTCGATTGCGATGAAAGCCTGCTACCCATTTACACCTGGGTGGAGTGGGGCAGTGTCATTACGTGTCTTGCCCAAGGACACACCTCGATCGATTAATCGATTATACGATTAATCGTTGCAGTCTTACCTACAACGAGTATAATACTTGTGTGACCAGAAAGGCTCAGAGCAGCCTACACATCCTGAGAGTATGACAAGTTTCGCATATCTCTCTTTGCATCTCATAGAGGTTTAGAAGGCTCATGCGATCGGCCAAAACTCTGGTCAGGACAGGCTGATCTCAGATTTTGCTGATCGTAACGGTCCCATTGTAGGCTTTGTCATTTGCAGGTTCAGATAAACGCCAGCAGGCATATGCCGTAATTAGGACGTCGTATCAACGTCGGTGCAACGTTATGACTTTTATGCAACACCACATCTACGTCGGTCGTGACGTTGCGCCGACGTCGATCTGACGTTACCTTTACGACGTGTGCCTGCTGAGACTGCGCTATGATGAAGTGCAGGGCAACATCTTGACGCATTCACTTAGCACTTAATATCAGCTGAAGTAATTTGAAGTAAACCTACAAAGGTTGCCAGTAGAAACATAAACTCACGTTGCATACAGGAATAAGATACTCAGTTTTGTTGAGCAGTACTGTAGCATTTAAGAGCCAAATCATGTTATATTCTAGCAATGTATCTTAATAAAGCTACCAAAGTCTAAGACACTCTTTTTTCTACTTCAGCTCGCCCGAGCACAAAGTGCTCAGGGTGAGCTATTGTGACCGCTTGCCGTCCGTCGTTCGTTTGTCCGTCCACAGCTAACATCATTTCATTTTGGATAGCCAATTCGCCATTTTGTGGGAAGGTAGCTGTCCTTTCATCTTTCCGAGGCCCCGCGCCAGCCCGTGGGGGGGGGGGGGGGTAGAAATATGGCGGCTGCCTTCGGGAGTGTGCCAGAGTGGTAAGACCCCACTGAAAACAGTCCCATTGCCGAGACCACCCGGTGCCTCGAAATAGGTGGCTGCCTTCAGCTTCTGTGGCAGTTGGGTAAAAGCCTCCAACATACAGAACAATCGTCCGTTAAACCGGTATTATCTTGTGAATAGAATTGTTCAAATGCATCTTACAATTTTTTTTTTTTTTAAATCATTACGCGAGATCTATCCTTTTAAACCTTCCTATCTCATGTTACTACCTCGCTGCATTTGTACGTGTATCATCATTGCTGGTGGGCCGCGCACTGCAAAGAAGAAAACCTCATCTGTGTTTAACATATGTGTTTGTACTGTGTATGTGTCACTTTTTCATGCTCCATCACTCTGCACATCAAACAGTGAAAGATGCATTTTGTATAAGTTATTAGATCAGTAACTTGTCATTTCATGTTACCCCTAAGTTATTTTATGTTACACCAAAGTTAACAGAATCGGATACTTATCACTAAGTTCTGAAGTGTACGTCATCATCTAACACAGTTTATTTCTTTATCAGTTTATAAAATCCTTTGTTCTTTCGGAAACTTATCACCTTAATAATTTCTTACCATAATCGTGGATCTCATATTCAGCAAAGGATCTCCTGTTTTCAGAGCCAAGCTTTTATTTAAGCAAACGTTTTCGGCCTCCCTTGTCTGTAGGGAATAAAATATACAGGTCACTTTCCTTCTGTAGTGAATGGGGATGAAATTCCTTGTTGAAACAGGAGCCACTTGTTTGCCGTGAGTGGCGTCTCGTATGCTGGAAGAAGGGATCCTGATGATTGAGAAAAGCCCAGGGATCTCCAGCTTTTCAACACATCATTTTGGCCCATATTTCAGATAGACGAGGGGTTTGGGCTAGATCCGGCCTGAATCAATCGGCTCAGTCGTGTCAAGCTCTAGAATCGCACAGCTTGTTCTGTACTTCCTTCTATCTTTCTTACGTATCTTTATGGTACAAACCGGGTGTAATTTGTTCTTATTCCTCTATCTTTGAGTGTTATTTGATGGGCGGCGGCTGATGGATTAATCGGTGGGCTTGTACTGGGGAAATTCAGCAGAAACTTCTGTGAGGGAGAGAATATGGGTAGGGATGGGTCCCAACTGTTCCTCATTTTTTCATTAAAATCTGGGTGCATAGGTGGGAGTCATAAAACAGAAGTGGAGCGGAAGGACTCTGGTCCTGTCATCGATTATAATAGCAATGTAGCCTTGGCGTTGGAAATAGGAGATCCATTTCCATTAAACGTCCCCTTGTAGGGCTCCAAGGAGGGTGGGCGCATAGCTATCGAAACATAAATTTTAACGATGGGATCCAACACTAGGAAAAGAGCATTTTTAGATCTATCAGATGACGACCCGGAACCGGCAACTTTCAATTTTAAAGCCAATGAAAATTTCGCTCGATTTTTAGTGATTTCGAGCAAGGAAGGAAAGGCCATTACCACTCTGTCACCATTTATTATCAAAAAACAAATTGAATCAATTATCGGAACACCTAAAAACGTCAAAAAATTAAAAAATGGAACTCTTTTGGTCGAAACAAACAGAAAAACACAAACGGAAAATCTTTTAAAAATCAATAAATTTTTCAACTTGAATGTCTCTGTCACGGAGCACAAAACACTAAATTCATGCAAAGGTATTATCCGTGACAGAATGTTAAAACAAGAATCGGAAGCCAACATTGTGGAATATCTCAAAGAACAAGGATTAATGGCCTGTAAACGATTTAAATTAAAAAAGATGGAAAACTCATTGATACAAATACGTTACTTCTGACATTCAACACTGTCTACTTCCTTGCCGAAGTCACTGGAAATATTTTACAGAATAATACCGGTTGACATCTACGTGCCCAATCCTCTGCGATGTTTCAATTGTCAGAGGTTTGGACACCACGAAAACGACTGTACTGTCCCTGACGGATCTGTTTGTGAGAAGTGTGGTGGTACCGATCATCACACTATCAACTGCAAGAACTCTCAAAAATGTGTGAACTGCGGAAAAGATCATTTGTCTAAATCCAATGTCTGTGAGGTTTGGAAAACAGAAAAAGAAATCATGAAAATCAAAGTTACACAAAATGTTACCTATTTGGAAGCAAAGAAAATTCAACAAAACAAACCAGAAAACACATTCGCCAAAGTTGTTGAATCCCTTGCCAGCAAACCTGAAACGAAAGAAACATCAACACAATTTAACGAAAAAGATTTTGAAATTAAACCACATTCTAAAGTAATTACCACTGCTGTTAAACCAAAAAACACATCACAACCTACTACATCGTCACAACCTACTTCATCGTCACAACTTACATCTACTCATCAATCAAGACCAATTTCACAGACCAGTTCACAACCGAACACCCATTCTAGCAGATCTCACTCTCGGTCCACGTCAGGGACAGCGGATCGAAAAGACAAAAAAGACAAAGAAAAGCATAAAGGATCAAACCCAAACAGTAAAGGGGCGTCGACTGATCACGTAAAACTGGCTAATCAGTACGGCGCCCTTGAGGACATGGAGTTGGATGTTGATCCCTCCACGTTCTCAAAGAATAATAAAAGATAAAGGATTAAATCCTTGTTTAAATCTTCTCTCCATTCAACCATGGATAAGATGTCAATTATTCAATGGAATTGTCGAGGACTGAAAGCCAATTTTAACGAACTTTTAATTTTATCTACACTTTTTTCTCCTACTGTCATTTGTCTCCAAGAAACTTTTTTGAAAACTACAGATAATATTAATTTCAAAGGTTACAGTATGTACAATCATATCACAACGGATAATCAGAAGGCATCAGGAGGAACATCAATCCTGATAAAATCTGATGTTCCTCATAGGAAAATAGATGTAAACACTAACTTACAAGCTGTTGCTGTAAACATCACTTTATCCAAATCCATAACGATTTGTTCTGTCTACCTTCCACCACACTATAATTTTTCTAAACAAGAATTAGAAAATCTAACTAATCAATTACCTAGTCCATATATATTATTAGGAGACTTTATTATTAGTCACTGATGAGGCCTAATTGGCCGAAACTAGCTAGTCTGGCCCAGAAAACATGAACACTCCATATTTTTCACTTCTGTGGTGTATTCCTTGCTTCCAAAGGATAACCCTTTTATAGAACATATTTAATAGTCACAGTAAATTATGGGGTTGCTCGGATTCAAATGACAAAGGAGAAATCGTAGAAAACTTTATTGCTGAAAATGGTTTATGTTTATTTAATGATAAACAACCAACATACCTTCATTCTCCCACAAGAAATTATTTTGCTTTAGATCTTTCAATTTGCTCTCCAAATATTTATCTTGATTTTGATTGGTCTGTTGTGGACGATCTCCATGGGAGCGATCATTTTCCGATAGTAATTGAAGAAATTGAATCGACCCATGAGGATCGTCACCCCAGATGGAATGTGAGTAAAGCAAATTGGGAAAATTTTAACCAATTATGTAATGAAAAACTCGAACCTGAAATTTTTAAAACTGCAAATGATATACAAGATTTTACTGAACAATTGATTGATATTGCTGAAAAATGCATTCCTAAATTCTGGACATTTTCAAAAAGAAACAAACCTTGGTTTAATGACGAAGTTAAAAATTCAATCAATAAAAGAAAATCTGCATTACGAAAATTTAATAAACAACCAACAAAAGAAAATCTTATCCATGCCAAACATATGCGAGCTCGCAAAACAATAAAATCGGCCAAAAAAGCATCTTGGCAGCAATACGTCTCCAAACTGAATACCAGAACACCTACGAAGAAAATATGGGACATGATTAGAAAAATTAGTGGCAAAAACAAATCGAATAAGCATGTCCATATCAAATCGAACGGAAATATATGTTCAACGGCTAAAGACATTTCCAATGCCTTGGGGGGAAATTTTCAGAAAATCTCCTCTAGCTCAAATTATTCAGAAAGTTTCCAAAATATTAAACAAGAACAAGAGAAAAAGAATTTAAATTTTTCTTCATTAAATCACGAAAAATATAATTTACCTTTCACTACTAAAGAATTATTAAATGCTCTCCATAAATCCCATGATACTGCTGTTGGTCCTGACGACATACACTATCAAATTTTAAAACATTTACACAACAAGGCATTGGAAACATTATTAAATATTTTGAATGATATTTGGATCACTGGAAAATTCCCTGAAAACTGGAGAAAAGCTACCGTTATTCCTATTCCGAAACCTAATAAAGATCATACTGAAGCCACTAATTACAGACCTATTGCTTTGACAAGTTGCTTAATGTAAAACAATGGAGAGAATGATTAATGATAGGCTGGTTTGGTTCTTAGAATCAAACCAGCTTATCACTAAATTTCAAGCTGGTTTTAGGAAAAACAGATCTACTAACGACCATTTGATTTGCTTAGAATCATTTATACGTGATGCCTTTATGAAAAAAAGAACATGTCGTAGCTGTATTCTTTGACCTCGAAAAGGCCTATGATACGACTTGGAAATATGGTATCATGAAAGATTTACACACCTTGGGCCTTAAAGGCCGATTACCACTTTTTGTTCAAAATTTCTTATCCGATCGAACATTTAAGGTTCGCATAGGAAATACATTATCGGACACATTTGATCAAGAACAAGGTGTACCACAAGGTAGTATTTTATCACCAACCTTGTTCAGCATAGTGAGTGAGTTTTGGTTTTACACCAACAGCTAAGGTCATACGGAGACGGGACCTCGATTTAAAGACCCATCCGAAAGTCTGGAGAAGCCCGGGATCGATCCTGCGATCCCTGGTTTACAAGGCGAGTAGCGTCACCACTGCACCACGGAGGCTTCTGCCTTGTTCAGCATAACAATTAATATAGTTAAATGTGTAAAAGACCCAGATTGTTCGCTTTTTGTTGACGATTTTGGTATTTTTTATCGTTCCAAAAATATGGAAACCATTGAATTTAAACTGCAAAGGTATTTAAATAATATCGAAACTTGGGCGACAGAAAATGGTTTTAAATTTTCTAAACAAAAACTCAGTGTGTTCATTTCTGCCAAATAAGAAAGTTACTTTAGATCCTGTACTAACTATATACGGCAGTCCAATTCCAGTCGTCACTGAGGCGAAGTTTCTGGGTCTTTCATTCGATAACAAATTGTCTTTTATTCCACATATCAAAGCTTTGAAAGCTAAATGTTTAAAAGCTCTTGATATTCTTAAAGTCCTGTCCAGTTCCGACTGGGGAGGAGATCGCACTGTTCTTTTAAATCTGTATAGATCTTTAATTCGTTCCAAATTGGACTATGGCTCCATAGTCAATGGATCTGCTAGGAAATCTTATTTAAAATCTTTGGATACTATACATCATCAAGGTTTACGTTTAGCACTAGGCGCCTTTCGCACTTCACCCGTTGATATTCTCTATGCTGAATCTAATGAACCATCACTTTATATTAGAAGAGAGAAATTGTCTCTTCAATATGCAACTAAATTAGCTGCAAATCCACGCAATTCAGCATATGAATGTGTTTTTAACCCTAAATATGAACGATTTTACCGTAATAAACCATCCGCCATTAAACCTCTTGGCCTAAGAATAAGACCTTTACTTGAAGAGGCCAATATTAATGTCCAAAATATCCAATCGTTCTCATTTCCATCAAAAGAACCGTGGACATTAAATAATCCAAAGATTATATTAAATTTACATAAAAATAAGAAATCCGAAGTTGATTCACATATTTTTAAAAACGAATTTTTAGAAATCAAATCCAATTTTAAACATCACATTTCCATTTACACTGACGGTTCGAAACAAGATGAGAAAGTTGCTTGTACTGTCATTAGTCCGAATTTCACCGACGGCATTAGATTACCCGATAATAGCTCTATTTTTACCGCTGAAGCAAAAGCAATCGATATTGCACTCTATTATATTCGAGACCAATCCGAAAAACATTTTATCATCTATTCAGATTCTCTTTCTGTATTGAAAGCTCTCAAAGATCAACAGCATAGAAACCCATTGATTCAACAAATTTTACGAAAATATCACTATCTTTCCATCTCGAAGGAGATCATTTTTTGCTGGCTTCCCAGTCACGTTAATATCCGTGGGAATGAGTTAACCGACTTAGAAGCTAAATCTGCTTTATCGTTAAATATAACAAATTTAAAAATCCCTTTCTCAGATTTTAAATCCAACATAAATAAGTATATAAAGAAAAATGTCAATCTATCTGTGAAAATGAAACTAACAATAAATTGAACAAAATACAACATAACTTTTATAGCAAATGCTCTTTCACAAATTACAGTAGAAAAGATCAGACAAAGATCACTAGATGCCGTATTGGACATACAAGACTCACTCATTCCTACATTTTAAAAACCGAACAAGCACCTTTCTGTATATCTTGTAACGAACCGTTCACAGTGAAACACTTTCTCATTTCATGTGTAGAATTTCATGATATACGAACAAAATATTTTAATGTTTCAACGATGAAAGATCTTTTTAACGACATACAATCTTATCAAATAATCAATTTTCTTTGAGAAACCGGACTTTTTAACAAACTGTAATTATTAAGATTTTAATTTTTAACCTTACTTTATTTTATGCATAATACATAATAGTTTTAGACGCTATATGCCCTATCAGGGTTGAGCGTCTTTAAATAAAACATCCATCCATCCATCATCTTTCCGCTTCTGACGTTTTCATTACATGTTGAAGTTGTTTTATGCTTGTTTTTGCTTTCCCTTTGGTGTATTGAGTGGGAGATGTGAGGTAATTGTATCGGTTGGTAACTGCATTCACTTCTGTTTTTCATCGCAGACTGATCTATGCCTGTACGAGCGTACACTTGTTCCATCA
Organism: Lucinisca nassula; assembly: GCA_963580285.1. Lineage (NCBI taxonomy): Eukaryota > Metazoa > Mollusca > Bivalvia > Lucinida > Lucinidae > Lucinisca > Lucinisca nassula. The sequence goes on along the minus strand of OY757010.1, from coordinate 146,857,357 downwards.
TGAAATGCTTTTCATTTGTTATATTTCACGAATATGCTTATTTCTATAGCTGTGCAAACAAAACATTCCGATAACACACCCGTTCGACAAAGTGCATTTTTCACATCTCAAAAATAACTACTTTTTTCATGAAAATCCGTGATAATTTTCGTATTTATACTGCATACATAGGTTGTGGGTGGTCGTTAGAACCGCCTCAATGAGGCGAGTACCCACAACCTATGTCCTGGAGCCTAAATAAGAAAAATAATGCATAATCCCATAAACTCCTGTTTTCTGTATATAAAGTGGGGTTTACGCGGGTTTTCATTTCAAGGACTTGTTGACACGATGTATAGAAGAAAAGATACCCAGGAAAAGCCACAATCAAAGATTACAGCCTACCAAACAGCAAGAGGAAGAGTAACTAACGATGAGTCGGCCCCCGCCTATCGGGGCTTTAAGAAATAGATTGGCTGCATGATGCTTCCACGCAGAGCTGAAACGGACCGCACACAAGTACTGGTAAACCGCTTAGAGAATCTAAGCCCGCCCAGGCAAAGCGGTGCGAGTCGAACCGTCCATGCTTTTAAATTATATTGGTTGCATTGGGCGACAGGGCATGAGATGTTGTTTCATCTCAATGTCGGGTAAAAGTCCCACAAAATTGGAAGCAACGTCTCCAGAATGACCTATGCAGTGTTGACGGGGACGTTAAACTTCAAATCAAACAAACAAACAAACTAACGATGAGGAAAAAAAAAAACAAAAAAAACGAATCACAAACAGCACAGTGACCGGCTCCCTCTTCCCCCACAAGAGGTGATCAAGGTGCAACAGGCACAATTAATGAAAAATAAATAAATAGATAATAATAATAAGGAAAAAAAAAAGCTGTGTTTCCGCTAACCCGGCCGACCATGATTTTTTGTGCCGACCTTGCAGCTTTTATGGACATCCAGAAAAAAAATAAAAAGGTTTTCTTTCTACCGACCTTAATATTTTCTAGCAATTTTGATAAATATCACAAAACTGCAAACAAAGCAAAACTAATACTTAAAATTCTGTTCTTTTGCTGCCTTGATGCTCTAAACCTCATTATTTGAATGTTTTACTGGTGATATGGCTGGAATAAAGCCCTTTTTAGGATTTTTGCTGTTTTTCCTGACAAAAATTAAAAAGTTTAATCGACTCTAATTTGTTTCGGCATGTTAGCGGAAACAGCTATTTTAGGCCTAATTATAATACATACGACATGAAAAGCCCCGTTGGAAAATCCGACAAAGCTACATTAAAAATAATCAGCATTAGAACAACTCCTTAAGACGGTTAGTAGCGAGAACAGTTGGGGAGTTTAATCAATTCTATCGGCCCAACTTTCACTCTAGGTTCCAAAATGTGATATTTACAACACACAAAATAGTTGGTCCACCTGAAGGTTACTAGCTCAGTCAGTTGACCATCAGAGAACAGCGTACAAATTAGAACAAACTGAAATACAAAGCAAACTAAATAACAGTGATGAATTAAACCATTTTGTACCGGAAACCCAAAAACGGGTACCGGGGCAAACAGTGCAGGCCCAGATCAGATGCCGCAGAACGCGGCGTCTAGAACGCGGCGTCTGATCAGGGCCTACTCTTTTTGCGAAAAGTTAAGCCATTTTCCAAATAAATTTTGAAGAAAAAGAAAACAACCTGACACCCCTAAATTTTGAAATGGACTCCAGGTATAATAAGGAGGAAGATTCAATTTGGTACCAAAAGGGTTAAAGATGGGTGCTCGTAGCTTGTTCCATACATAGTAAGCAGGAGAGAGAGAGAGAAACCCGCCAGGTAGACCACGAAGAGTCAACCCCATTACGATAACACACCCGTGTGACATTACAAGAATCTTATATGGGCGTGAGGGGTGGATGGAAAAATCCGTCCCGAGGGTCACTGTCCGGCATCACGAGCCTTGCCGAGTGATGCCGGACAATGATCCCGAGGGACAGAGTTTTCTATCCACCCCTCACACCCGTATTGGATTCTTTTTCTTGCATACCTTCCATTTCTTAACGCGGATTTTTAATGCTGCTGTCACGTCGGTTACCGATGTCTGCCATATTGTGATGGCACTTCAAGAATGTTTAGTGACGTCACGTAACGTGCTATGACGTCAACCTTAACGACGGCGCACACCAGTGCATTTCTCAAACACGCGATTATATTCGATTTTTGGATGGAAAACCAGGGTCAGAACATAAATTTCTATCCCAGGGTAAAATCACCGATTTCCTTGTCTGGTGTGCAAGAAAGTGCTTTCTTTTATATCACCTGTATGGCTTCTTTTCCGATGAAAATTTGTGACATTTTTCTCAATCATGCTCCAAACAAAATTTGTGGGTGCTCATCAGAACCGCCCAATTGAGGCGGATCTAACAAGTACCCACAACCTATGTCTTGGAGCAGAAAAAGGCGAAATGATGTATACCCCTGTAAACTACAATTTTCTCTGTAAAAAGTGGGGTTTACAGCGGTGTTCATTTCACGAAGTTGTTAGCATGATGAATCAAAGTACTGGAAGTACTGAGGAAAGTTGATTTGTGAGGTATGATCACAATGTTAGCAGTAGATAAAGCAGTTCCCTAGACATTTTGTTGACAAGGTCCCGGAAGGTTGAAAAGGAGTTGTATCTAATTCGACGAAAAAGGAAGACAGAAAGATAAACTTGTCTGCTACATTCTGTGAGATTTCCCATCTGCTATAGTCTTAAAAACAAGTGCTCACAGCGGGCATATGACGTTTAAGCAACGTGGCGTCAATGTCGCGTTGATACGACGTTGCCCATACGTTGTGTGGCCGCTGGGAGTCATGTTCCTCAGTTCGAGAGTGGGTACACAAAAGCGAGAATAACTTGATGAAAAACGCGTCATTGTTAAACCAATTAATTTCGATATTATAACCCTGATCAGACGCCGCGTATAGCGAACTTCATCCGTAGGCATCTGGAAACAAATTTACTCAAACGAGGTACGGTAATGAAACATACGGGTCCTAAAGATATTTACCAATAAATGCCTCCATCGAGGCTTGGAGAAATAAAATGGGCTGCATGATGCTTCCACGCAGAGCTGAAACTGACCACACATGAGTACTGGTAAAGTGCTTAGAAGGTAAAAGCCTGTCCAGCCAGCGGTGTGAGTCAGACCGACCAGTGCATAGAAGCATTTTGGTTTCATTGGCTGGCAGGGCTTGATCTCTGTGTCGCGTAAAAGTCCCACACAATTGGAAGCAACGTCGCCGAAAAGACATAAATAGCGTTTACGAAAAAAAAACATAAATGCCAGTAGCTGTTGTTCAAATACTGGGACATTCGGAAACAATTAAGACTTATTAGAGGCCACAGAATGTAGCGCCTGATCCTTGTCTTCACTATTAGCTTAAAGTATGGAACTCGCTTTAAAACTGACAGCTTATAAAATAAACGTGACAATACATATTTTGTTTTGTTTGTTTGATTTGAGGTTTAACGTCCCCGTCAACACTGTAAAGGTCATTTTGGAGACGTTGCTTCCAATTTTGTGGGACTTTTACCCGACATTGAGATGAAATGACATCTCAAGCCCTGTCGCCCAATGCAACCAATAGGGTTTATTAGCATGGACGGTCCGCCTTGCACCGCGGTTCCTGGACAGGCTTAGATCCTCTAAGCGGTTTACCAGTACTAGTGTGCGGGCCGGATTCAGCTCTGCGTGGAAGCATCATGCAGCCCATATATTTCTACAAGCCCCTATGGGCGGGGGAGGATATATATTTTGTAATTAGATCTCTTGAAAGCGGGTGAATTACTGTGTTCGATGTCGGTCAGTAAAGGGTTGTTTAGTCACTTCTGTGTCACTAAATTTGATATAGTTACGCCTTAATTGCAACCACTGGGTCGGTATCTCTGCTGTCGGATGATTCGTTTGTCCCCGAGGGTATCATCAGCTCAGTATCAGTTCCTTCCTTAGTGGTGAGTTGATACGTCGATGTTGATGTCAGTACTTAAGTACTGATTTAAATAACTATATTATATCTTTAATTTTTGCAGCATAAAATTCTATTTTCTTTTCTAAAACAAAGACTGACTTGTCAAGAGAGACATGTATCTTAGCGGATTTGGTTGCCACTCATTGTTATATTATAAATTTTGCAAGTCTCGCTACTTTGGACATCTCCTTCCTGATGCCCTGGACTTCCGTGGAGTGTGGGTCATGTTTTCTGATGTTGGCTCGGTGGGGGACGCCTGTAAGTCCTAGGGTAGGCGTCTTTTGCCTGATGCCTCTAGGTGGCCTGTCTCATGAGCTACGCCAGTCGGTGTGTGCTCGGGGTGGGGTTGGGGGTGGGGGATGCTGTGTTTGCCATACCTTGTCCATCATCGGTTTCGGTTTCAGAACTTTGGGGTTGAGACACACGGATGAAGATTAAATATCAGAAAGGTCTCTGTGTCACTAAATTTGGTATAGTTACGCCTTAATTGCAACCACTTGGTCGGTATCTCTGCTGGTGGATGATTCGTTCGTCCCCGAGGGTATCATCAGCTCAGTAACAGTTCTTTAGTGGTGAGCTTGATACGTCGGTGTTGATGTCAGTACTTAAGTACTGATTTAAATAACTATATTATCTCTTTTATTTTTGCAGTATAAATTTCTATTTTTTTTTCTAAAACAAAGACTGACTTGTCAAGAGAGACATGTATCTTAGCGGATTTGGTTGCCACTCATTGTTATATTATAAATTTTGCAAGTCTCGCTACTTTGGACATCTCCTTCCTGATGCCCTGGACTTCCGTGGAGTGTGGGTCATGTTTTCTGATGTTGGCTCGGTGGGGGACGCCTGTAAGTCCTAGGGTAGGCGTCTTTTGCCTGATGCCTCTAGGTGGCCTGTCTCATGAGCTACGCCAGTCGGTGTGTGCTCGGGGTGGGGTTGGGGGTGGGGGATGCTGTGTTTGCCATACCTTGTCCATCATCGGTTTCGGTTTCAGAACTTTGGGGTTGAGACACACGGATGAAGATTAAATATCAGAAAGGTCTCTGTGTCACTAAATTTGGTATAGTTACGCCTTAATTGCAACCACTTGGTCGGTATCTCTGCTGGTGGATGATTCGTTCGTCCCCGAGGGTATCATCAGCTCAGTAACAGTTCTTTAGTGGTGAGCTTGATACGTCGGTGTTGATGTCAGTACTTAAGTACTGATTTAAATAACTATATTATCTCTTTTATTTTTGCAGTATAAATTTCTATTTTTTTTTCTAAAACAAAGACTGACTTGTCAAGTGAGACATGTATCTTAGCGGATTTGGTTGCCACTCTTTGTTATATTTTAAATTTTGCAAGTCTCGCTTACTTGGACATCTTCTTCCTGATGCCCGGGACTTCGGTGGAATGTGGGCCATGTTTGCTGATGTTGGCTCGGTGGGGGACGCCTATAAGTCCTAGGGTAGGCGTCTCTTGCCCAATGGCTCCAGGTGGCCTATCTCATGAGCTACGTCAGTCGGTGTGTGCTCGGGGGTGGGGGTGTGCTGTGTTTGCCGTACCTTGTCCATCATCCGTTTCGGTTTCAGAACTTTGGGGTTGAGACACAATGATGAAGATTAAATATCAGAAAGGTCCCTGTGCCCTTAAATGTGGTATAGTAACGCCTTAATTGCAACCACTTGGTCGGTATCTCTGCTGGTGGATGATTCGTTCGTCCCCGAGGGTATCATCAGTTCAGTAACAGTTCTTTAGTGGTGAGTTGATACGTCGGTGATGATGTCAGTACTTAAGTACTGATTTAAATAACTATATTATATCTTTAATTTTTGCAGTATAAATTTCTATTTTTTTTTTCTAAAACAAAGACTGACTTGTCAAGTGAGACATGTATCTAAGTGGATTTGGTTGCCACTCTTTGTTATATTTTAAATTTTGCAAGTCTCGCTAACTTGGACATCTTCTTCCTGATGCCCGGGACTTCGGTGGAGTGTGGGCCATGTTTGCTGATGTTGGCTCGGTGGGGGACGCCTATAAGTCCTAGGGTAGGCATCTCATGCCTGATGCCTCCAGGTGGCCTGTCTCATGAGCTACGTCAGTCGGTGAGTGCTCGGGGGCGGGGGTGTGATGTGTTTGCCATACCTTTTCCATCATCCGTTTCGGTTTCAGAACTTTGGGGTTGAGACACAATGATGAAGATTAAATATCAGAAAGGTCCCTGTGTCACTAAATTTGAGATAGTACACCTTAATTGCAATCACTGGGTCGGTATCTCTACTGTTGGATGACTCGTTCGTCCCCGAGGGTATCATCAGCTCAGTAACAGTTCTTTAGTGGTGAGCTTGATACGTCGGTGATGATTTAAATAACTATATTATATCTTTAATTTTTGCAGTATAAAATTCTATTTTTTTTTCTAAAACAAAGACTGACTTGTCAAGTGAGACATGTATCTATAGGGGACGCCTATAAGTCCTAGGGTAGGCGTCTCTTGCCTGATGCCTCCAGGTGGCCTGTCTCATGAGCTACGTCAGTCGGTGTGTGCTCGGAGGGGTGTGTGTTGTGTTTGCCTTGTCTTGTCCATCATCCGTTTCGGTTTCAGAACTTTGGGGTTGAGACACACTGATGAAGATTAAATATCAGAAAGGCCTCTGTGTCACTAAATGTGGTATAGTTACGCCTTAATGTTAACCCTGGAGACCGGTGCAGATCCCGAGGTGGAAATACCTTGTACCTGTTCAAACCTTGTAAAACCAAATAAGGCTCGCCAGGATCTACATGTGCATTGTTTGCCATCATGTCAATAGACAAGACAGAAATGCTATTCTATAAGAATACATTGAAAACTAGAAGAGTCATGTTTAGAAACTCAGCGATGAAAGGGTAAAATCTCAAATCAGTTATATAAAAAAAAATCATTGAAAATCGGGTAGGAAAATAGTCACGGGAGTATGTTTTCTTTTCAAAATTCGTCTTTCTGTTCCCATTGATTTGTAAAAGTTAATTAGCATGCTATTTTTTCGATTTTTTCCAGAGTTCCATGCTCATATTGGGTCTTAAGGGTTATTTATATTAGGTATATGTTCGAAGAAGCGGAAGCGCAGAGGTTTGGTCCAGTACCGAAAATAGAATTGCTTTGAAGATAGAAACTTGATACAAGTATCAACTTTCAAAAATAGATCATCAGATACCAACAACGAATAAAATAAAACATTTAAGGTTTTAAGTTGGGGTCGTCATCGCGTCAGAGACATGACCCCGGGTGGTGCAATGAAAGAGGCAAGCATAGTCATCAACCATGACTATGATAAAACTAGGAATGCTGTCTGTCGCATAACACTTATATTGTATCCAATTCTTTTATGGCGTTTAATTATCTTTTTGAATTGACTCTGAAAATCAGATTTCTTCATACATTTCGAAATGTATGAACAAAATGTCCATAAAATCTGGTTCTGATATACCCTGTTGCAGAAGTTTTTTAATTAACTTTGTATTTTTCAACTAGTTCAGAGTGCCGTCAATAACACTTAGAAAATGCTTTCCTACGTTTATGATTCCGATAGCCCTGTTTAAGAAGCTTAGTAGTAGGAAGTTTATTCCGATCATTAAAATCGTAAACATGAGATGAATCCCTGGCAAAACGAATAAGGTGAGACATATATACTCCATATGAAGGAGGACGAGGGACACCCCCGTCTGAGAACGGGAACTTTACAATAATAAATAAGTTCTGAATAGTTAAAGTCAAAATTATCCCGTGTGTCGTATATATCTTAGAGGAGATTATACCATTATAGATCCAAATCTAAAAAAGGCTATTCAGTTCTAGTTCCAGGAGATACATCTTGTCAACCATTTGCTCAAAATACAAATTGTCAGTATAAAGTAAATCATCCAGATATCTAGAGGTAGAATTAAACTCATCAATTAAATCAGCCTGAGTTTCATCAGAGAGAGAATGCATGAAATCTCTCTCGTACCAAGCTAAAGCAGATCTGCAACAAGAGGTGCAAAGTAATTTTTCATCGGAATACCCACAATTTGTCTATATATTTCGGTTCCAAATCCGACATTATCCAAAAGTTATGTAACGATATCACAAACTTTTTGACATGACCGTATAGTATGATTTATATTTACTTCAGAGGTAACAAAATGCGTGTGCTATTATTATTATATTATTACAAGCTAAATATAGTGATACCTCGCGAGGAAACGTCCGTTGAATTAAATCAATCACTTTATCTTTTATCAAATTATGCAGTAGAATGGTATACAGGGTGGAGAAGTCATATGTAGACAAACTGCACGCTCGAAATCCTTTGCTTCATTCAAATCCAATACCGGGGTCTGACTGTAGTCTCATATTTTGAAATTCTTAGACACAACCGGAGACGATTAGGAAAAATACTTATGTGCATTATTTAGAGGGATAATTTGTTTATAAACCGTACCAAGCGAGCGACTATATTGGCTACAACGTTGAGTAACGCATGACTTATCCGATACTGGGTATTTGAACAACACTAAATATAAGTGTACTAATGTACAACATAGGCATGATTTCACAAAGACAAAGGTACGAGTTCACTAAGGTACCAGCTGACTGAGGTACGACTTGACCTAAAACAGGTTAATGGTTGAGTGTTTGAGCTTTACGTCCCACCAACAGCTAACGTCCGAAAGTCTGGAGAAGCCCGGGATCGAACCCACGATCCCTAGTTTATGAAGCGAATAGCATAACCACTATACCACAGAGGTGGCGATTTATTTATGTTGTTGTTTGTTACTTACTGTGTGTATCACTTGTGTCTTTTAAATTTGGATGGCCATATGGCCATTTTGTGGGAAAGTAACTGTCCATATGGCCTTCCTTTGTTTAGGTTTCCATTATGGTCTGGTCGCTTAATGTTTGTATTTCTTTCCCTTTGGTGTCTTTTATGGATGGAGTAAGTTAATTGTATCAATTCCTGATCTTTGTTTTACTTCTACTTTCTAACCAAAAACACACGCGTTGACTAAGGTACGGGTTGTCCAGAAACCTATGAAATACCCTTGAGTGTCGGGATAGTTAAAATACAATCATTGAAACCAGAATTACGTATTCATGAACAATGATACATAATGCCACAGTATGCTCATTTGGCTACATTACGTATTCAGTCTGTTAAATGCAACATTATGCAGATAACCAGGAAGAGATCCAATAAAAATTGAGGCTTCTTATACCTTATCGAGAATGTGAATACTGAACCGAAAAAGAAACGCAATTCCAAATATAAATGTGAGTATTTCAGAAATAATCATGTTTGCAGAAAATCGATTTAATGACACAATAATATAATCATTCCTGAATGTAACTACCATAGAGAGTTCAATTTCCAGTGAGAATATTTGGAACACAAATCCGTTTTGTCATAGAGGTAGTCATTTCACAAGTTCAAAACATAAGCAGTTAATAGCGAGTATGTCCTCCGTTTGCATTGGGTCCTGCACGCACACGCCTGGTCATGGACAGGATTAAACGATTGGTCTCTGCCTGGGGAAGAGCATTCCACTCCTGTATGAGCGCGAGACGCAAGGCTTGACGCGTTGGCCGCTAGGGCGGTTAAGTACGCGCCTATCCAAGACGTCCCACAAATGTTCTATTGGAGAGAGATCTGAATTATACCGAGTTGTGCTGTCGTGCATATGGAACAACTACCGGTCGAAAAACGACGTCAACGTAACGCTGAGCCGTAAAAGATCCATCAAGGAATACCAGGGGCGTTCTATGAACATAAGATATGCCAGCCCACACCATCAACCCACCACCTCCAAATCGATCGCGTTCAACCAAACAATTGTCACGATTTCGCTCTCCGTCACGCCTATACACACGTTGACGGCCGTCAGCTCTGTACAACAAGTACCTGGACTCGTCAGAAAACATTACGTTACGCCACTGACGAAGGGGAAACAGGTTTGGCCTATGTTGTGTGAGCCACGCCATTCTAACCTGTCGTGGTCGTGGTCTTAATGGCATAACAACGTACGGACGACGAGGACATAAGCCAAACTCTCGAAGGCAATCCCTGACAGTATCTGCACTTATTCAACTGTTTTGCGTTCCTGGGGTCACCTGAGACGTCTCGACGGCTGTACGGAACCGATTACCAAGGTGGGTTAGGCGGATGTATCGGTCCTGTCGACGTGTCGTGACGCGTGGACGTCCACTTCTGGGCCTGTCATCTGTCGTTGCCGTTTGACGTAGACGGTGGTACAAGCGAGTTATCGTCGATTTACTCACTTGGAAGTGTTCCTGGCGATGACAGCCTAAGACGTCCCACGTAGAAGCATTTGGACCGCTACGTTACGTTGATATTGCGTCAAACGTACCATATTCCGTAGAGAATTGGGGAAATGGAAAAATTATTTCAGAGTTGGTCAAAACGGATCTTAACCCCCTAGGAAAAATAACTGTTATAAAAGACTTGCTTTACCTAAAATAAACCATCTTATTTCAGCTCTTCCAACTCCGTCAAACAAAACTATCAAAGAAATACAATCTTTATGTTATAACTATCTTTGGAATAATGGACCGGATAAAATAAAACTTGTAGTGGTTGAGCAAAACTATGAAAATGGTGGACTAAAAATGGTGAATGTAGAAAAATTTATTCGATCCATGAAGTTGACATAGATGCGAAGAATACAGACGAAGTCAAATAAATATTTGGAGACGGTGATAAATATGTTTCCGGAAATAACTACATGCTTCAGATATGGAGGAGCATATATAAACGAACGAAGACTTAATAGTATTGATAATAGATTTTGGCGCGATGTTTTGAATTGTTTTAAATCCTTAACAGAAATAGTAAAACCTAGCAATACGATCGAAATTTTATCCACTCCTTGGTGGTTTAATGTAAATATAAAGGTCGGAGGCGCGACGGTATATTATAGGGACTGGGAAAATAAGGGTATTACTTTTATAAATGATGTATTGGATCCAAATTGTCAGCCTCTTGCTTTCGAAACATTTTGTAGAAAATTTTCGCTGCAAACTTATTTTCTACAGTATGAAGGTTTTATTAAAAGTGTAAGGAACTTCGTTTCAGATAGTTTTACAGATACCGGAAGTGACAGACTCATTAATGGACCTATCCGCTCTATATACTGTAGCTTAATAATAAAAGATAAAAAAGGATGTCGACATATGTATAATACATTTGTAGCAAATAATTGTATCCCAACATCTTTAACTAAATGACAAATGGAATTAGGTATAAATATGGATTTGGTATGGAAAGGGTTTTTCAATATGCCATTTAGACTTTCTAATGACACTGCTATTAGGTGGTTTCAAACTAGAATTAACCATAGGACACTAGGGACAAATCATCGCCTTTTTAAAATGAAACTCAAGTCCAATGACAAGTGTACATTTTGTAAAAGGAACACTGAAACCTTGATACACCTGTATTGGGACTGTATATGTGCTCATTGTTTCTGGGATACGTTTAAGATGATACTTAGAGAGAATTGTGGTTTGAATGTAAATTTTACAGTATTGCACGACCCGCAGAAAAAGCGACCGACTGAAGTCGGTTGATTTTCTAAGAGTGCCCTAAAATCACCGTGTCATTCTGTCAGTCTGTCTGTCCGTCCGTAACCCGTTTGTTAAAATTGGTGATAGTGACTTAACCGATTGGAATATTTAAATAATTTTTGGCATACTGATAGATATCAATTAGATCTAACCAATGAACTTGCAAAATATTACATTCCATTTAGTATAGCCTCGCCGAGGCGAAAAATGTGAAAATTTTCGAACTGCTTCTCCTCGGAAACCGTTAGGTCGATTGAAGTCAAATTTCATATGGAGCCTCTATGGGATGGGTAAAACCAAAATTTGCTCATGGGGTCCAGGTCACATGACCAAAATGGCCGCCAAGCCATATATGGTAAAACCCTTCAAAAATAGTCTTCTCCAGAACCACTGGGCAGATTTCCACGAAACTTGATAATTAGCATCTGGGACGTATGCCCATCATAAAGTGCTAAAATGGTGACCCTGGGTTGATCTTGACGTTCTTTGTGCCTAGGTCAAACTTTGACACATATGCTTTTGTATTGGAAAAGTAAGAATGCATTTTGTCCTGCAAACGATTCAGAATACAGTACTAAAGTATAAGATATATTTTTGCTCCTTAAAATAAGGATCATTTATTGGGGGAACCGTTTTAGGTCCAGGTCACATGACCAAAATGGCCGTCATCCCATATATGGTATCACTCATAAAGCCAAAAGCATCCGGCGGGTCGTGCACTTCAGCTGAAGCACTGGTTGGATAAAAATAAAAAACGAGCATATGATTCCTCTGCAAACTACCTTTATACCAGCCGGAGCAGTCCCCGATCTCATCAAGATGTCATGTCATATGGATGTCATATTTGGTAATTTAGCCTATGATAAACTTTTTGTGTGTTAACTGTGGATCTCTGTTAAATTTGCTGTGTTATTAATTTATGCTAAAAACTTTATATATAGAAAGAAAACGGAAGACAGACTACCAGATTATAGTGGATTCGCACATAATATCACCAACTTTTACAAGGTTGATAAGCATATTGCGAGACTGAACAACAAACAAATTGAATTTGAACAGAAACGGGAAAAAAATAAAACATTGCTGGTGATTTGATTGTAATTTTCATTCTATTTCAAAAATAACTCACAGGAAAACGTAAAACTGTCAACACCCACTCCAAGCAAGCACAGGGAATGTCGCTCGCTTATGACTGTTGAACTTTTGAAGATAAGATGTCTGACGAGTGACACTCTCATAAATGCATCCTGGCTTTGTACAATTTGTTCTTTTTGTTGTTCTTTTTGTTATTTAAAATGTTAAAATCCATCATAGTAATAGTAATTTGGCACAACTGCATTGTTTACGGTATACTGTTTTGTACTGATCTACTGCAGAGGTTCTTGGATACTGGATGGCAAACTATACATAAAGACTAGACCCGGAATACAGATATAGATATATTTGTGTATAATTGTCCTGTTTTGTCTTTGGGTTGTTCGTTGCGTGAACTCATTAGAACCGTCCCGATGAGGTGATTCTAATGAGTACACACATACGAGATCCCTGTCTGGTTGTAAGCTCGACACTAGGGGCCTCGGGCTGCCGTATTTCGGGCGGGATTTCGAGACCCCAAAGGTGTTTGAATTACTGATGTTTGGCTGTTTATCAATTCTAGAAGTCTTGATGAGATCGGGGACTGCTCCGGCTGGTATAAAGGTAGTTTGCAGAGGAATCATATGCTAATTGTCTTCTTACGAGCTATACTTCTTGGGGTTTATGTGGTATCAAGTATGTATAATTTTGACCCCCTTGAAGTCCACTTTATATAGTATTACAGGGGTTTACAGAGGTAAACACCATTTTCTTATTTCTGCTCTGGGATATGGATTATAGGTTCTCGTTGGAGCCGCCTCTCCAAAGCGGTTCTATTGGGTCCCCGCGGTCTTTGTTTGGAGTCGGGGCGCAAAATGTTGAATTTTTTTTCGCAAAATTTTCATATGTTTGATGAAAAAGTTCTCAAAATATTTGAATAGACGTGAATTCGTAATGGACATTCTTTGCTGTCGTCGATAATTGAGGGGCTGCGGAGTCAGTAACTTTACCGAAAATGGAAGTGAAGGATTGATTAATGGGTCTTTTTTAACTGTTCAAGTACATTGGTCAGTGGAGACACTAGACAGATTTCTGTACTTTAATTTCTGTATTCTGTAACCGTCCATCCACCAATACACAAGTCCATTCATTAATTTATTCATTCACTCGTCTGTCCGTTTACCCATTTATTCCGTTTGTCACTCCCTTGAAACATTGTTTTTATCTGCTTTTAATCTCTACTTTACTAACACTGTTTTTACTTTCAATTCTCCTAAAATCTAATACTTTTTCTTCTATCACACTTTTCTTTTTCTGACGCGCGCAGCTGCACATAATCCTCGCGAGAGGGTGCTGCAGGATATATAGATAGATATATTATTGCGCGAAACGACCCACGAGCGAAATGATTCACGGGCGAAACGACCTCACCCGATAAGGGCGAAACGACCCACTACGAAATCAGGGCGAAACGACCCTCAGGCGAAACGATCCCGGAGCTGGTTCTCGCACTCTTCGCGTTAGACTGGATATCATACTTTTACACTGAAACGTTGGATCCATTTCGCGCGACAGAGAATCAGTCCCACCTGTCAAAAGCCACCAAAACAAGTGCACGTGAAAAATCGTATTTTCCGCACCAGGAGAATGGTATGAAACGTTACTAAATCGAGACAAAACGCGTTTCATTGTTAAGATCCAATAATGAATTACCTTCCTGGTACAGCTAGCCTGATTGAAGAAATCGATAGTAAGTCGAATCTTGTACCCTCTTATTTTTTGACTACACAAGTATTAGCTTTTACAAAGAGCTGGAGTCTTTTCTTATCTGAATCGCTACTGGTGACACGCCAAATGTCATTCATTCTCCAGGACCTGTGAAAAGAGAAGTTAGTCTCTAGCTCTTGCCAAAGAAGTAGACTTCGCTACATTAGCCCTTCAATGGCGTTTCAGACCTCAGAGTTCTTGGAAACGCTGAATCCGGCGTATTTTTACGCCTGTTTTTGCTTTTGTATGTGTAATTCGTGCCGTGAATTCTTAATTACGCCAATTTTTTTCACCTGACGCGTCCGTTATAGTGTGTAAAAATGATCTCGATCACATCAAAAGATGACAGCGGGTGTCCAATTGATCTCCAAATTTAGCTACCGCTTACAGATCAAAAGTTTACCGTTAATCATCACCGCCAGGCTTGTTCAAGCATTACCGTCTGTATTGCTGTCTCTGCCAATCAGAGCGTCACGGCTAGAAGATTGACAGGTCAGATTTGCTGTTCGCAAGGTGCAGGTGTGTATGATTAAATCAAGCACGTGGCTGATTAACATTAAATTATTTGATTGTTTTGTTTCAAGATACTTGTATACACAGTTGGATTATCGGTAATTTGATTGTTGAAAAAAATGTCGAAGGCATAATAAAAGGATGCGATAATCTAGTGTATAAATTTTTTCTTTTTTCTTCTACATTACTGCCGCATTACAAGCAGGATTTCCTTGGTGGTAACCAGTACTTTTTTTTTTTTACGTCTTTATTACGATTAAAGAAAATTATGACTGGAGTTTGTCACACTTTTGTATTAAACAATGTCTTTATTGCTTATGAAGTTACAACTAGGCCTAATTGAATAATGAAATTAATTATCAGAAACCATGGAATATTAGCATTAAGTAAAGTGTTGAACTGCCTGATAATTGTGGTCCTGAACAGACACCTGTGGCATCTGATCTAGGCCTGCACTGTTGGTGTTTGTTTTTTTTTGTGGGGGGGGGGGGGGGGGGGGTTGGATATTAGTGACAAACTGGATATCAAAGAAAAGCAACAAAAGCTGTTGTTTTTTTTAATGACAGTCAAAATTTTCGAGTCATTTTCTTTTTCCATCTTATTTCTTCAAATACTGGTTATTTTGAAGAAACAAAATGGACTTGACTGGAAATTTTGGCTAGTGTTACGCCTTTAATCATTATGCAATATATTGTAAGAATCCAAAAGTTTGAGATGCCATTTTATGTACTAGGATGTAGTGAATGACCTGAACAGACTTGTTCTGTTGGAGCAGCCTGATCACAGCCTGTACTACTGTTAACTGCTCACACTCAACTTAAACCATTATCCTGATGAATAAATTAATTTAGCTGCAGTCCACTTAACTTTCAAAGCCTAATGTAATTTATCCATTCAAATTCACAATCTGAGTGACAGTGTAAATCCTGATTAGATGGAAGCCATCTGATCTGGATCTCCACTGCAAGAAAATAGTTTGTCATGTTAAGCAGGATAAGCGTTCAAGCCCCAAAGTCTTTTGGAAAGTAGAAGTAAAACAAAGATCAGGAATCAATACAATTAACTTACTCCACCCATCAAAGACACCAAATGGAAAGAAACACAAACAAGAAGCGACCAGACCATAATGGAAACCTAAACAAAGGAAGGCCATAAGGACAGTTATTTTCCCACAAAATGGCCATACGGCCACCCAAAATAAAAAGACACAAGTGATACACAGTAAAAAACAAACAACAACATAAATAAACCGCCACAGAAGAACCGCCTTGGAACGGTCAGTGGAAAGATTTCCACTGGGGGGGCTTAAATCGATTTTACGTGGCCACAATCCTCGCCCTTACTTCCATCGTGATTTAGACAAATAATTTGTTAAGTCCGCATGAAGGCCTACTAATTCATCAGTGCGACATCTCCATGAACACAAATAATCAAAGAACCACCAAGGTGAGACAACGGTGAGGACTCGACAGCAAGAAACCACTGAAATGCTGGAGCAAAAGAAAACCAACAGTTAGACTCCGATGGGCCCCACCAGAGACAGAGCATCAAGCACCAACCAACATTACCTTGAATTAGATCTCTCTAATTCTCAATAAGCCTTACAGACACACCCTACAGCCATATGCATTTAGTCATAATTGACGCACGTTTTTTAGGTAAAACTCCAACTTTTCAAAATTTGACTCCAACTTTTCAGATTTGAATCCAACTTTTTCTATGGATGGATTCTTAAACTCCTGTTTTGAAAATCCTAGTGAGAACTCTGGACCTGACATTTAAAAAGAATCGTTCTTCCCCCAGACCATTAGAGATTGGAATGCCCTTCCGAGTGGAGCGTGATAGCTCATTGGTTATTGCTCTGCCTCTGATGCTAGACATCCCTGGTTCGATCTCCAGCAGCAGTGATAAAATTTTGGTGTCTGAACACGCTCCATTGGCAGATTGGCATCATTTGCATGGATGAATGTCATAAAGTGCACCGTCCTTCAGATCAGGATGTTAACTGGAGGCCCCATGTGCAGGGAGAACCATCCCCTGTGCATGGCTTCCGTTAGGCAGACGTACGATGTATATTACGACCTGAAATCGATTCCGGACGCCCAAATTAAACATCAAAGGGGTCCCACGGACTCCTGAAAATTTCTCTGTACGGCCAAAAATTTTTACCGAGACGTATAAACCCGCCCACTTTTAGCGGTTTGTAAAATGTTTGCTCCGCCTTCTTAGCAAAACTGCTGTCTGTGTTTATTGAGTACTAAGGATGTCTCATTTTCTGCCTGCGCGGTATTATATTGACAGTCAGAATCACTTGCGTCGGCACACCTATGATCATCATGGGTGTGTGAAAAACGTGTTGAGGTGATTGCTCGGTGTCTGCATATAATTAAACGGATTAGTAGTTGAGGATAAACTAATTATCTCATTGACGATAAGCCTTTTTTAATCCTGTAAACTTGTTACTGTTTAAATTAAAGCTGGTTGTAATTTAGGTGTTTGCTAGTGAGATTATTATTAGCGATGCAAAGTTCGACAATAGTTTCAAAGAAAGATACGCATTTTTTCTTGAGTAAATAGGTGTTCACTAGGTAAAATGATGAAAATAATTGATAAAATCCATAAATTTCGCCGCGATCGCCATTTGATTTTTGCGCCTCAAAAATACGTAAAACCGGCAAATGTGACCAGGCCGGTTCGTCAGGGTCCGTGCTGCAGTCTGATCTGTCTGTTAGCCAGAAAGCAAATAAAAAAAAAACTACCGCTGACCATAGACCAAAGTTGCATGTGTTTCTGCCTGTTTGTCTGAAGTAGTTCCGAGTGTTTAGAGTACAATGAAGACTCGAAGCGTATGTTTTGCAAAGTTTGGCAAAAATCTTTTACAAAAGAATTTTTCTTTATTTCGTTTTAATCCATATAATTATGAAAATGGGTGTCAGGTTTGATTTATTTGTGTTAAGTTCTACAAACAGTGTAGACAGATCAGACGCTATGTTCTGTGGCGTCTGATCTGGGTCTACACGGTTTGCTAATGACCCAAAAATGGGCTGCAAGGCATATATGGGGATGGGTAATGCGATCGTTTTCTTTACTTTTTATTTATTTATTCAGGGGGGGGGTTACTTGGCAGGTTAAAGAACCCTGCCATAATTATATGATTACTGTGTAGGCTTTCATGCTGCAAAACTGGAGTAGCATATATGTAAAATACACCAGGGTGAAGGCGGACCTGGAAGATAGATTCGATTATTTCGACAGCTGAAGATGCTGAGGATTGTGTAGCTAAGTTTACCTCTTCTGTTAGAGCTAGGTACTAACTTCCCATGTCACAGGTCCTGATGTATGAATGTTATAAATTTGACGTATCACCAGTAACAGTTCTGATTCTGATTATCCTTAGCATTTCCGCGGATAAAATAACTAAATTTGGAAGATCATTCCAATCTCGAATTTTCTGAGACAAGAAATACCCTTTGTAGATGCCAGTTCTTGCAGAGGGCACCTGAAATGCCAAGGAGTGATGCTTTCTGCTACTCCTAATTGGGGGGGGGGAAATTGTGGAGCATGGTAGCTCAGCATGGATGGGCCGACTCGCACCACTTCGCCTGGGCAGGCTTAGATCCTCTAAGCCCTTTACCAGTACTTGTGTGGGGGTAGGTTTCAGCTCTGCGTGGAAGCATCATGCAGCCCATTTATTTCTTCAAACCCCAATAGGCAGGGGCCGGGCTTTTACACTAGTTTACAAGTACCATTAGCTCTTTTTTAATCAACCAAAATATGCATGCAGTCATGGGAAATTTTCCTTAGGGACTCAAGAGCTGTGGTAAACATGAAAGCCTTTAACCCTTAAGGGGAATGGGAACATCTGGCAGATTTTTCTGCCATTTTTCAAAGAAAGACAACTTTTGGGACTTCCTTTTAACTTTTCTATAAGCTCTGTTTCACTGAAAAAGGGGTCTACTCTTTTAAGAGTTGACCCCTATTGACAATTTGACATGGGAGACAAAAGTACTTTTGCAGGAGTTACCTTCCCTGAAGGTGTTCCCATTCCCCTCAAGACACCAAGAAAAACTACATCTGAAAATGCTGTCTGCTTATTTCGTCTGCTGAATCTTTTAGCAAACTTTTTAAAAATATTTTTGCATAAAGGCAAACAGTTTGGACCCAGATCAGACTGGCAGTCACTGCTCCTAGAGGAACAGTCTGATCCGGGTCCACACTGTTTGCAAAAATGACTCTTAAAGTAGCTGACAGATGACACATCAGGCGACAGTTGTCGTGATTGGCACCTTATGGGTTAATTGGTGTTCAAGCCATCTCAGTTTCAGGTTAAAAGGTTGACAAGAACATACAGGCCCAGAAGTCATACCTGTGATACCTCCCTCATTTTGATGCTCATTTTTGCCCAATTTATGCTAAATTTTAGTAAAATTTTGGAGTCCCTCTCATTTGAACTGAGAATTTCCAGATAATATATTCTTTACATCTCCCTCATCACAATGGCAAATCTCCCTCATACAGTTAAAGAATTATCACAGATATGAGAAGTTTAAAAACTTTACTCATGCTCAACTCACTTGAGCATGAAATTTGAAATGCTCATAATTATTAAAATGCAATCAAATGTGGCAATTTGTCTGCGCAAATCAACAAAGAATGTTAATGTGTCTTGTTTATAAATTTTAACATGCCAACACTTCGTCTGCTGAGTGCAATAACGTTGTAAGTGCAAAATGACAACTTTTGAGGAGAGACAAAAAAACTGTTTCATTAAAGAATGGCATAGAAAACCATACTATAAGCTGGTTTCTAAACTTCATGGCAATTTCTTACATGTGTGTGTGATGTTTATTGTTGAATAAATGACATTTGAAAAGAAATATTTAGCATTTAAGTGTTGATACACCATTTCTGTGCCAAGTGTTTTTGGTGCAAAAACGGTGTATGTGCATCCAGCGCTAAAACCGTGTAAATGTACAAACCTTATTTCTTTGCCTTTTACATGGTAAAGCAGTAAATTATAGACACTTGGTAGGTAGTAGGTCACATTTTATACATACTTACATGCTTATTCTGAAATATCAAGCAGCAGGATATAGTATTTTTGAGGTATTAAAAAACTTTGCGCAAAAATGGGGTAAGTGCACTTACACTGTTTTTGCGCCAACTTTTTTTTCTAAAAGTCAGAGCAAAAACAGTGTAACTGACAAAAAAAATTCCAAAATGCTGTAATCACGATTGAGGCAGAATCCAGCTGTAGAACTTATTTACCAAGTGTGTCAAGTCCTAAAGCACCATTTATGCAAAAAAAAACTATTTTGGCCAAAATGTCAGTTACACCCTTATTGCACTCAGCAGACGACTTGTTGACATTTTGAAATTTATGAGCAGGACAAAATTCATTCTTAAATGAGTTGAGCATGTAAAAAAAGTTTGTAACAGTAGGAGTAGGACACATAATGTGTTCATAATTGTTTTATTGCCTCCTGTGGTATACTGTCTATAGCAGATCAAAGGCAGCCCATAATAAAGTGATTTATAGCTCTTGTTGAATCTCCTGACTGAGGCACTTAAGGGGAAAATCAATATTGTACACTCTAGTCAACAGTAAGTAAACTATTGATTTTCCCCAAGGAGGCCCCTTACCTGCTGAAGACAGAGGACTTCTCTTGAGTCAACAATGTGGGCTACATAATATTTTGTATTGAAGTGATAGTCCTCAATAATCAAGACTAAATGCCTTTAAGGGGAATGGATACACCTTTAGGGGAGGCAACTCCTGCATAACTATTTTTGTCTCCCATGTCTATAGGGGTCAACTCTTAAAGGAAAGAATCAAATTCTTTCCTTTTAAATTAGATCCCTTTACAGTGAGAAAGGGCTTACAGTAAAGCATACAGGAAGTCCTGAAAGTTGTTTCCCTTTGCAAAATGGCGGAAAACTCTGCCAGGTGTTCCCATTCCCCTTAAGTGCTGATCATGTCCATGTGACTATCACTGATTTGTAGGAAATCCAGGTAATGCCTACTTATTTATTTATAGAAAATAGCTGTGCATTCTTGTCATTGTGAAGTCATAGGGTGGTGAAAGAATGCTTATTGTATACATAGACTTGGCACATGTGCTGGGACAATGACAAACTGTTAAGTTCTGGATCAGACATCTGATCTGGGTCAAAACAGTTTGCTTAACCCAAATTGCATGCAGGAAAACCTTAAGGGGTACATGTACGTTGGCAAACAGTGTACGCCCAGATAAAGCACGGCAGAACGTGACATCTGATCAGGGCCTGCTCTATTTGCTAACAGAATTTTCCGCCAAAAATAGAATAAAAATGAAAACGTATATGCCTGGCACCCATTATATGTCAAATGGACTTGTCCAACATATAGCAACGCCCCCGCCCATTGGGGCTTGAAGAAATAGATGGGCTGCATGATGCTTCCACGCAGAGCTGAAACCAACCCGCACACGAGTACTGGTAAACTGCTTAGAGGATCTAAGCTTGCCCAGGCAAAGCGGTGCGAGTCAGACCGTCCATGCTTATAAATCCTATTGGTTTCATTGGGCAACAGCGCTTGAGATGTCATTTCATCTCAATGTCAGGTAAAAGTCCCACAAAATTGGAAGCAACGTCTCCAAAATGACCTGTTCAGTGTTGATGGGATGTTAAACCTCAAATCAAACAAACAAAATCAACATATAGCAATCAACGAGTCCACTAGTATACAATGGGTTAAAGTATGGAAGCTTAAGGGTTAAGTGAAACAGTCCAATTCTCTGTTCAAGGCCAAAACAATCAACGCAGCAGTATGTCACTGCTTTGATTACATCTGCCAAGATGTACTATTTCATGTGCACAGTCTCAGCTATAATTATAATGGAGGATGAAACTTTTCTTACAGAAAAATTACTGGTTGTTTTACGTGATGGCAGAACTCTCATAGGGATATTACGCAGCATTGACCAGTTTGGTGAGTTACAGTTAGATCACATTTTGTAACCCAGTTTAACCCATATCCTGCAGATAAATTAATTTAGCCACACTCTTTACTGACTATCAGTCAGTCAAATTACTTGATTTAATGTGTTTGTTAAATTCACAAACTGCATGACAAACCGTGTAGAGTCTGATCAGATGGCTTCTTCAGATCTACACTGTTTGCGAAGGTAGTGGTTGTCCTGTTCAGCAGTTTAACAGGGAACCCCCAATTAGGACTGTGACAAACAGTGCAGACCCTCAGCAGGCACCACAAAATGCGGCATCTGATTGCTATGATCAGGATATACATTGTTTGCTAAGAGTGTAGTCATTTTCAAAATTTATTGCTAAAAATTAATCAACATGACACGCATTAATTTTTTAATGAACATCTGCTAAATTTATAAAGATTCCATTCAGTTCAAAAAGGGTTAATATCATATGTATAATAGTGATAAAATAAATAGAGTATCTTACATGAGCATGAATGCAAGATTCTATTAATAATATGACATTTTAAACACATTTTATTCACGACTGTTTAACAGAAATGGCAATATTCCGTCATTAGTACAATGTAAATGTGATGTCATTAGGGGCGTCGTACATGTAACGTTACGGGGTGTATCTAACTAATTTTCATATCTAATCGACTAGTGCATTATCAGATTTGTTACATGGCATTATTACATTCTCAGATCATGAGATGCGATGTCATATGATAAAGCTGGATAATTAGCAGTCTTGAACAGATTAATCATGTTTAATGATGCCAAAGGTTGGCTTTGTTTGTGAGCCCTGATAGTTGAGGAGGCTTGGTGGTGGATATTGCACTAAGTAAGCAGATAAGTCAGCTTTCCTGTCCTGCTTATTTAATGAAATATTATTTATCTTGACATCACTGATGTTGTTTGAGTCATTGCATTCATTGAAGTATCTCCAGAATGGTTACTTTTCTGATACAAATTTATAGTATTTTCTTAATTCTACTCCAAAGATTCTGAGGTTGTGAGTGCTTGTTAGAACTGCCTCAATGAGGCTGTTCTGATGAGTACCCACAACCAGTTTCTCAGAGCAGATATAAGGTATAAATAGTATACCACTATAAAGCCAACTGGGGCTCGAAGAAATAGATTGTGCTGCATGATGCTTCCACGCAGAGCTGAAACCGACTGCACATGAGTACCGGTACTGTTGAACCCCTTAAGCCTGCCCTGGCAAAGTGTTGCAAGTTGGACAGTCCATATATAAACCCTTTTGGTTTGTTTGGGTGGCAAGGCTCAAGATGTCATTTCATGTCAATGTCAGATAAAACTTAAAAGTCACACAAAATTTGAAGCTTTGTCGCCAATATTACCTTAATAGTGTTTACAGGGACATGAAACATCATTCCAAACAAATAAAGCCCAGTTTTCACAATATAAAGTGGGGCTTACAGGGGTGTTCGCTATACAGACTTGATAATTTGATGGATTTTTTCTTAATTCTCCATTAAAGATGTACAGTCGATCATCAATTGCTCATTATCAATGGCTCAAACACCTTTCAAACCATGAAAATTTGTTTAACCTTTATCCCGTTGCATAAATTAATTTAGCCATGCCAATTTAAATTTCAACCAATCAAATTACTTATGTAATTTATTTGTTTAAATTCAGACTGAATGACAGTGTAGATCCTGATCAGATGGCTTCTTCTTGTCTTTGTTGGAGCCATTCAAATACACCATGTTGTAGGTACATGTACAATGGCCCCAAGGATGTATATACATGTATCTCTACATAATTGTCTATATACATTTTTATCTGTCTCTAAAAACTTTTATAGCATATTATTGTGGACAATGTTGATGGGCCTCCATGGCCTAATGGGTAAGAGAGCTGACTTAATCATTAGGTCTCTCACTGCTGTGGTTCATGCCTTGCTAGGGCCATATGTGAGACTCAAGTTCTGCAATGGAAGGTCTGGTTGTTTTCCTCCAGGTACTCCAGTTTTCATCCACTTTTGATTAATGATAGGCTCAAAATAAGTGAAATAATCTTGAAAGGGCCATTAAACCAAAACCAAAGATGGACAATGTTGTTACATCAAAACCTCTTTAAAACACTATAAATGGGGTCCAAAGCATGTTATATTCAAATAAAAGTGTATATATTATATAGAAAAATGACCACTTATGGTCAAATTTAAATGGTCATTTTTCTATATAATCTATACATTTTGGGATCCATCTTGAAAGTTGAAACTGTGTTATATCCATAACCATGTTATAATGAACTGTGTTATAATGAGGTTGTGGTGTACATGCATGATGTCAAAGTGTATCTGTAAGATTGTATCCTTTCTTCTACAGCAAATCTTGTGTTACACAGAACAATCGAAAGAATACATGTCGGAAAGAAGTATGGTGATATTCCACGAGGAATTTTTATAGTAAGGGGAGAGAATGTAGTCCTTCTTGGAGAAATAGTAAGTTGCTGCAGAAACTGTTAGGAGATATTCGGACAGTGATTACAATAACACATCTGCATGCTACCATGGCATCTTTCATATCTCTGAAGCTGGCCTCGCTAGCTCAGTTGGTTGCACATGTGACTGGTGATCAGGAGGGTATGGGTTTGATACCTAACGTGTCAGCAAGATTCTTTCTTGGAGTTTGATCATGAAATCTGTTCTTGTTTCGCTGATTCATGAAGTTGCCAGATTCTCGTGAAAGAATGTGCACTTTACCGCTCACGTTTAAGCCTGCCCAGGAAAATTGTCATCAGGTGAACTGACTGTTTTGATATTATCTAAACAGTGTTGCCCAAGGTGTTAAACTCAAATAAACCCACTTCATATCTCTCAAACTAAACATGTCCCCGGTAGCGATAGCGGGAAGATATTGTTTTTGCCCTGGCTGTTTGTTGGTTGGTAAATGGACAACTTTAATGCTGGCCATAATTTTTTAACCGTTTGAGATAGACCCTTCATATTTGGCACATAGGTTTCTAGTAACAAGGGTTTTCCAAACATACAAAACAAATGACCTGCGACCTTGACCCATGACCTACATTAAAGAAAAAATTGTTGGTTTGTACGTGGAGAACTTTAATGTTGGTCATTTCTTTTGAACTGTTTGAGATAGAGCCTTCATATTTTGCATGTACAATGTAGGTTCCTTGTGACAAGGGCTTCACGTCCATACAAAAATTTTGACCTGTGACCTTGACCCTTGACATACTTAAAAGAAAAAATAAAATTGGCCATAACTTTGGAACAGTTTGAGATAGAGCCTTCATATTTTGCATGTAGGTTCCTTGTGACAAGGACTGCCTGCCCATATAAAAAATTGACCTATTTTAAAGATAAAATTATTATTGGTCATAACTTTTGAACAGTTTGTGTTTGAATCTTTATATTGAGCATGTAGGTTCCTTGTAACAATGTATTCCTACTCAAACAAAAAATCTTGCCCTGTGACCTTGATGTTGACCTGTGACCAACTTCGAAGAAAAAATGACCATGCCCAGGCACATATTCCGGTTTAACAAACACATCTTGTTCAGATGAAAATTATTTTCCTTATTAGAGCTCTCACCTGGAGTAGAGATCCAGGTCAGCTTATACCATGGCCTGCTCTCCTTCGCCTGTCCATCTGTCTGTCCATTGTTATATTTTCGCATTTTGGGTATCTCCACCTAAAGTCCAAAATTTAATTCAGCCACACCTCCACCTCCATGACCAAGTTCAAGATTACAAACTTAGAAATTTTTGATGTTTAAGTTTTTTTTTAGAGCTCATATTTTCCAGACCATATGGTGGATTTGCTTCATATTTGGTATGGTGATTCAAATAGATACAGGTCTAAAGTTTTATTCAGCAGTACCCCATCCCTGTCATGACTCATGGTCAAAGTCACAGACTAGGAAATTTTTAATGTTAAAGTTTTAACCATATGATGCATTGGGTTCTTATTTGGTATGATAATAGATATTTGTTCCAAGGTTTAAGTGGCAAAACCCTCACCTATGCCTATTACCTGAAGGGCACTGTTGTTGCAACATGTTTGTTTTTTTGGTGTGTTTTTTTTTCTGAGTGAGGTGGTCCCCTGGGCAGGGGCATCTGTGTTGTGCTGACGCATTTCTATTTTAATACAGTATTCCAAAGGCAGGTACAAACGATAGCTCTGCCCTGCCAAACTATACAACCCCCTTCCTGCACTAACATTATCTCTTCCTGAATCATAAATTGGATTGAGCTGTTCAGAAACATAATCAGATGCATCAAGGCAACCTGCAGATAGGCTATGTGATCTGATGGACATGATGGCCACCATCCAGGTGAGCAACAGGGCCTCTAGTTTCTGCTCAAAACATAGAAATCATTCATAACATCGAGGCAGTTCTAATGAGTACCACACATGTTTTTGAGCAAAACTAACGTAATGTATACCACTGTACGTAAACCCATTTTTCTCCTGTATCATATATACGCGAGGGCTAACAGAGGTATAATAAACACAGTTGAAAGATGGATCCCAAAAATATATAGATTAAAAGAAAAAAAGAATGACCATAAAACAGTCATTTTCCATGACCTTTTTTGACCATAATATGATCATTACCCTATATTTATACATGTATTATCTTAACATTCTAGTTTGGATATGGCAGCATTGTTTAATTAACAGGGGTTCTGCTTTGGCCCCAAACAACAGCATTTGCTATAACGACATGGTGTGGAACTTTACTTTCAAAATTCTGTGTTCCTCGTTCTGATACTTTCAAGTGTATGTTCTTATTGTGAACATTGGATGAATACAAGTGCCTACAGCTGGTGTGATCAAAATGAGGGATAACTAATTGTTATTTGGCGATACAGTTTTATTGCATTTATTCACTTGCTTTGTCAAAATGTGTTCTATTTGCCTAAAATGGCAAGCACAGTGACCTGCGTGGAACCGAATACTAACCAATGAAAAGTGACATTATGTGATGATACCCTTTCCAACTGTATATCGCAGATTGATTGATTATTTTGGAGTGTTGTTTCCCAGAGAATGAGAGAAAAGATAAAGAAAAATACAGCAGAGGAGAAAAAAAAAGAAGGACAGGAGACAGAGGAAAATGAATGGAAGTTTAGAATCTGAACAAATAACAACATTCCTCCTCTATCCTTACCTGCTATAATCATTTATTAAACTTTTGTCAAATATTCTTTTAAGTGAGCTGATGACCCTACTCAAGGTCAAGGTCACATTTGAAGGTCATGAGTTTAAAACTTTGAATTTTGTGTCTGTATTTCCTTTACCCCTCAAAGGATTTTCATTAAACTTTGGTCAATTATCTCCTTCAGTGAGCTCATGTGCAGAGCCTATAAATGAATCATGCCGACTCCAGGTCAAGGTCACATTTGAAGATCATGAGTTTGAAACTTTGAATTTTGTGTCCGTTCCATATCTCCTTTACCTGTCAAAGGATTTTCATTACACTTTGGTCAAATGTCTCCCTCATTGAGGTGATGGGCACAACCAATAAATGAGCCATGTCGACTCCAGGTCAAGGTCACATTGGAAGGTCATGGGTTTGAAACTTTGGATTTTATGCCTGTTCCATATCCCCTTTACCCCTGGAAGGATTTTAATTAAACTTCGGTCAAATATTTCCTTCAGTCAGCTGATCCACAGAACACATTAAAAACCATGCCAACTCAAGGTCAATGTCACAGTTGAAGGTCACGAGTTTGTAACTTTGAATTTTTGTGTCCTTTCCATATCTTCTTTACCCCTGGAAGGATTTCCATTAAACTTCAATCAAATATGCCCCATCAGTGAGCTGATGTGCAGAACCCTTTAAAACCATGTCATCTCAATGCCACAGGTGAATGTCACAAGTTTGAAACTCCGAGTTTTGTGTTCGTTCCATATCTGTTTACCCCTGAAAGGATTTTCATTAAACTTTGGTGAAATATCCCTCTCAGTGAGCTGATGTGCAGAACCTGCAAATAAACCATGCCAACTCAAGGTCAATGTCAAGGTGAAGGTCACGAGTTTGAAACTTCGAATTTTCTGTCAATTTCAAATCTCCTTCACCCCTGGAATGATTTTCATTAAACTTTGGTGAAATATCACCCTCAGTGAGCTGATGTGCAGAAACAGTAAATAAACCATGCCAACCCAAGATCATTGTCACAGGTGGTCACAGCCTTGAAACTTTGAATTTTGTGTCCGTTTTATATCTCCTTTACCCCTAGAAGGATTTTCATTAAACATTGGTGAACTATTCCTCTCAGTGAGCTGATGTGCAGTGCAGAACCCATAAATAAACCATTCTAACTCAAGGTCAAGGTCACAGGGGAAGGTCACAAGGTTGAGCCTTAATATTAAAGTGCTGCGAGGATTTGGCTGTCGCTCAAGACTGCTTTCCTTGTATTAATTAAGCTAACAATGCTTTAAACAACTGACTCCTAGTTGTTTACAGTTGCATAGCAACAGATCTATATAAGGTGGGTATTTGGTTATAACTTGAGGTTGATTTTCCATATCAGCCTACATTGTGGGTATTCAGAGGCAGTTCTAATGAATACCCACATCATAGGTTTTCATGGAGAATTGACAAAAACGTTTTTTCAGTTATCAAGAAATACCGACCATTTCTGTTTCTTTGGTTTCCCGTAACCCTTAAGACGCCTGGAAAAACTACATCTGTCGACTGCTTATGTTGACTGTTGAATTTCTTTGCAAACTTTTTAAAAATACTTTTGCATACAGGCAAACAGTGTGGACCCAAACCAGACTGCTATTAGGGGAGCAGTCTGATTTGGGTCCACAGTGTTTGCAAAAAAGGAATTTTAAAGTAACCAGCAGTGTCAAAACAGACGACAATTGCCAGGAAATGCATTTCATCACATGGACAAGTCCATGAAATGAACACCCACCTAAACCACACTTTATATAAAGAAAATTGGGGTTTACGGGGGTATACATTATTTTTCTTATTTTTGCTCCAATACATAGGTTGTGGGTACTCGTTAGAACCGCCTCAACGAGGCAGTTCTAATGAGCTCCCGCAACCTATGTTTGCAGTATAAGTAAGTAAAATATCACAGATTTTTGTCAGAAAAGTGGCCATTTGGGAGATGTGAAAATAGCATTATGTCGCATGGGTGTGTTATCGTAATGTATGGATTAAGTATATTTCCAAATCATGTGTTTTGACAGGATCTCACAAATGAAGACAACCATAATTTAGAGCAAGTGCCAATAGATGAAATTCTGGAAATGCAGAGGGATGAACAAATACAGAAACAAGAGGAGGAAGAAAAGAAGAAGAAATCATTAATAGAACGAGGGCTACAGCCTCACACTGACTATCATGAAGACATGTATTGATGGTTGTAATAAGGCAACATTGTACGCATATACAGTGAAACTTTAGGAACTCGAACATAGATGGCTTGTAAACCCATTGTGTACCAAATGGAATCTTCCTCCAAACCTAGTGCTATGGTTCAACTTCAGCGGCTGAAACTATCCCTATCTCAAACAAATGCTCATGGTCCCAAAGGTGTTTGAGCCATTGAAGTTTGACTGTATATGTTCTTTAACATTAAAAGTGCTAGACACAGATGTGTTCAAATCAGATAAGAATGCCTGGCCAAAATGTACTGCTGAGCAGAAAATTTTTGCACAAGTATACATACCTGTATATCCTGTTGGGCTTTGACTTGAAGAATCTGGTCACTACATATGCAAATCAGAATTGTTAGAAGTGGAAACTGTTGAAAGAAAAATGTTAGAAGACTTTTAAACTACCGTGTTGAGCCTAAGTATTTGGACAGACAGGCCTACACAAATAGTGCAGACCCAAGTCAGACTCCAGTCTGATCAGTGTCTACACTGTTTGCCATTCCGTTAGCACTTTTTGGACTCCTTGCTGGCTTGCGAAACAAATTTGCTAAATTTTTAGGAGAATTACAGCAATTCTGAATGTGTCCAAATTTATAGGATTTCTAGAGTAGTCTTGAAATCATAAACACTGTGAGACAAAAACTACTAAATTTGTATGAAAGCAACATTTCATATACATGTATTATGTATGAAATAATCTTGGAAAGCTTAATATTCAATTAAGATATTTGTATTAAAAGAAAATGACAGAATGAGCACTTCAGCTTTATGCAAACTGTCACGACGTCTTTTAAACCCTGTAAATGCTTAACTGTAGCATTACATTAAGAAGTCCACACCACAAAAGTAAGTAAGTAAGTAATTTCTTTATTTAAAGAGGGTAGCTTGTTTGGTAAAACCAATCTTCCACAAGGCCCTCTATAAATTTGACTTTATAATTTTGACTGCCTTAAACCCCATGTTTATATAGTAAAACTGGGGTTTACAGGGGTATATATTATTTTCCTTATTTCTGCTGAAACACATAGATTGTGGGTGTCAGTTTGAACCGCCTCATTGAGGCTTTTTTAATGAGTATCCACAATCTATGTTTTGAGCAGAAATTTGAATAATTTCAGATATTTTTAACTAAAATTTCCATTTTTGGTGGTAAAATTTTCGATACGTTTGAATAGATGAATAGACCTGTTTTTGTAATGCATGAAACAAACACATTTGCTAAGCCCATTTTGTATAGAAAAACTCTTTTACAAGGGTAAATTCATTATTGTTCTTATATCTGCCCACAAAAGTCAGTTTATTGGTACTTTTGAGAACAACCTCAATGAGGCAGTACTATGGAGCACCTCCAGGGTATATGTTTAGAATACAAATCAGAAAACATCATGAATTGTAATCAGCAAAATTGGTCAGTTTTTTGGACACATGAAAGATTGTGCTAAACCACACAGGTGTGCAAGCACCCACACATAACAAAAAACATGCCTATATAATTTTGACACCCTTGAACCCCACTTTATATAGTAAAGTTGGGGTTTAAAGGAGTAAACCTTATTTTTCTTCTTAAAATTTTTGTTTTTGTGGCAGTAAAGTTTGCAATGCATTTGATGTACAGGCATGTTTTCGTAATGAACCCATGTTGAAGCAAAGGAAAAAATGAAAATATCACCATTTCCCCAGAAGAATGCCAGTTTAGGATACATGAAATAATGCCCTACAACACACGGGTTTGATATCCTATTGAGTACCCTTTAACCCATTGCATGCAGGGAAACCCCTAAAGGGGTACCTAGGCAAACAGTGAGACCCCAGATCAGAAGAATGCGGCATCTGATCAGGGCCGGCACCATTTACTAACAGAATTTTCCATCAAAAATAGAGTGAGTGAGTGAGTGTTTGAGTTTTACGTCTCATCAACAGCTAAGGTCATACGGAGATGGGACCTCTATTAAAAGACTCATCCAAAAGTCCGGGATCGATCCTGCGATCCCTGGTTTACAAACCATCAATAATAGAATAAAAATGAAAAAAAATGGGCCTGACACCTCTTATATGACAGATGGACTTGTCCCATGGGAGAGTCCACCAGTATACAATAGGTTAAAGAATGTATACCCTATACATTCTGGGGATACAACACTTTCAAAAATACTTCTGACACCCTTCATGAATTTCGGTATACCCTTAAACCATTTAGTACCAGAAACCCCAAAATGGGTACCCTGGCAAATAGTGCAGGCCCAGATCAGACGCTGCAGAATGCAGTGTCTGATCAGGGCCTACACTGTTTGCAAAAGGTTCAGCCAGTTTCCAAATAGATCATTTAGATTTGAAGAAAGCACAACCAGACAACCCTATATTTGGAATGGACTCCTACTCTATATATAAGGAGGAAGATTCCATTTGGTACAAAAAGAACAAATTTTAATGATATACTCCTCCTTCTAAGGCTTAGTTTACAAAAACAAACTAGAAGTCACATAGGTTACCTCCCTTGTAAAAACCGCAGCAGAAATTGTGTTGGCTATGACCCATTTTCCTTACTGTATTATTAGAATTCCGTATTTATTTAAATTGCTGCAAATTTGAACAGGATTATTTTCTTGTCAGCCGGCCTCGGTAGCTCAGTCAGATGCACGTCCTTACTGGTGATCATAAGGATGCAGGTTCAATATCTGCCAGGGTCTGCAACATTCTTTCATGGAGATTGATCATGGAATCTTTTCTGTGGTCAATCTTTCCCTTCCGCTAATTCAAGAAGGGCAGTTGTCAGTTTCTGGCGAAAAGAATGTGCACTGTACTGGATAACTGCTTATGTATAAGCCTGCCCAGGAAAAGTGTGGATAGGTAAACTTCCCGGCCTAAAAAATGACCTAAATAGTGTTGACTGGGCCATTAAAATCCAAGACAAACAAACAAAAAAACAAACAAACAATTGACTTGTCCAGATCCTGTTGTTTCATGGGCACAGAAAGCAAATGCTGTTTAACTGCCTGATCTCAGTCTGCCTTATTGCCAAGATGAGAATGCCGATGACACAGCACTGGCAAACAGTGCAGGCCAAGATTAATTAGATGCCACAGAATTACGGCATCGGATCAGGGCTATCATTGTTTGCAAAATAGCCAGTTTCTATTTTTTTTTTTTAAATGCTGTTATTGTTATATATGATAATTGCCAAAGCATGACACTTGCAAACAGTGTAGCCCGCCTCGGTAGCTCAGTCTGATGCGCGTCTAACTGGTGATCAGGAGGACATGGGTTCGATACCTGCCAGGGTCGGCAACATTCTTTCATTGAGATTGATCATGAAATCTTTTCTACGGTCATTCTCTCCCTTCTGCTGATTCGAGAAGGGCAGTTGTCAGTTTCTGGCGAAAGAATGCACTGTACTGGTTAACCGCTTATGCATAAGCCTGCCAAGGAAAAGTGTGTATAGGTAATTTTCCTGGTTAAAATTACCTAGATAGTGTTTACTAGGCCATTAAACTCCAATACAAACAAACAAACAAATGACTTGTCAAGATCATGTTGTTTCATGGGCACAGAATATAAGAACCTTACATGGTTGTGACTGGTGGATGGAAAAATCGGACCCGAGGGTTACTGTCCGGCATCACGAGGCTTGCCAAGTGATGTCAGACAGTGATCCCGAGGGACAGATTTTTATGCCCCCACATCATATGATGCCGGGGGCATAAAGTTTTTCGGTTTTCTGTATGTGCGTCCGTGGGTATGTGCGTACTTGCGTACGTGCGTCCGAATGTACGAAAGTGTGTACGTACATAATCGTGTACCTACATAATCCTGTTAGACTCAGGTTAAGGTTTTTGGTCAGGGTAGAACTTGAGCTCATATTTTTCAAACCATGCAGTGGATGTGGTTTATATTTAGTATGATGATGGATATGGGTCCAACGTCTTATCCAGCAATACCCCCACACCTACCCATGGTGTCAAGGTCAAGGACTTAGAAATTTTTAATGTTTAAGACTCAGGTTAAGGTTTTTGGTCCAGGTAGAACTTGAGCTCATATTTTCAAACCATGCAAGGAATGTGGTTTATATTTAGTATGATGATAGATATGGGTCCAAAGTTTTATCCAGCAATACCCCCACATCTACCCGTGGTCTCAAGGTCAAGGTCACGGACCTAGAAATTTTAATGTTTAAGACCCGGGTTAAGGTATTTGTACCAGGTAGAACTTCAGCTCATATTTTCTAAACCATGTAATGAATTTGGTTCATATTTGGTATGCTGATAGATATAGGTTCAAAGTTTTGTTCAGCAATACACCCACCCATGCCCATGACCTCAAGGTCAAGGTCACGTACTTAGAAATTTCTATTGTTTAAGACCCAGGTTAACCTATTTGTACCAGGTAGAATTTGAGCTCATATTTTCCAAACCATGTAATGAATGTGGTTCATGTTTGGTATGATGATAGATATAGGTTCAAAGTTTTGTTCAGCAATACCCCCACCCATGCCCATGACCTCAAGGTCAAGGTCACATACTTAGAAATTTCTATTGTTTAAGACCCAGGTTAACCTATTTGTACCAGGTAGAATTTGAGCTCATATTTTCCAAACCATGTAATGAATGTGGTTCATGTTTGGTATGATGATAGATATAGGTTCAAAGTTTTATTCAGCAATGCCCCCACCCATACACATGACCTCAAGTTCAAGGTCACATTCTTAGAAAGTTTTAATGTTTAAGACTCCGGTTAAGATATTTGTACCAGGTACAACCTGAACTTTTATGATTCATTTGGTTCATATTTGGTTTGATGATACATACAGGTCCAAAGTTCCATTTGTCATACGCCTACCTATGCCTATGATTCAAGTTCAAGCTCACAGACAAATTTTTAAACATTATTTTTTTAAGAATTCATATTTTGAAAACTATATGATGGGATTGGGTTTATATTTGGTATGATTATAGATACAGGTCCAACAAGACATACAGCTATGCATGTGACCTCAAGGTCAAGGTAAGGTCAAGGTCACAGCCATAGAAATTTTTAATACTGAAGTATGTTAAGAGCTCATATTTTCCAAACCATATATTGGATTTGCTTCATATTTGGAAGGATGATAGATAAAGGTAAAAAGTTTCATTCAACAATTATCCTGCCCTTGCCCAGGACCTCAAGGTCAAGGTCACGGACCTAGAAGTTTTTAATGTTAAAGTTTTAAGAGCTCATATTTTCCAAAATTGATGGATAGGGATATGAAAATAGTTATTTTTTCAAAGGCTGAATCGGCATTACCCCTACCCATACCATTGACCTCAAGGACACTGTTCCAGGTGAGTTATGCTGTCCAATGACAGCTGTGGTTGCAACATGATTTTTTTCCGGGACAGGTGGACCCTGGGCGGGGGCATCTGTGTCATATTGACACATTTCTAGCTCTATCAACCTCTCACACATGTAGGATTCTTTTTCTTGTATACCTTTCATTTCTGGGCATGGATTTTTTTATAATACATTCACCTCTGTTGCCAACGTCCGCCATATTGTCATG
This sequence comes from Lucinisca nassula, assembly GCA_963580285.1. Classification (NCBI taxonomy): domain Eukaryota; kingdom Metazoa; phylum Mollusca; class Bivalvia; order Lucinida; family Lucinidae; genus Lucinisca; species Lucinisca nassula. The sequence goes on along the minus strand of OY757010.1, from coordinate 146,822,528 downwards.
ATCGTGTTGTGATGTTTAGTGACGTTACATAACATGCTGTGACGACAACCATATTGACAATGCATATGAAGTCGTATTCAACCAGTGCATTCAATTTTGCATAAGAACACCAGGGTCAGAACAGAATTTCTATCCCAAACTAAAACTATGGATTTCCTTATCTGGTGTGCAAGAAAGCAAATGCTGTTCAACTGTCTGATCTTATTCTGCCTCATTGCCAAGATGGGAATCCCCATGACACAACACTGGCAAACATTGCAGGCCAAGATTAGATGCCACAGAATAACGGCATCTGATCCGGGCTATCATTGTTTGTAAAATAGCCAGTTTCTAAATTATTATTTTTTTTTACAAAATTGATGTTATTGTTATGTATGATAATCCCCCAAACATGACACTTACAAACCGTGTAGCCGGCTGCAGTAGCTCAGTTGGATGCGGTTCTGACGGGTGATCAGGAGGACGCAGGTTCGATACCTGCTGGGGTCGGCAACATTCTTTTGTGGAGATTGACAGACTTTCTGATGAGTCATTAAACTGAGGTCCCGTCTCCATATGACCTTAGCTGTTGGTGGGATGTAAAACTCAAATACTCACTCGTGGAGATTGATCATGAAATCTTTTCTAGGGTCAATCTCTCCGTTCCGCTGATTCAAGAAGGGCAATTTTCAGTTTTGTGCAAAAGAATGTGCACTGTACTGGTTAACCGCGTATAAGCCTGCCCAGGAAAAGTGTGGATAGGTAAACTGCCCGGCTAATAAATGACCTTAAATAGTGTTGACTGGGCCGTTAAACTCCACTGCACACAAACAGTGTAGGCCCAGAATGCGGCATCTGATCAGGGCCTTCACTGTTTTTGAAAAGTTCAGACATTTTCTAAATTAATTTTCCCCCTAAAAATCATCTTATTGTTTTGGGGAAACAAAAACACCTGGTCAATTTTCTGCCCCTGTATACAAAGAAGACAACTTTTGGCACTTCATGTTCATGTTCCTGTAAATTAAACTCATCTGAAAAGGGGATCTACTACTCAAGGAAAGACTTTGCTTCTGCTGTGAAAAATAGAAGAGAAGACAATGATTAGGAATCGGTACAATTAACCCACAGCTCCCATCAGAGACACCAAAGGGAAAGAAACACAAACATGAAATAACTATACCCTAATGGAAACATTAATAGCGGAAAGCCTTAAGGACAGTTACTTTCCCACATCAAAGCACTGAGAGTGCTGATGGAGCGTAGCTTTGATAATTTGATTTAGCGTCTGATTGGTATTTTAATTCAGGCTCATATTGATCCAATGAACATAGCTGTTTGAAGCTATTCTGGGCCAGAAGTCATGTTAAAGCAACAAGACCTATATTGAAATTAACTCACGCTAAAGTGTAGTCCCCGCAACAACCATCACGAAAACACGCCTGTACAAATACATTGTCAAATTTTTGGGGAAAAAATGGAAAATTTTAAGATACAAAATTGTGATATTTACTTATCTCTGCTCAAAACATTGATTGCAGGGACTTGATTGAACCGCCTTGACGAGGCAGTTTTATCAAGTACCTCCAATCAACGTTTTTGAGCAATACAGCAACCATGCAGTTCTACAGTTTACTTGAAGATTTCTGCTGAGCTATAGTTCGTGCAATAACTGCGGCTTGCCAATTGTTTTGCGGCTTTAAAGTTTTTTATGTAATCAGTTTTTGAAATATTACCTTGGGGATGTTATTTATCTTGGATTAGACATTCTCCTTGGTTATGCCTTGATGATGTTTATCTTTATGCGAAAAATTATCATAATTTTCCCAGCAGTTTATAAGTTATACATCCGTAATCAGTCTTTAAAAATTGCCTCGGTGAGGCTGTTTATAAAGCTATCTGGCATTAGACAATATCATTAGCTTGATCTTGTCAATTAACATCTGCATGCAAAACATTATAAAAATATACCCGTCGGTTTGAAAGTTATACGACCGTGTCAGGGGTGAATTTTTTACCTTGCCGAGGCTAAAATAAAGAAATTGGACATTCAGGAATCGCGTTTGTTAGATCGGTACATTATCTATCTGTATGCTAACAGCTGTCAAAAATATTCCAAGTAGATTAGAAGTTACACTTCGAAATAATTTTTCAGTTTGCCTAGGCGAGGCCGTTTGTAAAGTAATTTGGCATAAGGCAATTTTGCGGGTTGATTTTTGTCAATATCAACCTGTATGCCGAAAATGATCAAAGCCGGGTTTAGATGTTATACTCCGTATTCATTTTTAGCTCACCGTCACGTAGTGACGAGGTGAGCTTTTGGGATCACTTTTCATCCGTCGTCCATGCGTGCGTCCGTCCGTAAACAATTTCTTTAAACGACATCTCCTCCTAAACCACTGATTGGATTTTGACCAAACTTCACAGGAATGATCCTTAGGTGGTCCCCTTTCAAAGTTGTTCAAATGGTTCCGGTCCGTTGCACATCTAGGTCATAGGAGCCAAAAATAGATTTTTTTCACCAAAAACTTAAAAAATCTTCTTGTCTGAAACCACAAGGCCCAGGTCTTTGATATTTGGTATGAAGCTTCATCTAGTGGACCCCTACCAAGATTGTTCAAATTATAGTGCTGGGACCAAAAATGCCCCCGCTCCGGGGGCCCTTTGGTTTTACATGGGCTTATATAGGGAAAATCTTTAAAAATCTTCTTCTCTGAAACCATAAGGCCCAGGTCTTTGATATTTGGTATGAAGCTTCATCTAGTGGACCCCTACCAAGATTGTTCAAATTGTAGTGCTGGGGCCAAAAATGCCCCCGCTCCGGGGCCCTTTGGTTTTCCATGGCTTATATAGGGAAAATCTTTAAAAATCTTCTTCTCTGAAACCGCAAGGCCCAGGTCTTTGATATTTGGTATGAAGCTTCATCTAGTGGACCCCTACCAAGATTGTTCAAATTGTAGTGCTGGGGCCAAAATGCCCCTGCTCCGGGGCCCTTTGGTTTTACATGGGCTTATATAGGGAAGAGCTTTAAAAATCTTCTTCTCTGAAACCGTAAGGCCCAGGTCTTTGTTATTTGGTATGAAGCTTCATCTAGGGGATCCCTACCAAGATTGTTCAAATAATAGTGCTGGGGCCAAAATTGCCCCCGCCCCGGGGCCCTTTGGTTTTACATGTGCTTATATAGGGAAAATCTTTAAAAATCTTCTTCTCTGAAACCGCAAGGCCTAGGTCTTTGATATTTGGTATGAAGCTTCATCTAGTGGACCCCTACCAAGATTGATCAAATTATAGTGCTGGGGTCAAATATGCCCCCGCTCCGGGGCCCTTTGGTTTTACATGGGCTTATATAGGGAAAATCTTTAAAAATCTTCTTCTCTGAAACCGCAAGGCCCAGGTCTTTGATATTTGGTATGAAGCTTCATCTAGTGGACCCCTACCAAGATTGTTCAAATTATAGTGCTGGGGCCAAAAATGCCCCCGCTCCGGGGCCCTTTGGTTTTACATGGGCTTATATAGGGAAAATCTTTAAAAATCTTCTTCTCTGAAACCGCAAGGCCTAGGTCTTTGATATTTGATATGAAGCTTCATCTAGTGGACCCCTACCAAGATTGTTCAAATTATAGTGCTGGGGTCAAATATGCCCCCGCTCTCGGGCCCTTTGGTTTTACATGGGCTTATATAGGGAAAATATTTAAAAATTTTCTTCTCTCAAACCGTAAGGCCCATGTCTTTGATATTTGGTATGAAGCTTCACCCCACAAGGCCCAGGTCCCCCCCCCACCCCCCCACCCACCTGGGCCTTTTGGTTTTACATAGGCTTATATAGGGAAAATCTTTAAAAATCTTCTCTGAAACCACAAGGCCCAGGTCTTTGATATTTAGTATGAAGCTTCACCTAGTGGACCCCTACCAAGATTGTTCAAATTATAGTGCTGGGGCCAAAATTGCCCCCGCTCTTGGGCCATTTGGTTTTACATGACTTCTATAGGGAAAATCTTTAAAAATCTTCTTCTCTGAAACCACAAGTTCCAGTTCTTTGATATTTGGTATGAAGCTTCACCTAGTGGACCCCTACTAAGATTGTTCAAATTATAGCCCTGGGGCCAAAAATGCTTCCGCTCCAGGGCCCTTTGGTTTTACATAGACTTATTTAGGGAAAATCTTGAAAAATCTTTTTCTCTGAAACCACAAGGCCTAGGTCTTTGATATTTGGTATGAAGCTTAATCTTGTGGACCCCTACCAAGATTGTTTAGTTTTAGCCCTGGGGCCAAAATGCCCCCACTGGGGCCCTTTGGTATTACATAGACTTATATGTAGGGAAAATCTTGAAAAATCTTCTTCTCTGAAACCAGAAGACCTAGGTCTTTGATATTTGGTATGAAGCTTCATCTAGTGGACCTCTACCAAGATTGTTCAAATTATAGCCCTGAGACCAAAAACACCCCTGTCTCGGGGGCCCTTTGGTTTTACATAGACTTATAAAGGGAAAATCTTTAAAAATCTTCTTCTGTGAAACCACTAGGCCTAGGTCTTTGATATTTGGTGTGAAATTTCATCTAGTGGACCTCTATCAAGATTGTTCAAATTATAGCCCTGGGGCCAAAAATGCCCCTGCCCTGAGACCCTTTGGTTTTTCATAGACTTATATAGGGAAATCTTTAAAAATCTTCTTCTCTGAAACCACAAGGCCCATGTCTTTGATATTTGGTATGGAGCTTCATCTAGTGGACCTCTACCAAGATTGTTCAAATTATAGCCCCTGCCCCGGGGCCCTTTGGTTTTACATAGTTTTATTAGCTCACCTGTCATGTAATGACGAGGTGAGCTTTTGTGATCACTTTTCGTCCGTCGTCCGTGCGCCCGTCCGTCCGTAAACAATTTCTTCAAAGGACATCTCCTCCTAAACCACTGATCGGATTTTGACCAAACTTCACAGGAATGATCCTTAGGTCGTCCCCTTTCAAAGTTGTTCAAATGGTTCCGGTCCATTGCACATCAAGGTCACAGGAGCCAAAAATAGATGTTTTTAATGAAAACTTAAAAAAATCTTCTTCTCTGAAACCACAAGGCCCAAGAGTTCGATATTTGGTGTGTAGCTTCATCTAGTGGACCTCTACCAAGATTGTTCAAATTATAATCCTGGGGCGCAAAATGTCCCCGCCCCGGTGCCCTTTGGTTTTACATAGACTTACATAGAGAAAAGCTATAAAAGTCTTCTTGTCTGAAACCAGAAGGCTCAGGTGTTTGATATTTGGTATGAAGCTTCGTCTTGTGGACCTCTATCAGGATTGTCCAAATTATAGCCCTGGGGCAAAAGATAACCCCGTACCGGGACCCCTTGGTTTTACATTGACTTATATAGGAAAAATCTTAAAATATCTTCTCCTCTAAAACCACAAGGCCCAGGTCTTTGATATTTGGTGTGTAGCTTCCTCTACTGGATCTCCACCACGATTGTTCAAATTATAGCCCTTGGGCCAAAAATACCCCCGCCCTGGCACCCCTTGGTTTTACATTGACTTATATAGGAAAAATCTTAAAATATCTTCTCCTCTGAAACCACAAGGCCCAGGTCTTTGATATTTGGTGTGTAGCTTCATCTACTGGACCTCTACCATGATTTTTCAAATTATAGCCCTGGGGCCAAAAATGCCCCCTGCCCCAGGGCCCTTTTAGTTTTACACAGACTTATATAGGGAAAACCTTTAAAAATCTTCTTGTCTGAAACCAGAAGGCTCAGGTCCTTGATATTTGGTGTGTAGCTTCATCTAGTGAACTTCTACCAAGATTGTTCAAATTATAGCACTTGCGCCAAAAATGCCTCCGATGCGAGGCCCTTTGGTTTTACATTAACTTATATAGGAAAAATTTTAAAAAAATGTTCTTCTCTGAAACCCCAAGGCCTAGGTCTTTGATATTTGGTGTGAAGCTTCATCTAGTGGACCTCTATCAAGACTATTTACATTATAGCCCTGGGGCCAAAAGTCCCCCTGCCCCGGGGCCAGTTTAGTTTTACATTGACTTTTTAGGAACAGTCTTAAAAAATCTTCTCCTCAGAAACCACAAGGCCCAGCTCTTTTATATTTGGTGTGTAGCTTCATCTAGTGGACCTCTGCCATGATTGTTCAAATTATAGCCCTTGCGCCAAAAATGCCCCCCCCCCCCCCATCTAGCGCACAAAATTGGTCCAAAAATTAAACAAGACTATTTTTGTAACATATATACACATCATTACAGTCCCTTCTAGACAAGCAGCTATACAGGCCATCACAACCCATAGCACATAGTAGGATATAGATATACGAGGTGTTCGATATATATATATATATTTCAGTTTCCTTCATTGGTTACAAACGCATTACAGACCATTACAACCCGTTACACATAGTAGGGTATAGGTATACAAGGTGTACGAGATATATATTTTTCATTTCTCTTCATTACAACCGTTACAAGCCTTACATTGCAAAATGAAAAGGCGGCCATCCTCTTAGGTCTCATTGGTATATAAGGTGTAGGAGATATATACTTTTCATTTTCCTTATCGTTACATGTGTACATCACAAAAACCTAACACTATGATATGGTGTAGCTAAGTTGGACTGATTCAGCCCGATGCACTAGGTACAGGTAGAGAAGGTGTACGATATATATATAGTAGGGTATAGGTATATAAGGTGTACGATATATATATATATATATATATATATATATATATATATATATATATATATATATATATATATATATATATATATATATATATATATTTCATTTTCCTTCATTACATGCGTTACAAGCGTTACAGTGCAAAATGAATAGGCGCTACTCTCATTAGGTCACATTACATTGCTTACAACCGCATTACAGACCATTACAACACGTTACACAGGGTAGGGTATAGGTATATATCGTGTACGATATATATAATTTATTTTTTCCTTCATAACATGCATTACAAGCGTTACAGTGCAAAATGGATATGCGCTATTCCCCCCGAGGTCTCATTACATTGGTTACAATTGCTTTACAAACGTTTACAACACGTTACACTTGGTAGGGTATAGGTATATAAGGTGTACGATATACATATATTTCATTTTCCTTCATTACATGCGTTACAAGCGTTACAGTGCAAAATGAATATGCGCTCATCCCCTTAGGTCTCAATACATTGGTTACATTCGCATTACAGACCATTACAACACGTTACACATAGTAGGGTATAGGTATATATGGTGTACGATATATATATATTTCATTTTCCTTCATTACATGCGTTACAAGCGTTACAGTGCAAATTTACAGGCGCTAATCCCAATAGGTCTCAATACATTGGTTACAACCGCATTACAGACCATTACAACACGTTACACATAGTAGGGTATAGGGATATAAGGTGTACGATATATATATATTTCATTTGCCTCATTACATGCGTTACAAGCGTTACATTGCAAATTGAATATGCACCCATCCCCTTAGGTCTCATTACATTGGTTACACTCGCATTACAGACCATTACAACACGTTACACATAGTAGGGTACAGGTATATAAGGTGTACGATATATATATATATTTCATTTTCCTTCATTACATGCGTTACAAGCGTTACAGTGCAAAATGAATATGAACCCATCCCCTTACGTCTCATTACATTGGTTATACTCGCATTACAGACCATTACAACACGTTACACATAGTAGGGTATAGGTATAGAAGGTGTACGATATATATATATTTCATTTTCCTTCATTACATACGTTACAAGCGTTACAGTGCAAAATGAACAGGCGCTAATCCCAATAGGTCTCATTACATTGGTTACAACCGCATTACAGACCATTACAACACGTTACATATAGTAGGGTATAGGTATATAAGGTGTACGATATATATATATTTCATTTTCATTCATTACATGCGTTACAAACGTTACAGTGCAAAATGAATATGCACCCATCCCCTTAGGTCTCATTACATTAGTTACAACCGCATTACAGACCATTACAACACGTTACACATAGTAGGGTATAGGTATATAAGGTGTACGATATATATATATTTCATATCCTTCATTACATGCGTTACAAGCGTTACAGTGCAAAATTACAGGCGCTAATCCCAATAGGTCTCAATACATTGGTTACAACCGCATTACAGACCATTAAAAAACGTTACATATAGTAGGGTATAGGGATATAAGGTGTACGATATATATATATTTCATTTTCCTTCATTACATGCATAACAAGCGTTACAGTGCAAAATGAATATGGGCTAATCCCCTTAGGTCTCAATACATTGGTTACAATCGCATTTCATACCATTACAACACGTTACACATAGTAGGGTATAGGTATATAAGGTGTACGATATATATATATATTTCATTTTCCTTCATTACATGCGTTACAAGCGTTACAGTGCAAAATGAATTTGCACCCACCCCCTTAGGTCTCATTACATTGGTTACACTCGCATTACAGACCATTACAACACGTTACACATAGTAGGGTATAGGTATAGAAGGTGTACGATATATATATATTTCATTTTCCTTCATTACATACGCTACAAGCGTTGCAGTGCAAAATGAACAGGCGCTAATCCCAATAGGTCTCATTACATTGGTTACAACCGCATTACAGACCATTACAACACGTTACACATAGTAGGGTATAGGGATATATGGTGTACGATATATATATATTTCATTTTCCTTCATTACATGCGTTACAAGCGTTACAGTGCAAAATGAATATGCACCCATCCCCTTAGGTCTCATTACATTGGTTACAACCGCATTACAGACCATTACAACACGTTACACATAGAAGAGTATAGGTATATAAGGTGTACGATATATATATATATTTCATTTTCCTTCATTACATGCATTACAAGCGTTACAGTGCAAAATTACAGGCGCTAATCCCAATAGGTCTCAATACATTGGTTACAACCGCATTACAGACCATTACAACACGTTACACATAGTAGGGTATAGGGATATAAGGTGTTCGATATATATATATATTTCATTTGCCTTATTACATGCGTTACAAGCGTTACATTGCAAATTGAATATGCACCCATCCCCTTAGGTCTCATTACATTGGTTACACTCGCATTACAGACCAATACAACACGTAACACATAGTAGGGTATAGGTATAGAAGGTGTACGATATATATATTTCATTTTCCTTCATTACATGCGTTACAAGCGTTACAGTGCAAAATGAATATGCACCCATTCCCTTAGGTCTCATTACATTGGTTACACTCGCATTACAGACCATTACAACACGTTACACATAGTAGGGTATTGGTATAGAAGGTGTACGATATATATATATTTCATTTTCCTTCATTACATACGTTACAAGCGTTACAGTGCAAAATGAACAGGCGCTAATCCCAATAGGTCTCATTACATTGGTTACAACCGCATTACAGACCATTACAACACGTTACACATAGTAGGGTATAGGGATATAAGGTGTACGATATATATATATATTTCATTTGCCTCATTACATGCGTTACAAGCGTTACATTGCAAATTGAATATGCACCCATCCCCTTAGGTCTCATTACATTGGTTACACTCGCATTACAGACCATTACAACACGTTACACATAGTAGGGTATAGGTATATAAGGTGTACGATATGTATATATATTTCATTTTCCTTCATTACATGCGTCACGAGCGTTACAATGCAAAATGAATATGCACCCATCCCCTTAGGTCTCATTACATTGGTTACACTCGCATTACAGACCATTACAACACGTTACACATAGTAGGGTATAGGTATAGAAGGTGTACGATATATATATATTTCATTTTCCTTCATTACATACGTTACAATCGTTACAGTGCAAAATGAACAGGCACTAATCCCAATAGGTCTCATTACATTGATTACAACCGCATTACAGACCATTACAACACGTTACACATAGTAGGGTATAGGGATATAAGGTGTACGATATATATATATTTCATTTTCCTTCATTACATGCGTTACAAGCGTTACAGTGCAAAATGAATATGCACCCATCCCCTTAGGTCTCATTACATTGGTTACACTCGCATTACAGACCATTACAACACGTTACACATAGTAGGGTATAGGTATATAAGGTGTACGATATATATATATATTTCATTTTCCTTCATTACTTGCGTTACAAGCGTTACAGTGCAAAATGAATATGAACCCATCCCCTTAGGTCTCATTACATTGGTTACACTCGCATTACAGACCATTACAACACGTTACACATAGTAGGGTATAGGTATAGAAGGTGTACGATATATATATATTTCATTTTCCTTCATTACATACGTTACAAGCGTTACAGTGCAAAATGAACAGGCGCTAATCCCAATAGGTCTCATTACATTGGTTACAACCGCATTACAGACCATTACAACACGTTACATATAGTAGGGTATAGGGATATAAGGTGTACGATATATATATATTTCATTTTCCTTCATTACATGCGTTACAAGCGTTACAGTGCAAAATGAATATGCACCCATCCCCTTAGGTCTCATTACATTAGTTACAACCGCATTACAGACCATTACAACACGTTACACATAGTAGGGTATAGGTATATAAGGTGTACGATATATATATATTTCATTTTCCTTCATTACATGCGTTACAAGCGTTACAGTGCAAAATTACAGGCGCTAATCCCAATAGGTCTCAATACATTGGTTACAACCGCATTACAGACCATTAAAACACGTTACACATAGTAGGGTATAGGGATATAAGGTGTACGATATATATATATTTCATTTTCCTTCATTACATGCGTAACAAGCGTTACAGTGCAAAATGAATATGCGCTAATCCCCTTAGGTCTCAATACATTGGTTACAATCGCATTACATACCATTACAACACGTTACACATAGTAGGGTATAGGTATATAAGGTGTACGATATATATATATTTCATTTTCCTTCATTACATGCGTTACAAGCGTTACAGTGCAAAATGAATATGCACCCATCCCCTTAGGTCTCATTACATTGGTTACACTCGCATTACAGACCATTACAACACGTTACACATAGTAGGGTATAGGTATAGAAGGTGTACCATATATATATATTTCATTTTCCTTCATTACATACGTTACAAGCGTTGCAGTGCAAAATGAACAGGCGCTAATCCCAATAGGTCTCATTACATTGGTTACAACCGCATTACAGACCATTACAACACGTTACACATAGTTGGGTATAGGGATTTATGGTGTACGATATATATATATTTCATTTTCCTTCATTACATGCGTTACAAGCGTTACAGTGCAAAATGAATATGCACCCATCCCCTTAGGTCTCATTACATTGGTTACAACCGCATTACAGACCATTACAACACGTTACACATAGTAGAGTATAGGTATATAAGGTGTACGATATATATATATTTTATTTTCCTTCATTACATACGTTACAAGCGTTACAGTGCAAAATTACAGGCGCTAATCCAAATAGGTCTCATTACATTGGTTACAACCGCATTACAGACCATTACAACACGTTACACATAGTAGGGTATAGGGATATAAGGTGTACGATATATATATATTTCATTTGCCTCATTACATGCGTTACAAGCGTTACATTGCAAATTGAATATGCACCCATCCCCTTAGGTCTCATTACATTGGTTACACTCGCATTACAGACCAATACAACACGTAACACATAGTAGGGTATAGGTATATAAGGTGTACGATATATATATATTTCATTTTCCTTCATTACATGCGTTACAAGCGTTACAGTGCAAAATGAATATGCACCCATTCCCTTAGGTCTCATTACATTGGTTACACTCGCATTACAGACCATTACAACACGTTACACATAGTAGGGTATAGGTATAGAAGGTGTACGATATATATATATTTCATTTTCCTTCATTACATACGTTACAAGCGTTACAGTGCAAAATGAACAGGCGCTAATCCCAATAGGTCTCATTACATTGGTTACAACCGCATTACAGACCATTACAACACGTTACACATAGTAGGGTATAGGGATATAAGGTGTACGATATATATATATTTCATTTGCCTCATTACATGCGTTACAAGCGTTACATTGCAAATTGAATATGCACCCATCCCCTGATTTCAATATAACTTCACACAAATGTTCCTTATGATAATACCTCGAGTGAGTTTGACTTTCAAGGTCAAGGTCACTGTGGCTATTTTTAGAAAAACTTTGACATGGCTCTAGCGCTTACATTTCTTCACCGATTTCAGTATAACTTCACACAAATGTTCCTTATGACAATATCTCGAACTATTTCGACTTTCAAGGTCAAGGTCACTGGGGCTATTTTTAGAAAATCTTTGTCATCGCTCTAGTGCCTACATTTATTGATGGATGTTAATAGAACTTCACACAAATGTTTCTTATGGTAATATCTCGAGTTGCTTGGTCATGACCTCAAGGTCAAGGTCACTATGGCTATTTTTAGAAAAACTTTGTCATTGCTCTACCGCCTACATTTATGATTTTAATCTAACTTCACACAAAAGATGCTTATAATAATATCTTGAGCAAGATCTACTTCGCGGCCATGGCCTCAAGTCAAGGTCCCTATGACTATTTTTAGAGAAATATTGTCATCACTCTAGAACCTACATTTATGGATGGATTTTTAAACAAACTTTACACAAATGTTGCATATGATAATATCTCAAGCAAGTTGGACTTTTGCCATGTCAGTGTTTTCCACACACGAAGTTGTCTTGTGCGAGGGGATTTGTATCGCATGCGATGCCTTGTTTTTTTTTAATAAAATCTTGTCAGCAAGTCCATATCTTGAGAACTATTAGAGCTTCATTAATCATTCTTGGTACAAACTTGCATCCAGGCATTGCAACTTCAGCGCAAGCATCCATATCTGACATTGACCTATAGTTTATGGTTCACTGACTTCGTGAATTATTGCGACCACCCTGACTTTCACCATTTCTCGAAAACTATTAAAGCTTTTTAAATTATAATTGGTACAAACTTGCATCTAGGAATTCCAACTGCAACGCAAGCATCCATATTTTACTTTTACCCATATTTCATGGTTCACTGACTTTGTGAATTATTGCGACCACCCTGACTTTCTATCTAATGTAAGAGTCCATTTCTCAAGATCTATTAGAGCTTCATTAATTGTATTTGGTACAAGCTTGCATTTAGGAATTGAAACTTCAATGCAAGTATCCATTTCTGACCTTGACCTACATTTTATGGTTCACTGACTTTGTAAAATAGTGTGACAACCCTAACTTTGACCCTGATGTAAGAGTCTGTTTTTAAGAGTTACTTGGTACATGCTTGCAACTAGGAGTGAAATTTTTATGCAGGCATCCATGTTTGACCTTGACCTAGATTTCATGGTTTGGTGACTTTGCGCCCCCACAGGCGCGACATAGCCTTCGGGGGAATTCTTGTTGTATGTTTTTGAGTCTTTAACAATATTTGTTGAATATTTTGCCAGCTAAGGTCAAGCAAAGGTTGGGGGCATTGTGTTTTACAAACACCATTTCTAGTTCATTTTCCTTCATTACATGCGTTACAAACGTTACAGTGCGGAATGAAAAGGTTCTCATCCCCTTATGTCTCATTACATTAGTTACAAACGCATAACAGAGCATTACAACCCGTTACACATAATAGGGTATAGGTATATAAGGTGAAGGAGATCTATGTTTTTCATTTTCCTTCATTACATGCGTTATAAGCGTTTCCACAACTTCATTATCACGGTTTAAATATGGAGTTTGGATATACACATGTATTTGCATATTTAGCACCAGAAGTCATGCCTCATTTTGAGAACCAACCATTTGCCACTAGACCTGTGTACTAGACACACACACACACACACACACACACACACACAACACACACATACACACGTGGCTAGAGCTGACCAGTCATCAAATTCGACGTCTGACCGATGGGATGAATCTGCTGCTCCATTCTTAAACAGACGTCTGTTTAATGAGAAGAACACGCAACGTATTCTGGTATTAAATACTGCGTTTTCTGGCCGGTTGTTGCTTTGTTATTTTAGCCATGGTGTTCGTGTTGCACCGATTACCATCTTTTGGGTCGATTTTTTTTATCATTCGACCCAAAGTAGCCAGCTATCGTCCACGTGACAATCGCTGACCATGTAGACCATGACGGTACCGGTTATTTATTGAAGGTCTGTTTGGCGGCGTCTGATCAGACTACACTGTTTGCAATGTCCATGTTCACCTGTCCAGTCTACATGGCGCACCGACGTCACAAGGAGAAGACTAGCGCTGCTATAAATAACTGGTACATGGGTTTTGAACATGGCCAGTGATAGACACGTGGACAATAGCAGGCGGGAAGCTTCTGTAGTCAGTAACTTTTAGTCAATTGATAATTAATCGACCCAAGCACGGCGTCAGATCAGGATCTACACTTTTAGCTTATAGTATAGGAATTTAAAGGTTAAACGAAACATGTACCAACCCACACTCAAAGACAATCGACCCACCAGTGCTGCCAGTGCTTTGATATATAAATGATTTTAAAAGCAATCATTTCATGAGCAAGTGTGAAGTTTGATACCGAATCCACTTTAAGAAATAGAACTGTCAAATATAATTATAAGCCCGCTTTCATTTTACTGAAACGGGAGTGAATGCGTGACCTCCTGATGAGTCAGAAAACCCTCTGTGTCTTACATGATGCACACGTTTGGGGCTTCTAGTTTTATAGTTCTTGAGAAATATTTGATAAAAATTAACATTGGCCAATATAGAGAGAAACAAGAATGAAAGAACATATGAAAAAATAGACCGAAAAAGGCCATTGTCTTTTACACGATACAGGTAGACCGATATCACATAATTTGCATACTCGGCTTCTAGCTTTTATGGTTCTTGAGAAATCATTGACGAAACAATGGACGGACGGACGGACGGACGGACGGACGGACGACCGACGGACAGACGGACGGACGTTCTCACAAATGGATACTTATGTGGCTATTTTGAGCAAGATTGATACTTAGGTGGCTAATTTTAACCACATAACAGACCTTTTATGTGTCTAACGGAATAAATCGCACTTTCTCTCATTGACTTACATTGATTCTGTCCAAGTTCATAGCCACCTATCTATCCATTTGTGTGTACGGACAGACAGACAGACAGAAGTACGGAGGAACCGATGTAAACCAATATTCTCGCCCTTTTTTCAAAGCGGGGGTATAATGAAACGGGGGTGTTTAACCATTTTAACATTAACTGTGTGTATATAGGATTTAATATCTCGTAATATCTAGATATTAAGTCGAAATTTTGAGAAACTAAGTCGAAATTTCGAGTTATTAAGTCGATATTTCGAGATAGTGAGTCGAAATTTCGAGTTATTATGTCGGAATTTCGAGTTACTAAGTCGCAATTTTGAGTGTCGAAATTTCGAGATACTAAGTCGAAATTTCGAGTTATTATGTCGAAATTTCGAGATTCGAGATACTAAGTCGAAATATCGAGTTAATAAGTCAAAATTTCGAGTTATTATGTCAAATTTTGAAGATTTTATGTCTTGATACGTATCAAAAGAAGAAAAGTACACCTGGCCCTAATGCTCTTAGTATCAGTGTGTACTGTAAATAATAGCTTATTTATTTTTGCTCAAAAGGCAGATAGCATTTACTCGTCAGATCCGGCTCTAATGAGTACCATGTGCAAACAGTGTGGGCACCAATCTGATGCCACAGAACGCGGCGTCTGATCGGGGTCAACGCGTTTTGCCAAAGTAAGGATGTTTTGTAAACTTACAACAAATCAAACAGCTCACATCCTTTGAATTCAAACTGGATCTGTCTAATGGATCAGGTCGAAGGCACATTTCAGACACTGATAAACAGTATAGACACAGATCAGAGGCCACATGTCGTGACTTTTGACTGGAATCAACAATGTACAGGAACGTTTACATTTTTCCACCAAACATTCAAATCTGATACTCCTTAATTTCAAATCTAAATTGAATCTGTCGGGTGGATCTGTCCAAAGGCCAGTTTTTTTTTTTTACAGTGTCGCTCAGAAAAAAGAGTGCGGGTACTCAATAAAGCAGAACCACTGCAATAAGGCGGTTGTAGCAAGTACCCATAACCTGTTCCGAGCAGAAAGAAATAAGGCAAGTGAGGTGATGTTTACGAGTTTCCATGAATAAGACTAAAAAGATACGGAGTGGCTTCACTCCATCCTGTGTTAAGCGAGCACCTCAGGGATGATCAAAATGTGCTTGCCTAAGACAGGTGCTTGCTTAACACAGGTAAATATTAATGCATTTGCCCGTTTCTGGAACTAAATGCTTGCTTTCTTAAGACAAGTTGCTTGCTTAATAGAGGTGGCCACTATGACAGGTTGGACTTTATTTGCAAAGAGCCTAAAAACGTTAAAATGGCTATTTGCAGTCATTCTATATTCCTGCAATTTGCATGTGCGCCCATTGAAGATCCAGGTCAGGCCCCGCATCCGCGCAGTCTATTCAAAGTTTCCGCTGTGCGCTCTTAAGTGTGTTTTAAACACATGGATTCTTCAAAAACTGATTCGAGTCTTCGCTTGGCGCAAATGTAAACTGCAGGGAGTGACTTTAACAAGGGAAATGAATGGGGAAAGATTTCTTACTTGTGGCATGTATCCCGGAATTTCAAGAAGTTTTGAAGGAATGTGCAAACTTTTACCAACAGTGAAGGGTTTTTCATGTTTCATGCATAACTAAGAAACCTTTATCTGACGGTAACAAAACAGTTTAATCGTTATTATATTCATTATTATTTACATTTAAAAATGTAAAATTCGACAAACTAAACTGATCATGAAATCGTTTCTACGGTCATTCTCTCCCTTCCGCTGATTCAAGAAGGGCAGTTGTCAGTTTCTGGTGTAAGCCTGCCCAGGAAAAGTGTGGAACGGTATTTCGACCTGCTTGATATGGCCTAAATAGTGTTGATTAGGCCGTTACAATCTAATATAAAGAAACAAAAAAGACTGTTAACATGAGCCGCGAGAAGATATAATTGCACTCTTTCATCATTATAGAACATATACTGACCGGAAATAGAAACTATACACTTTTAAATTGTCTCGCCTGACAAAACAAGTTGATAATTCAGTTAAAAATTACTGATTAAGGACTTTACTAACTATCGACATGAATCCTGTAACAATTTAAAGAAAATCTTGTAGTCAAAATAAAAGTTTTTGGGAAAAATGTAAAAAAGTGCATTTTTCACAAAATCTGTTTGTAATCGAATTTTGACTTCAACATTTTTTCCGTATAGGTAACAAGTAAAAAGCAAGGAATAAAAAAATAACATAACATCTAAAAATTATCGAGAAACAAACATTGTATTGAAATCTCAAAAACTGCTTTTTTCAGCGAAATTTTCAAAATTATGTTTCAAGCCAAATATCGACCACAAAGTGCCTTCAATCGATTTAGCATCTTCATTTGTGTCTCAAATATTGATATAAACAAAAACCGCAATCAGAAATGCCATACTTTTCGCTCACTGCCGGTGGTTTGGTCCAATATTTAAACGTCGATAACATTTCAACCATTGTGAAAATTTTCATTTTGGAAACAATATTCCCAACGTCAGATGATGCGTAATAACTGGTAAAAATGGGAATCACATTCGCGACACAAAAAGTTTGACCCAATGGAAACTTGAACAGCATAATTTTGACCCTTGCTTTGAGCCTGTGGCTCTACCCGTTAAATCGTAGCTATCATTAAACATTTTATTTGATAAATCAGACATGCCACTGATGATAACTTATATAATTGGAATTCAAATTTCATTAAAATGTTTCGCCAGTGACAACTTAAAAATGAGTGTATAGTTTCTATTTCCGGTGAGTATATTTAACGTCACTACAGCTGGAATGTGTAGCGGCTGTAAAAAGTATCTCTGTCCTACATCATAATGTAGTTTATATTTTCTTGTCCTTTGGGACCATTGATTTCATTGAAGTTCAGGGTCACTAATGAGGCCGTATTGGCCGAAACTAGCTGGTCTGGCCCAGAGGAACTTGTACACTCCATACTTTTCAGTTCTACAGTGTATATCCTGTTTCCAAAGGATAACCCTTTTATAGAACATATTGATATTGCATGTACAGATAATAAGTGGCATTGTGTACAGGGATACTCGTTTCACAGATGGTGCCCGGTATGAACCTTACCGTGCGCGACACAAAATGTAGGCAAATAAAGTATAGACAATTTTATACAATTGACTCTCGTTATTTCAAACATTTATGTCTTTTAAACTACTGTTTAAACCATACTAGATCTTGGAAATGTTGTGTCAGGTTATTATACACACTATGTACTTTTTTTTATTTGAATTCGGTTTATCTCGAAATTTTTCTAATTCAAACCAAACTAACGAGAGTCGACTACATGTCCCCACAGTAGTAGAATAGATTTTCTTTCAGTGTGATTTGTTTCTTTTTCTCCCAGTTTGTATTGATATTAAACGGAAAATTTGAAAACTCTTTCCAGAAATATGCGTCAACACGCGATTGGTATCACCTTTTGGCATGCGATGTATAGCCCATTCTAGCCAATTAAGCCCAATAATTTCTCCCACACTTATCGTTGGGACGAGTCCATTCTTCGATTAAATCTTATCTATCCTAAGATGAATTGATGTTTCTCTTAAGCACGCAGTGTAGACCCTGATGAGACGCCACATTGTGCTTAAATGGTGTGCGGCAGTGTGTGTGTGTGTGTGTGTGTGTGTGTGTGTGTGTGTGTGTGTGTGTGTGTGTGTGTGTGTGTGTGTGTGTGTGTGTGTGTGTGTGTGTGTGTGTGTGTGTGTGTGTGTGTGTGTCATTTTACAACTATGTCAGAAAACTCCTTATTTTAGGATTTCACATCTGTTTTATTGAGAACCATTGAAACCTTAAAGAGATAAGATGAACCTCTCAATGTCGGGTAAAAGTCCCACAAAATGGGAAGCAACGTCTCCAAAATGACCTTTACAGTGTTGACGGGGACGTTAAACCTCAGATAAACCCAAACCAAAACCAAATCTTACACTTTTAAATGACACACATACATACATGTATTCATATTCATCTCATCATCGCTCAGACACACTTAACGTTGTGACGCTGAAGATGCCGCGAAGTCAAGATTTCTCATGACGGTGCTACGTATCGAGGTTCTAACCATTATCCTGCTGAATAAATTAATTTAGGCACACCATTTCTGACTATCAGCCAATCAAATTACTTTATTCATACAATTCACAAACTGCATGACACAGTGTAGATCCTGATCAGATGTCGTGAACAGCAGGTCAAGGGCTAATGGTCTGCACTGAGGTCCTCTCTTGACATTTACTTCAGAAGAATACCTGTGTATATTGGGGTAATACACCCATTATATCACATGTGAGACGCCAAGTTCTGCAACGGAAGGTTAGTTTTTGTTTTTTTTTTCTCTGGGTACTCCGGTTTTCGCCCACCTCAGATTAACGATCGGCTCGATATGAGTGAAATAATCTTGAAAGGGCCGTAAAACAAAAAAAAAAACACACAAAAAAAACGCCCATTATAAGAACCCATCATTACTGATTATAAAGGATAGGGAAATCTCACCCAAGGTTCCCAGGATTGAAATTCATACCCCGAGGGTGTTATTTCCCTATCCATCATGATGGATTATTTTTCTCCCATTTGTTAGGTTTGAAGCGAGTACTAGGAAAACAGCGAGTGAAAGAAAAACTATTTTTCGGCTTGCGAGATAAGTACATACTCTTGAATATGTAGGCCTACCGAAAAAACATGGCCACTGTGAATGGTTTTTATCATCACGAAAACACGTCTATATAATTTTGACCCCACATGAACCCCACTTTTATATAGTAAAACTGGGGTTTCCGGGGGTATACCTTATTTTTCTTATTTCTGCTCTAGTTCTTATTTCTGCTCTAAAATATTTGAGCAGAAATAAGAAAAATATCACAATTTTTCATCTTAAAATTTTCATTTTTTCAGCGATAAAGGTGGTAGGCGTGTTTGCGTAATGGTAGTATTAAAAATAACCTTGAAGGTCATGCATTCAGAGCTGACGTCAACATAAGAAATAAGTTACAAATGTACGGAAGAGCATGGGGGCCAGGTATACTTTTTTTCTTTTGATAGGTATCTCGAAATTTCGACATAATAACTCGAAATTTCGACTTATTAACTCGAAATTTCGACTTACTATCTCGAAATTTCGACTTCGTAGCTCGAAAATCCCGACTTAGTACCTCGAAATTTCGACTTAGTAACTCGATATTTCGACATAATATCTCGAAATTTCGACTTATTAACTCGAAATTTCGACTTCGTAGCTCGAAAATGCGACTTAGTATCTCGAAATTTTGACTTAGGAACTCGATATTTCGACATAATATCTCGAAATTTCGACTTACAATCTCAAAATTTCGACTTAGTATTTCGAAAAAACTATATGCATAAAAAAGATCTTTTAATTTTCCAAATCATATAATCGATCTAGTTCGTATTTGGTATGCAGATGTGTGTAATTCTACCATGACGAAGAAAGTTTTTGTTTAATTTGTTAACATATATATTAATTTCCCAACTATATTGTGAATTAATGATTAGATCCATAATACCCTCCATCCCATAGTCAGCCCAAGATCATAAGTAATAATTCTTTCTTTCTTTCTACTGATACTGCGTAGGTCATATTTTGCCATTACCGTAGGTGTACATTACATACATTCCAGGTTTGCAGGATGAAAGCCTACACAGTAATCATGTAATTACGGTAGGGATCTTTAACCTGCATAAGGGATGGTTCTCCCTGCACAGGGGGCCTCCAGTTAACGTCCCGATCCGAAGGATGGTGCACTTTATGACATTCATCCCTGCAAATGATGCCAATGGAGCGTGTTCGGACACCGAAATTTTATCGCCGCTGCCGGGGATCGAACCCGGGACCTCTAGCATCAGAGGCAAGTGCACTAACCACTGAGCTATCACGCTTCATGTGAAAGTTATACATTAAATATTTTAACATTTTTTTTCTGGACAAATGTGTTCTATGAGTAGGAAAGTGTTATCCTTTGGAAGCAAAGAATACACTGCAGGACTGAAAAGTATGGAGCCTACAAGTATTTCTGGACCAATCTCCGACCCAAAGGACAAGAAAATACAAACCGCACTATGTTGAAGGTCAGGCAGACTTTTCATGGCCGCCACACGTTCGTGGCCGCAACACATTAAGTATGTTCTATGAAGGGTTGTCCTTTGGCTGCAAAGAATACACCGCAGAACTGATACGTATGGAGTGTACAAACATTCCTGGGCCAGACTAGCTAGTTTTGGCCAAGTAGGTCTCATCAGTGACCCTAAGATATTTTCAAAAATCCACAATTGAATCAGTGATACCAGAGGAAAAAAGAAATATAAACTACACTATGATGAAGGGCAGGGAGACTGTTTACGGCCACCACACATTCCCTTAACACTAGTAGAATGACGTTAAATGTTATCTATAAAAGGGTTATCCTTTCGGAGCAGAGAATACACTGAAGAACTGAAAAGTATGGAGGGTTCAAGTATTTCTGGGCTAAACTCCAAAACGGAATCTATGATCCCAAAAGACAAAGAAATACCATCTACCCTATGATGAAGGACAGGGAGACTTTTTACGGTCGTCACACATTCCCTTAACACCAGCTGTTGTGACGTTAAGTATGTTCTATAAAAGGAAGCAAAGAATACACTACAGAACTGAAAAGTATGGGGTGGGCCGACATTGTTTGAGCTGTCTAGGGGCCGAGGTGGTAGTGGGGCCGTAGTGTCTGGAAATCATTAAACGTACAGCCCATGAGCCTGCGGTTGTAACATGTACTAACTATTTATGTTTTAGACAAAAAAAAAATATCACCGACAATTAGCATTACAAACACACGCCGAATCAAATATTATAAAATATATCACCAAACAAAGAGAAATTTTTCAGATAAAAATTCTGACATTTTTCATGTTTCTGCTCAAAAACACAGCATACGGCTAGGCGGTTCTAACGAATATCCACAGTGTATGTTTTTAAGAATAAATACTAAGAACAACGTATACCACTGTATACCCAATTTTTACTATATAAAAATTGGGTTTAAGGTGGGGGCGGGGGTCAAAATTATATAGCAGTGTTTTCTTGATACAGTCAGAATTCTCATGATTTCAAAGGCATGCTTAAGTTATGGCTAATAAATAAAAAAAATAAATCATTACGAAAATACGCCTATACAAATACATTGTAACTTTTACCCCCACATCGAGGCGGTTCTAACGAGTACCCACAATCTATATTTTAGAACAGAAATAAGAAAAATAATGTTTACCCCTGTAAACCCCAGTTTAACCATATAAAAGTGGGGTTCAAGGGGGTCAAAATTATATAGGCGTGTTTTCGTTATGAAATAGTAAATAAATTTAAGCGTATTTGATTCTGCCCAATTCATAACGATACATAGTGAGGCATAGTGCATTTTTCTTATCTAAAAATGGACTTTTACAGACTAAATTTTGTGATATTTTTTTTATTTTTACTTAAAACATAGGTTGATGGTGCTCGTTTGAACCACTCGTCGAGGCGGTTCTAACAAGTACCCACAACCTTTGTCTTCGAGCAGAAATAAAGAAAATAATGTATACCCACGCAAACCCCATTTTTCTCTATATAAACTGGGATTTAGTGTTGTTCATGTCACGGACTTGTTAACATGATAATTAATTTGATCTCCCTCAACGATCTAGGTGCATCTGCCAAACATGGATCGGAATGTTTTTTTTTTTTTTTGTTTTTTTTTTTTTTTGGTTTTACGGCCCTTTCAAGATTATTTCACCCATATCGAGCCGATCGTTAGTCAGAGGTGGGCGAAAACCGGAGTACCCGGAGAAAAACCACCTGGCCTTCCGTTGCAGAACTGGATCGGAATGGACAATTCGAGCGGGCGCAGTCTGATTTGAGTCGGCAGTGTTCAATCAGGGGTGCCTCTGGTCCCAATGCTAGGACTAACTCTTTTACATATGAAAGCCCCCTCTTGCGCAGATCAGTTTGCACATCTAAAACTTTTTTGTTCGCCAACGCCATAGTCCGGTAAAGACTATGACTACTTGAATATGTAAGGGCACTACATGTTCTGTGCAACAAAAACGCTATTAAAATCATCACGAAAACACGCCTATATAATTTGGACCCCCTTGAACCAGAAAAATATCACAATTTTTCATCATAAAATTTTCATTTTTTCGGCGATAAAGGTGGCAATGTATTTGTATAGGCATGTTTGCGTAATGTGGTGTTATATAGAGCAACAATAGATGCATAATTCTAATTCATACTGGACCCGTCAGTCTGATATCAGTATACATGTTTCTTGGTAACACTGGTCTGCACAGTGTAGCGGGAACACTTTCTTTTTTTGTCATAAGTGTAGTTTTCCAGAGCGCCGACTTAAACAGATGTCAATGTTTGAACAGTGGGGGGTACCTGTATATCGTGTAGCTATGGCAACAAAGCCTAAATATTTAACTTATACACGGCACAGTTTATGTTTGGTAATCGGCCAAATCCCCCCCGGACATAATCCCCCCCGGACAAATTCCCCCCTTTTTGTAAAGGCGGACAAAATTAAATCCCCCACGGACAAAATCCCCCCCGGACAAAATCCGCCTCGCTGTATGTCAGGTTGGACAAAATCCTCCCCGTACATAATCCCCCCCACCCCACGAACAAAATCACCCTTGCTCTTAATTAGTCTAGTTAATTATCCTGCCACTACCCACAATCTATCAGGAATCTATAAGTGTGCCTGGAACAAGTAGGTTTAACTGATCATGCCAGATATAATTCTTATGGGTTGAGAGGTCCATAAAACCTCAAAGCACATGAATATTTAGAAAAAAAAGTTAATACAAGTATGCCCTTTTCACTTTGATCTTACAAATCCCGCTGAAAAGAAATAGATCTCCTTAATCATTGTACTTATTCATTGTCAGAATTTTTCATTGATGATTTCACTGTTCTATATTTTGTCACCTGTTGTACTTGTGCAATACTTGCACTTGTTGCAATAATTTCTCTACGAGCACCAATATAGCTATGATAGTATTGCACCAATCTGATTTGGAATCTGCAGTTTTCAAAATGACACATGTATATACAGACTGATTTTCAAAAACAAGTAATTGTGCATGTGGAGGTTTTGGGGGGATATTGTCCACCTTTATAAAAAGCAGGGGGGATTATGTCATGGGGGGATTTTGTCCGCCTGAACAAATGGTGAGGGGGATTTTGTCCGCCTTTACAAAAAGGGGGGTTTTGTCCGGGGGGATTATGTCCGGGGGGAGGGGGGTGGATTTTGTCCGTGATTCTTTATGTTTATGTGTACCTTGTGATGTATTTGAATATGCAACATGTAACTGGATGATGTCTATACAACGCCCTTTTTTGATACCCTGCTACTTTCCATTGGTGGTCTTAAACAAAGTATTGGATGGTCTTGAAATGCTTGAAAAATTGATTCAAGTTAGTTTGTTATAGTAACGCAAAGACCATACATCATTTTCATACATGTTACCGTGTATGAAACAATAATGGCCTTTTTACTGAGTGGACGTACTTGCAATGGTTGGTCTTAATATTTGATGGTCTTAATATCCTGGTTACATTTGTCGCAACACACACACACACACACACACACACACACACACACACACACACACACACACACACACACACACACACAACAACAACAACAACAAAAACACAAAATCCTGCGACATTTGCTTACATCACGAAAACACGCCTATATAATTCTTAACCCATTTGCACCCCACTTTTATATAGTAAAACTGAGGTTTGAATTGTTAAGCCTTATTTTTCTTATTTCTGTGATAAAATATAGAGTGTGAGTACTCGTGAGAACTGCCTCCTTGAGACTGTTGGAACGTGTACACACTGTCTATATTTTGAGCAGATGTGAGAAAAAAGGAATTAAGGCAAACAAGAAACAGGAAAAAAGTCACTGAAAAAAGTCACAGATTCGGTTTTTATCATGTTCAAAATTTTTCTTATTTCTAGTCAAAATACAGATTGTGGGTGCTAGTAAGAACCACCTCTATGTTTTTGAACAAACATATAAAAAAAAAAAAATACCATAGCCAGGGTAGTATTATTATACCCCCGAATAATATATTATATTATTATACCTTTTCTCTCTGTAAAGTGGGGTTAAAAGGGATATTCATTTGTTGGGCTTGTTGACTTGATTATTTTTTTCCTTATATATATATTTTGTCAGCGAATGAATATTTAACATTCATCGTCTTAGAAACTTAACACTCACTCTCTACATATATGTATGCATCACATTAACAAAATGGAGCGAAAGCAGTGATCTGTGGAATATGAACCGATGATCCTTTTAAACCCCACTTTATATTGGTAAAAGTCAGTAGAGAAGGTGTTGACATTATTTTAATATATTAGCAACATCCTTTTTAGTGGAATATTTCTTTATTTTCTTATTTGTGACTTTTTTTAGTGACTTTATTCCTGTGATTTTTTTTCCGCGCACCAAAAAGATATCACAATTGTTCATCTTAAAATTTTCGTTTTTCGGCGGTTAAAGTTACAATGTATTTGTAAAGGCATTTGTTTTAGTAATGTAAGGCATTTTCACTACAAACATAGCTTTTTTACCTCTTTATAACGGTTTATACTTGAAACATGGATTATGGTCACAGAACCGCCTCACTGAGGGGTTCAAGCGAGTGTCAACATTTTTTTTTATCTCAAGCATGGACTTTTGCAGACATATGATTATCAGAAACCGATTATCACGGTCTTTGCAAAAAACGCCTTATTGTGACAATTCTAACGAATTCATACATTTTACATTTTTACCACATTTTTTCTTCTTGATACATCAGTTAGTTCTTGTCCTTTGGGATCATTGATTCCATTGTGGAATTTTGAAAATATCTGAGGGTCACTTATGAGGCCTAATTGGCCGAAACTAGCTAGTCTGGCCCAGAAAACATGTACACTCCATATTTTTCACTTATGTGGTGTATTCCTTGCTTCCAAGGGATAACCCTTTTATAGAACATATTCATTGTGGCCTGACGGGTTTTCCACGAACGTTTCCACAGTAGTTTGCATTTTATTGTCTTGAGGAGTATGAGTTTTTCCGGGATGTCGCCGGCATTGCGGGTACACCCTAAAATAGTGTGGCGGTTTTACATCAGGTTAACAATGTTCTATAAAAGGGGTATAATGAGCAGCCATCTAAACCCGACTTTATGTAGAGAAAAATGAGAATTGCAGGGGAATTCATTATGTTCCTTATTTTTGTTCAAACACATCACGAAAATATGCCTATATAATTTTTACCCCATTGAATCCCGCTTTTATATAGTAAAACTGGGGTTTTCAGGGGTATACACTATTTTCTTATCTTTGCTCAAAAAATATAGATTGTGGGTACTCGTTAGAACCGCCTCGTCGAGGCGGTTCTAACGAGTATCCACAGTCTTTGTTTTGAGCAGAAATAGGACCAATATTCAAAATTTTCATCTGGAAATTGACATTTTTCGGTGGTAAAATTTACAATGTATTTGTATAGGCGTGTTTTCGTAATGATCTAGATTGTGGGTACTCATTGAGGTGGGTCTGACGACCACCAACAGTCTATGCCTGGACTAGAAATAAGAATTAAACATTAAAACTTTTCATCTGTAAAAGGCTGGTTCTTTTCATCTGTATAAAACTGGTTCCAGGGATAAGATGGCATTTTTAGTGCGTCCCGACCATCGGGCCTTGGAGAAATAGATTGGACTGCATGGTGCTTCCGCACAGAGCTGAAACCGTTCGAACAAGAGTACTGGTAAACCGCTATGAAGTCCGAATCAGTCAAAGTGTTGGTTGTGACGTCAGCCTCGATAGCGCAGTGGTTAGCGCGTTCGTCTTATGATCGAGAGGTTGTGCGTTCGAATCCGGCCACCGGTATCGAGGTGTGTCCTTGGGCAAGACACGTAATGACACTGCCCCACTCCACCCAGGTGCAAATGGGTAGCAGTGGTGTAAAAGCCACTGCCTCTCTCTCGCGCACGTGAAAAAATCCGGAATGAGTGTTCGAGAGCGATTCAATAAGCTAGAAGCTTTCATCGCAATCGAACTAAAATAAATTAGTATAAACTAAAGTGTTGTGAGTCGGACAGTCCCGGCATATAAATTCGATGAATTGTCCGGGATTGCTTCTAAAGGATAGCCCTTTTATAGGAAATTATTTGATATGTCATTTCATCTAAATGTCGTGTAAAAGTCCCACAAAATTGGAAGCAGCATCTCCAAAATGACCTAAATAATGTTGACGGGGACCTAAACATCAACACAAACAACCAACGTCATTTTAGTGCACCCTTTTTCTTAATGTCGAGAACCAACGAAGTAGGTAATCAAAGTAATCTTCAACGGATTTGGCTATCAATTTGCATAACCATTATGAAAACAGGCCTATACAAATACATTGCAAATTTTACCGCCGAAAAAAACGAGCATTTTAAGATAAAAAATTGTGATATTTTTCTTATTTCTGCTCAAAACTTTTAATAAAGATTGTAGGTGCTCGTTAGAACCGCCTCATTGAGGCGTTTCTAACGAGTACCCACAATCTAATATTTCAGAGCAGATATAAGAAAAATAAGGTTTACCCCTGTAAACCCCAGTTTTACTATATAAAAATGGGATTCAAGGAGGTCCAAATTATATAGAGGTGTTTTCGTGATGATTATGAAAACGGTGATCGAAAAAAAGGTCACAGAAAAAATGTCACAAATAAAAAGATATAGAAATCTTCCACTCAAAAAAAAAACATGTGGTATATAAATAGGAATAATGACAGCATCTTCAAGCCCGACTTTTCCCTTATGAAGTGGGGTTTAAAGGGATGTTCATTCTATAGACGTGTAAATGGTGCATACATGTTTATATACTAGTATTCAAATAGAACTGTCAATTTTAATGTTTAAGTCAAACTGTCAAAACATGGTGGTTTTGAAGATCCTAAGGGGTCTAATAGAGGTGCGTATACACTATTTTCCTTATTTTTGCTCAAAAACATAGATTGTGGGTACTCGTTAGAGACTAGAAATAAGGAAAATATCGAACGTTTTCATGCGAAAAAATGATAGTTCTAGATATATGAAATACGCCATTTTATCACACGGGAATACTTTCAACACCTGTGATATCAAGAAAACCGGAAAATTAGACTGCAGTTTGATCTGGGCCCACACTGCTTGCAAGAATATTTTAAAGGACACAGCAAATGACAAAGTAGACGACAAATTGTTAAGATTGGTATCTTTAAATCAGTAAGTGACACATAACACTATGGAAAACAAGACAAAAATCAATTCTGTAACTTTTCTTCAGTGATTTTTGTTTCTTACCCAAACCTGTGACTTTTTTCGTGCTTTTGTTTTCCTGCGACTTTCCAAGCCCCCGCCCTTAGGGGCTTGAAGAAATATATGGGCTGCATGATGCTTTCACGCAGAGCTGAATCCGGCTCGCACACTAGTACTGGTAAACCGCTGAGAGGATCTAAGCCTGTCTAGGAACCGCGGTGCGAGGCGGACCGTCCATGCTAATAAACCCTATTGGTTTCATTGGGCGACAGGGCTTGAGATGTCATTTCATCTCAATGTCGGGTAAAAGTCCCACAAAATTGGAAGCAACGTCTCCAAAATGACCTTTACAGTGTTGACGCGGACGCTAAACCTCAAATCAAACAAACAAATCCCGCGACTTTCCTACATTCATGAAAACACGCCTATTCAAGCCCATGTATATTGAAAATTTTACCACCAAAACATGAAAATTTTCAGATAAAAAATCTGATATTTTTCATATTTGTGCTCAAAACTAGTTTCCTTTTTAAAGGAAGGCTTTCTCAGTTTTTAAAGTTAAAACCCCGCCATTAATAGACGCTACATGACTGTCTAAAACGCTGAAATACCTGCGCTGAATTTGCGGATCAGCAGAAAGTGACTAAAACGCTGATCTGCTGAAATGCTGAATATTACTTTATGTTGTTTTGGGCCACAATACTAGCCATGCATATTTATTTAGAATATTTAATTATTATTGAATTTGTTTTACTCCACAGACATTAAGATTGTTGTTATATCGAGCAATAAAAAATAAATAAATACGGAATACAGACAGTGCTTTGCTGAAGATTTCGAATTAAAAGTTTTCCAGACATATTACTGGTCGCATATTTAAAGCATATTTATATTTGTTACTAATGTTTGCAACGGGGAATAGGGGTACCACCGAACGGCTACGGTGTAGTGCCAGCATGGATTCGTTCCCTGGGGCCCCACCAGCTAACGACACGCGACACGGGGAAACTGGAAAACAACAACAACTGCAATGTTTAGGTCGAGCTATCTGTTAAGACGAGAACCTCGAGTCAATGAGCTGTATGTGTAGAAATGCAAAAGAGATACTCTTTCTGATTTTAATGCGGATAAATCTGCCTTGACACAATAATGGCCGATCATCTATCTATCTATCTATCTATCTATCTATCTATCTATCTATCTATCTATCTATCTATCTATCTATCTATCTATCTATCTATCTATCTATCTATCTATCCACCCATCCATCCATCCATCCATCCACCCACCCACCCACCCACCCACCCATCCATCCATCCATCCATCCATCCATCCATCTATCTATCTATCTATCTATCTATCTATCTATCTATCTATCTATCTATCTATCTATCTATCTATCTATCCATCTCTATCTATCTATCTATCTATCTATCTATCTATCTATCTATCTATCTATCTATCTATCTATCTATCTATCTATCTATCTATCTATCTATCTATCTATCTATCCATCTATCTATCTATCTATCTATCTATCTATCTATCTATCTATCTATCTATCTATCTATCTATCTATCTATCTATCTATCTATTCTCAATTGCTTCTTAGAGACTCAGTAAGTCATGCTATTATTGTGTGAAAGGAGTAAAGATAAACAACTTCGCATAATACAATTCTAGTTTTTACTGTTCACAAATTATCTTCATCTTTATTTCTTTCTTTAGAACATACAAATGAAATGTTGTGATATTCTCATTTATGCTGAAAACACAGAGTTTGAACACTCGTAAGACCGCCTCATCGAGTCGATTCTAACGAGGTCCACTAGTCTATGTTTTAGAGAAGCAATAATAATACTAAATGTGAAAAGTGAGTATTGTGGCGGCCTGTGCCGCAAATGTTTGTTAGCTAGTTCATTTGTTACCTTCCTTATTTTTTCTGTACAAAACGAGTAAATCTGTCTTTCTTAACTGACGATAAATCGTTCTTCCTTTCTCTCTTAAATCACGATAACTTCATCATATGCGCTCTTTCTTTCTGCTAAAAAATGGTCTTGAACTTACATAAATAATAAACGTATAAATCAGTTTCTACCTCTCAGGTAAATGACACTCGTCAATATAATCGTTCATGATGGATTGTTAATCGATCAATACATTGAGTAAGCACACTTCTGACTACCTGTCGATAATCGATTTATCACCAAGTATCGTGACGCGTGCCGCTAATCATTCAACCAATAACAGTAGTCATTAGACCAGTAAGTGGCAACTTGACCGGTATTTTGTATTTAAAAAGTAATATCATAATAAGTTTATTTCTACTTTGAACATAGTACATATAAAATATACACACAGTTGTATCATATTCATATGAATACGATATCACACGGAAATACAAAAATCATAAAACTAGGAACAGTGAATCAAAAATAATTAAGATAAAATATGTTAAAATAATTTAGACTCCAGGTCTCATCCGAGGCTTCACTGCTTGCTTGAAATAATCACTGCTTTTTCATCATCGGGATATAATAAACTCCGTGTAATTTATAAAGAGAAAAGTGGGGTTTACAGGGGTATATATTATTTTCTTTATTTCAGCTCCAAGACATAGGTTGTGGGTAGTCGTTAGGACCGCGGTTCTATCGAGCACCCTCAACCTATTTTTGGGAGTAAACATAAGAAAAACAAATATCACAGATTTTCATCAAAACAAGATGTATTTGTGAAACATGAACATGTCCCCGGGCAAGGTCAATTATTTCTCAAAGGTGGTCACAGGCCAATGTCAAGGTCACAGATCATTTTTGTATGAGTTGAAAGACGTTTGCACAAGTAGCCTACATGCCAAATGTGAAGGCTCTACCTCAAATGGTTCTAAAGTTATGACCAATGTTTTATCTTTCTTTTAAATAGGTCCCATGTGAAGGTCAAGGTCACACAATAATTTTTTTTGAATGGGCGCGAAAACCTTGTCACAAGGAACCTGCATGCAAAATATGAAGGCTCTATCTCAAACGTTTCAAAATATATATGACCAATGTTATTTTCTCTATAAAATAAGTCACATGTGAAGGTCAAGGTCGCAGTTCAAAACTTTCTTTATATGAATGTGAAGCACTTGTCACAAGGAACCGACTTATCAAACATGAAGGCTCTATCTCAAACGGTTCAAAAGTTATGACCAATGTTAAAGTTGTCCAACAAATCTAGTTCTGACCTGTTCACAAATAATAGTCGTTTTCTTTTTTTTTTTTTTTTTTTTTCATTTCCTTAAAAACACAGTCTGGGCACTCGTAAGACAAATCAATCGATGACAGGATCTGTGGGTTAATCAAATCGCAGCCCAATCTATTTCTCCATGTCCCAATCGGTGGGGCCACCTTGATCTTGGAGTATCATCTACATACTTCAGGTGACAATGCATTTTCCGTAACGAACGCAGATCTCTACAGTCAGTACTATGTAGATACTAGTGATAGCTAAAGAATTCAGCAAATTCTGATGACTGTCCACTTTACATACAATACTGTCTCCTGGTCATAAAAATTAAACGAAAAAAAAAAATAAAATAACCAAACATTAACTAGTCTCACAAACTAAGAAAGCTATACAAGAATACCCAATTTAAATAATTTTCAGCATTTCTGCAGTTCAGCGTTTTAGTCACTTTCTGCTGATCCGCAACCTGCTGAATTCAGCAGGTTTTTCAGCGTTTCAGACAGTCCCCTAGATTTTAATTGGTTTTTATTATACATGAACATTTAATGAAAGTCAATGGTGATTAAGGGCTGACGCACGAGAACAGGACCTTATCAGTTTTAATTTGTCAAATGCATCTTCTACATGTCTGAGAGCAACAAACTGTTCTAGAGCCTGCGCAGACCCGCCCGTCTGTATCTGTGGCGGATGCATTTGCGATAAAGACCCATACCTTAGGAGCTGACCGATTTGTTCATCCAAGCGAGCAAGGGGTCGATACAATGGCGATGCATGGCATTATCACTAAAATTAGCAAACAATGTCCTGGAGAGGCTTATACTGAAACTATTTCAGGGTCTACTGCCCTTCTTAAACTTTCGGAAGGGGGACAATTACCGTAGAAATTATTTCATGGTTTATATGCATGGTCTTATGTTGCGGTCCCGCCGAGGAGCGAATTCGCAACCTCGTTGAGCGTCTGGCTGTAATAAATATACTTTGCGTCTTGAAAAATGCATATCCATCACGCGACCAAGTCCGCGAAATGAACACCCCCTTAAACCCCACTTTATATGGTGAAAACTGGGGTTTAGGGGGTATACATTTCTTTCTTCTTTCTGCCCCCAGCCATATGCTGTTGGTACTCGTTAGAACCGCCTCAAAGAGGCGTTTCTATATAACGAGTACCCACAACCTATGTTTGCAGTGAACAAAAGAAAAATATCACGGATTTTCGTAAAAAAGCAGCCATTTTGGAGATGTGAAAATGCACTATGTCGCATGGGTGTGTAATCGTAATGTTACCAGCCCCGCCCATCGGGGCTTGAAAAAATATATGGGCTGCATGATGCTTCCACGCAGAGCTGAAACCGACCCGCACACGAGTACTGGTAAACCGCTTAGAGGATCTAAGCCTGTCCAGGCAAAGCAGTACATGTCGACCCGACAATGCTTATAAACCCTATTGGTTTCGTTGGGCGACAAGGCTTGAGATGTCATTTCATCTCAATGTCGGGTAAAAGTCCCACAAAATTAGAAGCAACGTCTCCAAAATGACCTTTACAGTGTTGACGGGGACGTTAAACCTAAAATCAAACAAAATCGTTATGTTACCACTTAGAGGAACATTGGCCTTTGCGAAGGGCGAGCTGTTCTCTAAAGCAAGTTTGATGTTGGAGGAAATTTTGTAAGAAAAGACAGAACCATGCACATTTTAAGTTTTAGAAAGGATGCTTAAAACTCGTTCGTTTGACGCGAAAAATGATTTCCGGGATAAACAATGGCATGTTTTGTATTGAAAAGGACCTCCAAGCTGCCCTAGCGCGAGCGCTGACAGCCGGTGTCGATAGCTCAGTCGGATGCGTGTCTGACAGGTTATCAGGAGGACGCGGGTTCGATACCTGCCGAGGTCGGCAACATTCTTTCGTGGAGATTGATCATGAAATCTTTTCTACGGTCATTCTCTCCCTTCCGTTGATTCAAGAAGGGCAGTTGTCAGTTTTTGGCAAAAGAATGTGCAATGTACTGGTTAACCGCTTACTTAAAAGCCTGCCCAGGAAAACTGTGGATAGGTAAACTGAACGGCTCATGAAGGGCAGTAGTCAGTTTCTGGCGATAGAATGTGCAATGTACTGGTTAACCGCTTACGTAAAAGCCTGTCCAGAAAAGTGTGGATAGGTTAACTGACCGGCTCAAAAAACAAACGAGCGCTGACTCTTAAAAGCTTCTCACTGCTCTAAGCTCGAGCCACGCTCGGGTCACGTGTGAGACGAAATGTTCTGCAAGGGAAGGTCAGGAGGTTTAACATTATTTCTCCGGGAACCACCCACCACGTGATTAAGTCCGTGAAATGAACGCCCCTAGCCCCACTTTATATAGAGAAAACTGGGGTTTACGTGAGTAAACCTTTTTTCTTATTTCTACGCCAAGACAAAGGTAGTTGTATTCGTTAGAACCGCACCAATGTGACGGTTCTAACGAGCACATACTACATATGTTGCGGGCATATATAGGAGAAATATCACACATTTTAATAAGAAAAAAAAATCTCTTTTGGAGGTATGAAACAATGCATTATGGTGTACGGTTGTGTTATCGGAATGTCTGATTGATTTGTTTGTTTGTATTGGAGTTTAACGGCCCAGTCAACACTAGTTAGGTCATTTTAGCCGGTCAGCTTACCTATCCACACGTTCCTGGGCAGGCTTATACAATGTACGCAAGCGGTTAACCAGTACAGTGCACATTCTTTCGCCAAAAACTGACAACTGCCCTTCTTAAATCAGCGGAAGGGAGAGAATGACCATAGAAAAGATTTCATGATCAATTTCCACGAAAGAATGTTGCCGACCCCGGCATGTATTAAACCCTGGACCTCCTGATCACCAGTCAGACGCGCATCCGACTGAGCTACCGAGGCCGGTGAATGGTTTGACACAAGTTGAATAATAATGAAAGGACGAAATAAACAAAAAAGAAAGAAAGAAATATCACTCTTATATAAACCAACCCACAACGATTTACTTCGCCAAACACATTTTTTACAAGAAGCCATCACCTAGTTCTACTTTTAGGCTAACGTTATCAGACGAGGAAAAATGCCTGTAACTGGACCGTCCCTTGCAAAGGGTGACAAAATTACCTTTTGTACATGTATTATATAGGTATTTCATTGCAAAACTTTAAGAAAAACTTTGGCTCAAATCCAGAAGAGAGGTTATACAGAACTAGAGTTTGTTTCAAGAGGCGAAGTGAAGTTCAAAATGTTCTCAGGGCAAGTGCGCGTATTACGTCGAATATGTCACTATGGCGTGCTAAGTTTATATACTTAGTCAAAAAAGTAACTATACCAACTTTCGGATGAAACTCACTAGATATCTGGCAGCCATTGAGCTAAATTCGGCTGTAGACATTTAAATCGGACGTTTAGCTAGAGAATGCTCAAACTTTCATTTGTCCATACCTTTCTGCTCCTGAGTTGTCTTCCAATATGTGCCTAGAAAGATTTTGGTAGAAAATGGACATTGCGCATGCGCAGAAAGTTCTTTTTTGTCTAAGATGGAAGACAATATTCTCTGAACATCGGATAACACTTTATTTTTGCAATATCACATGATCTCGCATTATAAGCGAGGTTTTAATTTGTGAAATTCTCAAATTATCTCCCTTGCAATTAAAAAAATAGCAATTTTCGAACTGCTGTAATTTTTATTCCTGTCAATCAATGTTTGCCATTTTAAAAAAAAAAAACGCTTTGTGTCCACCTTTGCTTTTCATCATGATGGTAAAAAATACAGAAAATTCATGTAGCATGTAGCACTATCGATTGCGATTTTCTATGGAGTTCCCATTGAAAGCAGCATTTGCACACAACTTCTAGGAATTGGAGGTCAATATGTGATAGCCTGTCTCTCGTAGCTGATGCAACTAAAGTTCCAAATCTTTTGTGAATAAACGCAAATGGTATCTAAAGAAATGTCACATGTATCAAATTTTAGAAATGTAGGGATTCAGGGAAATTTTGTGATGTTAAATCATAGCATGTTTAAATGATTTTCTCTGCGAAAATGACACAGTGACCCCTTGGGTGTTTAAAGCAATAGTCTACGATGATGTGTTTACGAAAACAAAAACGAATGGTGCTTTTGCACGGAAAAAATGAGTCTTCTTATCAAAACATAACAAACTTTGTGTATTTTTTATCTGTAGTAGCTATAGTAACAGAAGTAACTTTAGGTATAGGAACTTTTTTGACTGAGTATATATACCAATTTTGTTTTTGTTTGTTTGATTTGAGGTTTAACGTCCCCGTCAACACTGTAAAGGTCATTTTGGAGACGTTGCTTCCAATTTTGTGGGACTTTTACCCGACATTGAGATGAAATGACATCTCAAGCCCTGTCGCCCAATGAAACCAATAGGGTTTATTAGCATGGACGGTCCGCCTCGCACCGCGGTTCCTGGACCAATAGGGATAAATCAGTTGGGATAATTTCAGCTAGTGATCATCAATGTGGCACGTTGATGAAAACAGGGGCATCAGAAAATGGGAAAGAAAAGCCTTGGCCAGTTTTTGGATGAAAGAACCCTAAATCTCTACTGGTATCAAGAGTTCCTGCTTTAATTTTACATTAAACTAAACAATTGCAATGGATTATCCCCTTGGTAGACCACAGGACACAGGCATTATTGTTCGCGCCCCCGCCCATCGGGGCTAGACGAAATAGATTAAAATACATGGTACTTCCGCGTCTCCAAAATGACCTTTACAGTGTTGACGGGGACGTTAAACCTCAAATCAAACAAACAAAATTTGCCTGGGCAGGCTTAGATCCTCTAAGCGGTTTATTAGTACTCGTGTGCGGGTCGGATTTAGCTCTGCGTGGAAGCATCGTGCAGCCCATATATTTCTTCAAGCCCCAATGGGCGGGGCCGGATTATACGGTGGTCTAAAAATGAGTAAGATAAATCAGTCACCATATTTGCAGTATTTGCTGGCCTCCAGCTTGCACATTGTCAATATTGGAAAAACAGGTAACCAGACCCCCCTGACCTTTCACTGATAACCTTCAGACTAAAAACCAGCAGATAATGCAAATAAGGTGAATACGCATGGATGCATCACTGTTTGGCCGTCGGCGGCATATCTCTATCCTCAGTCGCGGGTTAAAGAACATCTTCACAATAGACAAATCAACCCATGTGAAAGGCAAGTTCACCGTGCTATACTGATCGTAAATGCGCTAGCACAAGACAAAAATATCATAAAACCAGTGCATCAAACAAAGACTCCGATTAAAATGCTCTGCGAAGCATGATTTTGTTTTGCTTGTCTCAGTTTACCGTCGCCATCACGCAAAAATGCCTATATAGTTTTGACCCCCTTGAACCCCACTTTTATATAGTAAAACTTGGGTTTACAGGGGTAAACCTTGTTTTACTTATTTCTGCTCTAAAATTTAGATTGTGGGTACTCGTTAGAACCGCCTCGACGTACCCACAATCTATATTTTGAGCAGAAATAACAAAAATATCACAATTTTTCATCTTAAATTTTTCATTTTTACGATGGTAAATTTACAGTGTATTTGTATAGACGTGTTTTTGTAATGCTACAGAAGGGGGCATATGACCGGTTGATTCTGATCAAACGGCACGGACGCGCATGGCGCGCTACTATTATTTCTGTTTATGCGATTATCGAAGACACTGACCAGATTTTACGGATGCATCGGCTGAGCTGCGTCTTCGGTGGTCGTTCAGTTACCTGCATAGACTAAATCAATATGCACAACTGAATTTCGCTTATTTCTGTTGCGATATCCAATATCCGTGCGGCTTTGTACATGCTGTAATTCAGAAGCCTCCGTGGTGTAGTGGTTACGCCACTCGCCTTGTAAACCAGGGGTCGCAGGATCGATCCCGGGCTTCTCCAGACTTTCGGAAGAGTCTTTAAACCGAGGTCCCGTCTCCGTATGACCTTAGCTGTTGGTGGGACGTTAAACTGAAACACTCACTCACATGCTGTAATTCTCATGCGATCATCGATGACACTGATCAGACTGTTTGGATGCACGCGCTGAGTTGCGTCTTCGGTGGTCGCTCAGTTTCCTGCACAGACTTAAATAAATATGCGCTAGTGGCTACAGAGGGGGCATATGATGAGTTTATTCTGATCAGACTGCACGGATGCGCATGCTGAGCTACGATGTTTTCTATTTATGCAAATATCGAAGACCCCGACAAGATTTTACGGATGCACTGGCAGAGCTGCTTGTTCGGTGGTCGTTCAGTTACCTGCATAGACTTATATCAATATGCGCAACTGTATTTCGCTTATTTCTGTTGCGATATCCATTATCTGGGCACCGTCAAGCGATTTCGGTACTTATCGCCTATGCGAGCAGCGAAGGTTCAGGCGAGCCTGCGCATCCGCGCAGTCTCGCCAGAACCTTCGCTACTCGCTCATACAAGCAGTGAATCAAGAGGAACCTTCAGACAGAAAGCCATATCCCTGGCCCCTCTGAATGGCTGGGCATGCGCAGTTAAAATTTGTCATGACGGAATGCTCGAAGACACAAATTCGCTTGGCGGGGCTCATCTTTGGACTTTGTAAGGCTCGGGCGATCATCGATGACACTGGTCAGACCTTTTGGATTCTTAGGCTGAGTTGCATCTTCGGTTGTCGTTCAGTTACCTCATTACGATAACACGCCCGTGCGACATAGTTTTTTTCACATCTCCAAAATTACTACTTTTCTGTTAAAAATCCATGATACTTTTCTTATTTACAGTGGGTCTATTGTCTTTGAGTGTGGGTTGGTACATGTTTCGTTTAACCTTTAAATTCCTATACTATAAGCTAAACGTGTAGATCCTGATCTGACGCCGTGCTTGGGTCGATTAATTATCAATTGACTAAAAGTTACTGACTACAGAAGCTTCCCGCCTGCTATTGTCCACGTGTCTATCACTGGCCATGTTCAAAACCCATGTACCAGTTATTTATAGCAGCGCTAGTCTTCTCCTTGTGACGTCGGTGCGCCATGTAGACTGGACAGGTGAACATGGACATTGCAAACAGTGTAGTCTGATCAGACGCCGCCGAACAGACCTTCAATAAATAACCGGTATATATATATATCGTTCACCTTATATACCTATAACCTACTATGTGTAACGTGTTGTAATGGTCTGTAATGCGAGTGTAACCAATGTAATGAGACCTAAGGGGATGGGTGCATATTCAATTTGCAATGTAACGCTTGTAACGCATGTAATGAGGCAAATGAAATATATATATATATATCGTTCACCTTATATCCCTATACCCTACTATGTGTAACGTGTTGTAATGGTCTGTAATGCGGTTGTAACAAATGTATTGAGACCTATTGGGATTAGCGCCTGTAATTTTGCACTTTAACGCTTGTAATGCATGTAATGAAGGAAAATGAAATATATATAAATCGTTCAACGTGTTGTAATGGTCTGTAATGCGAGTGTAACCAATGTAATGAGACCTAAGGGGATGGGTGCATATTCATTTTGCACTGTAACGCTTGTAACGAATGTAATGAAGGAAAATGAAATATATATATATCGTACACCTTATATCCCTATACCCTACTATGTGTAACGTGTTGTAATGGTCTGTAATGTGGTTGTAACCAATGTAATGAGACCTATTGGGATTAGCGCCTGTTCATTTTGCACTGCAACGCTTGTTACGTATGTAATGAAGGAAAATGAAATATATATAAATCGTTCACCTTCTATACCTATACCCTACTATGTGTAACGTGTTCTAATGGTCTGTAATGCGAGTGTAACCAATGTAATGAGACCCAAGGGGATGGGTGCATATTCATTTTGCACTGTAACGCTTGTAACGCATGTAATGAAGGAAAATGAAATATATATATATCGTACACCTTATATACCTATACCCTACTATGTGTAACGTGTTGTAATGGTATGTAATGCGATTGTAACCAATGTATTGAGACCTCAGGGGATTAGCGCATATTCATTTTGCACTGTAACGCTTGTAACGCATGTAATGAAGGAAAATGAAATATATATATCGTACACCTTATATCCCTATACCCTACTATGTGTAACGTGTTGTAATGGTCTGTAATGCGGTTGTAACCAATGTATTGACACCTATTGGGATAAGCGCCTGTAAATTTGCACTGTAACGCTTGTAACGCATGTAATGAAGGAAAATGAAATATATATATATCGTACACCTTATATACCTATACCCTACTATGTGTAACGTGTTGTAATGGTCTGTAATGCGGTTGTAACCAATGTAATGAGACCTAAGGGGATGGGTGCATATTCATTTTGCACTGTAACGCTTGTAACGCATGTAGTGAAGGAAAATGAAATATATATCGTACACCTTATATCCCTATACCCTACTATGTGTAACGTGTTGTAATGGTCTGTAATGCGGTTGTAACCAATGTTATGAGACCTATTGGGATTAGCGGCTGTTCATTTTGCACTGTAACGCTTGTAACGTATGGAATGAAGGAAAATGAAATATATATATATCGTACACCTTCTATACCTATACCCTACTATGTGTAACGTGTTGTAATGGTCTGTAATGCGAGTGTAACCAATGTAATGAGACCTAATAGGATGGGTGCATATTCATTTTGCACTGTAACGCTTGTAACGCATGTAATGAAGGAAAATGAAATATATATATATCGTACACCTTATATACCTATACCCTACTATGTGTAACGTGTTGTAATGGTCTGTAATGCGAGTGTAACCAATGTAATGAGACCTAAGGGGATGGGTGCATATTCAATTTGCAATGTAACGCTTGTAACGCATGTAATGAGGCAAATGAAATATATATATATCGTACACCTTATATCCCTATACCCTACTATGTGTAACGTGTTGTAATGGTCTGTAATGCGGTTGTAACCAATATAATGAGACCTATTGGGATTAGCGCCTGTTCATTTTGCACTGTAACGCTTGTAACGTATGTAATGAAGGAAAATGAAATATATATATATCGTACACCTTCTATACCTATACCCTACTATGTGTAACGTGTTGTAATGGTCTGTAATGCGAGTGTAACCAATGTAATGAGACCTAAGGGGATGGGTGCATATTCATTTTGCACTGTAACGCTTGTAACGCATGTAATGAAGGAAAATGAAATATATATATATCGTACACCTTATATCCCTATACCCTACTATGTTACGTGTTGTAACGGTCTGTAATGCGGTTGTAACCAATGTAATGAGACCTACTGGGATTAGCGCCTGTTCATTTTGCACTGTAACGCTTGTAACGTATGAAATGAAGGAAAATGAAATATATATATATCGTACACCTTCTATACCTATACCCTACTATGTGTAACGTGTTGTAATGGTCTGTAATGCGAGTGTAACCAATGTAATGAGACCTAAGAGGATGGGTGCATATTCATTTTGCACTGTAACGCTTGTAACGCATGTAATGAAGGAAAATGAAATATATATATATCGTACACCTTATATACCTATACCCTACTATGTGTAACGTGTTGTAATGGTCTGTAATGCGAGTGTAACCAATGTAATGGGACCTAAGGGGATGGGTGCATATTCAATTTGCAATGTAACGCTTGTAACGCATGTAATGAGGCAAATGAAATATATATATATCGTACACCTTATATCCCTATACCCTACTATGTGTAACGTGTTGTAATGGTCTGTAATGCGGTTGTAACCAATGTAATGAGACCTATTGGGATTAGCGCCTGTTCATTTTGCACTGTAACGCTTGTAACGTATGTAATGAAGGAAAATGAAATATATATATATATCGTTCACCTTCTATACCTATACCCTACTATGTGTAACGTGTTGTAATGGTCTGTAATGCGAGTGTAACCAATGTAATGAGACCTAAGGGGATGGGTGCATATTCAATTTGCAATGTAACGCTTGTAACGCATGTAATGAGGCAAATGAAATATATATATATCGTACACCTTATATCCCTATACCCTACTATGTGTAACGTGTTGTAATGGTCTGTAATGCGGTTGTAACCAATGTACTGAGACCTATTGGGATTAGCGCCTGTAATTTTGTACTGTAACGCTTGTAATGCATGTAATGAAGGAAAATGAAATATATATATACCGTACACCATATATACCTATACCATACTATGTGTAACGTTTTGTAATGGTCTGTAATGCGGTTGTAACCAATGTAATGAGACCTAAGGGGATGGGTGCATATTCATTTTGCAGCGTAACGCTTGTAACGCATGTAATGAAGGAAAATGAAATATATATATATCGTACACCTTATATCCCTATACCCTACTATGTGTAACATGTTGTAATGGCCTGTAAT
Source organism: Lucinisca nassula (assembly GCA_963580285.1). Classification (NCBI taxonomy): domain Eukaryota; kingdom Metazoa; phylum Mollusca; class Bivalvia; order Lucinida; family Lucinidae; genus Lucinisca; species Lucinisca nassula. The sequence continues at coordinate 146,780,371 of OY757010.1, read as the reverse complement.
GCGGTTGTAACCAATATAATGAGACCTATTGGGATTAGCGCCTGTTCATTTTGCACTGCAACGTTTGTAACGTATTAATGAAGGAAAATGAAATATATATATATATATCGTACACCTTCTATACCTATACCCTACTATGTGTAACGTGTTGTAATGGTCTGTAATGCGAGTGTAACCAATGTAATGAGACCTAAGGGGATGTGTGCATATTCATTTTGCACTGTAACGCTTGTAACGCATGTAATGAAGGAAAATGAAATATATATATATCGTACACCTTATATACCTATACCCTACTATGTGTAACGTGTTGTAATGGTATGTAATGCGATTGTAACCAATGTATTGAGACCTAAGGGGATTAGCGCATATTCATTTTGCACTGTAACGCTTGTAACGCATGTAATGAAGGAAAATGAAATATTTATATATCGTACACCTTATATCCCTATACCCTACTATGTGTAACGTGTTGTAATGGTCTGTAATGCGGTTGTAACCAATGTATTGAGACCTATTGGGATTAGCGCCTGTAATTTTGCACTGTAACGCTTGTAACGCATGTAATGAAGGAAAATGAAATATATATATATTGACCACCTTATATACCTATACCCTACTATGTGTAACGTTTTGTAATGGTCTGTAATGCGGTTGTAACTAATGTAATGAGACCTAAGGGGATGGGTGCATATTCATTTTGCACTGTAACGCTTGTAACGCATGTAATGAAGGAAAATGAAATATATATATATCGTACACCTTATATCCCTATACCCTACTATATGTAACGTGTTGTAATGGTCTGTAATGCGGTTGCAACCAATGTAATGAGACCTATTGGGATTAGCGCCTGTTCATTTTGCACTGTAACGCTTGTAACGTATGTAATGAAGGAAAATGAAATATATATATATCGTACACCTTCTATACCTATACACTACTATGTGTAACGTGTTGTAATGGTCTGTAATGCGAGTGTAACCAATGTAATGAGACCTAAGGGGATGGGTTCATATTCATTTTGCACTGTAACGCTTGTAACGCATGTAATGAAGGAAAATGAAATATATATATATCGTACACCTTATATACCTATACCCTACTATGTGTAACGTGTTGTAATGGTCTGTAATGCGAGTGTAACCAATGTATTGAGACCTATTGGGATTAGCGCCTGTTCATTTTGCACTGTAACGCTTGTAACGCATGTAATGAAGGAAAATGAAATATATATATATCGTACACCTTCTATACCTATACCCTACTATGTGTAACGTGTTGTAATGGTCTGTAATGCGAGTGTAACCAATGTAATGAGACCTAAGGGGATGGGTGCATATTCAATTTGCACTGTAACGCTTGTAACGCATGTAATGAGGCAAATGAAATATATATATATCGTACACCTTATATCCCTCTACCCTACTATGTGTAACGTATTGTAATGGTCTGTAATGCGAGTGTAACCATTGTAATGCGACCTAAGGGGATGGGTGCATATTCAATTTGCAATGTAACGCTTGTAACGCATGTAATGAGGAAAATGAAATATATATATATCGTACACCTTCTATACCTATACCCTACTATGTGTAACGTGTTGTAATGGTCTGTAATGCGAGTGTAACCAATGTAATGAAACCTAAGGGGATGGGTTCATATTCAGTTTGCACTGTAACGCTTGTAACGCATGTAATGAAGGAAAATGAAATATATATATATTGTACACCATATATACCTATACCCTACTATGTGTAACGTGTTGTAATGGTCTGTAATGCGAATGTAACGAATGTATTGAGACCTAAGGGGATGAGCGCATATTCATTTTGCACTGTAACGCTTGTAACGCATGTAATGAAGGAAAATGAAATATATGTATATCGTACACCTTGTATACCTATACCCTACCAAGTGTAACGTGTTGTAAACGTTTGTAAAGCGATTGTAACCAATGTAATGAGACCTGGGGGGGGGGATTAGCGCATATCCATTTTGCACTGTAACGCTTGTAATGCATGTTATGAAGGAAAAAATAAATTATATATATCGTACACGATATATACCTATACCCTACCCTGTGTAACGTGTTGTAATGGTCTGTAATGCGGTTGTAAGCAATGTAATGTGACCTAATGAGAGTAGCGCCTATTCATTTTGCACTGTAACGCTTGTAACGCATGTAATGAAGGAAAATGAAATATATTTATATATATATATATATATATATATATCGTACACCTTATATACCTATACCCTACTATATATATATCGTACACCTTCTCTACCTGTACCTAGTGCATCGGGCTGAATTAGTCCAACTTAGCTACACCATATCATAGTGTTAGGTTTATGTGATGTACACATGTAACGATGTGTATATATGTTACAAAAATAGTCCTGTTCAATCTTTGGGCCAATTTTGTGACCTATCTCCCCCCCCCCTGCTGGGCCCTTTGGTTTTACATTATCTTATGTAGGAAAAATCTTTAAAAAATCTTCTTCTCTGAAACCACTAGGCTCAGGTCTTTGATATTTGGTGTGAAGCTTCATCTAGTGGACCTAAATCAAGACTGTTCAAACTATAGCCCTGGGGCAAAAAATCCCACCGCCCTGGGGCCCCTTTAGTTTTACATTGACTTATACAGGAAAACTCTTGAATAATCTTCTCCTCTGAAGCCACAAGGCCAAGCTCTTTGATATTTGGTGTGTTTGTTTCTTTGATTTGAGGTTTTACGTCCGTGTCAACACTGTAAAGGTCATTTTGGAGATGTTGCTTCCAATTTTGTGGGACTTTTTCCCGACATTGAGATGAAATGACATCTCATGCCCCTTTGCCCAATGAAACCAATAGGGTTTATAAGCATGGACGGTCCGACACTCACACCGCTTTGCCTGGGCAGGCTTAGATCCACTAAGCAGTGTACCAGTACTCGTGTGTGGGTCAGATTAAGCTCTTTAAGCCCCGATGGGTGGGGGCCGAAATTTGGTGCGTGTTTATATGGAACCAGCGGCTTTTTGCCAACCACGAAAGATCTCTATCAAATGGAAAAATAGTTTTGCGCATGCGCAGTGACAAGTAAACAAGGTCACATGTCAAAACATTGGATCAGTCTATAGTAGTCGCAGGTAAGATTGACTAGGCGGAGCTATTCACGTGTTGTCAATATATGTCAAATTCGCTGAGTCCACCAGAAGATTCGGTGGAGTGCCTTTCGCACGCTTTCTACAATCAGACGAAATGGTCTTATACGCCACAGCTATGCTTATGTTACAGATGAATTCACACAATCGGGTGACTTGATTTACCTTTTTGTTAATGGGATATTCCTAAGGCAGGTACAAATGATAGCTCAGCCTAGTCAATCTTATCTGCGACTACTATACTTGTGTAGTAATAAAAAACGAAATTGAAGGTAATGATAACAGTTGTTTTGATAATATTGACACTTTGATGAATTTTTTTTTCAGATTCCATGCATCATTTCAAATCGATGAAGATCTAGTTTACAGCTTGGTGAAGAGCAATATTATTGTCGTTTATAGTCGTACCCAGGATATTGTTTATTGTGGCTTTATAATATTAATGATAGTTTATCTTATAAAATTAGTTCATTTGAGCCGGCCGTGGTGTCTCTGTTGGATGCTCTCCAGACTGGTTATCAGGAGGTCACAGGTTCGATACCTGAAGGTGTTGGCAACATCCATTTGCAAAGATTGATCATGAAATCTTTTTTAAGATCTATAGTGGAAATTTATCAGGAAATCTTTTCCAGTCTTTCTCTTCCTTTTGCTTATTCAAGAAGGGCAGCTGTCAGTTTCTGGCTAAAGAATGTGCACTGCACTGGTTTACCTTTTATGTATATTAAGCCTGTCTGGGAAGTGTGGTTAAACTGACTGGCTCAAAAATGACCTAGTGTTGGCTGGGCCATAAAACTCCAAAACAAATACACAAATGTTTTCATCTGAAATGAACACTAACAATAAATATCCTCAAAAGGGGTGATTGCAGACGTACCAGGTAAGAAAGATGAAGGTTGTTTGGTCGATCTGTAGACATTTTGTAAAACTTTCAAATTTCCTATACCATCTGAAGATTTACAATTTTCATGAAACTTGTATAAGATGTTCACCATTTATGCAGAATCTGCAGAGTGCAGCTGTTAGATGCCATGTACTCATGTCAAGGACAAAACAGTAAAAAAAGAACATAAATTCATTGCCTTTATATAACTCATACCATCCTGTGACAGAACAATGTGTGAGTTATTAATGACTTTTCATGATAGATCTTGTTGGTTTCAAAGATACACAAAATTAACACTCCATTTTGCCTGTTGTAATACCTTCATCTGTGCATAGAGGGTCTCTTCCTGGATTAAAACCGCCTTGCTGATCATGTTTTTATGCTCCCGATGGGGAGACATATTATAATACTTTGTCATCTTTTTCACTGTTCAATGAATGAAAATTTCAAGAAATGTGTAGGCCATACACAAACCTAATCTACTTAATATATAAATATAATGAAAATTATTTATAAATTTCATATTAAATACCTTTATAGATTTGAGGTTAAAATCACTGTGATATTTGTAATGGTATTTAGCTATAAATTAGAATTTTTTTAAACTTTATTTTTATGTCCCCAGTAGTGATTGCGGAGACATTATTGTTTTTTGCCCTATCTGTTTGTTTGTTGGTTTGTACGTGGCCAACTTTAACAGTGGTCATAACTTTTGAACCATTGAAGATAGAGTATTCATCTTTGGCATGAACGTTCCTTGTGACAAGAGCTTCACATTCATGCAAAAAAATTGACCTTTGACCTTTGACCTACTTAAAAGAAAAAAATAACATTGGTCTTAACTTTTGAACTGCTTGGGATACAGCCTTCATATTTGGCATGTATGTTCCTTGTGACAAAAGCTTTACATTCATGCAAAAAAAATTTACCTGTGACCTTGACCATTGACCTACTTAAAATAAAAAAATAACATTTTGGTCATAACTTTTGAACCATTTGAGATACAGCATAATATTTTGCATGCAGGTTCCTTGTGACAAGAGCTTTACATTCACACAAAAATTTGTGACCTTGACCTTTGACCTACATAAAAGACAAAGTTAACAATGGTCATAACTTTTGAACCATTTGAGATACAGCCTTCATAATTGGCATGTAGGTTCCTTGTAACAAGAGCTTTACATTCATGCAAAACTTTTGACCTGTGACCTTGACCTTTGACCTACTTAAAAGAAAAATTAACATTTTGGTCATAACTTTCGAACCGTTTAGGATAGAGCTTTCATATTTGGCATGTAGTTTCTTTGTGACAAGAGCTTACATTCATGCAAAACTTTTTGACCTGTGACCTTGACCTACTTTAAAAAAAATATTATTGTTTATAACTTTCAAACCATTTAAGATAGAGCCTTCATATTTGGCATGCAAGTTCCTTGTGCCAAGGGCTTCCCACTAAAACCAAAAATCTTGACCTGTGACCTTGACTTTGAACTGTGACCAACTTTGAAAAAAATGACCATGCCCGGGGACATGTTCGTGTTTCACAAACACATCTTGTTCTTAATTTATTTGAACAGTTTTTTTAGAATGTTCAAAAAATTGTTTGTTTCTACAACATTGACTAATAAAGTTTTCCTTTTCTTGTAGTATCAACAAGATTTGTGAGAAAAGAACATTAATATTGTGTTTTGATAAAATTGACAGAGTGATAACTATATGTTTGATAGCTACATAAGTAGACAGTGTTTGTTGTTTGTGAAAAGAGACTAGTGTACTGTGTAAACAGAGTAAAAGACTGTCCTTGAATAACGCATCACTGTATTCCAAGGTAAATGATCATTTATTTAATGAAGAAAAAAAAATAATGGCTATATGATTTGGCAGAATCAGAGTGGATCACACCTTTTGTTTGATGGAAGAATAGTTTGCTCAATCAGTGCCAAAAGAATGGAGACAGTGGTTGCATTATTATTAACATGAAAAGTCTAAATATTGCATGTTGATAAATTGATTCAAGTTGTCAGTAATGTGTAATGCTATTGTGTTTGAGACAGGAGGTCAATGTCACTTTTACTTCAATAAAGAAAAAAAGTTGGAGGACATTGAAAGGTAGTTTTGTTTGTTGTCGCGCCTGCTATTAGCATGGCGCGATATAGGCGCCCGGTTTTCCGTCCGTCTGTCCGTTTGTCAAGGCGTCAACATTTGCGACCACCCTAGCGTTCACCCTGAGGTTCAAGTTTATTTCTCAAGAACTATAAGAGCTTCATTAATGATACTTGGTACAAACTTGTATCTGGGGATGACAACTTACATGCAAGCATCCATATTTGACCTTGACCTACATTTCATGGTTCATTGACTTTGTAAAATACTGCGACCACCCTAGCGTTCACCCTGAGGTTCAAGTTTATTTCTCAAGAACTATAAGAGCTTCATTAATGATACTTGGTACAAACTTGTATCTGGGGATGACAACTTACATGCAAGCATCCATATTTGACCTTGACCTACATTTCGTGGTTCACTGACTTTGTAAAATATTGCGACCACCCTAGCGTTTACCCTGAGGTTCAAGTTTATTTCTCAAGAACTATAAGAGCTTCATTAATGATACTTGGTACAAACTTGTATCAAGGTATGGTAACTTAAATGCAAGCATGCATATTTGACATTGACTTATATTTCATGGTTCACTGACTTTGTAAAATATTGCGACCACCCTAGAGTTCACCCTAATGGTCAAGTTTATTTCTCAAGAACTATAGGATCTACATTAATGATACTTGGTACAAGCTTGCATTTAAGAATGGAAACTTTTGTGCAAGCATCTATGTTTGACCTTGACCTACATATCATGGTTGGGTGACTTTGCGCCCCCACAGGCGCGACATAGCCTTCGGCGGAATTCTTGTTTGATTTGAGGTTTACCGTCCCCATCAACACTGTAAAGGTCATTTTGGAGACGTCGCTTCCAATTTTGTGGGACTTTCACCCGACATTGAGATGAAATGACATCTCAAGCCCTGTCGCCCAATGAAACCAATAGGGTTTATTAGCATGGATGGTCCGCCTCACACCACGGTTCCTGGACAGGCTTAGAACCTCTAAGCGGTTTACTTGAAAGGTAGTGAAGTATCAAAGAATAATAACTGAACCTTTTTTTTTCAACTCTGTTCCTTTGTTTTACAAATTAATGCCTGTCTGGAGAACCCCTAGAAAAGTATTTTAATCAGGTGTAAAGATACTTCAGGTACTGATTGAAGCAGTCCCCAAAATAGAAGTGAAGGCAATGATCAGGAATTGATACAATTAACCCATCAGAGACACCAAAGGGAAAGAAACACATCCATAAAACATCTGACCCTAATGGAAACATCAATAGCGGAAAGCCAAAAGGACAGTTACTTTCCCACAAAATGGCAATTGGCTATCTAAAACAAAACAATATAAGGGATACAAACAGTCAAAGACAAACCTTAACAAAAATAAACTGCGAGAGAAGAACCGCTTTGGAAGGTCAGTGAAACAAACTCCACTGGGGGGCTTAAATCTATTTTACAGGGCCACAAAGCCTATCCCAAACATTCAAGGGAAAGATGAACAGACACTTCTAAGCAAGCAAATAAATTACAGGCAACAAGCCCAATTAGCAGCTCTTTAACCGGCTGCCCTTGGTAGCTTAGTGGGATGCCGGTATGACTGGTGATCAGGAGTTCGCAGTGTAGATATCTGCAACAGTTGGCAACATTCATTTGTGAATATTGTTCATTGCCTCCCTTCCCCTGATTCAAGAAGAGCAGTTATAAGTTTCTGTTCAAAGAATTTGCACTATACCAGTACCCCTGATGTATAAGGCACCCTTGAAGTGTGGTAAGGTAAACTGACTGGATAAGAAATAACTTAAATTGATTTGAATGGGCCATCAAAACAAACAATAAAAACAGTTCTTTCCAAAATAGGTAGTAACTCTTTAACCTTTACTAAATTAAATAATTTGGACACACATAAGTGTTGAAATATTAAAACATACAATAATTGAACAACAGCAAACATAAAACAAATGAAACTGCAATGAAAGTACAAACTGGTTAAGAAAAGGTCACTCAGGATGCAACAATCTAAGAATGCAGCCATCTCAAGTCACCTTAAGAAAGTGACATGGGGACACACACCAAAACAGACCAAACATGAACGAACTGTGCATTCGCAAAAGAATGACTGCTGGGACACCCTGGGATGGCTAGTAATAATGCCTGGGTGTTTAAACTGGTTTTACAGGGCTCCAACCCTCCCCTCATCTTCCACTGTGGATTACACTTTTTATTAGTCAGCTTTTCAGCTGGATTTATGTCTCCTATTAAAAGCACTTGATTGAAACTTTACACAATCATGTGAAATATGTTCTATAATAGGGTTATCCTTTGGAAGCAAGGAATACACCACAGAAGTGAAAAATATGGATTGTACATGTTTTCTGGGCCAGACTAGCTAGTTTCGGCCAATTAGGCCTCATCAGTGACCCTCAGAAATTTTCAAAATTCCACAATGGAATCAATGATCCCAAAGGACAAGAAAATATAATCTACACTATAATGTAGGGCAGGGAGACGTTTTACCGCCGCCAAACATTCCCACACACCAGCTGTAGTGAAGTTGAATATGTTCTATAAAAGGGTTATCCTTTGGAAGCAAGGAATACATGACAGAAGTGAAAAATATGGAGTGTACATGTTTTCTGGGCCAGACTAGCTAGTTTCGGCCAATTAGGCCTCATCAGTGACCCTCAGATATTTTCAAAATTCCACAATGGAATCAATGATCCCAAAGGACAAGAAAATATAATCTACACTATGATGTAGGGCAGGGATACGTTTTACCGTCGCCACACATTCCCACACACCAGCTGTAGTGAAGTTAACTATGTTCTATAAAAGGGTTACCCTTTGGAAGCAAGGAATACACCACAGAAGTGAAAAATATGGAGTGTACATGTTTTCTGGGCCAGACTAGCTAGTTTCGGCCAATTAGGCCTCATCAGTGACCCTCAGATATTTTCAAAATTCCACAATGGAACCAATGATCCCAAAGAACAAGAAAATATAATCTACACTATGATGTAGGGCAGGGATACGTTTTTACGCCGCCACACATTCCCACACACCAGCGGTAGTGAAGTCTGTAGGGCTATCATATTGTTTTACTGATTATCTTGTCAAATTACCCAAAGCCAGTGAAAAAAAAAAAAACATTCTGTTTTACAAAACCTCATCTAGTATAACCATGATTTAGATTAAGTTTCAAATATACCAATCCCCCTTAAATTTCCATTTAAAGAGGACACCTACTTCTGTATGTTTCAGGTTGAGTCATGCCACGTAAAAAGACCTGGAAGAAGTCATTGGCAAAGACAGTGATGAGGGCTAATGGTAGCAGCCCAGGGTTAATTTTCGCAGATGTGGGCCTGACCCCCCTCACAGATCATGGAGGATCTAAGCCCCAATCGCTTGTAGCGATGGGGACATCTGTGCCAGGGTCAGATAGTTTGTCAGATGGGGGTATGACCTGCCCCAAAGTGTCATCTGACGCAGGGTCTCTAGATACTTCAGATGTGGGTATGACCTGCCTCAGCGTATCATCTGATGCTTTAGTTATGAATAGTACAAAAGACAAAAATATGAAAAGTACAATTGATATAGATATGAAAAGTACAATTGACAAAGATATGGAAAAACCTTTTGCCTCAGTTTTGCAAAATACAGATGAAAAAGATATTAACAGAAAACAACTAGTACGAAATTCCGAAGTTTTGCAAAGTACAGATTACAATGATAGCAGAAAACAGCTAGTACAAAATACCAAAATCCATTCACCAATGGAGATTACAAACACTGTATTGTCAAGCTCTACACAAATTGATGAAGAAATTATGCACACTGCATTTCCTTTAACAGAACAAACTGATACAATGCTATGGAAGCCTTCTAATGGTCCATTTAACTCTGTCAAATTTGAACTGGGATCTTTTCATCAAGGTTCTGAAATATTTAGCAGTGAGTCCAGAGGATGTCAGTGCACTGCAAATGCACTTTGTTCATTAATATATGCAGCATACTCAGACATTTCTTGTAGTACAGATCTAGACAATATTCTTTTAGCTGGAGATCGTCTGTATAATAAGATCATAGATGAATTAAAGGCAAAAGGTAAATTCAAAAGTAAGTTACTTTGCTTTGATGAACTTCCAAGATTAGTTTCAATTTTAAACAAAGAAGTTGTTGTGAAAACATCTGCAGTTGTAACAGGTCTTTGCACAGAACAGTTTGTCAGTACCAGTTTACCTACTCTTCACCAGGCATTGTATACTACTTAACAATGTTCTTCAAGTGTTTTATTAATGATAGGTTCAGTTTGTACCTCTGTGTTCAAGAGAGATTGCAAATACTTTATATTTGATTCACATTCACATGGTTTCAATGGGTTATCTGTTCCAGATGGAAAATCGTTACTAGCTGCTTTCAATTCTTTAGATGATCTAGTTGCATTTTTATATGTGTTGTTTTAAAGTATGATGATTTCAATTTCTGCACAGTTTGAAATTCTTCCTGTAGACTTTGACTTATCTAATCTTGAGCATAACTCTGAATTTGATGTTCAAAATCATGCTGAATGTCATACTGACACTTCATGTGACTATGCTTGGCAATCTGTAACATACAAGAGAAAGGTCTCTGAAAGCCATACAAGGATTGCACATGCAAGAGAAGACGTTTTTGCTAATTCAAGCAATGGAAATCGTGAAACACTTATTGGAAAATACTTTAAGGATCAAAAACATAAACTTGAAGAGAAGACAGGAAATCGAACAAAGAGAACTAAAAATCAAAATATTAGGAACAAAGAAATTATAAATAAGAAAAACGTCAAAGAAAGAAAAGAATATATGAGAGTTTATATGCAGAAAAGAAGGCAAGACTCTAATTTCAAGGTAAAAGACAAAAAGTATACTCTTAAATCAAAGCAGAGCGCTAGACAATCTGAAGAATATAAAAAAGATAGAGAATATACACTCAAATCTAAGCAGAGTGCTAGACAATCCGAAGAATATCGAAAAAAAGATAGAGAATATACACTCAAATCTATGCAGAGTGCTAGACAATCCGAAGAATATCAAAAAAAAGATAGAGAATATACACTCAAATGTAAGCAGAGTGCTAGACAATCCGAAGAATATCAAAAAAAAAGATAGAGAACATACACTCAAATCTAAGCAGAGTGCTAGACAATCTGAAGAATATCGAAAAAAAGATAGAGAATATACACTCAAATCTATGCAGAGTGCTAGACAATCTGAAGAATATCGAAAAAAAGATAGAGAATATACACTCAAATCTATGCAGAGTGCTAGACAATCTGAAGAATGTCAGAGAAAAGACAAAGCTATGACAAAAGCATGTAAGAGAAGAGCCAGATTAATAGATGAATACAAAAAATGGGAAAGTGAAAAGAAAAAAGAATCTCGAGAATGCCATGAATTCAAACAAAAAGAAATTGAAATACAAAATCGGTCAAAGAGGAAAGCAAGGTCAGATCCATTCATATTAGAACAAGAAAGGTTTGCAAAACAACAATGGAGATTAAATAAAAGAAACAAGAAAGCTGAAAGCATTATGGACTGTAAAAGAAAAGCTACCAAGCGGAAAGATCCATCCTTTTCACAAGCTGAAAATATAACCAGAAAGCGCAGAAAATTTGGTAGTGATATTGATGTTTGTATTGAAAAGTTTCACAAGAATATATCAGTTGGACCTGTCTATATATGTAGTTGTTGTCAACAGACATGGTTTGAAGAGACTGTATTAAAAGCTAAAACATTTGTTTCTAAAGACAAGGAAAAATACTTAACAGGGGTGAAATGAGTCAATGAAGAAGAATGGATATGCTTTACATGCAAAGACAATATTAAGTGCGGTAAAGTTACAAAATTGTCTGTTTCAAATGGAATGAAGTGGCCACCAAAACCAAAATAATTGGAGCTGTTTCCACTTGAAGAACGCCTTATTGCTTTACGTATACCTTTCATGCAAATGCGAGAATTACCTAGAGGTCGCCAGTTATCAGTTAAAGGAAATGTTGTTAATGTACCTGTTGACATTCAACCAGTTGTAAATGCTTAACCTAGACCTTTTGACGAAAATGTTACAGTTGCAGTGAAATTAAAGAAGAAGATGTCATTTAAGTCGTATGTGTTCTCAGAAAATGTTCGACCATATCATGTTCTTTGTGCTTTGCACTGGCTAATGAGTGGTAGTGAATTGTACAAAAACGCAAATGTTGATATAGACCAGCAGTGGTTAAAGAGAATCACAGAAGAAAGTAATTAAACTCTGCATGCATTTTTTGAATCACAAAAAAAAGCCTGCTCTGAAACAAATAATGATGATTCTGATGGTGTTTTGGATGAAAGTCTTCAGTATATTCCATGTGATAAGGACCAAGCTGAGGTTATACATAATTTTTTTGAGTTGTGTACAAAAGAATGTTCAAAGTATGATATTGTTGATTTTGATGGTGTTGTTAGTGAAATGTTTGGCAATTGTTCAAACAATCAGTTAGAAAAAATGATGATATTTCAAATCATAACACAACTCATGTGGAAGAACTGTATGATTCAGACGCAGAAGAAATCGCACAGGAAAATGTGGGAAATATTGACACTCTATTGGATGATGCAGATCTTGAAAACAGAAATTCTACTTTCACATTTGCTCCTGGAGAAGGTCAAAGGCCACTCAGTATATTTCAAGATAAAGATTCAGAATATCTATGTTTTCCCACCATATTTTGTGGGCAGAGGCGAATAGATAATGATGATAGAAAAGTGCCTGTACATTATAGTGATATTGCAAAGTGGGAATTGAGAAGTCAAGATAGACGGGCTGCTAACAGTGTACCTAATATATTTTTAAACTGAAAAAATACAAATGAAGCAATTGAACGATAAAGCAAACCTTGCTGTTAGAAGGTGTCAAACAGGAACAAATAATGTACAAGCAAGAAACTCAGAGTGTATTGACAGTATTGTAAAAAATGATGAAGGGTACTATTTGTTTAAACAGCTAAGAAATTCTCCAGCATATTTGGAATCTAGAAAAAAAGATGTTTATGCTATGATTCGTCAGTTGGGTTTGCCAACTTGGTTTATGTCATTGTCCTCGGCTGATACAAGATGGATTGAGCTTTTGAAAATGCTAGCTACCTTAAATAAAAATTTCAACTACACCGATGATCAAATTGAAAACTTGGCATGGGAACAAAAGATAAAACTTATTCAATCGGATCCAGTCACTTGTTCTAGATATTTCGAGCATAGAGTTAAAGAATTCATCAACACAGTTCTAAAGAGTGAGCATGAACCTCTTGGAAAAGTTGTTGATTACTTTTTTAGAGTGGAATTTCAGCAACGTGGATCGCCACACATTCATATGATTGTATGGGTACAGAATGCACCAAAATTCAATGTGGATTCGGATGTAGGGTTGGCTGCTTATGTGGATCAGTATTTGAAATGTTCTATAGATAATTCACATCTTCGTCATTTAATAGAACTTCAAATTCACAAACATTCTAGAACATATAGAAAACGAGAAGATAAAATCTGTCGATTTGGTTATCCTTTGCCACCTCTTTCCAAAACTATGGTCTTACAGCCTCTCGAAACTGAAAAAAACAAGTATTATAAATTGTACCAAAACTTACAGAAAACAATGAACAGTAAGAAAGATGGATATGATATGTCTTATGAGGAGTTTCTGACAAGTGTTGTCCGAATGAGTGAGGACGAATATATTAAATGTATCAGAAGTTCTTTAAACTCTTCAAAAGTGTTTTTGAAAAGAAAACCAAGTGAAATCCGTGTAAATTTGTACAATGATAGTGTGTTAAAAGCTTGGAAGGCAAACATTGATATACAATTTGTGTTAGATCCATATGCTTGTGCTATGTATATAGTTTCATATATTAGTAAATCTCAAAGAGTAATTTGTTGCATGCAGCTGCAAAAGAAGCAAGGAATGGCAATATGGATCTCAAAAGACAAGTTAGACATATTGGAAATGTGTTTTCAAACAGTGTTGAAGTAAGTGCACAAGAGGCAGTTTATTTGGTACTGCAAATGCCATTGACTAAAAGTTCAATCGGCCCCCGCCTATAGGGGCTTGAAGAAATATATGGGCTGCATGATGCTTCCACGCAGAGCTGAATCCGGCCCGCACACTAGTACAGGTAAACCGCTTAGAGGATCTAAGCCTGTCCAGGAACCGCGGTGCGAGGTGGACCGTCCATGCTAATAAACCCTATTGGTTTCATTGGGCGACAGGGCTTGAGATGTCATTTCATCTCAATGTCGGGTAAAAGTCCCACAAAATTGGAAGCAACGTCTCCAAAATGACCTTTACAGTGTTGACGGGGACGTTAAACCTCAAATCAAACAAAACTAAAAGTTCAAGGAGTGTTGTCTTCATAAATACGTCACTTCCAACCCAGAGAGTACAGTTACTGAAACCAAAGTCAGTACTTGATGAATTGCCGGCAGACTCGACAGATATAATGTCAGACAATAAAATTAAAAGATACTCGAAGCGTCCCAAACCATTGGAAAAGTATTGCTTAGCCGATTATGTGTCTGAGTTAGAAGTCATTTACCCAGATGGACATAATGATAGTAGAGATGAGGAGGAGCAAGATTATGAGAAAGATGCAGAAGTGTCAGATGAAGAATGCTTTGGTGATGGTGAAACTATTTTAACTTTAAAGAATGGCATAAAAATCAAACGATGTCGTAATTCTAAAATAATAAGGTATGTGAGATTCAATCGCAAAACAGATGAAGAGAACTATTATAGAGAGGAACTTCTACTTTTTCACCCATGGAGAAATGAAGAGACTGACTTACTTGGAACTTTTAGAACATATAAAGAACACTATGAGTCAATGAAGCATGTGATAGATCATAAATGTTCCACTTACGAACATTATGCTGAAGAGTTGGAATTAGCAAGAGATTTAGCAGAAATTGAACATGATGCATTCGATGATATTGCTCCAAGTACACAACAAGTTGAAGGTGATGATGCTGAAATTGAACCAATTCAGTCTGAAGAGTTTATATATTTTAATCCTGATAGAATTGAGCATAGAGACTATGATATAGGGACTGAAATCGGATGTTACGTTTCTGCACCTCAAATTGATGTGAATGAAAATATTCTTTCAGATATTGATTACAGAAAGCTCCTGCAGTGTTTAAATAGTAAACAAAAACAGTTTTACTATCATGTGATTCACTGGATTAAAACAAAAGATGCCCCCTTATATGCATTTCTTTCTGGTGGAGCTGGTGTTGGAAAAAGTCTAGTTATTCGAGCATTGTATCAGACTTTGTTTAGAATATTAAATCTGAAAGAAGGAGAAGATGCGGATCACACAAGGGTTCTTCTTTGTGCATTTACAGGAAAAGCAGCATTTAATATTAATGGTTCTACCATCTCATCTGCATTTAAACAAAAGTATAAGCAATCGGATCAAACATTAACCTGTGACAGTCTGAATACCTTTAGATCAAAATAC
The DNA here is from genome assembly GCA_963580285.1 of Lucinisca nassula. Taxonomy (NCBI): domain Eukaryota; kingdom Metazoa; phylum Mollusca; class Bivalvia; order Lucinida; family Lucinidae; genus Lucinisca; species Lucinisca nassula. The sequence goes on along the minus strand of OY757010.1, from coordinate 146,764,716 downwards.
CGTGATTTGTCAGTTGTGATTATTGATGAAATTTCAATGGTTAGTAATTCTATGTTGAATTTTATTGATCAGAGACTTCAAGCATTGAAAGGAACAAGAACGCCTTTTGGTGATGTTAGCATTATTGCTGTTGGTGATCTTTATCAGTTGAAACCAGTGAGTAGTGATTGGATATTTAATGACATGAAACATGATGCAGCTGCTTTATCACAAAATCTCTGGAAAGACTTATTTACCATGTTTGAACTAACAGAAATTATGAGACAAAAAGATGACCTTGAATTTGCAGAATTGTTAAATAGATTAAGGATCAATGCCTTGACTGCTGAAGACAAGAATAGGTTTAAGCAATGTGAAGTAACTAAAAAAGATACTGAGTATCAGAAAAATGCGCCTCACCTCTTCGCAGAAAACTATTTCATGCATGTTTTTAATGATGAAATTATAAGAAATATGGCAACAGAAAAGGTTGAAATACCATGCATGGATACATATGTCTCACCTAAGTTATCTAAAGAAAAGATAGACTGTGCACTCAAGAATCTAAAGAATGTAACAGATTCAAACCAAACAGCAAATTTACATTGCTCGTTAACAGTTGTTGTTGACATGATTTATGATTTAACAATAAACATAAAAACAGAAGATGGACTAGCAAATGGAGCATCATGTGTAGTTAAGTTTATTGAGTATAAACTACAAACCACACGACGTCCAAGCATAATTTGGGTCCAGTTTGATGACAAAAAAGCAGGAATGGAAACAAGAATCAAATACAAAAACAGGGGACTGTATCATAGCAATATTGATGAAAATTGGACACCAATTTTTGATGTCAACAGGTCATTTACTTACAACAGAAAGACCTTTCAGAGAGTTCAATTCCCTTTGCAACCTTCTGCAGGGCGTTCAGTACATAGAGCACAAGGTAGTACCCTTGAAAAAGTTGTTATTGACTTATCACAACGTAAAACCCGCAAAGTTCCACATTTACACTATGTAGCACTCAGCAGGGTAAGGTCAATTGAGAAGCTTCAGATCCTTAACTTCAATGAGAAAGCATTACAAGTTGATGATCAGGTTAGGACAGAAATGCAGCGATTGCATGAAACAGCAACGCTTCAGCTGTGTGATACATCTTTAGAATTGATAGATCCAGTTTCGCATTTCAAGGTTGCTTTCAATAATTGTAGATCCTTGAATCTTCATTTTGATGATGTTAGACATGACAAAAATCTGTTGTCAACGCACATATTTGGATTAGCAGAAACACGACTACATCAGCCTGATAATGATAGTGATTATGTAATAGAAGGGTATTGTTTGACAAGGAATGACCAAATTGGATACAGTACTTGCAAAAGACCTCCTCATGGATTAGCAGTTTATGTCAAAGATGATATCATTATTATACAGAAGAGAAAGTATAGTTCAGATACATTAGAATTTATTATGATAACTGCCAGGCATGTCTCGATTGAAAGTCAGATCTTATTTTTGTATAAGTCACCTCAAATGTCTGACAGTAATCTTCTTTCTTGTCTGAACAAAGAACTTATTCCATATTTGACCCCATCAAAGCCATTGATGATAATTGGAGATTTCAATATTAATGTTTTGCTGAAACATAGCATCGTTAAGAAATTAAGTGATAAGTTTTCATGCAAAATGCTTATAAAAGAATGTACCACAGATCATATGACAACGCTTGATTTGGTATTTTCTAATGTTGATTTTTCATATGTTGATGGTGCAGTTGGAACATGTGAAACATACTGGTCAGATCACAAAATAGTCTTTTTGCACATGAAATCCACATAGTTGAAGACTTTTCACCTGCATAATTTTAAATATATAAAACCAGTCTCTCAAATTAAGGTTGCTTTTTTGGTGAAATTGGAACAGAGGAATCTATTGGTCAGATCATAAGTACCACACTTTTTGCATAACAACTTGGAAATCGTGTCAGGTATTTTATACTACTTTTCAGTGCACTCACCCACCACATAAAATGCTGTATTTACCTTTTTAAAGGCAGATATTGCTGGTGGTTTGGCAAGATTTGGGTGGCCACCACTTACAGATATCAGGAAATGAGCACTCCTGTAAAACTCCTTATATAGAGAAGAGTGGAGTTTACAGGGCTATTCTAATGGAATCGGTCCTCTTTTTCCAGTCAGAAGTGAGAAATAGGACATCTCGAAAAAACAACATGGAAAAATAAAAGTTTAATCTTAAAGGACCTTAATAATATTTAATATTTTATTTGGTTTTCCAGTTTTATAGTAGATTAAAAAATATCTTTGAGTATTATTTCAACCTTTTTTCTTAGAATTTATGTGCACAGGATTAAACTACATTTTCTGTTGGCATAAAAATTTTGAAGATTATAAAGCATCTGATAGTCTGTTGATACAGTGGAGGTTTCAAAGATTGACTTGTATGTATGTATATTTTTATGATGTCATATTACATGGATGCTGTTGATGTACCTTTGGTTAATATTAATTATACTCTTCAACTGGATTCACATCACGTGAACAAGCCCGTGAAATAAACACCCTCTTAAACCCCACTTTATATTGAGAAATCTGGGGTTTATAGGGGTATACATTATTTTTCTTATTTCTGCTCCAATACATAGGTTGTGGGTACTCATTAGAACTGCCTCAATGAGGCGGTTCTAACTAGCACCCGCCACCTGTGTTTGCAGTATAAATAAGGAAAATATCATGGATTTTCATAAAATAAGCAGCTATTTTGAAGATTCAAAAATGCATTATGTTGCAAGAGTGTTATTATCTTAGTTCTTAGATGTATTGCAGAATAATTAAAAAATATTAATTCTTTACTTATCTCTAAACATTTGCTACCTTCATATTAAACATCTGACCAGACACTTTGTCAGGGGAAGAATTGACTTACAATGTACATTCTGTCCATTTTTCCCCAGACGTTAGTCGAGGGGGGACTATAGTAACGGTTTTCGTCCATCCGTCCACGGTCCATCCATCAGTCGGTCTGTCTGCCACTCCTCCTACATTTTCAAGGGATTTTGATGAAACTTTCCAGTTATTGTTCCCATGTCCTGAAGATGATCATATTTTACCGAGGTCATGCTAGACTGATTTTTACCAGAGTTATTGCCCTTTGTCAGTTTTAGCAATTTTATCAACAGAAGTTTTTGTCTCCGCAACTCCTCCCAGTGTTCAAGAGATTTTGATGAAACTTCTCAATTATTGTTCTTATCACCTGAAAATGATCATATTTTAAGGAGGTTGTGCCTGATTGATTTTTACCAGCATCATTGCACTTTGTCAGTCTAAACCATGTTATCAACAGAAGTTCTTGTCTCAACTCCTCCTACAGTTTTCACCAGATTTGGATGAAACTTGCCATTTTTTGTTTCCATGACCTGAAGATGATCATATTCTATTGCGGTTGTGCTCAATTGATTACTGAATTTTCCTGGGGTTTTGGTCCTTTGTCTTACAGTTTTGGAGATCACTTTTTTCTCTGTAAATTTATTCCTTACAACTTTAGGAAAATTTAAAAGAAATAGTCTGTTGAAATGGTTTTAAATTCCCTAAACATGGCTTATGACATATGTTATAGACATATTCACCACATACTGACATTTCAGAGATGGGGGGACACTTGGCCTGGGGCCGTTTGTTCACAATATTCTGAATTCTGCCAAATAACATACTATATTGTATTCTTATTTGCAACGCTGTTTTGACATGTAAATCTGTTGTTCTTAGAGAAAGGTTTATCGCAGTATTTTGAATTTTGTCAATATTTTATTATTTTCTTATTTGCAACATTGAAAATAATTTTACATGTAAATTTGTTGTTACTTGAAAAGGCTTAAAACAGATTTTCTTCAAAAAGATTTAAGTAACAATTTTCTACATACTTGCAAGGTCAGGAATTTATTTATTGGTGATCAAGAGAATAAGGTGATGCATCTGCTTTCTATGCATAGAAATGACTCACATTATTTTTAGCTGTTCTTTATTTTGTACACCTAAGATGCCGTTTTGGCACATATCACAACATAGATTCTACATATGTTTGTGTGTCTTAGTTTATGCCTTATTATAATAATGCCCACTGTAACAGAATTAATTCTTTGTGGGTTTAAGATAGATGTAACAACCAAGATGTTTATGATATAAAGGTAACTTAATCTATAATATGGGCCTTATACATCAGTGTGACTGAGTAAAAGTCAAAGATACAGTCTGGATAGAACTAAGCAGACTTTGGCCTCTCTTTTTTGACATGGATGCAGCTATTTGAGATCATCAGTGTTTCTTATGTAAATTTTGTCATCCCATGCAATACTGTTGAAAACCACTGTGTCGAAAGGAAATCACAGCTACAGATATTGATTTCTTTGTCAAATTATGACTACATCATGAACAAAGACTAACTGCATGGATTCAAGAAGTCTTGTGTATACTCTACATCTTGCCCTTCAAGATTTCATCCTGAAGAGTTCAACTGGTTCAACTGATGTACAAGTATATTGACCACCCTGGATCTATGAAGACATTTATATCTATCAGGTAAACAAACATGTCTTGCCTTTCTGTACAGTTCTTTTTTTTCTAAATATCACTAATGATTATCTGGTACACAGGTGAGCGATATAGGGTCATCATGGCCCTCTTGTTTATATTATTTTGCCTCAGCGAGGCCATTCATAATGTAATCTTGCATAAAACAGCCTCATGGGTTAGGTATTGTCAATATCAATCCGAATGCCAAAAATGATCGGTATATTCAGAGAGGTTTGAACATTATACTCTGTTAACATTTTTCTAAATATATATTGCATCGGTGAGGCCATTTATGAAGTGATCTTGCATACGACAGTTTCTTGGGTTTGTTATTGTCAATATCAATCCATAGGAATATTTGAAGAGGTTTAGACATTATACTCCGTTATTATTATATAAAATAAATTGCCTCGACGAGGCCATTTATGAAATGATATGGCATTAAGGCAATTTCTTTGGTTAGATATTGTCAATACAGCACAGTGCACAGTCTTTTACCGGAAACCAACAACTGCCCTTCTTGAATCAGCGAAAGGGATAAAATCACCGTGGAACAGATTTCACGATCAATCTCCTGGAAAGAATGTTGCCGAACCCGGCAGGTATCGAACTTGCGTCTGAGCTGATAATTTGCTTTATTTATGGTCACATGCCTAGGACGCAGACAGGTCACTTTAAAAAGTAACATTGCCCCCCCCCCCCCCCACACACACAAACACACACACATTAACCCATACTCTGAGTATATGTCTAGCAGCCTTTTTAGGGACAAACATAGCAGACCCAGATCAGACGCTGCAACAAGTGGCGCCTCATCTGTGTCTAAACTGCAAATTTTACTGCTTACAATATAAGCCTTGACGTGCACCTGTCCAAACTCATTCCAACTGTCTTACATTATCGACCCACACTGCGTACTTAACCCATTTTAAACGAACGGAATCCTCAACACCTTATATCAGTATGGAATGAGTTCATTTTATCGGGGAATCAGGGATGTCAGGTTGTGGCTTCCACGAAATATTTGGCAAAAATGGCTGAACCTTTTTGTAAGTATGCAGTGAAGGTCATAATGAGAGTCCGCGTTCTGTGTTATCTGATTTGGGTTTGTCCTGTTTGCAAGTTGCCAGGTTTGAGATTTTATGGTACAAATGGGTTGTAAAACTGGGTTATATGAACTGAACTATAAAAGATTAGACTGCTACACACTTCATCTATTAAAAATATTCATCTATTCCATTTGAAATAGGTGATCTGTGAAGCAGTCTATACGAAGATACCGCATGGCGTAATAATCTACTACGTTAACACGGGGTACTATGTTCTCACTGGTGATTGGGTCATATGCAGTAACACCGAAAGTAGTGCCGAAATCACTTCTCATCTCACTGGAGCTACGCTGCAACAGCTACGCTCCAAAAATGGCCAGTTGGCTTTCCCAAAAAAGATATATGCAATACACAATGCTCAAAGACAAACCATAACAAAAACAAACCTCTTTGGACCTTCAGTTTTATCTGATCAACATGAAACTTACATATAAGTTAGTCAGGAATAAAAGTTCGGATGAGTTCTAAAACTGGCAAGGTTGGCCTTTCTATCATAGAGTTACATCCCCTTGATGGCAGAAAATGTCTATTTTTGACCTTGTCGTCACTGTAGCCCCTTCAGAATCAGAATTGTTACTGGTGACACGTCAAATGACATTCATACACCAAGAGTTTTAATCGGACCTTTTTGAGACTTACATGTAAGTAAGTAATAAAACCTCAACTGAGTTAAAAAATTGATGAGGTCGGCCTATATTTCAGAGAGTTATGTCCCCCTTGATTACAGAAAATGCCTATTTTTGACCTTGTTATCACTGTAGCAACTTCAGTTTTTATTGGTCCTTTTGAAACTTACATGTAAGTAAGTTGGATGAGCTCGAAGACTGATGAGGTCAGTCTATTTATCATATTTACGTCCCTTTGATTGCAGAATAGGTCTACTTTTGACATTGTCATCACCGTAACTCCTTCAGTTTACACTTTATCTTCTTGAAACTTATATGTAACTAAGTGAGGGATAAAAATTCAGATGAGTTCGAAAACTAGCCATGTCAGTTGATTAATCACGAAACGTTGTCCCCTGCTTTGCTGAAAATGCTAATTTTCTACCTTGTCATCATCGCTGCCCCTTCAGTCTTGATTGGATCTTCTTGAATCTTAAAACAAGTAAGTCGGGGATAAAAACTTGGACGAGTTCGAAAGCTGGTGAAGTTGGCCTATTTATCATAGATATACACCTGTTTTGTAAAACAATTGTATTATGGTACGGGGTAGGCGTCTGTCCATCCGTCCGTCCGTCCACACGTCTGTCTATCTGTAAACTTTTCCTTTCCGGATAACGTCTCCTACTTTTCATCCGATCAAGCTGAAACTTGGTAGGTAGTAAGACCATGACCTGATGTAGCCCATATTATTTCGAGGTTCTGGTCCACCAAATATTAACAGAGTTATGCCTCTTTGATTTTTTTTGTAAACATTTTCGTTTCCAGATAACTTCTTCTACAGAATTCATCCGATCAAGCCGAAACTTGGTAGATAGTAAGACCATGACTTGATGTAGCACATATCGTTTTGAGGTTACGGGCGACCAAATATTTACTGAGTTATGCCCCTTCGAATATTTTTGTAAATTTTCGTTTCCGGATAACTCCTCCTACAGTTTTCATCCAATCAAGCCAACACTTGGTTGATAGTAAGATGACCTGATATAGCGCATATCATTTCAAGGTTACGGTCCACCAAATATTCACAGAGTTATGCCCCTTTGAAATTGTTTGTAAAGTTTTTTGTTTCCAGATAACTCCTCCTACAGTTTTCATCTGATCAAGCTGAAACTTAGTAGGTAGTAAGACCATGATGTGATGTAGCGCATATTCTTCCAGGTTATAGTCTATCAAATATTTACAGAGTTATGCCCCTTTGAGTATTTCTGTGAATATTTCGTTTCAGGATAACTTCTACAATTAAGATTAGATCAAGCTGAAACTTCATATATAGTTAGATCATGATATGGAGCAGTGCATATTGTGTGGGTCCAACACTGGCTACAACTATATTGCTGTTGGTTGTGTGTTTGTAACGCCTTAACCAAATCAAAGTACTGAAAGTACTGAGGAAAGTTGATTTATGAGGTATATTCACCATGACAAAATGGTAGTGGTAGATTAAACAGTTCTCTAAGTATCTTTTTGACAAGGTTGAAAAAGGAGTTTAACCAGGTTCGACTAAGAAAAAAAATCCTGTTGCTTGTTATTGTCCTCGTGACAATCACTGACCATCTGACTGGCGCCGACCCTGAACAAAATCCAGGTATTGGTTATTGATAGCACCCCTAAGATGTCAGAGCGGAACGTCAGAAGAAAATTCTGGACTGTGCTTGTTTGTTTGTCTGTATGTTTGTTTGCTTGTTTTGAGGTTAAACATCCCCGTCAACACTGGCTAGGTCATTTAGAGACGTTGCTTCCAATTTTGTGAGACTTTTACCCAACACTAAAATGAAATGACAATTATCAAGCCTGTCGCGCAATGAAACCAAATAGGCTTGTGGCATGGACGGTCCGATTCGCACCACTTTGCCTGGGCAGGCTTAGATCCTCTAAGCGGTTTACCAGTACTCATGTGCGGTCGATTTCACTTCGGCGTGGAAGTATCTTGCAGTCCGTCTATTTCTTCAAGCCCTAATGGGCGGGGCGGTAGGACTGTGCTCGTGCATTTGGCCATTGCCAAACAGAACCTTCATAATCAGACGCCACATAATGCGGTGTCCGATCAGATCTCATGTACCTGCTTAAACGAACAGTCCGATTCTCAGTTCATGACTATTCTCCAAACTTACATTCAGAGACGATCGATCCACCAGTTCTCTCAGCACTTTGATTAATTGAGTATTTACGCAAATACACTGTTTATCTGGAGCACTGGACGGGAGTGAACTTTAAAACCTATTGCTTTTTTTCGGCGAGTCATGGGTCTCCAAAAATGAAGTGTACATTGCTTTCGGAGACGTTACAGCAGAGCCCTTTAATTTCTACATTTTAAACAGTGGAGACGCTTCGACTTAGATTCGTCTTCCCAAGTGTCTATAAAACGAGTGCATATGCACCCAAAAATGCAAAGCTTCCTTTTTAACACTGAAGGGTCTGATTCGAGGTCACAGAATGAGGTGTCTGATCAGTTGCTTCTGAATTTGCTTAACCACTTTATATGACAATGGAATCTTCCAACAAATAAATTCGGAACAGGATTGTCAGATTTGTTTTCTTAAAAGTAGGTTTTTTAAGAATATATGTTTTTTAGCAGTCAATGCAGACTCAGATCAGACGCCAAGTTGTGCTGTGTCTGATCTGGGCCTACAATGCTTACATGCCATAAAAAGTGACGCTAGTTATATACATGTATGGGCTAATGTCCAGTTCGGAAACCGAGGGGTGAAAGGGAAGGAACACCTGTGGAATCAAGTCCTCCTTGATATAAAAGGATACACCGAGTATCAAAGCTAGAAAAGTCCAGTTCGGCAACTGAGGGGTGAAAGGGAAGGAACACCTGTGGGATCAAGTCCGCCTCCAGCGCAACTGTTAAGAAATCAATGCGCTGGAAAAGGAAATGAGGCAAGTGCTTAATTTGGACTATTTTATGCAGCGAACGAACAGCGGAAGTGTAGTAACGCGGTCCAGTACCGGAAGAAGAAATGCAATGACATATAAACTTGATATCAAAGTACTGAAAGTACTGAGGAAAGTTGATTTATGAGGTATATTCACCATGATAAAATGGTAGTGGTAGATTAAACAGTTCTCTAAGTATCATTTTGACAAGGTTGAAAAAGGAGTTTAACTAGGTTCGACTAAGAAAAAAAATCCTGTTGCTTGTTATTGTCCACGTGACAATCACTGACCATCTGACTGGCGCCGACCCTGAACATAATCCAGGTATTGGTTATTGATAGCACCCCTAAGATGTCAGAGCGGAACGTCAGAAGAAAATTCTGGACTGTGCTCGTTTGTTTGTATGTTTGTTTGCTTGTTTTGAGGTTAAACATCCCCGTCAACACTGACTAGGTCATTTAGAGACGTTGCTTCCAATTTTGTGAGACTTTTACCCAACACTAAAATGAAATGACATAATTATCAAGCCTGTCGTGCAATGAAACCAAATAGGCTTGTGGCATGGACGGTCCGATTCGCACCACTTTGCCTGGGCAGGCTTAGATCCTCTAAGCGGTTTACCAGTACTCATGTTCGGTCGATTTCAGCTCGGCGTCGAAGTATCTTACAGTCCATCTATTTCTTCAAGCCCTGATGGGTGGGGGCGGTAACACTGTGCTCGTGCATTTGGCCATTGGCAAACAGAACCTTCATAATCAGACGCCACATAATGCGGTGTCCGATCAGATCTAATGTACCTGCTTAAACGAACAGTCCGATTTTCAGTTCATGACTATTCTCCACACTTACATTCAGAGACGATCGATCCACCAGTTCTCTCAGCACTTTGATTAATTGAGTATTTACGCAAATACCCTGTTTTTCTGGAGCACAGGACGGGAGTGAACTATAAAACGAGTGCATATGCACCCAAAAATGCAAAGCTTCCTTTTATAACACTGAAGGGTCTGATTCGAGGTCACAGAATGAGTTGTCTGGTCAGTGGCTTCTGAATATATGACAATGGGATCTTCCAACAAATAAGTTCGGAACAGGATTGTCAGATTTGTTTTCTTAAAGGTAGGTTTTGCAAGAATATATATTTTTAGCAATCAATGCAGACTCAGATCAGACGTCTGATCTGGGCCTACAATACTTACATGCCATAAAAAGTGACGCTAGTTATATATGGGCTAATGTCCAGTTCGGATACCGAGGGGTGAAAGGGAAGGAACACCTGTGGAATCAAGTCCACCAAAAATTAATTGAGTTATGCCCCTTTGAAAATTCCTGTACACATTTTTTGTGGCTAACTTCTCCTGCAGGTAACATACGATCAAGCAAAATCTTGATATTAAGTTTGACTATGCTGTGGAGCAGTGCAAATGGATTAGACATGCAGGATGGTCCACCAAATATTTATGTAAGTATAAGTACAGCACTGAATATCTGTAGACATTTTCATTTCCAGCTAACTCCTCCTGCCGTTTAGATCCGATCAAGCTGAAACTTGATGGCATATATTGCTCAGCTTGCGGAGCGCTTGTTGACCTTGTCATCACCATAGTCCCTCCAGGTTTTATCGGTTCTTCTTGAAACTTGCATGTAAGCAAGTCCGGGATAAAAGCTCGAATGTGTTCCAAAACCGCTGAGGTCGACCTATTTTTCAGAGTTACGCCCCCCTTGATTGCAGAAAATGTTTTCCTTTGACCTTGTCATCACTGTGGCCCCCTCGGGCTTTATCGGATCTTCTTGAAACATGCATACACATGCAAATAAGTCCGGGATAAAAACTCAGATGAGTTCGACAACTGATGAGCTCAGGCTATGTATCTTAGTTACCTCACTTTGATTGCAAGAAATGCCTGTTTTTGTCATTGTCATCATCGTAGCCTCTTCAGTGTGATCGGATCTTCTTGAACAAATAAGTCAGGGATACGTGTAAAAGCTCGGATGAGTTCAAAAGCTGGTGAGGTCAGTTTATTTATCATAGAGTTATGTCCCTTTGATTGCCTAAAATGCACATTTTTATACGCCCGTTTGAAAAACGGTCGTATTATGTTATGCCCCCGGCGTCCGTCCGGGCTAACGAAATGATGCTTATGTGACTACTTGTTTAGGTTTAGGTGACTGAAGTTACATGCAGTTTATTCCGTCAAAGTTTCAGTCACATAAGACCATTCAGTTACTGGTCACATAAACAAGTCACATACTACCCCATTTAGACCATCAAAAGTCACATAAGACCCATTTCTTCTGTCCGTCCGTCTGTAAACTTTTCGTTTCCGGATAACCCCTCCTACAGTTTGCATCCGATCAAGCTGAAACTTCATATACTTACCGGAAATAGAAACTATACACGCATTTTTAAATTGTCACTGGCAAAACATTTTAATAAAACTTGAATTCCAATTATATAAAAGATCATCATCAGTGGCATGGCTGATTTTTCGAATAAAATGCTTAATGATAGCTACGATTTAACAGGTAAAGCCACGCATTCAAGGCGAGGGTCAAAATCTTGCTGTTCAAGTTTCCATTGAGTCAAACATTTTGTGTCGCGAATGTGATTCCCATTTTTACTAATTATTACTCATCATCTAACATTGGGGATATTGTTTACAAAATGAAAATTTTCACAATGGTTGAAATGTTATCGACCTTTAAATATTGGACCAAACCACCGGAAGTGAGCGAAAAGTGTATTGCGGGTTTTGTTTTAATCAATATTTAAGACACACCGGAAGATACTAAAACGATTGAAGGCACTTTTGGAACGATTATTGGCTTTAAACATTAACTTGAAAATTTCGCTGAAAACGCAGTTTTTGAGACTTCAATAAAATGTTTGTTTCTCGATAATTTTTAGATGTTATGTTATTTTTATAGTCCTTGCTTTTAACTTATTACCTGTACGCACAAATGTTGGACTCACAATTCAATTACAAATAGATTTTGTGAAAAAATGCACATTTTTACATTTTCCCAAAAAACTTTTATTTTGAACACCAGATTTTCTTTAAACTGTTACAGGATTCAAATATATAGTTATAGATAGTCAAAGCCTTAATCAGTAAATTTTAACTGAATTATCCACTTGTTTTGTCAGGCGAGACAATTTAAAAGTGTATAGTTTCTATTTCCGGTCAGTATACATAGACCATGATGTTGGGCAGCGCATATTGTTTCGAGGTTACGGTCCACCAAATAATAATAGTTATGCCCCGTTGAAATGTTTTGCAAATTTTTCGTTTCCGGATAACTCCTCTTACAGTTTACAACTGATCAAGCTGAAACTTCATACATAGTTAGACCATGATGTGGGGCAGCGCATATTGTTTCGAGGCTGCGGTCCACCAAATATTTATAGAGGTATGCCCCTTTGAAATGTTTTGTAAACTTTTCGTTTCCACATAACTTCTCCTACAGTTAACAGCCGATCAAGCTGAAACTTCAGCCATAGTTAGACCATGATGTGGGGCAGCGCATATTGTTTCGAGGTTATGATCCAACAAATAATAATAAAGTTATGCCCCTTTAATATTTTTGTGAACTTTTTGTTTCCGGATGACTCCTCCTACATTTTACATCGGATTTAGCTGAAACTTCATATATAATTAGACCATGATGTGATGCAGCGCATATTTTTGAGAGGTTATGGCCCACCAAATAATAATAGAGTTATCCCCTTTGAAAAATTCTGTAAACATTTTGTTTTCAGATAACATTTTAGATCCGATAATGTTGACACTTTACATACAGTAAGACCATGATATGGAACAGTGCATATTATTTTGAGGTTATGTCTTCCAAATATTACCAGAGTTATACCCCTTTCACAGATTTTTCTAAACATTCAGTTTCCAGATAACTCCTCGAGCACTTACATTTTACATCTGATGAACTTGCGGCTGAAACTTTACATATAGTAAGACCATGATGTGGAACAGTGCATATTTGAGTTTGCACTCCGCCAAATTTTACTACAGTTATTCCCCTTTCACATATTTTCCTAAACATATTTTTTTCTGGATAATGCCGCCACATTTTACATCTGACGAAACTGAAACTTTACGTAAAGTTAGACTATGATGTGGAGCAGCACATTTTTACTTCAAGGTTACAGTCCACCACTTATTGCCAGAGTTATGCCTATGTTATTTTGAGGTTATGTCCCAACAACTATTCCCGACCATTAAAATTTGTTGGAGACAGGTAGTTTGAGCCATTGAGGGTTATTAATAGTGCCAGGTAAGAATATATGGAGCACATTGTTCCTTGGTTACATTCCACAAACCCAAACTTGTACAACAATCAGTATATATTATATGCTCCATCTTACTAATTGCCACGGACGTATAATGCCCCGCTTACGGAGCTCTTGTTGACATTGTCACCATCATAAGTTCCTAACTTCCTGAAACTTAGATATAAGTATGTTAGGGATTAAAGGTTGAATGAATTTGCAAACCAACTTTGTTGGTACATTGCTCATAAAGTTAAGTCCTTAAGACGTTTAATAAATTCAATAATACATGAGCCCCTATGTACTAAAAAGCACTCAAAACGGCACAGACAAAATTAGCAGGCCCAGATCAGCAGCGTTTGATCAGGTCTTTCACTATTTGCAAACTAAGTTTGCCTTTGTTCCGGAATAACTTTGGTGTGGTGTTATTCGTCGCCAACACTCGTAGAGTAGCTTGAAAAACGTTAAAGTAAAGTCCCCAGCGACCTCATTGACTCGTCTTATCATATTTAAAACAAACAAAGTTGAATAATTAAGTTAGCTACACCCATTTGTGACTTTGAACCAATCAGATTACTTGATGTAATTTATTCCTACGGATTCACAAACTGAATGTCAAACAGTGAACTCGAAGATCCTGATCAGAAGTCATCTATTCTGGATCTACACTGTTTGCAAATGTAGGGATTGTCGTGAACAGCAGGCTAAGGGTTAAGCGACTTCCCTGAGAGTGCCGACTTGACTCGACTTATCGTGTTTTTTTTTCGTTGTTTTTTTTATGCTTCCCCGAGAATCTTTGATTCGGGTGGCATATAGTATTTGCCATGTCTGTCTGTTTGTTTGTTTGTCTGTCTGTCTGTCCGTCCCTCCGTCACAAAAACTTTAACCTTGATCATAACTTCAAAAGTATTTGACCTAGCCCCATGAAACTTCACACACTTATTTTCACCATCACAAGGGATACATTCTGACAAAGGGCCATTACTCTGTTGTCATTTTTGGCTGAATTATCTACCCTCGAAAGTTTGTAAAAACTCAGAAATTGGCTCCGACGGGGGGCATTGGTCACCTGAAGTGGCAGCTCTTGTTGTTTTTGTTTTGTTTTGTTTGTTTGTTGTTTTTTTTTTACTACTTGCTCTACTGTACTTAACCTGGTCAAATAGAATTGTGGTTAGGTAAACTGATCTACTCGACATGATCTAAAAAGTGTTGACTGGGGCTTTGAACTCTGAGTTCCAGTCAACACTTTTTAGATCATGTCGAGCAGATCAGTCCACTTTACTTTATATTTAAACCACTTTACCCTACCTAACCGTACTTAATTGTTTGTGGTGATTTTTTGCTTGTTTTTGTTTTCCAATAATGAGAACTTCTTGTACCTGTAATTAATCATTGGCAACTTCTTATTTTATTTTTTTGTTTCAAGTTTTCCCAGGAGTTGATGTATCTGCATTGAAATTATGCATGCTAGTCAGCACGTATTTATAACGATTTAACCCTTTTTGTACCAAATGGAATCTTCCTGCATATATATATAGCAGGTGTTCATTTCAAAATTTAGGGGTGTCAGGTTGTGTTTTCATCAAAATTTATTTGGAAAATGACTGAACTTTTAGCAAACAGTGGAGGGCCCTGATCTGATCTGGGCCATGCACTGTTTGCCAAGTACCCCTTGTGGGGTTTCCAGTACTAAATGGGTTAAACCAAATAATGTACTTCATTTTTATGCATTCCATAATATATTAGACTTCAAATATACCAGGTGGAGGCAGTTACAAAACTGTATGCATGTAAAAAAGCAGGCAGCAGAAATGGTGTATATCTCACTTTGTTTTACGTTCTACCTGTATAACCTCGAACTGTGGTTCATTGCACGGACTTGTTTTTAACACCAAGTCAACCTATATTAATTGAGGTCAAGTGAGGTCAAATATCAATAATTATGTTTTTTTTTTAATTCTGTCAATTAATAAAATTGTCATTAATCAAGTAATTTCGTATTGGCCCAGGTAAATGTCCGCGGTCTGCTGCATTGGCCCGATGCCTAACATTAAAATACTCGTATAACCTTAGCAGGTACTTTTATGACTATCCTTGTAAACCCCGCTTTATATAGAGACATTTTGGATGTAGAAGTGCTAACAGGGGAAACAATCTACAGTAGAACTTCGATGGCTCGAACACCGATGGCTCGTTTACCATGGATGTGTCGAACCCATTCTTGAGCCCCCAGCGAAATCCTCTACATAAGAAATAGTGGGGTATAATTAAGGAGATTTTAGTCTTTTATCTTGCAAATGTATGTTGTGTGTACTCATTAGAATCTCCTCGATGAGGCGATTCTAATGAGTACACACAGCATACATTTTCATTATAGAACACCGAAAAGATGTCTAAAAGTATCTCGGTACGCCTTCTGACAGTAACCTCAGTGGCTCGAACTACCCCAGTCTCGAACAGATTTTCGTTGAAGTTCCACTGTACATGTAATATGCGTTCTTTCATGGCTGTAAACATGGCAATTTCTTTGTTGAAACTTTGTTACTTCCCCTGCTTTAAACATAGATTTTGGTACTCGTCGGAACCGCCTCACTATTGGGCTATGGCGTACATTTTGTACCTGTGTTCTGCAGTTAAAGACACTTGTATAAATCGAAGTTTTGACTTTGAAAATAAATGAAGTCTCCTCTGCCATTGACATTGATTGACTTATTTTCTTGGTATCATAGTTAGGTCGTGTCATGTGAAAATGCGTCTTCGAACGTGCGCTCAGCGAAGTGGATCAGCCTGTGCATCCGATCTCTGATCAGAGTTTTCATACAGACAGCGAAGTTTGTATCTTGAGTGAGTAGAAACCTGTCCCCGAGGTCGCACATTTTTGACGTTAAACAATCAGTATCGAATTCAGAAGATTATGTTTTCATGAGTTCTAGCTTCAACGAAGCGCTTCCGCTGTTAATCGGAAACTGCACACAATTGTTTTCTTGTTTCAAACCAGACGTTTTCGTCATATATTGGATGGAAAAGTAATAAATAAAATTTATTTAACGGTCACTGGAGTATGAACAGCATCGGAAGACCAGCAAAGTTAGGGGTTCATATAAACTTTGCTCGTATCTAAATGTTGGTCACACTTCAATGAACATTAAATAAATTGCCTTTATTACTTTTCCATCCATTATGCGACAAACTATATGATTGAAACAAGAAACGATTGCGTGTAGATTTCCTGTTAACAGCGGAAGAGCTTCGTCATTTCGTCGCTATCGTCCAATCATATTGGAGTGAACCATGTTTCATTTTGACGTCAACTAGTGTTCAGGTGACGCCGCGTGAGCCAGTGCGTTCATTGAGGTATGAATACTTTTGCGCCCCAGTTGTTAGCTCACCTGAGTTCGACGTACTCAAGGTGAGCTATTGTGATCGCTTTTTGTCCTTCGTCCGTCCGTCAACAATTTCTTCAAATGACATCTCCTCCGAAACCACAGTGCCAATTTTAAAATGATTTCACAGGACTATTCCTTGGGTGACCATCTACCGAAATTGCTACAATAGTTCCGCTCCGCTGATTAAAACGGCTACCGGAGTTAAAATGATAGAACAATCTTTAAACGACATCTCCTTCTAGGCTAATTGTCCGATTTCAAACTAATTTCACAGGAATGTTCCATGGATGACCCTCTAACACAATTACTAAAATGGTTCCGCTCCGCTGATGGCTACCCGAGCTAGAAAATAGAAAAAAAAACTTTAAACGCCATCTCCTCCTAGGCTTCTTGACTTCTTCATTCGTGTTACATACATGCTCGAAAGATATATCAGAGGGTGGCACTGGCCGGGGGTATACGTGACCCACTGGTCACTTTCTCTAGTTTCATTTCTAGTTTCATTTCTCTCTTGTTAATTATAAGGTTGTCTGTTAATTTATTATGAGATTAAATGTTCAAATTAATACATTGATTTTTCTTTAAAAAGATTCAGATATCCATTTTAATACTGCTTGGCACCTTTATATTTCCATGGAGTGATCTCGTTGCTTGAAACCGTTATGTTTCCATGGACTGATCCAGGCACCCATTCACTGCTGAAAACCTATATATTTCCATGGAGTGATCAAGGTACTCATTCACTGCTGAAAACCTTTGTTTCCTTGGATTTATCCAGGTACCCATTCACTGCTTGAAACCTTTATTTTCCTTGCATTGCCGGAAACCATTATGTTTCCATGGAGTGTTCCAGGTACCCATTCACTGCTGGAAACCTTTATGTCTTCGGATCACCAGTCAGACGCGCATTCGACAGTCTAGCGTCACATAACCTCTAAGGCTACAAAGATCGCCTTGACTAAGCCAACACCTGTCCCGCTGCCCGTTAATGGAACATACACACAACGTAGCAGCGAATCAGGAACGAGTCACATCTTGCTTGTTTTAGTGGAATGGATTCACATGGCATATTTTCGGCGATTTTTAAAGACGAACAACTTTTGGGACTTCCTGGTGCGTTTCTTGAAATCCATCCCCCATTGGAAAAGGGTCTACTCTTAAAGGAAAGGATATGCTCCTGTGGAGCATATCCTTTCATTTAAGAGTAGAACCACACTGAAACGGTAGATAAAATTGTTTAAAAGAGTTACCTTCCATGAATGTGTTTCCATTTCCCTTACATTCTTAAGTTAGAGAAACCTTGACACTGGGCAGCGTCCTCATTGTTTGTTTTGTTTGATTTTAGGTTTAACGTCCCCGTTAACACTGTGAAAAGGTCATTTTGGAGACGTTCCTTCCAATTGTGTGGGACTTTTACCAATGACATCTCAAGCACTGTCGCCCAATGAAACCAATAGGTTTTAAAAGCATGGACGGCCGACTCGCACCGCTTTGCGAGGGCAGGCTTAGATCCTCTTGCGAGGGCAGGCTTAGATCTCTAAGCGGTTTACCAGTACTCGTGTGCGGGTCGGTTTAAGCTCTGCGTGGAAGCATCATGCAGCCCATATATTTCTTCAACCCCCGATGGGCGGGGGCCGCGCGTCCTCATTGCGCCCATATATTCTTAGAGTATGTTCTTCCAAAAACAATAAGCAATGACGTGATCTACATTGCATAAAAACTAGCTTTATATTACATTGTTAATTACGTATTAGATAGTTATGTGAACCACTTCACGGCAAAAACTGTCTTCTGGGTTTTCGACCAGGTAAGCCACAAATTTGCCTGCTCAGCTACACACACTGGCACTAGTCTTGAAAGCGAGATTTTACTATTCTGACAGTGAACTTAAAGGTGCTGTTCGGACTGCGCGGATGCGCATCTGATATGCATTCATTACGAAAACACGCCTATACAAATACATTGTCTTCTTTCAAGCTTTACCGCCGAAACAAATGTGATAATTTTCTTATTTCTGCTTAAAATATAGATTGTGGATACTCGTTCGAACCGCCTCATCGAGGCAGTTCTAACGAGTACCCACAATATTTTAGAGAAGAAATATAACGCCCCCGCCCATCGGGGCTTGAAGAAATAGATGGGCTGCATGATGCTTCCACGCAGAGCTGAAACCGGTCACACACGAGTACTGGTAAACCACTTAGAGGATCTAAGCCTGCTCAGGCAAAGCGGTGCGAGCCGGACCTCCATGCTTATAAACCGTATTGGTTTCATTGGGCGACAGGGCTTGTGATGTCATTTCATCTCAATGTCGGGTAAGAGTTCCACAAAATCGGAAGCATCGTCTCCAAAGTGACCTTAATAGTGTTGACGGGGACGTAAAACGTCAACTCAAACAATCAAAAGAGCGGAAATAATCAAATAGGGTTTGCCCTGTAAACCCCAGTTTTACTATATATAGTGGGGTTCAAGGGCGTTAAACTTCAATTGGCGTGTTTTCGTAATGTTTGTTGTTTGCTAAATTTATGTCAAAAACAGGTTTCTCATCATATTATGTCATTCTTAGGAACTTTGCATGTATATTTGTGTCCTTTTTTTCTGACATGATCCGCTTAACGTGACGAGCGTATCGACGCGTCACCTTCACCTTCATAGAGTAAACGTGACGGCGCAGTAAAGTACGAGATGGTGCAATTGACATGCGCACATGTGTTACTTTGGCATTGATGAAATCTAATTGAGCCGACACATGTTAAAAAGAAAAGATTTTACATAGGTTTACGTTATCAATATCACGACGTAAGTGTTTTGCTTTGGTTTGGATCAAAACTATTTGGGTCATGTTGAACCGAAACACATTTCCTGGACAGCCTTATGCATTAGCGGGTATATACAGTCTTTTGCCACAAACTGGCTACGTCCGTCTTACGTTTGTGGTTAGGTTATTTCTTTTCCACAAAATACATTGTTGGTACTCGTTAAAACGACCTGTGTAAGACTGTCCGCACGTACACCAAAATCTATATTTGGAGAGCAAATAATCTTCTAAAAAATGCCCTTTCCGTGTGAGAGGTTTAATTTTAAGTAGATTTAATAATCATCAGTAGCCCCCGCCCATCGGGGCTTGAAGAAAAAGATGGGCTTCATGATGCTTCCACGCAGAGCTGAAACCGACCTGTACATAAGTACTGGTAAACCGCTTAGAGGATCTAAGCCTGCCGAGGCAATGCGGTGCGAGTCGGTCCGTCCCTGCTTATAAACCCTATTGGTTTCATTGGGCTTGAGATGTCATTTAATCTCAATGTCGGGTAAAAGTCCCACACAATTGGAAACAACGTCTCCAAAATGTCCTTTACAGTGTTGACGGGGACGTTCAACTTCAAATCAAACAAAATCAAATCACGGCGGTTTGGTGCGTTTGTTTTGTAGCCGGGAACCAGCGGTACAAAGTAGAAGTAAAACAAATATCAATAATATACAATTAACTTACTCCAGCCATCAAAGACACCAACGGGAAAGAAACACAAACATAAAGCGACCAGACCATAATGAAAACCTAAACAAAGGAAGGCCATAAGGACAGTTACTTTCCCACAAAATGGCCAAATGGCCATCCAAAATAAAACGACACAAGTGAAACTCACAGTAAGTAACAAACAACAATATAAATAAACCGCAACAGAAAAACCGCCTTGGAACGGTCAGTGGCAAAACGGATAAAAATGGCGTCGTTTTCTGTCAGTATGGCAACAAGGGAGCTTACCACTAAATATTTTCCATAGGCGACAATAGTAACCTTTTACATGCTCCCACAAAAACTACACATACAAAACTTTTCAAACCGTACTTATTTATAGAGCCATCCCAGCTCAACAAGTTGATGAGAAAAAATCCACATGTTGCCCGTCTCCTTTTCAAGTTATGGTCCGCCATGTTTGTTTACATGCAGATTCGCTGTGAATACAAGCCGGCTTCTTAACGGAGAGGTGACAATATAAAATCAGCCACATTTTCTTTGAGCTTGCAGATATAATTATAAAACACACATCATTTTATTTCCTTATAACTATCCTTTTCTCACATTGAAATGAAACATGGGATATTTATCCAATGGAAATAAAAATAAAAAATGAGTTCCTTTAAGAGCAATGAAAACATTCATAAGAGAAAAGATGGGTCATACTACGTAGTTTCGGCTAATAAAGCCTCATCAGTGACCCTGTAATGATCCGGCGTCCAAGATGGCGTCCAAGATGGCCGCCATAGCTGTAAATTCCAGTTTTTCGTAAAATATGAATATAAATACCACAAATCATCTTATAAACTTATTTTAATTCATTTTTCTGGTGTAGAAAGAAGATTTGTGCTAGAATATAGATCAAATTTTTAGGTTTGACTTGAAAACCGGTCAAAAAAATGATATTTTATTGTTTTTGTGTCTAGTTTCAAAGGTGGAACATAAAAGCAATTCTGATGTTTCAAAATTTAAACAGTTTTTACTTATCTATTGTTTTATTTTAACTAAGACACTATTCTAAAATACATTTAACACTATTCTAAAATACATTAATGGTTGGTTATGACTTTTTTACCATCAATTTAGCCCCAGGATTACCCCACCCACTCAGTTTATTTTAGAATAGTGTTAAATGTATTTTAGAATAGTGTCTTACTTAAAATAAAACAATAGATATGTAAAAACTGTTTAAATTTTGAAACATCAGAATTGCTTTTATGTATCACTTTGGAAACTAGACACAAAAACAATAAAATATCATTTTTTCACCGGTTTTCAAGTTAAACCTAAAAATTTGATATATATTCTCGCACAAATCTTCTTTCTACACCAGAAAAATGAATTAAAATAAGTTTGTATGATGATTTGTGGTATTTATATTCATATTTTACGAAAATCTGGAATTTACAGCTATGGTGGCCATCTTGGACGCCATCTTGGATTTCTCAGCTCGCCATCATTTATGCCAATTTATGCCGGCAGTTTCAGATACTACTGATCCTGACGAACATTTTGGTGTAGGACTTGTCTTGTTATACCGGGGGTATGGGTTCCCATTTTTTGGTCCATATTGTCACCCTACCACAAAGGACCAAAAGTAAAATATAAACTGCACTATGGTTGATGTACGGGGAGACGTTTTACGGCCGCCACACGGCACAACACCAGCTGCAGTGAAGGCAAATAAAAATCAAAACATGAGTTCCTTTAAGAGCAATGAAAACATTCATAAGAGAAAAGATGGGTCATACTACGTAGTTTCGGCTAATAAAGCCTCATCAGTGACCCTGTAATGATCCGGCATAGAAAGCCAGAGGAAACATACTCCAATTTTGCGAATTTCGAATAGGCAGTCGATTGAAAGACTGATATAAATCAAAACGGGGTCCAAATAATAAAAAACCTGTCTAGAATATGAGTCTAAACCAATAATTTATTTCTGATTTCTCAGAATATTCACGCTGGTGAAGCCTGCCTGGTACTTAGACTGCAACTAAAAGCTCTGTCCCAAAGTGATAAAACCCAGTACCTCCAGTATTTAGTGCAAAGCTACCATAAGCCGGTTTCAGAAGTTGTTTATAAACAGGTATCGATTTAAATTAAGTTTGACTTGATGGGCAGTGGTATTTACCGCAGTTGAGCAGTTCCAATCCCATTTTAGGTGGGAAATACGGTTATTTACTTTAGTGAATTAATATCATTCACTGAATTTCAGTGTGGAAAGCTATTGACCACAACTGCAACAAACCACGCCGGAATATTCTGCGTGTAGAAATGCCAACAGTTGGTGTCAGGACATGACGTTATAGCAATTGCCAACATTGGATCCTGACTGCATCCAGCATTGGACCCAGACTACGTCAGAATTGTTACTGGTGTTCATTCATTCACCAGGACCTTTGATGTGGGAAGTTAGTCCCTCGCTCTAACCAAAGAGGTAAATTTAGATACACAATCATCAGCACTTCCAGCTGTCGAAATAATCGAATCGGCAAGGGCATTCCAATTTCTAATGGTTCTGGGGCAGAACGACTCTTTATTATCCCCTCGCAACAACGTTGCGGATGGGGATATAGCATCGGTGCCGTGCGTCCGTGTGTTAGTGTGTGTGTGTGTCTGTTTCTGTGTGTGTGTCTGTCCGGAACCTTGTGAGCAGGATAGAAGACACAGTATTCATCGTAGAAGCATCTTATCCCCTCGCAACAACGTTGCGAATGGGGATATAGCATCGGTGCCGTGCGTCCGTGTGTTAGTGTGTGTGTGTGTGTGTCTGTGTTTCTGTGTGTGTGTCTGTCCGGAACCTTGTGAGCAGGATAGAAGACACAGTATTCATCGTAGAAGCATCAAACCTTCCACAAATGTTCACCATGTACAGAGGATGAACCCTATTGAATTTCAAGGTCAGGGGTCAAAAGTCAAGGTCACAATGGACTTGACCTTGAAAACCTTGTGAGCAGGATAGAAGACACAGTATTCATCGTAGAAGCATCAAACCTTCCACAAATGTTCACCATGTACAGAGGATGAACCCTATTGAATATCAAGGTCAGGGGTCAAAGGTCAAGGTCACAATGGACTTGACCTTGAAAACCTTGTGAGCAGGATAGACGACACAGTATTCATCGTAGAAGCATCAAACCTTCAACAAATATTCACCATGTACAGAGGATGAACCCTATTGAATTTCAAGGTCAGGGGTCAAAGGTCAAGGTCACAATGGACTTGACCTTGAAAACCTTGTGAGCAGGATAGACGACACAGTATTCATCGTAGAAGCATCAAACCTTCCACAAATGTTCACCATGTACAGAGGATGAACCCTATTGAATTTCAAGGTCAGGGGTCAAAGGTCAAGGTCACAATGGACTTGACCTTGAAAACCTTGTGAGCAGGATAGAAGACACAGTATTAATCGTAGAAGCATCAAACCTTCCACAAATGTTCACCATGTACACAGGATGAACCCTATTGAATTTCAAGGTCAGGGGTCAAAGGTCAAGGTCACAATAGACTTGACCTTGAAAACCTTGTGAGGATAGACGACACAGCATTCATCGTAGAAACATCAAACCTTCCAAAAATGTTCACCATGTACAGAGGATGAACCCTATTGAATTTCAAGGTCAGGGGTCAAAGGTCAAGGTCACAATGGACTTGACCTTGAAAACCTTGTGAGCAGGATAGAAGACACAGTATTCATCGTAGAAGCATCAAACCTTCCACAAATGTTCACCATGTACAGAGGATAAACCCTATTGAATTTCAAGGTCAGGGATCAAAGGTCAAGGTCACAATGGATTTTCATGTTAATGAATGGTATGCAGTTACAGTATTCATCGTAGAAGCATCAAACCTTCCACAAATGTTCACCAACAACGTTGCGAATGGGGATATAGCATCGGTGCCGTGCGTCCGTGTGTTAGTGTGTGTGTGTGTCTGTGTTTCTGTGTGTGTGTCTGTCCGGAACCTTGTGAGCAGGATAGAAGACACAGTATTCATCGTAGAAGCATCAAACCTTCCACAAATGTTTACCATGTACAGAGGATGAAACCTATTGAATTTCAAGGTCAGGGGTCAAAGGTCAAGGTCACAATGGACTTGACCTTGAAAACCTTGTGAGCAGGATAGAAGATACAGTATTCATCGTAGAAGCATCAAACTTTCCACGAATGTTCACCATGTACAGAGGATGAACCCTATTGAATTTCAAGGTCAGGGGTCAAAGGTCAAGGTCACAATGGACTTGACCTTGAAAACCTTGTGAGCAGGATAGACGAAACAGTATTCATCGTAGAAGCATCAAACCTTCCACAAATGTTCACCATGTACAGAGGATGAACCCTATTGAATTTCAAGGTCAGGGGTCAAAGGTCAAGGTCACAATGGACTTGACCTTGAAAACCTTGTGAGCAGGATAGACGACACAGTTTTCATCGTTGAAGCATCAAACCTTCCACAAATGTTCACCATGTACAGAGGATGAACCCTATTGAATTTCAAGGTCAGGAGTCAAAGGTCAAGGTCACAATGGACTTGACCTTGAAAACCTTGTGAGCAGGATAGAAGACACAGTATTCATCGTAGAAGCATCAAACCTTCCACAAATGTTCACCATGTACAGAGGATGAACCCTATTGAATTTCAAGGTCAGGGGTCAAAGGTCAAGGTCACAATGGACTTGACCTTGAAAACCTTGTGAGCAGGATAGACGACATAGTATTCATCGTAGAAGCATCAAACCTTCCACAAATGTTCACCATGTGCAGAGAATGAACCCTATTGAATTTCATGGTCAGGGGTCAAAGGTCAAGGTCACAATGGACTTGACCTTGAAAACCTTGTGAGCAGGATAGAAGACACAGTATTCATCGTAGAAGCATCAAACCTTCCACAAATGTTCACCATGTACAGTGTTATGAACCCTATTGAATTTCAAGGTCAGGGGTCAAAGGTCAAGGTCACAATTGATTTCCATGTTAATGAATGGTATGCAGTTACAGTATTCATCGTAGAAGCATCAAACCTTCCACAAATGTTCACCATGTACAGAGTATGAACCCTATTGAATTTCAAGGTCAGGGGTCAAAGGTGAAGGTCACAATGGATTTTCATGTTAATGAATGGTATGCAGTTGCGAGGGGATGCTACGCTTGCGTTGCCTTGTTAATGTCAATTCTTGCTGTAAGGGTCTGAAGCGCCAACGAATGATGATTTCTACAGTGTCTAGCTGGAGGAACAAGGTCATCTGTTGGAATGCTGGCAGCACCCTTTAGACCATCGTATAAAAGGATGAGCCTACTGTCTTTTCTCTTTTTCTTGAGAGACTCCCCATTTTAATTTTCCAAGTATTCCAGTAATGCTCCCAGTTTCAAAGCAGTAATTGCTTGTTGCAAATCTAGCAGCTCTATTCTGAACTTTCTCAATTTCTTATTTGAGGACCACTCCACTGGGGTCCCAGATACAACTACCATATTCCAAGATTGGGCGAACAAGACCTTTATATGCTGCCTCTTTTCATTCGAGGGCACTGATGAAGATTTCGCCTCAGGAAACCAAGCGTTCTGTTGCCTTAATACACATGTTGCTAATATGAGTATTCCATCTCAAGTTGTGTGTGATTGTCACTCCAAGGTATTTAATGGAGTCCACATTCTCGAGGACCGTTCCATCTAAGGTGTAAGAAGCCTCAACTTTATTAGATCTCTTCCTAGTTATCTGCACAATGTTGCATTTAACTGGCTGAAATCTCATGCCCCATTTTCGGGCCCAACAATCTAATCTATCTGTGTCAGCCTGAAGTTTCAGTGAGTCATCTGTATCTCTAATTTTCCGGTAACAAACACAGTCGTCTGAGAACAGTCTCATTTCTGAGCCAATGTCAGTGGACATATCATTGATGTACAGGTAGAACAATAGAGGATCAAGAACAGTCCCTTGTGGGACTCCAAACAAAACTGGAGCCCACTCTGAAAATTCACCATTAACAACAACACGCTGTTTTCTGTAGCAAAGAAAGGAATCTATCCATTTGAGGGTCTTCCACCCAATTCCATAACCAACTAACTTAGATTTAAGTAGTTCATAAGGAGGGGCGTCAAAAACCTTCTCGAAGTCCAGAATAAATGTGTCCAACCGTCCCCCTTTGTCCAAGAGTTTTGCCCAGTCATTCATAACTGTGCTCAGCTGAGTTTCACACCTATGCCTTTTCCTAAATGCATGTTGTCTGTCTGACAAAAGTTTATGTTCATCCAAGTGGGCCATGATGTTTGAGCAGACTATATGTTCAAGCAATTTACACAGAACACAAGTCAGAGACACAGGGCGATAATTACGGACAAGAGCCCTATCTCCTTTTTTGAAGAGTGGACAGATGTTTGCTTAGAGCCATTCTTTGGAGATTTCACTCGTGAAACAAGTGTGCAAAAGCTGGACCTAATTCATTTGCTAGTTCCTTCAGGACTCTCGGATGAAGCTCATCATGTCCTAAGGCCTCACTGGGGTTTAAGCCTTGAAGTAACTTGATAACCCCTGCAGCTGACACAACAATATTATTCATGAACGGGGCCGATCTTCCAGTCAATGGAACCTCCATGAATTCAGTTTTATTAAACGCATCATTGAATTGTTCAACTAGTTCCTCTGCCCTTTCAGAGTC
Organism: Lucinisca nassula; assembly: GCA_963580285.1. NCBI lineage: Eukaryota > Metazoa > Mollusca > Bivalvia > Lucinida > Lucinidae > Lucinisca > Lucinisca nassula. The sequence goes on along the minus strand of OY757010.1, from coordinate 146,737,651 downwards.
TGATTCAGCAACCCCGTTCCCTCCTCTTTTATTAAGGGGCGGGATACCTTGCCTGTCTTTCTTCTGGCTATTGATATATCAATAGAAGTCTCTGGGATTTGCCTTTACATCACCTACCAAGTTATTCACATGCAAATCATGCTGATTTTTTTTTTTTATATCAGTCTTGATTTCACGTCTCAAGTTTTCAAATTTTGTCCGGAGTTTACCACTTCCCGTCCTTTTTGCCTTTGCATGAATCTTATTCCTTCTCCGAATTTTTCTTCTTATCTCTGCGGTAATTCAGGGAATACAAGATACAGACCTACTAGTTTTTGAGGGGATGTAATTTTCGGCCGAAGTATGAATGAAATTATCAAATCAAATGTCCTGTACGGACCGAGCTTCTGAATGGCCATTGAAGTATTTCTCCTTTGCAAATCTGAGTGCATCCTTCCTCATAGTTTCATAGTCACCTTTCTGATATGAGTACACTTTTCTTTATTGGTGGAATGTGAATTTTTAAATTTCCGGAGACAATATCATGATCACTTAGTTTATCTGGGGAAGGAATATCTTCAAATTGTCCTTGCAAAGTCGTTAGGATCAGATCCAATGTGTGCTTATCACGAGTGGGGAAGTTAACAATTTGTTCCAACCCATGATCGTTCATAATGTCAATTAATACGTATTTGTGCTTCGGACTGACTCAGCATTGTGCCTCGTTTACTTAGCCTGGCGGGCCAAACAATGTCTCTGAAGTTGAGGTCAACTAGAACATGAACAGCCAGGAGCTTTTTACCCTTATGCTGCGACTTAATGCAATCCAGCTTATCATGGATCAATAGTTTATACCTCACGCCACCACCTCCATGTGTTTTGACCCCCCCCCCCCCCCTCATTTTGATGATGACTTCGTGTTTAACGACGCGTCAACCCTCTTTGTGGGACCCTCATTTTGAAAGTCAATGTCCCCCCCCCCCCCCCCCTCCCCTTCTATTGCACGTTTCTAGCATCACCTCTACGGCTACAGGCCCGAGTGACGACAAATATATACAACTGGATTTTATGGGTCAGAGTGTTTTGTTTGTTTGTTTTGAAGTTTAACGGCCAAGTCAACATTATTTTAGATCATTTTTGAGCCGATCAGTTTACCTATCCACACTTTTCCTGGGCAGGCTTATGCCAGTACAGTGCACATTCTTTCGCCAGAAACTGACAACTGCCCTTCTTGAATCTGCGGAATGGAGAGAATGACCGTAGAAAAGATTTCATGATCAATCTCCACGAAAGAATGTTGCCGACCCCGGCGGGAACCCGTGAGTCAGAGTGTATATACGTTCTCAGATACTTAGATTGTTGGTATATGCACTCGTTAGAGCCACCTTAGGTGGTTTATGCACTCGTTAGAGCCACCTCGGGTGGTTTAAACGAGCGTGTAAAGCTGCATGTATGTTGTTTAGCACAGAAATATTAATGCTACTACTAATAATAATGATAATAATAATAAATCGCAAGTTTTCGCCTGTAAACCAATAGATACTCTTGCAGATGCTTTAACATTTCGATCACTTCGTATTTGTTAAGCGGCCCTTTTCTGTGGGACATTGGCAAACATAGAAGACCCAGATCAGACACCACAGAACGCGGCGTCTGATCTGGAGCTACATTGTTTGTTTGAAGAAATTCATTTTTGTAAAACTTGCCACGAACAAAAACTAACCTAGCACCACCTGGCACCCTATAATTGGAAATAGGCCACTCCAAACCGATTCCATGCTCATGGAATTAAGCTTTTATTTCAACCAATCAAATCGCTCGAAATGTACAAATTTATGGAGAATTGGAATTGTAACTGAGTTATTATAACCGCTCATGTATTAGACTGCATTTAGAAAGTATTGTTAGATAAACTGACCGGGTTTTATGACCTAAATAGTGTTGACTGGGTCGTTAAATTCTAAACCAATCAAAGGACTAACATTTTTTTATTCACCTTATCCAACATAATTACGAAATATGTTCGATCGTTTCATTTTCATATTGATAACTGAAAGCTTTTATACGCATACAACAATGGCTGGTATAAACTTTAACATTTTAGGTAGGTGAAGTCAGCACAGCGGCAGAATCAGCAGAAAGAAATGATCAAGTTAGCAAAACAGTAGAACCAGCAGAATAAATGGTCAAGTTAGCAAAACAGTAGAATCAGCAGAATGAAATGGTCAAGTTAGCACAACGGCAGAATCGGCAGAATGAAATGGTCAAGTTAGCAAAACAGTATAATCAGCAGAATGAAATGGTCAAGTTAGCAAAACAGTATAATCAGCAGAATGAAATGGTCAAGTTAGCAAAACAGAAGAACCAGCAGAACAAATGGTCAAGTTAGCAGCAGAACAACGGAATAATAATAATTATAATAATGGAATTGCTATTTGCAGTCAGCTGCAAATAACCGAAAAACGTTAAAATGGCTATTTGCAGTAATAATAATAGCAAAAAGTATAAATAACAACAGCAATAATAAGAAGAATATTTTCTTCCCGATACTAACATGACTGCCGTTTACCGCACCTTCCTATCACGGCGCACTTATTTGCTGAGATATTGAGAAAAACAGCATTTTAAGTTACTTCTACTGGAAAGTTCGAGAAAAAAAAATGTCGCCGAATTTAGGTTTTTTTTCCTTCCTATACTTAGTCGCTTTAAAACGATCAAGACTGCCGTTTACCGCGCCTTCTTATCGCATATCGAGAGTAAGAAAAAAAAACAGCCTTTTTCTTCTGCAGGAAGATCGAGAAAAAAATGTTTATGATCTTCGGATTTTTTTTCTTCCTATCTTTACTCGCTATAAATAAAAGATGAAGACTGCCGTTTACCGCGCCTTTCTATCGCATTTAGTAGCTGCGATATTGAGTTTTTTTCTTCTGCTGGAGAGATCGAAAAACAATTTTGTCTCCGAACTTCGCATTTTTCCTTCCAATACTTAGTCGCTATAAAAATTCTGAAGACTGTCGTTATCGCAGTTATTAGCTGAGATATAGCTGAGAGAAAAAAAAAACAGCATTTTTTCTTCTACTTGAAAGATCGAGAAAAATGTTGTCTCCGAACTTCGGAAAAATGAAAAATGAAGCCTGTCGTTTACCGCGCCTTCTTATCGTATTTACATGTATTACTGTAGCTAAGATATTCGGATATTTTTTTCATATTTCTGCTCAAGACATACAGAGTGAAGCAACTCGTTAGAACCGCCTCGGTCGATTTTTTTCTTGTTTTTTCACAACTGTCTTCTATTCCATGTTTTTTGTTAACCATGCGATTAGGGAAACATCCTAGATGTAAATTTTAACAGTCACGATGTTATGTCCTTGATCAACTTAATGAAATGGGCATTCAGTGTGTCAAGTGACAAGGAAAGAAAATTATGAAATGAACATGCAGTCTTGACGCTGTTGTATTTCATTACCACTAAATGTAAAAGAATGTATTGAAAATGAAATTGAGCAGCTCACTGGAAACAATGTTTACACAGCTTTCTTTATTATAAGGTAACAGAAATAAAGTCTCTAAATTCCCCCTGTTACATTTGTGTAAACGGATCTTTTCTGTATTCTTGGGCATTATGATGGCAATAGCTTTGGCAGCATTTTACCACTCACGGTACATCCTTTATTTTGGCTGGTGAGAAAAATAACCCAGGATGGGGTTGAGACCTCGACAAGGAAATCTCAGGCTCGTTTTCAGTTTACTTAAGTCTCATGCGAGGCCTCGCATGAGACTTAAATAGACTGAAAACTTGCCTTAGGTCTCAACTCTATCATAGATTTATTAGTCTCATAGGGTGTGGTTTCCTTATCCGACATCTCTCGACTGTTGGACCAGTAAAATGTTCCCAGTTTGACGTTGTCTTGTTTACGTGCACACGTCAAACAATTGATTAGTCAACGATAATTGGTTAGACTGGATTTGACAGTGTCGTGATTTATTGCAATATCCAGGGCATAAGACATTACGAAAACACGCCTATACAAATACATTGTAAACTTTATCGCCGAAAAAAACATGAAAATTTTAAGCTTTTTGCTCCAAAAATATATTATGGGTACTCGTTGGAACCACCTCATCGAGGTTATTACAGCAGAAATAAGAAAAATAAGGTTTACCCCTGTAGACCGCAGTTTTACTATATAAATGTGGGGTTCAGGGGGGGTCAGTATTATATAGGCATGTTTTCGTGAGGAAAAGGGTCATTCTGGGTTTCCATCACGTTAATGAACCCCAGTTAATATATTTTAATGTAGTTTACTCGGGGGAAAACCCCATTTTACTTTAATCTGCACCAAAACATAAATTTTGGGTACTCGCACTAACGGACACACCCATTCTTTCTTTTTGAGCAGAAATATATATGTACTCTTGTCTTGATAAATTTTGTAAGGTAACCGGGCGCTAAAAGCACATAGGGGCTACCCCCATTTCGAATTTTCATCTGATCCTAGCCATTTATTATTGCCTCATTTTGCATGGTATGAGTTGCATTACATTACGAAAACACACCTTCAAATACATAATTTTTTTCTGCCGAAAGAACGAAACTTTTAAGATGAAAAGTGTGATATTTTTCTTATTTCTACTAAAAATATAGATTGTGGGTACTCGTTTAATGTCAATACAGCTCGCTTTCTGGCTAAGTAAACATCACACCTCCATCATGACTTTTTTTCTGCACAAATTAACTCCCTTGCCTCTCTGATAATGAAAGATTTTATATAAAATATAAACTAAACTACGAGTCAGTTAGACGGGAGCTAAATTAAGTCTATTTGCGTGGGTATGTTATCGTAATGGCGAACAGCAAACAAAGAAATGATTCTTCATTCTTATGATGAAAATTAGTAACATTTGTTCTTAATTATGCAATAAGAAGTTTCGGTTGCCATTAGACATTAGAAAGAAATAACATATTATATCGCCCAACTTCCTCGATACAGCGTTTTGAACCATAAAAACATCACGTGAACAAGTCCGTGGAATGAATACCCACCATATCCCGACTTTAAACAGAGAAAACATGGGTTTACGGGGGTATACATTATTTTTCTTATTTCTACTCCAAGACATAGGTTGTTTTTACTCGTTAGAACCGCCTCAACGAGCTTGTATTGAGGCGGTCATAACCAGTACCCACAACCAATGTTTGCAGTATAACTAAAAAAAATTACTGATTTTCATCAAAAACTAGCCATTTTTGGTGACGTGAAAAATGCACTTTGTCGCAAGGGTGTGTTTCGACATGAATGTTCGAGACGGGGGTAGTTCTCAAGAGTAGTTCGGACCACTGATGGTTAATCATAAGGCAACTGAAAATATGTGCATATGTGCTTAAATGATATCCACCGCTGGCTCAAAACTATTAGCTTACAGAACAAAAATTTTAGGGGCCAGACTCCGCCAAACCAGCGTCCGATCATGGTCTACACTTTTTGCCTAAAACTGGAATTTAAGGATTGAACGAAACAGTTTAAGTCTCTTCCCAGCCTTTACGCAGAGACAATCCTCAGTGCTTTAATTAATTTATATGACGTCGCGTCTGAGAGTGTAATAACGCCATGTAATATTTTCGATAATCCACTAGTGGATTAAATATGCAAATTAGCTAGTTACGTTCCGTAACGTTACATGTACGACCTCCTTAACGACGTCGCGTTTACTAATAGCGGAATATTGGCATTTTTGTAAACAATCGTGAATAAAATGCGCTTTAAATGTCATATGATAAATAGAATCTTGCATTCGTGCTCATGCATTATTGAATTTATTAAACTCGTTGAGGAAAAGGAATAAAATGCTCGGCAAAGCCTCGCATTTTATCCCTTTTCCTCAACTCGTTTAATAAATTCAATAATACATGATCACTCATGTAAGATCCTCTATATCAACAATTTATTAAACTCGTTGAAGAAAATGGATAAAATGCTCGGCAAAGCCTCGCATAATATACCCTTTCCTAAACTCGGTTAATAAATTCAATAATAAGATCCTCTATTTCTTTTGTCTTCTGTCTCTCTTTTCCAGTCTTATTTCTTGGCTTGAAGTAGAACATCATATGCAGCTAGAAACGAGGTACACAGTAAATTTCAACGGCCCCGATAGCTCAGTTGGTAGGGTGTCCGCTCCGGGGAACGGGAGGTCACGGGTTCGATCCAGGGCCGCGACATACCAAAGTCGTTAAACATCACGATAACAAGTCCGTGAAATGAAGACCCCCATAAACCCCACTTTATATAGAGAAATGTGGGGTTTACGGGGGTATACATTATCTGCCTTTTTTTTTTTGCTCAAAATCATAGATTGTGGGTACTCGTTAGAACCGCCTCATTGAGGCGGTTCTAACGAGCACCCACAATCTATGTTGAAAGCAGAAATAGTAAAGATGTTATCATTTTTACCTGATATTTATCATTTTCTGACACCATGTTGGGCGCCATTATTTCTTACGGGCATGTTTTCCTTTGACCACAGGGCACGGGTATGCAGAAAACACAAAGAAAGAATAACTGCAAACTGATAAATAAGCTTTTTAAAACTGAAATAGTCTTATTTTTAGGTGGTCTTAAAAGCGGAATTTTGCTGTATATGAATATGAGTCTGAGCATCAGTCTAGGCAGAGTTATATCCCTAAGGGGTTATCAAGTACAGTACCCATTTAACAACCGTCCTTCTCGAATCAGTGGAAGGACGAGAACTGCAATACAAAATGGACTTAGACAATAAGAGGTGTAAAATACGAATATACATGTATTTTAAGAAATAAAAACAACATTCTCATAATCATAGGTGAATTATTATCAAAGCTTATCCCGCTGAACACGATGACACCTACCTTTGCAAACAGTGTAGATCAAGATCAGATGGCTTTCGAAGAAGCCATCTGATCTTTACAAACAGTGTCGATCCAGATCAGAGGGCCATCTGGTCAAGATCTACACTGTTTGCCATTCAGTTAATTAATTGAACGAATACATTATATCGAGTATTTTGATTGGTGGATAGTCAGAAATAGGCGTGGCTAACTTAATTTAATCAGCGGGAAAAGGATTAAATGAGTAGATGCATGATCAAACCTACAAGAAAACTTATGCGACCAGCGAAGACTCATACATTACGATATCACACCCGTGCGACATGTGCATTTTCACATCTCCAAAATGGCGACTTTACTGATGGAAAATCCTTGATATTTTTGTTATAGATGTTCAAAACAAAGGTTGAGGGTGCTCGTTAGAACCGCCTCAGTGAGGCGGTTCTAACGAGTACCCACAACCTATGTCTTGGAGCAGAAATAAGAAAAATAATGTATACACATGTAAACCCCAGTTTTCTCTATATAAAGTGGGGTTTAGGGGGGGTCTTTATTTCACGGACTTGTTCATGTGATGTCCGCAAAGACAGAGTCTGATCAGAACCTTCGCTGTTTGCACGATTCTCAGTCTATAAAATATTCAAGGGACATCAAGCGAATTCTATGGTCACTCTTAGTTGAGCCCCGCCAAGCGAATTTGTGTCTTCGAGCATTCCGTCATGACAAATTTTAACTGCGCATGCCCAACCATTCAGAGGGGTCAAGGATATGGCTTTCTGTCTGAAGGTTCCTCTTGATTTACTGCTCGCATAGGCGACAAGTACCAAAATCGCTTGACGGGACCTAGTTTATGTACATCCAGGTCAATGGTGGCACGTGTGTTCATGTTGGTTTTGTTAGGCTCTGGTTAAAAATCGCTTTGTTGTTGCACTTGTCTATGATGTATCATCTAGGGACCCATGCCAATGAGTGGTGAACGACGCAACCACGGACTTGCGACACATCACTGTACAAAAAAAAAAAAAAAAAAAAAAAAAAACAGAATCAAACGTGTTTCAAGAACATAATCAGCACTCTTAGTACTTTGATTTCTTTTTCAAAGCTTGTAATATTGACTGAACGCCAAATGAGACTGATTGTACATGGTTTATGTAGGAACATATTGGTTGAACGTGGTTTTAATCATTATCATCAACAGCATCATCATCATCATCAGAAAGAAAGAAAGAAAGAAAACAAGAAAGAAAGAAAGAATGTATGAAAAAAAGAAATCAAATCGTCATAAAGTATTAATATTACATTATATAGCCATGGTCAGCATAAAATACTGATATATTGCTCCCATAATTAATAAAGACAACGTAAATGACAGCAGTGTTAGTTTTACTGTACGGAAGAACGTCTAATTCGGCGTAAGAAAAATAAGCCGGAACGGAGCACAATGTACAGGTCAACATGTGCTACCAGCGAAGACGCCGATCAGCCTGCGCTTTAACGCAGACTGATCGGTGTCTTTGCTGTTTGCATTTGTCTTTGACTGTCATATAGCACGGAAAGATTTTGGACAGAAATTTAATGATGCTCAAACTGGTGCGGGGCATGGCGGAACGTCATTGCCATAGTTTATATTTTGCAGGGTCCCGGCCAAAAATAATAAGAAAACTACAAACCACTGACAGTTTGTATGAGAGTCATCAAACAGGCAACCAGTCAAGCGCAATAATTTACATAATTTTCTCTTTCTTTTCTCTATAGCCATTCGTTTGTAGATCAAGATTTTGTAATGAATAAAATTAATCACGTTCAATTCCCCTCTGACGCGGCTGCGCGTCACTGACGTAATGAACGGATGATGTGACACTTGGTAACTTGCACTCGTGCATATTCGAAGCATGGAGTGCAACCATATTGTGCTGTTGGCAGTGTTGTGCCTTGGTGTATGTTCGTCCGTCAGTGCTATAGTCAGGGAATATTTCATTGGTTCTGTTGACGTCGATTGGGATTACGCCCCAACTGGAAGGGATCTTATATTCAGCCATAATAGGTAAGCAAGATCAATTGCTACATTCCGTAGATTTACGTACGAATCCCAATGATTTCGTAAAGTATTTTTGTTCAGGTCTTCCAAAAATTGTATATTTTCACACGCAAAGATTTTTGTTTTGCAAACTAAGTATCTGCGTAAGAAAAATTAAATGAAAACAGAGAGAAATCAGTCAATATAAAAAACTTTCTTTCCATTCTTTAAGGGGAATGGGAACGCCTGGCAGATTTTTCCGCCATTTTTCAAAGGGGTACAACTTTCGGGACTTGTTCATTTTCCTATATGACCTGTCTAACCCTGAAAAAAGGGGTCGACTCTTAAAGGAAAGAATTTGCTCCGCACGAACAAATTATTTCCTTTAAGAGTTGACCCCTATCGAAATAGGAGACAAAATACTTTTGCAGAATTTGGCTCCCCTGAAGGTGTATTCATGCCAGTGATTTCTCCCAGATGTACTCTGTTCTTTGTACTTTTCTTCTGGCTACTGTTTTTGTGTGTGTGTGTGTGTGTGTGTGTGTGTGTGTGTGTGGTGTGTGTGTGTGTGTGTGTGTGTGTGTGTGTGTGTGTGTGTGTGTGTGTGTGTGTGTGTGTGTGTGTGTGTGTGTGTGTGTGTGTGTGTGTTTTCAACAGAAACATCACGTTCTAACAAGCACTGTAGAGCCATATTGTGCTCTCTACACAATATGCATGAAGAAAGAGCATATTGGGTACCCTGCCTTCACAATTTGCTACAATTCGAGTGGCAGCATTTTGTGAAGGGTATGTATGATGCCTACACAAAATGCCTAGCTGATCAGTTTTCATACCAAACAGAACGATGTTATGGTGTTGAATTCGATGAAATTTGTAATGCTCACAAGTATTAAAATGCAAACAAATTAGGCAATGTTACTGCTCAAATCAGCAAAGAATGTTGTTTGTCATGCTCATAAATTTTAAAATGCTGATATTGTCCCGCTCATAAATTTTAAAATGCCAACAATTATTGGCATTTTAAAGTTAATGAGCAGGACTAATTTCATGCTCAAGTGAGATGAGCATGAAAAAAGTTTTAAGGTTATAAAACTTGTTCATGCTCATCTCAGCTGAGCATGAAATTTGTAATGCTCATGATTATTATTATAATGTTATTAATCAAATAATTTCGTTTTGGCCCAGTTACAGGTCCGAGGTCTGCTGTATTGGCACGAGGCCGAAGGCCGAGGCCAATACAGCTGACCGAGGACCTGTAACTGGGCCAATACGAAATTACTTGATTAATGACAATTTTATTAATTGGCGCAATTAAAAACATGATTTATGATTTTTGAATATTGGTTGACCTTGTGTTATATAGGATAATCAATTAATAAAATGCAAAAAGGGCATTTTTTTTTGCTCAGACCAACACAGAATGCCCTTATCCTGCTCATAAATTTTAAAATGACAACATTTTTGTCATTTTAAAATTTATGAACAGGATAAAGTCTATGCTCAAGTGAGTTGAGCATGAAAGAAGTTTTATAGTCTCGGGGCCAGGCCGAGGCCAGGTCCCGAGGTTATAAAAACATTTTTTCACGTTCAGCTCAGCTAAGCATGAAAATTGCAACGCTAATGCTAATAATTATTCAAATACAAATCATGCAATTTTACTGCTAAGATCAGCATAACTTGTCATTTATCATGCTCATAAAATTTAAAATGCCAACGTTTGTTGGCGTTTTAAAATTTATGAGTAGGATAAATTTCATGTTCAATTCAGTTGAGCACGAACAAAATTTTATAACCGCGGTGCAAGCAATGCCCGCTCAACGAGGCTTAGCGAAATACAGTAAAATTACTATATCAAGGCCACCTTTGGGACTGTTCAAAAGTGGTCCGCCAGTGTAAGACCACTTTTGAACAGTCCAAAAGGTGGTCTCCCACGAGAAGGGATTGGATATAGAAAACACAAAGAAAATATCATCAAAACCTTCTAAATAGGCTTTTACAAGCATTTGTCGCAAATTTAGGTGTCTTAATAGCGAAATTTCACTGTACGTATAAGAGCTGTATAGTGCCTCCGCGACCGACTTGAAATTGGTATTGAAATGCCATTAATACGGTCTATACCTGTCCAGACCATAGGGGCTTGAATCATGAAAAAAAAAATGAAAAAAAAAAAAAAAAAAAAAAAAAAAAGTTTTTTTTTTTTTTTTTTTTTGGTACTATAATAGAGACAAGGGGGGAAACTTCGGCTCAATTTTTTGGGGGGTTACCTCATTTTACCCAGTGTATCTTTTTCGCAAATGCAGTTTTTTACCTGCTTATTATGAATAATACAAGTTAAATAAGTCCACTTTGCAAAAATAATCCGCCACTGTCTGCCACTTGCAGGAAACATGCTTTTCTCGCATGGATTAACTCAGCAAAGCAAAATTCGGCATAAACGTGTGACAAAAATTTTCAGGTTTTCATCAATCACAACCGAACTAGTGATACGGGGGGAACTTTTTTCACTTTCACCCGTTGTCTTTCATTTAACTTTAGCTCGCTTTGCCAATTTGAAGCCAAAAAGATGTACTCGCAGCTCTAGATTTTCCGAGTTTTGCTTCGCTTTCCGCAGTGTTCTGTCAATGATCGGTACAGAAACCCGGGCGCTTGCCATAATCGTCGTGTTTAAAAGGCGGGACGTGCAGGACAGATATAATCCGGAACTTCGGAAACTACGTTCCGGCAGTGGAGTTGTTACTGTTAAAATGTGTATGATAGCCTTGATTTCTCCTTTAATTTATTTTGTCAATGTAACATATTCTGCTAGGACTACGTATACACGTATTACGCAGCTAAGATAACTGGATGGTGTTTCTACGTATAATGGGCTGTGCTCTGGGAATTTTGTATTGCATCGCTTTGCGGTCAACTTCCAGTCAGCCGCTGTAACTTTTTTGACACATGCGCAGAAAAGGAAATAAAATGTTTACTAAAAAGCAGAAGACGGCCTTTGATCTGATTAAAAAAAACAAGGCCCAACTGGGCCCAACTGCCTTGTTTATGTCCAGGCTGGGACGGGCAAAACCCACGTTATCGAGGAGATTGCTAGAGAGCTCCGTATTGAAGGGGAAATGTTTGTCAGTTTCTTGCACAACGGGTATCGTATAAAATCTATGTGTTTTTGGCAGAGTGCTAAAGAACATGTGTACATGACGTTTGTTTGTTTGTTTGATTTGAAGCTTAACGTCCCCGTCAACACTGTAAAGGTCATTTTGGAGACGTTGCTTCCAATTTTGTGGGACTTTTACCCGACATTGAGATGACATGACATCTCAAGCCCTGTCGCCCAATGAAACCAATAGGGTTTATTAGCATGGACGGTCCGCCTCGCACTGCGGTTCTTGGACAGGCTTAGATCCTCTAAGCGGTTTACCAGTACTAGTGGGGGACCAGATTCAGCTCTGCGTGGAAGCATCATGCAGCCCATATATTTCTTCAAGCCCCTTTGGGCGGGGGCCGCTGTGTACACGACGTCGTCACCTTATGTTTAAATGCTCGTTCCCGGTACACGGGCACGGTTAGCTAAGCAAAAAAATAAATAAAAATGCAGCAGTGTTAAGCCAAACGGTTCAGAATTTTAGTTAAAAGAGATACGGCTAGAAATAACTTGAAATTGTTTTACAAATTTGAATTAATAGTGGTCGGAATGACTGACGACTTTAAGCGTGTGTTCTAATATTATTACCTAAATAACCATGGCTGTTTTGGTGCCAATAGGCCTGTAGGAATTTTCGTTCTTTTTTTTTTTTTGTTTGTGATAAGTGGAAACCAAGGAAAAAGCGTTTCAACATGTATTTTGTCTAATGTTAGCTGTTCTCTCTCTCTCTCTCTCTCTCTCTCTCTCTCTCTCTCTCTCTCTCTCTCTCTCTCTCTCTCTCTCTCTCTCTCTCTCTACTGCACCAACCTGCAGCCCAAGGATTATAAAACTTTTTTTCATGCTCAACTGGGGTATGGAATTTATCCGGCTCATAAATAAAAAAAAATATAATGTAAACACATAGAAAACAGTATGGTTCATACTTCGTAAACGCATCGAGTCACATGATTTTCAGTGACATCAAGTGACGTCATTCTAAACCATGGTTCTCTACGGGCGTTGGTGAGGTCAACGCTGTTCCTCTCTATGTAGTAAAATGGGTGTAAATGTTTTTCAGTTTAAAAAGTTTGCCCTTTAAGCATTATTTTTCGCCCAGTGATGAGGGGCATAGAATGTTATTATAAAACAATAAACTTAATTTTTCTGCTTTTCATGAAAATATGAACGACAGCGAGTCGCTAACAAAGTTTACATGAACCCCTTCGGGGTTCACTTACTTTGCATACAACCCACTGCTTCCGTACTATCATGAACAGCAGAAAAATAATTTTCATTTCTTAAGTGTTTGTTTTCTTTGCCTCATATCGCTGCTCACTCTAGGGTTTATTAGCTATCCCATTATGTCAGTCATTGCAAAACACGCACATTGAGCCCGAGGTAATTTTGTTTTCAAAACCGTCTTCTGTAGCATGTTTTGTTATCCGTGCAATTAGAGGAGCAGCTTCTCAGTTTCCCCTAAAATGTACATTTTTAACAGTCAGAATGACATGTCCTTATCAACTTTTAATGAAATGGACATTCAATTTGTCATCAAACTGCTGTCAAGTGTCAAAGAAATCAGGTCATGAAATGTACATGCCCTGGTTTTTATTTCATGCGTAGCACTTTACATGTAAACGGATGCTTTAGACACAAACTTTAGCGGCTCACTGGAAAAATGATGACGATATTCTCCAGGAGGTATGAATATTAAAATACTGACATTTTGTTGTGTTACATTGGTGTGAATGTGCTTAATCGCTTATTAATTTCTGTATATTTGTGCAGTGCACAACGCATTCTTTAAAGTTTTCGGACCTGCCCATCGGGGCTTAAAGAAATAGGTGGGCTGCGTGACGCTTCCAAGCAGAGCTGAAACCGACCGCACGCGAGTACTGCTAAACCGCTCAAAGAATCTATGCCTGCCCGGGCAAAGCTTATAAACACTATTGGTTTCATAGGGCGACAGGGCCTGAGATGTCAATTCATCTCAATGTCGAGTAAGTAAAGTCCCACAAAATGGATTCAACGTCTCCAAAATGACCTGTTGATTGGGCACTTTTAACATCTAATCAAACAAATAAATTCCTTAAAGTGTTTGGGTGAGAAAAATAATTAATATTGCGGTCGTGGCTTCGGGCTCGTTTTCAGTGAATTAAAGTCTCGTGCTCGACAAAACCCTACATGATACTTAACTAAACTGAAAACTTGCTGGAAAATTCCTTGTTTCGGCCACAATCCCATCATGCATTCTATTATTCAGTTCTTATCTAAGCAGGAAACGGCCCCGCCCATCGGGGCATGAAGAAATGATGCTTCCACGAAGAGCTGAAACCGACCCGCACACGAGTACTGGTAATCCACTTAGAGCATCTAAGCCTGCCCAGGCAAAGCGGTGCGAGTCGGCCCGTCCATGTTAATTAAACCTTTTTGTTCATTGGGCGACAGGGCTTGAGATGTCGTTTCATCTTAAGGTCGGGTAAAAGTCCCACAAAATTGGAAGCAACGTCTCTAAAATGACCTTTGCAGTGTTGAAGGGGACGTTAAACCTCAAATCAAACAAACAAATCTAAGCAGGAAAATTGATGAACTTTTAGTATTTAAAATTAGCGAGCATTACAAATTTAACGCTCGACTGAATTGAGCATGAATAACGATTTATTACCTTTTAATAGCCTGGTCGAGAAACAATAAGATTGGAATGCCGCTTTACTCAAAAGCACCAAAATTAAATGTCCTATATATTGAAAAAGGCCCCATTTCTCACTTACTTTCCAATACACTCTAGGCTAATACAAGTACTTTTTCTACAGATCTAAGCACTTCACAATCAAACCTTTCATAAAAGTCATCTTTTTTAAGGCATTCAAGAGTTCTGCAACGGAAGGCCTGATGTTTTTTTTTTTTTTACCGGATACTACGGTCTTCGACCACATGTGATTAACAATCGGCTCGATATGAGTGAAATAAACTCGAAAGGACCGTAAAATGATCCCCGCTACCCCCTCCCCCCCCCCCCCCCCCCCCCCCCCCCCCCCCGTCAAAAACATCAAGGTTGATATGCTCTAGCTTATTCTGACCTTCTTTGTTTGCCGTGTTGTGGTGAGTTGTGGTGCCTATTCAGATTAATACAAACTTGCTGAGCAGAAGAATTGAGCAGTGTTTTTTCTTACCCAAGTCCCTACATTAATGGATTTGGCCGAATTCATAAATAGAAGCGTCCACTTCAGAAACTCGCGGATGAGAGAACATGTGTGTGCTGCACTGTAGGGATTCTGTCCCCTTAAATCACCCAATGGGCCCAACCTAAATAGTGTTTATTGTCATTTACTGGCCATTAGCGACCCAGGATCAAAATTTCAAAACATAAAAAGGAATATGTTGCAATTATTATTTTATTATTATTATTATTTATATTATTATTATTATTATCATTATTATTATTATTATTATTATTATTAGGGAACAAATTGTTTCCATGCTGCATCATTTTGAACATTTACGTATTGATGGCATTTTAACTAGCTGGCTGTTTTTTAGCTCACCTGGGCCGAAGGCTCCAGGGGAGCTTATAGTATATTGGGTCATCCGTCGTCCGTCCGTCCACACTTTTGAGCAGCTATATCTCTGCAGCCTGCAGGCTGATCTCAATCATTTCTCATCTGTAGCATGCCTCTGGTGGGGCATTGATGACATTAGCGTTTTTTTTGTTTTTTTTTTTGTTGTTTTTTTTTTTTTAAATCGCATGAAAACTTTGGTTGCTATGGCAATCACAAGGTCCCATAGACTTACAATGGGAAAATGCTTGTCATCATCGTAGCCCCTCCAGTTTTGATCGGATGTTTCTGAAACATATATATAAGGTGGCTTGGGATTAAACCTCGGATGAGTTCGAAAACCGGCCAAGTCGGCCCATTTATCAAAGAGTTACATCCCTTTGATTGCTGAAAATGCGGATTTTTAGCCGTGTCATCACCGAAGCCCCTTCAGTTTTGATCGGATCTTTCTGAAACTTTTATGTAAGGTGGCTGTGGATCAAATCTCGGATGAGTTCGAAAACCGACCAAGTCGGCCCATTTATCTTAGAGTAACGTCCCTTTGATTGCTGAAAATGCTGATTTTTGACCTTGTCATCACCGTAGCCCTTTCAGTTTTGATCGAATTTTTCTGAAACTTATATGTAAAGTTGCTGGGGATAAAATCTTGGACGAGTTCGAAAACCAGCCAAGTTGGTCCATTTATCTCACAGTAACATCCCTTTGATTGCTGAAAATGCTGATTTTTGACCTTGTCATCACCGTAGCCCTTTCAGTTTTGATCGGATCTTTCTGAAACTTATATGTAAGGTGGCTTGGGATAAAACCTCGGATGAGTTCGAATACCGGCCAAGGTAGCCTATTTACTATATACTCATGTCCCTTTGATGGCTGAAAATGTTGATTTTCGACCTTGTCATTACCGTAGCCCCTTCAGTTTTGATCAGATCTTTCTGAAACTTATATGAAAGGTGACTGGGGATAAAACCTAGGATGCGTTCGAATACCGGCCAAGTTGGCCCATTTATCATAGATTAACGTCCTTGTTATCACCATACCCCTTCAGTTTTGATAGGATCTTTCTGAAACTTATATGTAAGGTGGCTGGGGATAAAATCTTGGATGAGTTCGAAAACAGGCCAAGTCAGCCTATTTATCGTAGAGTTATATCCCTTTGATGGCTGAAAATGTTGATTTTTGACCTTTGTCATCACCGTAGCCCCTTCAGTTTTGATCGGATCTTTCTGAAACTTACATGTAAGGTGGCTGGGGATAAAATCTTGGATGAGTTCGAAAACAGGCCAAGTCAGCCTATTTATCGTAGAGTTATATCCCTTTGATGGCTGAAAATGTTGATTTTTGACCTTTGTCATCACCGTAGCCCCTTCAGTTTTGATCGGATCTTTCTGAAACTTACATGTAAGGTGGCTGGGAATACAACCTTTGATGAGTTTGAATACTGGCCAAGTCGGCACATTTATCATAGAGTCACCTGCCTTTGATTGCTTAAAAATGCCTATTTTCGACCTTGTTAGCACTGCTGCCCCTTCACTTTTGATCGGATCTTTATGAAACTTACAAACAAATAAGTCAGGCAGAAAAGCTCGGAGGAGTTTGAAAACTCGTGAGGTTTGCCTATTTGTCACAGAGTAACATCCCCTTGATTGCAGCAGTTAATTGCTTATTTTTGAACTTGTCATCACCATAGCCCCATCAGTTTATATCGGATCTTATTAGCAAGTCAGGAATAAAAGCTTGGATGCGTTTGAAAACTGGTGAGGTCAGCCTATTTATCATAGAGTTACATTCTACTTGATTTGCAGAAAATGCTTACCCTGTCATCACCATGTCCTTCCATGAATCCTTCAGTAAAGGCTGGCACTTCCTGAAACTTTGAATCTGTTAGCTCAGGTGAGCGATACAGGGTCCATTTGTTTTATTTCTGTCTACACAAGCATGAGTGAAACTGTTTTAAAAATAACACAAAACGTCCACGATTTCAACAAAAAATACATTTCACTTTTTCTGAGTCCGGTAAGGAGATAACTACGGCTAATCCCTGCCTTCCTAAATTTAGCCACCCACCAAGCTCAGTGCCTCAGATGCTAAAGGTCCCAGGTTTGATCCCCAGCAGCGGTGCCGAAATTTCGGCGTCAGAACACGTTCCATTTGTATAATAAATTTTGCAGGTATGAATATCATAACGGTGCATCGTCCTTCGAATCTGGACGTTAACTGGAGACCTCTGTGCAGGGAGAACCATCCCCTGTGCAGGTTAAAGAACCCTACCGTAATTACATGGTGACTGTGTACTCTTTCAGCTCTCAAAACTGTAGTATATGCAGTATACAACGTCTGTGTCCCCTCTTTGGGTTTAGTTGAAAATGGAAGAAAAATAGCGATAATGCTCATTTGTCACTACTGCGAACGGTATAAAAATTAAACAGCACCGGTCGTACCGGTCGTTAGTTCATCGATAGAGCAGCCCGGAATCAGCAGAAAAAACAAGCTTCGCGACGACTGTTTTCTTGATCTGTTACATAAAGTGATGTAAAAGTAATAAAATCTAAGTTTAGAGCTGCAAATACATCATTTTGGATTCAAATTGGTCAAGAGAGGTTCATTTGAATGAAAGACATCAGTTGAAAGCGAAAAAGTTCCCCCCGTAACACTAGTTCGCTTGTGATTGATGAAAACCTGAAAATTTTTGTCACACGTTTATGCTGAATTTTGCTTTGCTGAGTTAATCCATGCGAGAAAAACATGTTTCCTGCAAGTGACAGACAGAGGCGGGTTATTGTTGCTAAGTGGACATATTTAACTTGTATAATTCGTAATAAGCAGGTGAAAAACTGCATTTGCGGAAAAGATACACGGGGTAAAATGAGGTAACCCCCCAAAAAATGGAGCCGAAGTTTCCCCCCTTGTCTCTAATATAGTACCAAAAAAAAAAATTTTTTTTTTTTTTTTTTTTTTTTTTTTTTTTTCATTTTTTTCATGATTCAAGCCCCTATGTCCAGACAAAGTGGCATGGGTCGGGCGTCTCTACTCTGTAAATGATACGATTTGTTCCAGGATTTGAGTGTCATTTATTTCAATCCCACACAATTGAAGCCATACTGTGTAGGTAGGGTACACAATTAGAATGTAGCCTACTCCTCAACGGAGCACATTGTGTAGGGAGCACATTGTGGCTCTGCAAAGCACTCAATCGAACGAAAATAAGAAAAATAATTCTCGATATTACAAAGTTACCACTTTTGAACAGTCTCAAATCTGGGGTTGGTAACTCGAAGCCATCGTAAAAATATCAACTTAAGATGTACTGAAAACATACTTAAGGTGACACCGTAAAAGTTATGGCCTCGTTATGCCGGTAACTGAAAACCTGTCGTATCGTTTCCATAAAGTTACGACCATCTTACCACTTACGATTTACCTGTGTAATTTTTAATCTCGTGCAAAGCGCTTCGGAAACTTTTGTAAGCCAGGGCATAGCAAAATAAAATAACGCTTACCATCTTACTATAAATGATAATACCGGGACTTGTTTAACAAAACAGCCTTGTTGGAGCATTTTCTGCCAAAAAAGGCTTGGGTAGCGGTATCATAATAGGCAAGGTTCTAAATAAAGTATGGGATAAGAAACAATGACACAACTGGTGACCCCTTCTCTATATTTCCTCCTGATTTGCCATGCCTGAGCTCATATTAGCATCAATTACTTGAAAGTGTCTTAAACAAATTGTGCAACAGCCAAAAATATATATCTTTCAAAAATGGTAGAGACAAAAATGACCAAAAAAAATGAAACAAAAACCAAACTATACACAATATGGGATAAAATCATGATGTCTCGAGGAAGGCTTTGAATAACAAAATTCCCAGGCGAGGAATCACTTGGTCCCTTTAGAAACTTTTTTGATCGCTATCATTACATGAAAACTTACTTGTGCACGAAAAAGGTGAGAAGTAGGTAGAAGCGAGAAATAGGAAGTAGAAATAGGAAATAGGAAGTGAGCAGTCATGACCGCAATTTCTCATAAACAAGACCCCCCCCCCCCCACCCCCTTCCCCCACGTGTGAGACACAATATGGGATTAAAACATGGTGTTTTGAATAACAGAATTCCCACGCGAGGAATCCCATGGTCCGTTGAGAAACTTTTTTGATCGCTATCATTTCATGAAAACTTTCATGTGCACGAAAGAGGTGTGACGTAGGAAACGAAAAATAGGAAGCAGAAATAGGAAATAGGAAGTGAGCAGTCAAGACCGCTATTTCTCAAAAGCAAGACGATTGTGGTCAGTAGTACACTTATTGTACAGGCTATACTATCTTTTACCTTATTTCTTTTTTTTTTCTTCTTTTCTTCCTTTGTTGACACGACTATTACACACACAAATAAACAGCTTGTACATTTGTTTGTTTGATTTGAGGTTTAACGTCCCCGTCAATACTGTAAAGGTCATTTTGGAGACATTGCTTCCAATTTTGTGGGACTTTTACCCGACATAGAGATAAAATGACATCTCAAGCCATGTCGCCCAATGAAACCAATATAGGGTTTATTAGCATGGACAGTCCGCCTCGCACCGCGGTTCCTGGACAGGCTTAGAGCCTCTATGCGGTTTACCAGTACTAGTGTGCGGGCCGGATTTAGCTCTGCGTGGAAGCATCATGCAGCCCATATATTTCTTCAAGCCCCTATGGGCGGGGGCCGCACAGCTTGTACATAATAATTACGTACTACATATATATACATGTTTATCGGAGATGTATAGATCTTTGTTTACATGTATTTTTATACAGATAATTCTGCTAAATATAGCATATATCTGCCTTATTATAATACCATACAATACATGTATCGCATAGCATTAATAAAAGAAACCCTGTGTGCCGAGAAAAAAAGTAGGTAGATGTACAACTTCTTTTCTTATGCTTCTAAGTAGTGTCTGTTTCTTTCGCAATTACGGCATGCCTGAGTTGTCCGTAACTTTACGATATGGTTAAGTTGTCTCCATAAATTACGGTACTTTCGAGTTACTCACACTAATCGCTACGAGGTGATTAAGATATACTTATGGTCGTCGTAAGCCTTAGAAGAGCTTCGAGTTACCAACCCCTGGTCTCTTATTAGGAGACACTGGGTGTAGAAAACACAAAGAAAGAGTAACTGAAAACTTCTTAATAAGCTTTTAAAAGCAGATTTAGTCTTAATGTTAGGTGGTCTTAATAGCGGCATTTTACTGTACGTTGTATAAAGAATATTTTATCTTTTGGCGGTTTGCCTATTTACTGATTGCATCAGGTTTTCAGGTACTTTGCGGTAAAGTCAGATGAGCCAGGACAACGCAAATGTTATCAATTAAAGTCAAGAACAACAACAACACTCGTTTATTGCACTTCACAAAGACCCCCACCCACCGGGCCTTGGAGAAGTAATGCTTCCATGCAGAGCTGAATCGGACTACCCACGAGTACTGGTAAACCACTTAGAAGGCCTGAGCCTGCCTAGGCAGTGTTTGGAGTCGGACCGTCCCTTCACATAAACCCTATTGGCTTGCTTAGGCGCAAGAGCTTGAGATGTCATTTCATCACAATGTCGGGTAAAAGTCTCACAAAATTGAAATTAAAGACCACATTTGAACAGTCCCAATGGTGGTCTTAATATAGGAATTGCACTAAAAGCGGACTATTCTGAAACAAAAATGTCAGAGAAGTTGACTATACTAAAGGGAAAGAATGAGACAAAAATGAAAGCAATATCTTCATTTCGCATGACATCATCATTTACTTTTAATATCATCATAATTATTCATGCCGTTTAACCATTAACCGTTTGACGCTTATGACCCACAAAGAGGGTTGACGCGTCGTTAAACACGAAATCATCATCATCATCATCATTTCGCATGAATAAGTCATTGCAGTGAACACTCTTGTAAATCCCACTTTATAAAGGAGAACGTGGAGATTCCAATCAATGGTCACACGCTTGTTTTCATTTCTGCATTTCTGGTCCTAGAAAGAGATTGTGGGTGCTCATTAGAACCGCCACCCACAATCTATACGTAAAGCAAACTTACGCCATTTTTTATCATTACGAGAATAATGAACACCCCCTTAAACACCAATTCAGTTATACAGAGAAATCTGGGGTTTACGGGGCATATACTATTTTTCTTGTTTTTGCTCCAAGATATAGGTTGTGGGTACTCGTTAGAACCGCCTCAATGAGGCGGTTCTAATGAGCACCCACAACCTATGTTTGCAGTATAAATAAGAAAAATATCACGGATTTTCGTCAGCAAAGAAACCATTTTGGAGATTTGAAAAATGTAAATGTCGCACGGGTCTGTTATCATATGCACTAACTCACACAGACGTGTCATCTTATCCCAATAACGAGCCAGAATCTATATACATGTACTTCTCTAGGGAGATGTCCAGATTTTCATTAGGTGAAACCTTGCTAATTAATGGCATCAATTAATTTTCTGAATGAACTATATAGTAATCTAGGTTTTTGACGGTTTAGGTACACGGTAACATTTTGGCATGTCATTATGAAAGTTGACAGTTTAACTGATGTTATATTTATACTTTGACAATTGTCATTAAGCTCAAACGTGAAAAGGCTATAAGGCTATCTTTTTAAATGGTTAAGTGTGTGAGTCTGGCATGTACATTTTGGGCCAGGACTAGGCCCATCTCAAAGTGGATTCCGACTCGGTGAAAAAAAGTCATCAATTACCCTTACATGTTAGAAACCATTCTATTTCACTAGAATTCATGCAAGCAGAGAGATCATGGTATTCGGCTAAATGCTTAACCAGGCCTCTTTCTCAAATTCCATCCCGGCGCCTGGCTGTAGTTAAAGTATCGTGACACTCGGTGTTTATCAGAACCTTCAAAGAACTTTCAGTAAACCTAAAGGAACAATGTCTTCATTCTGTCAATAGTATAAAGACGGCCCCCGCCCATCGGAGCTTGAAGAAATAGATGGGTTGCATGACGCCTCCACGCAGAGTTGTAACCGACCGCACATGAGTACTGGTTAACCGTTTAGAGGATCTAAGCCTGCCCAGGCAAAGTGGTGCGAGTCGGACCGTCCATGCATATTGGTTTCATTTAGTGGCAGGGCTTGTGATGTCATTTCATCTCAATGTCGGGTAAAAGTCCCACAAAATTGGAAGCAACGTCTCCAAAATGACCTATATAGTGTTGACGGGGCTGCTAACAAACAAACATAAGGTGCAGAAAATACAAAGAAAGAATAACTGAAACCTTACCTAAACGCTTCTACCGTGGTTCAGGCATGATGGGCGAAGGTTGCTTACCAAGAAGTATTTACATTCCCAGTGTTAAGTCTAATGTAAACCTATAAAAAACAATGTAGTTCATATATTCCATGAACACATCGAGTCACATGATTTTCAGTGACATCAAGTGATGTCATTCTAGACCATGGTTCTCACGTCAACGCTGCTCCACTCTTTGTAGAAACAGCGTGTAAATGGTTTTTAGCTTCAAAAGTTTGCCCTATAAGCACGAGGGACAACGAATGTAAAAATAAAAAATAAACTTAATTTTTCTGCTTTTCATGAAAGTATAAAGGCAGCGGGTCACTAGCAAAGTTTACATGAAACCCCTGTTCATTTACTTTTCACGCGACCCACTGCGTTCATCCTATATTAAACCGCTGAAAACTAAAATTCATTTCTTTTTGTTTACTATCCGCGAACGCCTAATTACAACCTTCCTTCTGGGGTCCATGCTTTTAGTCTGAACATCATAGGATCCCCCTTTCGTTTAAGGATTTATGGAAATCTATACCCACAACTACATGTACTTACAGAATAATAATCACACGAGTACTGGTAAACCTCTTAGAGCCTATCTAAGCCTGCCCAGGCAAAGCGGTGCGCACGAGTCGGACCGTCCATGCTTATAAACCCTATTGGTTTCATTGGGCGACAGGGCTTGAAATGTCATTTCATCTCAATGTCGGGTAAAAGTCCCACCAAATTGGAAGCAACGTCTCCAAAATGACCTTTACAGTGATGACGGGGACGTTAAACCTCAAATCAAACAAATACAGAATAATAATGTACACTTCGTATTTCAAGATTGTACAACAACTCGACTGGTCTATGGCACACGATTCAAAATTGAATACTGCATTTTCTATTTGATATATTTTTTCTGTCTGAGTCTAAATTTGAACCACTGGTCATACAGTTTTCTTATTTGGTATGAATATTGCTTGTGACAAGATCGTTCTTTTAATACCAAATTAATGTTTGTTGACAATGAATTATGTAACAATAAAAAGACAGTTGAGAGACATTTGTGAGTTTGTGCCCATTTGTATGGAAGCCGATAGGGGACATTTTGACTTGTGACTTTTGAACTTGTGACTTATGACTTGCGACGTCGGAGTTGCATGCCTAATTTTTGCGACTTATGACTTTTGACTTTCGACAAATCTGACGCAGTGGAAGACGGCGGTCAACGACGGTGTCGATCCAGCGATTTTGCTGCTCCTGTATTATATTGTTTGATGAATGCCATTAAGAAGACTTGTTTATTTTTTTTACTCTGATTTTGTTATCTTTGTATGACTTATGACTTGCGACTTATAACTTTGACTTGTGATTTATGACTTGTGACATATCACTTTCGACTTATGACTTGTTGACTTTTGGTGCAAACCCGAAAAATATCGGGTAGCGGACAACGGCACCGACCATTCCGGTGTATATTGTTTAGAAATGCCACTTAGAAGACCCTGTTTCATGTATTATCAACTCTGTTTTAGTGACAATTTACTACCGCCTGTGTTGTTATGCCCTATTACTTTAGATTCGCGCCAAGAAATTGTCTTAACTTGCAAGTCAAAACTCAAAAGTCATAAGTGACAAGTCATAAGTCGAAAGTCACAATTCGAAAGTGAAAAGTCATAAGTGACAAGTCAGAACTCATAAGTCAAAATTCATAAGTGACAAGTCATAAGTCTTAAAAATTCACAAAATCAGAGTAAATAACCTACCATATGATCTTTTCGGTGGCATTTTTCAAACAATATAAAACAGAAGGAGAAAAATCGCTTGCCTCACCGGAATCTTAGCCGTCGTTGTCCGAAATCGGCCGTTGCTTGAGGTATGTCAAAAGTCACAAGTAAAAAGTCATAAGTCGCAAGTCGGTAGTCACTAGTCGTTAGTCACAAGTCAAAATGTCCCCTATCGGCTTCCATACATTTGGGTCATTTCCATACATTACATCTGCCATAAGGCACGTGACAGTAGACGCTCGTAATGTACATTGTGATTATACACACCTCCATTGCTCGTGGCAGACTTGTCCAATTAGACAGAGGTGTGTATGTGTGTTCCGTTGCAATGTTCATTACGGGCATGGAGGCAATAAAGGTGAAGGTGTGTCCTATTACAATGTACATTACGGGTAGCCGTTGCCACTCCCTTATGACAGGAGATTACTGCCACACATAAATGAGCCGCCCGCTTCGCACGTATGAAGATAGGGATGGGTACCAGCTAAGACAGAGATATTATGCATACTCCGTACAGCTAAGACTCTTGTTATGCCGTAAAAATAACGAATAATAATAATAATTTGCAGTAAAACGAATAATAATAATAATAATAATAATAATGTGCAGTAAAAAACATGATGATGATGATGATGATGATGATGAATTTAGGACTAGAATTTTCTTAGCACGCGAGAACATTCGCCAACAGAAAATTCTTCGTCCAGAGTCATAGATTAGTTAAGAAATAATCTCCACGTACCGTGTGTTATCGTGATTAACACACGGTGTTGGAGGGCAGATTGCGAAATATTAATTCACGACGGCGAGGCCGGAGTGAATTAATATTCGCATCTGCCCTCCAACACCGTGTGTTAATCACGATAACACACCGGGTGCGTGGAAATTATTTCGATTCTAACATGATGCTAAACTGAAATACAGTAGTAACAAAGCGTTATCTTGGGGACTATTTTGCAGCGGATGTCGACAGAAGGAAATGTTTACATGCAACGTCA
This sequence comes from Lucinisca nassula, assembly GCA_963580285.1. NCBI lineage: Eukaryota > Metazoa > Mollusca > Bivalvia > Lucinida > Lucinidae > Lucinisca > Lucinisca nassula. The sequence continues at coordinate 146,712,065 of OY757010.1, read as the reverse complement.
CGATGACGCCAAATTGCACGCACCACGTTGACGACGTGAATTATCGCATATTCGCAAACGCTGACGTTTCCACTGGGTTCAATGGGAAAAACGTTAACGTCATGTTAGAATAATCATTCATAAATAGTTTGTACCTTGTTTGTCAGGCTGGCTTAAGCTTAACGTTCGCAGTTTAAGACGTTTTTCTTTGTGCTTGTACACACATGGCCGTCGGCACAATCTTCGGATAGGCATTACTGACGTAATGTTTGATTAAAACGACTAGCCAAAGTGCAGCCTAAATACTTTAAGGAATTTAGCATCGAAAACAATGAGAATTTGGTTTTGACAACGCCCACTAATGACGCATTTTGGCGCGCCTTGTCAACATTTTGTAATGATAAATTTGATTGGATATTTATATCAGAGCACTGTCATCTCATTGGTTAATATAGTTTTACAGAATGAAAGAAGGGAGAAAGAATGAGAAAAAGGGCAGTTAGATTTTAGATTGGAGGGCGAGCGGTAAACCCTCGAGAAAGCTATTAGGATTCCCTATGTTAAATTATTGAACTCTAGTTTAAACTTGGATTGCCAGTGTGAAGTTTAGAACATTATTTCATATTTGTTATATTGAGGAACGTTACTTAATTATTTGTGGATTACCACAAGAAACAAAATAAAATACAGCAACTTTATCGTTTTATTTCCTTAATGCTGAAATTCTCAGCATAATACTTGGTGTCAGAAACCGGGCAGAAGATCATATGGTATCTCGCTAGCCAAGCAGGTGCTCACCAAAAGCTAATTCCCATCGAAGAAAAGTGAAATAACTATTACCATGGAAAACCAGAGGTGGAATTTTAATAAGCGAGTGCATTTACCGGACAATTCCCCGTGTGGTAGGTGTGGACATTATCACATTTTTGGCACATGTCGTGCACTGTACGCACAGTGTCGCCAGTGTTTCAAATATGGTCATCTCAAGGCAGTTTGTTATTCCAAAGATAACAGACCAAAATCTGCTAGGACCAAACAACGGGATACTGAGCGACTTTCGTCATTCATCAAGAAGAAAACTGCCGAAGCATTGCCGTTCTTTGGCATTGAAGACAATGAACTGTCACTGTTCTTCCCAAGGAACACTTGCCTTGCAGAACAATACCGAAAGTAAGTTACAACGATGCGTAAATCGGCTTTGGACGAGAAGACTTATCTCCTTTCGGTTCAGTTAAACATTCAGACGAAACTTAAGGACGCTGAAAATCTGTTAGGAAAGGAGGAGAAACGACGCCGAGCTGCGGAGCAGGAAAGAAACATTGCCGAATACAAACTGGGAAAAATGGAAGAAAACCGGGACTTTAATTCAAAACGGAACTCTGATTTGGAAAAGGATAACATTGGACTCAGTAGAAACATTTGTGAACTCAAGTCCGCTATAAAAAATTTGGAGGTGGAACTAGGACAATCAAAACAGGTAGCGTCAAATTTACACTGTAAATTAGAGGAAATGACACATCAGAGAAACCTTCTTTTTTCCTTTCAAAACAGTTTGTCAAAACACACAGCCTCATTAAGGAAACAATATGATTATGCCAAGAAAGAACTTTTTTCACTTTTAGGCTATATATATAGCAGAGACAATATAAGAACACCTCACACAGGCAGGAACTTTGAGTGCAGAAAATGCGGTGGTACAACATTCCACAGGCACGTTAACTGTGTAGCTCAGGGAAATAACTGTTCTACCTGCAGAAAGCAGAATCACTTTTCCGCCGTGTGCGAGGCAGGCTCCCGATTTTTGGCAGTGGACACTGAAACTGTAAAATTGTTGGAGATGCTTGAGAGACAATTTTTTAAGTAAATGTTTTGCATGTAATGTTTAGTATAATTAGTTTCATTGCGCTGAGCGTGAAATAACCCATTTTGTTTATTTTTGCTTATAACATTTGTGCATTTTTTTTATAAGTTGAAAGCAACCTAAAACTGTAAGACACTTAAGTTAACGGTAAATATCTTCAAGTTTCATTTCACGGGAGTGAAATAATTAAGGGGAGGGGATGATGTTATGCCGTAAAAATAACGAATAATAATAATAATAAAACGAATAATAATAATAATAATAATAATAATAATGTGCAGTAAAAAACATGATGATGATGATGATGATGATGATGATGATGAATTTAGGACTAGAATTTTCTTAGCACGCGAGAACATTCGCCAACAGAAAATTCTTCGTCCAGAGTCATAGATTAGTAATCATTCATAAATAGTTTGTACCTTGTTTGTCAGGCTGACTTAAGCTTAACGTTCGCAGTTTAAGACGTTTTTCTTTGTGCTTGTACACACATGGCCGTCGGCACAATCTTCGGATAGGCATTACTGACGTAATGTTTGATTAAAACGACTAGCCAAAGTGCAGCCTAAATACTTTAAGGAATTTAGCATCGAAAACAATGAGAATTTGGTTTTGACAACGCCCACTAATGACGCATTTTGGCGCGCCTTGTCAACATTTTGTAATGATAAATTTGATTGGATATTTATATTAGAGCACTGTCATCTCATTGGTTAATATAGTTTTACAGAATGAAAGAAGGGAGAAAGAATGAGAAAAAGGGCAGTTAGATTTTAGGTTGGAGGGCGAGCGGTAAACCCTCGAGAAAGCTATTAGGATTCCCTATGTTAAATTATTGAACTCTAGTTTAAACTTGGATTGCCAGTGTGAAGTTTAGAACATTATTTCATATTTGTTATATTGAGGAACGTTACTTAATTATTTGTGGATTACCACAAGAAACAAAATAAAATACAGCAACTTTATCGTTTTATTTCCTTTATGCTGAAATTCTCAGCATAATACTCTGTGAAACGCAGGCTGATCCGATTTTTCGCTGGGCGCGCATGTTTGAAGATTTCGGTTTGCTTGGCACGGTTTAAATCATCCCCACATTCAATTTCAATGGACAGTGGTGAGAAGAAATAAATTGCGCCCAAGAGCCGCATTTCAAAAGAACTTAGGGGGTAGAGTCAAAGGAAAACTACACTGCCTTATGACAGGAGATTACTGTTACACATAAATGAGCCGCCCGCTTCGCACTTATGAAGCTAGGGCTGGGTACCAGCTAAGACAGAGAAATTATGCATACTGCGTACAGCTAAGACTCTGAACTCTAACGTCGATTTTTCGTTCACCATGGGTGATTCGAACGTCTTCATCTGTCCCAAGGAACGTTTGTCCAGTTACTCCAAACACAAATATTTCGTTGTACAGTCACACACAGGCCATTTAAGGCCACTGACTCCATTATTGAAAAAGCCCCCGCCCATCGGGGCTTGAAGAAATAGATGGACTGCATGATGCTTCCACGCATAGCTGAAACCGACCCGCACACGAGAACTGGTAAACCGCTTAGAGGATCTAAGCCTGCCCAGGCAAAGCGGTGCGAACCGGACCGTCCATGCTTATTAACCCTATTGGTTTCACTGGACGGCAGTGCTTGAGAAGTCATTTCATCTCAATGTCGGGTAAAATGTCTGGCTGGGAAGGCCTAGCTTTTTTGTTTCCGAAAAACAAAACCAATCGAACTCTGAAAGAAATGCCGATTAATATCGATTAATGTATTCAGTATCATATAATTATCTATTTATCATGAAATTTCTGTCCAGAGCGACGTTTAAATGTCCTATTTATGAACATTTCTATGATTATGGATACTCATACAAATGGCTTGTGGGTGGACAGTTCAACGGTCAGTATCTGGCCATTCACAGTGTACAAACATCAGGGACCAGTTGTTCAAAGCTAACGTTGTCGTTAGTTAACATGTCGTTAAAACTGTGATCATTCAATATGGCAAATACATGTATATATTAGATCTTTGCTGAAAAGAAAATGTGAGCAGCTTTCGCCTTTAAGACCACGTTTGAACAGTCCCAAAGGTTGTATCTGACCAGAGGACACAGCATGCAGAAAACACAGAGATAATGACTACAGCCTACTTAATTAGCTTCTTAAAGCAGAATTTACTTTTAAGTTGTCTAAATAGCGGAATTTCACCGTACATGGATCAGAAAAGGAATGCTAAGTTCATATCAACAGTTTGTCATCTGAAATACATGGCAGATGTAAATAATTGAACCTTAACCCGTTGTATATCGAAAACCCGAAAAGGGATACCTTGGCAAACAGTACATGCCCAGATCAGACGCAGCAGAATGCGGCGTCTGATCAGGGCGTGCACTATTTGCTAATTTTCCTTCAAAAATAGAATAAAAAGCGAAAAAATAGGCCTGACACCCCTTATATGACACCTAGACTAGTCCAACATATAGCAATGGAAGAGTTCACTAGTATACAATGGGATAATATCAGATATTTTTAATAGCCCTGTTATGACACAAGGGATATTGATGACTTTATTCTGTTCATGTTTTAATGATCAATTAATTACAATGATTGATGTCATATGCATTTCAATGGAAAAATAGTCTTGCTGACCTCAAAAGGTACGTGAAACATGCCGCTCAAATAATGTTACTATTGCGATAACATAGTACATGTTTCACATCTCCAAAATGGCTACTTTTCTGTTGAAAATCCGCGATATTTTTCTTATTTGTACTGCAAACATAAATTGTGGATGCTCGTTAGAACCGCCTCATAGAGGCGGTTCTAACGAGTACCCACAAACTATGTCTTGGAGCAGAATTAAGAAAAATAATGTATACCCACGTAAACCTTGGATTTCTCTATAAAGTGGGGTTTAGTTAGTGTATGTGTGTGTGGTGGTGGAGGGGGGGGGGGGGGTCATTAGTCACGTAATGATTACTGTGCGATACAATGCTTTCAGTTACGGCCTTAAATTGGCATTTTTCTGGGGGGAAATGTTTGATGAATTTGTTATTTTTGGGCCAAATTTAGATTATGGGTGCTCCTTAGAAACACCTGAACCAGGAGTTTCTAACGAGTACCTAAACTCTATGTTTTTGACAGAAATAAGCAAAATAATGTATACAATTGTATCAGAATATGTAAATAGTCTTCTCTATAGAAGATAGGGTTTACATATGCATCACACTTCAATAACCAGTTTCAAGTCACTAAAGAGGCCTAATTCGCCGAAACTAAGTACATATGTGGTTTGACCCAGTAACACTTGTACTCCACACAATTTTCAGTCTAGCTTCCAACATCACAAAAACTTGGCCTCCTTTAACTCTCTATTTTTATACAGGGAAAAAGTGGTTTACAGAAAAGAAGTAAACATGATTTTCTTATTTCTGCTCAAAGCCATAGACGGCGAGTACACGTTAGAAGCGCCTCCGCCTCGCCGAGGCGGTTCTAACGAATACCACAATCTATGTTTTGAGCGGAAAAATGAAAAAAAAATATTAGAATTTTTTAATTATTTTCAATATATTTTGATAGGCGTGTTTTAGTAATGAGAAAATTACTAACGTGTTATTATTGACAACGTGATATATGAACCAGGAGAAATTTATTCATGATTTGAAGACATGCTCGCAACCAACAAAATACTGCTGACATGCACCGCAAACTAGAAGACAAACAACTGAAATTAATTCATAAACGGTTAACTGAAACATGAGCATTGTGTCACTCATGTGTTAACGGAAATGAATGCCATCGACATTCTGACAAGGGCAACATTAACTGGCTTTCTCTTGTACTTTATCAGAGCCCCACCCCAACCCCTTAGAGTGACATACCCGTTTGTTAAAATGGCATCTATCATATCGCCAGAACACGCTTATTTTCGATGAACATTTGTGATATTTTTCTTATTTCTGGTCGGAGCTATAGGGTTGTGGGTGTTCGTTAGAATCGACTCATCTAGGCAGTTCAAACGAATGCCCACGGCCCGTGTCTTGAGGCAGAAATGGGAGAAATAGCGTATACCCCTATTGACCCCAGTTTTTTCCTTATAAAGTGGGGTTTACGGGAAACTTTACTCAACCAACTTTTTAACATAAAGGACTTCAAAGTTACATGTCCGTAAGACATCATTCGTAACCAAAGAATTCTTCATTAAAGGTTATCTTCTCTATCATGTTAGATTTCAGACACAGGCCTCCACTCCCGCCCCCGCTCATAGGGGCTTCAAGAAATATATGGGCTGCATGATGCTTCCACGCAGAGCTGAATCTGGCCCGCACACTAGTACTGGTAAACCGCTTAGAGGATCTAAGCCTGTCCAGGAATCGCGGTGCGAGGCGGACCGTCCATGCTAATAAACCCTATTGGTTTCATTGGGCGACAGGGCTTGAGATGTCATTCCATTTCAGTGTCGGGTAAAAGTCCCACAAAATTGGAAGCAACGTCTCCAAAATGACCTTTACAGTGTTGACGGGGACGTTAAACCTCAAATCAAACAAACAAAACACAGGCCTCAACTGATCCATTGCGAGTAAATAAATAGAACAGAACAGAACTTTGTCATGATCGTAAGCATGCACGAACTCTATATAGTGTAATGTCGGTAGGCCCTTTTTCTACAGGAAAGCGGACGGAAGTCATGCAAGAAAGGTCATCGCTATCAATAAGGGAGATAAATATTTTAAATTTTAAACAGCCGGCATCGGTAGCTCAGTCGGATGCGCTCAGTCGGACTGGTCACCAGAGGAACGCGGGTTCGATACCTGCCGGTGTCGGCAACATTCTTTCTCGGAGTTTGATCATGAAATCTTTTCTACAGTCATTCCCTCCCTTTCGCTGATTCAAGAAGGGCAGTTGTCAGTTTCTGGCGAGAGAATGTGCACTTTACTGGTTAGCCGTTTACGTATAAGCTTGCCCAGGAAAGTGTGGAAAGGTAAACTGACCGGCTCAAAAATGACATAAAATAGTCTTGATTGGGCCGTTAAACTCCAAAAAAAAACAACAAATGAATATTTTGAACAGCGTCCCGATTCATTTTAAACACGAATCTGTTCACCTCTGCGGGCTCCAATCTCGTTCCTGCCACTTTAGGGAACGAAGTGCTGCAACGGATTTATTACAAATGTGTGTGTGTGTTTTTCCGCGGTGTTCTGTCGTTGTTTTTTTTTTTGTTGTTGTTTTTTTTTTTTTTTTTTTTTTTTTGTTTTTTTTGCCCACCTATGGTGAAATCGGAAGTCGCTTAAGCCCGCAAGGTTTTCAAACGGTTTGCCTAGAAACTGTACAATATGTGGTCGCAGTTAAATGCACACCAAACCACAGTAATTACAAAATATGTTCGTAGATGACCTAGCAACAATATTTCACAACCAAAAAGAAAAAAAAAAACGATTCATAAACTTGTAACAAATTGCTTCCGCTTCAGTATAAATGAACCACATTATGTAACGTCATTGGCAATAAATCTTCTGACCCAATCTCGTCCTAGTACGTCGTACAGGCGTGTGGGTCCCAAAGAGTACCGCAGTTGTGAAGACTGATGTTCTTTGTCATGTAGCCCCCCCCCCCACCCACCCTCACGCCACCCCCAAACTTCGCAGAAGTTGAAGGGGCATATTGGTGTGGGCCTGTATGTCCATCCTTCCGACGTATAAACCAATATTTAGGGGGCCAAAAATTGGACAGTTTGCCACTTAACTATAGTCATTCCTTCTGTCCGTCTGTCCTTTTTGTTACGCTTGCATGCGGTCAGGAATGGTTAGAGTTAGAATCCTACATTTTTATAGCATCAGGATGAAAAATAAGCCGACCCGTATATATCTTTTTTTCCGTTGGGGTTCTCTTTGCTGAGTTATCTGCCTTTTTCGGCTTGGGAATTTGACGACAAATTGTGGGTACTTGTGTGCGCAACTCCTCATACAGTTTTATGCCGATCAATTTCTCAGAATTGTTGTTATGGTCTGTAGATGTGCATGCGACTTTGGCATTATCGTCAATTTAATTTTTCGTCTTTTGAACTTAGCCAATATCATTACGATAACACCCCCATGCGACACAGTGCGTTTTTTCACATCCATCTTCAAAATGGCTACTTTTCTGATGAAAATTTATAGTAGTTTTCTTACTTCTACTGTTAACATAGGTTAACAAATGTTGTTGGTGCCTTTGAGGCGGTTCTAACGTTGTGGGTGCTCGTTAGAACTGCCTCAAGGAGGCGGTTCTAACGAGTACCCACAACCTATGTCTTGAAGCAGAAAAAAGAAAAATAACGTATATCCCAGTTAACCCCAGTTTTCTCTATATAAAGTGGGGTTTAGGGGGTGCTCATTTCACAGGCTTGTTCACATGATGTTGGGTTTAAATTCTATAAAAGTGCAGTATAGTGGGTATCAAATGTTAAGAGCTAGAATCATGAAATTACTTATATAGCATCTGCCTGAAAAAAAAAAAAAAAAAAAAACGTATTTGGTTCCTTTTTCTGTCGGGGTTCTCCTTATGGAGTCACTCTCCTTTTTCCCCCTTTTTGGCTCGGGCATTTGACTTGATACAGTGGGTATTTTGTGTGCGCAACTCTTTACACAGTTTTATACCGCTCAATTTGAAACTTTTCAGGCATGTTTGTAGATGTGCATGGGATTTTTGCATTATCATACATTTAATTTTTGTCATTTTTTCGACTTTTGATTAAATTAAGCAATTTTTACGGTTTAAATATGTAGTGGTTACCAAACGGTTAGAGCTAGCCAGAATCGTCTACTATTATATATAGCATCGGCATGAAAAATAAGTGGACCCGTACATATTTATTTATTTATTTATTTATTTATTTATTTATTTATTTATTTATTTTAATCCTGCTTTAATCGGGTTTCGTCTTGCGGAGTTATTCCCCGTGTTGTCCTTTTGCGACTTGGGCATTTGAAAGTTGATGATGGGTACTTTGTGTGCTTAACTCTTCATGCAGTTTTATACCAATCAGTTTGAAACTTTTGCAGGCAGTTTTGTCATGGTCTGTAAATGTGCATATGATATTGGCATTATCGTCAGTGTAATTTTTGTCTGTTTTTTTTTTTTTTTTTTTTTTTTTATTTTTTTCTTTTCTACTTCTTAACTTAGCCATTTTTGGGGGTTAAATATTATTAACGTAGTGGTTATTGACAGTTTACTGGCAATAGCGGTGTGACGTTAAAATATTAATGGTTGTAAGCACAGTAATTTTCGGATGAAATTAATGAAAGATAATATCCTGCTTCTTCCTAAAACATGGAATGCGGTTCCTGCAACTGCCTCATCGAGGCGTGTCTAACAAGTAATGAGTAACATATGGTTTAGAACATATCTCAGAACAATAATGTGAGTCTCATTACGTGAACAAGTCCGTGAAATGATAACCCCCTTACACCCCACTTTATACAGAGAAAACAGGGGTTTACGGGGTATAGACTATTTTTATTATTTCTGCTCCAGGACATAGGTTGTGGGTACTCGTTAGAACCGCCTCAATGAGGCGGTTCTAACGAGCACCCACTACCTATGTTTGAAGTAAAACTAACAAAAATATCACATATTTTCATCGGAAAAGTACCGATTTTTGAGATATGAAAAAATGTACTATATCACACGGGTATAGGTTTAGAGCTGGGGTAAGAATATAAGAATCTTATATGGGTGTGAGGGGTGGATTGAAAAGTCCGTCCCGAGGGACACTGTCCGGCATCACGAGGCTTGCCGAGTGATGCCGGACAGTGATCCCGAGGGACGGATTTTTCTATCCACCCCTCACACCCATATTGGATTCTTTTTCTTGCATACCTTCCATTTCTATTGCGAATTTTTAATGCTGCTGTCACTTCGGTTACCGACGTCCGCCATTTTGTGATGACACAACAGGAATGTTTAGTGACGTCACGCATGACGACGCCGCGCATGAGGTTGTAATCAACCAGTGCATTTATCAAACACGCGATTATATTCGATTTGGGGTCGGAACACCAGGGTCAGAACATAAATTTCTATCCCAGGGTAAAATCACGGATTTCCTTGTCTGGTGTGCAAGAAATAATCGTTACGATAACACATCCGTGTGATATATTGCATTTTTCAAACCTCATGATATCTGATGAAAATTGCACGACCCGCAGAAAAAGCGACCGCATGAAGTCGGTTGATTTCTGCGAGTGCCCTAAAATCACCGTGTCATTCTGTCATTCGGTCATTCTGTCAGTCTGTCAGTCTGTCTGTCCGTCCGTAACCCGTTTGTGAAAATTGGTGATAGTGACTTAACCGCTTGGAATATTTAAACAATTTTTGGCATACTGATAGATATCAATGAGATCTAACCAATGGAGTTGCGAAATATTACATTCCATTTAGAATAGCCTCGCCGAGGCGAAAAAAGTGAAAATTTTCGAACAGCTTCTCCTCGGGAACCGTTGGGACGATTGAAGTCAAATTTCATATGGAGCCTCTATGGGATGGGGGGAACCAAAATTTGCTCATGGGGTCCAGGTCACATGACCAAAATGGCCGCCAAGCCATATATGGTCTGTCTGTCTGTCCGTCCGTAACCTGTTTGTGAAAATTGGTGATAGTGACTTAACCGCTTGGAATATTTAAACAATTCTTGGCATACTGATAGATATCAATGAGATCTAACCAATGAACTTGCGAAATATTACATTCCATTTAGTATATCCTCGCCGAGGCGAAAAATGTGAAAATTTTCTAACTGCTTCTCCTCGGAACCGTTGGGCCGACTGAAGTCAAATTTCATATGAAGCCTCTATGGGACTGGAGAAACCAAATTTGCTCATGGGGTCCAGGTCACATGACCAAAATGGCCGCCAAGCCATATATGGTAAAAACCCTTCATAAATAGTCTTCTCCAGAACCACTGGGAAGATTTCCACGAAACTTGATAAATAGCATCTTGGACGTAGGCCCATCATAAATTGCTAAAATGGTGACCCTGGGTTGACCTTGACCTTCTTTGTGCCTAGGTCAAACTTTGACACGTATGCTTTTGTATTGGAAAAGTGAGAATGCATTTTATCCTGCAAACGATTCAGAATACAGTACTTAAGTATAAGATATATTTTTGCTCCTTACAATAAGGCGCATTTATTGGGGGAACCGTTTTAGGTCCAGGTCACATGACCAAAATGGCCGCCATACCCATATATGGTAACACCAAAAAAGCTCAAAGCATCCGGCGGGTCGTGCACTTCAGCTGAAGCACTGGTTTGGGATATTTTTCTTATTTATACTCCAAACATAGGTTGTGGGTTATCGTTAGAACCACCTCATTGAGGCGGTTCTAACGAGTACCCACAACCTATGTGTTGGAGCAGAAATAAGGAAAATAATGTTTACCTCCGTAAACCCCAGTTTTCTCTATATAAAGTTGGGTTTAGTGGGTGTTTATATCACGGACTTGTTCACGTGATGTTATAACCCTATGAAATTCGCCATTTCCTATATGGTAGGGTGACAATGGGCCAAAAAGTCCACTATTTCTGGTAGTAACCCCTCCCTCCCCCCCCCCCCCCCCCCCCCCGAATAACAAAACATGTCATATACCAAAATGTTCGTCAGCATCCGTAGTATCTGAAACTGCCGGCATAAATTGGCATAAATGATGGCGAGCTGAGAAATCCAAGATGGCGTCCAAGATGGCCGCCATAGCTGTACATTCCAGTTTTTCGTAAAATATGAATATAAACACCACAAATCATCTTCCAAACTTATTTTAATTTATTTTTCTGGTGTAGAAAGAAGATTTGTGCTAAAATATAGATCAACTTTTTAGGTTTGACTTGAAAACCGGCGAAAAAAAAAAGATATTTTATTGTTTTTGTATCTAGTTTCATAGGTGGTACATAAAAGCAATTCTGATGTTTCAAAATTTAAACAGTTTTTACATATCTATTGTTTTATTTTAACTAAGACACTATTCTAAAATACATTTAACACTATTCTAAAATACATTTATGGTTGGTTTTGACTTTTTACAATCATTAGCCGCAGGATTACCCCACCCACTCAGTTTACCAGTAAAATTCATTCACATAATATTGCCACAAATCATCTTATACAAACTTATTTTATTTTTTTTACTGGTATAGAAAGACGATTTGTGCTAGAATATTGATCAACATATTAGGTTTGACTTGAAAACCGGTGAAATAAAAGACATTCAATCGTTTGTCTAGTTTCATAGGTGGTACATAAAGGCAATGCTGATGTTTCAAAATTTAAAACAGTTTTTATTTATCTGTTGTTTTATTTTAACTAAGATACTATTCTAAAATACATTTACACTATTCCCAAGTACATTTATGGTTTGTTATGACTTTTTTTACCATAAAGTTAGCCCCAGGTTTACCCCACCCACTCAGTTTAACAGTTCAATTCATTCACATAATACTCACACTCAAGGGATTTGCAGGCGAGGATTTCATTTTAGACAACAAGTAGAAGAGGGCATTGAAACCACTGCTTAGTTCTGTTTTCATACTATATTATATCTTCCGCCATTAGGAAACACCACCTCTTTATAACACCCTTTTCGGGATCTGAGCATTAACCGTCTTAATTAAGCAGTTCTACATCCAAACAAAATAGCAACATAGTGTTCATCAAATTGATCTAAAATAACATTTATTGTCATTTTTGCTGTGTAACTGGCTAGGTTTTGGGGGTTACAAAGTGTTATATCCAAAACTGTGTTATAAAAACGTGTTGTAAAGAGGATATGCTATACAATTAGGTTATATTTTGTTTGATTTGAGGTACAACGCCCCGTCAACACTGTATCAGTCATTTTGCATTTTGGAGACATTGCTTCCAATTTTTTGTGCGACTTTCCCCGACATTGAGATGAAATGACATCTCAAGCCCCGCCACACATTTAAACCAAAAAGTTTTTTATATGCAAGGATGGTCCAACTCGCACAACATTTCCTGGACATGCTTAGAATCTCTAAGCGGTTTACTCTGTATACCCTAGATCTACTGGGCTAAGCAAATTATTCTTAGATTTTATAGCTCCCCATCAAATCGGTAGCTGATATGCACAACTGTGCAATAAAAATGCAGATGCTTAAACTAGCCCTGAGACATTTGACTCAGTCCCAAGATCTGAAATCTCTTGAAGCTGGAAGTCCGGTTTAGGCAAAACATGAATTGCCTTCTTCTTGCCTGTTCTATGTAAAGAAGAGCAGGTATCACAACCCATAAGACATACAGACAGCATAATTGCCATCTAGCTTCCTGAAATCAGTATGAACTGGAATATACCTGGTGCAGTCAGCATAAATACCTTTTCTGCCTGTCATCAGCATAAAGCAGGTTAAAGTGATGCACAAGTAGAAAGAAAACATCGGTATCAGAACTGACAACAAGAGAACCTGCAACGGCTAGTTACAGATCACTCTACTATCAGCTTCTTCACGGTTGGAATAAATCTCATGCTGAACAGGAACAACATCAGCGGAAACTTCAGAGCCTTGTTCTCAAGTCAACCTGCACCAACAACCGTAGCATTCTTCTTAAGAAGCTCATGGTAATTTCCGTTAAGGTATCTAGTGTAAAGTTCTTGCTTTTACTGCTTGAAAGTATCTATCAATCACCAGTTACTATATTTTTCCTCGTAAACACAGGCGCATGTGAAGAATCATTCTTTCCACACTTTTGTTGGGTCTGTGATTTGAGACTGTTTGCTTCATTCCTGTCAAAACTGACGTGGATGGTAGCTACCCAAATAATGGTAAGAAGACTGTTAGACCAAATCATAGCAGCCATCTGTTGATATGTCAGTTTGGGACATGATGAATGCTGAAACATTTTAAGTACAGACATCCCGTCAAATATTATACAACCAGCAAGTCTTTCTAGCTTTTCAAGGAAATCCGACTTAATGGTAGACACCATACATTCTTCATCTGTAAACAAACTCGCGTGATCATGAGCATTTTTGAAAGACAAGACCTTATGAATTGATGTATAGAAAGCATATATCTCGTCACCGGTGGCAGTCAGTTCCTCGACTGGTTTCCCCAGACACCTGTGCCATTGACCTGATATCACCCATAGTCTGGAGTTTTGACCCAGACAAAGGCTCATAAGATTGTGTCTTTGGACTGCCTTACAAGCTATGGGTATGAGCATTTCCTTCATGAATGACTCAAATGGCTTTTGACCCATTTTATGGCAACTTATCAAACTTCTCCATCTCTTGAGGAACTTCATCTCCAGTAGCTATATATTGTCCAAATGTCTTCGCCCCCCCCCCCACCCCATCGGGGCTTGAAGAAATAGATGGGCTGCATGATGCTTCCTCACAGATCTGAAACCGACCGCACATTAGTATATGTAAACCCCTTAGAGAAACTAAGCCTGTTCAGGCAAAGCAGTGCGAGTTGGACCGTCCATGCTTATAAGCTGTATTGGTTTCAGTGGGCGACAGTGCTTGAGATGTCATTTCATATCAAATCAATGCCGGATAAAAGTCCCACAAAATTGGAAGCATCATCTCCAAAATGACATATACAGTGTTGATGGGGACGTTAAACTTCAAATAAAACAACAAACAAACAAAATTGTCCAAATGTCAGGAAAACCGGTTCAATAAATTTTTAACTGTCATTGTGAAATAAATCCAGCATCCTGTTAAAATACTTAATATAAGCCTGTGTATGGGTATAGTGTTTGGTAGAGCTTGCAAATATGCATGGCATACTTAGCAGTAATGGGTCGTGATAAAAGGGCTTGTTCATAACTTCATTGTGGGTGATTCCTATAATATAACTGGATAACCAGTTTGCCATTTTGTGGGACAGTAGCTGTCCTTTTGGCTTTCCTCTGTTGTTGTTTCCATTAAGTTCTAGTTACTTCATGTTTGTGTTTCTGTCCCTTTAGAGTCATTGATAGGAGGTGTAAATTAGTTGTAGCACTTTACTTCTATTTTGAGAACAAATCTCTGAAAGTATCCAGTGAGGTTGTTGCTGCTCAGCAGTAACTCGATTACAACTATAAAGAAGTAGATAGTAGAATGATTTTGCACCTGCAGTTTGCAGGTTCTCTGGGAGATAACACAGCTGTTCTGGTCAGTCTATATACCCATGTTTTCGTTCTACTTCTGCTTCACTTTAGCCAGCTGAATGTTGATAACATATTCTTCAGGACAGGCAGGAATGGTATTCATGCTGACTGCACAAGGTATTCCAGTTCACACTGTTTTCAGGAAGCTAGAGTCAGATGAAAGGGCAATTATGCTGTCTGTATTGCCTTACAGGATGCGATACCTGCTCTTCTTTACATAGTATAGGCAAGAAGAATGCCTAAATCAGACTTCAAGCTTCAAGAGATTTCAGATCTTGGTATTGAGTCAAATGTCTCAGGGTCAGTTAAGGCAGCAGCAATTTTTCTGTAGGTTTGCTGTTCAGGCAAACACATTAGACAACAATGGTGCTCCAAACATCCAGAGTTAGACCTAGTCATATACCACCAACTATAGTTTTTTTGCTCCATTTGTACAGGTGTACATATCAGCTACTGATTTGATGGGGAGCTATAAAATCTCAGATTAATTTGCCTAGCCCTACAGACCTAGGGCATTTGGTTGATCCTGAAACTGGGTTATTCATTCCACAGCTCATAACAAAGACACAAGCAGCCACCAGCTATTAACTGATATGGTTGTAAATAGCCTGATCAGTGTAGTGATGACTGCATTTGCTCATAGAAAGTACAACCATGTACTCAAGCTTGCAAGTAGTAAAGCGTGTTTGAATAGGTCTTACATTAGTAAGCGCCTAAATGGTGATCAGGAGGACGCATGTTCGATACCTGCCGGGGTCGGCAACATTCTTTCGTGGAGATTGATCATGAAATCTTTTCTACGGTCATTCTCTCCCTTCAGCTTTTTCAAGAAGGGCAGTTGTCAGTTTCTGGCGAAAAGTAAACTGACAAGCTCAAAAATGACGTAAATAGTGTTGACTGGGCCGTTAAACCCCAATACAAACAAGCAAACTAACATCTGTAAGTCACCCCCGCCCTTCGCGGCATGGAGAAATAGAATGGGCTGCATGGTGCTTCCACAAAGAGCTGAATCTGACCACACACGAGTAATGGTAAACCACTTTTAAGAAGGACTAAGCCTGCCCAGGCAAAGCGGTGTGTGTCAGATCGTCCAATGCATACATGCCTTCTGGTTTCATTGGGCGGTAGGGCTTGGGATTTCATTTCATCTCAATGTCGGGTAAAAGTCCCACAAAATTGGAAGGAACATCTCCAAAATGACCTTAATAGTGTCGACGGGGACGTTAAACCCCAATTCAAACAAACAAACAAACAAAAACTAACATTTGTAAGAACTTGTTTACAATACTAGCTCATGTTTATACCGAGGACTATGACAGTTTTAAAACATGTACTTGAAGTCTCATATTGCCTTTTAGAACACCACAATCGTTTTATAACACGATTTTATATAACACTGTTCAAAGTCCAAACCCCTAACTAATTGCATAGAAAAAATGACAAAAATGTAAAGGAAGTTATTTTACACTCTTCTCCGTTTTTGTTTGGATATAACACTGTTTAACTATAGTCTTTCAAAACGCAGTGAGACATGGCTGCACTTTTAATGTTGGACTAGTCCGTGTTTTAGGTAAGTCGCCTTTAGTTGAGATTTTACATTGGAAGATATAGTTTTACAGAGATACGTACTGCATCAAACTAACCAGTTGGCCGAGATTTCTACATAATGACATCATCAAAAACTTATTTATAATTTTAAAATCCTGTGAAAAAGAAATCCGAAACCTGCTTCCCCTAAAACATGGTATAGTCTTGCCACGCTTGAAAGTTGAACTCTCAAAGGTCGTTGATAAACTATAAGAGGTTTATGCTTGGATTCAGAAAACAGTATTATAAAGAGGTAGTGTTTCAAATGGCTAAATGGATAAATACATAACATTACGAAAACATGCATTATTCAAATCCGTTGGAAGATTTTACTACCACCCCCTCACCCACTTCCCCCCTTCCAATATAAAGACATCGTTTGCATTACGATGACACACCACTGCGACAAAGTGCGTTTTTCACATCTCCAAAATGGCTACTTTTCTGATGAAAATCCGTTGAGGCGGTTCTAACGAGTTCTCACAACCTATGTCTTCGAGTTATGGCCATTTGAACATTAAAATACGCGTTTCTGTAATATATTTGTCTGTGCTTTGTAACTTGAAAAGTGATTCAGATATTTATGTTTAATTTTTTTTTTTTTTTTATTATTATTGTTTTTTTTTTGGTGTTTTTTTTTTTTTTTTTTTTTAAATTTATGCAAATTTACATCACCATGATATAATATACAGAACACAAGGTCCGTAACTCTGAATTACCTGCTTTTGGAATTACCATCATTTGACATTGTGAACAGTGATCCTAATCAGACATTTGTGTCCCTTCTATAACTTGAAAACGGTTCCAGAGATTCTTTTGAAGCTAGCAAAAATTGAGATATTTTCAGTAAACATCGCAAGAATGTGGAGCAGCATGCGGGGATTGAACTATAATTCTGGTTTACTTGCTTTTGGAACTATGCGTTGAATAATCATCTTAGTCATATACTCATGTCAACTTCTTGAAAGACTAATGCACCTTTACTTTGAATTCGTTTTATCAGTGTTGTGGCACTTGCTTGATGCAAGTGCAGTAGCGGGACATGATGCACTGACAGTGCTTGCAGCGCTTTTGTTTTACAATGTATGTACAGTACAACTCCGCTATTAAGACCCCCTAAAAGCGACACAAAATCTGCTTTTACAAGCTTATTGAGAAGATTTCAGTTATTCTTCCCTTGTGTTTTCTACATCCAGCATCTCTTAATAAGAGGCCACTTTAGGGACTGTTCAAAAGTGGTCTTAAATAGACCATTTTTGAACAGTCCAAAAGGGGGTCTTAGTATAGGAATTTACAGTATGTAGTAGACTAGCTACTAGTTTGATAATTGAGCTTTTGAATTGTATATATATATTTTTTTTATATTTTCCACTTCTTATCCAAGGCTAGTCTATTAACTGATTGACATCCAACTATCTTAGGTCTGTCAAGTTCAGCAAAACCTATAGACTAGCTACAAAGTATTCCTAACATTTTTTTTTTTTTTTTTTTTTTTTTAAATGGACCTTTTTATTATATTTCTAAGCCTTGGGCAAGCTATATATGTAGAAGTGAGAATAGCATAAATTATTTGTTTAACTGTATTTGTATTGTCATTGTGATATCCAAAATCGGGCGATGTATTTCAAGCTCTTATCAAAAAGAGTTTAATAGGAAAAACAATCTCCCCATGCAAGCGTGGAGGGAGAAAAAGATTATGTTCCATATTCGCTTACAGGAAATAAATGCAATTCTTGCATACCAGATAAGGAAATACTTGGTTTTACGCTGGGATAGAGATTCTGTATTTACCCTGGTGAACTACATAAGTATAGTGCGCGAAAAATAAAACCTTTAAACAATAAAGTAAAACTAGAGCCAAGTCGATTGGGGGCCAATCGCAAATATCCGCACTTTTACAATAAGACCTTTGACCCCGGAGGTCACAGCCAGCATCCGAAACCTTATGTGTAATCTACACATCCCAGGCCATCATCCTGTCAAATATGAACACCATCCGACGACCGATGTAGGAGGAGTTCGCGTTACGAGGAAATGTGCACTGACTGACGGTCTGACTGACGGACGGACGGACGGACAGACGGACGGTTCTCACAAATGGATACTTATGTGGCTATTTTGAGCAAGATTGATACTTAGGTGGCTAATTTTAACCACATAACAGACCTTTTATGTGTCTAACGGAATAAATCGCACTTTCTCTCATTGACTTACATTGATTCTGTCCAAGTTCATAGCCACCTATCTATCCATTTGTGTGTACGGACTGACGGACGGACTGACGGACGGGACCGATTACAGTATATCCGCTTTTCTTCGAAAAGTGCGGATTTAATGAAATTTTCGGTGGCGTTGTGCAAGGAAAAATACCTAATTTGGGTTCTGTTGTAGATGACGGTTTCCTGCCTCCGGGATGACCGTGCTGAGTGAGCATTTTTCACAATTCTGCTCAAAACATACTTTGTGGGTACTCGTTAGAACCGCCTCAGTGAGGCGGTTCTAACGAGTACCCACAGTCTATGTTTCTGAGCAGAATTAAGAAAGGAAAAATAACGTATACATGTACCCCTGTAAACCCCAGTTTTACTATATGGGCCCCGTCAAGCGATTTTGGTACTTATCGCCTATGCGAGCAGAGAAGGTTCTGGCGAGCCTGCGCATCCGCGCAGTCTCGCCAGAACCTTCGCTGCCCGCTCATACAAGCAGTGAATCAAGAGGAACCTTCAGACAGAAAGCCATATCCCTGGCCCCTCTGAATAGCGGGGCATGCGCAGTTAAAATTTGTCATGACGGAATGCTCGAAGACACAAATTCGCTTGGCGGGGCTCATATAAAGGGAGGTTTAAGGGAGTCAAAATTATATAGGCGTGTTTCGTCATGTGTTCCTGACCTCTATTTCTATTTCAGTGAAGCTAATCTCCGGATTCAGAGAGACAATGACAGAATTGGCAGAATCTACACAAAGTGTGTTTATAAACAGTATAGCGACTATCAGTTTCTCCAAGAAGTCCCCAAACCAGCATGGCAAGGTATTTTACGCTTTAACCTTATTCTGATGAATAAATAAATTACACTCGATCGCTCAGCGGTCCCCGCCTATAGGGGCTTGAAGAAATATATGGACTGCATGATGCTTCCGCGCAGAGCTGAATCCGGCCCGCACACTAGTACTGGTAAACCGCTTAGAGGATCTAAGCCTGTCCAGGAACCCCTGTGAGAGGCGGACCGTCTATGCTAATAAACCCTATTGGTTTCATTGGGCGGCATGGCTTGAGATGTCATTTCATCTCTTTGTCGGGTAAAAGTCCCACAAAATTGTTAGCAACGTCTCCAAAATGACCTATACAGTGTTGACGGGAACGTTAAACCTCAAATCAAACAAATCAAACAAACTCGATAGCTCAGTAGTTGGCGCGTTCGACTTATGATCGAGAGGTTATGGGTTCGAATCCGGCCACCGGAGCCGGCGTGTGTCCTTGGGAAGACACTTTATGACAATGCCCCACTCGGCCCAGGTGTAAATGGGTAGCAAAGGTGAAAAGTAACTACCTCTCTCGCTAGCGCGTGATAGTGTTCGAGAGCGATTCAATGAGCTTGGAGCTTTCATCGCAGTCGAACTAAAATAAATTAGTATAAACTAAATAAAATACACCACATCCATTTCAGACCGTCCACTAATCAAATCACTTTATATGATGTATTCATTCAATAAGCAAACAGTGTAGATTCTGATCAAATGCCATCTGATCTGGATCTACATTTTTTGCAAAGGTAGCCATCGTTGTGTTAAGCAGAATAAGGCTTAACCCTGTATACCTATGCAAATAGTGTATAGTTCCAGGTGAGACGGCCATCTTATAAGGATCAAAGCGGTTAGCCATCATGTGAATGATTTTGGTAAAATCCCAAAATTACAAATGCTCTATAAAAGGCGTACCTTTGGAAGCAAGAAAATACACCACAGAACTGAAACGTGGGTAGTATACGAGTCTTTCTGGGTCATACTAGCTAGTTTCGGTCAATTAGGCCTCATCAGTGACCCTCAAATATTTTTAAATTCCACAATGGAATCAATGGCCGTAAAAGACAAGAATATATGGGCCCCATCAAGCGATTTTGGTACTTATCGCCTATGCGAGCAGCGAAGGTTCAGGCGAGCCTGCGCATCCGCGCAGTCTCGCCAGAACCTTCGCTGCTCGCTCATACAAGCGGTGAATCAAGAGGAGCCTTCAGACAGAAAGCCATAGCCCTGGCCCCTCTGAATGGCAGGGCATGCGCAGTTAAAATTTGTCATGACGGAATGCTCGAAGACACAAATTCGCTTGGCGGGGCTCATATAATCTATTACAATAATGAAGGGCGGATCTAAATTTAGAGATGGACGTGTCTACTTTAGAAACGCTGGGCTGAATGGGTAAATCGAAAACGATACACCTCAAAAGGAGACACTTCTGCCATCAACTTATTTGCCTGTTTATTGTTAGGAACCAATGATGAGGCATTTGTACGAGTAGAACCGCCTCGATGAGGCTGTTATAACGAGTTCGCACAATCTATATTTTCAGCAGAAATAAAGAAAAATATCACAATTTTTCATCTTTAAATTTTCGTGTCTTTTTTTCGGCGGTATAGTTTACAATGCATTTGTATAGGCGTGGCTTCGTATTGGACAGAACAGGGTTTCACATGGCTTTGCTCAACTAAACTGACCACTGCCCTTCTTGAATCAGCGGAAGGGGGTGAATGACCGTAGAAAAGATTTCATGATCAATCTCCACGAAAGAATGTTGCCGACTCCGGCAGGTAACGAACCCGTGTCTTCCTGATCACCAGTCAGACGCACGTCCGGCTGAGCAACCGAGGCTGGCGTAAGGCGGCATTAACTTTTCGCACCGTCAAGTATGATTTTCACATTTAGGTTGCTTTTATTATCATATAAGGAAATGGTCAGTAATGCATCAGTTTTGGTCGCCATATATTTTTAGCTGTAACATGTATCTTATGTTTTTATTATTATTTATTTATTTATTTTATTTTATTTTATATTCATGGATTGTTTTGCAAACAAAACATTACGATAACATACCCGTGTGACATAGTGCAATTTTTTCATATAAATACTGCAAACATAGGTTGTGGGTGCTTGTTAGAACCGCCTCATTGAGGCGGTTCTAACGAGTACCCACAACCTATGTCTTGGAGCAAAAATTAGAACAATAATGTATACCCCCGTAAACCCCCAGTTTTCTCTATATAAAGTGGGGTTTAGGGGGTGTTTATTTCACGGACTTGTTCATGTGGTGAATTGTAAAGCGTAACGTTTTGTTAGTAAGAAAACTAATGTTGTTGTTTTTCCCCTTGTAAACAACACTTTTCTTCATGTCAAGTTGTCGACTTTATATTTCCAGGTTATGTAGGTCCAATGATAAAGGCAGAAGTAGGTGATGAAATCATTGTCTTTTATAAGAACAGTTGTTCATCAAAGGCTAAATTTAGCATTCATCCGCATGGTATCTTTTACTCAAAGTTTCATGAAGGTAATGTATGTTTTCTTTTATGTTGACTAATATGTTGGGGATGTTTATATTTTTTCTCAAACTAAAAATGTATTTAACGCCGTCATAACCATTTTCATACTTATTTGAGCTAGGGAGTATCTAAATATCAAAACACTGAGAGTATAGGTCAAGGAGCGTCATAGCTCAATGGTTAGTGCACTTGCCTCTGATGCTAGAGGTCCCGGGTTCGATCCCCGGCAGCGGCGATAAAATTTCGGTGTCCGAACACGCTCCATTGGCATCATTTGCAGGGATGAATGTAATAAAGTGCACCGTCCTTCGGATCGGGAGGTTAACTGGAGGCCCCCTGTGCAGGGAGAACCATCCCCTGTGCAGGTTAAAGATCCCTACCGTAATTACATGATTACTGTGTAGGCTTCCATCCTGCAAAACCTGACGTGTATGAAATATACACCTGCGGTGATGGTCAAATGTGACCAACGCAGTATCAGAAGATAGATAGGTAGATAAATAGGTTGATCGGTTGGCACTAGGTGTAGGCTGGGAAAATAGTCCTTGGCTGAAGCTTGAGACGAAAACTGTTTCGTTTGGACTCTTTACCTTAAGTTTTCTGAAGCAAAAATTGAAGTACCTGATCTGATCTGGATCTGCACTGTTGGCAAACCCAAAACATGACTCCTGTACAAATTCTGTAGATAACACTCGTAGGCATAGATAAGAACAGCGCGTCAAGTTTGTATTAAACATTGTTACCCGACTTTCCTACAAATCAGTGATGGTCACATCAACTTATGCACTGAAGACTTGTGTGCGTTGTAATTTTGGGTCGATTGATGTAGGTAAGTAAGTAAGTAAGTAAGTAAGTTCCTCGTATTTAGAGATGGTGGCCCATTTGGTACAACCAGTCTTCCATGGGGCCCTCTTTTAAAAAAGCCTCTATATGAACAACATATACAAACACATTGAATTGACAGGCAGAGAAAAACATCATGGAAAATAGAAATAAATAAAAGCTACATATGTTACATGAATGATATGTGGTGGGGAAATTAAACGAAAAATATATTTACAATGGAAATCTGTGGTGGAGGTATGTCTAATTCATGAAATGAGCTATTCGTTTGCAATTCATTCGACCACGTTCCTTGTAAATATATAAAGTGTTGACAAGCTCTTAATATCCGATGGAATTGTGTTCCGAGTATGATAAAACGTGTTTAAACAAGTTTATATTATGTTTAGGCATTACGCAAACACGCCTATACAAATACATTGCAAACGGAAGGTCAGGTGGTTTTTCTCCGGGTACTCCGGTTTTCGCCCACCTCTGAATAACGATCGGCTCGATATGAGTGAAATAATCTTGAAATGGCCGTAAAACCCAAACCAAAAAAAAATACATTGCAACCATTATCGCCGAAAAAATGAACATTTTATCATGAAATATTGTGATATTTTTCTTATTTCTGCTCAAAAAATAGATTGTGGGCACTCGTTAGAACCGCCTCATCGAGGCAGTTCTAACGAGTACCCACAATCTATATTTTAGAGAAGAAATAAGAAAAATAAGGTATACCCCCGGAAACCCCAGTTTTACAATATAAAAGAGGGGTTCAAGGGGGTCAAAATTATATAGGCGTGTTTTCGTGATGGATATAAAAAATTCTGATTCGAGACAGAACGTTATGAGGTGTCAGGTACCGTGCCTGCTCGTAGCTGAAAATAATCTTTAATATATTGCGGAACCATATCATGTACCACTTTATACATGTACATTATTATTACTTTGTTGACAAGTACATTTTGATCAAAAGATAAAATATCTCCGTGCACTATCAATGTCTGAATATTCAGACCAAAAAATAATTTTGCAAACTCACCATTGTA
The DNA here is from genome assembly GCA_963580285.1 of Lucinisca nassula. Taxonomy (NCBI): domain Eukaryota; kingdom Metazoa; phylum Mollusca; class Bivalvia; order Lucinida; family Lucinidae; genus Lucinisca; species Lucinisca nassula. The sequence goes on along the minus strand of OY757010.1, from coordinate 146,688,092 downwards.
CGGAACCCGGGAAGGGACATGATTTTTTTTTATTTTATAAGTTGTGCGCAAAAGATAATGTCTTGTGTGGACAACATATTATCTTGTGTGGACAAGATATAATCTTGTGGGGACAACATATTATCTTGTGCAGACAAGATATTATCTTGTCCGCACAAGATATTAAGTTTTGCAAACAAGATATTATCTTGTCTGCAGAAGATAATATCTTGTCTGTACAACATAGATCTTGTGCTCACAAGATATTGTCTTGTCCGCACAAGATATTACCTTGTCCGCACAAGATAATATCTTGTCCGCACAAGATAATATCTTGTCCGCACAAGATAATATCTTGTCCGCACAACTTCCCAAGATCTATGTTGTGCAAACAAGATAATATGTTGTGCGAACAAGATAATATCTTGTGCGGACAAGATATTATGTTGTCCGCATAAGATAATATCTTGTCCGCACAAGATAATATCTTGTCCGCACAAGATAATATGTTGTCCGCATAAGATAATATCTTGACCGCACAAGATATTATCTTGTGCGCACAACTTAAAAAATAAAAAAAAATCATGTCCCCGTCCCAGGTTCCGTACCATTGAAATTATTTGTGAAACATTATAATTAGATGAACTTCCCCATACACCATTACAATAATTAAAATGTGGTTGGATATATGCTTTATAAAACAACGATCTATATGCTCCATAATTCAATACGATTTTATCTTTGATAGAAAATAGAAGAGGAGGCAAAGCAATATATATGGTGAAAACATTTCACAAACGCATTGAAAATGAAAATGAAAATATGATTGTGGGTAAACAATTGACTCCAAAACTGGGAAAACAGGTAATACTGATAAGGACCATTGTCTCGAGTGGTGCTCTCTAGTGAATTTCAGCGGAAGGTAACTCGCTCTGAGACCCAATTACTGCATCAGCTCCATTCCTACCATAAATATTCCTTCATTTGCGATTGGTTACTTTCTTCAATGAATTATTAATCCCAATATGGTCTCATAACTGCCTGCTTTTGATATTTCCCAGCTTGAAACTCATTTCCCAGCAATATGGTAGCATTCTGTGCCAGTCCATTCATTTTAATTTAAATGACTGAATCATCAGCTATAATATCTCGTGGAAATAAATACGTATGTATGCAAATATGTGCATGTGTACAGCGTGGTTAGACTCTTAAAGTCCATGTGAAAGCTAAGCAAAATGTACTTTTGCTCACCTGTGTAAAATTTGCTCATGTGCAAGTTAACTTACGTATTCAAATTGAGCTATAATTAACAACGTATCAATGAAATGATTGATATTTAATTACCCGTTTCCTATACCTAATTAGAACACGTACATATAATAACAACTGCACCCAAGGACGCATCGTCCCGGATTTGTGATGGTCTTCAGGCGAAACGTCCCGTTACCGCCGTAGGAAGGGGTTTAATCCTCACCATATTTTTATTGCTCTCACCTAGTTTATTTGAACGCTTTCTGAATATTTTTCAACACTGTAACTTTTAACCCATTTTCTTCCACCTTATATACATGTATAGCACAAATCCATTTCAAAATTAAGGGCAAACAGAATATTTCTTCTTCAAAATTTATTTGGAAAAGTCTGAACATTTTGCAAACTGTGTGCACAAGACCTGATCGTACGCCGCGTTCTGTGGCGACTGATCGTTTGCCAATTGCCCGGTAGGGGGTTTCCGGTACAAAAATGGGTTGATCTGAACACGCAAGGCGAATTAACGTACGATGTATTCATTCATAAATTATACACGGAGAACTGTGTAAAATTTATAATCATTGAAAAGTAAACAAGAAGACAGGTTCGTTTATGAAATAAATTGACAAAAAAATACAAATTATTATATTCAGCTGCTTCGGCAGTTTCACTTTTAGATATGAGGAGCTTTTGAAACTGTTTTGAATATGGAGCTATATTTTCGCACGGATGTCTCTTGCCAAGAGTTTCGGCGGTTATGAGGCTATCTGCATTAGGAGAAATTTTAGTCTAAAGTTAAGTTTGGGCCAATTGTCGACTACAGTCGAACCAAAATCTGATGATTGCTTGCTATACTGGAGTGACCCATGCACAATTTAGCCGTAAACAAAACAATTCTTGACATTGCAATTACAGTTTTACGAGCACAATTCTCAAAATGTCAGTTAACGAAGTGTATGTTTCTGTTGTTTTCTTCACTGCTGCCGTTTTTCGAACGTCTTCACGAATTTCAACATAATACAATCTTATCAATTTTGGAATCACGGACTTTAATAAATAGTTTTTTAATTTGTCCGCTAGAGGGCGGAAGCAGTCTTACAAATACAATAATACTTATATGAAGAGCTTAATTTAACTGAGTCTACAGGGTGTACTTTGTTTCCAAAGACATCTTCAATGGTTCCGAGGCCTTTGCGATCATGAACGTTTATTCGAAATAAGAGTATTTCGAAGTACTGACGGTCAATGATTATTCCCGACCAGGAGGCACAACGGGGATGTCTGTAGGAAGATATTTTTGATCTTCATTAAAATAAAGATATGCTGTGTGTGTTCATTAGAATCGCCTTTTCGAGGCGGTTCTAATGAATACACAAAATAAACATTTCAAGAAATAAGTACCCTAAATATATAGAGGATCTTACACGAGTACGCACTCCATATGCAATTTGTGAAACCAACCTTCGGCGAGTTTCATAAGTTTTAAATTAAATGATTCTGTTTATCATATGGGCCCCGTCAAACGATTTTGGTACTTATCGCCTATGCGAGCAGTGAATCAAGAGGAACCTTCAGAAAGAAAGCCATATCCCTGGTCCCTCTGAATGGCTGGGCATGCGCAGTTAAAATTTGTCATGACGGAATACTCGAAGACACAAATTTGCTTGGCGGGGCTCATATAACGTTCGGATTTTATCGCTGAAGTTCTGAAGAATTTCGATAGAAAACACAGGGCTGTCACGAACGGCGTCATAACGTTTTGCGCCAGTATCCATGTGTTATTACACGTGTATGCACACGATTTTATTACATGACGTTATCCACTAGATAACAGCGACCTTATATGATAAAGTGATTTATCACATGACGTCGTTGATAAGCAGTGGATAATGCCATGTAATAAAAATCGTATGACCACACGTGTATTGCCATGACGACGTCCATGTCAACCATGCTTTTTTTGGAGATAAAATTGTCGTATGTAAAGGCGATGAAATTAAATTTAAAGTGGTCATGTGATAAACAAAATCTTACACTAGTGTTCATTTCACATGAAAATTATGAAACTCTCCGAAGGCTCGTTTCATAAATTTCATATGAAATTATCACTACGGCCCCGTCAAGCGATTTTGGTACTTATCGCCTATGCGAGCAGCGAAGGTTCAGGCGAGCCTGCGCATCCGCGCAGTCTCGCCAGAACCTTCGCCGCTCGCTAATACAAGCAGTGAATCAAGAGGAACCTTCAGACAGAAAGCCTTATCCCTAACCCTTCTGAGTGGCTGGGCATGCGCAGTTAAAATTTGTCATGACGGAATGCTCGAAGACACAAATTCGCTTGGCGGGGCTCACTTGTGTAAGATCCTCTATATCTTGAATTGCGGGGACAATTCCCTTTGGACTCAATAACGAGGTCGAATCGGCCATGGTTAACTAGTCACTGGTGTTCGAGCCATCAAAGTGTTTCTTAGTTTAACTTTCATATATTAACAAATTTGTCTTTTTTTTTTCTAGGAGCGTTATATCTGGACGGAGAACGGACAGAGCACAAACTTGGTGACGCAGTTGCGTCAGGTCATTCCTTCATGTATTTTTGGAACATCACTGCCAATTTCGCCCCGGCGAAGGATGACGATAAATGTGTGGCATGGGTTTACCATTCTCATGTGGACTCCATGAGAGATATAGAGGCTGGCTTGGTGGGGCCACTTGTTGTGTGTGTTCCAGGTATTGAGATATTGCTTATCATGCTACAAAGTGCATTGCGACCATTACGAAAACACGCCTACACAAATACATCGTAAACTTTACCGCCGAATACAAAACAAAAACAAAAACAAAAAAAAAAACAACGAAAATTTCACGATGAAAAAAGTGTGGTATTTTTCTTATTTCTGCTCAAAATATAGGTTCTAACTAGTACCCACAATCGATATATTAGAGCAGAAATAAGAAAAATAAGGTTACCCCCGTAAACCCCAGTTTTACTGCATAAAAAGTGGTGTTCAATGGTGTAAAAAATATATAGGCGTGTTTTCGTGATGCTACCCCTTTAAATCTCACTTTTTCTTGACAAAATTGGAGAATACAACTGATGAGAGTTTCATTACATATACTTGAGAGGCTGATCTTTGCCCATTTATAAGAAAAGAACAGGTTTTCAAACAAACCAAAAATGATAGTAATTTCTTGCATACCCGATAAGAATATCCGACATTTGCACACGGTAATAAAATTAATAGATCCGCCCTATCAGTGATTTGTTGAGTTATAAATCACAGTTTGGAGGTCATTTGTAACGTTGAACGCGTAGAGCGAGTTTTTGTCTACTTTCAGCTGATCGACAAACTGTGATTTATTACTCAACAAATCACACACATAAGCTGATCTTTTTCAATTCTAACACACTTAAAATAGACAATAAGTTTGTTGGTTACTTCAAATTCTCCCAACCTTCCGCCATTTATAGAAGAAATCACGCCAGCATTATTGACTGTATCTCTCTAATTTTTGCCCCTGTCCGAGAAAATAATGTTTCACCTCCAACGTCAAGGAATCTACGAGTGAGTCATAAAACGGCGTTAATGGCGTCACTCATCGTATTCTCTCGTCCAGCGATTTGTTGCATAAAAAATCACAGTTCCATTCCATTACCTATATACGAGCTCGCTGTGGTAGAGTGTTTTTTCTTTAATAATAATATTTAACCTGTTAACCTTACCCTCCTTACCTCACTCTGCTGTGCACTATAGGCATGACATGCGATAAAACTGCAATTGAAAAATTGCATTAATTGCATTAAAAGTACTTAGTAAGTTTCAACACAGTCAACCGCAGTTGAAAATTTATATTATATGCATTAAAAGACTAAATATTCAATTTCGGTTTACCTCGATGTCTGCTGTGCACCATTTACATGTATATAACGTAACAAAACGACATATTTTTACCTTTGCAACGCAATAACAAACATGCGAAAGGTGATCACGTTCATCAAAAGAACTAATCGTGGTCTTTCAAGAAAAAATTATCTGAATGAATTCGATGTAGTCGTTTCGCCCCCTTACGATGCCCCGCCCGGGTTTCGAACGCATATGTCGAGTCAGTATAGATGAAGAAATACACTTATGTATGTTTGTTTGATTTGAGGTTTAACGTCCCCGTCAATGCTATAAAGGTCATTTTGGAGATGTTGCTTCCAATTTTGTGGGACTTTTACCTGGCATTGAGATGAAATGACATCTCAAGCCCTGTCACCTAATGAAACCAATAGGGTTTATAAGCATTGAACGGTCCGACTCGCACCGCTTTGCCTGGGCAGGCTTAGGTCCTCTAAGCGGTTTACCAGTACTCGTGTGCGGTCGGATTTAGCTCTGCGTGGAAGCACCATGCAGCCCATCTATTTCTTCAAGCCCCGATGGGCGGGGGCCGACACTTGTGTGTGTCTTTAAAGTGATATTTGTGTGTTGGACTATGAGTGCTAAGGGGAATCAATACATCCTCAAGTGAATACTTCTGTTTTCAAATCAAAAAAGCCAATTCTGGAAGCAATTTTGTAGCTTCATTTTTCTTTGGCATGACTGGTTTACATCTAAAAACGACACAAAACGGATGACGATTATGTTCCAGGTACTCTGAGAGGAGAGTTCAGAAGGGATGTATGGAGAGAGTACTTTCTTTATGTGGACATTACAGACGAGGGAGCGAGCCATTACATAGAGAACAATTTGAACAAATGCCTCGACCCAAGAGCATGTCGTAAACTACATCACCAGAAAGATGCGGCCTTCATAGTATGTTTGCTTTTTAAATATATATGATCCAACTCAAGTAAAAAGGTTAAATATCTCCTATGCGAGCACCTAAGGCTCAGGCGAGCCTGCGCGTAGGCTCGCCTGAGTCTTTGCTGCTCGCAGGCATAGTGCTTCTTCCAGACTTGGATAAGGGCAGGGTACTGGTTCAAACAAAAGAGCACTGTTAACGCGTGAAAGCTGTCTAAAAGGGCACTCTGCTACCATCATGTTTTCAAGAGAGCCTAAATAAAGGCTTTACATGCTTTATAACCATTACTTAAGAGCAAACTGTAGCTTACTATGATGATCAAAAAGCTTCTTTCATATACAGGAACTTGTTTTGGCAGTTCTTCTCTAGAAAAAATGTTTTCACACCAACAAAGGGCAGCAGCGTGGATGAGAAGGGCAGCAGGGTGGGCCAGAAGGGCAGCAGGGTGCAGATCCTGATCTAACCCATTAGGGGAAACACCTTTTGCAAATGCAAAAACTACTCACATTTTTTTTTCAGCCATCACGAAAACACGCCTATATAATTTTGACCCCCTTGAACCCCACTTTTATATAGTAAAACTGGGGTTTCCGGGGGTAAACCTTATTCTTATTTCTGCTCTAAAATATAGATTGTGGGTACTCGTTAGAACCGCCTCGATGAGGCGGTTCTAACGAGTGCCCATAATCTATATTTTGAGCAGAAATAAGAAAAATATCACAATTTTTCATCATAAAATTTTCATTATTTCGGCGATAATGGTGGCAATGTATTTGTATAGGCCTGTTTGCGTAATGAAAAATATTACAATTTCATTATTGTACTTGCTAGAACGATAACAAGTTGACCACTAACGAGCTCGTTAAGCTAACGATGCTTTGAAGAACTGGTCCCTGTATTTCAGGAAAGCAACAAAATGTACCATCTAAATGGTTTCGTGTATGGTAATATGCCAGACTTTGATGGACTTTGTGAAGGGGAGGAGATTGTTATTTATCTCTTCTCTCTGGCCAATGGAATACACGATATGCAGATATACGGACAGACCTTTACTTTCAGGAACCACAGGTTGGTTGTGTTTGTTTCAACTGCTTTTTTGTTTGATTTGACATTTAACGTCCCCGTCAACACTGTAAAGGTCATTTTAGAGACGTTGCTTCCAATTTTGTGGGACGTTTACCCGACTTTGAGATGAAATGACTTCTCAAGCCCTGCCGCCGCCAATGAAATCAATAGGGTTTATAAGCATGGACCGGCCGACTCGCGCCGCTTTGCCTGGGCAGGCTTAGATCCTCTTAAGCGGTTTACCAGTACTCGTGTGCGGGTCGGTTTCAGCTCTGCGTGGAAGCATCATGCAGCCCATCTATTTCTTCAAGCCCCGATGGGCGGGCGCCGGAAAATGGATGTCAAAGTTGCAAATAAGGCGGTGTAATGAGGATACCGTAATGATCTGAAGTATAAGGACAGTTAGGCCTAAACAAACAGTGCAGACCCAGATCAGACTGCTCCCTCAGGAGCAGTCTAATCAGGGTCTACACTGTTTGCCATTCCGTCTGCACCATTTGGACTCCTTGCCGGTCGCAAAACATATTTGTTAAAGTATTTGCAGAATTACAGCAAGTTTCAAGGTGTTCGAACTTTTAGGATTTTATGGTACCCAATAAAGGATACTTTCCACGTTATGAACACCCTTTTAAGCCCCAGTTGATCGAGTGAAAAGTGGGGTTGAACGTCCCCGTCAACACTATTTAGGGCATTTTGGAGACGTTGCTTCCAATTTTTGGGGACTTCTATCCGCCATTGAGATGAAAAGACATTTCAGAGCCTGCGGGCCAGTGAAATCAATAGGGTTTATATGCATAGACGGTTCGATTCGCACCACTTTGCCTAGGCCGGCTTAGAACTTACAAACGGTTTACCAGTACTCACATGCGGCTGGTTTCAGCTCTGTCTGGTAGCATCATGCAGCCTAATCTATTTCTCGAAGCTCCGATAGGCGGCGGCCTGTATTCATCACTTTCTTGGTCCTTTACGAACACAGGATGTGGGTAGGTGTTACACGTAGAAAAGCTCAGTGAATGGGTTTTATGTTTGTGAACAAGTCAGTGAAATGGACACCCCTACCCCCTAAACCCCACTTTATTAAGAGAAAACTGGGGTTTGCGGGGGTAATCATTATTTTTCATATTTCTGATCCAAGACATAGGTTGTGGGTACTCGTTAGAACCACCTCAATGAGGCGGTTCTAACGAGCACTCACAACCTATGTTTGCTGTATGAATAAGAAAAACATCACGATTTTACATCAGAAAACTAGCCATTTTGGAGAAGTTAAAAATACACCATGTCGCACAGGTGTGTTATCGTAATGAGAAACGTACCATTTTGGCCCCTGCCCATCGGGGCTTGAAGAAAAACCTTGTTCCATTGTATACTGTTGGCTTGTCAATTATGTATTTATTTTGCTAAGTACACTTGATATCAGCTATGTTTATTCTTTCTCATTCAACTGTTGTTGTTGTTTTTGTGTGTGTGTGTGTGTGTGTGTGTGTGTGTGTGTGTGTGTGTGTGTGTGTGTGTGTGTGTGTGTGTGTGTGTGTTTTTTTTTTCTCTTTTTATTCAAGATACATCATAACACGATCTCTGCTTTCTTAAATTATAACAGTGAGCTATATAGTACATAAAAGTGGTACGAATTATAATTTGCCTGTGGCAATTGCACATATGGTCAGCGAAAGGATTGGCAGTTACCTGGCTAGTTGAGACCTTGGGGAGATAACCATTTATTTTCTGTCTTGTTCGCGTTAATTCCCTTGATTATCAGCACAGCTGGGAAAGGTAATGTCCGTATAAGTCCGGTATGGGCTGCATGATGCTTCCACGCAGAGCTGAAACCCGACCGCAAACGAGTACTGGTAAACCGCTTAGAGGATCTAAGCCTGCCCAGGCAAAGCAGTGCGAGTCGGCCCGTCCATGCTTATAAACCCTATTGGTTTCATTTGGCGGCAAGGCTTGAGATGTCATTTCATCTCAATGTCGGGTAAAAGTCCCACAAAACTGGAAGCAACGTCTCCAAAATGACCTTTACAGTATTGATGGGGACGTTAAACCTCAAATCAAAGAAACAAACAAAACAAAGACCCAAAAAGAGAGTAATATCTTATATGTGTGTGCTATCCTAGTTATAATGCCAACTTTTCTTACGTCATCATTTGGAATGTTCTTGCAACAACAATGGGTCATTGATATAAGGCTTACGTGAAAGGATCTGTGGGTTAATTGTATCGATCCCACTTCTATTTTACGTGATCAGATATGACTATTTTAGTCTATCCGTTGACTTGCACACACAAGCACACCGGACAGACATTTTTCCTTGTTAAATGTTGCAGTAACCCTTGTTTGCTCAGGTACTGGAGCTCCATGCCACAATTCCATGGCTGTCAAAGAATATGGCGTACAAAACAAGTTTGGTTTTCTTGGTTCGTTATGCAATATGCAAGGCCTGTCGCCATTTCCGCCGACCCATAATTTGTTATCCGATTCATAAAAAATCTACCAAGGCTTCATCGCCCGTGACAACTTCTCTAAAAAGTTTGGAGTCCTTGCCTCTGAACATAGCAAGTACAAGAAGTTGTGAGGCTTCCCATTTTTTGCTCTAGTATGAAGCAACGGTGTACCCAAGGGACACGAACCTTTCTGAGCTAGAGTCTGACTTTTGTCATTACGAAAACACGCCTATACAAATGTATTGGAAGATTTAACCACCCAAAAAGGAAAGTTTCCACTTAAAAAATCGGATATTTTACTTAGTTTTGCACAAAACATAGATTGCAGGGACTCGATAGAACCGCCTCGACGAGGCGGTTCTATCGAGTACCCACATTCTATGTTTTTGAGCACAAATATGAAAAAATAAGTTTACCCCTGAAAACCCAAGTTTCATTATATAAAAGTGGGGTTAAAGGGGGTCACAACTGTATAGGCGTGTTTTCGTGATGGTATACAAGTAGTAAAGACGATCGACGACTTTAAGCCAGGTAAATTAGCTAACGCCTTAACACAAAATATCGAGCTCTATCCCCCACCCCCACCCCCCCCCCCCCCCCCACACACACACATACACACACTTCTATCAGTATCTTCACACTGGTAACATCTTTTTAGAAACAACAGGCCTACCTGTTCTTTGATTATCCTGATTGTTCTTACCCCTACTGCCCCTGAATAGATACGCCCATCTGACATTAGTCCTTTATCCTAGTGCAGTTTCCCAATAAACTTTATCCAAATCACATTTTATCTCCATAGCATTATATACTATGTTTCATCAATTTTTGTAATATGCCAGTTTTTCCTTTTGGAAATTATCACCACTTTTGTCGCCATTTCTGACCATCAAACTCTAGTAAGTTACTTTGAAATCACGCTGTACATTTATAACGTGCAAGTTATCCATTCGAGAATGACATGGTTCGATAGAGGACACATTTTTGCCAAAATCTGTTATCCGTTTATTGTGTGTGCAAAGGCAATGCAAAAAAAAACCGTCGCAAGAAATTTCCAGATGACCATTGTACAGGTTGTAGCAAAGGAAATTGTTATTTTCAGACCAAAGTAACGTGTTTGCGTATAAAATGGGCCCCGTCAAGCGATTTTGGTACTTATCGCCTATGCGAGCAGCGAAGGTTCAGGCGAGACTGCGCATCCGCGCAGTCTCGCCAGAACCTTCGCTGCTCGCTGATACAAGCAGTGAATCAAGAGGAACCTTCAGACAGAAAGCCATATCTCTGGCCCCTCTGAATGGCTCGGCATGCGCAGTTAAAATTTGTCATGACGGAATGCTCGAAGACACAAATTCGCTTGGCGGGGCTCAAATAAACATTTTTAAGTATTTTTGCCAAAAAGTGATGTGCATTTACATCTCCCGCATTCTCCCCGTGGATAGCTCTGAGTATTTCTTTTCTCTTACAGGATGGACACTATTGGCATCTACCCTGCAACATTTGCTGCCATCAGAATGAGACCTGTAAATCCTGGCTCATGGCTTCTCATATGTAGAAATAACGAACATTTACACGGTACGGTGTCCAATTATGCCTCCGAGTCTTATTTAACTACAGTAGAACTTCGATGGCTCGAACACCGATGCCTCGTTTACCATGGATGCGTCGAACCCATTCTTAAGCCCCTAGCGAAATCCTCTACATAAGAAATAGTGGGAGATAATTAAGGAAATTTTAGTCTTTTATCTTGCAAATGTATGCTGTGTGTACTCATTAGAATCGCCTCAATGAGGCGATTCTAATGAGTACACTCAGCATACATATTCATTATAGAACACCGAAAAGATGTCTAAAAATGTCTCGTCATGCCCCCTGACAGTAACCTCAGTGGCTCGAACTACCCCTGTCTCGAACAGATTTTCATGGTCCCAAAGGTGTTCGAGCCATTGAAGTTCGACTGTACATGTTTCTATTTAAAACAAAAACAAACAAAAAACAATATTTATTTGCAACGTCATGTTCGTTGAGAACAGCATGCATGTCTGACACAATAACCTTAGCTCAAGGATCCATCTGTCTGTTTGTCTGTCTCTTTCTGCCTATCTGTCAAGTGGTCTTTTTTCTGTCTGTCTGTTTGTCTGTATGTCTGTTACAATACTTTTGAAGATAATTTCAGAACATTTGGACCTTAGAAACTAGTGTGTTGTAAATAATACTTTAACATGTACATGTATAATATAAGATCTGATTGGTTTCTGCGAGTTGTGCCAAATTGAAAATTAACCAGCGGTTACCAAATATCCACTTCTTGCAAAATTTTGAATCAGCAGTGGCACAAAGAGGTCATGGTTCGGCTTAGTGGCTAAATGTAACTTGTATTGTATGGCCTGATATTTTTTGCCTTAAGCGAAGCAACTGTTTTAAATTGTTTTGTCTCAATCATCAATAAATATTTTACAGTGCGTTTGCACGTGTGTGTGTGTGTGTGTGTGTGTGTGTGTTTGTGTGTGTGTGTGTGTGTGTGTGTGTGTGTGTGTGTGTGTGTGTGTGTGTGTGTGTGTGTGTGTGTGTGTGTGTGTGTGTGTGTGTGTGTGTGTGTGATGACGAATAAGAAATGAGTTTATCCTATGACGTCGCGTCTCAGACTGTAATAACGTCATGTAATAAATACGATAATCCTTCAGTGGATTAAATATGCAAATGAGTTAGATACACCCCATAACGTTACATGTATGACGTCCTTAACAACGTCGCTTTTACTAATGGCGGAATATTGACAATTTTGTTAAACAATCGTTAATAAAATGCATTTTAAATGTCATATGATAAACAGAATCTTGCATTCGTGCTCATGTATTATTGAATTTATTAAACTCGAAGAAAAGGGATAAAATACTCGGCAAAGTCTCGCATTTTATCCATTCTCTTCAACTCGTTCAATAACTTCAATAAGTGCTCATGTATTACTGAATTTATTAAACTCGTTGAAGAAAAGGGATAAAATGTTCGGCAAAGCCTCGCATTTTATCCATCCTTTTTCCTCAACTTGTTTAATAAAATCAATAATACACGATCACTCATGTAAGATCCTCTATTCTAAAGCAGCGCGCCTATAAAGGCAATGGAAAATAACTGTGTTTTATTCTGCAACAAATCACAGGAATAGCGTGACGAGTGACGTCATTAAAACTGCCAATTTATGACGTCACTAGTCGATTTCCTTGACGTTAGACGGTGTAACGTCATTTTCTCGCATCGAAAAAGTAAGAAAAAGATATAAATGCATGTGTTTCAGTCGATAATTTTAGCGGAATTTCTTCTAACAATGGCGAAAGGTTGTGAGACTTTGAAGGAAACAACAGCAGTATTGCCGATTTTCAGCCTGTTAGAATCGAAATAGATAAGCTCTAGTTTGTGATTTTTTAGTAATAAATCACAGTTTCTCGGTCAGTTGTAAGTAGACTCGCGCTCGTGATTTGATCTACTTTACAACTGACCTCCAAACGGTGATTAACTACTCAACAAATAACAGTTAGAGCTGATCTATTTCTTAAATAAAATGCGTTTTAAATATCATATGATAAATATAATCTTGCATTCTTGCTCATGTATTATTGAATTTAATTAACTCGTTGAAGAAAAGGGATAAAATGCTCGACTCGTTGAAGAAAAGGGATAAAATGCTCGGCAGAGCCTCGCTTTTTAGCTCACCTGAGCCGAAGGCTCATGTGAGGTATTAGTATACCACGAGCCGTCGTCCGTCGTCCGTCGTCCGTCGTCGTCGTCCGTCGTCCACACTTTCAAAGAAGTATATCTCCGGAACCAGTGGGCCAATCTTGATCAAATTTCATGTGAAGCATTATCAGGTAGGGGGAAAGGCTGCATACTGTTTTCGGGCAGATCGGATTGGAACTCTGGTTGCCATGGCAACAAATAGCTCCCATAGACTTAACATAGGAAAAAGTTTGTCATCACTCTAGCTCCGTCAATTTTTTTCTGATTGTCTTCATTCTTGCAGATAACGAGGACAGGCATGAAATCTCGATCATGTTCGATTTTTGGCTGAATCGGATTATTCACTCAGGAGTTACTTGCCCTTGAGCGTTAGGAAAAAGCTTGTCATCACTCTAGCTCCGTCAATTTTTTTCTGATCGACTTCATTCTTGCAGATAACGAGGACAGGCATGAAATCTCGATCAAGTTCGATTTTGGGCTGAATCGGATTATTCACTCAGGAGTTACGTGCCCTTGAGCGTTGAAAAAATTGCCTATTGACTTAACATGGGGAGAATGTTGTCATCACCGTAGCTGCTTCAATTATTTTCAGATTGGCTTTATTCTTGCAGATAACCAGCACAGCCATGAAATCTCGGTCAAGTTCGATAACTGGCAGAATCGGATCATTCACTTAGGAGTTACCTGCCCTTGTGTGTTTTTGCATTAGGGTTAATGGGAATTTCAAAAATGTATATCTTAAAGACTACTTGGCCAACTTTGATCAAATTTCATGTGTCGCATTATTGGGCAAGTGGAAAGGCTTCATTAGGTTTTCAGGAGTGGAACTCTGGTTGCCATGGCAACATCTAGCTCCCATAGACTTCACATAGGAAAAAGCTTGTCATCACTCTAGCTCCGTCAATTTTTTTCTGATCGACTTCATTCTTGCAGATAACCAGTACAGGCATAAAATCTCGGTCAAGTTCGATTTTGGGCCGAATCAGATAATTCACTCAAGAGTTACGTCCCCTTGAGCGCCCGAAAAATTGCCTATCGACTTAACATGGGGAAAATGTTGTCATCGTTGTAGCTAGTAACGAGGACAGGCATAAAATCTCGGTTAAGTTCGATTTTGGGCAGAATCGGAATATTGACCTCGGAGTTACGTGACCTTGAGCGACAAAAAATTTGCCCATAGACTTAACATAGGGAAAATGTTGTGACTACGATAGCGACCTGAATTTTTTTCAGATCAGCTTCAAACTTGCAGGTAACGAGGACAGACATAAAATCACGGTTAAGTTCGATGTTTGGCCGAATCGGATTATTTGCCTTGGAGTTACCTGCCCTTGAGCATGAAAAAATACGTTGTGACCACGATAGCAACTTTATTTTTATTCAGATCAGCTTCAAACTTGCAGGTAACGAGGACAGGCATAAAATCCCGGTAAAGTTTGATTTTGGGCCGAATCGGAATATTGACCTCGGAGTTACGTGACCTTGAGCGACAAAAAATTTGCCCATAGACTTCACATAGGGAAAATGTTGTGACTACGATAGCGACTTGAATTTTTTCAGATCAGCTTCAAACTTGCAGGTAACGAGGACAGACATAAAATCTCGGTTAAGTTAGATTTTGGGCCGAATCGGATTATTTGCCTTGGAGTTACCTGCCCTTGAGCATAAAAAAATACGTTGTGACCACGATAGCAACTTTATTTTTATTCAGATCAGCTTCAAACTTGCAGGTAACGTGGACAGGCATAAAATCTCAGTTAAGTTCGAATCGGAATATTGACCTCGGAGTTACATGACCACGAGCGACAAAAAATTTGCCCAAAGACTTTACATAGGGAAAATGTTGTGACTACGATAGCGACTTGAATTTTTTTCAGATCAGCTTCAAACTTGCAGGTAACGAGGACAGACATAAAACTTCGTTTAAGTTCGATTTTGGGCCGAATCGGATTATTTGCCTTGGAGTTACCTGTCCTTGAGCATAAAAAAATACGTTGTGACCACGATAGCAACTTTATTTTTATTCATATCAGCTTCAAACTTGCAGGTAACGAGGACAGGCATAAAATCTCGGTTAAGTTCAATTTTGGGCTGAATCGGAATATTGACCTCGGAGTTACGTGACCTTGAGCGACAAAAAATTTGCCCATAGACTTAATTAGGGAAAATGTTGCGACTACCATAGCGACTTGATTTTTTTTTCAGATCAGCTTCAAACTTGCAGGTAACGAGGACAGACATAAAATCTCGGTTAAGTTCGATTTTGGGCCGAATCGGAATATTTGCCTTGGAGTTACCTGCCCTTGAGCATAAAAAAATATGTTGTGACCACGATAGCAACTTTATTTTTATTCATATCAGCTTCAAACTTGCAGGTAACGAGGACAGGCATAAAATCTCGGTTAAGTTCGATTTTGGGCCGAATCGGAATATTGACCTCGGAGTTACGTGACCTTGAGAGACAAAAAAATTTGCCCATAGACTTAACGTAGGGAAAATGTTGTGACAGAAATAGCGACTTGAATTTTTAGCTCACCTGAGCCAAAGGCTCCAGTGAGCCGATAGTATACCAAGGCTCCGGAGTCCGTCGTCTGTCGTCCGTCCATCCGTCGTCCACACTTTCAATGAAGCATATCTCAGAAGGCAGTCGACCAATCTTGTTTAAATTTTATGTGTAGCACCATTGGGCAAAGGGAAAGGCTGCATTAGGTTTTGGAGCTAGTCTGGTTCATTTGTTCCTTCATTCTTCTTTCTCTCCATATAGAGATAATAGACCAATGTTAAATTTTTAATCAAAGATTTCTCAGGAACTATAAAAGCTAGAAGCATCAAATTTGGTATTCAATAGAATAATGATGACTTATTTTGTGTAAGAGACATTGGGCTTTCTCAGCTTATTTGTTCATCTGTTCTTTCATTCTTCTTTCTCTCCATTTTGACCAATGTTAAATTTTCGTCAAAGATTTCTCAGGAACTATAGAAGCTAGAAGTCTCAAACTTGGAATGCAATGCAATAATCATGACTTATATCCTGTAAGGGTCAATGGGCTGGATTCTATTAGCAGATTTAGTAGTCAAGTCTGTGAATTGTTAAAACTTAAGTTCCTCAGGTGAGCGGTTTAGGCTCATTGAGCCTCTTGTTATCCCTTTTCCTCAACTCGTTTAATCCATAGGGGCTTGAAGAAATATATGGGCTGCATGATGCTTCCACGCAGAGCTGAATCCGGCCCGCACACTAGTACTGGTAAACCGCTTAGAGGATCTAAGCCTGTCCAGGAACCGCAGTGCGAGGCGGACCGTCCATGCTAATAAACCCTATTGGTTTCATTGGGCGACAGGGCTTGAGATGTCATTTCATCTCAGTGTCTGGTAAAAGTCCTACAAAATTGTACGCAACGTCTCCAAAATGACCTTTACAGTGTTGACGGGGACGTTAAACCTCAAATCAAACAAACAAATCAACTATTTTAATAAATTCAATAATACATGAGCACTCATGTAAGATCCTCTATCAGCTCATAAGACAAGGCTTCTTATCGCAAAGGCGACTAGCAAAGCCTTAGACGAGCCTGCGCATAAGCCTTTGCTGCTCGCAGACATGTTGTGAATACCTTGAGTGTGCTTCGTGCAGGAAATCATGCCATAGCCCTATATGTTTGGGAAAAGCTGTACTCACCGGGACCGCCGAAAAAAGTTCGAGCCATCGGTAGTTCGAGTCATTGGAGTCCAACTCGGCAAGATCCATCTTTGTGTACTAAGATTTTTTATCATAGCTGCGGCGATTTGGGTGACTTCAGGTACATTTATCGGTCATAATTCCCTGTTTTCCCGTTGCCGATCTGGGTATCCCCCGTTGCCGGGTCCTTCACCAGATTGCTCGAACCAAGGGTGGCATGTTTAGTTAAAATGAATAGGGATTTTGCCGGGACTGAAAAGTCTATTCGACCCAAACGTGGTGTTCGAGCCTACCGAGTTCGACCCATCGAAGTTCGACTGTATTTAAAATTGTAATTTGGGGAGAAAAATCGGCGGTTTTACGGTCGGAAATTTTGTTTTTCGGCGACGCTTCAGTGGAGCCGTTAAAAGGAGTTTGCGACCATAAAAACGACGATTTACCACCCCAAATGACTATTTTCAATACAGTTTTCTCCATTCTAATGCACTTATTAAATTCTTTTGTTAAAATTGTACCATTATTTCTCAAAGCGGCAAGCGTTTTGAGCAGCGTAAAACCAAATGCTACCTTATGAAAAGCGACCTTACATCATGACGTTGGGTTTTCGGCAGCATATTGCAGAATATACTGTCGCAATTTTTACTTTCTCCAATCAAACGTCGCATTACATGCGCAGGTGCATTAGAATTTAACAGCCTGATTCAAATTCGGAGACTCTGTAGGACCGTTTATCATATGACGTCGCGTCCGAGAGTGTAATAACGCCATATATTACATGCATAACAGAGAAATACCATGATTTCTATCGGACAAAAACATGATATTTTCCTTTTAGCTAAGGAGAAATATTTCCTCTTAGCTGGGGAAATAAATCTTTCTGACTGGAACTACTTTTGACACAAGAAACAAGGTACTGTTTTTGCAATGAAATCGCTATATTCAAACGCGGGAAAGTTCAGACACGTCGACGTTAATCATGACGTCATCTCAATGGTGTCTGAGAAGATATCAACAAACGTTCAGAATGCGTGACGTTCGAGTAGGATGCAAGGTTGGAATACAGATTATCTGGACATAACTACAGAATGAGAGGTACGTTTGGTGACCGTTCTCTCGTATTTTTAATTGTTTTATCATTATAATATTTTATTTCTTCTATCTCCATGCATTACAATAGGAACCGCTTTCAAGATGGCGTCTATACAATTTTTGTTTCAGTCAGCTTATGTGTCACTGCGCCCCCTACCGTTTGCATAGACTGTATGTTAACAGTGAACTGTAAACAGAATTAGATGCAAAATGATCCTTCAGCACTATCAAATGCATGTAATATATAGTTTATTGATTCAGCCGATTCTAAATATGGGATTTATAAACCGAGGGAGGTTGAACATCCAATAAAGAAACTGGTGCGCAAGCGCACTCTTTTCTTTATGGGATGTTCAACCTCCCTCGGTTTATAAATCCCATATTAAGAATCGGCTGAGTAATAAACTCTATTTATCATATGACGTCGTTGATAAGTAGTGGATAACGTCATGTAATAAATATCGTATGACCACATGTGTAATAACACTTTTGCGGGATTAAGTAACGTCATGACGACGTCCATGTCAACAATGCATTTTTCGTAGAAAACTTGTCGAATTAAAATGTGATTAAATCCAATTCATATGAAATGACCACTCGTGTAAGATCCTCTATGTAATATTTTCGATAATCTACTAGTGGATTAAATATGCAAATTAGCTAGATACGTCCCGTAACGTTACATGTACGACGTCCTTAACGTCACGTTTACTAACGGCGGAATATTGACATTTTTGTAAACAATCGTGAATAAAACGCGCTTTAAATGTCATATGTGAATAGAATCTTGCATTCGTGCTCATGTTTTATTGAATTTATTAAACTCGTTGAGGAAAAGGGATAAAATGCTCGGCAAAGCCTCGCATTTTATCCCTTTTCCTCAACTCGTTTAATAAATTCAATAATACATGAACACTCATGTAGGATCCTCTATTTACTCATCCTCTATTTACTCATCCTCATCCGTCCTGCTCAAATAATGTTGTCTGATAGAAAGTAGGTGCAGAAGATAGACTGTTTTGTACAACTGGATATTTAGCTACGCTGAGCCTAAGGCTCCCAAGGTGAGCTTATAGTAGACCCATAGTTCGCTGTCCGTCGTCGTAGTGCGTTCACACATTCAAGTATCTTGTCCTCAGAAATCATTGGGTCAGTTGAAGTCGTATTTTACATTGAACACCTTTCCTCTCACGGAAACTAAAGTTTATTTAAAAATCCTGGTCACTTGGCCAAGATGGCCGCCATGCCCATACATGTCTATGATAAAAAAAACTTTAAAAACCTTCTTCTCCAGAACCGTAAGTCAGATGACCTTAAAACTTGCCCAACAGTGACTCGAGCCCTACAAAAATTAAATAACTAATGATCCTGGGTTGACCTTGACCTATTTACGGCAAGGTTAAATTTTGTCCCTCGGGCGTTCGAATGGGACAAAGGTAAAACGATGGTTTATCCGAAACAATTGATGTTAATTAAATGAAGAAGATATGATTCTCTATGAATGTGAAATATCAAGGTCATTCAGTGACCTTGGCTTTAGGCCATTAAGATAGAATGACCATCAGAAATTTAAACAATTTCTTCTCTCCTCAGAAACCATAGAGACACTTGAAGTCTGACTTTACATAGAACCTCTGTGGCTCACAGGAACAAAGTGTTATGTAATTGGTCCTGGGCACCTGATCCAGATGGCAGCATGCTCATTTATGCTAAAAGTCTTTACAATCTTCTACTCCTGAACCATAAGTGAGTTGCCCTTGAAACTTGGCTGGCAATCAAATGGACTTTTAAGAAGCCCAACATAAATTTAAAAAGAATGCCCTGGGCTGACCTTGACTCATTCATGGCAAATTCAAATTTGGCCATTAAGATGCTTGAAAACAGTACGAGTACATTATCTAGAACAGTTTTAGTTTATGAAATGAAAGTTAGTCTTATTTTAACCTCTATGAAAGCCAATTGTGAAGGTAATTCAGCAACCTTGGCTTAAGGTCACTAGGATTTTAATGTCCGTCCAACTTTCAAAAATCTTCTCCTCAGAAGCCAAAGGGTCAGCTTGAGTCAGGTTGTATACAGAATATTTATGCACCACAGGAAAAAAAAGTTTATATAGTTGGCTGGCAGCCCTGTCCATATATGGTAGAAACATTAGAAAACCTCCTACTCCAGAGCTGTTAGTCAGATGACCTTGACACTTGGCCAACTATGAAAGGGAATTTAGTCTTACAAAATGAGACAATGATCCTGGGTTGACCTTGACCCTTTTTTTGGTGACATTGTCAAATTCGTTCCCTTTGGCTTTTAAATGGGAAAAAGATAACACAGTTTATACAACCAAAACAATTGCAGTTTATGGAATGAAGATCTTATATATGTATGTCTATGAATGTCAAACGTCAAGGTCATTTAGTGACCTTAGCCCAAAGTCACTAGGATGGTATGTCGATCAGCATTTTAAAGGACTTTATCTCTAAAAATGCTTGGCCGAATTCTATTAAATTCCATTTGCTGCTTCTAGCCAATCGGCAACGGAAATATTATTTGAATGGTCCAGGTCTTTTGACCAAGATTGTTGCCACACCCATATATGGTATGGTATAAAAGTGAAGAACTCTTATTTCTACAGTACCGTTAGGCCGATTGCCATAAACCTTGACATGTATAATCATGTGACTGAGTAGAACATAAAAACTTCAGTGATAACCTTAGGTTGACCTTGGCCTATTTTACGGTAACTTGGTCCCTTGAAATGGTAAAACAATGCATCTTTCAAGAAGAATTTTAGTTTAAAGGTCAATTCATTTCTCACGGAATTGCAGGCATCAAAAGCTAAAAGCACATTGCTTCTGGTAAGTGAAATCTAAAATATAGATATTGCAGTCTGAATATATTCTAGAAAGGGTTATCCTTTGGAAGCAAGGAATGCACCACAGATCTGAAAAATATGGCGTGTACATATTTTCTGGGACAGACTAGCTAGTTTCGGCCAATTAGGCCTCATCAGTGACCCTCAGATATTTTCAAAATTCCACAGTGGAATCAATGATCCCAAAGGACAAGAAAATATAAACTACACTATGATGCAGGGCAGGGAGACTTTTTACGGCCGCCACACATTCCCAGACACCAGCTGTAGTGACGTTAAATAAATTCTTGTCCTTTTAAAGCAAGGAATGCACCACAGAACTGAAAAATATGGAGTGTACATATTTTCTGGGCCAGACTAGCTAGTTTCGGCCAATTAGGCCTGAAATATGAATATGTTCCGAAGTTAGATCCTTTGAAATCAAGGAATACACCAAATAAACGAAAATAACAGACTCGGTTTTATTGAGTCTGTTCATGACCAGTACTGAAATATGCAACACCGGCCACGCCCTCAAGCACCGGCTTAAGCAGAACTCTATTTTCAAAACGATACCAAATGAACTCAATGATCCCAAAGGACCAGAAAATATAATCTGCACTATGATGAGGTCTGAAATGTTTGAAACAGAGAGAACAACTTCAAACTGACTCATTAATATTCATGAAGCATTCTATGATGTCATAGATGACTTTAAATTCTTTGAACTTTTTAACAATCAAAATATCTGGTGGTTATTAATCATTACAAATTTCTTAGCCTCCAGATAATATTAAAGAAACTAATCTCAAGCAAAACTAAAAAACACACAGATTTTTTTCCTATTTTCAAAGCTAAAGTTTATAAATTAAAACTTAAATAATGTACTCAAATAGTTTAAATTTCAGACAGCATGTTTGCATGTTTATCAAATAACCTACTGTGGTAGATGATGTGTTAAGAGGACATTCAAAAAGCATTTTATTAAAATCTTAATTAAAAACTTTATAATGGAAACTGGTTTTTTAGCAGTTTGAATTTTCATTTAAAAATTAAATAACCGTTCTAATTCTGAAATGAAATTTCAAATTTCTGTCCAAGGTTATTAATTAGATTCATAACCATCAGTGAAATAAGAAAATGTATAATAAAATCATATAAGTTTAAATAATGTCAGTTTTAAAGTTCATTCAAAAAGTTAAAATCCACTAAGATGTCAAAATATTACATTGTGGGTCTTAATCAACAATAATTCAAGAGAGGTTGCCCTAAGAGGAAAATAGATATAAGATATCAGATGTAAATGAGCATAACTTGGAAAGAATGGGATGTTTTTCATAGTTTTCATTGAAATGATCTTCCTTATGTATTTTCAGTAATCTTAAAACTAGAAATATATAAATTTTCGTGATAAATGGTCTTTGAAATATAAATGTAGGTATCAATGACACAGGTGAGCGGTCGGTACCCTTGGGCTACTTGTTACGTTTTTCTTGCACATGTATATTCTCCAGATGGTATGGCGGCTTTTTTCAACGTGACCCAGTGTTTCTCACCGACGCCCAGATATGTGACACGCCCAAGAAAACGAAAGAGGTATTATATAGCTGCAGAAGAGATCACTTGGAATTACATGACGGATGGAAAGGACCTTTTCTCTGCCGAGAATATGGATATAGATCATGGTTTCTCAAGGTAGGCCCCGTTAAAATATTACGATAACACATCCGTGAGGCATAAAATGTTGTTTTTTTCTTATCTCAGAAAAGGACATTTTTCTGATATTTTTTTTCTTACTTTACTTCAAAACATAGGTTGAGACTGCTCGTTAGAACCGCCTCCACGAAAGAATGATGCAGACTGAGAATATGTTCTATAAAAGGGTTATCCTTTGGAAGCATGGAATACACCACAGAAGTGAAAAATACGGAGTGTACATGTTTTTTGGGTCAGACTGGCTAGTTTCGGCCAATTAGGCCTCATCAGTGACCCTCAGATATTTTCAAAATTCCACAATGGAATCAATGATCCCAAAGGACAAGAAAATATAATCTACACTATGATGTAGGGCAGGGAGACGTTTTACCGCCGCCACACATTCCCACACACCAGCTGTAGTGAAGTTAAATATGTTCTATATAAGGGTTAACCTTTGGGACAAGGAATACACCACACAAGTGAAAAATATGGAGTGTACATGTTTTCTGGGCCAGACTAGCTAGTTTCGGCCAATTAGGCCTCATCAGTGACCCTCAGATATTTTCAAAATTCCACAATGGAATCAATGATCCCAAAGGACAAGAAACCCGTTCTCTGGATTACCAGTCTAATGCAAATCCATATGAGCCACTGAGGCCGGCAGAGCTGAGAGTATGTAACTCGGCATGTTAAACTGTTGATACAGCTTGAATGTTCAGTGTTGAAAAACATTCCCAACTTAATAGATACTGTTAGCGACCGACAGCAACGGGTAAAATCAGGAGCACTAACGCCGATTTATGGATCAAGTCAGACTGAACTGAAACTTGATGGAAAGCATCGAGATGACATGGAAATTCCGAATTGCGAAAATCATTCCGCTCTGATATCCAAAATGGCAACAATAAAGACCGTCTTAAATGTCTTTCATCGACATCACGACCCGAGTCAAAGTCGGATTGTGCTGAAACTTGATGGAAGTCATAAGGCGGGATGAAGATTGAAAATCGTTAAAAACCATCCAAGATGAATGACATGGTTGCCATCTTCAAAAATTCCAAACTGCACCTTCTCTCGATTTGTAAATCAGGTTCAGCCGAAACTTGATGGGAGGCATTGGGCAACATGAAGATTCAGAATTACTACAGTCACTCTCCTCCTCTCTTTCGGATAACCTTAATAAGCTTCAAAGCTTCAAACAAAATCTCCCATAGTGTGGCCATTAGGGCTGGCTAATCGGAGCTGAAAAGATAATCGATTATCAGTCCTGTCATTGCGATCGATAATCGATTAGTAATCGCTAAGGTATTTGTCATAATTTTACCTGTCTGGCTTTCTTCTGAGCATGACTCTTACCATATGTTGCAGTTTATCAAATGTATATTTGAACAAACAGGCCTTAGCAAACAGTGTAGACCCAGATGAGACGCCGCAGAATGCGGCGTCTCATCAGGGTCTGCGCTGTTTGCCATTCATCCAGCTATTTTAGGCATAACTTTGGGTAGTAAATTGTACCTATCAAGTAATCGATTTGAAGCAAATCAGAAATGATAATCATTTTTGTTGAATTTATCGATCGATAAATCGATTATACGATTAATCGTGCCAGCCTTAGTGGCCATCCTTAAAATCCTGAAGCTATATATGCTCTCGTTTTAAGCAAAACTTGGCGGGAGCGGATATTCAGAATGGCAAAAATCATTTTGTTCTGATATCCAATATGGTCGCCATGGTGGCCAACCTGTAAAACTTCAAATGGCATCTACACTTAACAGTTTATTAGATTAAGTTGAAGCTTCTTTGCAGGCAACCTGGAAACAAAGAGATTCGTAAGTGCTTAAATCATTTAATTTCGATATCCAGTATGGCCGCCGAAAAATCTTCCAAGGATAGCTATTCTGAACGATAAATTGGATTGAGTAGAATTTTTTGGGAAGCAACGTGGAAGCATTGAGATTCAGGATCGTAAAATCGTTTCATAACAATATCCAATATGTCCACCTAGCCAGCTTGTCCTTTTAAATATCCTCAAAGACATCTGCTTCCAACTTGGTGAAATGCATCGAGGGCGACAGAATGCTAAAATTGTTCACTCCGATATTCAACGTATTTTTCTTGAACATCTTTCGCCATTTTGTCACATTGTTAAGATCGTCCCATTCTGATATCCAAGATGGCAACCATAGCAGCCATTTTGAAATTCTTCAAGCGACATCTCCCAAACTTTATGTCGGATTTAGCTGGAATTTTATCGGAGGCATTGGGACGACATAAGGACTCTTTTTCTACTTAAATCATACCGTTTTTTGTATCCAAGATGGTTTAAGCTGTCCTAACTTGAAACTATTCAAATGACATTTGCTCCCGAATATTAAGTGTGGTTGAACCGTAAATTGGTGTCAGACATTAGGACAACATGGCTACAACGGACAGAATTAAGGGTGAGAATTGTGGTCATTTAATACTGGTCGTTCCAATGTAGAGTTTCTGTTGTGGTTTATTAATGCCTTTGTTTGTCTTTGAATGTATGTTCTGCAAATATGTTTTAATAGCCGTTTTGCCTGTTTGTGGGAAAGATGCTGTCCTATGGGCTTTCTGCTTGAAATGCTTTGTTTTAACCCATATATGACAATGGAATCTTCCATCATATAAATTTGGAGTTGTCCATTTTCAATTATAGGGGTGTCAGATTTGTTTTGTTTAATGTAAGTTGTACAAAAATGTATGTTCTTTGAGCAAACAGTGTAGACCCAGATCAGACGCCGCGTTATGCGGCGTCTGATCTAGGTCTACATTGTTTGCCAACGTCCCAAAAAGGGCCACTAGGCATATATGGGTTAATTACGGTAAAACAATAATATATTGGTGTTTTCCCCTTTATTGTTTCTGTTCTTGATCATTGCCTTCATTCTGTTCGGAGATCACAAAAAATGAAACCACATCAGTTCCCGAAATGGTTGTTAGACTGAGATGAAGTGAAAAGCATTAGAGCCATGTCGGCGGATGTGCAAACTGATCTAATTCTTCGCTAGAAACACAGGTCCTATTAAAGGTTTTGTTGTATCTTGCGTCATGTATTTAATTATAAACTATCTGAAGAATATATTGCATGAGTAATGATGTGACGTCAAGATCAATGTTAATAATCATACAAAACCATTTTGTTTATTTTAGTAATTCACACCACCATATGCATCACGGTGGAGGCCATGACAGTTTGGGAAATACCTACAGAAAAGTTGTGTATGTCGAGTATGAGGACGAAACATTCAGGTACGTTGCCATGATTACTCTGCCAATATTTCCCGCAGTCTGAAATTAGGGCAGGGTGCAACTCCAAAATAGGGCATTTTCGCAAACGCTGCATGTCAAAAGGGCTCACCTTGCACAGACTCTTACAAAAGAGGGCCAGGCAGGGGTCTTGCACCCCTTTTAAGGAATCGGGACGGGGCCTTTAGAATTGGGAAAATAATTGACCTTTTGACTGAAGTTAGGAAAATGTACTACGAACACTGTATGGCTTTCTTTATGACATTGTTATTTGAAGAAAATAGTTGCTAAGCAGGTCTATGCCAGATATGTCCAGACTGTGGATAAACGACAGGGGTAACACTTTAACTGCCAAGGGGTCAAGTGGGCCACAAACTCGCTAATGATTGGGATCCAGATCAAAATTTAAGGGCCCGTAAATGGTGGGGTAAGATAATTATACTTGATAGTGACTGTAGTAAGATTTGTATCCAGAGGCAAAGCATATTAGCATTTTTTATTTATTTAAACGAGGGTAATTCTACTATGAAAACAGATCAGGTGGTAACTATGAATATCATTCTTCAAGTATCTGGGCCTCCTTACATTAATTAGGTTCATACAACGCAACACAAGAGGACTCAGAGGGTCCTAATTTGCTAACCTGAGTGTCACTGTCTCCAGTACATTATATAGGACTATGATTCCTCTTCATATGCCTATGTCTGTGTGTACCCCTGAGCTGGGCCATTTTTGGTCCCCCAGGCTATAATTTGAACAATCTTTGCACACTCATTCTCAAATGAATTGGGATTTCAGCCGTTTAAAAAGTCAAATTATAAAGTTACTTAAATTCAGTCACCGATATGTTCACAATAAAATATTAATATGTACCTATACTCAGTTAAAATTCCTTGATCAAGAAATGAAAAGTTATTTCACCCCAACAGTTAGAAATATGTCGGTATTTTGATAAATTTTGATTGTGAGAAATGTACGCTACAATCTATTTGTTCGTTACCCACTTCTTTAACATCACAAAAATCAAGAGACCGCAGCTCGCAATGACAGAAACTTACGACCGGGTTATTAAGCGGGGACAAAATTGAACATATGGTCATATATATGGTAAAGCAATGAATAACCATTTTGAATAAAATTCAGGGTTGGTTAGAGAATACAGAAAAAGAAATAGTTTTCTGAAAACATACAACTTTCGTTTTGTTTTAAGAGAAGCACATACTAGCGAGATCACTTACGATTATTGCGTTTGAACAGGTATTGAGTGGTAAATAAGGAACACAAGTAATATTACTTTAGATAAACGATCAACATAGGCAATAAGTTTATATGAATTATATGTGAAAAGTCGCGGACATTACAATGATTTTGTTTCTATAGTCAAGTAGTCTACTATCGTGATTAACTCTCCCATAGGGGCTTGAAGAAATATATGGGCTGCATGATGCTTCCACGCAGAGCTGAATCCGGCCCGCACACTAGTACTGGTAAACCGCTCAGAGGATCTTAGCCTGTCCAGGAACCGCGGTGCGAGGCGGACCGTCCATGCTAATAAACCCTATTTGTTTCATTGGGCGACAGGGCTTGACAAGTCATTTCATCTCAATGTCGGGTAAAAGTCCCACAAAATTGGAAGCAACGTCTCTAAAATGACCTTTACAGTGTTGACGGGGACGTTAAACCTCAAATCAAACAAAATCGTGATTAACTGACAATATAGCTGTTAGTGTCATTTTCATTCAATTTTTTGGATCTAACTAATGTAACAGTGCATGTTCAGTCATATGCTTTTAAAACATGGTGTCGCTATTACGCAAAAAAGCATCGGTATATACTTTTATGTATAAAAATGCTCTCCTGACAGATAAACTGCGTTCTTAATGCAGCCGAAACATTAAAAGACATATCTCTCATATATAAACACACAACAATCGCATGACCTTGTGCTCTCAACAATCAAGTATGTAAAAATAATGATACAACAGCAAGAATTCAGTATCGAACATTACAGTGCATTCCAGAGAAATATTTTTCTTTACAAAAGTCTTCAAAATGTAACCAATTTTGCCTACCAGCTTGAAGAAACTAACACGCTTTGTAGAGTTTGTAAAAAAGTTCTAAGAAATGTAAACATATGCATGTCTGTAATTGGCATTACCATACACGGTAAATGGACATCCTATGCCACTTTACCATTTCTACATGTAAAATTGAAATGGAATCTGATATTATATTTGTTGTATCTAGTTAACATAACCAAGAGTAAACCAGCATACCCTCAAATGAACATATTTATTTTAGGCTGGGATGTTCGATACAATTTATAATGTTCGATACCATAATTTTAGTACCATAAACTGCACTTAGAATGTTTTTTAACATTCAAAATATGCATTTGGAAATACAAATTGGAGAGTTGAAGTGCCTTCTTAACATTGCACAATTCATATTGAAATATTCATTCGGGCAAATAATATTTGGGAAAAGATTATAAGCTATGGGACGCAAATCCAAAATAGAAAATACGTAATAAATTTTGAATCAACATTGTTATTGTTTGCAGCTATTAGTAGAAATGTAGCAAATATGTATATCACTAAACGTGTTCATTTCACATAAATAAGGTTGCACAATTCAAAATAGTTAATTTATTTGCAGTTATTATTCTTGGACGATCAACATAGCAAACCTCTCATGTTCGATACCAAATGAAGCGGACATTTCATCGTATACGTCCACTGCTTATTGCAATAGAATAATGATCTTGTTAGCGTGCAAATGTTGTTCATTAATAATTATTTTTGGTGGAACCAAATTAATTGAACAATATTAATTGTGGCTAATAATATTGTTAAAAGATAAAAAGTTTCTATGCAGATATTACAAAACAAAATATGACTTCTGTTTTCCCTTAAATGTGGTTTTGTCTGCCGACTCCCCCAACCATCAAACACCGGAAAAGGCAACCATGTCGTCTGCAGACACTTTCTACTATGTAATCTGGTAATGGAAAACCGTGCCACGTGAGAGCAATGTGATCAAGCTGTTAGACTAACAATTTTCGGTATTGAACATTACCGGTCTCGAACATTACAAAACACTGGAAATGAGGGAATTTCAAAATCAAAATATTATTTTTGTTCCAGATTAATTATTTGTGTTTGTCACACATTGCGGGAGTTTAATTCAATCTAGCATTTTTTGTCGATACATACGTAATAAGCCTGGTATAATGATCGCGAACATTACATGCATTTTTGCAACAAATCCATGCACATTTTTGTATGGCAAGTATTTTTAATTTCCTATTGTACAGGTAACATCAAACGACCTTATATGTTTATTATAATATAGTATCTCCATTTGGTCATGTTTCTGTGTATAAAAACCTAAAGGTTGTTTTTAAATATCAAGAAGAAAAACGTCGTCTCGTACATTACAATGCTTAATTAAATTTCGGCGACAGCCATAATCGGGGAAAAATACTTAGTTAGACTCCATTTGGTCCTACTAATGGTAGTTATTTCCCTACCAAGAATATGTAAATTTTATGGAAACCACCTACCCCTTTCCTGTCTAGTGGAATTGCAAATATGTAAGTGTGCAAACAAAGAGAATTCGAAAAGCGACAGTCTCGAACATTACAAAACCAGGTTTTCCCGTGGCTTATTTTCCCTGAAAAGGTACTTTTCTACAGGATGATTATCATGACATCCTTGGAACCTGTTGTTATGTCATATAAACGTATGCATTGGGTAAAAATGACTGCTTGGTTTCAGAAAATATACGGCGACTGCAATATCCCAATTCATTTGAGAATGAGTGTGCAGCGGTCCACTACTTGAAACTGTGAACCAAATATCAAAGACCTGGGCCTTCCGGTTTCAGACCAGAAGATTTTTAAATGCATTCCCTATATACGTCTATGTAAAACAAGTAGCCCCCTGTGAGGTGCCTTTTTGGCCCAAATTCTGTAATACAGGCAGAGGTCCACTAGAAGAAGCATTGGAAAAAATATCAAAGGGCCTTCTGGTTTCAGTTAACAAGCAAATTAAAGGTTTCACTATAATAAGTCTATGTAAAAAAGAAGTAGAGACAATGATCAGGAATCGATACAATTATCCCAGAGCTCCCATCAGAGACACCAAAGGGAAAGAAACACAAACATGAAGCAACAGACCCCAATGGAAACACCAACAGCGGAAAGCCAAAAGGACAGTTACTTTCCCAAAACATGGCCAAAAGGCTATCCAAAATCAAATACTATAAGCGACACAAACACCCAAAGACAAACCATAACAAAAATAAACAGCAACAGAAGAAGAAGAGGGTGAACAAGGTTTTAATGCAATTTGACCTTGTGGTCTACTTTTTCCAACATGACCCATATTCAAACTAGACCCAGATATTATCAAGACAAGCATTCTGGTAAAGTGTCGTGAAGACTGAGGCAAATTAAGACCTCTAGCTGATAAATATGGTTTTAAAGGAAATTCACCTAATGCCCTAGCGTTTGTACTGACATGATCCATATTCAAACTGGACCCAGATATCATCATGGTTGACATTCTGATAAAATGTCATAAAGATTGAAGCAAAAGTATGGTCTCTACGGGCTAAACAAGGTTTCAACACAATTTGACCTAGTGACCTAGATTTTAATCTGACATGACCGTTAGTTGAAGTCGACCCAGATATTTTCAAGGTTAATATTCTGGGAAAGTTTCATCAATATTGAAGCAAAATTGTAGCCTCTAGATGGTGAACAAGCTTTTAATGCCATTTGAGCTAGTGACCTAACTTTTTATCTGACATTACACATATTCGAACTTGACCTTGTATTCATCAAGTTGACCTTGAAATCATCAAAACAAACATTCTGGTAAAATGTCATGAAGATTGGAGCAAAACTGTGACCTCTACAAGGTGAACAATATTTTATCGCAATTTGACATAGTGACCTTGTTTCTTACCCTACATGACCAATATTAGTTATCCACTCGGATATCATCGAGGCAAATATTCAGGTAAAGTTCCATGACGATTGTAGCAAAACTTATGCCTCTTGAGGGTGAACACGTTTTTTTAAAATCAAAATGACGTAATGACACAGTTTTGACCTGATATGACACATATTCAAATTGGACCTTGGTTTCATCAAGGCAAACATCCATCTCAGTAGATGAGTTAGGAGGCCTACATGTGGACTGAACAATTATTTGTCCGTAAGGGCGAGGATTGTGTCCACTTAAAATCGATTTAAGCTCCTCCTCCATTTGAATTCGTTCCTCTGACCGTTGCAGGTGGTTCTTCTGTCGCGGTTTATTTTTGTTATGACTTGTCTTTGAGTGTGTGTACCGTTTATATTATTTATTATGGACAGCAAATTGACCATTTTGTGGGAAAGTAACTGTTCTTTTGGCTTTGCGCTATTGATGTTTCCATTAGGGTCTAGTTGTTTCATGTTTGTGTTTCTTTTCCTTTGGTGTCTCTGATGGGAGCTGTGGGTTAATCGTATCGATTCCTGATCATTGCCTTCTCTTCTATTTTGTAAACATTCATGAAAATTGAAGCAAAATTATGGCTTCTAGAGGGTAAATAAGGTTTTAAAGAAATTTGACCTAGTGACCTAGTTTTCGACCTGACCTGACCCATATTCCAACTTGACCTTGATATTATCAAGGCAAACATTCTGGTCAGGATTCATGAAGACTGAAGCAAAATTATGGCTTCTAGAGGGTGAACAAGGTTTTATATTTGACCTAGTGTTATAGTTTTTATAGTATACATGACCCGTATTAGAAATCGACCCAGTTATCATCAAGGCAAACAGTCTGGTAAAGTTGCATGAAGACTGTAGCAAACCCTAGGCCTGTAGAGGGTGAACAAGGTTTGAGGTCACAATTTTACTTCAATCATCATTTGAATGACCCATATTCAAACTTGACCTTTATATCATCAAGATAAAATTCTAATAAAATTTCACGAAGATCGACCCAGATATCATCAAGGCAAATAGTCTGGTAAAGTTGCATGAAGATTGTAGCAAAACCTAGGCCTTTAGAGGGTGAACAAGGTTTGAAGTCTGTCACAATTTTGCTTCAATCTTTGTGAAATTTTATCAGAAATTTGACCTGGGACTGACTTCACGGATTGAAGAGTTCATTTTTGTTTAGGATATCATGGTGCTTTTAGATACTCATGTCTGTTATGGCTATTGAAAGTGCAGTTTCCACGAGAATTTTGAGCCGACACATTATAAATGGATTTAAGGGTTATCTGTGTTTTGTGTCGATTGTTTGTCAATCGAACCAAAGTTACTAAGCATAAAAGCCTTTTCAATGACTTCTCAGAATAACAGTTAGTTAAAGCACAAAGCAACCGTTAAGTCAGTGTTGCATAAGAGTGTAATATACAGAATCTGGACTGGAATCATGGGTTGGACTTGGTAAACAGTGTAGATCCAGATCAGACGCCACAGGACGAGACATTTGATCAGAATTTATACTGTTTGAATAAAAAAGTGGAATTTAAGGGATAAACGAAACAGTTCAGAACTCTGTCCAGAACTATTTTCCCAGCCTATACTCAGAGATAGCTGTTTAGATCTCAGTCCAGGGCTCTTTTCCTAGCCTATACCAAGAGATAGTCGATCTACCAGTACTCTCAGTGTTATTATTGTTCTTCAGTGCACGTGCACAGTAGGGCTGGCTAATCGGAGCAAAAAAGATAATCGATTATAAGCCATACCATTGTAATCGATTATCGATTAGTAGTAGCTGAAGATTTGGTCATATTTTTGCCTGTCTGGCTTTCTGTCTCAGGATGACTCCTACCATATGTTGTACTTAACCATATGTATTTGAACAGACAAGCCTGAACAAACGGTGTAAACCCAGATTAGACGCTGCAGAATGCGGCGTCTCATCAGGGTCTGCACGGTTTGCCACGCATCCAGCAATTTTACACACAGCTTTGGGTAGTTAATTTTACTTACCAAATAATCGATTACAAGCAAATCACTAATGATAATCATTTTTGTGGAATTATCGATCGATTAATCGATTATCCTATTGATCGTATCAGCCTTAGTGCACAGGCAACTAATAGAATAAGAAGCATGAGATTTGGCATGAATCTTCATCAAGGTCTCTTCTGCATATCTGGAAGCGACATATGCGCTGGTGAGACTGAGCCTAAGCACAGGCCTGTCTGAACCTTTGCTAGTCGCCTGTATGATACCGAAATGATCCTAAGTATTGGGATAGATAGGTCTTAGCAAACAGTGCAGTCCCATATCACGCTGTTCCTGAAGGAACAGGAGCAGTCTGTTTAGGATCTACACTATTTGCCATTCCGTCTGGACCTTTTGGACTCCTTGTTGTGTCTTGAATCAAGTTTAGGGGAATCACAACAAGTCCTCAAACTGTCTGAACTTTTAGGAATTTTACGTAAAAATCCTCAAAGATCGGACACTTTGAGAACTTGCTGTAATTCTCCAGAAATGTTAGAAAAATGTTTCCTGACCGGGGCCCAGCAAGGAGTCGTAAAGGTGCAGACGGAGTGGCAAACAGTGCAGAACCTGATCAGACTACTCCTTCATGGGCATTCTGATCTTAAATTTTGTCTGCACTGTTTGTTTAGGCCAATCTGGCCCAATACTTAGGATCATTACGGTAGGTACTCTTTTCCTCCTTACCCCTGAGCTGGAGTATTTGTGATTCATTACAAAAACACGCCTGCCCTGAAGGCACTCAACGTTGAACTAACGAACGTTGAAAACGTTGTTTCAACGTTAGTTCAACGTTGAGTCAATGTTTTGTGTGTGTGTGAATTCGGGTTTAACGTCGCTTTCACCATGTTTTCAGTCATATCACGACGGTGTCTGGTTGCGACAGGGAGCTT
Source organism: Lucinisca nassula (assembly GCA_963580285.1). Lineage (NCBI taxonomy): Eukaryota > Metazoa > Mollusca > Bivalvia > Lucinida > Lucinidae > Lucinisca > Lucinisca nassula. Next base: position 146,654,359 of record OY757010.1, on the reverse strand, counting down.
AATGCTCCATTTTATAGTGCTGCTTCACTGAAGTATCACGTCCCAGACACATTACATGATACCACACCCAGTCACATTATCCTGACACTTTTTTAACGACTTTGGTATGTCGCGGCCCGGGATCGAACCCGTGACCTTCCGTTCCCCGGAGCGGACAATCAATGTTTTGTGCCTGCAGGGTGTTCAATTGTATTGAAACTTTTACCACACACACAAAAAAATGGAAAAATTTCAGATACAAACAGTGATATTTTTCCATTTCTGCACAAAACATAGATTGTGGGTATTCGTTTGAACCGCCTCAGCGAGGCAGTTCTAACGAGTACCCACAACCTATGTTTTAAGGAAAAATAAGTAAAATAATGTATATTCCTGTAAACCCTGATTTAACTATATAATGTGTGTGTGTGGGTGGGGAGGGGGGGGGGGGTTCAGGGGGTCAACGATATATAGGCGTCTTGTCGTGATATATCTCTATCCTCTGCATGTTAGGTTTTTTTCACAGCAGACGACATTTTGAAGTATATTTTGAATAGGAGACAAATTTGCATGATATGTCAAAGCCTGTTTTCTTGAAAAAAAAAAGTAAGAAACCTGTCACCAATTTTTCGTCTGTTGAATTATCCTAGAGAGCCGTAATAGTTAAAGAACGTTCTCTGAATGGCTAAAGTAGGGTGTTTACGAAAGTCAAAAGGCGTAAAAAAAAAACAGCTTTGTTTCCGCTTACATACCGAAAACAGGTATGGGTAGGTCGCAAACACTTTTTATTTTTTGTCAAAATTTTATTCGATGGAAAAAGCAAAAAAAAAAAAAAAAAAAAACATTGAAACGGCTAAATTTTAACTCTATTGCCTGAAAACATTCAAATAACGAGGTTAAAAGCATCAATGAAGCAAAAGAACAGGGTTTCATTATAGTCTTTTATCAAAAGTGCTAGAAAATATTATGGTCGTTTGGTAATAAAATCTTTCTTTTTTTCTGGATGGCAATAAAAATTGCAGGGTCGGCACAAAAATTAAATCAGTGTCGGTCGGGTTAGTGGAAACACAGCTAATTTTTAGGCCAAATCTATTGTTATAGACGGTTGAAATATTGCAAGATTAAATGTTCGGCTCTGTATGTTTAACATCCCACTGAAAACGACTATACAAGGAGAAAAGGGAGTCTACAAACTTAATATTTATTCCAAATTCTCCTAAAAACATGATACTCATTATGGCGGTTTTCGATCGACGTGCGCCTATAATATGTGATTCATGTAGAAACAAAAATGTAGAACGAAGGTTTATCGTCAGAACAAATATACAACTCACGTTATAGCCAAGAACCAGTGATAGCGTTAGACCTATTTACTAGACCGACCCTGATTTTTTGTGCCGACCCTGCAGTTTTTATAGCCATTCAGAAAAATAAATTCTTACCTACCGACCTCTAGCACCTTTGATAGAAATTCATAAAACTGTCAAAAAGCAAAAGTAATAAATACTTACAGCCCTGTTCAATTTGCTCCTTGATCCTGAAGATCTCATTATTAGCTCACCTGTCACGTATTGACAAGGTGAGCTTTTGTGATCACTTTTTGTCCGTCCGTCGTGCGTGCGTCCGTCCGTCGTGCGTGCGTCCGTCCGTGCGTCCGTAAACAATTTCAAATAAGTATATCTCTAATACCAAATGGACAATCTTGATCAAATTTCATGTGAAGCATCATCAGGTAGGGGGAAAGGCTGCATAAGGTTTTTGGGCTGATCAGATTGGAATTCTGGTTGCCATGACAACATATAGCTCCCATAGACTTATAATGGGAAAAATTAAAAAAATCTTCTTCTCTGAATCCACAGGGCCCAAAACTTAGATATTTAGCTTGTAACAATGTTAGGTAGTCACCTATGTAAATCCTGCCAATCATGCCCCTGGGGTCCAAATTGGCCACACCCCGGGGCCCCTTAGCTCCTATAGACTCATAATGGTAAAAAAGCTTCAAAAATCTTCTTCTCTGAAACCACAGGGCCCAGAGCTTAGATATTAAGCATGTAGCAACAGCAAGTAGTCACCTACATAATTCCTGCCAATCATGCCCCGGGGTTCCAAATGGGCCACGCCCCGGGGCCCCTTCGCTCCCATAGACTCATAATGAAAAAAAGCTTAAAAAATTTTTTTCTCTGAAACCACAGGACCCACAGCTTAGGTATTAAGCATGTAGCAACGGCAAATGGTCACCTACATAATTCCTGCCAATCATGCCCCTGGGGTCCAAATTGGCCACACCACGGGGCCCCTTAGCTCCCATAAACTCATAATGGAAAAAAAAGCTTCAAAAATCTTCTTCTCTGAAACCACAGGTCCCAGAGCTTAGATATTTAGCATGTAGCAACGGCCAGTGGTCACCTACATAATTCCTGCCAATTATGCCCCTGGGTTTCAAATGGGCCACCCCGGGGCCCCTTCGCTCCCATAGACTCATAATGGAAAAAAAGCTTCAAAAATCTTCTTCCCTGAAACCACAGGGCCCACAGCTTAGATATTTAGCATGTTGCAACGTAAAGTGGCCACCTACGAAATTTCTGCCAATCATGCCCCTCGGGTCCAAAGGGGCCACGCCCCAGGGCCCCTAGTTCCTAATGACTCAAAATGGAAAAAAGCTCCAAAAAGGTTCTTCTCTGAAACCACAGGGCCAAGAGCTGAGATATTTAGCATGTAGCAAAGGCAAGTGATCACCTACATAAATCCTGCCAATCATGCTTCTGGGGTCCAAATGGGCCACGCCCCGGGGCCCCTTAGCTCCCATAGACTCATAATGGGAAAACAAGTTTCCAAAATCTTCTTGTCTGAAACCACAGGGCCCAGAGCTTAGATATTTAGCATGCAGCAACGGCAAGTGGTCACCTACATGAATCCTGCCAATCATGCCCCATGGGTCCAAATGGGCCACCCCCCGGGGCCCCTTCGCTCCCATAGACTCCTAATGGAAAAAAGCTTCAAAAATCTTCTCCGCTGAAACCACAGGGCCCAGAGCTTAGATATTTAGCAGGAAGCAACGACAAGTGGTCACCTACATAAATCCTGCCAAATAGCCCCTGGGGTCCAATTGGGCCACGCCCCGGGGCGCCTTTGCTCCCATAGACTCCTAATGGAAAAACACCTTTAAAAATCTTCTCATGTGAAACCACAGGGCCCAGAGCTTAGATATTTAGCAGATAGCAACGGCAAGTGGTCACCTACATAAATCCTAGCCAATCATGCCCCTGGGGTCCAAATGGGCTTCGCCCCGGGGCCCCTTAGCACCCATAGACTCCTAATGGAAAAACGCTTACAAAATCTTCTCCTCTGAAACCACAGGGCCCAGAGCTTAGATATTTAGCAGGTAGCAACGGCAAGTGTTCACCTACATAAATCCTGCCAATCATGCCCCTTGGGTCCAAATGGGCCACGCCCTGGGGCCCCTTAGCTCCCATAGACTCCTAATGGAAAAAAAGGCTTTAAAAATCTTCTTTTCTGAAACGTTAGGACCCAGAGCTTAGATATTTAGCATATAGCAATGGCAAGTAGTCACCTACATATTTCCTGATAATCATGCCCCTGGGGTCGAAATGGGCCACGCCCCGGGGCCCCTTAGCTCCCATAGACTCCTAATTGAAAAAGCTTCAAAAATCTTCTTCTCTGAAACCACAGGGGCCAGACCTCCGATATTTAGCATGTAACAATGGCAAGTGGCCATCTACATAAATCCTGCCAATCATGCCCCTGGGGTCCAAATGGGCCACGCACTGGGGCCCCTTAGCTCCCATAGACTCCTAATGGAAGCTAAAGCTTCAAAATCTTCTTCTCTGAAACGTCCGGGCCTAGAGCTTAGATATTCAGCATATAGCAATGGCAAATGGTCACCTTTATAAATCCTGCCAATCATGCCCCTGGGGTCCTAATGGGCCACGCCCCGGGGCCCCTTAGCTCCCATTGACTCTTAATGGAAAAAAGCTTCAAAAATCTTCTCATCTGAAACCACATGGCCCAGGTCACCTACATAAATCCTGCCAATCATGCCCCTTGGGCCAGAATTGGCCACACCCATGGCTCATTAGCTACCATGGATGGACTTAAAATGGAAAAAACTTAAAATGGAAAAAAAAACTTGACAAATATTCTTCTATGAAACCATAAGGCCCAGAGCTTAGGTATTTAGCATGTAGCAACATGGAGTTGTTGCCTACATGAATCCTGCCTGAGTCTTGCCCCTGGGGTTCAAATTTGCCAAATTCTGTGGCTTCTTAACTCCAATAAACTTATAATGGAAAAAAGCTTTAAAAATCTTTTTCGCTGAAACCATGAAGTACGGACCTTAGATATTTAGTATATAACAACATAAAATGGTCGCCTACATAAATCCTACCAACCATGCCCTTTGGTTAAAAATTGACCTATGGACTTATACTGGAAAAAAATCAAAATCTTCTTCTCCAAAGCCATAAGACCCAGAGCTCAGATATTTAGTATGTAGCAATGTCAAGTGGTCTCCTACACTTATGATTTTCTGGTACACAGGTGAGCAATATAGGGCCATTTGGCCCTCTTGTTTTAATGTTTTCTGGCAGTGTGGTTTAAATTTAGCCCTTTTCAAAATTTTTGTTCTTATTTTTAATTCAAATAAAAAGTTGACGAAAAATAAACAGTTTTTTACCTACCGATCGTAATTGTTTCAGCATGTCAGCTGAAACACAGCTAATTTTTACAGCTAATATCCTGACAGTGCCATTACGAAAACACGCCTGTACAAATATATTTTACTACCAAAAAACGAAAAAATCAAAATCTTCTTCTCCAAAGCCATAAGGCCCAGAGCTCGGATATTTAGTATGTAGCAATGTCAAGTGGTATCCTACACTTATGATTTTCTGGTACACAGGTGAGCGATATAGGGCCATTGGGCCCTCTTGTTTTAATGTTTCTGGCAGTGTGGTTTAAATTTAGCCCTTTTCAAAATTTTTGTTCTTTTTTTATTCAAATAAAAAGTTGACGAAAACTAAACAGTTTTTTTTACCTACCGATCGTAATTGTTTCATCATGTCAGCTGAAACACAGCTAATTTTTACAGCTAATATCCTGACAGTGCCATTACATAAACACGCCTGTACAAGTATATTTTAACACCAAAAACGAAAATTTTAAGACGAGAAATTGTGATATGTTTCTTATTTCTGCTCAAAATATAGATTGTGGGTGCACGTTAGAACCGCCTCGATGAGGCGGTTCTAACGAGTAACCATAATCTATATTTTAAGCAGAAATAAAGAAAATAAGATTTATCCCTGTAAACCCCAGTTTTACTTTATAAAAGTTGGGTTCAAGGGGATCATAATTATATAAGCGTGTTTTCGTGATAATTTTCCTTATACCGTTCCTTTGCTGTTGTAGGCGTATGAAGCCCCGTCCTGAGTATGAAGAACATTTACACCTACTTGGACCACCCATTAAACTTGAAGTTGGGGACAGCGCCGAAGTTCATTTCAAAAATAGAGCAAGAAGGCCATACTCGATCTTCCCCCACGGTGTCGCAATGGAAAAACCAATGGAAGGTTCTGTTTACTATTTACGGAATAGTGGTTAGTACTGCTCCTAATAAGGACGACTTTTATAAGTAATTCTGTGGATAGACTTATCAAACCCAGCCATCGGGCCCCTCCCATCGGGACTTGAAGAAATATATGGGCTGCATGATGCTTCCACGCATAGCTGAAACCGACCCCCAAACGAGTAATGGTAAACCGCTTAGAGGATCTAAGACTGCCCAGGCAAAGCAGTGCGAGTCGGCCCGTCCATGCTTATAAATCCTATTTGTTTTAATGGGCGACAGGGCTTGAGATATCATTTCATCTCAATGTCGGGTGAAAAATCCACAAAATTGGAAGCAACGTCTCCAAAATGACCTTTACAGTATTGACGGGGACGTTAAAGCTCAAACAAATAAACAAAACCCAGATAGCTCGAATATTTAGGAACCATGAAAAGGGGATCTTTCATCTGTGCCCACGCATGTTTTTTCTTTAAACTTTGTTTATTAATAACTCAGCATTTACAACCTATAAACATGTATTTTTTAAATTATATAAATCAAAATAGGACTCAGGAGGCCACCCTGACTGACTCCCTCCATGAGCTGATGTCTGTGTCTAAATAAGTCAGTCGTAATCTGAGAAAATAATTATCAAAAATCGCATTTTTTAATTAAAATTTTAAAAAATTATCCAAATGCAATGCCTAAGATACATATGTTTTAGTCTTTGTCAAGATTTCATTTTACCAGAAAAACTTGCCATATGTATCCTCTGTAGCTGTGCCAAATTTCATGAAAATTCAAAACCGGTAACACCGTAGTTTTACACCTTTAATAGATGTAGGTCGTTTCTGCAAAATTTACTGTTTTATTGAAATCATCCAAGAACTTCACAAAAAGGCATTGCCCTCAAAATTCCTAACTCTTACGTAATAAAAGTAAGATTAAACACATCACCATGAATACATGTTGAGCTGGTCTAGTTTAGAAAACATTAAAAATATCATGAATTTCTGGTATATTCCTTTCATTTATACACTATGATTTATCCCAAATAGTAGATAGTAAAACACTGAATCAAAAGGTATTCTAATCACCAAATTAAGCGTAACAATATATATTACTGTTTTATTAGCAGCAAGGTGAGATCCATTAATTTCATTGCCATACCGAGATGGTATGCAACGACGCAATGGTCAGTGGTTGGTTGCTACTAGTATTTTCGGTGGTAAAATTTACAATGTATTTGTATAGGTGTGTTTTCGTATTAAAAGGGATATGTATAGCCATGTTCTTCTTGTAGCTATGATGTCAGAGCGCTATGTATAGAAGGGTATCTGTTAAACATAAAGTGGACTCATAGGATGTGTTATACAAACAGTGTATTCCCAGCCAGTACATCCCAGAAAGAAGTTTCTTGTACACCAGACAAGGAAATCCGTGATTTTACCCTGGAATAAAAATGTATGGTCTGACCCTGGTGTTCCGACTCCAAATCGAATATAATCGCGTGTTTGATAAATGCACTGGTTGATTTCAACCTCATGTGCGGCGGCGTCATGCGTGACGTCACTAAACATTCCTGTTGTGTCATCACAAAATGGCGGACGTCGGTAACCGAAGTGACAGCAGCATTAAAAAATTGCAATAGAAATGGAAGGTATGCAAGAAAAAGAACCCAATATGGGCGTAAGGGTGGATAGAAAAATCCGTCCCTTGGGATCACTATCCGGAATCACTCTGCAAGCCTCGTGATGCCGGACAGTGTCCCACGGGACGGATTTTTCAATCTACCCCTCACACCCATATAAGATTCTTATAGTCTAATCAGGGACTAAACTGTTGCTTAAAAATTTAGAGAATTTAAAGAATCTCATGACCGTTTACCCAGCCTGCTTGGTATACCCCGGTTGCCTACTCTATCGCGGCACTAACGGTTGTTTGTAAGTAATTAAATAAACACATCAACTTACCATATATTTCTCTGTTTGTATGTTCTATGTTATCCTTCTACAATATTGTATTATGGATGAAAAGATCTTTTAACATCAGTCAACTTCAAATTTTCCGCTTGTTGGCAGCCATTTTGTTTTGAGTTACGTCAGTGTTGCTTCCTTGTCTATCGCGGCATTCACTTAAATTGAAAATGTCAAAGTCTCTTAGGCCAGGTGCATGTACATGTAACATCGGTTATCCGCACTGATTCCTATGAAAATATTTAGCACTTGAATAGAATAATATAATGTTAATTAACCGTTTAAAGACTAAAAAAATGAAAATGTAACCGTAACTAACGTATTTACAATGTTTGTTGTTCTTTGACTGTTTTTAATGATCAGAGGAAAGGCAGTGAGGGCACCGAAACTCACTGCCTTCATTCACAGAAACGACTGCAGAGCAAAATTGAAGGGTTGTCCAGTGTCCACATATGTCACACTCTGCCCAGTTGACGAGTTTGACCCCTTTAAACTCCTTTAGTTTTGCTGGCTCCCATAACCCACATACACAACAGTTTGAGTCTTCATTTTCAGTCGAACTATCGTTATCCGTATCTTCAACAGTTTCTAGATTGATCGCTCCTCATTGTCTTTTCAAGCCAGACGTGCTTGGGAGAGGTGTATATGTAATTAATATCTACAGCAATTTTCCTGGTTGATTTTTTGGATGTTGTCAATTTGGACTTTCCGTATTTTGGATTTTTTTAGATTGATGGCTTGCTCAATACTTGTGATTTTTGTTTCTCATTCAGATTTACTTTCACTTTCTTTGCTTCTTGCAGTTGAAGATGGTTTATATTAGACTTTTTCAGCAAATTCCCGGCAAGAAACGGCGGAATAAACTTCCTTTGGGGCTTGGATTTAATGACTGACGTAATTGTTCTTTCCTGGAAAAATGCTTCTGATCTAGCACTGTGTGAAGTAGCGGGTGGGTCGATGACACTCTATCTTCTCCTTGTGTATTTTTCGGAATATCTGCACTAGTTTTGTCATTATCTTTAGGTTCCTGGCTTTCAGTCGATTCCGAATCGTTTTCATTGGTGTATATTGATGCGGGTGCAACCTGTGAATCTGTTATGTAATGGTCATTCGGGGTGGTTTTTCATATAGTTCTGACACTCTTTGTTATACATAGTCTTGAAGGGACCAAATATGGCAACATCCTGTTGTTGAGTAAGATGACTGGTATGTGGTGGCAATACGAATAGTATGACATTGTTCCTTTTTGCCCAGTCTGTTAGTGTTAGAGAAATATTTGAGCGATGTCCATTATATAACACTAAGCTTGGTTCTGATGGAGTTCCAGATGACACATTTGAGTATTTGGCAAAGTGCTTGGTTAAGTAATTTTGGAACACAGATGAACAAGACCAACCACTTTTTGACATTTCCCCACTAGCTCCTGCCGATGCACCCTCTTGAAAACTTTCGTTCCACCTTTGTCCAAGAAATACATAATATGGCGGTATGCTACTACCCAGTGCACTACCACCCGCAATAACCGTAACGGTTGAACCCCTTGGAGGCTTCACATCTTGTGGGTTTGTATCTGTGTTACATACTATCTTAGGCGGGGCGTGCTCTGTAGAAACACCACTTTCATCAATGTTCCAAATTCTTTCTGGCTTATCCTTCAAATTGTTGGTAGAAAGAATGGTCCCAAGCTCTTTATAGTAGCTGCTAAGCACTTCACTTGAAGCCGACTTAGCTCGAGAAATAGCCAGCTTCTAGGGTTTCACGACTTTGAGTTCTGGCCACCTTTCAAGAATCCAGCAGTTGCTGAGATACTCCGTGTCCTGCATTTTTCTCCCTATAGGTTCTTTCCCTATTGATGAAGCGTAGTCCTTGACCATATACTGAATGCTGGACTTGTTGTATCCATACCCAATGTTAGCCATGTAAGTGATATGGGCTACAAGCTTCTGTTCTTGTTCTGTGGAAAGAAGTGTCCCATCACCAAGCCTAGCGTCAACATCAATGTTCCCACGAGTTCGGTCCCTCAGCGTAGATTCAGGAACACTGTACTGTCTGGCGGCTGTATAAACAGACATCCCGTTCATAGTGGCCTCATACGCTCTTGCCAGGTTACTTCTGTCGTACTGAAGTCACCTCTTTTTAGGTTGTGCATCCTGAAGTAGAAGAATGAACAGAACCGTAAGATGCCTGCATTTTCCTTTCAATGGAAACAATGTTTGATAAAAATATATATGAAGATGTATATATGAATATATATCTACATATATATTCAGAGTGTATCAAGATAAGATAAATATTCACTACATATACGATTCGTCTCATATAATGCTGAAATATAATGCTGTACAACAATATTGTGCATTTTCTTTGCGAAAGCGCAAAGTAACGTTTTCCATTAATATGAACTTCTGTATACAATTGTTCAATAAATCGTTAATACGCCAAGTGACTTTTAGCTCTAGGAATTCATTCCATATAAGGTAATATCGTGACTTTTTGTGCACGCACCATCTGTCATCTTCAGACGACAACTGTCATAGCCGATAAATAACTAAACTTTCATTTTTAAACTAACTGGAGTGGGTTTTGTGTGGGAGGGGGTATAGAATAGATAGAGAGAAGTGAGTTTTAATTGATTTTATAAATAAATTAATTTTACTCACCAAGAATCTTGACATTTTGTCCAATTTCGCTCGTGATGAGGAGTTTGACGTTTGCCTCGGAAGGTAGTTAACGTAAACAACCGTCAGGAGGCACTGCTCGCGAGAACGAGACGAGAACGTGAATACCGCGATGGAGTAGGATCCGCGATAGAGTAGGAAGGGAGCACCGAATCGTATATGTTGTTCTGTTGTACATGTAGATGAGCATTTCCAACCCTGGGGACATTCTGAATTTATTGATAAATACATGTTCAACATTAGTTTGAAAACATTTCTGTCGAAAATAATATTGGAACCGGAGTTTTATGTTGATTTGACTTACACATTTAGGCAAATTGTTGGTTCTTCTGGAACAGTTAAAAAGTATAACCGGTTACAAAAGAAACTATTATGACTAATATTCCGATTTCCAGTGTTTATCGGCACCCTTATCCTTCCATTTAACTACGGTTAGTAATTGTCAGGCTTTGGCAAATGTATGCTTGATACCGTGATATACTGGTAAAACGATTATTAGATTTACAGTGTACATAAATAGTATGACTAGTTTGACTAAGTTGACTTGAGAGCTTGATATGACCTTATCAGAGATGTCTTGTTTGTTAAACTGGTATGTAAACAGATACATGATTCACTTAACATTTTAAGCTGTCACACTTTTTATGGCTGCCAGACGGGCGAGCATAGAGTTCCGTCCGTTCCGGCTTTTTTTTCGGTCTGGCGTCATGTTTCTATTTCCAACTTAAGTCTCCCATCTGATTCTAACTGTCTAACTGTTTGTTTACTTTTGCTCCAGCATTTCAGTTATTTCTTTCTTTCGATTCCTCACCGTTGTTACATCCCCCCAGCCCCCTCAGTAAAATACTCTAAACTGACCGTTCCAAGGCGTTTTTTTTGTCGTGGCTTGTTTTTGTTATAGTTCGTTTTTGTGTGGGTGTATTGCTTATATCGTTTTGTTTTGGATAGCCAATTGGCCATTTTGTGGGAAAGTAACTGTCCTTTTGGATTCCCGCGATTGAAGTTTCCATTAGGGTCTAGTTATTTCATGTTTTTGTTTTTCTTTCCATTTGATGCCTCTGAAAGGAGTTTTGGGCTAACCCATTTAGAAACAGAATCCCCAAAACGGGTACCCTGGCAAACAGTGCAGGACAAGATCAGACGCCACAGAACGCGGCGTCTGATCAGTTCCTCCACGGTTTGCTTAAAGTTCAGCCATTTTCCTAATCAATTTTGAAGAAAACACAACCTGACACCCCTTAATTATGAAATGGACTCGTGCTATATATAAGGCGGAAGATTCCATCTGGTACAGAAAAGGTTAATAGTATCGACCTTCACTTGCTAAGCTTTTGTTAAACCTCCATGAGGAGAAATTCGGAGTAAAAGAAACATAACTGTAACTGGTTTCTTCTTAATGTTATTGTCGTTTATTCATGATTTCGTTACATTTTACGGACTTCGTTCTTATTTAAGCTGTTGACTGGAAACATCGCTAATATCAACATGTACATAGCGCCATAATTGCAACAACAATTTGTTTTCTTTTCTTTCTTTCTTTTTATCCCCGACCGAATAGGTTCGGGGGATATAGCGATCAAGCTGGCTTCCGTCCGTCCGTCCGTCTGACCGCCCGTCCACCCGTCCGTATACGGAACCTTGTGATGGCCATAACTCCAATACCCTTTGAGATTAATTGATGGTTCTTGCCCGCCCATAGGGGCTTGAAGAAATATATGGGCTGCATGATGCTTCCACGCAGAGCTGAATCCGGCCCGCACACTAGTACTGGTAAACCGATTAGATGATCTAAGCCTGTCTAGGAACCGCGGTGCGAGGCGGACCGTCCATGCTAATAAACCCTATTGGTTTCATTTGGCGACAGGGCTTGAGATGTCATTTCATCTCAATGTCGGGTAAAAGTCCAACAAAATTGGAAGCAACGTCTCCAAAATGACCTTTACAGTGTTGACGGGGACGTTAAACCTCAAATCAAACAAAAATGGTTCTTGGCACAATTGTTTACACGGCTAAGACGGCGTGTCATGCGCAAGAACCGCATATTTGGGTGCCATGTTTTTATGTATCTCCCTTTTTAATAAAATAGAATGTCTAGCTTGTGATGGCCATAACTCCAATACCCTTTGAGACATGTTGATGGTACCTGGCACAATTGTTCACAAGGCTGAGACGGCGTGTTATTTGCAAGAACCACAACCCTGGGTACCATGGTTGTTGGTTATCCTCCTTTCCAATAAAATAGAATCGTTACCTTGTATTGACCATAACTCTAATAACCTTTGAGATATATTGATGGTACCTGGTACAGTTGTTCGCAAGGCTGAGACGGCGGGTCATGTGCAAGAACCGCAACTCTTGGTGTCATGGTTTTCTAGTTATCTCCCCTTCCAATAAAATAGAATATTTACCTTGTGATGGCCATATCTCAAATACACATTGAGATATATTGATGGTACTTGGTACAGTTGTACATGAGGTTAAGCAGGCGTGTCACGTGCAAGCGAAAACCACGACTCTGGGTACCCTGTTTTTTATGCCCCCGCCATTCAAAGAATGGTGGAATGGTGGAAAGGGCATATAGCGTTGCCCCTGTCCGTTCGTCCGTGCCTGCGTCTGTGCGTCCGAAACTTAAACGCAGTCAATAACTTTCTAATTTCTTGATGGATTTTTAAATTACTTGGCAGAAACGTTAACCATCATGAGACGGCGTGTCACGTGCAAAACCAAGGTTCGTGCCTCCAAGGTCAAGGTCAAACTTAGAGGTCAAAGGTCAAAAAAGGGGTCCGAAACTTAAACGCAGTCAATAACTTTCTTATTTCTGGATGGATTTTGAAATTCCTTTGAAGAAATGTTAACCATCATGAGACGATGTGTCGCGTGCAAAACCCAGGTCCGTACCTCCAAGGTCAAGGTCATACTTAAGAGGTCAAAGGTCAAAAAGGGGTCCGAATCTTAAACGCAGCCAATAACTTACTTATTTCTTGAGGGATTTTGAAATTACTTTGAACAAATGTTTACCATCATAAGACGATGTGTCATGTGCAAACCCAGATCCATACCGCCAAGGTCAAGGTCGTATATAGCGGACAAAGTAAAAAAAAATGGTCCGAAACTTAAACGCAGTCAATAACTTTCTTATCTCTGGATGGATTTTGAAATTACTTGGCAGAAATGTTGGCCATCATGAGACAATCTGCCTCCTACAAAACCAAAGTCCTTACCGCCAAGGTGAAGGTCATAATTAGAGGTCAAATGTGAAAAAAGGTCCGAAACTTAAACAATGTCTATAACTTTCTATAGATGAATACGAACATAGACATATTTTCAGGCGGGGGCATCCGTGTCCTATGGACGCATTTCTAGTTTGTTATTGTTTTTTTTTTCATTATCTCCCCTGGCAATATAAACTTGTGATGATCATAACTTCAGTACCCTTTGAGATATATTGACGGTACTTTGCACAATTGTATACAAGGTTGAGGCGGTGCGTCATTGCTAAGACCAACAACTCTGGATGCTATGTTATTTGAGTTATCTCCCCTTCCAATATAATAGTATGACCACCTTGTGATCAGCATATATTCAATACCCTTTGCGACATATTAATGGAACTTGGTGCAGATGTACATGAGGTTAAACAGGTGTGTCATGCGCAAGAATTACAACTCTGGGTGCCCTGGTTTTTAGCTCACCAGTCACGCAGTCTTGTAGTGACGCGGTGAGCTTTTCGGATCACTTTTTGTCCGTCTTCCGTGCATGTGTGCGTGCATGTGTGCGTGTGTAAACGTTTTCTTCAAACGACATCTCCTCCTAAACCACTGATCGGATTTTGACCAAACCTCACAGGAATGATCCTTAGGTGATCCCATTTCAAAGTTGTTCAAATGGTTCCGGTCCGATGCACATCTAGGTCACCGGAGCTAAAAATAGATTTCTTTACTGAAAACTTTAAAAAATATTCTTCTCTGAAAACGCACGGTCCATGTCTTTGATATTTGGTATGAAGCTTCAACTAATTGACCTCTATCAAGAATGTTTTAAATTAAATCCCCGGGCAACTTTGGTTTTACATAGGCTTATATAGTGAAAATCTTTAAAAATTTTCTTCTCTGAAACCACAATGTCCAGGTCTTTGATATTTGGTGTGAAGCTTCATCTAGTGGACCTCTATCAACATTGTACAAATTATAGCCCGGTGGCCAAAAATGCCTCCGCCCAGGGCCCTTTGGTTTTACATAGGCTTACATAGGGAAATCTTTAAAAAGCTTCTTCTCTGAAACGACGAGGCCCAGGTCTTTGATATTTGGTGTGAATCTTCATCTAGTGGACCTCTATCAAGATTGTTAAAAGTATAGCCCTGGGCCACCCCAGGGCCCTTTGGTTTTACATAGGCTTATATAGAGAAAATCTTTAAAAATCTTCTACCCTGAAAGCACAAGGCCCAAGTCTTTAATATTTGGTTTGAATCTTCATCTAGTGAACCTCTATCAAGATTCTACAAATTATAGAACAGAACAGAACAGTTCGTTTATTGATCTCTCATGTCACACATAATATTGACGTTCGAGGACTGTTCAAATATGAATGTAAGAAGAACGTTTTCTCATGCACTAATGCGAAAATCGCCTGGAAATAAATATCACAGCGTAGAAAAACAGTTAACATATACACTGATTCCAAAATTGTTAAAATCCGTGCACTTTAGCCATGTATATCGTTCGATAAAATCTGTCTACTCTTGTATACTAATACAAAACATGGTTGGAAGAATGTCAGAGTATGTCGTTGAAATACGGTCCTATATTAAGAATCGCTGTATTCTTGGTATACGGTGCAAAGACATTTTTGATGAAATATGTTCGGTTTATGGGCATAATGAAATGTCTTTTCCGACAGTTTTTCGTTGGTGTAAGAAATTCAGCTGTGGTCTAGGCTCAACAGAAGATGCAGCACATGATCGTCGGCTGAACAGAGCAACATCTGCCAAGATGGTTGCTAGAGTGAAAGAAATAGTTGCTACCGATGCACGATACACCACTAGGCAAATAGCTAGTATGGTTGGCATCTCATTAGGAGCAGCTCATACAATTCTGAAACGGGATTTGAAAATGAGAAAGATCTGTGGTAGATGGATTCCCCATCTGTTGACAGATGAGCAGAAAAAGACACGCGTTCAGTTCGCCAAGAAGTTGCTTAAAAAGTTTCCAAATTACAATGCACGGTCTTTCGCTTATGTCGTCACAGGTGACGAGACATTGGTTCACTTTTTTGAGCCAATACGAAAGATTTAGAACAAAATACGGGCAACAAAGTATTGCAAAAGACCATGCATTGCAAAGCGGACCATGAGCGTCAAGAAGGTAATGTATGCCATATTCTTTTCAAATCAGAGCCCTGCTATTCAGGTTGCTGTGCCTAAAGGCAAATCTGTAAATGCGAAGTTTTACAAGAATAAATTCTTCGAAAATTGAAGAAATATTTCAAAGAACGAAGACCCGCAACTGGTTTGGCCAATGTCAGATTGCTACATGAACAATGCGTCATCGCACAAGGCGTTCATTGTGCAAGACTATCTGAAGCAGGAAAATGTTGTTGAACTCCCTCACCCCCCCCCCCTCCCGTATTCCCCGGACCTTGCCCCTTGTGACATTTTTTTTCCCGCGGCAGAAAAAATACCTTTCTGGTCGAAAATTTGTACAGTGCAAACACCTCGGTTCTGCAATATTACAGTGCCTTCATAGTTTACCTCGAAAAGACTACCAAAATGCATTCATTGATTGGATCAGAAGACTGAAAGTTTGTATATCTGTTAAAGGGGAATACTTTGAGGGGACAAAATAAATTTTTCATCGAAATCTATCACGGAATCATTTTTATGTGCTTAGTTGCATTCATATTTGAACAGCAAATATCTTTGATATTTGGTAGGAAGCTTCATATAGTGGACCTCTACCAAAATTGTTCAAATTATAGCCCTGGAGCCAACAATGGGCCCAGCCCGGGCCCATTTGTTTGGCATAGACTTATATTGGGAAATAGAAGTTAAGGCAATGAAACCCGTCTCAAACCAGAAGACCAACGTATTTGATATTTGGTATGAAGCTTCGTCTTGTGGATTTCTGCCAAGATTGTTCAAATTATAACGTGTGTCCGTCTGTCCGTCTGTCCGTTACGCTTTCACCCTGTAGGAAACTCAAGAATTGTTTGAGCTAAGATCTCGAAATTTCATATATGGAATGTGCATGAAAAATAAGCGGAAACATTATTTATTTTTTTTCGCCGGACTTGTCTTTGCAGAGTTACGCCACTTTTCGGACTTATGCATTGTTGCTATGGGGAAACCTTGTGAGCAAGATATCTGGAGAACTACTTGAGCTAGGCTCATGATATTTAGTAAACAGTTTGGGTCTAAGGTGTAGATGACCTGATTAACTTTTGACCAAATTCTGAAAATATTTTACGGAGTAACGCCCCTTTTCGGACTTATGCATTGCGGCTATGGGGAAACCTTGTGAACAAAATATCTGAACAACCGCTTGAGCTAGGCTCATGATATTTAGTAGAGGGTTTGGGTCTAATGTGTAGATGACCTGATTATCTTTTGCTGAAATTAAAGCCCTGGGGCCGAAAACGACCCCGCCCCGGGGCCAACTGGTTTTACATAGGCTTATATAGGGAAAATCTTTAAAAAAATCTTCTTCTCTGAAACCAGAAGGCCCAGGTATTTGATATTTGATATGAGGCTTCATCTAATGGACCTATACCAAGACTGTTCAAATTATAGCCCTGTGGCTAAAAATGCCTCCGCGCCGGGGCCCCCTGGTTTTACTTAGGCGTATATTGGGAACACCCTTAAAAGTCGTCTTGTCGCACGGGGGCCCACTGGTTTTACATAGGCTTATATATGGAAAACATAAAAAGATCTCCTTGTCTGAAACCAGAAGGTCCAGGTCTTTGATATTTGATGTGAGACTTCATCTAGTGGACCTCTACCAACATTGTTCAAATTATAGCCCTGGGGCCAAAAACGCCCCCACGTCGGGCCCACTGGTTTTACATAGGCTGATATAGGAAAAGCCTTTAAAAATCTTCTTCTCTGAAACCAGAAGGCCCAGGTCTTTGATATTTGGTATGAAGCTTCACCTAGTGATCCTCTACCAAGATTGTTCAAATTATAGTCCTGGGGCTAAAAATGCCCCCGCGCCGGGGCCCACTGGTTTTACTTAGGCGTATATTGGGAACACCCTTAAAAGTCGTCTTGTCTGAAACCAGAAACCTCAGGTCTTTGATATTTTGTATGAAGCTTCATTTAGTGGACCTCTAATCAGATTGTTCAGATTATAGCCCTGGGGCCAAAAATTCTCCTGCGCCGGGGTCCTCTGGTTTTACATAGGCTTATAGAGGGAGAACCTTTAAAAAATCTTCTTGTCTGAACTCTACCAAGGTTGTTCAAGTTATAGCCCTGGGGCCAAAAACGGTTTTATATAGGCTTATATAGGGAACAAATATGAAATCTTATTGTCTGAAACCAGAAGGCCAAGGTCTTTGAGATTTGGTATGAAGCTTCATCTAATGGACCTCTACCATGATCGTTCAAATCATAACATGGTGGCCAAAAATGGCACCGCCCTTGGGCCGACTGGTTTTACATAGACTAAAATAGAGAAAACCTTTCATTTCGCTGACACACCCGTGCGACATAGTGCATTTTTCACATCTCCAAAATGGCTGCTTTTCGGATGAAATTCCATGATATTTTTCTTATTTATACTGCAAACATAGGTTGTGAGTGCATGTTAGAACCGGTTCTAACGAGTACCCACAACCTTTATCTTGGAGTGAAAATAACAAAAATAATGTTTACCCCCGTAAACCCCAGTTATCTCTGTATAAAGTGGGGTGTAAGGGGGTCTTCATTTCACGGACTTGTTCCCGCTTTTAAAAATCTTCTTGTCCGAAACCAGAAGGCCCATGCCTTTGATATTCGATGTTAAACTGCATTCAGTGGACCTCTGCTTAGATTGTTCAAATTATAGACCTGGGTCCAAATTTGAACGGCCCTGGGACCTACATATTAATCTCTTAGCTCAGGTGAGCGATAAAGGACCACCATGGTCCTCTTGTTTGACTTATGCATTGTGGCTGTGTGGAAACCTTGTGAACAAAATACCTGGAGAACCGCTTGAGCTAGGCTCATGATATTTTGTATACAGTTTGGGTCCAATGTGTAGATGACTTGATTAACTTTTGACGAAATTCTGAAAATATTTAATGGAGTTATGCCCCTTTTTGGACTTACACATTTTGGCTATAGGGAAATTTTGTGAACAAAATATCTGGAGAACCACTTGTGCTAGGCTCATGATATTTGGCAGTCTGTCTGCTACTAAGGCATAGATGACCTGAATTGTTTAAAATCTGTTAATATTTGACAGGTTTATTTTTAATTGGACTTATGCATCGTGGCTATCAGTGTCGGGTAAGAGTCCCACAAAATTGGAAGCAACGTCCCCAAAATGACCTTTACAGTGCTGACGGGGACGTTAAACCTCAAATCAAACAAAACAAAAACAAACAAATGCATTGTGGCTATGGGGAAACCTTGTGAACAAAATATCTTGAGAACTGCCTGAGCCAGGTTCATAAAATTTGGTTTGCAGTTTGAGTCTAAGGTCTAGATGACCTGATAAACTTCTGACGAAATTCGGAAAATACATAATAGAGTTACGCCCTTTTCAGACTTATGCATTGGCTGTAGCGAAACCTTGTGAACAAAATATCTGGAGAACTGCTTGAGCTAGGCTCAGGATATTTGGTATATAGTTTGGATCTAAGGTTTAGATGACTTGATTAACTTTTGACGAAATTCCGAAAATATATAGCATGGTTATGCCAATTTTCAGGCTTATGCATTGTGGCTATAGGCAAACTTTGTGAACAAAATATCCGGAGAACCACTTGAGCAAGGCTCATGATATTTCGTATACAGTTTGGGTACTCTACATAAATGTTGAGCACATTTTATGAATACTGTACCAACTGACAGTTCTTTCACGACAGAGGCATTTTTTTAATTATGTTTTTTTAATTATGTGTCTATTAGTGGCAAGCATATGGTTGGGGGCATAGTGTTTCGCAAACACATTTTCTAGTTTAATTGAAGTTCTGGGGGTAAATTTGACTGATCAAACCATCGAAATAGGTATTATCAATATTTAATAAATTATTCAAATATAGAGAAGTGGAGCTAAAAGCTTCAATGATTTTAGACTGGTTTTTAGCAGAAAGAGACATCATGAAGTCTCTCTCATAACAAAACAAAAACAGATCAATTAGTACCCTTCGGAATACCCACAACTTTTCTAAATAACTTAGTACCAAATCTTTTGTAAATATTTTCAAGTAGAAAGGTGAGAGCTTCACACACTTTCTGACATGACCATAAGTATAATTTTTATGCTCTTCAGAAGTGAAAAAAGCATGTCTTTCATTACATGCAAGATAGAGGGAGTCTTCCCTATGAAATGCCTATTCAATTAAAACATTTTTTTTTCTTTTTTAAGATTATGAGGAAGTGTAGAATAAAGGGTGGAAAAATCTTAAGTATATGGCCATTTTGTAGGAAAGTAACTGTCCTTATGACCTTCCTTTGTTTAGGTTTCCATTATGGTCCGGTCGCTTAATGTTTGTGTTTCTTTCCCTTTGGTGTCTTTGATGGGTGGAGTAAAATAATTGTATCGATTCCTGATCTTTGTTTTACTTCTACTTTGAAGCACGAAAACGCCTGGATTTCAATTTATTTAAAACTTCATTAGAATTTTTATAGACCAAAACAGATTTCTACCTGATCTTTCGAAGACTTTGTCGCAATGTTTTATAATATGTTTTTGATGGCAGTAAAACATGAAGTTAATAATTTTGAGAGTTCAGTGGTGGTACAAGAGCTTGAATTTGCAATAAACAGTCATTTGTATGGTCTTTTATGAAGTTTAGGTAACCAATATAACGTAGGAAGCTTGGCTTGGCCTTCGGTAACACAGACAGCAAACTTGGTGGCTGAATGATCACAACTCTTGGTGCTGTGGTATTTGAGTTATCTCCCCTTTCCAATATAACAGTATGACCAGCTTGTGATCATCATATCTCCAATACACTTTGAGACATATTGATGTTACTTAGCACAGATGTACACGAGGTTAAGCAGACATATCATGCATAAGAACCACAATTATAAGTGTTTTGTTTATTTTAGTTGTCGCCGCTGACAGTATAATCTTGTGATGGCCATAACTCCAATACCTTTGAGATATATTGCTGGTACTTGCCGCATGTGTATATATAAGGCTGAAAGGCAATTCATGCGCAAGAACTACAACTCAGTATACCTGTACTTTGTGCATTGGAAATCTTGGATCTTATTCATGTTGAGAAGCGATCCTTTGCATCATTGGGTAAAGATAGTCTCAATAAACATTATACATACAGACTTTACTGTGGGCTTACTAGTGTATTTGAATTCTAGTGCATTTTCTATCTGTGAACAATCTTCTGAAGGCCATATTGGCTTTTGGTCGGGGGATTTGTCATCTCTTCTGATGGTTATTTTTTCTTTTGCTTTTGGGTAGTTGGGTGAAGCAAAAGTGGTATGTATCTTGCGTCACTGGGGTGTCCAACTAATATTCGCTGACAGTTTGACAAGGCCGGCTGTCCTTGCAGCTGGTAAGAGTAGAGTTGTAATCTTGTTATTTCTTCTGTTTTTGCACTTACGTTCATTTCCCCTTTCTCCTCTGTCCCTCACTTTCATCTTCTCTGCTATCATTTCTTTCTATTCTCTCCCTTTCTCTTAGAGACGACACAAAATGACCAACAAGGCTTGACGTTTCGTATAACCCAAAATAATCAATCCATTCTTTTTTGCTCACTTGCTCACTTGAGCCTTGACTCAGCGGTGACCTTATAGTATGTCAAGGGTCCGTTGTCTGTCGTCTGCCTGTAGTCTGTTATTTTCCTGTTGTGTTTCAACATTTTCAATATCTCTGAAGCCACTGGGTTGATTAAAGCTAGTTTTTATTCGGAGCATGCATGGGCTGAAGGAATGAAAGTTTGATTACGGGGTTCGGGTACATGACCAAGATACAAAAATCTTCTCCTCCGGTGGCAGTTGGCCGAACGTCATGAATTTTGGTATGTAACATTGGGGACTTAAGATAATCATAGTTGTCTAAATGATGATCCCTTGGTTACTTTGACGGCCCCCACCCATCGGGGCTGGAAGAAATATATGGGCTGCATGATGCTTCCATGCAGAGCTGAATCCGACTCGCACACGAGTATTGGTATATCGATTAGAGGTTCTAAGCCTGCCGTGGATGCTTGTGATTTCTCGGTAAAACACCCACAAAATTGGAAGCAACGTCTTCAAAATGATCTATACATTGTTGACGGGCACGTTAAACCTCGAATCAAACAAAAACAAATAACTTTATTCAGGTTTGAGCTTTTGACTGTATATCTCACCTTTAGTTCGTCTTGATAAAGAGATATGCTTACCTTAAGAACCAATGCTTTTTTAGTTCTTACTCTCTGTAACATTCCTGTTATATGTTTTTTCTTATCATAAATGCATATCTTCTTAAGCGTGCGCATCCATATAGTCTAACCAGAGAATTATCTTGCTGCATGAAGGAGCGTTGGGCCCTTAGTTATCCTTAGAGTGCAAAGCGAAGACTCTAATCAGACTGCGCGGATGCGCAGGCTGATCTGAGTCTTCGTTGGGCGAACATGTCTTATTGTAGGTTTTGTCGTGCGCTGGCTCATTTATGATTACTCCATATTAAGTAAGCTTTGTATAAAGTAGAACACAATTTACTGCTACAACACTTTTACACGTAAAATAGATGTGGAGGCAACGATCAGGAATCGATACAATCAACCCACAGCTCCCATCAGAGACACCAAAGGGAAAGAAACACAAACATGAAACAACAGACCTATTGGAAACATTTCTAGCGGAAAGCCAAAAGGAGAGTTACTTTCCAGCAAAATGGCCAATAGGCTATCCAAAATAAAATAATATAAGCAACACAAACATCCAAAGACAAACCATAACAAAAATAAACCGCGACAGAAGAACCGCCTTGGAACTGTCAGCGGAAACGAATTTCACGGGGAGGTGGGGTGTGGCTTAAATCGATTTTACGTGGACACAATCCTCGCCCTTACTTCCGTCGCGATTAAGACAAATAAATTGTTCAGTCCGCATGAAGGCCTCCTAAAGTCTGGTTTCAGGTAAGAAGATTTTTAGTGTTTTCCTTATACAGTCGAACTTCAATGGCTCGAACACCTTTGGGACCTCGAAAATCTGTTCGAGGCAGGGGTAGTTCGAGCCACTGAGGGTTACTGCAAGGAGGCATTACGAGATACTTTTAGACATCTCTTCGTCGTTCTATAAAGAAAATGTATGCTGTGTGTACTCATTTGAATCGCCTCATCGAGGCGATTCTAATGAGTACACACAGCATACATTTGGAAGATAAAAGACTAAAATCTCCTTAATTATCCCCCGATATTTCTTATGTAGAGGATTTCGCAAGGGGCTCAAGAATAGGTTCGACACATCCATGGTAAACGAGCCATCGGTGTTCGAGCCATCGAAGTTCTACTGTATAAGTCTATGTAAAACCAGTGGGCACAGGGGGCGGAGCCTTTTTTGGCCCCGGTTCTATAATTTGAACAACCTTGTTCGAGGTCCACTAGACAAAGCTTCATACCAAATATCAAGGAACTGAGCCTTCTGGTTTCAGACAAGAAGATTTTCAAAGGTTTTCCCTATATTAGTCAATGTAAAACCCATTTCGGGGAGCAGCTGTCGTTAACAATTATACTATCGTTTTTCTGCAGACGTTCCGTTTGGCAGGATAACAAGGCCAAATGAAACAACCGTGTACGATTTCACTGTGCCCTGGAACGCTGCACCTACAAAAGATGATCCTAACTGTCTCACATATACATATCACTCCGCGGTGGATGTTAGGAAGGATACTAACTCTGGTCTCATCGGACCGCTGCTAGTCTGCAAACCGGGAGCACTGTTCGAGAATAATACACAGGTATCATGTCATTTTGTATAACAGCATTTTAGGAGTAAGCACTTGGTATTTTCTTGTTTATTTCCAAAACGTATTTTATTCGAATTGTCGCCTGCTTTGTCGTTTGCCGGTTAGTTTAAATGTCATTATCGCCTTCACTTCTATTGTTGCAAACAGTGTGGACTCAGATCAGACTGTTCCTGTAGGAGCAGTCTGATCTGGGCCCACACTGTTTGCCTGTATGCAAAAATACTTTTATAAAAAGTTTGCAAGAAGATTCAGCAGACGACATTTTCTGATGTAGATTTTCTCGGCGCTTTAAGGATTAACCACGGTAAACAGGCAGTCAATGTTCTTGTGGTTGAACTCGAAATCCAGATGTAGACGGATCCACGTGGCACTAAGTGTTGTGTCCTCGAACAAAACACATTATTCACATTGACCAGATTGCTTAATGCCCATATTGCAGATTGCTTAATGTCATAATGCCCGCTTGTGCTTAGTCTAGTATACATAGAACAACAGATACACGTATACAGACAAAGGATGATTGCACACAATCAAACTGTGTTAGCAGTTCATGTATCCTCATATGAGCCAGCGCACGACAAAACCTACAATAAAACATGTGCGCCCACCGAAGACTCACATCAGCTTGCGGATCCATAAAGTCTAACCAGAGACTTCTCTTGCTGCATGAAGAAGCAATGGGCCCTCGCTATCCTTAGAGCGCACAACGAAGACTCTGATCAGACTGCGTGGATGCGCAGGGTGATCTGAGTCTTCGTTGGGCGCACATGTATTATTGTAGGTTTTGTCATGCGCTGGCTCAATTATTTGAAATTAATTTCTTCGATCGGTTGAGGTCCGATCATTGAGTAATAACAACATCTTAAGCCATACTTTAATGTGTTGATGAACACGTTGTCATGTTGAGAACTATTCACTTGTAATGTACTCTTATCCAACAGACCGGCCCCGCTAGCTCAGTCACTTGGCACTCAGATTTACGGGGTAGAGCTAGGACTGGTGCTAGTCCTAGCTCTACCCCGTAAATCTGAGTGCCAAGCGAGGAGCAGCTAGTACCATTTTTATCGACTTTAGTATGTCGCGGCCCGGGATCGAACCCGTGACCTCCCGTTCCCCGGAGCGGACACTCTACCAACTGAGCTATCCCAGTGTCAGGATAATGTGACTGGGTGTGATATCATGTAATGTGTCTGGGACATGATACTTCAGTGAGGCAGCACTATAAAATGAGTATTGAACTCCCTGTCGCAACCAGACACCGTCGTGATATGACAGAAAAATTGTTGAAAGCGACGTTAAACCCGAATTCACACACACTCACTTATCCAACAGTGGCCACCAAAATGTAAGTGGTCGAGGTCCGATGATTGGAGAATAACACTATCTAAAGCCAGCGGGTTGGATACCTGCCGGGGTCGGCAACATTCTTTCGTCGAGATTGATCGGTTATTTTCTCCCTTTCGCTGATTCAAGAAGGACAGTTGTCAGTTTCTGGCGGAAGAATGTGCACTGTTCTGGTTAACCGCTTACGTTTAAGGCTCTCCAGGAAAAGTGTTGATAGATAAACTGACCAGCTCAAAAATGACCTAAATGGTGTTGATTGGTCCGTTACTGTCAAATATAAGCAAACAAACAAATCTATAAAGCCAGACCAATATGATGATGACATTTAATGTGTTGATGAAAACTTTGATTACAAACATGTACGACGTTGACACAAAATGGCACTGGACTGAAATATATATGAACATATTTTTAGAAGGTGATGACCTTTCAGGTCTCACCTTCTTATGGCAACACTCCAAAGAATTCCCTTGATACCGCATCACTCCTCTGTTTCAAGAAAAATAGGTCCTTATAAATCAGTGAAGAGACGCGCCTGTATCATTTAATATGTGAAAATAATATGCAGATTGAAAAAAAAAACTGTGGATGCAAAATACACAAACAATGAACTAAAGGGTTAAATGTCATATAGTGGATCTAGATTTGAAATTGGTCTCGTTTCGCAGCTGACCTGGCCTAGTTATTAAGAGCGAGTTCGGTTGACTTTCTAGAGTTTACTATAGTTACACCAAAACACGCGGGTTATGGCTCGTGCCGCACTATTAGAGTTGATGCGTCACCACTAACTATTCAGATTCAGATTCAGAACCCTACTGACGTCAAGAAAATGTCATCGTTTGCCCTCGAGTATATCGAAAGTATAAACATATTTTCTAGTTGGACGTGAATTTTCCAACACGCAGCCAAAATTTCAAATAGTTGGAAATAATCGATTTTCGGATTGCATTTAACTTACAGTTTGCCACCCTCCATCGTATTCGTTGTTACTAGGCAAGGCTTCCAACTCTCACACCAAGCTAACTCTACCAGTCGCAATATTCCTACACGGCGCGTTTTGGAGCAAGTCAACTCTTGTTAACTCTAGTACGTCAACTGAACTCGCTCAAAATCTAGATCGCGGATTAATAATTCAATGAATGAGTTGACAGTATGAATGGAATACTACGACTTGCTATACTACAGATAGAGCGATTGTTTGATTCGAGGTTTAACGTCCCCGTCAACACTGTAAAAGTCATTTTGGAGACGTTGCTTCCAATTTTTGGGGAGTTTTACCCGACGTTGAGATGAAATGACATCTCAAGTCCTACCGCCGAATGAAATCAATAGGGTTTATTAGCATGGACGTTCCGCCTCGTACCGCGTTCCTGGACAGGCTTAGATCCTCTAAGCGGTTTACCAGTACTAGTGTGCAGGCCGTATTCAGCTCTGCGTGGAAGCATCATGCAGCCCATATATTTCTACAAGCCCCTTTGGGCGGGGGCGGATAGAGCGAAGTTACCTTCACTGTTGCATTTGTTTGATTTGAGGTTTAACTTCCCCGTCAACACTGCAAAGGTCATTTTGGAGACGTTGCTTCCAATTTTTTGGGACGTTTACCCGACATTGAGATGAAATGACATCTCCAGCCCTTTCGCCCAATGAA
This sequence comes from Lucinisca nassula, assembly GCA_963580285.1. Classification (NCBI taxonomy): domain Eukaryota; kingdom Metazoa; phylum Mollusca; class Bivalvia; order Lucinida; family Lucinidae; genus Lucinisca; species Lucinisca nassula. Next base: position 146,628,050 of record OY757010.1, on the reverse strand, counting down.
ACCAATAGGGTTTATAAGCATGGACGGTCCGACTCGTTGCGCACCGCTTTGCTTGGGCAGGCTTAGATCCTCTAAGCGGTTTACCCGTTCTCGTGTGCGGGTCGGATTCAGCTCTGCGTGGAAGCATCATGCAGCCCATATATGTCTTCAAGCCCCGATGGGCGGGGGCCGATTCACTGTTGCATGGATATATTTCTGTGAACCATCAAAAAAATATGACTTTATAACTTTAACTCCTTAATCTTAATGTTTATAGAACGGGGTAATACATATTTATTCCGGGCGGTGGGTGCTTGTTTTTTTTTTTTTTTTTTGAGCCGAGGTCAGAAAATATCAGATTTTGTTTCTTCTTCTTCTGTATCTGAATATTTCCATTTTTTTTACTGAAGTGTTTTTGATTTGTTTGATTTGACGTTTAACGTCCCCGTCAAGACATGTATAACGGCCCCGCCCACCGGGGGCTCGAGGAAACAGATTGGGCTGCATGATGCTTCCACGCAGAGCTGAAATCGACCGAACATGGGTACTGGTAGACAGCTGAAAGGTTCCGATTCTAAGCCTGCCCAGGAAAAGTGGTGCTAGTTGGACCACCTATGCATATAAACTCTATTGGTTGCATTGTACGGCTGAGGCTGAGTTGCCATTTCATCTGAATGTCGGGTAAAAGTCCGACAAAATTGGAAGCGACGTCTCCAAAATGACCTATAAAGTGTTGACGGGGCGTTAAACCTCAAATCAAACAAATAAACAAAATGTATAGACGTGCTTCGAATTTCGTTGGACTCTTACCTAACATCGTGATGAAACGGCATTTAAAGCCTTGCTGCACTATGAGACCAATGGACTTTCGGATTTCAAATTATAGCCCTGGGGCCAAAAATGCCCCCTCACGGGGCCCTTTGGTTTTACATTGACTTGTATAGGGAAACCCTTTGAAAATCTTCTTGTCAGAAACCAGGAGGCTGAAGTGTTTGATATTTGATATGAAGCTGGGTCTAGTGGACCTCTATCAAGATTGTTATAATTATAGCCCTGTGACCAAAAATGCCCCCGCCCTGTAGCCCACTGGTTTTTCATAGACATCTCGCGGGAAAATCTTCAAAAATCTTCTTGTCTGAAACCATAAGCCTCAGATTCTCAGATATTTGATATTTGGTATGTAGCTTCGTCTTGTGGACCAACATGTATATTAAGATTTTCAAATTTCAGTCCTTGTGCCAAAATTGCCCCGCCCCCGGGTGCCCTTTGGTCTTACATTGGGGTATATAGGGAAAATCTTAAAAAACTTCTCTGAAAAAGCAAGGCCCAGGTCTTTGATATTTGGTGTGAAGATTCAACTAGCAGACCTCTACCAAGATTGTTCAAATTATAGCCCTTGTGTTAAAAATGCCCCTGCCCCGGGGCCCACTGGTTTTATTTTGACTTATATATGGAAAACATTTAAAAAGGTTCTTGTCTGAACCAGAAGGCCTAGGTCTTTGATATTTGGTATGATGCTTCATCTGGTTGTCCTCTACTATGCTGTGTAAATTATAGCCCTGGGGCCAAAGGTTGCCCCGCCTCAGGCCCCACCGGTTTTACATAGCCATATATGGAAAACCTTTAAAATGTTATTCTAAAAAAAAACCTAGGTCCAGATCTTTGATACTTTGCTAGAAGTTTCATGCGGGTGACCCCTACCAAGATTATTCAAATCAAAGCACTGGAGTCAAAAATGGCCCCGCCCCAGGGCCCACTGGTTTCACATAGACTTACGTACTGAAAACCTTTAAATACCTTCTAAAGGTCCAAATCTTTGATATTTGGAATGAAACTTCCTCTAGTTGCCCTCTACCAAGATTGTCAAAATTATAACCCTCTCGGGTCAAAACTGGACCTGCCCGGAGCCCACTGGTTTTATACAGGGTTAAGGCTGAGCCGGTTCATCTCCTTCTGCTGCACTAAGACCTGACCCTCAATGTCCGCAAGGTACCTAGACAGTGACATACAAGTCAGCTCTGTATTGGCAAACGGAACCACTGACACATAACCACCCCACTTTGTCACCATGTGAAATTATTAGTAAAACTGATCCTCTTTATTTCCCTCTGTTGCACTACGACCTGACTCTCAATGTCCACAATATGACCAGATAGTGACATACAAATTCTGTATTGTCAAAGGGAAACAATGGCTCATATGTCTAGCATTTTATGACAATCCCCCCCCCCACCACCACCACCCCGCCAATTGTCACAGCGAGGCATTGTAAGTTAGACCATAACGATAACTCACCCGTGTAACATAGAGCATTTTTTCACACCTCCAAAACGGCTAGTTTTCTGATGAAAAGCCTTGATATTTTTTATATAAATGTTCAAAACATAGGTTGAGGCGGTTCTAACGAGTACCCACAACCTATGTCTTGGAGCAGAAATAAGAAAAATTATGTATACCCTCGTAATCCCCAGTTTTCTCCATATAAAGGGGGCTTAGGGGTGGGGTCATTTCACGGACTTGTTCACGTGATGCTGAGCAAATTCATCTCCATGCACTAGGACATGACCCTCAATGTCCGGAAAATGTGCAGATAGTAACATATAAGTCAGCTCTATAGAAGGGAACTTTGAAAAGACTTCACCCTCATGCAGAAAGAAAATAATTTTGAAGGAATGTTCAATGGGTGACCCTCTGACAAAGTTGCTCAAAATAGTTTCACTCCACTGAACATAAAAGCCACCAAACGAAACAATAAACAAGCTTTAAACTGACTTCTCATTACGATAACACACCCATGCGAAATAGTGCATTTTTAACATCCCCAAAATGGCTACTTTTCTGATGAAAATCCGTGATATTTTTCTTAGCAATGATCAAAAAATAGGTTGCGGTTCTAACGAGTACCCACAGCCTATGTCTTTGAGCAGAAATATGAAAAATAATGTATACCCCCACCCCGTAACCCCAGTGTTCTCTATATGAAGTGGGGTTTAGAGGGGTCTTCATTTTACGGACTTGTTCACGTGATGTTCTACTGAATAGGTAGACTGATTTTGAAATAATTTCACAGGAATGTTCCTTTGGTCACTCTCAACCAAAATGGCTCAAACCGTCCACTCCACCTTATATTACCTACCACTTTATCTGTACAATTCGGATCAGGTGAGCGTTCAAGGGCCATTATGGCCCTCTTGTTTAATCCAGGTTTCACTGGGTCGACGAACGTCTTTCAAACACTTGACAAAACATAGCAACCTACAAACTTTTAAAATTGTGCTCGAAGCCTCAGATAAAAACCAGCCAGTGTCCCGGAATATTGGTGTAAGAATTTTTTGTTTGTTTGATTTGAGGTTAAACGTCCCCGTCAACACTGTAAAGGTCATTTTGGAGACGTTGCTTCCAATTTTGTGGGAACTTTTACCCGACATTGAGATGAAATGACATCTCAAGCCCTGTCGCCCAATGAAACCAATAGGGTTTATTAGCATGGACGGTCCGCCTCGCGTCGCGGTTCCTGGACAGGCTTAGATCCTCTAAGCGGTTTACCAGTACTAGTGTGCGGGCCGGATTCAGCTCTGCGTGGAAGCATCATGCAGCCCATATATTGCTTCAAGCCCATATGGGCGGAAGCCGTTGGTGTAAGAAAGCCATTTGCTAGCAGTTATAGAGTGTTGAGTAAATCATCTTGCTTGCTAGAGTCTATGTATGCAATTGTCTCCAGAATTATTCTCATTGACACAAGAAGGGATTCACAACATGTACCGTTCGATCCTCAGTTTTGTTTTTGACATTTCATATACATGTATCTGCCCCTCGCGTTACTACAATCATACATAACTATTGACTGTTTTAAAAATTAAAAAAAAGATAATGAAATGAAATGGCCCAGTGCAAAAACTAACTGTTTTCTACCATCACCTTCTATAAGTACTTTCAATACTTTGATTCTTACAGCATGTACACTGCCCATAGCTCAAGTGTCAAAATTGACCCAAGGCTAAACAGCATGTGCCTTAGCAATCAACTAACACATATATAATACAGTTTTCGCGATGCGTTTATTGTTTGTTAAGATATGTTTTGTCCATATTTCCCTTTGAAGTTTGGGATCCATTTGTGTTTCTAATTCGCTCAGTTCCTATTGTTTATTTACTTATTTAATTCTAATCAATGACATTTAATGTGGATACTTTTATGGCATATATAAACTATGTAAATGCTTATGACAGCACTGATGCAATGAGTATGGTTTTATAAAACGATCTTAAAGGACCTTTTGTACAGAATCAGTATTACGAGTATGCCATAATATTTGCTTTAAACAATATTGTTTTTCTTACGAGACACAGAAAATAAATATTGCACATACAATACAATTCAGGTGAAAGCCTATATATTACATCCTCATGTGCTATGTGGAACATGCGTTATAGAGTGAATGGTTGACGAAAGAAAAACGAAAGGGTGTAAAATGGCAACCATATATATAGTATGAGAGAGAGAGAGAGAGAGAGAGAGAGAGAGAGAGAGAGAGAGAGAGAGAGAGAGAGAGATGGTCGCTTCAGTATGAAAGGATTCTAACTGCCTTTTGGCTTCATGGGAGCAGTTACCCCATACAGCGTCGCTACAAGGAGATGGTGAATGTACGCGATAAACATTTTTATGCCCCCGTAGGAGGGCATATTGTTTTTACACTGTCGGTTTGTGCGTTTGTGCGTTTGTAAGTCCGCACTTTTTAGCTTACCTGTCACGTAGTGACAAGATGAGCTTTTGTGATCACATTTTGTCTGTCGTCCGTGCGTGCGTGCGTCCTTGAGTCCGTAAACAATTTCAAATAAGTATATCTCTAATACCCCATGGCCAATCTTGATCAAATATCATGAGAAGCATCATCAGGTAGGGGGAAAGGCTCCATAAGGTTTTTGGGCTGATCAGATTGGAAGTCTGGTTCCCATGGAAACAAAAAGGTTCCATAGACTTATAATGGGGAAAACGACGTTTTTCCCTTTTTTCGGTGATTTCTGATCCGATCTTAATAAAACATGCAGATAACCAGGAGGGGCTAACAGTCTACGTCGAGTTTGAATTTGGGCTGCACGGGATAAACAGCTTTGGAGTTACCTGTCCTTGAGCATAAATATTAGTGAAAAATGGTGTCTCCAGCTTTTCTCAGCCGTTTATGATCGGATCTTTTTGTAACTTTTCATACACGAGGACAAGCATAAAATCTCGGACGAGTTCGAATTTAGTTTGAATCTGACCAGCGGTTTTCCAGTTACATCCCCTTGAGCGTGAAAAATTTTCCCATAGACTTATAATGGGGAAAACGACGTCTCCACTTTTTCTCAGCCATTTCTGATCCGATCTTCATCAAACTTGCAGATAACCAGGAGGGGCTTACAGTCTACTTCGAGTTCGAATTTGGGCTGCACAGTACAAACAGCTTTGGGGTTACCTGCCCTTGAGCATAAATATAATTGAAAAAATGGTGTCTCCAGCTTTTCTCAGCGGTTTATGTCCTGATCTTTTTGTAACTTTTCATAAACGAGGACAAGCATAAAATCTCGGACGAGTTCGAATTTTGTTCCATTCGGACCAGCGGTTTTCCAGTAAAATCCTCTTGAGCATGAAAAATTTTCCCTTAGACTTATAATGGGGAAAACGACGTCTCCACTTTTTTCTCAGCTATTTCTGATCCGATCTTCATCAAACTTGCAGATAACCAGGAGGGGCTCACAGTCTACGTCTAGTTCGAATTTGGGCTGCACGGTACAAACAGCTTTGGAGTTACCTGCCCTTGAGCATAAATATAAGTGAAAAATGGTGTCTCCAGCTTTTCTCAGCCGTTTATGATCACATCTTTTAGCTCACCTGAGCCGAAGGCTCACAAGCTGAGCTTATAGTATAGGTAGGCATCCGGCGTCCGTCCGTCGTCCACACATTTTTTACTTGAATATCTAAGTGACTAGCTGGCCAATCCCAATCAAATTTTATGTGCAGCATCACTGGGTTGGGGATTGACTGCGTTAGGTATTGGACCAGTTTTGATCAGAACTGTGGTTGTCATGGAAACAAAAATGTTCCATAGACTTATAATGGGGAAAACGACTTTTCTCGACCATTTCAAATCCGATCTTCATCAAACTTGCAGATAACCAGGAGGGGCATACAGTCTATGTTGAGTTTGAATTTAGACCACGCAGGTCAAATGACTTCTGAGTTACCTGCCCTTGAGAATAAATATAAGCAAAAAATGGTATGTTTCCAGCTTTCCGCAACCGTTTTTTATCTGATCTTATCTTTTTGTTACTTTTGGTAAACGAGGATGAGCATAAAATCTCTAATGAGTTCGATTTTGGCTTGAATCTGACCATTGGATTTCCAGTTACATCTCCTTGAGGGTGAAAATTTTTTCCATAGACTTAAAATGGGAAAACGATGATTCCAATTTTGCTGGGCTATTTCTAACCTGACCTTCATCAAACTTCCAGATAACCAGAAGGAGCTTACAGTCTATGTTTAGTTCGAATTTGGGCCGCATGAGACAAAAGGCTTTCGAATTACCTGCCCTTGAGCATACATATTAGTGAAAAATAGTGTATCCACCTTTTCTCAGCCGTTTCTAATCTGATCTCTTTGAAACTTTCAGTAAATGAGAACAAGCAAAAAATCTCAGATGAGTTTGAATTTGGCTTGAATCTGCCATTCGGTTTTGCAGTTACAGCCCTTAGAGCGCGAACAATTTTTCCATAAACTTACAATGGAAAAACGACGTTACCAACTTTTCTCCGCCATTTCTGATCTTATCTTCATCAAACTTGCAGATAACAAGGAGGGACATACAGTCTACATAGAGTTCGAATTTCGGCTGCATGAGACAAACAACTTTGGAGTTACCTGCCCTTGTTTATTGATTTGAGGTTTAATATCCCTGTCAGCACAGTGTTGGTCATTTTGGAGACGTTGCTTCCAGTTTTGTGAGACTTTTGCCCGACATCGAGATGAAATTATATCTTAAGTAAAGTAGAAGTAAAACATAGATCAGGAATCGATACAATTAACTTACTCCACCCATCAAAGACACCAAAGGGAAAGAAACACAAACATGAAGCGACCAGACTAGAATGGAAACCTTAACAAAGGAAGGCCATAAGGACAGTTACTTTCCACAAAATGGCCAAATGGCCATCCAAAATAAAAAGACACAAGCGACACACACAGCAAGCAACAAACAACAACTTAAATAAACCGCCACAGAAGAACCGCCTTGGAACGGTCAGTAGAAAGAATTTCACCGGGGGGGGGGGGCTTTAATCAATTTTACATGGCCATAATCCTCGCCCTTACCTCTGTTGCGGTATACACTAATTTTGTTTAGTCCGCATGAAGGCTTCCTAACTCATCAGTGTAACATCTCCGAGAACATACCAATCAAAAAACTACAGAGGTGAAACAAGGTTGAGGACTCGACAGCATTGCTGGAGCAAAAGAAAACCAACAGTTAGACTCCGAGGGGCCCGACCAAAGACGGAGCATCAGGCGCCAACCAACATAAAGAATATTAAAATAAAATAAAATTCCATTTATGATTTTATGCTGTAACCGTCATATAATCTTAAGCCCGACCCACCGGTGTGCAATCAAAGAGGGAAGCAAAGTTGCCAGCCGTGATTGGGTTAACCACCATGCATGCAGTCTGTTTTATAACATTTATATTGTACCCAATCTTTATATATCGACGAACGATTTTACGAAATTGGGTACTAAAGTCATTACAGGCATGTATTTTTCTAAATTTATATACTAAGTCACTGTAGAATTCGGGTTCCGATAGGCCATGTTGCAGAAGTGTTTTAAGTCCAAAATTGAATTTTGAAACCAAATCAGAATGACGTCTATAACACTTAGAAAGGGCTTTACGTAGTTTATGATACCGATACCCCTGATTAAGAAGTTAAGCGGTTAATAATTTATGACGAGTGTTGAAGTCGGATACATGACTAGACACTCTAGCGAATCGAATTAACTGCGAAATATAAACCCCGTACGATGTCGCACGAGGATCATCACCGTCCAAAAAAGGAAAATTTACAATCTCGAAATCAAAATCATCACGTTTATCATAAATTTTGCAAGAAACAAATCCATCTACAATAGATAAATGTAAATCCAATGTAAATCCAAAAAGGGGATCTCGGTATCAGAGGAATTTGCCTTGTTTAACTGAAGTTCTAGGGGATAAATTTGACTGATCAAACCATCAAAGTAAGTATTGTCAATATTTAATAAATCATCTAAATAGCTAGAAGTAGAACTAAAAGCTTCAATAATTTCAGATTGGTTATCAATGGAAAGCGACAACATGAAGTCTCTTCATAACAATACAAGAACAGATCAGTCACAATCTGTTAAGCCCTTTCCACCCAGTGAAAACAATAGGGCCATTATGCATGGACGGTCCAACTGGCACCACTCTTCCTGGGCCGGCTTAGAACCTGTTTACCAGTACTCATGTGTGGTCGGTTCCAGCTCTGCATAGAAGCACCATGTAGCCCAGTTTATTTCTTCAAGCCCCGATCGCCATTCTTAAAACATCATTAATGATTTTCTGGTACACAGGTGAGCGATATAGAGCCATTTGGCCCTCTTGTTTGTGATGCGAACTGCTTCCACATTTCTCCAACGATTGAGCTGAAACTTTGCACGGGCATTCTTTGTGAGGTGAAGGGATGCCTAACACAATTTTCACGTTGGTCCTATCATTTTCGAAGGAGTTACGGCCCTTTATTTAAACAAAAAATGCTAAAAACATTGTGATGCGAACTTCTTCAACATTTCTTCACATATTCAGCTGAAACTTTGCACATGCTTTCCTTGTTAGTTGAAGGGGTGCCTAACACAATTTTCACGTTTATCCTATCATCTGTGACGGAGTTACGGCCCTTGATTTTCTGCAAAAACGCGTTTGAAAACCTTGTGACGCGAACTACTTCCACATTTCTTTACCGTTTGAGCTGAAACTTTGCACATGCATTCCTTGTGAGGTAAAGGGGTGCCTAACACAATTTTCACGTTGATCCTATCATCTGCGAAGAAGTTACGGCCCTTTATTTTCTGACAAACGCGTTCTTAAACCTTGTGACGCGAACTTCTTCCACATTTCTTCGACATGTTTGTTAAATTTTTGCATATGCATTTGCAATGATATGTAGATGTGCCTAACACAGAATTCATTCTGCTCGAATGAAGCGTTTTGGAGATATGGCACTTGATTTTCTCAAAGATCCGCTAAAAAACTTGTGACGCAAACTACCTCCACATTTCTCCACCGATTGAGCTGATACTTTGCACATGCATTCCTTGTGAGGTGAAGGGGTGCCTAACACAATTTTCAAGTTGATCCTATCATCTGCGATGAAGTTACGGCCCTTGATTTTCTGAAAAACGCGTTCGAAAACCTTCTGATGCGAACTGCTTCCACATTTCTTCACCGATTGAGCTGAAACTTTTGCAAATGCATTCCTTGTTAGGTAAAGGGGTGCCTAAAACAATTTTCACGTTGATCCGATTATCTGCAAAAGAGTTACGACCCTTTCTTAAAGCTTGTGACGCGTTCTTAAACCTTGTGACGCGAACTTCTTCCACATTTCTTCGATAATTTTGTTAAATTTTATGCCCCCGTAGGAGGGCATATAGTTTTTGCACTGTCCGTTTGTTTCTGGGTTTATGTGTGGGTTTATGGGTTAGTCCGCACTGTTTTTCCTCAAATTGGCTCCCACGGAGGCATTGCTCACTTAAAGTGACAGCTCTAGTTGTCGAAGGGTTTTCTACTAATTCTGAATTTGATGGCTGGCAGAAGATTAAGTCTTATCCAGCCATATTCGGAGATATTTCTGATGTGGGAATCCCAAGTTTCAACTGATAGAGAACATACGACCCGTGCCTTTGATCTGAAGTTTCATATGTCATCGTTCCGATATATTGAAACATAATATTTAAAAAATACATGCTTCTCGTATTTTACCCAATAGCTTAAATACTAAAACCAAAAAGTTTACATACCTGAAATATCAATACAATATATTTTCTAGCATCGTGTACAAACTTTACCGATCGAATAGGTAGCATTGCACTAAATACTGGGAGGTGCCGGGTTTTATCACTTGTGGACCGAGCTTTTAGTTGCGTTCTAAAGACCAGACTTGCTTCCAGTGGATATATATCCTATGTTTTATTTCAATGTGAGAAATTGATAGGTATAACGGACTAAAATTATGCATATTTCATAAATATATCTGCAAGCCCAAAGAAATTGTTGCTAATTTTATATGCCCACCCCTCCTTTAAAATGTGGGTTTGTATTTACTCCGTTCTAGTAGGTAAACAAACATGGTTGACTGTAACTTGAAAAGGAGCAGTTCCATATGTGGATTTTTTTCTCATTACATTGTTGGGCTAGGATGGCTCTATAAACAAGTATGAGTTTGAACAGTTTTGTATGTGTAGTTTTTGTGGGAGCAGGTAAAAGGTTACTATTGTCGCCAATGGAAAACATTTAGTGGAAAGCTCCCCTAAATTGCATGTGCGCCAGAAAATGTAGCAGGACTTGCGTATAATATCTAAATGTTACGATGTAACGGTACATGCCGTGTCAGGTTCTATATTTAGTGGTTTCAGTGATTGCTGACCAAATAAGCATAAATAGAAGACAAGCTGATGCGAAAATTTGGACTCTAGTTGGGCAGAAAATACGATTGCGGTATGAAGAGAAAAATACAAACTAGACATATTTTTCAATTTTTAAGGCTCCGAAAATGTTTTGCCAATGCCCTATCGTAATCACACTCTCTGTCTGTCCGAATGTCCGTCCACATTTTTCTCCTTTTTTTGTAACTTACGAACCTTCAAACACATTTACTTCAAACTTTAAACACAAGGTCACAATGGCAAGCTATGTAACTCTAGCTACAATATTGTTAGAGTTATGGCCCATTGAAAAATTCTAAATTTCAGCATTGTTCGTCGTTTTTCCGTCATAGTTTCGAACCGTTGTAGGTATTCAATTGCAATAACAGTGACAAAGCACACATGTGTAGCAATGGACAACAACGCTAGCTTAAAGAAATTCGGAATTATGCACCTTTATCCACCCGTCTGTCTGTTCACATTTTTCATGCTTTTTTTTCTTAATAATTTGCAAACCGTGCAACGCATAAGATTCAAACTTTAAACATAAGACCAAAACAACGATACACAGCTTAATATCAAGTTATGTAACTTTGGCCACAAAATTGTCAGAGTTATGGTCCTTTGTAAATTTCAGATTTCATCATTTTCATGTCTTTTTCCTCATAATTTCAAAGCCGTTATAGATATTTGAATGAATATGAATCATGTGAAGCAAAAAGCAACAACCCGATTTATTAAATTTTGACTTATACCTCCTTCATCGACTTAAAAACTTTTACCTCGGCCATAGTTCTAAACCATGTAATCAATGCTAAAAATATCTAGCAAGAAACAAAGTACCGTCTGCAACTACTGGCAGGTCAACCCCATTGTATGTTCAATATTTACGAATTTTGGTCCCCTTACAAACACACACACTCCCCCCCCCCCCACCACACACACACACATGCTATCGCTGGGCCCTGATCACCACAGTGATGAGTCTTTGTATTTTCGGGATGCAATACACTCGACCGATTCAATGTACAGTGCGATTCGCATTGGTGCTACAACAATGACACAATGAAACACACAATAATGGACAGTACCATCGATTAGGCCATAGGACATATTACTCTGAAAAAGGGAGAACTGTCTAGTGCACAAAAACTTTCATAATGTTTGTCTGTATGACTGTTTTGAGGCCACAGGCCTTGTGATAAGTAAACTTTTGATGTCTATTTTCAGAAATATGTAGACAGAGAATTCTTCATCCTGTTCAGTATTTTTGATGAAAATTTATCATGGTATATTGATGACAGCATCGAAAGGTTTGCACCACATAAAGCCAAGATTGATAAAAACGATGAGGCATTCAAACACGGAAACCTGATACACGGTACACTTTTGTCTCTCTTGCTTGTTTTAGCTCACCTGTCACGTAGTCACAAGGTGAGCTTTTGCGATCACATTTTGTCCATTGTCCGTCGTCAGTGCGTGCGTCCGTCCGTCCGTCCATCCGTGCCTAAACAATTTCTTCAAACGACATCCTCCTAAACCACTGATTGGAATTTGACCAAACTTCACACGAATGGTCCTTACGTGGACCTTTCAAAGTTGTTCCAACGGTTCCGATCCGATGCACACCTAGGTCACAGGAGCCAAAAATAGAAAACTCTCCTTCTTTGAAACCACAATTTCCCAGGCCTTTGATATTTGGCGTGAAGCTTCATCTAGTGGACCTCCACCAAGAGTGTTCAAATTATAGCCCTGGGGCCAAAATGGCCCCACCCAGGAGCACACCGGTTTTACTTAGACTTATATAGGGAAAATCTTTAAAAAATATTCTCGTCTGAAACCAGAAGACCCAGGTCTTTGTTATTTAGTATGAAGCTTGATCTAGTGGACCTTTACCAAGATTGTCCAAAATATATCCATGGGGCCAAAAATGGCCCCACCCAGGGGCCCACTAGTTTTACATAGACTTATATAGGAAAACCCTTTAAAAATCTTCTCGTCTGAAACCAGAAGGCCCAGATTTTCGATGTTTGTTTTGAAGCTTCATCTGGTAGACCTCTACCAGGATTGTTCAAATTATAGCCGTATGGTCAACAGATAGAAGTGAAGGCAATGATCAGGAATCGATACGATCAACCCACAGCTCCATCAGAGACACCAAAGGGAACTAAACACAATCGCGGAATAATAAAACCAATAGCGGAAAGCCAAAAGGACAGTCACGTTCACACAAAATGGCCAATTGGCTATCCAAAACAATGAAATGTATAAGCGATACACACACTCAAAGACAAACCATAACAAAGATGAACCAACTTGAAACGGTCAGTGAACGAATTCCACTGTTGGGGGTGGCTTAAATCGATTTTACGCGGCTGCAATCCTCTCCCTTTCTACCGTCGCGATTTAGTTAAATAATTTGTTCATTACGCATGAATGCCCTCTTAACTCATCAGTGCAACATCTCCAAGAACACTAAAATCAAACAACTACAGAGATGAACAACGATAAGGACTCGACAGCAATAAACCACTGAATGGCTTGAGCAAAAAAAAACAGTTAGACTCCGATGCGCCCGACCAAAGACAGAGCATCAGGCACCAACCAACATTACATAAAATTAAAATCTCTCTAATTATCAGCAAGCCTTTACGCTAGAGGCGTCATAGAATCTGAAACCTGACCCACCCGTGCAATTAAAGAGACCCAGCTCTTTGATATTTGGCATTAAACTTCATGTAGGGAATCTCTATCAAGATTGTCCAAGTTATAGCTCTGTGGCCAAAAAAATGGCCCCACTCTAGGTTTCATAAACTTATATATCACGTTTTATTTTTGTTATTGTTTGTCTTTGACTGCGTGAATCGATTATATATTTTTGTTTTGGATATCCAATCTGCCATTTTGTGGGAAAGTAACTGTCCGTTTGGCTCTCTGCTATTGATGTTTCCATTAGGTCTAGTTATTTAATGTCTGTGTTTCTTTGCCTTTGGTGTCTCTGATGGAAGGTGTGGGTAATTGTATCGATTTCTGATCATTTCACTTCTATTTTATATAGGAATACCTTTCAAAATCTTCTATAACCAGAAGGCCCAGGTCTTTGATATTTGGTATGAAACTTCAGCTAGTGGCCCTCTACAAAGGTTATTCAAATTATGGCCCCGGGACCAATAAAATGGACTTGCCCAGGGGTCTACTGATTTTATATAGAGTTAAAGCATTGTTAGTAAGAGTGAGCCGGTTCAATTCTTTCTGGTGTAATAGAATCTGACTCTCAATGTCCACAAGGTGCCAAGATAGGGACATACAAATCAGCTCTGTATTGTCAAAGGAAACCACCAGCTCATAAGTCTAGCTTCTGATTCGATCCCCTTCCAGAGTGAACCACGAACTCATAGGTCTAGCATTTTATGCCAACTCTTGTCCCTTCCTCCACCCTTGTCACCATGAGGCATTGTAAATAAAAATCAAAAATGAGTTCCTTTTAGAGCAATGAAAACATTCATAAGAAAGAAGATGGGTCATACTTCGTAGTTTCGGCTAATAAAGCCTCATCAGTGACCCTGTAATGATCCGGCAAAGAAAGCCAGAGGAAACATACTGCAATTTTGCGAATACCGAATAGGCAGTCGATTCAAAGACTGATATAAATTAAAATGGGGTCCAAATAATTAAAAACATGTCTAGAATATGAGTCTAAACCAATAATTTATTTCTGATTTCTCAGAATATTCACGCTGATCTCAAAGGATCAAAAGTAAAATATAAACTGCCCTATGGTTGATGTACGGGGAGACGTTTTACGGCCGCCACACGGCACAACACCAGCTGCAGTGAAGGCAAATAAAAATAAAAAATGAGTTCCTTTTAGAGCAATGAAAACATTCATAAGAAAGAAGATGGGTCATACTACGTAGTTTCGGCTAATAAAAAAAGTAGAAGTAAAACAAAGATCAGGAATTGATACAATTAACTTACTCCACCCATAAAAGACACCAAAGGGAAAGAAATACAAACATTAAGCGACCAGACCATAATGGAAACCTAAACAAAGGAAGGCCATAAGGACAGTTACTTTCCCACAAAATGGCCATATTGCCATCCAAAACCAAAAGACACAAGTGATACACACAGTAAGTAACAAACAAAAACATAAATAAATCGCCACAGAAGAGCCGCCTTGGAACGGTCAGTGGAAGATTTCCACTGGGGGGCTTAAATCGATTTTACGTGGCCACAATCCTCGCCCTTACTTCCGTCGCGATTTAGACAAATAATTTGTTCAGTCCGCATGAAGGCCTCCTAACTCATCAGTGCAACATCTCCGTGAACACAAAACTCAAAGAACCACAGAGGTGAGACAACGGTGAGGACTCGACAGCAAGAAACCACTGAAATGCTGGAGCAAAAGAAAACCAACAGTTAGACTCCGATGAGCCCGACCAGAGACAGAGCATCAGGCACCAACCGACATTATCTCTCTAATTTTCAATAAGCCTTTACGTTGGAGCCGTCATAGAATCTGAGGCCTGACCCACCGGCGTGCAATTAAAGAGGGAAGCAAAGTTGCCAACCGTGATTGGGTTAACTACCATGCATGCAGTCTGTCGTATAATATCCATGTTGTACCCAATCTTTTTATATCGAAGAATGATTTTACGAAATTGGGTGCTGAAGTCATTGCGGTTATATATTTTTTCTGAATTTATATACTAAGTCACCATAAAATTCGGGTTCCGATAAACCTTGTTGCAGAAGAGATTTAAGTCCAATATTGAATTTTGAAATTAAATCAGAATGGCGTCTATAAAATTTTGAAAAGGCTTTGCTTAGTTTATGGTACCGATAACCCTGATTAAGGAGTTTAGCCGTTAATAATTTATTACGAGTGTTGAAGTCAGTTACATGACTACACACTCTATCAAATCGAATTAATTGCGAAATATAAACGCCATAGGATGGCGCACGAGGAACATCACCATCCAAAAAAGGAAAATTTACAATCTCAAAATCAAAGTCATCGCGTTTATCATAAATTTTGCACGAAACAAATCCATCTACAATAGATAGATGTAAATCCAAAAACGGGGCCTCGGTATCAGAAGAATTTGCTTTATTTAACTGAAGTTCTAGGGGGTAAATCTGACTGATCGAACCATCAAAATAGGTATTATCAATATTTAATAAATCATCTAAATATCTAGAAGTAGAGCTAAAAGCTTCAATAATTTCAGATTGGTTATCAATGGAAAGCAACAAAATGAAGTCTCTTTCATAACAATACAAGAACAGATCAGCCACAAGAGGTGCGCAATTAGTACCCATCGGAATACCCACAATTTGTCTAAATAACTTAGTACCGAATCTAATATAAATATTGTCAAGTAGAAAGGTGAGGGCATCACACACTTTCTGACATGACCAAAGTGTACAATTCTTATGCTCTTTAGAAGTGAATAAAGCCTCATCAGTGACCCTGTAATGATCCGGCAAAGAAAGCCAGAGGAAACGTACTGCAATTTTGCGAATACCGAATAGGCAGGTAAGTTAGACTGAGCAAGTTCACATCAATGCACTAAAACCTGGCCCAGAAAAAATTAATGTCCAGAAGGTGCCCATATAGTCACATTCAAGTTAGCTCTGTATTGTAGAAGGGAACTCCATCCTCAGAAAGAAAACAATTTGAAAGGAATGCTCCATGGGTGACAAAATTGCTTAAAATCATGAACATGATAGCCACCAGAACTAAAACCAATAAGCAGTCTTTAAAATGACTTCTACTTTTTTCATATATCAATGAATACATGCGACTTCACACAACCATTATGTGTCGTCAAAATTAACCATGGTTCTTTCCAATAAATTAATTGGACGATGGCGACGTTATGACGTCAACGACTCTTTCCTGCTATCATTTATTAAACTGGTTGCAGTATTATAAGAATCTTATATGGGTGTGAGGGGTGGATGGAAAAATCTGTGCTTAGGGTCAGTGTCCGGCATTACGAGGCTTGCAGAGTGATACCGGACAGTGATCCCGAGTGACGGAGTTTTCAATCCACCCCTTGCACCCATGTAGGGATTCATTTTCTTGCATACCTTCCATTTCTGAGCGTGGATTTTTAATACTTCAGTCACTTCGGTTGCCGACCTCCGCCATATTTTGATGACACTCCTGTGATGCTTTGTGACGTCACATAACGTTCTGTGATGTCAACCTTAACGGCGGTGTATATGAGGTCATGTTCAACCAGTGCATTTATCAAACACGCAAGAATATTCGACTTTTGGGTAAGAATATCAGGGTAAGGACAGAATTTCTATCCAATGCTAAAACTATGGATTTCCTTATCTGGTGTGCAAGAAAATAGTGTTATCATGTTTCAGTTTTAACCCTCAAACCAAACTTTATCGTCACAAAACGGATGGAAAGTAATATAAACATAAGCGACAAAGGCAATACATTAATCGTTAATTGAATTATGAACAAAATAGGGTCACGAGCAAAGTTTAAGTGGACCCCTTTAGTGTTGGATTCACTTAAAGGCCGAAGGCAGAGGGCGATAGTCCATAATGTGGTTCACAGCACCGAGGGCTGAAAGCTTTGACTGTCTCCGAGAAAGGTATAAAATAGATATGTAATTACCAAAATAATGTCCTAAAGGAAATGTTGTCATATGACCCCTATGATCAATAAATACTGGTAAATTTTAAGCTCACCTTCGTGCTCATTTTGAGCTATTGTGGTCGGTCAATGTCCGTCGTCGTCGTGTGTTGTGCGGCGTCAATAATTTGCTTTTAAATGCTAACTCTTAATAAACCCTTATGCCAATTTCAATCAAACTTAATAGGAATGTTGCTTCGATGACCCTTTTCCAGAACAACTAAAGTCATTCCGTTCAGATGAACAAGGTGGCTGCCAGAGCTAAAAATAGAAGAATCTTTAAAGAACAACTCTTTCTTTACCTTTTGAGACAATTTTATTTTTACTTCACTGGAATGTTGCTAAGGTGACCCTCTACAGGTTTCCGCTCCGATGAACAAAATGGCCACCAGAGCTAAAAATAGAAAATAAAAATTTGCTTTAAATGCCAACTCCTCCTAAACCCTTCGGCCAATCACAGGAATGTTGCTTAGGTGATCTTTTACCAAATTAGATCAAATCGTTCTGCTCCGATGATCAAGATTGCCGCCAGAGCTAAAAATTGAAGAAGACTTTAAACGACAACTCCTGTTACACCTTTAAGTCAAATGCATGCAAACTCCACAGGTATGTTGCTTAGGCTATCCTCTACCAAACAGCTAAAAGGGTTCCACTCCGATGAACTAAAAAATAGAAAAATGTTAACAATTTGCCTTAAATGCAAACTTCTAAACCTTTTGGCCAATTTTAATCAAACTTAATAGGAATGTTGCTTAGGTGTCCCTTAAACTAGTTATAGCCGTTCCGTTCCGATGAAAAAATGGCCGCTCTTGAACAAAATAGCCACCAGAGCAAAAATAGAAGAAAACATCTTTAAATGACAACTCTTGCTACACCTTTGTGTCGATTCTATTCAAACCTCACAGGAATGTTGCTTAGGTGACCCTCCACCAGAAAGATAAAATCCTTCCGCTCCGATGAACAAAATGGCCACCAGAGCCAAAAATAGAAAAATGTCAACAATTTGCTTTAAATGCCAACTCCTCCTAAACCCTTTGACCAATTTTAATCAAGCTTCATAGGAATATTGCTTAGGTTGCTCTTTACCAAACAAGATAAAATCGTTCAGCTTCGAGGAGCAAAATGGCCGCTCTTGAACAAAATAGCTGTCAGAGCCAAAATAGGAAAAAGCTTTAAACGACAACTCCTCCCATACATTTGGGCCAGTTTCATTCAAACTTCATAGGAACGTTGCTTAGGTGACCTTCTACCACAATAGCTAAAACGGTTTCACTCCGATGAGTGAAATGGCCGCCAGAGTTTAAGATAGAAAATGTCAACATTTTGCATTATATGCCAACGCCTCCTAAACCTTTAGGCTAATTTTAATCAAACGATATAGGATGTTCCTAAGATGACCCACTATCAAAATATTTAAAATCGTTCTGCTCCGTTGAAAAGATGGCCACAAGAGCTAAACATGAAACGATCTTTAAACAGCTACTTTACCTATACCCATTTGGCCAGTTTCCTTCCAACTTGATAGGAATGTTAATTATGTGACCCTCTACCAAAATAGCTGCAACAGTTTTGTTCCAATGAGCGAAATGGCCGCCAGAGCTAAAATTGAGAAACGTCAACAATTAGTTTTATATGCAAACTCCACCTAAACCCTTTGGCAAATTCCAGTCAAACACCATACATAGGATTGTTGCTTAGATTACCATCTACCACAACAGCTAAAATTGTTGGGCTCGGATGCAGAGTTAAAAACTGAAAAGGGTCATCAATTTGCTTTAAATGCCAACTCATCCTAAACCATTGGGCCAGTTTGGTTCAAACCCAATCACGGTTGACAACTTTGCTGCCCTCTTTAATTGCACGCCGGTGGGTCAGGCCTCAGATTCTATGACGGTTCCAACGTAAGGGCTTATTTTGGTTGGTACCTGATGCTCTGTCTCTGGTCGGGCCCATCGGAGTCTAACTGATGGTTTTCTTTTGCTCCAGCATTTCTGTTGTTTCTTGCTGTCGAGTCCTCACCGTTGTTTCATCTCTGTGGTTGTTTGATTTTTGTGTTCACGGACATGTTGCACTGATGAGTTAGGAGGCCTTCATGCGGACTGGACAAATTATTTGTCTTAATCGCGACGGAAGTAAGGACGAAGATTGTGGCCACGTAAAACCGATTTAAGCCCCCCCCCCCACCCACCTAGTGGAATTCGTTTCACTGACCGTTCCAATGCGGTTCTTCTGTCGCCGTATATTTTTGTTATGGTTTGTCTTTGGGTGTTTGTGTCGCTTATATTATTTTATTTTGGATAACCTTTTGGTCATTTTGTAGGTGAGTAACTGTCATTTTGGCTTTCCGCTGTTGGTGTTTCCGTTGGGGTCTGTTGCTTCGTGTTTGTGTTTCTTTCCCTTTGGTGACTCTGATCGGAGCGGTGGGTTAATTGTATCGATTCCTGATCATTGCCGCTATTTCTATTTTTCATAGGAATGCTGCTTAGGTGACCCTAAATTGTTTTGCTCTTATGAACCAGATTGTCGCCAGAACTTTCAGAAGCGATGGCGGAACAAACGTATGCTTGATGAGCTGGAATGGCCATCGTTGGAGGCCATTGGTGAGCAGTCCTCTTTAACCCTCTTTTATAGAATACACTCTGATACAGTGTCTCTTAATAAAGATAAATACTTGACCCCTGTGACTAGTTCAAATCAAACATCGACATCAAAATGAACAAAAACGTCTATATCGTAGGTACCAGACCTATAGTGATGCCCTGAAGAATTCTGTCTTCCCTAGAACGATAACTCGGTGGAATAGTTTTCCATCCTGTGTGATAAATTCAAAAACTGCAGAGGAGTTCAAAACCGGCCTGGTATAGATTGGGATTTAGAGGTATGCGTTTTAGTACACCTCTGAAAGCAGATTGTAAATAGTTTTAAGAACTGATACAGTGATTTTTTATATGCTAAATTCTAAATTTAGCGCACCACCTAACTAAGGTAATAGATATGTATGACCGACTGAGTATGAAGAAAGATAGATAGATAGAAGCTATGTGACATCTTGAATATGGTCTATAAAAGGGTTATCCTTTTGAAGCAAGGAATACACCACAGAACCCAAAAAATATGGAGAATACATGTTTTTGGGCCAGACTAGCTAGTTTCGGCCAATTAGGCCTCATCAATGACCCTCAGATATTTTCAAAATTCCACTATGAAAACAATGATCCCAAAGGACACGAAAATATAATCTACACTATGATGTAGGGCAGGGAGACGTTTTACCGCCGCCACACATTCCCACACACCAGTTGCAGTGAAGTTCTATGTTCTATAAAAATGTTATCCTTTTGAAGCAAGGAATACACCACAGAACCCAAAAAATATGGAGCGTACATGTTTTCTGGGCCAGACTAGCTAGTTTCGGCCAATTAGGCCTCATCAGTGACCCTCAGATATTTTCAAAATTCCACTATGGAATCAATGATCCCAAAGGACACGAAAATATAATCTACACTTTAATGTAGGGCAGGGAGACGTTTTACCGCCGCCACAAATTCCCACACATTCCATCACATCAGCTGTAGTGAAGTTAAATATGTTCTATAAAAGGGTTATCCTTTGGAAGCAAGGAATACACCACAGAACCCACAAAATATGGAGTGTACATGTTTTCTGGGCCAGACTAGCTAGTTTCGGCCAATTAGGCCTCATCAGTGACCCTCAGATATTTTCAATATTCCACTATAGAATCAATGATCCCAAAGGACAAGAAAATATAATCTACACTATGATTTAGGGCAGGGAGACGTTTTACCGCCGCCACACATTCCCACACACCAGCTGTAGTGAAGTTAAATATGTTCTATAAAAGGGTTATCCTTTGGAAGCAAGGAATACACCACAGAACCCAAAATATATGGAGTGTATATGTTTTCTGGGCCAGACTAGCTAGTTTCGGCCAAATAGGCCTCATCAGTGACCCTCAGATATTTTCAAATTTCCACCTTGGAATCAGGTGAGCGTTCAGGGCCATCTTTGGCTCTCTTGTTTATCAAGGATCACATTAATAGTATACAACTAGACAATTTATTTGAACGGGAAATAGACAAAACTCTCAATCCAGGGTGGTAGTCATGGAACCGGTTCAAACTGATTGGCTTTTACTACAGATGCAATGCGTCACCCTCCCACCGGGGCTTGAAGAAATAGATGGGCTGCATGATGCTTCAACTCAGAGCTGAAACCGACCGCACACGAGTACTGGTAAACCGCTTTGAGGATCTAAGTAGAAGTAAAACAAAGATCAGGAATCGATACAATTAACTTACTCCACCCACCAAAGACACCAATGGGAAAGGAATACAAACATTAAGCGACCAGACCATAATGGAAACCTAAACAAAGGAAGGCCACAAGGACAGTTACTTTCCCACAAAATGGCCATATGGCCATCCAAAATTAAAAGACACAAGTGATACACACAGTAAGTAACAAACAACAACATAAATAAATCGCCACAGAAGAACCGCCTTGGAACGGTCAGTGGACAGATTTCCACTGGGGGGGCTTAAATCGATTTTAAGTGGCCACAATCCTCGCCCTTACTTCCGTCGCGATTTAGACAAATAATTTGTTCAGTCCGCATGAAGGCCTTCTAACTCATCAGTGCAACATCTCCGTGAACACAAAAAATCAAAGAACCACAGAGGTGAGACCACGGTGAGGACTCGACAGCAAGACACCACTGAAATGCTGGAGCAAAAGAAAACCAAGTTAAACTCCGATGGGCCCAGTCTGCCCAGGCAAAGCGGTGCGAGTCGGGCCGTCCATGCTTTTAAACCCTATTTGTTTCATTCGGCGACTTGGCTTGAGGTGTCATTTTATCTCAATGTCGGGTAAAAGTCCGACATAATTGGAAGCAAAGTCTCAAAAATGACATATGCAGTGTTGGCGGGGGCGTTAAACCTCAAACAAACAAACAAACTGCAGATGCAAAGACGTGAACCAGTCGAAAATAGTTAACAACTTCGCATATTAGGCCGAAGAAACGACCGCCTTTGGCGGCCATTAGAAAACCTATCATTGCGGCTCAATTCCGGTGTGCATGAGGTTTCAATCTTGTTAAGATTTTAACGTTCATTGGAGAAAGAAAGTAAATGAATCCCGATGTTGCTCATTCGTCAGTGAACGTTTAATAAATTTGTTATAGTACATAGAGGATCTTACATGAGTGCTCATGTATTATTGAATTTATTAAACGAGTTGAGGAAAATGGATAAAATGCGAGGCTTTGCGGAGCATTTTATTCCTTTTCCTCAACGAGTTTGATAAATTCAATAATACATGAGCACGAATGCAAGATTCTATTTATCATATAACATTTAAAACGCATTTTATTCACGATTGTTTACAAAAATGTCAAAATTCCGCCATTAGTAAACGCGGCGTCGTTAAGGACGTCGTACATGTAACGTTACGGGGCGTATCTAACTAATTGGCATACTTAATCCACTGGTGGATTATCGCAAATATTACATGGCGTTATTACACTCTGAGACGCGACGTCATATGAACTTATTTTCATGATTTTTATCAATTATTTTACTTAAAATTCTATTTAAATGCTATGAAAGCAAAAACAATTTCACACATTTCCTGTTAACAGTGGAACAGCTTCGTTGTAAATTAAAAAAAAAACGATCAGGAACTGATACAATCAGATCCCAAATTACACAATATCTTTAGGGAAAGAAGTCGAAACTTTAAGTTATGACAATAAACAAAACGTTCACAGATAAACCTCTTTCCCAAACAGGTGGTGACTCAGAATATCCAAACCTGACTAAAAAGGAGCAATATACATAATGGGGGAAAGATTCAGAATCACCAACATGACAAACATTAAACTAGAAAGACAAACGTAACTAAAATTGAACAACCAAAAAGGGGGAAGAATCAGAATCACCAACGTAACAAAATAGGGAAAGAATCAGAACCAGCAACACAAAACATTAACAAACCACAGCAAAGGCGCCGAATTTGTCAGTAAAAATTACTGGTGGATTGAAGTTACCTTTACGGGATCATTGGTCATATCATCACGAAAATACGCCTATATAATTTTATATAGTAAAACTGGGGTATACAGGGGTAAACTTTTGAAAAAAGAAACGATCAGGAATTAATTAGGCGTAACTATACCAAATTTAATGACACAGAAGCCTTTCTGATATTTAATCTTCATCAGTGTGTCTCAACCTTAAAGTTCTGAAACCGAACCCTAATTCTTCCTACAATATCACCATTAAAAAGTCGAAACATGGAGTGACGGCAGTAAACAAAACGGACAACAGGTAAACCGAGTCGGCAGCTCTTTGCCAAACAG
This sequence comes from Lucinisca nassula, assembly GCA_963580285.1. Lineage (NCBI taxonomy): Eukaryota > Metazoa > Mollusca > Bivalvia > Lucinida > Lucinidae > Lucinisca > Lucinisca nassula. The sequence goes on along the minus strand of OY757010.1, from coordinate 146,604,345 downwards.
GTGGTGACTCAGAATATCCAAAGTAACTAAAAAGGATCAATACACATAATGGGAGAAAGAATCGGAATCACCAACATGACAAACATTAAACTGGAAAGACAAACGTAACTAAATATGAACAACCAAAAAGGGGGAAGCATCAGAATAATCAACGTAACAACATATATGATTAGGGAAAGAATAAGAACCACCAACACAAAACATGAAGGGGCCACAGCAAAAGCACCGACTTGGAACGGCAAACCTTTTGTTCTAATTTGTACTCTAAAATATAAATTGTGTCTACTTGTTATAGCCGCCTCGGTGAGGCAGTTCTAACGAGTACCCACAATCTATAAATAAGGGCAGTAATAAGAAAACTATCACAATTTTTCATCTGGAAATTTTCGTTTTCTTTTCTTTTTTTCTTTTTTTTTATTGGCGATTAAATTTACAATGTATTTGAATAGGCGTGTTTTCGAAATTTGACGAGCGAGAACCATGGTTTATTTGAAAAGACCCATTGATTATTTTCACGTCAGGTAATGATAGTGTGACGTCGCCCTAATCAAGTTATTCAAAGTATGATTAACGATTCGTCGCGGCAGTTTCTGTAAATGCTCAGAGAATATAAATATTACATAAAATCAACAAGAAAACTTCAATCCGAACTATACGTCTGTTAGGAGAGCTCAAATGATATTGAATAAGAGTTATACAAAGCATGTTATCCTTGCAGCAGGAAAGGGTAGAAGTTGTATGTTTTATTTCTTCTGTTTCTCCATTAATTTTCCCATTTCTACCCTGTCCCTCCCTTTCATCTCATTTACTGTCTCTTCCATAGTATCCCCCCTTTCTATAGGAAACGATTCAAAATGAACCACAAGCTTTGATAGTAGTAGTACTTGTGCAAGTCAGCTGAAATATATACACCCGAAAGAGCGCAATTTAGTCTGAATCTCTGCGTTACATAATACCCGCAGTTAGTGTATTGACACAGATGCAATTCAATAGAATTCAACACAGGTGTCCATGAATTTTTCTCTTTAAATGATTCTATGTACTTTTTTTTTTTTTTTTTTTTTTTTTACTTCATGAGAACAGATGCACCTCATCACGAAAACACGCCTATATAATCTTGACCCCCTTGAACTCCACTTTTATATAGTAAAACTGGGGTTTTCGGGGGTATACATTAATTTTCGTATTACTGCTCTAAATTGTAGATTGTGGGTACACGTTAGAACCGGTTCTAACGAGTGCCCGCAATCTATATTTTGAGCTGAAATAAGACAAATATCACAATTTTTCATCTTAAAATTTTCATTTTTTCGGCGATAAAGATGGCAATGTATTTGTATAGGCGTGTTTGCGTAATGTAATGTTTAGCCGGAAAGAGATTAAATGCACGTTCTATTCACTGTAGGTATCGCACATGCTCTAATAAACACATGCGAAAATAGAATACATCACGATAACATGTCTATATAAATTTTGACTCCCTTAAATCCTACTTTTATATAGTAAAACGCAGGTTGACAGGGGTATACATTATTTTGCTTATTTTTTTTGAGCAGAAATAAGAAAAATATCAGATTTTCTTATCTGAAAATTTTCATATTTTTGGTTGTCAAACTTTCAATATATTTGAATAGGCGAGTTTTCGTATAACATGTATTTGACACCTGTTAAATGCAAAGACTTTATAATCTGATGAAATAGATCACACTAACTTATGAATTATTACGCTTTTGTGATAAAGAGGGACACGTTGCTGATTTTTGTTTGTAAAAAAAAAAAAAAAAAAAAAGAATTGAAGGCAATGATCAGGAATCGATACAATTAACCCACAGTTCTCATCAGTGACACCAAAGGGAAAGAAACACAGGCATAAAATAACTAGACTCTAATGGAAACATCAATGGTGGAAACCAGAAGGATAGTCACTTTCCTACAAAATGGCCAATTTGCTATCTAAATCCAAATCATATAAGCGATACACACACTCAAAAGAAAAAACATAACAAAATTAAACTGCGACAGGAGATCTGCCTCGGAACGGTCAGTGAAACGAATTCCACTGGGGGCTTAAATCGCTTTTACGCAGCTGCAATCCCTTACTTCCGTCGCGATTTAGACAAATGATTTGTTCAGTCCGCATGAATGCCTCTAACTCATCAGTGCAACATCTCAGAGAACACAAAAAGCAAACAACCACAGAGATGAAACAACGGTGAGGACTCGTCAGTAAGAAACCACTGAAGTGCTGGAACAAATGAAAACCAACAGTTAGTCTCCGATGGACCCGACCAGAGACAGCTACCATGTTGGACATACTGTTGCACCTGAGGGTGCGCTTAATCGAATAACTTTCAGGGCATGTTTTGTTTTATTATTGAAATGACATGTACATGTACATGCTCACTGTGTTTTTCCAGCGGTAAATACGTCGAGTGACATATTTTTCAGGAATAAATGGTCGCATTTTTGGCACCCTGGCTGGATTAGGAATGTGCCTGGGAGACAAAGTGTCCTGGCATTTTTTCGCCCTTGGCTCTAGTCAAGATCTCCACACTGTTGCATTGGAGGGAAACGCACTGTCAGTCAACGGAAGGTACATTGATGTTACACCTATCACACCAGGATTAGGCTTTACAGGATATATGCACCCTGATGATGTTGGTGAGTATTGATTTCCGACTTCTTGGACGATGTACACAAAATCAACCTTCTTGTGAGGTCACATATAATCCAGTTTATGTTGATAAACGTTACGTTTGAATGGATTAACATTTGCTTTGATTCTCCTGTAAACGCCATTATGGGTAATCAGTAGAATCCAAATTCATTTTGGAATATAAAATAAAAAAAAAATCCCAAAATATCATCTGAAAGAGAGAAAGCAAAGGTTTCTTGGTAAAAGCCTCGAGAAATAAACCATCTTTAGAAGAGAAAGGCATGGTGACATAATCTCGCAAAAGCCTTGTTTCATGAATTGCGTTTGAAACGACCATCGTGAGATCCTCCGTTGTAAGCATTGATATAAAATCATTATATATTCTTTTCCATTCGTAGCATGTGTGTAACTACGTAGGAGTGTCACGGAACATTATCAAGCCGTACGTTATTTTTTGTTTGTTTTCGAGCTATATCATACATCTACGCGGGGAAGACGAAACGAAGTGGTCATACATTACAAAAGAATCTAACAGCCTTGACAATTTTGAAATAAACTTAAGAAACTCAACGAAGATACTATTTTTATGCAGAGATGAACGGTGGTGAGAGTACTTCAAAGGGTTCTTAAATGAAGTAAGTAGCTGAAATAGTACATGGTGAGACCGTACTCACTACTTATTACTCACTGTTCTTCAAACTGAAAAAGTATTTAAAACATATCATTAGTGACTCTGTATTGTTGTATTTCAGGCAAATGGGCATTATATTGCCATGTACATCACCATCTTATGGCTGGTATGACAGCGACATATCAGGTGAATGAGACATGCAATAAAAACCAAAGTCTTCCTGTGGTACCTATGAGGCCATCGGGCGCGGTCCGTCGCTACTATATTGCTGCAGAAGAAATAGAGTGGGATTACGCACCATCAGGAATTGATAAGATCACAGGAGAAAAATTAGGACAAGACGAAAAATCGTAAGCAGTTTGTAACAAATTATTTGCCCAAACCATGACAGACCTGCTCAGGCAAAGTGGTGCGTGTCGAACCGCCCCTGCATATTATTGGTTTATTTGGGCGGTTGGGATTGTGATGTCATTTCATTTCAGTGACAGTTAAAAGTCCCGCACAAATAACGCAACGTAACCGAATTGACCGAAGTAGTTTTGACAGGGACGTTCAACCTCATTTTAACCAAAACAAAATCACACCAGAGCCAAGGGCAAGTATTGTTGCCAAGTAAAATCGATTTAATCTCCCAGCCATCGAGGATTAGATAAATAGATTGACCTGCATGGTACTTCCGTGCAGAGCTGAAACTGACCGATTGACCTCGGCATCCGCTTTGGTTCAACCGTTAAATAGAACTGGAGGCAATGATCATTAATCGATACAATCAACCCACAGCTCCCATCAGGGACAACAAAGGGAACGACATACAAACATGAAACAAAAGACCCTAATGGAAACGCCAACAGCGGAAAGCCAACAGGACAGTCACTTTCCCACAAAATGGCCAATAGGCTATCCAAAATAAAATAAACCACAACAAAAATAAACCGCGACAGAAGAACCGTCTTGGAACGGTCAGCGGAAACGAATTCCACTGGGGGGGGGGGGCTTAAATCGATTTTACATGGCCACTATCTTCGCCCTTACTTCCGTCGCGATTTAGACAAATAATTTGTTCAGTCCGCATGAAGGCCTCCTTACTCATCAGTGCAACATCTCCGTGAACAAATAATCAAACAACCACAGAGATGATACAACGGTGAGGACTCGACAGCAAGAAACCACTGAAACCCTGGAGCAAAAGAAAACCAACAGTTAAGACTCCGATGGGCCCGACCAGAGACAGAGCATCAGGCACCAACCAACATTACCTTGAATTAGATCTCTCTAATTCTCAACAAACCTTTACGTTGGAACCGTCATAGAATCTGAGGCCTGACCCACCGGCTCGCAATTAAAGAGGGAAGTAAAGTTGTCAATCGTGATTGGGTTAACTATCATGCATGCAGTCTGTCGTATAACATTTAAGTTGTACCCAATCTTTTTATATCGAAGAACGATTTTACGAAACTGGGTGCCTAAGTCATTGCGGTTATATGTTTTTTTCTGAATTTATATACTAAGTCACCATAAAATTGGGGTTCCGTTAGACCGTGTTGCAGAAGAGATTAACACTTCCTGACACCCAGATTATCACTTTTTCCTGATTTGCCATATGCAGTCGAACTGCGAATAACATTTGGGACATTAAGCAGTAGTTCGAACTACTGATTTGAGGTCATGAATGGTAATTGGGATCACTTTAATATCTTTACAATCGTCTATAAAATAAAGGTATGTTTGTGTACTCGTTAGAATTGAGGCGATTCTAATGAGTACACACAACATACGATTTATCAATCAAATCAGGAAAATTTCCCTAAAATATATAGATGCCTGGAGGAATTTGGAGAATCCTAGAGGAATTTTAAGAATTCCAGAACAAAGCGCGAAGATTGTGGCCAAGTAAAATCGATTAAATCTCCCAGTAAAAATAAAACGCCCGTCGGGGCTTAGAGAAATAGATTGAGCTCCATGGTACTTCCGTGCGGAGCTGAAACTGACCAAACTAGAGTACTAGAAAACCGCATAGATGGTCTAAACTCCGTTCAGAAAATCTGAATCATCTATTTCCGTTTCCTGCTTTTAATACTCATTTTAGATATTTTAAGATTCAAATTTATTTGCATTACTCATACACATAAGCTACATTTTATTATTTCTGTTCAGTTTGTATGAATCCGAATACCTTGAAAAGTTTTGACAGTATCCTGTCAAGCTGCTTTTCTCAGAACATTTATCTAGTGGCGTATAACTATAGGAAGAAAATATATATATATATATATAATATATTGAGTTGTTTGCACGTGCATATTTACGCAAAGTAAGTGAATCTATTACAGATCAGCGTTTTACAAAACCTGCAACTGATTTCTGATTGATCCTGGCGTCCTCTTTGGTTCAACCGTAAGCACTTCCTGGCAATAAGAGCATCCCTTTTCCCTGATGTGCCATATACAGTCAAACTGCTATAACTCGAATAACAGTTAGGGCCATGTAAATTTGTTAGAATAGGAGTAGTTCGAACTACTGAGTTTTAATCATAGTTTAAGGTCATGAAGGGTAATGGAGATCACTTTAATATCTTTACAATCTTTTATAAAATAAAGGTATGTTTGTGTACTCATTAGAATTCAGGTATTGGATTTTGTCAAATTTAAATATGTTCCGTGACGTGTGGTAAGTGAAGATTCAGACTGGTCTAAGCCTTCACTGTCCAGAAAACCATTAGCTGTTCATAGATAAAATTCCTCCCGTCTTCTGTACATCTGAAAAGTTGCGATGCCTTCACTTTTCAAGGAGCCATCAAATACAGTACAATTCCGCTATTAAGACCACCTAATATTAGAACTAAATGTGCTTTTACAAGCTTATTGAGAAGGTTTCAGTTATTCTTACTTTGTATTTTCTACACCCAGTGTCTCCAATTAAGAGACCACCATTGGGATTGTTCAAAAGTGGTCTTTAAGACTAAATGGTCTAAATATATGAATTTTACTGTAGTGTCTCTCTTTTTCATGGTTTATTTTGACAGTCATTCTTACTTGTACACACGTTCGGATGGCGGATTTTTGGGTACAGTCTACAAGAAGGCTGTTTATAGGGAGTATACTGACCGCACATTTAGACGGAGGAAGAGACGAGGCTACAGGGAAATACATTTGGGTCTGCTCGGTCCGTTTATCCACGCTGAAGTTGGCGACGTCATTGAAGTCGTTTTTAAGAACAAAGCGTCTCGTCCATATTCTATAAAACCACATGGTGTATTCTACAACAAACGTAATGACGGCATGAAATATAATGACGGTTCACCTTTCATTGGAGATAACGAAGTCAAACCTGGTAAACGATATACTTACCGATGGACTGTTCCTGATCGGGCAGGTCCCGGTCCAAACGAGCCAAACTGCATAGGTTGGGTATACCATTCTGGGTCTAACATGATCAGAGACACACCAAGTGGTTTGATGGGACCCTTAGTCACCTGCAGACCGGGTACCCTTGATCCACGAAATAAGAGAACGGATCACCATGCAAGAGAATTCGCTGTACTCTGGTACATCGTGAACGAGAATAGAAGCTGGTATATAAGAGAGAATATGGCACGTATTCCAGACAATATGACCGCACGGCACGTTCCGTTTGAACAAAGCAACCTTATGAACAGCATAAATGGTTATGTCTATGGTAACCTACCAGGACTTATGATGGAAATTGGGGAGCATATCACGTGGTATGTTATCGGTAAGTCATCTTAGTTCTACAAGTTCATACATACCGACTGGTAAGGCAACCAATAAACTTTTCTGCTAGTGCTTTAGGTCTTTAAAATTTCTCATCTATACATGTCACGTGATACGTAATCATATGGTTAATCAGTAATTTGCAAGTCCCTCAATGAACAGTTTCCACTAGAGGACTTTATAATTACTGATCACACGATGACACGCGATAATTATCGATTAGTCATGCGTACCTCTAGGGACGTTCTAATTATTAGGGCCCCGCACTGAAAGTGTGGGTGCCCTATAGTAATCACTCTGTCCGTCCGTCTGTCTGCCTGTCTGTCTGTCTGTCTGTCTGTCTGTCTGTCTGTCTGTCCGTCTGTCCGTCCACAAATTTCTGATAGCGCTGCCGGGGCCCTAGTCAGTTTCACTGACAGCTCTAGTTTATCAGCCGAATGTTGTATATTAAAAAAAACATTACACAATAAACAAAATACTTCTCATCACGAAAACACGCCTATATAATTTTGACCCCCTTGAACCCCAGATTTATATAGTAAAACTGGGGTTTGCAGGGGTAAATCTTATTTTTCTTATTTCTGCTCTAAAATATAGATTGTGGGTACTCGTTAGAACCGCCTCGATGAGGCGGTTCAAACGAGTACCACAATCTATATTTTAGAGCAGAAATAAGAAAAATATCACAATTTTAATCTCAAATATTTTTATTTTTTATGCGATAAAAGTGACAATGTATTTGTATAGGCTTGTTTTCGTCGTTGCACAAATCATGCATAAATCAAGTGTCAGCAGATACTCAAGACAACACATACTCTCTGTGATCAAGAACCTTTGCCCAGGCAAAGCCGTGCGAGTCAGACGGTTCATGCTTATAAACCCTATTGGTTTCATTGGATGACAGGGCTTGAGATGTCATTTAATCTCCATGTCTGGTATAAAGTAGAAGTAAAACAAAGATCAGGAATTGATACAATTAACTTACTCCACCCATAAAAGACACCAAAGGGAAAGAAATACAAACATTAAGCGACCAGACCATAATGGAAACCTAAACAAAGGAAGGCCATAAGGACAGTTACTTTCCCACAAAATGGCCATATGGCCATCCAAAATTAAAAGACACAAGTGATACACACACTAAGTAACAAACAACAACATAAATAAATCACCAAAGCCCACAAAATTGGAAGCAACGTCTCCAAAGTAACCTATACAGTGTTGACGGGGACGTTAAACCTCAAATCAAACAAGTGAGTCAATATATTTCCATTATTGCGTCTCAATAAATAATCATTGGGATTTTCTGTAAATGCGCTAAGAATGTAAATTATGTTGTCCCTACAAAGGTAATGTTTTAAAAATGAAGAGTCCTAAAACATGCATTTTTCGTTCTTCAATGCATATATAAAGGGTCTTACACGAGTGGTCATTTGATATGATATTTATGAACGAGCCTTCGAAGAGTTTCATAAATATCATATCACAGGGGCCAGTTTTAAGCTTTTTGAGAGGAAAGATATACTATCCTATAATAATATAGACAAGGGCACCTTCGGGAAAATATGACCAATCGTGAATGAAGTTGTGTAGCTCTGGCAGTTTGTAACACACAAGTCAAAATTCTTGTCACATTTGTAGATAACACATTTATGTATACAGTAGTACCTGCTATGTCTAATCTAGTCTTCACGGTATGCAGCAACGCCACACATAATCTCCAGAATTGCTAAAAACTGACAGAGTGTAGCTGAGCCTGTCTGCTCTCTTCCCAAGAGATTCCAAAGTTTTCCAGGGCAAAACACAAAGAAAATTTATATCCATGTCCAGAATTTTCACCAATACCAATCACCTTTGTCCATAGTTTCAATAAAAACTTGTAAACACTGCTCCAAATCTTGAAAACAATAACAATGTTGACATCTCCTGGCTCTGGCAGCCATTTTTGGAGCCATTTGAAAGGAGAGATTTCATTGTTTAAAAATCTCAACAATTCAAATTGGCCAATAAAAAATAACCTAATGCTATTACATTATGATTTATTTACTCATGTTCTGTAAATAAAAAATGGCTGGCAGAGCCAGGAGATGTCATAATTGTTATTGTTGTCAAGATTTGGAGTAGTATTTACAAGTTTTTATTGAAATTATGGACACAGGTGATTGGTATTGGTGAAAGTACTGGACATGGATATAAATTTTCTTTGTGTTGTGCCCACGAATCTCTTGGGAAGAGAGCAGACAGGCTTAACTACATTTTTGAGCAATTCTGGAGATTATGTGTAGCGTTGCTCTCTGCCGTGAAGACTAGATTAGACATAGCAGGTACTATTGTATACATAAATGTGTTATCTACATGTGTGACAAGAGTTTTGACTTGTGTGTTACAAACTGTCTGAGCTACACAACTTCATTCACGATTGGTCATATTTCCCCGTTGGTGCCCTTGTCTATATTATTATAGGATAGTATATCTTTCCTCTCAAAAAGCTTGAAACTGGCCCCTGTGTAGCATGTAAGATGAACATGAGTGTAAATTCTCTTTATCATATGACTTTTTTAAATTGGATTGTATCGCCTTGTAATTTGACAATTTTTTCTACGAAAAATGCATTGTTGACATGGACGTCGTCATCACGTTACTTAATCCCGCCAGTGGTATTACACATGTGGTCATACGATGTTTATTGCACGACGTTATCCACTGCTTATCAACGAAGTCATATGGGCCCCGTAAAGCGATTTTGGTACTTATCGCCTGTGCGAGCAGTGAATCAAGAGGAATCATCAGACAGAAAGTGATAACCTTAACCTTAACAGAAAGCCATATTCCTGGCCCCTCTGAATGGCTGGGCATGCGCAGTTAAAATTTGTCATGACGGAATGCTCGAAGACACAAATTCGCTTGGCGGGGCTCATATGATAATTGTCGTTACGATGGTAATGTCTATGATAAGCCTTTTGCAATGGCTGCTATGGCAATACATCAATATCAAACCTTCATAGAATTTTGCTAGTCTGTGTAGCTGACCAGGCCGACAGCGGCTTTTATGTTTTACCTGGTCACAAACTCAGAGGACAGATATTCCTGTGGCCGGGTTCATATTAGATATCTGATTCTAATGTATAGCAACAGAAAAGGTTGATATTTTGTGATAACTGAAGGATATGTTTTCTTATTTCTCCATATGAACGTCTGTTGCCTCGCCGAGGCGGTTCTAATGAATATCAACATCATAATGTTTCATGGAGAATTGACAAGAAATGTCATTCAATTCATCATGCAAACACGCCTATATAATTCTGACCCCCTTAAACACCACTTTTATATAGTACAACTGGGGTGTTCATGGCTATACAGCGCAAAAACATAGATGGTTGGTACCCGTTAGATCAAGGTGGTTCTAACGCGTACACACAATCTATATTTTGGGCAGAAATAAGGAAAATATCACAGTTTTTTATCTTAAAAATTTCATGTGTGTTTTTTTTCGGCGGTAAAGTTTAAAGATGCATCTGTATAGTCGCGTTTTCGTAATGTATCACAAAATACTTACCTTATCTGCTGTTATGCCTTACGCAAACATGCCTATACAAATACATTGCCACCTTTATCGCCGAAAAACGAAAATTTATGATGAACAATTGTGATATTTTTCTTTCTGCTCCAAATATAGATTGTGGGCACTCGTTAGAACCGCCTCATCGAGTACCCACAATCTATATTTTAGAGCAGAAATAAGAAAAATAAGGTATACCCCCCGGAAACCCAAGTTTTACTATATAAAAGTGGGATTCAATGGGGTCAAAATTAAATAGGCGTGTTTTCGTGATGCTTGCGAATGTAATGTGACAGCTGATTGAATAGCATCAAAAATTAGGACAGTGTATTCCGCGATATACAGTCTGAAACCCGATGTTATCAAGTAACCTTTCTTTTTTATTGGCAAGCATTAGATTTAACACAGCTCTCGTCGCTTACCTATATGAGCATACATTAAACGTTTTTAACAAAAGAAAAGAATAAGTGCTCTGGAATGGGGATAATTATAATTAATATTGTCATTTGCCGATGTAAATCGTCGTTTCAACTGTCGCAAAATACAGCTCCGATATCGCATCGCAGTAAAATGATGTACAGAGGATTTACCTCTCCAAATCATGGGCCTCTGCGGCCTAATTGGTAAGAGCGCCGACTCTTAATCATCAGGTCTCTCTGTGGTAATCGCTTCGCTTGGGCCTTATGTGAGACGCTGATTTCTGCAACTGAAGGTCAGGTGGTCTTTCTTCGGGTACTCCGGTTAACGCCCATCTCTGATTAACAATTGGTTCGAAATAAGTGAAACAATCTTGAAACAACCGTAAACCTGAAATCAAAAGCAACTCTCCAAATCATCGTTTTGAATACAGTATTCAGCTTAATATTGTCTAAGAAAATTGTTTTATTTAAATACTGTCTATTAATTAAAAGACTGTCTGTTAATCTAAAGACTTTATAGTCTGTCATTTTAAAGACTGACACAAATAAAATCATGAAAATGGTGTAATATGAAAAAATCGCACGTTGCTATTTATAGTCATTTGGTCGTTATCGGTGGAATATTTAATCATGTGTAACTTCAAATTAAATAGTTATCTTAACTAACTTAAATTCATTCAACCATAGTTGAAGATTTCTCTGAAAGATAGAAAGGTTTGTAATAAGATCCATATGTAAAATGGGTTAAGGTATGGAAGTGTTTAACCTTTTTTATCATTTTGTCAACATGGCAACTCGCTTCGACAGACATTTTTTCTGACAACTAAAATTGATGAAAGTTTCAGACTGCCTACAACAGTAAAATGTCCAAAAACGAAATGACATCAGTACGAAACTCATCTTATGTTCAACCTTTATCAAATATGTCCTCCTTTTCTGAGGGGTTTCGTCGCATTTGTGGTCTAAGGGAAGAAACTGTGTTGTTTCATTTCTTACTTTTTTTTCTATCTACAGGCAATAAAACACATGCAGTCTTTCTCAATACATTTGTTTAATGAGATGAAGACTGAGGATGCGTATGAGAATGCGATTTTTGGTCGTGTTTCATTATTTTCATGATTTTCCGTGTGTTAGTCTTTAAATCTACAGACGAAAAAGGCTTTAAATTTACAGACTTTAAATTTATAGGCTGTCTTTTAATAAAACAACTTTCTTTGTCCTGTTAATATCATGAGTATGGTATCTTAATATCTTAATATTTTCATTCCCGATACACTTTTTTCATAATGAAAGACTATAGTTAGGGTTGGCTGGTGAGGCTTGAAAAGTTAATCAATTATCAATCCTGCCATTGTGGCCGATAATTTTGATTAGTAATCATTGAAGATTTGAACATAGTTTTACCTGGCTGTCTTACTTTATGAGCGTGTCTCTTACTTTATTATACTTTGCCGTATGCATTCGGACAGATAAACCTGAGCAAAAAGTGTGAACCCAGATGAAACATCATGTAATGCAGAATGCGCCTTCCCATTTGGATCTACCCGTTGGCCACTAATCCAGCTATCATTCGACACTACATTGGGTAGCAAGTTGGTTTTTTTTTTGTTGTTTTTTTTTTTTATTTTTTAACAAGTATGGTAAGGAATTGAGGTATCCGAATACTAAGGCCAAGTATGTTAATTTTACAGACACAGTAATGAAATAATCGATTAATATAAAATCAGTAACGATAATCGTTATTTTGGGGGATTATGGATCGTTTATCCGATTAATCGTGTCAGCTTTAACTATCGTTTATAACTGTAATGATATTCAAACTCACAAGTTCTCTCCAATATGATTAAACAATGGCGACGTTATAACGTCAACGACATTGTGAACAGGAACATTGTATAGTCGTTTTTGCGTACAAGCCAGAATATTTTTTCGAATAAAGGATGTAACATATAAATATAACTATAAGTATTGAAGGTTATTTATTCAATGTTCATTCAAGTAAGAACAATATTTGGTCAAGTTTAAGCGGAACGTTCATTGAAGTACGAGGGCAAGGCAGTAAGTAACCAGCCTGTCTTCCAATTGACCGAGACAACCAAGGTTTTCATGCCTTGTTTCAATACATGTTTTAGGCTAGATGGCACACTTGCAACCTTAACGTATAATTCATTCATAAGATATTGAACGTCAAACATGGCTAGCGATGCAAAAGCAAGCTTTTCCTCTAAAGTTGAGTACCGTGGAGCACAACATTTCCTTTCTTACATGTACGCCCAGCAAAGAATCAGACCAGCCTGCGCATCCATATAGTCTGACCAGAGAGCATTGGACCCTTAGCTATCCTTAGAGCACACAACGAAGACTCTGATCAGACTGCGCGGATGCGCAGGCTGATCTGAGTCATCACTTGGCGTACATATCTTATTGTAAGTTTTGTCGTGCGCTGGCACCGTGCTATAATTTGATACTTGTATTTCAAAGGGAAGATAGACCAGGTAATACACTGCGTTTTGAGCAATGTTTATGGGTCTTCTGCAATATCGTATGCACAAGTTAAATTCCGTGTTGAGGAATTCAAACCCGGTAGAACGTCTTAAGGTTTGTTTTTGTTTTGTTAATAGAGAGACTTCATGATGTCCTTTTCTGCTGAAAACCAGTCTGAAATCATTGAAGCTTTTAGCTTCACTTCTAGATATTTGGATGATTTATTAAATATTGATACTACCTATTTCGATGGTTTGATCAGTCGAATTTACCCCGAAGAACTTCAGCCTTTTCAAAATTTTATAGACGTCATGCTGATTTAATTTCAAAATTCAATGTTGGACTTAAACTTCTTCTGCAACACGGTCTATCGGAACCCGAATTTTATGGTGACTTAGTATATAAATTCAAAAAAGTATATAACCGCAATGACCTCAGCACCCAATTTCGTAAAGTCATTCTTCGATATAAAAGATTGGGTACAACATAAATGTTATACGACAGACTGCGTGCATGGTAGTTAACCCAATCACGGTTGTCAACTTTGCTTCCCTCTTTAATTGCACGTCGGTGGGTCAGCCTCAGATTCTATGACGGTTCCAGCGTAAAGGCTTATTGAGAATTAGAGAGATCTAATTCAAGGTAATGTTGGTTGGTGCCTGATTCTCTATCTCTGGTCGGGCCCATCGGAGTCTAACTGTTGTTTTTCTTTTACTCCAGCATTTCAGTGGTTTCTTGCTGACGTGTCCTCACCGTTGTTTCATCTTTGTGATTGTTTGATTTTTTGTGTTTAGGGAGATGTTGCACTGATCAGTTAGGAGGCGTTTTATGCGGACTGAACAAGTTATTCTAAATCGCGACGGAAGTAAGGGCTAGGATTGTGGCCACGTAAAATCGATTTACCCCCCCCCCCCCCACACCCCCGCAGTGGAATTCGTTGTCGCTGACCGTTCCAAGGCGGTTCTTCTGTCGCGGTTTATTTTTGTTATGGTTTGTCTTTGGGTGTTTGTGTTGCTTATATTATTTTATTTTGGATAGCCTATTGGCCATTTTGTGGGAAAGTAACTGTTATTTTGGCTTTCCGCTATTGATGTTTCCATTAGGTCTGTTGTTTCATGTTTGTGTTTCTTTCCCTTTGGTGTCTCTGATGGGAGCTATGGGTAAATTGTATCGATTCCAGATCATTGCCTCCACTTCTATTAAGAAGACGAAAAGAGATCTGGACGCCCATCAGATGCCACCGATGAAGAAATGTGTAACAAAGTTCGGGATCTGGTCTGCTCTGATAGGCGAATTAAGGTGGAAGAAATAGCGAATGCATTACACATTTCATGCTAGCGTTTCAACAATTTTACATGATCGTTTTGGTATGCGCAAGCTATCAGCCCGTTGGGTTCCGAAACCCCTTAGCGACGGGCAAATGGCAACCAGAGCATCAGTATGCAGCGCATTGTTGAAGCGGTTTAGTTCAAAAGCTGATATTCTTTATCGTCTGATGTCAGTAGATGAGACCTGGGTCCATTATAATGAGCCAGAGAGTACGATTCAAAGTTGCCAATGGGTAGGGCCGGGGTCTCCGAGGCCAAAGAAGATCAAAACGCAATCCTCTGCTGGCAAGGTGATGGCAACTGTATTTTTGGGACACACAATGCGTTATTGTGCAAAGAAAAGGACAATAACAGGCGAGTATTATGAAAATGTGCTCGACCAACTAAGAACTGCGAGCTAAACTCGCCAAAGGGATTTTGCTCCAACAGGACAATGCAAGAGTCCACACTTGCAAATTTGCAATGGATACTGTTGAGCGAAATTGGTACGAGCTAATACCGCACCCCGCCTATTCTCGGGCTTAGCTCCGATTGACTATTTCCCATTCCCACACTTGAAAAACGGATATACATGGACGTTATTTCAGGTCCAACGAAGAAGTCGTGGCGGCAGTTTAGGAATGGGTCGGAGACCAGGACCCTGGCTATTTCAGTTATGGGCTGTTGGCACTGGAACAGCGTTGGTCCAAGTGCATCATTCTACTGGGCAATTAGGCCGAAAAAGAAGAAATCGGTCTCACCCAGAAATAAGTTAGGCTGTTGTTATTTTAAAACTCGCCCTCGTATAAACAACATCGGGTCACATGCAAAGTAAGTGAACTTTCTTTATGATCCGAAGTGCGTCATACTTCAATAAACGCTGAAACATTATCTTTAATTTTTAACGATCATTCTCTCTGTATTTCATAAGGCCTTGGTTCAGAGGACGATTATCACACTGTTCATTTCCATGGAGAGACAGTCTTGCAGCGTCACAACCAAACCAATCGCTTGGATGTTGTTGAGGTGTTCCCAGGCTCTTACCAGACCGTAGATATGTTTGCAGATAATCCGGGTACTTGGCTACTCCATTGTCATGTAATGTCGCATCTAGTGCATGGAATGGAGGCAAAATATGCTATATTGCATAAAGGAGGTGAGCATATTTCTTATTTCAGTGTTGTAGCCTTGTAGCAGTTAATTCGTTTTCTTCATGTAGGGCAACAAGTGACAGTATACTTTAATCCAGACAAGCCGTAAGTTATCGCTGTTTGCACGCCCCAAACCAAAACTGAGGTAATGGACGATTGTGACCGACTCAGTATAAGAAGATACATGTAGATAAACTGGTGCCACACACGTTATCAATATACAGTTTATTGTTTGGGATAACGCAAGTGTAAAACTTAAATGTACCTGTATATGCTCTCCTGGACATTGCAAAAATTCAAAACGTATAAGCAATGGACTGAAAGCATAAACCTCGGTTAATTTGAAGGCTTTCATTTCTTTATAAGGAGGGTGCTGTATGTTTTATTCCGATGGTTAAGAATGTGACTATATGGTTTTGTAAAGAATAATACAGGGTTATTGGATGGATATTGGTACAAACAGTCCCGGGTTGGGATATCGAAGGACATGAACTTACTTCGATATACCAACGCGGAATAGTATTCAATAATATCAGCGGAGGTATGCTTTTATGATATATAGATTGTGCGTCATTACCAGGAGTTCTAACCTCAAAAATATCCATTTTATCAGCACATGTTCGCGTGCATGACTAGTCTTTCGCGTGACGTTATTGTCTTAAGACGTCATCGCATTACGAAAACTCACCCATTAAAATATAGTGAAAATTTCACCATCCCCCCCAAAAAATAAAGTTTTTTGGGAGATAAAATAAATCCTGATATTTTTACATTTCTGCTCAAAACAAGATTTTTGATTTGCGTATTTATTAGAACCGCCTCGTTTTTTTTTTATTTTTCTACGTTTTTGAGCAGAATAAGGAAAATTATGCAAACCCCAGTTCTACTATACCATGTAAAATATGTTCAACAACTCTTTTCAAAGCAGCTAGATTTTACAATCTATCTGAAACAATCAAATATATAGGGCAACCATTTTGGATTTAGACCCGTAAACAAATTTCAAAAAAGCCCCTCATCATAATCTAGGTTATTGTTTTTGGTCCTTTGGGATACTTGATTCCACTCCGGTTATTTGAAAATAGCTATTCTGGCCCAGAAAAAAAACTTGTCAACTCAACAGTGTTTAGTTCTGTGTTGTTGTCTTTACCTTTGCATAGAACTTACTTAAAGGCATTTATTCTTGATTATTGGGGACTATCATTTCATTACATAATATTATGTAGCCCTCAAGAGAAGTCCTCTGCCTTCAACAGGTAAGGGGCCTACTTGGGAAAAATCAATAATTTACCAACTGATGACTAGTGTACATTATTGATTTTCCCCATAAGTGCCTCAGTCAGGGGATTCAACAAGAGCTACTAATCACCCTATTAAGGACCGCCTTTGATCTGCTACAGACAGCATATCACAGGGGCCAATAAAACAATTATGAACACACGGTGTGTCCTACTTTACCAGAATAAATGCCTTTAACTTCACCACAGCTGGTGTAAAGGGAATGTTTGGCGGTCGTAAAACGTCTCCTTACCCTTCATGATTGCTTGGTTGATTTCGGGCTTAACCCTTTTTGTACCAAATGGAATCTTCCTCCTTATATATAGGAGTTCATTTCGAAATTTAGGGGTGTCAGGTTGTGTTTTCTTCAAAATTTAGTAGGAAAATGGCTAAACTTTTAGCAAACAGTGGAGGCCCTGATCAGACGCCGCGTTCTGCGGCGTCTGATCTGGGCCTGCACTGTTTGTCAGGGTACCCGTTTTCGGGTTTCCGGTACTAAATGGGTTAATGTCTCTGTCAATACTGTTTAGGTCATTTTGGAGACGTTGCTTCCAATTTTGTGAGACTTTTGACCGACAATGAGATGAAATGACATCTCAATCCCTGCCACCCACTGATACCAATAGGCTAAACTCAGAAAATCAGCTTTTGAACTAAACCGCTTCAACAATGCGCTGCATGCTCTGGTCACCATTTGCCCGTCGCTAAGGGGTTTCGGGACCCAACGGGCTGTTAGCTTGCGCATACCCAAACGATCATGTAAAAGTGTTGAAACGCTACCATGTGAAATGTGTTATGCATGAACGGTTCGACTCGCACTATTTTGCCCGGGAAGGCTTAGACCTTCTAAGCGGGTTACCCGTACTCTTGTGTGCGGTCGGTTTCAGCTCTGTGTTCAAGCCCCAAGCAGCCCAATCTATTTTCTATGCCCCGATGTGCGAGGGCGAGCTTACCCTTCATCATAATGTTGGTTATTTTTCGATCCTTTATCATAGTGTGGGTTAATTATACCCCACTTTGTCAAAGTAGGGGGTATGGGGGTAAACTGTTTTACATATATTATTCAGTGCTTCTGTGATTATTTTTGTCACATATTAAAGCTAGAAACACCAAACTTGGCGTACTAACCAATCATGTTAACTTGTATTGTGTAAGAGGCAATGGCCATTTACCGCTTATTTGTTCATCTGTTCTTTCATTCTTCTTTCTCTCCATATAGACCAATGTTAAATTTTTCGTCAAAGATTTCTCAGGAACTACAAAAGCCAGAAGCCTCAAACTTGGTATTCTATGCAATGATGATGACTTGTATTGTGTAAGAGACAATGGGCTTTCTTGGCTTATTTGTTCATCTGTTATTTCATTCTTCGTTCTCTCCATATAGGCCAATATAATATTGTCATAAATTTCTCAGGAACTGTAAAAGCTAGAAACCACAAACTTGCAATGCATTGCAATAATAATGGCTTATATCGTGTAAGAGACAATGGACTGTCTCGAGTTATTTGTTCTTTCATTCTTCTTTCTCACCATAAAGCTAGAAACCCGAAGTGAAGGCAATGATCAGGAATCGATATAATTAACCCACAGCTCCCATCAAACACCAAAGGGAACGAAACACAAACGTGAAATAAATAGACCCTTATAAAAACACCAACAGCGGAATGCCAAAAGGACAGTCACATTCACAAACAAATAGCAAATTGGCTATCTAAAACAAAAAAACAAGCGATACACACACACAAAGGCAAACCGTAACAAAAATAAACTGCGACAGAAGAACCGCATTGGAACGGTCAGTGAAATGAATTCCACTGGGCGGGGTGGGGGCGGCTAAAATCGATTTTACGCGGCCGCAATCCTCGTCCTTACTCCCGTCGCGATTTAGACAAATATTTTTTTTCGGTCCGCATGAAGGCTTATTTGTTCATTTGTTCTTTCATTCTTCTTTCTCTCCATATAGGCAATGTTAAATTTTTCGTCAAAGATTTCTGATGAACAACAAAAGCTATACAATAATGATGGCTTTGTGAATTTGTTCTTTTATGCTTCTTTCTCTTCTTTTTGTCAAAGATTTCTCAGGAAATACAAATGCTGGAATCCTCAAACTTGGTATGCAATGCCATAATGATGACTTAAATCGTAGTAGAGACGACGGACTTTCTCTTTGATTTTGTTTATTTGTTCTGGAAGCCATCAACTTAGTATGAAATGTAGTAATGATTACTAAATTCATGCAAGAGACACTGGACTTTCTGACTGGCGATCAAGAGGCTATGCATTTCTGTAAAAATGCGCTAAAGTGGGGGTATAGTCAGATCCTCCGACAGTTCTAGTTTTTCTAGTCTTTTGGGATCATTGATTCTACTCCAGAAATTTGAAAACTCTGCGGGTCACTGATGAGGCCTAATTGACAGAGAGTAGCTAGTCTGGCCCAGAAGAATCCACCATCAATTTGACGTTTTTTTTTGTTTTGTTTTTTTTTTTGTTTTCTTTTTTTTTTAGTTTGTTGGTGTCTTAAAATGATTGTTTCTGATAAGCAGTCGTCCAAATCCATTATGGATAAACTGTAGTATTTCAGTACAAATGACCAATAAATTGTTAAAAATGCAGTCATTTGTTCGCTTCAGTCAGCAAAATAGGGACTTTGCCGTCATCTTACGTCACAACATAGACGTGCTGCTGTTCCTATTTCGATGGTTTGATCAGTCAAATTTAACCCCCCCCCCCGAACATCAGTTAAATAAGTGAAATTCTTCTGATACTGAGACCCCGTTTTTGGATTTGCATCTGTCTATGTAGATGGATTTGTTTCTTTCAAAATCTATGATAAACGCGATGATTTTGATTTTAAGATTGTAAATTTTCCTTTCTTGGACGGTGATGTTCCTCGTGCGGCATCCTATGGCGTTTATATTTCGCAGTTAATTCGATTTGCCAGAGTATCTAGTCATGTAACTGACTTCCACACGCTAAATAAATTGTTAACTGCTAAACTTCTTAATCAGGGTTATCTGTATCATAAACTACGCAAAGTGTTTTCAAAAGTTAATAGACGTCATTCCGATTTAATTTCAAAATTCAATGTTGGGCTTAAATCTCTTCTCAAACAAGGTCTATCGGAATCCGAATTTTATGGTGACTTAGTATATACATTTAGAAAAATATATAAGTGCGATGACTCCAGCACCAAATTTCGTATATTCGTAAATTCTTCGATATATAAAAGATAGGGTACAACATAAATATTATACGACAGACTGCATGCATGGCAGTTAACCCAATCACGGTTGCCAACTTTTCTTACCTCTTTAATTGCACGCCGGTTGGTCAGGCCTCAGATTCTATGACGGTTCCAGCGTAAAAACTTATTGAGAATTAGACAGTATCTAATTTTATGTAATTTTGGTTGGTGCCAGTTGAATTTTATCTGATCGGGCCTATCGGAGTCTAACTGTTGGTCTTCTTTTGGTCCAGCATTTCAGTGGTTTCTTGCTGTCGAGTCCTCGCCGTTGTTTATTTCTTTGAATTTTCTGTCTCGGAGATTTTGCACTGATGAGTCCCCCCCCACACACACACACACACATAGTCAAATTCGTTTCACTGACCGTTCCCGGGCGGTTCTTCTATCGCGTGTATTTCTGTTATGGTTTGTCTTTGAGTGTGTGTATCGCTTATATTATTTTGTTTTGGATAGCCAATTGGCCATTTTGTGGGAAAGTAACTGTCCTTTTTGCTTTCCGCTATTGGTGTTTCCGTTGGGGTCTGGTTGTTTCATGTTTGAGTTTCTTTCCCTTTGGTGTCTCTGATTGGAGCTGTGGGTTAATTGCATCCATTCCTGGTCATTGCCTTCACTTCTATTTAGTTTTCGCTTACAATATGAGTATTTGAAATACCCTTTAATATCAGCATAATCTGTATCAAATACATGCTCTTATTTCAGTAATACACTGTAACCCTTGCATAATTAACCTGATATGGACGTGTTTGACGTCATCAATATGTAAATTTCTGTTTGCGTATAAACAGCTTTTTGTCTCATCTGAGTAACATTATGCAGTATTGAAATGTTGTAAAAAATTAAAGACGAAAATCTTTAACTTAGACATGAAGTTAATATATTGTTTTGAATAGGGTTCTATTATTAAAGGGGGACCCCTTCGTCGTTGATGCAAATACTGCCTTACAAGGGCAAGTTACCCTTTTTAGCTCACCTGTCACGTAGTGACAGTTGAGCTTTTGTGATCACTTTTTGTCCGTCGTCCGTCGTGCGTGCGTGCGTGCGTGCGTGAGTCCGTGCGTCCGTAAACAATTTCAAATAAGTATATCTCTAATAGCCCATGGTCAATCTTGATCAAATTTCATGAGAAGCATCATCAGGTAGGGGGAAAGGCTGCATAAGGTTTTTGGGCTGTTCAGATTGGAATTCTGGTTGCCATGGCAACATATAGCTCCCATAGACTTACAATGGGAAAAAAATAAAATATCTTCTTCTCTGAAACCACAGGGCACAGAGCTTAGATATTTAGCATGTATTAACGGCCAGTGGTCACCTACATAATTCCTGCCATTCATGCCCCTTGGGTCCAAATTGGCCACGCCCGGGGCCCCTTTGCTCCCATAGACTCATAATGGAACAAAAAGCTTCAAAAATCTTCTTCTCGGAAACCACCGGGCCCAGAGCTGAGATATTTAGCATGTAGCAATGGCAAGTGGTCACCTACATAATTCCTGCCAATCATGCCCCTGGGGTCCAAACGGGCCACGTCCCGGGGCCCTTTAGCTCCTATAGACTCATAATGGAAAAAAGCTTCAAAAATCTTCTTCTCTGAAACCACGGGGCCCAGAGCTGAGATATTTGGCATGTAGCAACAGAAAGTGGTCACCTACATAATTCCTGCCAATTGTGCCCCTGGGGTCCAAATTGGCCACACCCCGGGGCCCCTTAGCTCCCAAAGACTCATAATGAAAAAAAAGCTTCAAAAATCTTCTTCTCTGAAACCACAGGGCCCAGAGCTTAGATATTTAGCATGTAGCAACGGCCAGTGGTCACCTACATAAATCCTGCCAATCATGCCCCTGGGTTCCAAATGGGCGACGTCCCGGGGCCCCTTCGCTCCCATAGACACATAATGGAACAAAAAGCTTCAAAAATCTTCTTCTCGGTAACCACAGGGCCCAGAGCTTAGATATTTAGCAGGGTATCAACGACAAGTGGTCACCTATATAATTCCTGTCAATCTTGCCCCTGGGGTCCAAATGGGCCACGCCCCGGGGCCCTTTAGCTCCTATAGACTCATAATAGAAAAAAAGCTTCAAAAATCTTCTTCTCTGAAACCACAGGGCCCAGAGCTGAGGTATTTGGCATGTAGCAACGGCAAGTGGTCACCTACATAATTCCTGCCAATCATGCCCCTAGGGTCCAAATGGGCCACGCCCCGGGGCCCCTTAGCTCACATAGACTCATAATGGAAAAAAAAGCTTCAAAAAATCTTCTTCTCAGAAACCACAGGGCCCAGAGCTTAGATATTTAGCATGTAGCAATGGCAAGTGGTCACCTACATAATTCCTGCCAATCATGCCCCTGGGGTCCAAACAGACCACGCCCCGGGGCCCTTTAGCTCCTATAGACTCATAAGGGAACAAAGCTTCAAAAATCTTCTTCTCTGAAACCACGTGGCCCAGAGCTGAGATATTTGGCATGTAGCAACGGCAAGTGGTCACCTACATAATTCCTGCCAATCATGCCCCTGGGTTCCAAATTGGCCACAACCCGGGGCCCCTTAGCTCCCAAAGACGCATATTGAAAAAAAAAGTTTCAAAAATCTTCTTCTCTGAAACCACAGGGCCCAGAGCTTAGATATTTAGCATGTAGCAACGGCCAGTGGTCACCTACATAATTCCTGCCAATCATACCCCTGGGCTCCAAATGGGCGACGTCCCGGGGCCCCTTCGCTCCCATAGACTCATAATGGAACAAAAAGCTTCAAAAATCTTCTTCTCGGAAACCACAGGGCCCAGAGCTTAGATATTTAGCAGGGTAGCAACGGCAAGTGGTCACCTATATAATTCCTGCCAATCTTGCTCCTGGGGTCCAAATGGGCCACGCCCCGGGGCCCTTTAGCTCCTATAGACTCATAATGGAAAAAAGTTTCAAAAATCTTCTTCTCTGAAACCACAGGGCCCAGAGCTGAGGTATTTGGCATGTAGCAACGGCAAGTGGTCACCTACATAAATCCTGCCAATCATGCCCCTAGGGTCCAAATGGGCCACGCCCCGGAGCCCCTTAGCTCACATAGACTCATAATGTGAAAAAAAAGCTTAAAAAATCTTCTTCTCAGAAACCACAGGGCCCAGAGCTTAGATATTTAGCGTGTAGCAATGGCAAGTGGTCACCTACATAATTCCTGCCAAGCATGCCCCTGAGGTCCAAACGGACCACGCCCCGGGGCCCTTTAGCTCCTATAGACTCATAAGTGAAAAAACTTCAAAAATCTTCTTCTCTGAAACCACGGGGCCCAGAGCTGAGATATTTGGCATGTAGCAACAGCAAGTGGTCACCTACATAATTCTTGCCAATCATGCCCCTGGGTTCCAAATTGGCCACACCCCGGGGCCCCTTAGCTCCCAAAGACGCATATTGAAAAAAAAAGCTTCAAAAATCTTCTTCACTGAAACCACAGGGCCCAGAGCTTAGATATTTAGCATGTAGCAACAGCCAGTGGTCACCTACATAATTCCTGCCAATCATGCCCCTGGGTTCCAAATGGGCGACGCCCCGGGGCCCCTTCCCTCCCATAGACTCATAATGGAACAAAAAGCTTCAAAAATCTTCTTCTCAGGAACCACAGGGCACAGAGCTTAGATATTTAGCATGTAGCAACGGCAAGTGGTCACCTACATAATTCCTGCCAATCATGCCCCTGGGGTCCAAACAGGGGGCCCTTTAGCTCCTATAGAAAGTAGAAGTAAAACAAAGATCAGGAATTGATACAATTAACTTACTCCACCCATAAAAGACACTAAAGGGAAAGAAATACAAACCTTAAGCGACCAGACCATAATGGAAACCTAAACAAAGGAAGGTCATAAGGACAGTTACTTTCCCACAAAATGGCCATATGGCCATCCAAAACCAAAAAAAAACAAGTGATACACACAGTAAGTACCAAACAACAACATAAATAAATCGCCACAGAAGAGCCGCCTTGGAACGGTCAGTGGAAGATTTCCACTGGGGGGCTTAAATCGATTTTACGTGGCCACAATCCTCGCCCTTACTTCCGTCGCGATTTCGACAAATAATTTGTTCAGTCCGCATGAAGGCCTCCTAAGGTCCGCATGAAGACTCATAATGGAAAAAAGCTTCAAAAACCTAGGGTCCAAATGGGCCACACCCCGGGGCCCCTTAGCTCACATAGACTAATAATTGAAAAAAAAAGCTTCATAAATCTTCTTCTCTGAAACCACAGGGCCCAGAGTTTAGATATTTAGCATGTACCAACGGCAAGTGGTCACCTACATAATTCCTGCCAATCATGCCCCACGGGTCCAAATGGGCCACGCGCCGGGGCCCCTTTGCTCCCATAGACTCCTAATGGAAAAAAGCTTAAAAAATCTTCTTCTCTGAAACCACAGCACCCAGAGCTTAGATATTAAGCAGGTAGCAATGGCAAGTGGTCACCTTCATAATTCCTGCAAATCATGCCCCTGGGGTCCAAAAGGGCCACGCCCCGGGGCCCCTTAGCTCCTATAGGCTCATAATGGAAAAAACACTTCAAAAATCTTCTTCTCAGAAACCACAAGGCCCAGAGCTTAGATATTTAGCATGTAGCAATGGCAAGTGGTCACCTACATAAATCCTGCCAATCATGTCCGTGGGGTCCAAATGGGCCACGCCCCGGGGCCCCTTAGCTCCCATAGACTCATAATGGAAAAAAGCTTCAAAAATCTTCTTCTCTGAAAACACAGGGCCCAGAGCTTAGTTATTTACCATGTAGCAATGACAAGTGGTCACCTACATAAATCCTGCCAATCATGCCCCTGGGGTCCAAATGGGCCACAACCTGGGACCCCTTTAGCTCCCATAGACTCATAATGGAAAAAAAAACTTCAACAATCTTCTTCTCTGAAACCACAGGGCCCAGAGCTCAGATATTTAGCATGTAGCAACGGCAAGTGGCCACCTACATATTTCCTGCTAATCATGCCCCTGGGGTCCAGATGGGCCACGCCCCGGGGCCCCTAAGCTCCCATAGACTCATAATGGAAAAAAGCTTCAAAAATCTTCTTCTCAGAAACTGTGAAGCACAGAACTTAGATATTTAGTATCTAGCAACATAAAATAGCCATCTACATAAATCCTGTTAACCCTGCCCCTGGGGTCAAAATTGACCACACCCGAGCTCATCACCTCCAATAGACTTATAATGGAAAAAAAACTTAAAAAATCTTCTTCTATGAAACCATAAGGCCCAGAGATTAGATTTTTAGTATGTACCAATGTCAAGTGGCCTCCTACATAAATCCTGCCAGTTATGCCCCTGGGATCCTAATTGGCCCCACCCCAGGGCTCTTTAGCTTCCATAGACTTACAATTGGAGAAACTTCAAAAATCTTCTTCTCTGAAACCACAGGGCCCTTATAATGAAAAAAAAACAACAAGAAAAAAAAGAAAAAAAAAACTTAAAATGTGAAAAAAAATCTTCAAAAATCTTCTTCTCTGAAACCGTAAGTCCCAGAGCTTAGGTATTTAGCATGTAGCAATGTCGAGTGGTCACCTACATGAATCCTGCCAATCATGCCCCTGGGGTCCAAATCCTGTGGCCCCTTAACTCCAACAAACTTATAATGGAAAAAAGCTTCAAACATCTTCGTTGAAACCATGAAGTACAGACCTTAGAAATTTAATATATAGCAACACAAAATGGTCGCCTACATAAATCCTGCCAACCGTGCCCTTTGGGTCAAAATTGGCCAAGCCCCAGGGCTCATTAGCTTCTATAGACTTATACTGGAAAAAAAAAAACTTAAAACAAATCTTTTTCTCCAAAACCATAAGGCACAGATTTTGTTTGATTTGAGGTTTTACATCCCCGACAACACTGTATAGGTCATTTTGGAGATGTCTCTTCCAATTTTGTGGGACTTTTACCAGACATTGAGATGAAATTACATCTCAAGCCCTGTCACCCAATGAAACCATTAGGGTTTATAAGCATGGACACCGCTTTGCCTGAGCTTAGATATTTAGTATGTAGCAATGTCAAGTGGTCTCCTACACTAATGATTTTCTTGTACACAGGTGAGCGATATAGGGCCATTGGGCCCTCTTGTTAAATTAATGAGAATTCATGTGTCTAAGGTGTTCAAGTGCTGTTAAAAATAAAATTTTGACATCTATCCTCTAAATATTTTCTAGAAAGGGTTATCCTTTGGAAGCAAGGAATACACTACACAACTGGAAAATATGGAGGTGCATGTTTTCTGGGCCAGACTAGCTAGTTTCGGCCAATTAGGCCTCAGCAGTGACCCTCAAATATTTTTAAAACTCCACAATGGAATCAATGATCCCAAAGGACAAGAAAATATAAACTACACTATGATGTAGGGCAGGGAGGCGTTTTACGGCCGCCACACATTCCCAGACACCAGCTGTAGTGACGTTAAATATGTTCTCGAAAGGGTTATCCTTTAGTAGCAAGGAATACACTACAGAACTGGAAAATATAGAGTGTACAATCATGTTTCCTGGGCCAGACGTTTCGACCTATTAGGCCTCATAAGAGACCCTCTCAGTTAGAATACATTGCTTAAAATATATTAGGTGTTGTTAAATTTATTGTACTTAGCATATATAAGTGGGGGCGGGGTTTAAGGGGGTAAACATTATATATGCGTGTTTGTATGATTGGATGCAAAATCGTCCAATCAAAAACAACCGATCGAACGTAATATATCAAGTTTTAAGACGAAATATCAGGTGATATCAGCCTAATTTTTCCTCGGATTGTATTGCCCATTTAATTGAATTCATTCAGTATTAGTAGCTGCAAAAATTTCATTCATATGTCATTTTATTATCTGACTACCCAGCATTGACACTAGATCAAACAATATAAACCGGAAGCCAAGTGATATTAGACTGAAGTCAAAAGTCAATCATCGTGTTTTAATTGGGTAAATTAATAAAAGTGACATTAATAAAGTAATTTTGCATGTGCCCAGTTACAGGACCTCGGTCAGATGTACTGGCCCCAGCCTTCGGCCACGGACCAATACAGCAGACCGCGGACCTGTAATTCGGCCAATACGAAACAACTTGATATAAGAACATCACAATCGTGATCATCATTTAGAGGGACTAGCATTGGTAGCTCAGTTGGATGCGTGTTGGGTTGTCAACATTCTTTCGTGGAGAGAAATCAAGTAACCTTTTCTACAGTCATCCCTACCTCTCTGATTATTCAAGAAGGGCTTTGTCATTTACTACCGAAAGAATGTGTACTGTACTGGTTTATCGTTTGCGTATATGCTGGTCCAGGAAATAAGTGGTTAGTTAAACTGGACGGTTCGACATGACCTTATTTGTGTTGACTGAGCCGTCAATCTAAAACAAACGCAAGTCTATTAGAGGTGCCGAAAAAAATGGGTCCGCTTAGAAGTACATCTTTATACTTGGATGACAAATATCTTAACGATATGGCCATGCAGGCCGGTAAATTTTGAAATTAACGTTTTAATGTAGAACAAAAAATGTACAAATTAATGATAAATTGTAAAATCGCGGCCTCGTTAGCTCAGTGGTTAGTGCGTTCGACTTATGACCAAGAGGTTGTGGGTTCGAATCCGACCAGCGGAGGTGAGGTGTGTCCTTGGGAAAGACAGGTATTGCCACTGCTCCACTCCACCCAGATGTAAATGGGTAGCAGTGGAGTAAACGCCAATGCCTCTCTTTCGCGCGCATGATAACATCCGGTATGACTGTTCGAGCGTGATTCAGATAAGCCTGAAGCTTTCATCGCAATCGAACTAAAATAAATTAGGCTAGAATATACTTACATTGATAGTGACCATCTATATCTGCAGCTTTAAAATACCTGGAGGATGCCGAGGCACATTTTAGGAAGAGAATCTATTTACACAAACTTCCAATTAGACGAGGTTTCTCACCACCTACAGCAACCCACATACAGCTACCACATGCCAGCCAGCCACAGACATTCCGTGCCAGGACTGGAACAAGGACAGGGCCTAGAACAGGTGTACTTCCCCCTAGTCTTATCCGAGCACTCCCGCCCTCTTTATCTTCCATAACCCTTTCAGGTATTGGGTCTAGGGCAGACCAACAGAGCCAGACCGATGTCGGACCTAGACACCCGCATGAACAAACAGAAAGACTTTTGGCTCAAAACCCTAATTTACGGGAACTCTACAGAACCGGTATATTGCCCGGAAATTGGCAAATACAACATAATGGTTCTGCTGCCGCAGGCTAAGCTGCATCAGTGGCTGGGTAGACCGAAAGGAAGCAAGCCGACATTCTTTTATGGTTCTAAAAAGATTTTTGTGATATTCCTCTTATATATGCTCTGAAAAATGTCTTATGGTAAATAGAATCTTTAATGAGTTTTCATGTATTATTGAATTTATTAAACGAGTTGAAGAAAATGGATAAAATGCGAGGCTCTGCCGGTCATTTTATCCCTTTTCCTCGGCGAGTTTAATAAATTCAATAATACCTGAGCACGAATGCAAAATTCTATTTATCATATGACATTCAAACGCATTTTATTTTCGACTGTTTTGCAAAAACGTCAACATTCCGCCATTAGTACGGGGCGTATCTAACTAATTTGCATATTCAATCCACTAGTGCATTATCGAATTTATTATATGGCGTTATTACATTCTCTGACGCGACGTCATATGATATAGTAAATACATGGTTAGTGTCTTGCATAATAAAATATAATCGGTGAGCCTTAGACATTTTTTATAGGGGCGAGCTTTAGCGAGCCCCTATGAAATTTTCGGGGCGAACCGATTATATTTTATTATTAAAGACACTAATCATGTATTTAATTTATACCGAAATTCGAAACAAACAAGGGGTATTGCAATATTTTAGCAAATTTAAGCAAAAAAGACAGCAAATTTAACGACATTTCAATGCCATGGCGCGCACACGTAGTATAATGTGACGTCAACTAGTGCAATGTTTCTGACGTCACCGCACCACAGAGACAAAGCAAACAACATGGACGCTCGAATTAAAGTTTCTCAGCGCTTTACATTCTATAGGAAAATCTGCAAATAAATTGTTTATTTTAACTTAAGAAATTATTTTCGAGGTATAGACGCAAACTCAGTAGCAGTGCGCACTTATTTCAACGGACCATTCAAACCAGAAAAGCCCGAGAAGGTAAGAATTTAGCTGAAATTTCTGAAAATCTTTTTAAATAAAGACTCCGAAGAGTTTAACTTGCAGTTTCGTTGTTTTCCCGTGTATAAAAGGTTGCATGTTATCGTTTACACTTGCAAATTAGGGACCTGAAAAGTAGGTCCGGCCTATAAACGGTCACTAGACGTATTATAGGTCAGTAGAAGGTATTATAGGTCACTACCGATTAAAGCGTGCACTTATTCGACCCCCTTTGTAAGGTTACTAGAATGCCTGATTGCGGTATAAAAATAATATTATTGGTACTCACTGGAACGGTTTTGACGACTAACAACTCTTAAGTGTTTTAAAACAGAAACAAGAAATATGAATATCCGTGTTAACCCATTTTTTCTTCAACATTGTGAATTGTAAAAAAAGAACTTTCGTTGAGATGTCTGCAGAGAAAATTGACGAAATCCGGTGGATCACTATGTTAAGGTAACATCTGTCTGTGCTGACGGGATCGCTTGTCCCTAGCTTGATAATCATCATTGTGAATATGAAGTCCGTGAACAGACGAATATGCGCGGACTAATCTGACTCATTGTTGCTGGCTAAAACTTGCAACATTTTAAAACTTAGTGCTCCAGATTAAATTTCAGCATATGATATTTAAAACATTCTCTTAATTTTCAGCAAACACATTTTGACATTCCATGCAATATAAAAGTAAAGGCAATGATCAGGAATTGATACAATTAAACCACGGCTCCCATCAGAGACACCAAAGGGAAAGAAGCACAAACATGAAACAACTAGACCCTAATGGAAACATCAATAGTGTAAAGCCGAAAGGACAGTTACTTTCCCACAAAATGCCCATTTGGCTATCCAAAACAAAATACATGTAATATAAGCGATACTCACAGACAAACCATATCAAAAATAAACCGCAACAGAAGAACCACCTAGAATGGTCAGTGAAGGGGCTTAAATCGATTTTACATGACCACATCCTCGCCCTTATTTCCGTCGCGATTTAGACAAATAATTTGTTCAGTCCGCACGGAGGCCTTCTAACTCATCAGTGCACCCTCTCCGTGAACACAAAAAACCAAACAGCCACAGAGATGAAACCATGATTAGGACTCGTCGGCAAGAAACCACAGAAATATTTGTCTAAATATTTGCATTGAACAATTGCATGAAAAGTGAAAACCTGTCTTCATGGAATAATAAGTATCACCAATTTGTACTCTTCTGAATTAGCCCAGAGTGTGGTAAGGGCTAGTGCATTCCAGCTTCCTTATATCACTCCTGTTTAAAACGCATTAAGAAGGATTTATATGTAGCCAAACAATTGCTGAACTCCAAAAAATGAACAGTTTATTGTGCTTGCCATAATCAAATAAGTGCACAAAATTACTGTTTCAAGAAGTATGTTCGAGACCAATTAAGAGCAAACGATTTTACAGTCTCTTGAAGTAGGAGCTCTAAATACAATAACATGTTAGTTATTCTGCTTTTGTAATGAAGGAGGGTATCTTGTACACCTGTGTTTATTAAGAACTAAGTGATTTTATTGCTCCTTATGCCAATCATTGGACACATTTGGTTCAAACAGACATGTCCAAAATAGGCTCATTTCAGTTCAAAGGCGGTTCTTCTGCCGCGGTTTATTATTGGAAAAGTTCTTGCATGTACGCATTGCTAATATATTTTTATTTGGATAGCCGTTTGGCAATTTTGTAGGCAAGTAACTGTCCTTTTGGCTTTCTGCTTGTGACGTTTTTATTATAGTGAAGTGATTTTGTGTTCGTGTTTCTTTCTCGTTGATGTCTTGGATGGGAGGTGTGGCGTAATTATATCGATTCCTGAGCATTGCCTTCACTTCTATTAAGAAGAATACCACGCTTCCAAGAGGCACTTTCTAGTGCTTGTTTCTATTATTAGAATACAGTAAAATTCCTATATTAAGACCACCTTTGGGACCGTTAAAAGTGGTCTTTAAGACAACTTGTGAACAGTTCCAAAGGTGGTCTCTGACAAGAGGACATTATATGCAGAAAACACAAAGAAAAATTAAGTGTACCCTTCAAAATAAGCTTTTTATAGCAGAATTAGTCTGAATTTCAGGTGGTCTTAATAGCTGAATTTCACTGTATATTGTCTTAGTGCAACCCATGTGTTAGACATGTTACTGCACATGTATATTCTCGTACTTGTACAGAAGTATATGTTGTATACAAATACTGTACTTTCAGCAGTACCACCTTAAATTAATAGGATACATTTAAGACATGCCTACATCCAATCTAATAAAATATTGCTATGTACTTTAGTATATGTTTATGTGTCACGTTATATCATATAAATAAAATGTTTAAGTACACTGTGGCCGTATTTAGGCGAATATTGCATATAGACAAATGATTATTTACGTACCTCATCAGAACAACTAGAAAAAGTGTCCATAGGACACGGATGCCCCCGCCAAATGCCATTCATAAAAAATATTACAAATGTACTTCAAATCAATCATAAATTATATTAAAATCATAAATGTAGGCGGTAGAGCGATGACAAAGTTTTTCTAAAAATAGCCACAGTGACCTTGACCTTGAGGTCATGCCCTTGAAAGTCAAAGCAACTCGAGATATTATCATAAGAAACATTTGTGTGAAGTTCTATTAACATCCACCAATAAATATAGGCACTAGAGCGATGACAAAGTTTTTCTAAAAGTAGCCACAGTGACCTTGACCTTGAAAGTTGAAATAGCTCGAGATATTGTCATATGGAACATTTGTGTGAAGTTATACTGAAATCGGTGAAGAAATGTAAGCGTTAGAGCCATGACAAAGTTTTTTCTAAAAATAGCCACAGTGACCTTGACCTTGAAAGTCAAACTCGCTCAAGGTAATGTCATAAGGAACATTTGTGTGAAGTTAAATTGAAATCAGTGAAGAAATGTAGTCGCTAGAGCGATGACAAAGTTTTTCTAAAAATAGCCACAGTGACCTTGACCTTGAAAGTCGAAATCGCACGAGATATTGTCATAAGGAACATTTGTGTGAAGTTATACTGAAATCGGTGAAGAAATGTACGCGCTAGCGTCATGACAAAGTTTTTCTAAAAATCGCCACAGTGACCTTGAAAGTGGAACTCGCTACAGATATTGTCATAAGGAAAATTTGTGTGAAGCAATATTGAAATTAGTGAAAAAATGTAAGCGCTAGAGCAATGACAAAGTTTTTCAAAAATAGCCACAGTGACCTTGATCTTGAAAGTCGCACTCGTTCGAGGTATTGTCATAAGGAATATTTGTGTGAAGTTATATTGAAATCGGTGAAGAAATGTAGGCGCTGGAGCGATAACAAAGTTTTTCTAAAAATAGCAATTGTGACCTTGACCTTGAAAGTCGAAATGGCTTGAGATATTGTCATAAGGAACGTTTGTGTGAAGTTATATTGAAATCGGTGAAGAAATGTAGGCGCTAGAGCGATGACAAAGTTTTTCTAAAAATAGCCACAGTGCCCTTGACATTGAAAGTGGAACTCGCTTGAGATATTGTCATAAGGAATATTTGTGTGAAGTTATATTGAAATCGGTGAAGAAATGTAGGCGCTAGAGGGATGACAAAATTTTTCTAAAAATAGCCACAGTGACCATGATCTTGAAAGTCGAAATCGCACGAGATATTGTCATAAGGAACATTTGTGTGAAGTTATATTGAAATCAGTTACGAAATGTAGGCGCTAGAGCGATGACAAAGTTTTTCTAAAAATAGCCACAATGACCTTGACCTTGAGGTCATGACCTTGAAAGTGGAACTCGCTCGAGATATTGTCATAGGAAACATTTGTGTGAAGTAATATTGAACTCAGTGAAGAAATGTAGGCGCTTGAGCAATGACAAAGTTTTTCTAAAAATAGCCACAGTGACCGTGACCTTGAGGTCATGACCTTGAAAGTCGAACTCGCTCGAGATATTGTCATAAGAAACATTTGTGTGAAGTTATATTGAAATCAGTGGAGAAATGTAGGCGCTAGAGCGATGACAAAGTTTTTCTAAAAATAGCCACAGTGACCTTGACCTTGACCTTGAGGTCATGACCTTGAAAGTCGAACTCGCTCGAGATATTGTCATAAGAAACATTTGTGTGAAGTTATATTGAAATCAGTGAAGAAATGTAGGCGCTAGAGCGATAACAAAGTTTTTCTAAAAATAGCCCACAGTGACCTTGACCTTGAAATCATGACCTTGAAAGTCGAACTCGCTCGAGATATTTTTATAAGGAACATTTGTGTGAAGTTATAATGCAATTGGTGAAGAAATGTAGGCGCTAGAGCGATGACAAAGTTTTTCTAAAAATAGCCACAGTGACCTTGACCTTGAGGTCATGACCCTGACAGTCTAACTCGCTTGAGATTTTTTTAAGTAACATTTGTGTGAAGTTATAATGAAATTGGTGAAGAAATGTGGGTGCTAGAGCGATGACAAAGTTTTTCTAAAATTTGCCACAGTGACCTTGACCTTGAGGTCATGACCTTTAAAGTCGAACTCGCTCGAGATTTTTTTATAAGGAACATTTGTGTGAAGTTATGCTATATCCCCCCTCACAACTATGTTGTGCGAGGGGATAAAAATATTACAAATGTACTTCGAATCAATCATAAAATATATGCATCAAGGGCAAATAATCCAAAAACCAAAAATGCAAGAGTTGTCTTCCTTGTTCATGACACATCGTCTCAGTGTGATGAATGCACCTGTGAAGTTTCATGAATATATTCCATACGGTTTAGGAGTTATGGCCCGGACACGGTTTACTATATGGTACTAAGGCAAGGGCAGATAATTCAAAAACCAAAAATGCAAGAGTTGTCTTCCTTGTTCATGACACATCGTCAAAGTGTGATGGATGCACCTGTGAAGTTTCATGAATATATTCCATACGGTTTAGGAGTTATGGCCCAGACACGACATACCATTTGACTATATATGGAT
The DNA here is from genome assembly GCA_963580285.1 of Lucinisca nassula. NCBI lineage: Eukaryota > Metazoa > Mollusca > Bivalvia > Lucinida > Lucinidae > Lucinisca > Lucinisca nassula. The sequence goes on along the minus strand of OY757010.1, from coordinate 146,569,737 downwards.
GTAAGTCAAGGGCAGATAATTCAAAAACTAAACAAGCAGGACTTGTCTTCCTTATTCATGACACATCGGCTCAATGTGATGAATGCACCTGTGAAGTTTCATGAATATATTCCATACGGTTTAGGAGTTATGGCCCGGACACGGTTTACTATATGGTACTAAGTCAAGGGTAGATAATTCAAAAACCAAAAAAGCAAAAGTTGTCTTCCTTGTTCATGACACATCGTCTCAGTGTGATGAATGCAACTGTGAAGTTTCATGAATATATTCCATACGGTTTAGGAGTAATGGCCCGGACACGATGTCACCGGACGAACGAACGAACGAACGGACGAACGAACGGACGGACAGGGATAGAACTTAATGCCCTTCCGCTATTCTTTCGAATAGGCGGGGGCATAATAAACGCATGTTTGTATGTTTTGCGATACATATTCCAGAAATCAGAAATTATATTGAACATGGGATATGCTGTATGTCGGTCTTCCTTTTCTGTTTTGCTGTACACCAAATATATGTCACAATCTATTTAATTGTTACAATATAATACGAACCATTAAATTTCTAACTACAGTCGAAGTCCAATGCCTCTTAATAGAAGTGAAGGCAATGATCAGGAATCGGTACAATTAACCCACAGTTCCCATCAGAGACACCAAAGGGAAGGAAACACAAACATGAAGCAACTAGACCCTAATAGAAACATCAACAACGAAAGCCAAAAGGACAGTCACTTTCCCTTAAAATGGCCAATTGGCTATCCAAAACAAAATAATATAAGCGATACACACACTCATAGACAAACCATAACAAAATAAACCGCCCTGGAACGGTCAGTTAAACTCCACTGGGGGTGGGGGGGGGGGGGGGGGGGGGCTTAAATCGATTTTACATGCCCATAATCCTCGCCCTTACTTCCGTCGCGATTTCGACAAATAATTTGTTCAGTCCTCATGAAGACCTCTTAACTCATCAGTGCAACATCTCCGTAAACACAAAAATCAAACAACCACAGAGATGAAACAACGATGAGGACTCGACAGCAAGAAACCACTGAAATGCTGGAGCAAAAGAAGGCCAACAGTTAGACTCCGATAGGCGTAGCCTTTCATTGTTTAATTTGGAAAAGAATCATGATGTGTGTCCTATACTAAAGGTAAATCAATAAAATCAGATTTTATACAGTATATACACGGTTAGTGTAGAAGCCTCCGTGGTGTAGTGGTTACGCTACTCGCCTGATAAACCAGGGATTGCAGGATCGATTCCGGGCTTCTCCAGACTTTCGGATGGGTCTTTAAACCGAGGTCCCGTCTCTGTATGACCTTAGCTGTTGGTGGGGCGTAAAACTGAAACCCTCTCACATGGTTAGTATACACTTGGGGCGCCAAACTGATGTTGACTTACAGTTGGGCAAGTCCTTGCAGCAGTTAAGGGTAGAAGGGTGTGTTTCTATCATTCATTTTCCTCTTTCATTTCTCCTATCTCTTTTCTCCCTTTTTCCGGGAAACGACACAAAATGACCCACAATGGTACTTAATTTTTATGTGTCGTTTAACTCCAACACAATCAATCATGGTTAGTGTCTTTAATAATAAAATATAACATATACAATGTTATAGGGACAAGCTTCAGCTATGTATTTACAGCAGAACTTCGATGGCTCGAACACTGATGGCTCATTTACCATGTATGTGTCGAACCCATTCTTGAGCCCCTAGCGAAATCCTCTACATAAGAAATAGTGGAGGATAATTAAGGAGATTTTAGTCTTTTATCCTGCAAATGTATGCTGTGTGTACTCATTAGAATCGCCTCGATGAGGCGATTCTAATGAGTACACACAGCATACAATTGCATTAGAGACCACCGAAAATATATCTAAAAGTATCTCGTTATGCCTGCTGACAGTCACCTCAGTGGCTCGAACTACCCCAATCTCGAACAGATTTTCGAGGTCCCAGAGGTGTACGAGCCATTGAAGTTCGACTGTATACATTTTTGGATCCGTTTTAAACCATGTTTTATCCAAAACCATGTTGTAATGAAGTGCCATAAAGAGGTGTGTGTGTATATACAGAGGAACCTCGTTATAACGACAGTATTTGTCCCCTATTATTGCGCCGTTATAAAGAATTTGCTGTTATAAAGAATCCCTTTTAGGAGTATGATAGGTATTAAAAGGCCTTTTTACTATTACTTACTTTTACCATTTACTTATTACTCCAAGAAACAAATGTTAGAGACATTTGTTAGAATCGCCTTGGTGAGGCGATTCTAACAAATATCTATTACATTTGTTTCTTGGAGTATTAGATTACAAGGCTCTTTCATGAAAATGGACTCGATTTATGCATTTCCAACTCGAGAGAAGCCCACGCCGCTAGGAACCGAGCTATGTAGTCATTCCATTCAAATTGCCGTTATAACGATCTTTCGCGCATTACAAATGTTGGGGCATTTGATTTTCAACCTTGTCATTAATTAATCATCATTTTTCTGTATATTTCTATAGTTTGCTTAAAACATATCATTCATAACAAAGTGTATGCCTGGCAAATATTAGAGGAGGGTCTGTGTTTCTAGACAAGTAACCTGTATCTAAGGGAAGTCAATTTAATTTTACTTTTTGTTACCCAAATGAGCATAATGTCCAATAAAAAGGGACATTGGCAAACTCTGCAGAACCAGGCCAGCCTTCGGATGTTATAAACGGGAAAAAAGGAAAATTATTGAAGGGTTTTCATCAAATAAAACTCTTTAGTTGTGCCTCTATATTGCATTGTACAATACCTTGTACATATGACAGCGCATCAACATCGATGCATCAGCACTGACGGATGCTGCTTATATGTTATGTGGTCAGACTAGACAAAAATGCTATAATGCTCATCTTGCTTATTGCATACTACTAAGACATATATTTCATAAACATAGCGTTCATTTCACATTTACCCATGTGCATAATTAAAAGTTATTTGCAGTGAAAGGAAATCACACAAAAAATAAAACAATTTCCTTCATTGTCATAAAGACTGCTCTAAAGGGGAATGCGTACATATTCAGGGGAGGTAACTCCTGCAAAAGTATTCGTGTCCCCCATGTCAATTAAGAGGAGTCAACTCTTAAAGGAAAGAAATTGCTCCTAAGAAGCAAATTCTTTCCTTTAAGAGTAGACTCCTTTTTCGGTGGGGCAGCGCTTATAGAAAAGCGAACAGGAAGTCCCGAAAGTTGTCTCCCTTTGAAAAATGGCGGGGGGGGTGGAATCTGTCAGGTTTTCCCATTCCCGTTAAAGGAAATGGATTTAAACCCATCAGGAACAAAGTATTCTCTTGAAGAGTGGTCCCTATTCTGAGCTAAAAATATGACAAACTTGTTAATGAAGAATAAAGGTGTCAGAAGATCATTGTGTTATCTTTTAATTCATTTATTTGTCTTCTAACAAATGCTACTTTAAGACTGGTAATTGGGCCTCCGTGGCCTAGTGGATAAGAGTGCTGATTCTTAATCCTTAGGTCTCTCATCACTGTGTGTTGGAGCCTGGCGCGGGTCACATGTGAAACGCCAAGATCTGAAATGGAAAATCACGTTTTTTTCTCCGGGGACTCTAGTTTTCGTCCACCTTTGTTTAACGATTTGCTCTGTATTTGAAACCAAAACCAAAAAAGAAAATAAAACTAGAAATGCGTCCACCCCCGTCTGAAAAAATCCATCCAGGAACAGGTATCGAGAGGACACAAAAAAAACACTTTACCTTTGACCTGTAATCATGACCTTGACCTTGGACGTACCAACCTGGGTCTTGTGCATGACACATCGACTCATGATGGTTAACATTTCTACCAAGTAATTTCCAAATAACTTCAGAATAACCAGACACAAGAAAAAGACATTTTTCCTTTTCATCTGACATCTAAGTATGACCTTGACCTTGGAGGTACGGATGTGGGTCTTGGACACGATACATCGTCTCATGATGGTTAAAACTTCTGCCAAGTAATTTCAAAACCCATTCAGAAATAAGTAAATTAGGTCAAGGTCGTACTTACAGGTCAAATGTTAAATAAGTGTCCAAATCTTAAAGTAAGTTATTGACTATTTAAGATTTGGACACTTTTTTGACCTTTGGCCTGTAAGTACGACCTTGACCTTTGAGGTAAGGACATGGGTTTTGTGTGAGATAGATCGTCTTATGGTGCCTTGCATTTCTGCCAAGTAATTTCAAAATCCATTCAGAAATAAGAAAGTTATTGACCGTGTTTAAGTTTTGGACACTTGTTTGACCTCTAAGTATGACCTTGACCTTGGAGGTACGGATGTGGGTTCTGCGCGCGACGCATCGTCTTATGATGGTTAATATTTCTGCCAAGTAATTTCAAATTCCTTGTGGAAATAATGAAGTTATTGGCCGTGTTTAAGTTTCTGACCATTTTTTACCTTTGACCTCTAGGTACCACCTTGACCTTGGAGGTATGGACCTGGATTTGCATGCGACACATCGTCTCATGATGGTTAACATTTCTGCAAAGTAATTTCAAAATCTATCTAGAAATAAAATAGTTATTGACTGCGTTTAAGTTTCGGACGAACATATGGGCAGACGGACGGACAGGGGCTTCGAATGGCTTGGGCATAAAAAACGGCTTACATAGCTCCAGATAAAGTGCTTTTTTTCATCCAAGAAGTATTGATATTTTTTCCTATATCTGCACAAAACATTTGTTGTTGGTACTCATTAGAAGCACCTAACTGAGATGTTATTTGGATGTTTGACTATCCCCTCTTATCTGGGGCAATAACATAAGAAATTTGATCTATCAGAATACATGATTTTCTTTCTTTTTGAACCTAGTCAGTACTGACCAGACCATGCATACATGTGAATTCTTCTCGGACCCAAAATAGGGAGATTTTGATTTCAGCTAGGGAGATTGTGGCTTCAAATCAGAAGATTTTTTCACCCAAAAAAAAAACCTTAGAAATGCGTCCATAGGACACGGATGCCCCCGCCTGAAAATACGTCTATGTTCGTATTAATCCATAGAAAGTTATTGACGGTGGTTAAGTTTTGGACCCTTTTTTCACATTTGACCTCTAAGAATGACCTTGACCTTGGAGGTAAGGACATTGGTTTTGTGTGAGGCTGATTGTCTCATGATGGCCAACATTTCTGCCAAGTAATTTCAAAATCCATCCGGAAATAAAGTTATTTACTGCGTTTAAGTTTCGGACCCTTTTTTGACCTTTGACCTCTAAGTATGACCTTGATCTTGGAGGTACTGACCTGGGTTTTGCAAGTGACACATCGTCGCATAACGGTTAACATTTCTACAAAGTAATTTCAAAAGCCATCAAGAAATAAGGAAGTTATTGACTGCGTTTAAGTTTTGGACCCTTTTTCTAACTTTGACCTCTAAGTATGACCTTGACCTTGGAGGTACGGACCGGAGTTTTGCATGGTTAACAAAGTAATTTCAAAATCCATCCAGAAATAAGAAAGTTCTTGGTTGCATGTGACACATTGTCTCATGATGGTTAACATTTCTACAAAGTAATTTCAAAATCCATCCAGAAATAAGAAAGTTATTGACTGTGTTTAAGTTTCAGACAGACGAACGAACAATTTTGCACGTGACACATCATCTCATAATGGTTAACATTTCTACAAAGTAATTTCAAAATCCATCCAGAAATAAGAAAGTTATTGACTGCGTTTAAGTTTCAGTCGGACGAACGGACGGACAGGGGCAACGCTATATGCCCTTCCGCCATTCTTTGAATGGCGGTGGCATACAAAATAATCTACTTAATCTTTAAACTGTGTTATATGTCAACCCATGCCGGCCTCGGTAGCTCAGATTGGTGTCTGACTGGTGATCAGGAGAACGCGAGCTCGATACGACACCTGCCGGGGTTGGCAACATTCTTTCATGGAGATTGATCATTAAATCTTTTCTATGGTCATTCTCTCCCTTCCACTGACTCAAGAAGGGCAGTTGTCCGTTTCTGATGAAAGAATGTGCACTGTACTGGTTAAACGCTTACGTATAAGCTTGCCCAGGGAAAGTGTGGAAAGATAAACTGACCAGCTCAAAAATGACCTAAAATAGTATTGACTGGGCCATTAAACTCCAATACAATCAAACAATATGACAACCCACATGTTATAATGAACATAATATAAATAAAATAACAAGGTTTATGGGTAATCAACTAATATTGAAACTAATTACACATTAATTCTAGATTTCATTAAGGTCACTATGGGCAAATCTTAAATTTCTGTTTTAAACTTTATTTACATCAGCCTCGATAGCACAGTGGTTAACGCGACTCCTGATCGAGAGGTTGTGCGTTCGAATCCGGCACCCGGTATCGAGGTGTGTCCTTGGGCAAGACACATAATGACACTGCCTCACTCGACCCAGGTGTAAATTGGTAGCAGTGGTGTAATAGTCACTGCCTCTCTCTCGCGTGCGTGAAAACATCTGGAATGTGTGTTCGAGATCGATTAAATAAGCTTGAAGCTTCCATAGCAATTGAACTAAAATAAATTAGTATAAACTAAACTAAACTTTATTTAACCCATTTAGTACCAGAAACCCCAAAACGGGTAACCGGGCAAACAGTGCAGGCCCAGATCAGACACCGCATAACGCGGCATCTGATCAGGGCCTCCACTGTTTGCTAAAAGTTCAGCCATTTTCGAAATAAATTTTGATGAAAACACAACCTGACACCCCTAAATTTTGAAATGGACTGCTGCTATATATGGTGGAAGATTCCATTTGGCACAAAAAGGGTTAAAAGTGTAACTTGTCATCATGTTAACATACCTCCAAAACAGTATTTTTTCTGATGAAAATTGCGATATTTTCCTTATTTATAATCTAAATATAGGTTGTGGGTGCTAGGCGGTTTGAACGAGTAACCACAACCTACATGTATGTCTTGGAGCAGAAATACGAAAAGTAATGAACAGCTCCATAAACCCCAGTTATCTCTATATAAAGTGGGGTTTAGTGGGGTATTCATTACACGGGCTTGTTAACATGTTGAGCGAGTCGGTTAACCTTACCATACTTTTCCCTGGCAGGCTAGGTGATTATATTTCCTAGTCCTTTAGGTACATGCATCACGAAAAAAAAGACGCCTATATAATTTTGATCCCCCCTTGAACCCCATTTTTATATAGTAAAACCCAGGTTAACAGGGGTAAACCTTATTTTTCTTATTTCTGCTCTTAAATAGAGATTGTGGGTATGCGTTAGAACCGCCTCAATGAGGCGGTTCCAAAGAGCACCCAAAACCTATGTTTTGAGTATAAATAAGAAAAATATCACAAATTTTCATCGGCACAAAATACCTTTTTTGAGACTTGAAAAATGCACTATATCACACGGGTGTGTTATCGTAATGAATTCCACTGTGGAATTTTGAAAAATATTTGAGGGTCACTGATGATGAGGTTATGTCCATCATTCTCAGTCCAGGACTCTCGAGGAGTTCACAGCTGCCATCCAAGCCACTGATTCAGCTGTATTCGTTGCTCCATAAAACAGCCACTGTTCATGGAGGAATTTTATTGGTTTCAAACTGTTTTCACTGGAAGAGGACGGGTGCCCCATCCTCCTATCAGGTCAACTATACAGTCTATGAAGACCCCTGACCTTTTTCCAGGAGACGAAGATGAAGACAAGGCCCAATTGACCAAAACTAGCTAGTCTGGCCAAGAAAAAACTAGTACACTCTACAATTTTCAGTTCTGTATTGTATTCCTTGATTCCAAAGGATTACCTCTTTACAGAACATATTAGTCCTTAAATGGTTAACCAGTGCAGTTCTAGTTTCTATGTTAAATTGTCACTACTTCTCCATTAATAAGCACAAAAATGACTAGTTCTCTAATACATATTAACGTTAAAGGTAGTGTCATTTGCTATCTTTATATGTAGATAACTGGGTGAAAACTAAAGATTTTTTGTACCCTCTAGTCACCACTAAGCAATGCACACAGTCCTGTAGATTTTATTGAATGCAACATCAAATCAAACTTATTACCATGCCCTTTTTATATCTTTTGAAATCATTGTTAGATAGTTAATTTACATTGAATTCATATTTTATATAATCATGAAATCTAGGTCAGGATATTATGACAGTTATGGTCCTTTTTTTCAACTTAAAGGTGCATTATTGAGCTATCTGGAAAAAAATTCTTCCAAAAATAAAATACATATAGCCGGTATTTTTCTTTAAAACAATACAAATGAATGCATTTTATGCAAAAATGCGAACAATTATGATGACAGGTAAACAAGTTTGAGAGGGATTCCCTAACTAGGTTTCGAACACTAGTTAGATCTATTTATAGTTTGTGACAAAAATAGAATCCCCATATATGACGTTATGCGAAGTTCAATTTTGGCCTTGTTTGCTTAGGCCATGCCTGAATCGGAAAATAATATGACGCTGAATACCATGCCATAAGTAACGACAGTCAGAGACGAAACTGTCACCATGTATGTGTAAAGTGACAGATTTATTTTTAGAACAGAAATTCCGAACCCATGTTCAGAGCGAAGGGTAAACACGAATGAAAACAACCATTTTCAAAAAGTTCTGAAGCTGTGGCTCCAAAAGTGTACACATGACAAAGGAATATGCATTGAAGATAAAAATCAGAAAAAAAAATTTGAGACCCGGTAGCTCAATAATGCACCTTTAAGCATTTTTGCAAAATGCTTTATTCCAGGTGATGCTGACCCCTGGGTAGGGGTATCCTTGCCATACTGACCCATTTCTAGTTCCCTCTATTTCATAGTCCACATAGGTCACTGATGAGGCCTTATTGGCCGGAAGCTAGCTAGTCTGGCACAGAAAACATGCACACTCCATATTTTCCAGTTCCATTGTGTATCCCTTGCTTCCAAAGGATAACCCTTTTATATAACATATTTAACGTCACTACAGCTGATGTTTTGGAATGTGTGGCAGCCGTAAAAAGTCTCCCTGCCCTACATCATAGTGTAGTTTATATTTTCTTGTCCTTTGGGATCATTAATTTGAAAATATTTGAGGATCACTGATGAGGCCTTATTGGCCAAAACTAGCTAGTATGGCCCAGAAAACATGCACACTCCTTATTTTCCAGTTCCATGGTGTATTCCTTGCTTCCAAAGGATATATACAAGATATTCAACTCTGGTGTACTATTTTTGACTGCAAGGTCTTCTTGTACAATTAACCAATTTTGTTTGGAAAACCCCAAACCCAGATACTGACAAACAGTGCCGGCCGAGAAAGATGCCTCAACAAGAGGTCCAAGATCGCCCTGTATCGCTCACCTGTCACCAGATTATCATAAACAATGTTTAGACAAGATGGCCACAACAGCCCTGGATTGCTCACCTGATCCTTGTTGTACAGATAAAGTGGTAAGTAATACATGTATAAGGTGGAGTGGATGGTTTGAGCCATTTGGGTTGAGAGTGACCCAAGGAACATTTTTGTGAAATAATTTCAAAACCAATCTACCTATTTAGTAGTAGATATCATTTTAAAACTTGTTTATCGTTTCCTTTTGGTGGCTATTATGTTCAGTGGAGCGAAACTATTTTTAGCAATTTTGTCAGAGGGTCAGAAGGCTCAGGTAATTGATATTTGGTATGAAGCTTCGTCTTGTGGACCTCTATCAAGATTGTTAAAATTATAGCCCTGGGACCAAAAATGCCCATGCCCTGGAGCCCTTTAGTTTTACATTGACTTATATAGGAAAAACCTTCAAAAAATCTTCTAGTGCACCAGTAGGAGATGAGGCAGCTCAGACATACTAACAATACAATTCCTGGACCTTCTGGTTTCAGACAGGAAGATTTTTAAAGGTTTTCCCTACATAAGTCTGTGTAAAACCAATGGGCCCAGGCGCCAGGACATTTTTCTCCCCAGGGCTATAATTTGAACAATCTTGGTAGAGGCCCACTACATACAATTTCACTCCTAATTTCAAACAAATGGGCCATCTGGTTTCAGACAAGAAGATTTTTAACGGTTTTCCCTATGTAAGTCTCTGTAGAACCGATAGGCCCAGGGGTATTTTTGGCCCAAGGGCTAAAATTTGAACAATCTTGGTAGAGGGCCACTAGATGAAGCTTCATACCAAATATCAAAGACCTGGGCCTTCTTGTTGAAGACAAGAAGATTTTTAAAGGTTTTCCCTATATCTGGTGGGCCCTGGTGTAGGGGCATTTTTGGCCCCAGGGCTATCATTTGAACAATCTTGGTAGAGGTCCACTAGATACAACTTCATACCAAATATCAAACACCTGGGTCTTCTGGTTTCGGACAAGAAGTTTTTCAAAGGTTTTCTCTATATAAGTCAATGTTAAACCGGTGGGACCCAGCGTGGGGGCATTTTTGGCCGAGGGGCTATAATTTGAACAACCTTGGTAGAGCTCCACTAGATGAAGCTTCATACCAAATATCAAAGACCTGGGACTTGCAGTTTCAGAGAAGAAGATTTTTCTAAGTTTTCATTAAAAAATCTATTTTGCAACAGACCGGAACCATTTGAACAACTTTGAAAGGGGGACCACCTAAGGATCATTCCTGTGAAGTTTGGTCAAAATCCAATCAGTGGCTTAGGAGGAGATGTTGTTTGAAGAAATTGTTTACGGACACACACATGCACGGAAGCACGCACTGGCGACGGACGAAAAGTGATCACAAAAGCTCACCTTATCACTACGTTGATAGGTGAGCTAAAAAGTTCAGCCATTTTCCAAATTCACAATAAAGATAACACCCTGTAATTCTGAAATGGACTCCTGCTAAATATAAGGCTGATAATTCGTTTCTGTACAGGGTGAGTTAAGAGCCAGGCATAGGTAATAAATAAAGAAAAGAGAACTCTATCTGCTGATCTTGACATATTTATTCACAGTTCAGAAACATGTTTTAAAATATTAACAGATTTACCTATCAACTCTTACAAATACAAGTAGCTATACTGTACAAATGTATGACACAATCATAAATTTTACAGAAATATCATTTGGTTACATTGTAGCAATAATATGCTGAATCATGTCTACAAATAGCACAAACTATCCTATGTTTTCGGACCGACAGTCCAAAGAAAACAGTGCAGACCGAGACGAGACACAGCAAGTCGCTGTTTCTCATCAGGCTCTACACAGTTTGCCACTCATCCAGCTATTTTTATACACAACATCGGGTAAAAAATTATACTTGTTTTAATTTTAGAACAAGTACAGTTAGGAGTTTAGGTATACAAATATTTAGGATAAATACAGTAACTACAGTCTAATTTAAATACACCACAACCTTGTTATAACACAGTTCGTTGTAACGTGGTTTCGATATAACACGGTTTCAGGATGGATCCCATAAATCCCATTAATGTATAGATTATATAGAAAAATGACCACAAATGGTCATTTTTCTATATAATCTATACATTTTTGTTTGGATATAACACGGTTGTTTAACTAACATGGATTCTGCTTTGGACCCCATTAATAGTGTTATAAAGAGGTGGCGGTAAAGCTTGAATACCTTTGGGACCATAAAAATTTGTAAGAAATAGGGGTAGTTCAAACTATTAAAGGTTTAATTATAGCACCTGTCAAGAGGCATAATAGTGGTCTTTAGGATACCTTTTTGATCTTCAATAAAACAAAGGGATGTTGTGTGTGGGCAATTCTAATGAGTACACACAACATACTTTTTCGACATAAACTCAGAAAAACCACCCTCAATTATCCTTAATATAAAGATTAAAGATATCTGTAGTTACTGAAAGAATTCTCTAGGGACATTTTTTTGTTTTGGAGTTTAACAGCCAAGTCAACCCTATTTATGTCATATCGAGCCGGTCGTTAACCTATTCACACTTTTTCTGGTAGGCTTATACCTAAGTAGTTAACCAGTACAGGGCACAATCTTTTGTCAGAAACTGACAATGCCCTTATTGAATCAGGGGAAGGGGAAGAATGACTGTAGAAAAGATTTCATGATCTTTGCTTCCAATTTTGTGGGACCTTTACCTGACATTGAGATGAAAAGACACCTCAAGCCCTGCCCCCCCCCCCCCCCCCCCCCCCCCTCCCCTTTAAAAAAAACAACAACAAAACAACTATGGTTTAAAGGGCGGTCCGACTTACCTAAGCAGGATTAGACCTTCACAGTGGTTGACCAGTGCTTGAATGTTCAGTCAGTTTCAGCTATAGCCTAAGGAACTCTATGTAAAAGTTTCTCTACTGCTCTGGTCAACACAGGCCCACATTAAACTAGAGCTGTCAGAGGATCTGACTATAGCCCCGCTTCAGCGCTGTCAGAGAAGAAAGTTATTTAAGCTGCAGAGAAAACAGTTATGAACAAGAAATAACTGTTGAAAATTTTACATTATCTGGAAAAACTCTAAGAGTTGTGAGCCCTTGTCCCTCATTTCAATGAGCATGATACATTACCAGAATGTCCATGTTTATACTAAATTTCATCTTCCATTTTTCAATGTTCAAAGGGTAATAACTCCTAAAGTAGGCAAATCAGAGTCAGGGTTCCTGCGCTCTGCACATTGTCTCATGGTGCTTTACACTTGTGTGAAGTGTCATGAAAATATCTCAAATGGTTTGTGAGTTATGGAGCCGACACAGTCAAAATTGCCTTTTTAAATGTTCAAAGGGCAATAACTCCTAAAGTAGGCAAACCAGAGTTATGGTTCCTGCACTCTGCACATCATCTCAAGGTGCTTTTCATTTATTTGAAGTTTCATGAAAATATCAGAAACGGTTATGGAGCGGACATAGTTAAAATTGCCATTTTTTAATATTCAAAAGCCTATAACTGAAAAAGTAGACAATCCAGAGTTTGGGTTCCTGCGCTCTGCACACGTAATATGGTGCTTTACATTTGTGTGAAGTTTCATAAAATTATCTCAAACGGTTTTTGAGTTATCGAGCAAAGACGGCTAAAATTGATATTTTTCAATATTCAAAGGGAAATAACTCAAAAATTAGGCAATCCAGAGTTATGGTTCCTGCACTCTGCACACCATCTCATGGTGTTTAATGTTTGTGTGAAGTTTCATGAAAATATGTGAATGGGTTTTAAAGTTATGGAGCGGACACGAAAATTGTTAACAGACACAGACAGACACACCAGACACACAGAAAATACGAAAACCAGAGTTATGGTTCTTGCGCTCTGCACATTGTCTCATAGTGCTTAACATTTGTGTGAAGTTTCATGAAATTATCTCAAACGGTTTTCGAGTTATGAAGCGGACACTGTTAAAATTGCCATTTTTCAATGTTCAAAGGGCAATAACTCCAAAAATAAGCAATGCAGAGTTATGGTTCTTGCGCTCTGCACATCGTCTCATAGTGCTTAACATTTGTGTGAAGTTTCCTAAAAATATCTCAAACGGTTTTCGAGTTATGAAGCGGACACAATTAAAATTGCCATTTTTCAATGTTCAAAGGGCAATAACTCCAAAAGTAGGCAATCCACAGTTATAATTCCTTCGCTCTGCACATTGTCTTATGGTGTTTAACATTTGTGTGAAGTTTCATGAAAATATGTTAAGCAGATACAAAGTTATGGAGCCAACACAAATTAACGGAATCACGGAATTACGGAATTACGGAAAATGTTCAAAGGGCAATAACTCCAAAAGTAGGCAATCCACAGTTATAATTCCTTCGCTCTGCACATTGTCTTATGGTGTTTAACATTTGTGTGAAGTTTCATGAAAATATGTTAAGCAGATACAAAGTTATGGAGCCAACACAAATTAACGGAATCACGGAATGACAGAAGGACATGGCAAATCCAATATAGCCCCACTTTTTCAAAAGCGGGGCTATAATAAAAGAATTTGCCTTCAAGGAGCAAACTCTTTCTTTTTACTTCAGATTCATAAGGGAGGTCAAGAATGTTCTTTCCTATGTTAACCCATTTAGTACAAGAAACCCCACAAGACGGGTAGCCTGGCAAACAGTACAGGCCCAGACCAGATGCCGCATTCTGCGGCATCTGATCAGGGCCTCCACTGTTTGCTAAAAGTTCAGTCATTTTCCAAATAACCAAATAAATTTTGATGACAACACAACCTGATACCCCTAAATTTTGGAATGGACTCGAGGAAGATTCCATTTGGTACAGAAAGGGTTAATATGCCAAAAAAGCCACTTTTGGCTTGTCTGCTCTATGCCTGTAGCTGACTCATCCACAACTCAAGATAAGGAGATCTGATGATAATTTGGGGATAACTTTTCTTACTTCTCCTTCTGAGCATATGAGCTTGCGCATGACAAAACCTACATTCTAACACAGCGCGACTATATAGGCAATGCAAAATAACTGTGTTTTATTCTGCAACAAATCACAGCTCGGAAGAGCGTGACATGTGACGTCATTAAAAACTGCAAATTTATGACGTCACTAGTCGATTTACTTGACGTTAGACGGTGTAACGTCATTTTCTCGCATCCAAAACGTTACAAAAGGATATAAATGCATGTGTTTCAGTCGATAATTTTAGCGGGATTTCTTCTAACAATGGCGAAAAGTGGCGAGATTTTGAAGGAAACAACAACATTATTGCGGATTTTCAGCGTGTTAGAATCGAAATAGATCAGCTCTAGCCAGTGATTTGTTGGGTAATAAATCACAGTTTGTCGGTCAGTTGTAAGTAGACAAATCACGCGCGCTACGCGCTCGTGATTTGTCTACTTTACAACTGACCTCCAAACTGTGATTTATTACACAACAAATCACAGTTAGAGCTGATCTATTTCTTAAATAAGACTTGTGCTATGGTCGAAGACTCAGTTCAGCCCACTCCCATCCGGTCAGCCTGGTCGGAGCAGTCTCTTGTTGCCCTATGAATAGCCCAGAGGCTATAAAAGGCTTGTGCGAACAGCAAAGACTCTGATCAGACTGCGCGGATGCGCAGGCTGATCTGAGTCTTAGCTGGTCGCCCAGGTCTTATCGTAGATTTTGTCGTGTGCTGGTATATATTGTGGGCATAGCATTTTTTTGTGATAAATGAAGGGTGATGTTTGTCAATTCTCCATAAAAACCTATGTTGTATTCATTAGAACCGCCTCAGCGAACATGGGATATTCTTGAATATCTCAATTTACCCCAAACATCTTGGGCCAAAAGATTGTCATTGTAACAAGTTTTGTCGTTATATAAAATGTCAGTATAAAGAGGGTTGTCTGTAGTCCAATTGTTTGTGCCCTCAATGTTATGCAGTAAGGCCAATTTTGGTTAGTACTGTATTATAAAGCCCACTTTTTATCAGTTTTGAAGAAACCTCTAATTATTGGTCAATTCTTTAGAAAATCTTTGTTTCCATCAAGGTATGAATTACATTAGGTCACAAAGTTACTGTCAAAGCCAAGATGATGATGATGATGATGGCTGACAGATGATGATGATGGTGATGACAATAATGGTGAAAACTTGTTTTACTGTGCCTATCAAGGTAAGAATTACATTGGATCACAAAGTTACAGTCAAAGCCTAGATGATGATGACGATGATGATGGCTGACAGATGATGATGATGGTGATGACAATAATGATGACAACTTGTTTTACTGTCCCTATCAAGGTATGAATTACATTAGATCACAAAGTTACTGTCAAAGTCTAGATGATGATGATGATGATGGCTGACAGATGGTGATGATGGTGATGACAATAATGATGACAACTTGTTTTACTGTCCCTATCAAGGTATGAATTACATTAGATCACAAAGTTACTGTCAAAGTCTAGATGATGATGATGATGATGGCTGACAGATGGTGATGATGGTGATGACAATAATGATGACAACTTGTTTTACTGTCCCTATCAAGGTCTGAATTACATTAGATCACAAAGTTACTGTCAAAGTCTAGATGATGATGATGATGATGGCTGACAGATGATGATGATAGTGATGACAATAATGATGACAACTTGTTTTACTGTCCCTATCAAGGTATGAATTACATTAGATCACAAAGTTACTGTCAAAGTCTAGATGATGATGATGATGATGGCTGACAGATGGTGATGATGGTGATGACAATAATGATGACAACTTGTTTTACTGTCCCTATCAAGGTCTGAATTACATTAGATCACAAAGTTACTGTCAAAGTCTAGATGATGATGATGATGATGGCTGACAGATGATGATGATAGTGATGACAATAATGATGACAACTTGTTTTACTGTCCCTATCAAGGTATGAATTACATTGGGTCACAGAGTTACTGTCAAAGCCTAGCTGATGATGATGATCATTATGATGATGATGATGATGACAACAATGATGAAAACTTATTTTACTGTCCCTACGAATTTGAACTTTTTTGTGTTTTTGAATATTTCTACATGGCTCCAGGTGTGGAGTATTGAAGGTAATTTGTGAATTTTTTTTCTTATTTCTCCATCAAAACTTATGTTGTAGGTACTTGTTAGATCTAGAATGGCCTCACCCACAACATATATTTCTGACCATTCTGACAAAAAATCAGCAACCCTTCTTGTCAGAATCAGCAGTAGGGAGATAATGACAGTAAAAGGAGCATACACTACACAATAAGTGTCTATACTTAAAGGATAGAATTTGCTCCTGAGGAGCAAATTCTTTCCTTTAAAGGTGCATTATTGAGCTATCCAGAAAAAATGCTTCCAAAAATAAAATATATATAGCAGGTATTTTTCTTTAAAACAATACAAATGAATGCATTTTATGCAAAAATGCGAACAATTATGATGACAGGTAAACGAATTTGAGAGGGATTCCATAACTAGGTTTCGAACACTAGTTAGATCTATATTTAGTTCGTGACAAAAATAGAATCCCCATATATGATGTTATGCGACATTCATTTTTGGCCTTGTTTGCTTAAGCCATGCCTGAATCGGAAAAAATATGACGCTGAATACCATGCCATAAGTATTGACACTCAGAGATGATACTGTCGCCATGTTTGTGTAAAGTGACAGATTTATTTTTAGAACAGAAATTCCGAACACATGTTCAGAGCGAAGGGTAAACACGAATGAAAACAACCATTTTCACAAAGTTCTGAAGCTGTATTTGGCTCCAAAAGTGCACACATGACAAAGGAGTTTGCATTGAAGATAAAAACCAGAAAAAAAAATTTGAGACCTGGTAACTCAATAATGTTATTAAGACCACTTTTGAACAGCCCCAAAGGTGGTCTCTGACCAGAGGACATTGTATGCTTTAAAAATACAAAGAAAGAATAACCAAAACTTTCCAAATAAGCTTTTTAAGGCAGAATTAGTCTCAATTTTTGGAGGTCTTAATAGCGAAATTTTACTCTACTTGTTAGAATCACCTCAATGAGGCAATTTTAACAACTACTCACAATACAGTCAAACTTCAATGGCTCGAACACCTTTGGGACCTCGAAAATCTGTTCGCGACAGGCGTAGTTCGAGACACTGAGGTTACTGTCAGGAGGCATAACTAGATACTTTTAGACATCTTTTCGGTGTTCTATAATGAAAATGTATGCTGTGTGTACTCATTAGAATCGCCTCATCGAGGCGATTCTAATGAGTACACACAGCATACATTTGCAAGACAAAAGACTAAAATATCCTTAATTATCCCCCACTATTTCTTATGTAGAGGATTTCGCTATGGGCTCAAGAATGGGTTCGACACATCCATGGTACGCGAGCAATCGGTGTTCGAGCCATTAAAGTTCTACTGACGTTTCTACTATGTTTTAATGGAGACATAAGAAAAATCATCCACAGTGTTCTTCCTTGTCTGGGGTTATCGTAAGCAATAGCACATGCAACATTATGTATCCAAACAGAGCAAGTCCGAAGCTTGTGTCACGACAGGAAGATCAACAATGTCTCGTGCGGGAAGAATATGAGCAGGTGGATTGCCATTAGACTGTGAGTGGTGTATCTCTGACTTTACTGAAATAATTTCACCAGGCGAATCATTACCAATCTCTGTGCCCGGTTTGTTCTGATTCACAAAAATCCCACCACTCCCTCTCTGTCGATTTAAGGCATGTCGATGACGAGATTCATACAGGTATTTCTGAAACACACAAGCTATTGTATCATCATAATGGATAAATGAAACAAAAAGGTGAATATTATGGCTAGCTTAGAGCATCAGGTCATAGGTTCAAACCTCACTTGGGCCGGTGACTGAAATGGGGACAGTCTTTCTAGGTTCAGGCAGCAGGGAATGATTTGGTTTTGGTTTGGAGTTTTATGGTACAGTCAACACTGTTTTCGTCATATTGAGCCTTTCAGTTTACTTAACCACACTTTTCCTGGGCAGGCTTATACTTAACCTTTTTTGTACCAAATGGAAACATCCTCCTTATACATGTATGATAGGAGTCAATTTCAAAATTTAGGGGTGTCAAGTTGTGTTTTCTACAAAATTTATTTGTGACTGAACTTTTAGCAAACAGTGGAGGCCCTGATCAGACGCCGCCTTCTGCGGCGTCTGATCTGGGCCTGCACTGTTTGCCAGGGTACCCGTTTTGGAGTTTCTGGTACTAAATGGGTTAAGGTGGAAAATTCTATAAAGTACAAGAACGGTTGAACTTGTGATTCGGTTCTTGACAGTCTGTGACTCCCAATAGTCCGCTCATAGTATTGCACTATCACTTAAGGAAGACATGTGCAAACAATGAAAACATCACAATGGAGTATGTACAGGCCGATTTGAGCCTTTGATAGTTGCACAAAACCTTGTAGGTTTTGCTACATGACAGCCCAAATAAAATATTTATAAGTTACTGAATTTACAGTAGAACTTCGGTGGCTCGAACACCTTTGGGACGTCGAAAATCTGTTCGAGACAGGGGTAGTTCCAGTCCCTGAGGGTTACTATCAGGAGGCATAACCTGACACTTGTGGACATCTTTTCGGTGTTCTTTAAGGAAAATGTATGCTGTGTGTACTATTTAGATTAGCCTCATTGAGGCGATTCTAATGAGTACACACAGCATACATTTGCAAGATAGAAGACTAAAATCTCCTAAATTATCTCCCATTTTTCCTGTAATAGAAGTTTCCCTAGGGACTCAAGAACGGGTTTGACCCATCCATGGTAGACGAGCCATCGGTGTTCGAGCTATCAAAGTTCAACTGTATATGGTGAAATATTCTGCACAAGTTCATATAGTGAAGGATGCACAAGCTTGCAAGTGTGCCTCCCCTATATGGATGAGTACCGAATATTTCACAATATAAAGTCAAAAACCTTTTAGTACCGAAAACTTGAACTGTCTACTAGAAATCAGGACTGCCTGGCAAATAAACCTGAATGTAATCAGTTATATACCAAGTGGTTTGAAATGGAAAATAATGCAGGTCGTTAAGTGTCTTCCTACATGAAAAACCATGCCCAATGGCACCAAAGTGAAGATGATGTTAACGTTGGTGGTTGTGACGTCATTAAAAACACCGATTTTTCCAACACAGGACACAGTTTTTCCTTGATTGTCCATTTTATTTCTTTCAAAATGCAGCTGATTTACTATTAGAAATTAAAGTCTATACAGACTGCAGGTAGGTCATTTTTAACTGCATACATAAAATGTGCTTTTTGCACATTTTTCACAGCCTATTTTCGTTCTGTTTTACATTTTTTTCAGTCGATACATGCGAAAGGATGTATGCCAATTTTTCTACTCAAACTGGGCAAAGGGGGAGTTCCAAATCTGCCCACGCACAGATTTTCTTGAAACTTCAGTTGTTGTTTACTTTAGGTCTATCAACTATATATATGACTTTGTTTTATTTGATTAATTACTATAGTTCTCAGGAGAGCTCCTGGAGGTGATCCCCTGTAGAGGTCATACACACCTGTGAACTTTTCATTCTTAAATCAACAAGCCCGATTGTTTTCAAATTTTGTTGCTGTGATTTGAAACAGAACTCTATAAGGATTCATATAATACCAAAAATATAAATGTGTCTAGGTATTTAAATTTTTCTGATGAATTTATTTACAAAATGTCTTAAATTTTTCATGAAAATTTATAAAAAGTAAAATGTTTATCCGAAGTGTTGGAAGTGTTACTGATCTTGTCACCCCAAGATTTTACACATAAAATTGGCCACATATATCCTCTATATAGCAAACAAATTAAAAAAAAATTAGAAACCGGTAACATTGTTTTTGATTGCCAGATATGTGTTTAGGTATATTTTTGTGATGAAGTCATTTGCAATATCAGGGGACCAGATTTTCTTTAAGTATATTTTTATTGCAAAGCTTAGCATATGCATTCACATAATTCCGCCCCTGCACCCCCCCCCCCCCCCCCCCCCACACACACACACAAACAAAAATACACTGTTCGACAGAGAATGATTTTTTTAGTTTGGGTTTTAAATAGTAGATGAGAACATGTATTAGCAGAGAGAAAAATATAATGCACTCATGCAGTGATCATGATGAGTGTTTGAGTGTTAGTGTTTACAGCATTGCAAAAGCGGTTATGCTGAAAAAATGTATTATGTCACAATAGGTATAAGACAAGGTGGATATTTTTTACCCTATTTCATTTGGTCTTTTTTTAAACCCGCAATACAAAGATATTAATGTCAGTAATACACAATGGTGCATTGAGTTTGCTTAATAAATTACTTTCATAATCCTCTTGTTTTCTTAATTGTTTTTATTGTTGACATTTCCCTCTTTAAAATAAAACAGCAGTCAATAATTTGCCATCTGTGAAAGGACAGGCTGATTTTCTGATTTGTTCTTATTATTGATCAGTCCATGTATTGGTATTTTTTCTTACATCACTTGGTCAAAGAGACTAGCACGTCGCCCCCCCCCCACCCCCCCCTCCCCCCCCCCACACACACACACATTCAAGGTTTTGTGAGACCATTAAAAGCATTTTCTGCATTTTTTTCTAGGTTCATTATAACATAGGCAAAAGTGTTTGCTGCAATGTTTTAGTCTTCAAAATAAATGCATAACTAGTCACACTGAAACTAATTGCACATTTATCATCTTGCATACACTTCCCGAAATGATATAGATGGAAGGCAAGTTGCTGTAAAACATTTATTTGATACATGTAACTGCTATTGTATTTAGATGCTGAAATACCATTTTCATATGTAGTCTTATGTATGCAATACTTGTCATCTATGTTTTCTGGCTCTGTATTCGTCGGTTTTACAAATGTTTTTATTTTGTTTGTTTTGTTTCTATTGAGGTTTAACATCCCCGTTAACACTATTTAGGTCATTTTAGAGATGTTGCTTCCAATTTTGTGGGACTTATTCCCGACATTGAGTTGAAATGATATCTCAAGCCCTGCCACCCCATGAAACTACAAGGCTAATATACATTGGACGGCAAGACTCACACCACTTTGCCTGGGCAAGCTTAGTCCTTCTAAGCGGTTTACCAGTACTCGTGTTTGGTTAGTTTCAGCTCTGTGTGGAAGCAACATGCTGCCAAATCAATTTCTTCAAGCACCAATGGACGGGGGCGAAGATTTACAAATGGCATGAATCACTTGTTTGCTGTTCCACTAGCACATTGGCTAAATCAAAATCAGTGCAGCTGGCTTCACAAATTTTCTAAAGTACTCCTAGCACATGTACTGTTTGCTATTTTAAATTGTGTAAATGTTTGAAAGTTGTTATTAATCTATTATATTAATTAATGCTTTCCAAAAATAACTGCTTGTTTTCTGGATCATATTTTAGAACAAAGATAATCATATTTAAGAATATATCTTTCTTACAAGGTGACAGTCAGTGCGATTGAAGTAGACTGAAGGGGCATTGTCAGAGTGAGCCAAAAACAACAGTACCATTTTGTCTACAGTAATCTGTGTATACAGTGGGTCAAATGATCAGAAAATATTGTCTGTGTTATTATGACCTACCTGGCTGAAACATAATACAAACATCATTATTCTTGGCCATTCAAGCAACCTGCTTCATTCCAGTATGACAATCAGACTGTCAAGATCACTGCATCAGTTAAATACATACTTATTGGAGTCAAGTAAAATTGTCTGGTTTACAGAACCATCCAGTTTACTTGCCATTTCAACAATCTTAGTCATACTAAGCTTCAGCATTGCCTCCACTTCTATTTAGAATTACATTAATGCAAAAACGCTTGTTCTAAAATGAAGTATTTTTTAAATAAGAACTGACTGAATTGTTAACGAAAGCTCGAAATGAATTGTGTTTTTGGTGTTCATCAGGGCATCATAATTGATACAAATGCTGATTATTTATGAGCTCATACTATACACCATCATATAAACATACATATATTCATGTTTATTATGTATTGGCGAGCAATTTTTCAATTGAAAATGTCGCACTATATGATATCTACAAATGGTTTGATACAATTCAAAACTCTGACCATTACTATTCAATGTTCAAATGCGGTATGTTACCGGTCTCAGATTTTTAAGAAAGTTTGATAAAATGTTCTACATATATTATGGTCAATTTTCATATTAAAATGATGGGGTGACAAGAACTGCAACAGTGTGAAATCAAACATCAAACATACTCCAAAAGGTTTTATGGTTGTGAATTCTGGGGTCTGCTCCATATGAAATTGAGCATGGTGTATCGAACATTGCCTAAACAATGCTAAATGTGATACAAAGATAATCACAGATGACTACAGTGATGCCTGAGAACAAAATAACTCCAAAACATCAAAAGGTGGAATGTATATATACACTAGTTTGGGGGTACCCCTACTTTCAGATGTGGACATAAACAAATCATTGTAGAATTATAACGAAAACAGATATAAGAGTGAAATAGCTAAATAATGAATAGTCATTTACCAAGCAGTAATTATGCTTAATATCATGAAAATCCGTGCGTGGGCAGAACCCTATGGAAATTTACTATAGGCTGGAACTCCCCCTTTGAAAATAGTCCTATTGTGAATCAGACTGCTTATCTATGGGCAATATACAAATATGGAAGAATATTAACAGGTAACTTCTACTGAAAATAAAAGAGACATTTTCTAGGTGTATAATAAGTAACAGTACACTAAAGCAGTGAATAGTAAACGAATATCTTCCCAATTCTTTGCACAGAACTGAAGAAAAAGGGTTAAAGACTGCATACAACTACAAACCTGTCTTTCTTTAGGTATTCTCCCTAGAGCCTCTAACTTTGCTCTGGCTTGTCGTCTCTTCAATATTCTGTGGTACTGTTTGGCATTAACATACAGTGGTTCCTCTCCTGTCTCTCCGGGCTGAAATAATCATACAATAAACCATAAACCTCTTTGCGGCCCCCGCCCATCAGGGCTTGAAGAAATAGATGGGCTGCATGATGCTTCCACACAGAGTTGAAACCAACTGCACATGAGTACTGGTAAACCGCTAGATGATCTAAGCCTGCCCAGGCTAAGTGGTGTGAGTCAGACCGTCCATGCTTATAAACCCTTTTGGTTTCATTGGGCAACAGTGCTTGAGATGTCATGTCAGCTTTTGTTTGATTTGAGGTTTAACAACCCCCTCAACACTGTAAAGGTTATTTTGGAGACGTTGCTTCCAATATTGTGGGACTTTTACCCAACATCGAGATGAAATGACATCTCAAGCCCTGGCGCCCAATGAAACCAATACGGTTTATAAGCATGGACATGCCGACTCGCACCGCTTTGCCTGGGCAGGCTTAAATCCTCTAAGCAGTTTACCAGTACTCGTGTGCGGGTTGGTTTCAGCTCTGCGTGGAAGCATCATACAACCCATATATTTCTTCAAGCCCCAATGGTCGGGGGCCGTATTCCACTTGGTACAACAAGAGCTTCGGTGAAACCGAGGGATGCTCCCCGAAGATGCGCAGTAGTAGGAGGGTTATTTTAGTGAAATGATCCTATACACTTTGAAGTTTGATAAGATTTGTTTGAAGACAAAGGTTATGGGTACTCGTTATATACCTTAAATACCTTTAATACTTTTAGAGATATTGAGTGTGACGGACGGACGGACGGATGTTCTGACGGACGGACAGACGTCTTTACGAATGTATACTTGTGTGTCTTCATCCCTACAAAGTACCCTTGTGTGTCAAATTTCCTGGAAATTTCTTGGAATTTCTTGGAAAAAAAGACACACAAGTTACTATTTTAGACACACAAGACACTGACGGAATAAATCGCATTGAGTTTAATGGAAGTGTCCATACTTTTAAACACACAAGTATACATCTGTTCCTGTGGACAGACGGACGGACGGACGCATGGTCGGACGGACGGACGGACGGACAAAGCGGCGACTATATGACTCCCCCTTCAGGGAGCATAAAAAATGTTATATGTATATCCAAAACCTTGTTATAATTAATGTTGTGATCATTTTTAGAGGTTATGCTATTTCTACCCTTAATCACTGCTTCAGGCAAGGAGGAGTGTGATAAAAATTGTTAAGTTACTTTTGGCCTTGTTTAATGTCAGAAACAAATACAGAGATCCCGTGTTATAACGACAATTTCAATGGAATGAATTCTTAGCCCACGGTTTAGTCTCAATTCCAAGCGGCTTGGGCTTCCCTCAGGTTGGAAATGCCCAAATCGAATCCAGTCATGAAAGATTCTTGTAATTTAATACTCCAAGAAACAAATGTTACAGACATTTGTTAGAATCACTTCATCGAAGTGATTCTAACAAATGTCTATAACATTTGTGTAAATGTCTATAACATTTGTTTGGCGATAGAAACGTATGTTATAGACATTTGTTGGCGATTCTAACAAGTAAACATTTTATGGAGCACCCTGCGTTATAACGACAGTATTTGTTCCCTATTATTGTGGCATTATAATGAATACTTTATAGCGGCATATTCATTATAATGCCACAATAATAGGGAACAAATACTGTCGTTATAACGCGGGTGCTCCATAAAATGTTTACTTGTTAGATTCTCCTTGTCTAAGGGATTCTAATGACCACTTTTAATATGCTTGTAAGTTTGAACAGTTTTTCCCTCAGTTTTTGTTTTACAGCCCTTTCATGATCATTTCACTGATTTGGAGCCAATTGTTAATCAGAGGTGAACGAAAACCGGATTACCCAGAGAAAAACAATCACACAAACCCTCACCCACAATATACAGAGGACCCGCGTTATAACGACAGGATTTGTTCCCTATTATTGTGTCGTTATAATGGATTTGCCGTTGTAAAGAATCCCAGTTGGGTTATAAAAGATCTTTTCCACATAATTACCCCAAGAAACAAATGTTATAGACATTTGTTAGAATCGCCTCGATGAGGCGATTCTAACAAATGTCTATAACATTGGTTTCTTGGAGAATTAAATTACAAGAATATTTCATGAATATGGATTCGATTTGGGCATTTCCAACCCGAGGGAAGCCCAAGCCGCTCGGAATCGAGGCCAAACCTTGAGCTAATAACTCATTCCATTGAAATTGTCGTCATAACGAGTTTTGCCGTTATAACGAATGTCGTTATAACGCGGGTCCTCTGTACTTGTACTTGTATGTTTGAACATAAAAATTATCCCACTCCTCCTCCATTTTTTGTATCTTTTGTTGTTCTTTTTTTTTTTTTTTGGGTTTTTTTATTTTGTTATTATTAGTTTTACTTTCATGGCCTTTCCATTATTAGTTCACTTATTCCGAGCCGACCATTAATCAGGTGGACAACAACCTGAATATATAGAGAAAAACCACCCGACCCCTTCATTGGAAAATTTTCATCTTACAGGCTCACCAGAGTATCGTCTCAACATATTGAGATACAATATTTACCCCCAAATAACATTACAATGGCTAACCAAGTACAGTCTGTCTCATTTGGGTTTATGCTGTTTTTTTCTATCAAATTCTGTCCTCATAACAAAAATCCAACAGCATATCAACTGCTAGTACACTACAACCTTGTTTGGGCCCAAAGCAGAAATTGTGTAACAGTCAAACAAAAGTATTATAGCAAAACATATACCGTATAGATTACGGTAAAATTCCACTATTAAGACCATCTAAAATTAAGACTAAATCTGCTTTTAAAGCTTATTGAGAAGGTGTCAGTTTCTGTGTGAATACTACACCTAGTGTCTCCTGATAAGAGACCACCTTTGTTACTATTCAAAAGTGGTCTTAAAGACCACTTTTGAACAGTCCCAAAGATGGTCTTAGTATAGGAATTTTACTGTAAATCAAAAAATGACGATTTATGGTATTTTTTCTATATACACTGTAGATCTATCTTTAAACTGTGCTGTATTCAAAACTGGGTATCATAAGGAGGTTTAGGTGTATTAATAAACCTCCAAATCAAGTCTATAAAGGTCGGGTTGGGCATTTCCAACCCGAGGGAAGCCCACGTTGCAGGGAATCGAGGCTAAGCCTTGAGCTAAAAATTCATTCCATTGAAATTGTCGTAATAACGAGTTTTGCCTTTATAACGAATGTTGGTATAAAGAGGGTTGACTGTAGTACTTGACAAAAGACCAACTGAAATCATTGAAGAGTAATACTGCAAACATACATGAGCCCCTGTCTTTGGTGTGTTTTTTTGCGGGGGTGGGGGGGGGGGGGGGGGTGGGAGGGGGAATGACAAGGTAGATTAGAAACTAGGGCATAGTGCTTTCCAATTAGCAGAGAACACAAATATGCCAACCAGGGTCCAGTTGTTCGAAGCCTCGTGAGGTTAACAAGCTCGATAGTGGTCATATTGTAAACTGTTCTAGCAAGCTTAAGTTCAATATCGAAAATTTTTGGTATTTTTGCTGAAAAAATGTGAGCAGCTTTCGCATTTGCAAAAGCTGCTGACATTTTTTCAGCAAAAGTATTAGCAATTTTGCCATGATACATGTATTAAAAGGTCAAAGTTTTAACGATTTGTAGACTAATGACATTGTTAGTTTTGAACAACTGGCCCCAGACTGCATGGATGTCCAGGCTGATCTGCACCCATTGCTGTTCACAAATGCCATAAAACTGATTTTGTCACATGGCTCACAATGAAAGAATATTGCTGGAACTAAGAATACAATCCATCTCTGAAGAAATGTGTGACTTGTCTTTGACACATTTCTTTTTTCTAAATGAATGTGCACAAATGAATTTAACTTACCATCGCAATTGGCTGTCCACCCTGCTGTTGAGGAAGGTTTATAACCTGTATACCTGAAAATAAACATACTACCATTAACCCATTATTGGCGAAAAACCTCTAATGGGTAGCCTGGCAAACAGTGCAAGCCCAGATCAGATGCCAAATGGACTTGTACAACATATAGCAATGGAAGAGTCCAGCAGTATACAAACGGTTGATACTTATATTACAGTAATATGCATTTTACTATATGAATGATATGACCAGGTGGTACATGTATGTGAGGGGATACACCAACGTATGCATTGCCACTTTATCAACCTGTCAAGGGAGACAACTAAAAGTGAGTGGATGCTCAGTGTTCAATCTAAACTCCGTTCAGAAAATCTGAATCATCAATTTTTTTGATTCTCGCTTTTAATATTCATTTTAGCCCATACATCACTATGGGAATGTTTTAGACCTCACCCTCCGCCGATTTCTCCAGCAAGTCATATGCCTCTGCAACAGCCAGGAAAGGCTGGAATTATTAGGAGAAAATTGCAAAATCTAAATTTTCTTCCACAGACTAAGACATTCTGACAGGTTCGACACACCCTTTTACACCATATATAAAAGTGGTTACTGCTCTTGTACATTACAAGGGTGTCTATGTTTTATTTGCATGATCACTTCATGGAAAATCATTAGCTGTGACACCACATCTCAGAGCTCTCGGAAACGCAGGATTCTGCGTATTTTACGCCAACTTTTTGCCGTTGTACGCGTAAAGTTCAGTATCGCCGATTCTTATGTGCACATGTTTTTATTGCGAAATGCGTCCAAAATTACAGAAGCGGTAAAATCAGTAGCTAATTTAGGCTGCTTACGCAATACCAGTAAAAGATCAAATGAGGCGCCGCTTTTAGTGTTGAAAGCACACATGCCACATATTGCCAGGTATTTTTGCAAGTGGTCTGTTTGCGGCACATGTTAAAATGATTGTACCTTTTTAATCTTGCTGCGCTAATCCCTGTGTTATTACGGATTACAATTAATTAGTTTACTGATTGATGTCAGCATGAACCATCAACGGATTAACATTAGTCGGTAAAATATTACATTTAGTTAAACCAGGGTTCCGGCGAAGATGATATAATTGTTGAATTACTAATGTCATGTATTTTGGCGACTACATGATCGTGCTTTTTATCGCTCGGTCAAAGAGTGTTTCGATGTTTACTGGTGACATAAATGTCTGTAATTCTTCAAAATGCAATCATTTTAGCTCAATCATTTTAACAATTACAGGAAGTCAGACTTAGTTAGGATGCTTCCCCCACGTATTTGTTCACAAAATTATGAGCTAGTGTCACATACATGTACGTCCAAATTTGAAAGTACAAACATGGCTGTAGAGAATGCTTCTTTTCTGATTGGGTTTACATTATATCTGTTGTTATCCTAACACAACACGATTTTTATGATGTGGCATTATTTGGCTAGAAGTATGAGAATAAATCGAAGCAACTGCATATTTTTTGTGGGGGTGGGAAGAGTGGGTTTTACTGGGGTATACATTATTTTCCTAATATTTCTACAAAACATCAGACTGTGGCTGCTTCTTAGACACATCAGTGAAATAGTTTTAACTAGTACCCACAATCTATACGTCAGTTATTCATATGGATGTGTAGCCTGATAAGAAATTTTTGTCTATATTCTATGCACATTCAAGATCAGAACTTCAACTTTTTATATGGGAATCCAACTTTTTACCTGTGAATCCAACTTTTTACCTGTGAATCCAACTTTTTACAAGGAAGGATTCCTGGAATCCTGTTTTCAAAATCCTAGTGAGAGCGCTGCATCTGATATTGGTATAATTCTTTTTGACCACAGCTGACAGCACGTCGCGCTAGTGGCTCCCCGTTCTTAGTGAGCCTCTATCCAGCTATTCGAATATAAGGTGTGTCGCAATTGCATATCTATTTATAAAGTGCAACACATGGATTTGAATATTTATTATTTTACCTGACAATCATCGTTAGATGGACTTAGTCTGTGCTCTCATATCTCTGTTTTGCAATTTTCTCCAAATAATCACAGTCTTTCCTGACTGTTGCATAGGCAAAAGACTTGCTGGAGAAGATGGCAGAGGGGGAGGTCTAAAACTTTTCCACAGTGATGTATGGGCCAAAATGAGTATTACAAGAGGGCCATGATGGCCCTGGATCGCTCACCTGATTCATAGTGTAACAAGTGGGCCCCAAAGAGGGCCATTATTGGCCCCAGGGCTTTAATGTGCATAATGTTGAGGGAGGTCTTAAAGGTGAAGCTTCATACCAAACATCAACAAAGGCTATAATTTGAACAATCTTGGCAAAGGTCCACTAGATGACGCTACAAATCAAATATCAAAGACCTGGGCCTAGCGGTTTCAGAGAAGAAGATTTTTAAAGATTTTCGCTATATAAGCCTATGTAAAACCAAAGGGCCCCGGGACGGGGGCATTTTTTGCCACAGCTCTATAATTTAAACAATCTTGGTAGGGGTCCACTAGATATAGCTTCATACCAAATATCAAAGTCCTGGGCCTTGTGGTTTCAGAGAAGAAGATTTTTAAAGATTTTCCCTATATAAGCCTATGTAAAACCAAAGGGCCCCTGGGTGGGGGCATTTTTAGCCCCAGCACTATAATTTGAACAATCTTGGTAGGGGTCCACTAGATGAAGCTTCATACCAAATATCAAAGACCTGGGCCTTGTGGTTTCAGAGAAGAAGATTTTTAAAGATTTTCCCTATATAAGCCAATGTGTGTGTGTGTGTGTGTGTGTGTGTGTGTGTGAATTCGGGTTTAACGTCGCTTTCAACAATTTTTCAGTCATATCACGACGGTGTCTGGTTGCCACAGGGAGCTCAATGCTCACGTTTATAGTGCTGCCTCACTGAAGTATCATGTACCAGACACATTACATGATACCACACCCAGTCCCATTATCCTGACACTGGATCGACCAGTCCTAGCTCTACCCCGTAAATCTGAGTGCCAAGCGAGGAGCAGCTAGTACCATTTTTAACGTTTCGGTATGTCGCGGCCCGGGATCGAACCCGAGACCTCCCGTTCCTTGGAGCGGACACTCTACCAACTGAGCTATCGGGGCCGGTATATAAGCCAATGTAAAACCAAAGGGCCCCGTGGCGGGGGCATTTTTTGTCCCAGCACTATAATTTGAACAATCTTGGTAGGAGTCCACTAGATGAAGCTTCATACCAAATATCAAAGTCCTGGGCCTTGTGGTTTCAGAGAAGAAGATTTTTAAACATTTTCCCTATATAAGCCAATGTAAAACCAAAGGGCCCCTGGGCGGGGGCATTTTTAGCCCCAGCACTATGATTTGAACAATCTTGGTAGGGGTCCACTAGATGAAGCTTCATACCAAATATCAAAGACCTGGGCCTTGTGGTTTCAGAGAAGAAGATTTTTAAAGATTTTCCCTATATAAGCCAATGTAAAACCAAAGGGCCCAGTGGTGGGGGCAATTTTTGTCCCAGCACTAAAATTTGAACAATCTTGGTAGGGGTCCACTAGATGAAGCTTCATACCAAATATCAAAGTCCTGGGCCTTGTGGTTTCAGAGAAGAAAATTTTTAAAGATTTTCCCTATATTAGCCTATGTAAAACCAAAGGGCCCCGGGGCGGGGGCATTTTTGGCCCCAGCACTATGATTTGAACAATCTTGGTAGGGGTCCACTAGATGAAGCTTCATACCAAATATCAGAGACTTGGGCCTTGTGGTTTCAGAGAAGAAGATTTTTAAAGATTTTCCCTATATAAGCCTATGTAAAACCAAAGGGCCCCGTGGCGGGGGCATTTTTTGTCCCAGCACTATAATTTGAACAATCTTGGTAGGGGTCCACTAGATGAAGCTTCATACCAAATATCAAAGTCCTGGGCCTTGTGGTTTCAGATAAGAAGATTTTTAAAGATTTTCCCTATATAAGCCTATGTAAAACCAAAGGGCTCCGGGGCAGGGGCATTTTTGGCCCCAGCACTACAATTTGAACAATCTTGGTAGGGGTCCACTAGATGAAGCTTCATACCAAATATCAAAGACCTGGGCCTTGTGGTTTCAGAGAAGAAGCTTTTTGAAGATTTTCCCTATATTAGCCAAGGTAAAACCAAAGGGCCCCGTGGCGGGGGCATTTTTTGTCCCAGCACTAAACTTTGAACAATCTTGGTAGGGGTCCACTAGATGAAGCTTCATACCAAATATCAAAGTCCTGGGCCTTGTGGTTTCAGAGAAGAAGATTTTTAAACATTTTCCCTATATAAGCCTATGTAAAACCAAAGGGCTCCGGGGCAGGGGCATTTTTGGCCCCAGCACTATAATTTGAACAATCTTGGTAGGGGTCCACTAGATGAAGCTTCATACCAAATATCAAAGACCTGGGCCTTGTGGTTTCAGAGAAGAAGCTTTTTAAAGATTTTCCCTATATTAGCCAATGTAAAACCAAAGGGCCCAGTGGCGGGGGCATTTTTTGTCCCAGCACTAAAATTTGAACAATCTTGGTAGGGGTCCACTAGATGAAGCTTCATACAAAATATCAAAGACCTGGGCCTTGTGGTTTCAGAGAAGAAGATTTTTTAAGTTTTTGGTGAAAAAAATCTATTTTTGGCTCCTGTGACCTAGATGTGCAACGGACCGGAACCATTTGAACAACTTTGAAAGGGGACCACCTAAGGATCATTCCTGTGAAGTTTGGTCAAAATCCGATAAGTGGTTTAGGAGGAGATGTCGTTTAAAGAAATTGTTTACGGACGGACGGACGGACGCACGCACGACGGACGACGGACAAAAAGTGATCCCAAAAGCTCACCTCGTCACTACGTGACGGTGAGCTAAAAAGAAGGCAACGAAAAAATCGATGATTCAGATTTTCTGAACGAAGTTTAGGCTGCGTGATTTGCACAATGAAAATCATTCCACTGGCCTGTTGAGCCCAACAGCAGGAAATTGGTGACTGCTTATTGTAGGGTTTGTTTTTTGCTCTTTTTTTATTTTCTTGCGATTTTTGGCTATCTGGTATGAAATGTTGAGTTCACAAACTTATGTACAATCCAAAGAGGTCAGGAAAACCTTTTATCTTTTTTAAAACCATTAACAGTGTTTACCGGTAGTTTGCTGTGGACACAGCCATTTTCTTTTAATGCTTCACTCAATTTGTGTACGCATGATAAAAAGAGTGCAGCTTACGCTAAGTACTGAACCGAAATACTGCAAAAATACCAAAGCCAGCAGTATTTATTCTAGAGCTTAGAGTCTATTCTATTTAATCTCCCAAAGTAAATTTAATTGTGTTTCATTCAAAATGAAATTAACTCGAAAAACTGTTGCACTATACTGGTGTCGATGAAGAAAAACATATACATCAGATAACAAGATAAGTTTGTGAAACACAAACATGTCCATGGGCAAAGGTCAATTTCTTCTTTAAAGTAGGTCACAGGTCAAGGTCACAGGTCAATTTTTTTGTATAAGTGGGAAGCCCTTGTCACAAGGAAACTACATGCTATATATCAAGGTTTTATCTGAAACGGTTCAAAAGTTATTACCAATGATAATGTTTTCTTAAAAGTAAGTCAAAGATCAAGGTAAAGGACATCGGTCGAGCGGGGAGCCCTTGACAAAAGGAACCTACATGCCAAATATGAAGGCTCTATCTGAAACGATTCAAAAGTTATGACCAATGTTATTTTTTTTTAATGTGTGTCACAGGTCAAAATGTTGGGTATGAGTAGGAAACCCTAGTTACAAGGAACCTACCTGCAATATATGAAGGCTCTATCTAAAATGGTCCAAAAGTTATGACCACTGTTAAAGGTGTCCAACCACAAAACAAACAAACCATTAAACCAGCAAACAGACAGGACAAAAACAATATGTCCCCCGCTATCTCTACCGAGGACATAATAATATTCCTAAATGAAGTCTTTTGTTACATCACACTTGTTTTGTCTCTAATTTAATAATGCCAAGTCAGTCAAAACCACATCACACCAAATTTCCAAATGGCGTCTGTGGGCCCAGAGGGTGCCCTATCCTGAAATCCTAGATTCAACATTGGATGCTAAAATGTCTTCACTGTTACAAATCAGGAAAATGATACTTGTATCACAACCAATATTGGTTATCATGAATTTCTGCACTGAATAGATTCTGAATCATCACCATTGTCAGGGGAGATCTTTCTGTACATTCTTACAGATCTGTGTCCCAAAAACCAAAGAATTACAAGCATAGCTATGTTGTGCTTATGTTGGCCAATCTAGCCTTTTTGCCATTTCAATTATAACATAACCTCTTTATAACATTATAAATGGGGTCCAAAGCAGAAACGGTGTTAGTTAAACAACCGTGTTATATGCAAACAAAAATGTATAGATTATACAGAAAAATGACCATTTATGGTCATCTATACAATTTTGGGATCCATCTTGAAACCATGTTATATCCAAAACTGTGTTATGATGAAAACATGTTATAATGAGGTTATGGTGTATATCAAACCAATTGTTTATCAGGGATGGATGAAACCTGGTGTAGCCAGACATAAAACCACCTGATCTTCTGTTGCAAAGCCTGGTATCTCACAAGTGACCTGAACGAGACTTGAATCCACAGCAGTGAGAACTTATGTTTACAATTCAGCAGTCTTAACAACTCGGCCATGGCGGCTTGTTAATCTGACTTGAACATTAGGGATGATACTAACTAAGGTCGACATTAAGATTCATGCAAATGTTGATGGCTGAGCATCACGTGAACAAGTCCGTGAAATGAAGACCCCACTAAACGCCACTTTATATAGAGAAAACTGGGGTTTACAGGGGTACAAATTATTTTTCTTATTTCTGCCCCTAGACATAGGTTGTGGGTACTCATTAGAACCGCCTCATTGAGGGGGTTCTAACGAGGACCAACAAGCTATGTTTGCAGTATAAATGACAAACATATCATGGATTTTCATCGGAAAAGTAGACATTTTGGAGATGTGAAAAAATGCACTATGTCGCACGGGTTTGTAATCATAATGGCAAACAAAAGAAAGAACAGAAAACCAGATCAGGCATGACAAAAAAATGAATGCATATTCCTATCATCTTTTATTCGCCTCGTATTCCCAACACTTACCTTGTGGTAACTGGACTGGTTTGTTATTAGAATCCACAAGTACAAAGGAAGTCTGTCCATTGACTGTGATCTGGTTCAGGAACAACATCTGTGGTATCCCCAGTGCATTGGTAGTGCTTGCTGTAGTTGACTGGGTTGTACCCTGTGCCTGAGAAAAATGTGGATCACATTTACCCTTTATACCTGAATAAATCTCAAGTATGTAAATTTATGTTAAGAGCTTTACCACCCACCAACAACAAAGGTCATACAGAGATGGGACCTTGGTTGATTTTTTGTTTGATTTGAGGTTTAACGTCCCTGTCAACACTGTTTAGGTCATTTTGGAGATGTTGCTTCCAATTTTTGTGGACTTTTACCTGATATTGAGATTAAATGACATCGCAAGCCCTGTCGCCCAATGAAACCAATAGGGTTTATAAGCCTGGGAAGGCTTAGATCCTCTAAGCACTTTACCAGTACTTGTGTAAGATCGGTTTCAGCTCTGCGTGGAAGCATCATGCAGCCAATCTATTTCTTCAAGCCCCGATGGGCGGGGCGGGGGACCTTGGTTGAAAGTCTCATCTGAGGGTCTGGAGAAGTCAAGAATTGAGCCCACCACTCTTGGTGTATGAGGCAGATAGCTTAACCACTACACCAGGGAAGCTTCTCTTTCTGAAGTGAATTCCTCCATGTTTGAATTAGGGCATATCCATTATTGTAAAAAGACAGTTTTGTCAAAATCTATTCCTTGACAAGATGATTTTTTGTTTGTTTGTATTGGAGTTTAACGGCCCAGTCAACACTATTTAGGTCATTTTTGAGCCGGTCAGTTTACCTATCCATACTTTTCCTGGGCAGGCTTATACGCAAGTGGTTAACCAGTACAGTGCACATTCATTTGCCAGAAACTGACAACTGCCCTTCTTGAATCAGCGTAGGGAGAGTATGACCGTAGAAAAGATTTTATGAGCAACCTCCACGGAAGAATGTTGCCGACCCCGGCTTGACAAGATAAGCCATCTCATCTTGATCTAAATTGTTTGCTTACATATCTGTATGGATCTACAGCACTGGAAGTGTTTTTTTTTGGACATGTTCATATTTGTTTGTTTAAACTGAGGCCTAATGTACCCATCAACACTATTTAGGTCATTTGGAGATGTTGCTTCCAATTTTGTAGGACTTTTAACTGACCATGAGATGCAATGACATCTCATGCCTTGTCTCCTAATGAAACCAATAGGGTTCATATGCATAGATGATCCAACTTGCATCACTTTGCCTGGGCAGGCTTATACCTAAGAGGTTTATTAGCACTCATGTGTGGTCGGTTTCTCTGCATGGAAGCACCATCCAGCCCAATCTACTTCTCCAAGCCCCAATGGGCAGGGGCCCGGAAATATTCGTGTATAAAATAGCTTTATTGGAAACTGACTTCTTCTCTTATAGAGAAAGTGGGGAAAACTTTGTGTTAACACTTCTGAGAGGCTTTAACCCATTGTGTGCTAGTGGACTCTTCCATTGCTATATGTTGGACAAGTCCATTTGTCATATAAGGGTGGTCAGGCTAATTTTTTATCGTTTTTATTCTATTTTGATGGAAAATTCTGTTAGCAAATAGTGCAGGCCAAGATCAGACGCCGCATTCTGCGGCGTCTGATCTGGGCCTGCACTGTTTGCCAAGATACCACTTTAGGGGTTTCCTGCATAGGGATCAAACCCCCAACTTGCTGTTTACCTGTCAGCGAGCTGGCATTACACAGCTGCAATTTGTACTTAGGGAAGCCTTGATTATTTTTAACAGGCTGTTGATTGCCAAGGAGCCTAACTATACAATGCGAGTTTCAACAATGCAAGTTTCAGACTCTTCTGCTCAACATCTCTGAGGTGAATCACTTTGTCTTCAATAAAAGATAGAAACTCTCTTTAATATGATGTACAAATGTCTTACCGCTTGTGTTTGGGCTGGCTGTGGTTGTTGTATGACCTGTGTTTGTCCTCCTGCTAGCATGGAGTTGTTGACAATCACTTGAGAGGCTGCAGTACCCAGAGACCCATTACTCATCTACAAAGGAACCAAACAGCTTCTGATATTCATAAAGAGGAGTGCTGAGGATAATGAGGGGCTACCGTAAAAATACTAAACATTTGGACACCTAATTCTAATTAAATTTTAACAAATTTGTTTCATGATCCAGTAAGGAGTCCAAAATGTGCAAAGGGAATGGCAAACACTGTTTACACTGATCAGACTGCTCCTCAAGGAGCAGTCTGATCTGGGTCTGCAATGTTTGCTTAGACCCGTCTGTCCCAATACTTAGAATCATTATAGAAATTGTGGTTTATAAGCATGGACGGTTCGACTCCCACCACTTTGCTTTGGCAGACTTAGATCCTCTAAGCGGTTTACCAGTAGTCGAGTGCCATCGGTTTCAGCTCTGTGTGGAAGCATCATGCAGCCCATCTATTTCTTCATTCCCCGATGGGCGGGGGCCCATTGCATACATGTATGTTTGTAACAAGTTATAGAATAAATTAACCCTTAAATATTCTCATAATCATTAGTCCTCTTTTATCTAAAGCTATGAAACAATAAAACTATTAATCATATGACATCGCGCCTGAGAATGTAATAACGTCATGTAATAAATTTGTTAATCCACTATTAAATATGTAAATTAGTTGCGATACGCCTCGTAACGACGTCGCGTTTACTAATGACGGAATATTGACATTTTTGTTAAACAATCGTGAATAAAATGCTTTTTAAATGTCATATGAAAAATAGAATCTTGCATTCGTGCTCATGTATTAACTATTATTGAATTTATTAAACTCATTGAAGAAAAGGGATAAAATGCTCGGCAAAGCCTCGCATTGTATCCATTTTCCTCAACTCGTTTAATAAGTTCAATAATACATGGACACTATGTAAGATCCTCTACATATAATTATATTTTCCTTGTAATGTGACTCAAACATGTATACATGTACATACCTCTGTCCTGCTGAGCATGACAACTGCACAGAAGATCCAGATCAGATTGCTTTTGCAGAAGCCACCTGATCAGGATCTACACTATTTGTCATTCGGATTGTGATTCTAAGGAATAGTTTACTGGTTGACAGTCAGTGACGGCTGTGGCAAAATTAATTTATTCTGCAGGATAAGTATTAAAATCAGTTTTAAACACATTTAAAGCACTTAGAATCTCCCTTACTATATATAGCAGGAGTCAATTACAAAATTTAAGGGTGTGTCAGGATGAGTTATGAATGGAAATTCATAAAAATTTCGAAAATGACTAAATATTTTGCAAACAATGATGGCCCTGATCAGAGGCCATGTTCTGTGTCATCTGTCATCTGATCCATGCTGGGCAAGGCTGGGTGGTCAAAACCAGTGGTGGTTTGCTTGCTTGCACTGATTGCCAATGTCTCATTTTCTGGTTTCCAGTCTACAATGGTTAAAGTCATCAGGGGTAGAATTGGAAGGCTAAAATCAAATTTCTCTCCTACACCATGTGATACGGAAGAAAAAAAAAACGGGTCATTTGCAAAGATTGCAGGCCTAGATCACACACAGCAGAATGAGACATCAGATATGGACCTTCACTGTTAAACATCTTTAAATACATTTCTAGAACTAACTGAATTAGACACCCCTAAAATTTTGAAATGGACTCCTGCTGCATGCATTTATAAACGGTTAAACTTCATTCAGTGGATTAACTTCACCACAACATGGAATGGATATTCAGCCTGATTCAAATCAGATCAGCAAAACCTTGTAGGAGAGTCATATACATGTATACATGTATTGACCCAACCCCTTTGCTTTGTTTGTATGCAATAAAATACTATTAAACTATATACATGTATGTAGTATGCTAACTCATTTTGTACTGATTCTTCTGTCTTATAAATAACAGATCCAGGTCAGGTTGTTTTTTTTTTGTTTTTTTTTAACTTTTGCAAGAAGTGTAGGCCATGATCGGAAGCTGCATTTTGGGCCTGCTCTGTTTGCCACTATCCCATTTTGCGGTTTCCAGTACAATATAGGTTACTGTTTTCTGCAGTATTCATCTTTTTTGCATTATCCACTTGTTCCTAGTCTGAAGGTTGTCAGTGTTGGAAAAACAGGTAACCAGACCCCCCTGACCTTGAAAGGTCTGGGGTCTGGCCACCTGTTTTTCCAATATTGATGATGTGTAAGCCCACAAATAATGCAAAAATGCTGAATACAAATTATCAAAATTATTTCGCTGATTTTCAAGTTGTCCTGTGGAAAACATATACCTAACATCAGCCTGTCCTCATCAAAGTTAGCCAGTGTTTGGCAAGTGAGTTGTTGCATATTTGTAACACTGTAAATGACTTGAGTTGCACAATTCATGTGAAGTGGCAAAAAATTGGAGTACCATAATAGCCCTATGTATTCAGACATGTAAATCTCTTTACCATACTTAATGTGAAAGTTGAACAAAAAAAAGTTACTGCCCCATGTTGTGTCCAAAAAATGGCCGGATGAGTGGCAAACAGTGTAGACCCAGATCAGATGGCGTGACATGCGGCATCTCATCCGCGTATAACATTGTTTGCTCAAGCCTTTCTGTCCAAAATGCAGGCCTCATACTGACCACGCTTTTCCCTGCCTGAAAGGCCCGATTTTGCAGCTTCAACCCTTATCCTGCTGAACAAAGACACAACTATTACCTTTGCAAACAGTGTAGATCCAGATCAGATGGCTTCTGAAGAAGCCATCTGATCAGGATCTACACTGTTTGTAATGCAGTTTGTGAAAATATCAAGTAATTTGGTTGACTTATAGTCAGAAATGGGTGTGGGTTAATAAATTTATTCAGCAGGATAAGGGTTAAATAGTATTTTAAACAGGCTAAAGGCACAAAAAATCAAAATCTAAAAGCCTGAAATCAAGAACAACATCAAGCTCTTAAAGCCTGAAATCCTGCAAATGCCTGAAAAATATGAGGCCTGAAAATGGTACCCACAGAAAACCACCTCAGAAGATAACTTTTCATACATGAGCCACATCATGAGAACTTGTTTTGCTATTTTTGTGAGCTACAGGTGTAGATCAGCTTTAGTGTTCAGTGTTCACTGCTTACATACACCTGTGGACACAAAAGCGTTCAAACTCCGATGAAGTACCTTTCAATGAATCTCTTTGCATCAAGTTAGTTTGACAAGCAAATGTCATTCATTCAAAGTGGTCTAAAACTGGATCAAACAATAAACTTTGATTGGTCTTATTGTGGCAAGCACTTTTTTCCATTCGAGATGGATTCTGATTGGACAGTGCATTGTCTACCATGAAATGTACAACACTTTGTGTTTTGAATTCATTGCTGTCTTGCAGTTGTCTGACAGGATGTAAGGAAA
Source organism: Lucinisca nassula (assembly GCA_963580285.1). Lineage (NCBI taxonomy): Eukaryota > Metazoa > Mollusca > Bivalvia > Lucinida > Lucinidae > Lucinisca > Lucinisca nassula. The sequence goes on along the minus strand of OY757010.1, from coordinate 146,530,027 downwards.
TATTGAATGAAACATCAGATCAAAATGAAATGAAGCTCATCAAAGTTTGAACGGATTTGTGTCCGCAGGTGTAGTAAAATACCTCTAGTTCTATTTCTAAACTTTTGAAATTTTTTCCAGTCGTAACTACAGGTAACTAAGGGGACCACTATGTGTCTTACAGGTACCTAGTTACAAACCCCAAAGACAGATTTTCTTGAGACAGGCCCCATATCCCATGTGTCCAGAGCTATAATCAAACAAGACTGATTAAATCTACAATATGTTTTCTTCCACTCAGCTATGGACAGACTAGAGGCTAGGAATCATCATTTTTTACCGACAAATACAAGCGACATTTCATGAATATTTAATTTTAACACGGCCCCCGCCCATAGGGGCTTGAAGAAATATATGGGCTGCATGATGCTTCCATGCAGAGCTGAATCCAGTCCGCACACTAGTACTGGTAAACCGCTTAGAGGATCTAAGCCTGTCCAGGAACCGTGGTGCAAGGCAGACCGTCCATGCTAATAAATCCTATTGGTTTCATTGGGGGACAGGGCTTGAGATGTCATTTCACCTCAATGTCAGGTAAAAGTCCCACAAAATTGGAAGCAACATCTCCAAAATGACCTTCACAGTGTTGACGGGACTGTTAAACCTCAAATCAAACAAACAAATTAATTTTAACAGCAAACCTGTATAACTCCTGTAGATCCGGCTGCCAGCTGGCTCGGTAGGATATGAACTCCATCTTGAGTGATGTACTGGACCTGCTGTGCCTGTTGGGCATCATCCTCCCCACTCACTGTCACAGTGACAGGCTGCTGACTCTCGGGGTCATATACTGTGTACTCTGTCTTATATTCCGTCTCGGCCATATAAATGCCTATAGATGAAAGTTATATTATATAAATAGGTGTACAGGACTGTACAGTCCAACCTGTATTAAGCAAGCGCCTGAGGGATAACCAAAATGTGCTTGGTGCTTGCTTAATACAAGTTGGACTGCAGTCCAACCTGTATTAAGCAAGTGTCTGAGGGATAACCAAAATGTGCTTGCTTAAGACAGGTGCTTGCTTAAAACAGGTGAAATTTAACACATTTGCCTTTTTTGGGAACTGATTGCCTGCTTGCTTAAGAAAGGTTGCGTGCTTAAAATAGCGGCGGCCACTAAGACAGGTTTTACATGTTAATCAAAGCAATGACAGTACTGATGGGTCAATTGTCTCTGGGTGTAGGCAAATGGTCCAAACAGAGGCTTAGGCTGTTTCTTTTAAATTCATGTAAGCAAACAGTGTAGACTCTGATCAGATTCTGTCTGATCAGGGTCTTCACTGTTTGCCAAACTGAAATCATGATTTCAGTCCAGATTCAATACACCAAACAGAGGCTTAGGCTGTTTCATTTAAATTCCTGTAAGCAAACAGTGTAGACTCTGATCAGATTCTGTCTGATCAGGGTCTTCACTGTTTGCCAAACTGAAATCATGATTTCAGTCCAGATTCAATACATGTAGATAACCCTCTTACGCAACACTCTAACCTCAGAGCACTTTTGAACAGAACATAGGTGGTCTTAATATTGGAATTTTACTGTACGTCCCAAACACTTCATCCTAATAAAGAAGATGCCACTATAACCCTTTTTGTACCAAATGGAATCTCTTCCTCCTTATATATAGCAGGAGTCCATTTCGAATTTTAGGGGTGTCAGGTTGTGTTTTCATCAAAATTTATTTGGAAAATGAATAAACTTTTAGCAAACAGTGAAGGCCCTGATCAGACGCCGCATTCTGCGGAATGTGGTCCGCGATTATTCTATTTCTAAAGAAGAATATTTCTTTCTGCATCGAGAAACTGCCATTCCTGATTAAGTATCAGAAGCAGGACTCCAGTGTCCGTAAAATTACCAAACCATGAAATATACAATGTAGGTCATACTCACCTAGATATATTTTGAGATCAATGATCAGGTCACATGGAACATATATTCCAGATATTACATTTCAAAATCAAATTGTGTCTGAATTGTAAGGCAAAATCATTGAACCATGCAAATAGGTCACAATGACCTAGATATATTTCTATGTCAATCATAGGGTCACATGGAAGTAATAATCCAGGTGAGACATTTCTCCATCAAAAAGTATTCAAGATAATAGGCAAAATCACTGAACCATGACATATAGGTCACACTGACCTAGATATAATTTGCGGACAATTATCAGGTCACATGGAACTAATAATCCAGGTATGACATTTCTCCATCAAATAGTATTCGAGCCAATAGGCAAAATCACTGAACCATGAAATATAGATCACAGTGACCTAGATATATTTTGAGGTTAATCATGGAGTCACATGGAACTAATATCCCAGGTATGACATTTCTCCAACAAATAGTCTTCGAGATATAAGGCAACTGGACCGTGAAATGTAGGTCACCATGACCTTCACCCTTTTACACTTGAACCAATGTCACTTGACTGGCTGGTGTATAACAAGATGTAACTGTTTATAACTTGTTAGCATAATGGAAAGGTATACAACAAATTACAAGGATTTCAACCCCTAGCCCCACCCCATCCCCACTCCCAGGCATGAACTCAGGGGTGTGTTGTTTTAAAGTCTCAGAATAGATTTCCAGGTATCCAAGTTGTAAATATGAATGCTTTGTGATGAGTGCCTGTTGAGATTTAAGCATTTCAAAAACTTTAACACAGAATTACATAGGTGTTCCAGATTTTGACCCCTAGCCCCACCTCAGGGCATGAATCTAGGGGTCTGTTCTCTTTGAACATCAGTAGACCTTCCCAGGTACTTAAGTTCCAAATATGAGTGGTCTATGATGAGTGACTGTTGAGATTTATATAAGCATTTGAAAAACTTTAACGCGGTGTGACGGGAACGCACACGCCAAAACCGTGAAATTAAATCGGAATGACGTTTATATAATTTTGAAAAAGGCTTTGCGTAGTTTATGATTACAATAGCCCTGATTAAAGTGGTTTAGCAGTTAAAAATTTAATACGATTGTTGAAGTCAGTCACATGACAAGACACTCTGGCAAATCAAATTAATTGCGAAATATAAACGCCATAGTATGTCGCACGAGAAACATCACCATCCAAGAAAGGAAACGTTATAATCTCAAAATCAAAATCTTCGCGTTTATCATAAATTTTGCAGGAAACAAACCTATCTACAATAGGCAGATGTCCAAAAAAAGCTTCGGTATCAGAAGAATTTGCTTTATTTAACTGAAGTTCTTGGGGGCGAGGGGAAGGGTAAATTCGATTTCAGATTGATTTTCAACGGAAAGGGACATCATGAAGTCTCTTTCATAACAATACAAGAACAGATCAGCCTTAAAGCTTGCGGGTCCCCATCGGATTACCCACAGCTTGTCTAACTTAGTACCAAATATTATGGAAATATTGTCAAGTAGAAAGGTGAGAGCTTCATACACTTTCTGACATGACCATAAAGTATAAGTTTTATGCCCTTCAGAATTGACAAAAGGCATCTCCTACATTACTTGCAAGATAGAGGGAGTCTTCCCCATAATATGACCATTCAATTAAATCTTTAAGTTTTTCTTTTATAACATTATGAGGAAGTGTAGTGTAATGGGTGGAAAATCATAAATAGACAGACTTGAAGCATGAAAATGTCTGGGTTTCAATTTTCTTTAAAACTTCATTAGAATTTTTATAGACCAAAACAGGCGTCTCCCTGATCTTTCAAATATTTACTCACATGTTTTTTTTAATGGCAGTAAAGCATAAAATTAATAATTGGAAAGTTCAGTGGTGGTACAAGAGCTTGAATTTGCAATAACCCGTGCTTTGTATGGTCTTTTATTAAGTTTAGGAAACCAATATAATGTAGGAAGCCTGTCTTGGCCGTCTGTAACACATACAGCAAACTTGGTGGCTGAATGACAAATGACCTGGCCGTAAAATCAGATATATCTTCAACAGTTTGCAAAATAAACACATTTTGATAAATTGCTAACTCGTGCTTACCTAAAATATATATTGAGATACAATATGTGTGTTTTAGGCAAACTGTTGAAGATGACATCCAAGATGGCTGCCAGATTATTAAATGTTCGAGCATTTTAGCAATTCATTTGACTAGCAACTAGAGTTATGCACTTTTTTATACTATTAAATCCAGTAGTCACTGACGGTTTGTGCACAAAACGAAGTTAACATGGCTTGTTGTTTATATATGACTATGTCTGTCATTTCAGATTATGCGCTAGAAAGCTTGTAGCGGTGATATCGGAGAAACCCCTATTTGGTTTGCATTGCATTGACTTGTGAATGCTGAAGTAAAAAAATTATCATATGGTCACAAATGCGAATACATATCAATATGCATTGTCGAAATTAGCTGTTACCCTGTACATTGTAGTGATCTGAACGGCTCTTAAAATGAAATGGCATCTTGTAAAATACAAACTTTGAATACTGTAAAACACTTAGATTTAGCGGCAGCAAATTTTGGCGGTCCTTTTCGCGGATTTATATTTTGGCGGAATCTCGATTTCCGGAGAAAAGAAATGGGTTGAATCTCCAAAACTGTGTAAGATGACAAAGAATTCATCGAAGTTGTGTTTATATATGACTATGTCTGTCATTTCAGATTATGCGCTAGAAAGCTTGTAGCGGTGATATCGGAGAAACCCCTATTTGGTTTGCATTGCATTGACTTGTGAATGCTGAAGTAAAAAAAATATCATATGGTCGCAAATGCGAATACATATCAATATGCATTTTCGAAATTAGCTGTTACCCTGTACATTGTAGTGATCTGAACGGCTCTTAAAATGAAATGGCATCTTGTAAAATACAAACTTTGAATACTGTAAAACACTTAGATTTAGCGGCAGCAAATTTTGGTGGTCCTTTTCGCGGATTTATATTTTGGCGGAATCTCGATTTCCGGAGAAAAGAAATTGCTTGAATCTCCAAAACTGTGTAAGATGACAAAGAATTCGTCGAAGTTGATCATCAACAGCGTCATGCGGAAACTGTCGTAATTAGTTAAAGGTTTTGTGTTCACTGCATGATTAACCCAATGTGCTACCTTGATAATCCAAATGTCTTTCTGGAATTGTGTCACTTTCCTCTTATCTGAATGGTTTACCCATCCTATTGAGCTCACAGTTGAAGCCATCAATCAACTATCAAATATATCCACAATTTTGACAATAATTCTCAAGGTGTGTTTGTTTTCATTCAGCCGTTTTGAGCTGTTTTATGGCTAGAACATTGTCTTTCTTTATTTCGACTTCTAAAGAAGTAAATACACTTTTTCTTTTGTCAATGATGATGCCTACGAGGAATTGACACACTATAATTGTGATGTGTAGAATAAAGTTATTCTCTCGCACTTGTTGAGCTTTATTGGCAGATTTTTATTTTGGCGTTTTTGTCCTTGACCGCAAATAGCGCCAAAATAAAATGACCGCAAACTATAAGTGTTTTACAGTAGCTACACATGACCTTTGATGATGACCCACTTGCGTTATCATTAGATATGTCTTCATCATAATACAATATCCTTGATATATTATTGCAAGGTTAAGTCAGGACGCCGCTTTGGAATGTTACTTATAATAACATATGCAAAATAAACATATTTTGCCAAATATGTACTTAAATGACCTTTGTTTGTTTGTTTGTTTGATTTGATGTTTAACGTCCCCGTCAACACTGTAAAGGTCCTTTTTGAGTCATTGCTTCCAATTTTGTGGGACTTTTACCCGACATTGAGATGAAATGACATCTCAAGCCCTGTCGCCCAATGAAACCAATAGGGTTTATTAGCATGGACTGTCTGCCTCGCACCGCGGTTCCTGGAAGGCTTAGATCCTCTAAGCGGTTTACCAGTACTAGTGTGTGGGCCAGATTCAGCTCTGCGTGGAAGCATCATGCAGCCCATATATTTCTTCAAGCCCCTATGGGCGGGGGCTGAAAATGACCTTTGACCTAAGGCCAATTAGGTTGGCCATTATGCTGTTAGTATAATGTGTGGATATTATGGTTCCTAGATAAGGAAATGGCAACTTATTTGACTTTGTTTCAGTTGACATTCTAGATAACCCTTTTGTACAATAAATATTGATGCATATTTAAAGGAAATCTGTACTTAAATGACCTTTGACCGTGGCCAAATCTATGGTACAACTTTTTTCTCATATATGATTCATAAAAAGTATGTCCTAAGTACATTGCTGGTGTTTTAATTAACTTTATTTGCTCTGCTTAGATAGAGAGAGGGTATAAATACCAGTATGTGCACATTTTATTGTATTTTTGCACTCGTTTGACCTTTGACCTAATTCTGAGGCTCAGGGGTATTTTCAGAAGTGGCATCCACCCCTATGACAACACACTAAAGAACACAATTAGCATGGATGCCATACTCTACTCAATTTTGGGTTGTGGGACAACTCGGCACATAGCAAACTCGGCACATGACAAACTCGGCACATAATTAGCTGTTTGGGTCAATTATCTATTGTTCACTTGGTAATGATAATTGCATAACCAAACAAATAATCAAATTAAAGTTACCTGTGAAATAGGGACCAACTAAATAGGGACCAAACATCAATATTTAATGGTGTAGATCTTTATTAAAAAAATATGAAGATTTTTTTTTCAATAAAATTTCAACTATTTAAGTTTCAAATATTTAAGTTATTTCTTAAATTTACCAACGAATAAATCTAAAAAAAAAACAAAAAAAAAACAAGACATAGGTTGTGGGTACTCGTTAGATCCGCCTCAATGAGGTGGTTCTAACAAGCACCCACAACCTATTTTTACTGAAAACAAGGAAAAATATCGTTTGACAAGACGCCCATCAACTCGGCTGGGCAATCTCTTGTTTGACAATACGCCCATCATCTGGGCTATGCAATCATGGGTGGCAATGAGTCCCAAATATCATATTGACAGCTTTAGTCATCGCCTGATTAATCAGATAATTAGTGTAGCAATTAAGTCATATCTAGAGCTCATTGATTTAGATGATTTTTTTAAAAAAGATCTACATCTACATCATCATCTCTACGTTGGTCCGTCAATCTTGACTATTACTCAACAGGTATGACTTCATTATGGTTAGCGCAAGAAAGATGAAAAGCAAGAGAATATAGTCAGCAAGAAGTAGTATTTAGTCATAAATTAGCGTAAAAATAACAAGAAAATAGGACTAAAGAATATTATACTAGAAAAAGTGTCCATAGGACACGGATGCCCCCACCAGATGGCATTCATAAAAAATATTACAAATGTACTTCAAATCAATCATAAATTATATTAAAATCATAAATGTAGGCGGTAGAGCGATGACAAAGTTTTTCTAAAAATAGCCACAGTGACCTTGACCTTGAGGTCATGACCTTGAAAGTCAAAGCAACTCGAGATATTATCATAAGAAACATTTGTGTGAAGTTCAATTAACATCCATCAATAAATATAGGCACTAGAGCGATGACAAAGTTTTTCTAAAAATAGCCACAGTGACCTTGACCTTGAAAGTTGAAATAGCTCGAGATATTGTCATAAGGAACATTTATGTGAAGTTATACTGAAATCTGTGAAGAAATGTAAGCGCTAGAGCCATGACAAAGTTTTTCTAAAAATAGCCACAGTGACCTTGACCTTCAAAGTCAAACTCGCTCAAGGTATTGTCATAAGGAACATTTGTGTGAAGTTATATTGAAATCAGTGAAGAAATGTAGTCGCTAGAGCGATGACAAAGTTTTTCTAAAAATAGCCATTGTGACCTTGACCTTGAAAGTCGAAATGGCTTGAGATATTGTCATAAGGAACATTTTTATTGTTATATTGAAATCGGTGAAGAAATGTAAGCGCTAGAGTGATGACAAAGTTTTTCTAAAAATAGCCACAGTGACCTTGACCTTCAAAGTGGATCTCGCTAGAGATATTGTCATAAGGAACATTTGTGTGAAGTTATATTGAAATCGGGGAAGAAATATAGGCGCTGGAGTGATGACAAAATTTTTCTAAAAATATCCACAGTGACCTTGACCTTGAAAGTCAAAATTGCACGAGATGTTGTCATAAGGAACATTTGTGTGAAGTTGTATTGGAATCAGTTAAGAAATGTAGGCGCTAGAGCGATGACAAAGTCTTTCTAAAAATAGCCACAGTGACCTTGACCTTGAGGTCATGACCTTGAAAGTCGAACTCGCTCGAGATATTGTCATAAGAAACATTTGTGTGAAGTAATATTGAAATCAGTGAAGAAATGTAGGCGCTGGAGCGATGACAAAGTTTTCCTAAAAATAGCCACAGTGACCTTGACCTTGAGGTCATGACCTTGAAAGTCAAACTCGCTCGAGATATTGTCATAAGAAACATTTGTGTGAAGTTATATTGAAATCAGTTAAGAAATGTAGGCGCTAGAGCGATGACAAAGTTTTTCTAAAAATAGCCACAGTGACCTTGACCTTGAGGTAATGACCTTGAAAGTCGAACTCGCTCGAGATATTGTCATAAGAAACATTTGTGTGAAGTAATATTGAAATCAGTGAAGAAATGTAGGCACTGGAGCGATGACAAAGTTTTTCTAAAAATAGCCAGTGACCTTGACCTTGAGGTCATGACCTTGAAAGTCAAACTCGCTCGAGATATTGTCATAAGAAACATTTGTGTGAAGTTATATTGAAATCAGTGGAGAAATGTAGGGGCTAGAGCGATGACAAAGTTTTTCTAAAAATAGCCACAGTGACCTTGACCTTGAGGTCATGACCTTGAAAGTCGAACTCACTCAAGATATTGTCATAAGAAACATTTGTGTGAAATTATATTGAAATCAGTGAAGAAATGCAGGCGCTAGAGCGATGACAAAGTTTTTCTAAAAAAATAGCCACAGTGACCTTGACCTTGAGGTCATGACCTTGAAAGTCAAACTCGCTCGAGATTTTTTATAAGGAACATTTGTGTGAAGTTATGCTATATCCCCCCTCACAACTATGTTGTGCGAGGGGATAAAAATATTACAAATGTACTTCAAATCAATCATAAAATATATGCATCAAGGACAGATAATCCAAAAACCAAAAATGCAAGAGTTGTCTTCCTTGTTCATGACACATCGACTCAGTGTGCTGAATGCACCTGTGAAGTTTCATGAATATATTCCATACGGTTTAGGAGTTATGGCCCGGACACGGTTTACTATTTGGTACTAAGTCAAGGGCAGATAATTCAAAAACCAAAAATGCGAGAGTTGTCTTCCTTGTTCATGACACATCGTCTCAGTGTGCTGAATGCACCTGTGAAGTTTCATGGATATATTCCATACGGTTTAGGAGTTATGGCCCGGACACGGTTTACTATATGGTACATAGTCAAGGGCAGATAATTCAAGAACCAAAAATGCAAGTGTTGTCTTCCTTGTCCATGACACATCGTCTAAGTGTGCTGAATGCACCTGTGAAGTTTCATGAATATATTCCATACGGTTTAGGAGTGATGGCCCGGACACGACATACCATTTGACTATATATGGAAGAAAGTCAAGGGCAGATAATTCAAAAACTAAACAAGCAGGAGTTGTCTTCCTTGTTCATGACACATCGTCTCAGTGTGATAAATGCACCTGTGAAGTTTCATGAATATATTCCATACGGTTTAGGAGTTATGGCCCGGACACGGTTTACTATATGGTACTACATTTGTAAGTCAAGGGCAGATAATTCAAAAACCAAAAAAGCAAGAGTTGTCTTCCTTGTTCATGACACATCGTCTCAGTGTGATGAATGCACCTGTGAAGTTTCATGAATATATTCCATACGGTTTAGGAGTTATGGCTCGGACACCGGACGAACGAACAGACGGACAGGGGTAAAACTTAATGCCCTTCCGGTATTCTCTGAATACGCGGGGGCACAAAAATATAAGCAAAGAGGTACAACATAAATAAGAGAGAAGGAAGAAAGTTATCCCAGCCACTTTTGGCTCAACAAGTAAAGACCTCTCTGCCTTCCGTGGCGGCACCAGGGCCCATACGTCCCCGACAGCACAGCTCCCCCTTGCAGAGTTACTAAGTGACTGGGCCCCTTAACTTGCTTAGAATGAGAGGGTGGATAGCTCCATCCTGAATGATGCCAGTGATGGAGCCTCAGCTACAGAAGCTGGTACAGAATTCCACAAAGGTACGGTACGAGGGAAAAAGCTAAACTTAAAAGAATCTGATGATGTTGAAAACTGTCTGAACTTCCTGGAGTGTGTAGCTCTGGTCCTTGCTGTGACTGGGGTCAAGTAATCAGCGGCAGGTATATCAACAAGGTCCTGAACCACTTTGTACAGTAGGGGTAGGGTGAGCTGAATCTTTGACCGTCTGGTTTCCAGGGGTTCCCACTGTAGGTGATCGAGCATGGATGATACCCTGCTTGTATTTCTGTACCGATTGGTGGTAAAGCGGGCAGCTGTGCGTTGTACCATCTCAAGCTTCCTGATCTGTTCTTTGTGATGTGAGCTCCATACGGAACAGCAATAGTCCAGATTGGATCTAACCATACGAAAGTAGGCATTTGCTTTTGTTTCTTCTGTGCCGGCCTTCAAGTTGCATCGCAGAAATCCAAGCGTGGTGTTTGCCTTCTTGCATACCCGATCGATGTGATTTTGCCATGACAACGAAAACTGTAGGTCCACTCCAAGGTACTTTGTGGTGTCTTGAAGTTCAAGGCCATGCCCCTTTAGTTGGTATAGATGCCTGGTGGGCGATCGGGGTCTGGTGATTGTCAACACGCTGCATTTCTGGGGATGATACTCCATGCCCCACTTGCGCTCCCAGTCAGCAAGTGTGTGAAGGTCCTGTTGAAGAGCCGAGCAATCATCGTGACTTTCTATGGTCCTATAAACAATACAATCATCGGCGAAAAAGTCTGGTGTGAGAGGTGATGTTGTCTAGAAGATCGTTTATGAAGAGGAGGAAAAGTAATGGTCCCAGGACTGATCCCTGGGGGACCCCGCTGGCTACTGGTGCACTCTCTGATGTCACTCCTTCAACAACTACACGCTGTGTGCGGCCTGTAAGGAATGATGGCATCCATTCATGGAGATTTCCTCGAATTCCGAAGTGATGTAGTTTAAGAAGAAGGCGTTGGTGAGGCACACGATCGAATGCCTTTGAAAAATCAAGGATGACCATATCCGTCTGAATTCCCTTGTCCATGGCTGAGGCAAGATCGTGTACCAGTGTGACTAACTGCGTCTCGCAACTTCTTCTTCTTCGAAAACCATGTTGTGAGTCGGTGAGGATTTGGTGCTGGTCAACATGCTTCATCAGGTTACTGACAATCACATGCTCCAGAGGCTTACAACATAGGCAGGTTAATTTAATGAAACTGGCCGGTAGTTAGCTGGGTCATATCGCTGGCCTTTCTTGAAGACTGCCGACACGTTTGCTTGCTTCCAGTCCTCTGGAACTGAGCCTGTCTGTAGAGACTTGTTGAATATAATCGCAAGGATAGATGCGAGTTCTTTGGAGCATTCTTTCAACAGTCGAGCTGGTATCATGTCAGGTCCTGAAGCTTAATCACCATTCGTTGGCGTTTCAGACCCTTACTGCAAGAACTGACATTTATAAAGAGTCGTTCTTCCCCAGAACCATTAGAGATTGGAATGCCCTTCCCGATTCGATTATTTCAACAGCTGAAGGTGATGATTGTGCAGCTAAATTTACCTCTTTGGTTAGAGCTAGGGACTAACTTCCCACATCACAGGTCCTGGTGTATGAATGTCTTTTGACGTGTCACCAGTAACAATTCTGATTCTGATATTAAATAGAAAAAGTTTCCAGTTTATTGTTTCCTTATTGTTTCATGGAAGAGATCCTAGTTAATGAGGAAGGGGTGGAAAAGCTGTTGCGCTCAAGCAATCCCAACATCTACAGTGTCTAGCTGGGGGAACAAGGCCATCTGTTGGAATGCTGGCAGCACCCTTTAGACCTTTGTATAATAGGATTAGCCTACTGTCTTTTCTCCTTTTCTTGAGAGACTCCCATTTTAATTTTCCAAGTATTCAAGTCATGCTCCCAGTTTCAAAGCAGTAATTGCCTGTTACAAATCTAGCAGCTCTATTCTGAACTTTCTCAATTTCATCGTTAAGGACCACTCCACTGGGGTCCCAGATTCAACTACCATATTCCAAGATTGGGCGAACAAGACCTTTATATGCTGCCTCTATAACATCCTGGGGGCACTGATGAGATTTCGCCTCAGGAAACCAAGCGTTCTATTTGCCTTTAACATGTTGCTAATATGAGCATTCCATCCCAAGATGTGTGAGACCGTCACTCCAAGGTATTTAATGGAGTCCACATTCTCGAGGACCGTTCCCTCTAAGGTGTAAGAAGCCTCAACTTTATTAGATCTCTTCCTAGTTATCTGCATAATATTGCATTTAACTGGCTGAAATCTCATGCCCCATTTTCGGGCCCAACATCCTAATCTATGTCAGCCTGAAGTTTCACTGAGTCATCTGTGTCTCTAATTTCCCGGTAACAAACACAGTCATCTGCGAACAGTCTTATTTCTGAGTCAATGTCAGTGGAAATATCAATGATGTACAGGGAGAACAAAAGTGGACCAAGAACGGTCCCTTGCGGAACTCCAGACAAAACTGGAGCCCACTCCAAAGATTCACCATTAACAACAACCCGCTGTTTTCTGTAGCAAAGAAAGGAATCTATCCATTTGAGGGTCTTTCCCCCAATTCCATAACCATATAACTTAGATTTAAGTAGTTCATGAGGAGGGGTGTCAAAAGCCTTCTCGAAGTTCAGAATAAATGTGTCCACCTGTCCCCCTTTGTCCAAGATTTTTGCCAAGTCATTAATAACTGTGCTTAGCTGAATTTCACAACTGTGCCTTTTCCTAAATGCATGTTGTCTGTCTGACAAAAGTTTATGTTCGTCCAAGTGGGCCATGATGTTTGAGCAGACTATATGTTCCAGCAATTTACACAGAACACAAGTCAGAGACACAGGGCGATAATTACGGGCAAGAGCCCTATCTCCTTTTTTGAAGAGTGGACATATGTTTGCTAAGAGCCATTCTTTGGGGATTTCACCCGTATCAAGAGACTGTTGAAACAAGTGTGCAAAAACTGGACCCAACTCATAAAAAAAAAGTTGCTTGTTCCTTCAGGACTCTACGATGAAGCTCATCAGGTCCTAAGGCCTTACTGGGGTTTAAGCCTTGAAGTAACTTGATCACGCCTGCAGCTGTCACAACAATATTATTCATGAATGGGGCCGATCTTCCAGTCAATGGAACCTCCGTGAACTCAGTTTTATTAAACACATCATTGAATTGACCAACTAGTTCCTCTGCCCTTTCAGAGTCTGATTCAGCAACCCCGTTCCCTCCTCTTTTATTAAGGGGCGGGATACCCTGCCTGTCTTTCTTCTGGCTATTGATATATCTGTAGAAGTCTCTGGGATACGCCTTTACATCACCTACCAAGTTATTCACATACAAATCATGCTGATTTTTTATGTCAGTCTTGATTTCACGTCTCAAGTTTTCAAATTTTGTCCGGAGTTTACCACTTCCTGTCTTTTTGCCTTTACATGAATCTTATTCCTTCTGCGAATTTTTCTCCTTATCTCTGAAGTGATCCAGGGAATAGAAGATACAGACCTACCGTGAAAATTCGGCTATAAGACGAGGATTTTTCCCTCCAAAATGAGCCCCCAAAAATGACCCTGTCTTATAGAGGTGGATAGAAAATCAGTGCTTTGCACAGCTCCCGAATTATCCCAATAAGCTCCGTGTCAATAACCAACAACAGCGTTCGACTTTTCCCGCCAACGTCTGCTATTTGGCGCCAAAACATAACCATTCATGAGATCGTAGAATAGCAATAGAATAGTCCGATTTTATAATGCAATCATCTACCGTTAGATGTAGCTAATAGTCTGAGGAGCAATTAAATCATTTTCACATTGATTTTGGATTAAATTTTAAGACTGGAGGATAAATGCAAATTAGAGACATAACTTGACCATGTTTTCACACCTTATCGACACGCACCGCAGGGTGGCAATTATACAACAGGGATTAACAATAGTGTCATACTTGAACAGTAATAAATACACAGATGGTTTGTCTCTGAATTGACAGCGATTTACTTACTGGTCTAGTTTTACCGTATTTTAGGACTCAAAAAGACTGGCAGTTGCAGACATTTTTTTTTTTTTTGCACTTGTCCTGACCGAGCGTCATAAGGTCAAAGTGCACCTGCCCGGTGTGATTTCGGTCTTGTCCCGGACGGCCGGGAAATGGATTTGTCAGCCCCTGTCGTCTATTAAATAGAAGTCTGTGTAGCCTAAACCAGCAAAGCATGTACCGGGCCGACAGCGATGCAACGTGTCGGCCCGACGTTTGCCGCTATTTTGTGCTAGCCGGGGCGTGGATTCTGAAACTGAATAGCTAGGTGTTCGTGTTCCCCGATAAAAAAAAAAACGTGCATTACTTATAAAAAAAGCTGCAACAAATATTTCTAAATTTTGTGGATGGAAATGAATTTCCCCCCTTTCCCAATGCTTACTAGACGTACCTATTCAGATTCAATAAGAGTTGTCTCTCTTTGTAACTCTTACAAACGAAGACAAGGAATGTCAACATACATAAACAAGCGGCCAAACAAGCCATGCTAGGAGTAAGTACAGGGCCCAAGCTAGCCCAAAAATTTGGGAGAAGTGACTTCTCCCTCCTGGGAAAATGGGGAGAAGTTTGCTGGGTCTAGGAAGAAGTGGGTGTGGCTTAACGCCGAACAACAACAATGTAATGAGTTCTCCTGTAAACCCCTATTTGGAGAAAAGTGTGTTTTATAGGGGTCACCAATCAAGTCGGCTATTAAGACCACCTGAAATGAAGACTAATTCTGCTTTAAAAAGCTTATTTGGTTGGCTGCAGTTATTCTTTCTTTCTGTTTTCTGCATACAGTGACCTCTGATCAGAGACCACTTTTGGACTGTTCAAAAGTGGTCTTAAAGACCACTTTTGAACTGTGCCACAGGTGGTCTTAATATAGTAATTTTACTGTATTTGGGCAAGCTGTAACTTTTGTATCCAACCATGTTATAATGAATGGTGTTATAAAGTAAAGAGGTTTCTGTGTATGTCCTGTCACAATTGTGTTTTAAAACAGACTATAGAAACAAGGGGGAAAAACCTCGCTAGTTGAAAATCAGTTGTTTTTTTTATGAATTTGGATAATTACTGAATATTTGCCGGCAAGTAATAATTTTTTTTTATTTACACAATAAAAAAACTGCTACCTACTTTTATTGTTGTCCATAAAAAAAATTGAAACGATTGATGGATGCAAAAGTAATGTACAAACAAATCAATGGTGAAACAAATAAACCATCTTTATTTAAACATTATTAAATCCTAATGCAGTGTCAAAGTCAACGGTAAGAATAATCTTATTCCTGTATACAACAGCACTTAACAAAGTACGTCCACACCCGCTGTTTGGCACGAGCTAACGGTACAAATATACCTGTTTAAGTTAAATAATCTTGTGTAATCTCAATTGGCTCTTATTGCAATAAAAACTTTGTGCAATCAACCGAGATTTATGACAGTACAAGGCAACTAAGCGTGTTTCAAGTGGCTCGAGCGGCATGAGCTAACGTTTAGAATTAAATTACATAACCGTACCAAACTGCAACTGCACGAAGTGCAGAATAAACAGTTAGCTTTGTTCAGTGCAATTACTGAGATTTCTGACACTAGTGGATCGGAGGATTATCGTCACCTTGTCAGTTTACCGTTACTATTCACAAGGAAGACACCGGAAAAAAAACCGGGCGAAATTTCAGGGCGAAGAGAGCCCCAACAGGGCGACTTCTTCGCCCTCTAGCTTGAGACCTGAAGTAGAGGGGTTGTCTGACGAAAAAGGGCCGATTTCTCACATCTAAATGACATCTGGCTGTAGCAGATAGGCCCCGACAGATATGGCAAAAATTTGACCCGTCTTATAAAAGAGTATAAGCAAAATCCCAACTTAGAAAAACTGAAATAGGGGTCCCGTCTTATTCACCTTATTTGCATTATCTGCTGGTTCCTAGTCCGAAGGTTATCAGTGTTTTAAAAACAGGTAACCAGACCCCCCTGACCTTAAAAGGTCAGGGGGGTCTGGTTACCTGTTTTTCCAATATTGACAATGTGCAAGCTGGGAGCCAAATATGGTGAATAGCCGAATCGCCTTATAGCCGAATTTTTACGGTACTAGTTTTTGAGGGGATATGATTTTCGGCCGAAGTATGAATGAAAGAAGTTATCAAATCAAAATTCTCCTGTACAGACCGAGCATCTGAATGACCATTAAAGTATTTCTCCTTTGCAAATCTGAGTGCATCCTTCCTCATAGTCACCTTTCTGATATGAGTACACCTTCCTCCGAGGTTTCTTTATCTATCTATCTATCTTATCTTCTTATACTGAGTCGGTCATATCTGGCCATTACCTCAGTTGATTGGGTGGCTAAATTTAGAATTTAGCTGGCTAAATTTAGAATTTACCTGAAAAAAAAAGAGAGGCACTGGATGCGTCCTTAAAACTATTTACAATCTGCATAACAGAGGTATCCTAAAACGCATACCTCTGAGTCCCAATGTTACACTGTGCGGGCTGTGAACTCTTCTGCGGACTTGGCATTCACCGCAGAGGAGGGAAGACTATTCCATTGGGGAATAGTTCTAGGAAAAAACGAGTTCTTCAGGGCATCACGATAGGACTGGTATCTACGATATTGTGAGTCGTTTACTTTTGATGCCCTTGTTTGGGTCGACAGTGTTACAGGGGTCAAGTACCTATCTTTATCAATAGACACTGAATCAGAGTGTAGAAGAAGGTTAAAGAGGACTGCTCACGACGGGCCTCCAGGGACGGCCACTCTAGCTCATTAAGCATGTCTCCGACGCTACTTCTATTTCGCCATCGCCTACAGGTCCATCGAGCAGCTGTCCTCTGCACCTTCTCCACCTGCTGAGTCTGAGTTTTAACATAGGGGTGCCAAATGGGTGATGCATATTCGAGTTGAGGGCGAACCAATGTTTTATATGCAACATCCTTTGTCTGCCTAGGTGCAAAAGCCAAGTTCCGTCTAAGGAATCCCAAAGTCCTAGTTGCTTTAGATGTAATCTCTGAGATATGTTGACCCGGTTCCGGGTCGTTTCGCCCGTGGGTCGTTTCGCCCTGATTTTGGTGGTGGGTCGTTTCGCCCTTACCTGGTGGGTCGTTTCGCCCGCGAGTCGTTTCGCCCGTGGGTCGTTTCGCCGCAATTATATTTTAAGGGAGTGACAAACGGAATGGATGAGTAAATGGACAGATGGATGAATAAATAAATGGGTGAATGGAGTTGTGCGTTGGTAGATGGACGGACGTACGGATGAACGAACGACCACCCACATTCCATGCCTGCAGCAGAAATTGCAGACTATGGGTACTACCCACAAAACACACAACAAACATGCAACACATTGTTTTTTTTTTTTTTTCATATTTCCGCCCCAAAATACACAGACCGTTGGTATCGTTAGAACCGCTTCGCCGAGGCGTTTCTTACGAGCACCCGAGCAGAAATATGAAAAATATAAGAATCTTTGATCAGAACAATTTTGATTTTTTTTTTGGTGGTACAATTTTCCAGTATTTGAATAAGCATGTTTTCGTAATGCAAACCATTAAACAGACCAGTACGATAACACACCCGTGCGACATAGTGCATGTTTTCACATCTCTAAAATGACTATTTTTATTATGAAAATCTGTGGTATTTTTTTCTATCTATACTGCAAACATGTGTTGATGCGGTTCTAACGAGTACCCACAACCTTTGTCTTGTAGCAGAAATAACAAAAATAATGTATACCCAACTAAACCCCAGTTTTCTTCATATAAGGTGGGGTTTAGGGGGTGTTCATTTCACAGACATGTTCATGTGATGCTATGATTTCAATGTTATGCTTTGTTATATATTTATAATGTAAAATATTTGTTTTGTTATGCATAAAATTATGGGGGAAAAATGAAAAGAAAGTATAAAACGTTATGTTTCTTTTCCTACCCAGGTTGAGCTACAGTAGAGTCTGTATAAAAGTTAAACCAACTTTTTACACATGGCACTTAAGGTGTAATATTGATTATTACTCTTTACGTGACATGTTTGTAAACTTTTATTCAAACACCACTGTTTAAAAATTTTTGTTTGTTGGAATTGAGGTTTAACGTTCCCGTCAACACAATTAACGTAATAATCAGAATCAGAATCAGAATTATTACTATGGGTAATGACATTCATACACCAGGACCTGTGATATGGGAAGTTAGTCCCTAGCTCTAACCAAAGAGGTAAACTTAGCTACACAATCCTCAGCACCTTCAGCCGTCGAAATGATCGAATCGGGAAGGGCATTCCAATCTCTAATGGTTCGTGGGAAGAAAGATTCTTTATAAATGTCCGTTCTTGCAGTAAGGGTCTGAAACGTCATTGAATGGTGCTTTCTGCAGTGCCTAGCTGGGGGAACAAGGTCATCTGTTGGAATGCTGGCAGCACCCTTTAGATCTTTGTATAAGAGTATGAGCCTACTGTCTCTTCTCCTTTTCTTGAGAGACTCCCATCTTAATTTTCCTAGAATTCCAGTCATGCTCCCAGTTTCAAAGCAGTAATTTCCAGTTACAAATCTGGCAGCTCTATTTTGAACTTTTTCAATTTCTTCATTGAGGACTACTCCGCTTGGGTCCCAGATGCAACTACCATATTCCAAGATTGGGCGAACAAGTCCCCTGTATGCAGTCTCTTTCACATCCTGAGGACACTGATGAAGATTTCGCCTCAGGAAACCAAGTGTTCTATTCGCCTTTGTACACATGTTGCTAATGTGTGTATTCCATCTCAAATCATGGGTGATTGTCACACCAAGGTACTTAATGGAATTCACATTTTCGAGGACCGTTCCCTCTAAAGTGTAAGAAGCCTCAATTTTATTAGATCTCTTCCTAGTTATCTGCATGATATTGCATTTAACTGGCTGAAATCTCATGCCCCATTTTCGGTCCCAACAGGACTCTAGGATGAAGCTCATCAGGTCCTAAAGCTTTAGAAGGGTTCAAGCCTTTAAGTAACTTGATCACTCCTGCCGAGGATACAACAATATTTTCCATGAAAAGGGCCAATCTTTCAGTCAATGGGACCTCGTTGAACTCAGTTTTATTAAATGCATCATTGAATTGACCAACCAATTCCTCTGCCCTTTCAGAGTCCGATTCAGCGACCCCATTCCCTCCTCTTTTATTAAGGGGTGGGATACCTTGCCTATCTTTCTTCTGGCTATTGATATATCTGATGAAGTGTCTTGGATTTGCCTTTACATCACCTACCAAGTTATTAACATACAGATCATGCTGATTTTTGATGTCATTTTTGATTTCTCGTCTCAAGTTTTCAAATTTTGCTCTGAGTTTACCACTTCCCAACTTTTTGGCCTTAGCATGAATCTTATTTCTCCTCCGAATTTTTCTTCTTATTTCTGGTGTGATCCAAGGAATTGAAGATACATACCTGCTAGTTTTGGAGGGGATATGATTTTCGGACGAAGCTTGAATGAAAGACTTTATCAAATCAAAGTTCTCCTGGACAGACCGAGCGTCTGAATGACCATTAAAGTATTTCACTCTTGCAAATTTTAGGGCATCCTTCCTCATAGTTTCATAGTCACCCTTTTGATATAAGTACACCTTTCTACGAGGTTTCTTTATGGGTGGCATGAAGATTTTCAAAAATCCAGAGACAATATCATGATCACTTAGTTTGTCCGGGGATTGAATATTCCCAAACTGTCCTGGCAAAGTTGTAAGAATCAAATCCAAAGTGTTTCCATCTCGATTAGGGAAGGCAACAACCTGTTCCAAGCCATGATCATTCATGATGTCAATCAACATCTGTCCCTCTGACGGACTCAGCAGTGTGCCTTGTTTGCTGAGCCTATCTGGCCAAACGATCTGTCTGAAGTTGAAGTCACCTAGGACATGTACTGCGGGAAGTTTTTTACTCTTATTCTGAGACTTAATGCGATCAAGCTGATCTTTAAATAACTGGAAGTTTTCGACAGTGTCGTTGGGTGGTCGATACCAACTTGCAATACAGTGTGAAGTTTTGTTTGCAAAAACCTTAACCCAAACAGATTCTGAATCATTTTCCAGTTCCATGAATGGCATATGAGAGATGTCTCTGTGAACCAGTTATATCACGCCACTATTTGTGCAGAAAGAACAACTGATAAGTAAATAAAACATCATGTTAGCAAGTCTATGCAATAATATCCCCTCTAAACCTAACTTTATAGTGAAAAATGGGTTTTCGCATATACTTTATTTCTCTTATTTCTGATTCTAGAACATAGAAAATTAGACGGTTCTAATCCAAAATCTATGTTTTTAGCAGAAAGAAAAATATGCCACATTTTTTAAATATAAACAGTCATTTTCACACAGCCATAAATCCCATTTTATTGCAAAGAATTGTTAACCTTATGTGAGCTCGACTATCTATCTCAAAAGGGTGGTAGCTCAGTTGCTCAAACCTGACGTAGAAGCCATCAGTAGGTCGTCCAGCTGCAACACACGAGGGCAAAACCATGTTTTCTGGAACTCCCAATACCCCCATCAATCCCTTTACATACCAAACCGAAAAAATAAGGGCGAAACGACCCACCTTATCAGGGCGAAACGACCCACAGGCGAAACGACCCAGGGCGAAACGACCCAGGGCGAAACGACTCATGGGCGAAACGACTCACGGGCGAAACGACCCGAGACCATGTTGACCCCAATCAAGATCGTCAGTGATGGTGATACCAAGATATTTGGCGGATTGAACATGCTCCAAAACTTGCTGGTGAAGAGTATAGTCAAACTTAATTTGCTTGTCCGGAGGGTGTCGTGACACTCTCATTGAGTGACATTTGGCCACATTGAACTTCATTTGCCAATCGGCCTCCCACTGTGCAAGTTGATCCAGGTCATCTTGTAAAATAAGACAGTCAGAAGGAGAATATATGTTCCTATACAGGACACAATCATCAGCAAACAAACGGACTGATGACCTGATATTATCGGGGAGATCATTAATGAAAACCAAGAAAAGGACCGGTCCAAGGACCGAACCTTGGGGGACTCCAGATAAAACAGGGACTGGATCAGACGCTTGGCCATCAAGTACAACTTGTTGTGAGCGCCCAGAGAGCCATGAGCTAATCCACCTATGCGTGGATCCTCTTATCGGTCCCTGGACATTTCGGCCCATAACAAAATCGGCCCATGACAAAATCGGCCCATAACAAAATCGGCCCATACAAAATCGGCCCATAGCAATTTCGATCTACAATTTTAATGATGGTATAATTATTATGTTTGCATATAATTGATTTGCTTGCACGGCCAATTAAATCAGTAGCATGTAAGTCGAAAATGGGATAAAAAGAAAAATATGTTCAGTTTGAGAAATTAATATTAATTCCTCTAATGATAAAAAAAATCACATCGTGTTAACAAGTCCGAGAAAATAATACAGGCCTCAACTCCACTTTATATAGGGAAATTAGGGGTTTTAAGGGGTGTATGTTATTATGCTTATTTCTGATCCAAGACATATGTTGCGGGTACTCCATAGAACCGCCACCGCATGATCGGAGTATAAATAAAACAAATATCACTTTTTGTGTAGGAAAAGTAGTCATTTTGGAGAAAATGAAAGAATGCACTATCGATATGTCACACGGGTTTGTTTTCGTAACGGATATATAAGAAAGAAATTCCACATATCCACATATCAGGAGGGACTCTAGTGAAAACCACCTCTTGGCATACAGACTCATCACGAGCCCTACAAACTACTACAAATTTTCATTCTTTTCCAAAACCATTTTTCATTGGAATTCCCAAAATATTGAAGGGTCCTCGTTGGAATGCTCTACCCCACCAAACAGTCTTTGCCGGATCATTACAGTGTCACTGATGAGGCTTTATTAGCCGAAACTACTTAGTATGACCCATCTTCTTTCTTATGAATGTTTTCATTGCTCTTAAAGGAACTCATTTTTGATTTTTATTTGCTCCCCAGCCTGGCACAGTTTAGTGATGCTGTGTGCCGGGTGTGGCATGTGTCCCCCTAGTCACTGACCTCTTTTTTTACTTTTAACTATTCTAACACTCGCCTAGCACTGTATAAACTCATTTCACCTGCTAAACTTATCTTTTATTTCAACTAAACCCCTTCAGTACTTGGTATACTGGAACCCCTTCTGAAAGTCCTCCTCGGAGGTTAAGAAGTAGATAGAAATTGCACTCGAAAGAATTTTCTGAAAATGCTTAAGGGTATATGATATTTGATTGTTTTCACTGCAGGCAATGGTTAGAAAACTGACATCAAGCGTTGTTCACAGTCACTTTGGGCTTATGAAATTGTTAAGGGTTTCGTTGTACATTGTATTTCTTACTTCTGCTTTTCAACACTTCCATTGACGTAATTGAATATGCTATGAATGAGAGGCGCATTGATTAGGTTTCAGCAGAAAATCTTCAATTTAATTACAGGAATCACGCATAGGTTTTCGGGCATTAACATTCGCTGGGTCCGTTTGAACGTTTGAACATTAGGCCGATTAAAACACAAAGTAAATGAGTAAGCAATGGTCCAGCAATTTCTACAATTCGTCCAGCATAGACCAGCTTGCTCAGCCGCAGAGTAAGGTCATGGTCGCTGGAGGCGTGAAGAAGCTTTGGCTACTTCACTATTCCAGCATACACAGCTCGACTTGTTCAGCCACACAGTATGGTCATGATCGCTGGAGGCATGAGGTAGCTTTGGCTACTTTATGATTCATAGTTACACACAAATCAGACTGCGCGGATGCACAGGCTGATGTGAGTCTTTCGTTGGGCCCCGGCGCTAGGCCCACATATAGCTGTCGATGCGGTCCTGTCCAATAACATTCATAAAACAAATCCGAAAGCAAGAAACAAAGAAAGAATTAAATACACGCAGTGTTGCGCCGAGAGGGGGCCATGGGGCCATTTGCCTACCTAAAGTCATTGATGGCCCTTTCAACATTAAACATGGGGCCCGGATGACCCTCAGAAATCAACAACGTTGCTTATATTTTATTTACTGAAGCCCCTTTAAAATATAAAATGACCCTTTGGAAAATGTCATAAGGGCCATTGGTGTCCCCCAAGCAATCGAGCCTAGGCACAACACTGTACACGCATTAGGAGACATAGACTTATGGATGATTGGCACGTGCCCCAATAATGACTGAGGTTTGAGTAAAGTGATAATCGTTCTGTTTGTTGCTTTAAGGCACGTGTCGATAAAGGCAACAACCTAAAGTGATTATTAATCATTTTGCATACCGACATGTGCCAACAATATAAACAAATAAGCAATGACCCCAGAACTAGTATTTCCAAGTTCATAAATATACATTATTTTTTTTACTAAATTAACACACCCTCTTTTATATTATTTTTATTTCTTATCTTCCATTACAAAGTTTGCATTGCGAGAAGACTCACATCTGAGGGAGGGAGCTAATTATTGAAAATAATGATACAGATGCCGAGCGGTGAAAAGCGGAAAAAATAAGTTGTATATACATCTATTTAATCATAAATTAACTATATCTTTCATTTTTTTTAATTTTGGCTGATAATTGACCCCTATATCAGCCTTTTAATCATTTATGGGCCGAAAATGCTATGGGCCGATTTTGTCATGGGCCGATTTTGACATGGGCCGATTTTGTTATGGGCCGAAATGACCCGGAACCCTCTTATCCCATAGTACTCCAGTTTATGTAATAGCCTTCTGTGAGGTACCTTGTCAAAGGCCTTAGCAAAGTCCATGATGATCAAGTCAGTCTGTTTGTGGCCACGGTTTATGGCCCCATCCAGATTGCTCACAATGTCATGGTAAAATTGAACAAGCTGCGTTTCGCAAGACTTTTGACTCCGGAAACCATGTTGACAGTCAGCAAGAATGCTCTCAAAGGCTAAGTGCTTGTTGATGTTGCTTACTAATATATGCTCCAGGGTTTTGCAACAGATGCATGTTAGCGACACTGGTCTATAATTTGCTGCATCATATTTTTCCCCTTTTTTATAGACCGGGGTTACATTTGCTTGTCGCCAGTCATCTGGTACAGTGCCCTGGGCAAGTGATTGATTGAAGATAAAGGCCAACACAGGAGATATTTCAGCACTACATTCCTTAAGTACCCTGGCATTCAGGTCATCGGGCCCAGATGCCTTATGTATCTTGAGCTTACCTAACAGTTTAGCGACCCCATTGGGGTCAACTGTTATGTCCCCCATAGAGGGGAACAGACTTGCACCTTTAGATGGTAGCTCACCATCAGTTTCACGCGTAAATGCTGATTGAAACTGTTTATTGCAAATATTAGCCTTATCGCGCGCACCTGTTTTTAGAATTCCATTTTCCCTTATGGAAGTGATCCCAAACGCATCCTTTTTCAGGGACTTTACGAATGACCAAAACTTTTTAACTTTACCATTCTTTTGGGGACTATCGGGATCTATATTGTCATCTTCAAAGGTAAAGATGCTGGAAACATGCTTCCAATATGCATCTCTTATAACCTTTTGCACATGTGCTCTGAACCATTTGTAATGGTTCTTAACGTCAGGGCTGCTAGACTTGGGAGCACGAAAATACATTCTATTCCGTCTTCTGATGAGATGCTTGATCTTGTTATCGATCCATGGTGCCCTATATTTTGTTTCGGTCATTTTAGTTGGTATAAACCTTTCCATTGCCGTGGTTAATTCGGACTTAAAACTGACCCACAGGTCATTAACTGACATGTGTGAGAGGTCAGAGGAAAGGAACGAATCCTTAAATCGCGCCATATGGTCTCGCAGACCATCCATATCCGCACGTTTGTAGAGAAAAACTTTACGCGGGACTTGTCTGATTCGTTTAGCTTTTATGTCATACTCAACAAGGACTATGTCATGATCAGCTTTGCCAATCGAGGGCATCCCCTTAACTCAGCTTACTGGGGATGGAGAATTTGTAAACAATAAATCAAGGGTCTTTTCTTGTCGGGTGGGTATGTTAACAACTTGGGCCAGGCAGTGTTCTTTAATTATGTCCAAAAGTTGTTGCTGTGTCTGCCTTTTAGGCACCCCATGGGGCACCTGCATGCTGCTCCATTCAATGTCACCACAATTAAAGTCTCCGCCAACCAAAATATGGGCATTTGCATTTGACATTATCCTAGACAAAGATGAATTAAAAGCCTCAAGATATTCTGGGTCAATCTGATCTGGTGGGCGATAAAAAGATCCAAGGTACAAAGCCCTACATCCAATGATGTTCAATTTACACCAAACTAGTTCACAGTTGGTGTCCAACTCCGGAGTTTCTGTACAGAGTAGGTCTCGCTTGAAAGCCACGAAGACACCTCCATGTGCATCCCCAACTCCTTCTTTCCGGATGGCCTCAAAGGATTCAGGGAAAATTTCCGAGTTTTTAATTTCTGGGGTTAACCAAGACTCATTGCCCAAAATGATATCTGGTTTCGCCGAGTCGATAATTGTATGAAGTTCAGCCCTTTTAACTTCACTACAGCTGGTGTGTGGGAATGTGTGGCGGCGGTAAAACTTCTCCCTGCCCTACATCATAGTGTAGATTATATTTTCTTGTCCTTTGGGATCATTGATTCCATTGTGGAATTTTGAAAATATCTGAGGGTCACTGATGAGGCCTAATTGGCCGAAACTAGCTAGTCTGGCCCAGAAAACATGTACACTCCATATTTTTCACTTCTGTGGTGTATTCCTTGCTTCCAAAGGATAACCCTTTTATAGAACATATTTAACTTCACTACAGCTGGTGTGTGGGAATGTGTGGCGGTGGTAAAACTTCTCCCTGCCCTACATCATAGTGTAGATTATATTTTCTTGTCCTTTGGGATCATTGATTCCATTGTGGAATTTTGAAAATATCTGAGGGTCACTGATGAGGCCTAATTGGCCGAAACTAGCTAGCCTGGCCCAGAAAACATGTACACTCCATATTTTTCACTTCTGTGGTGTATTCCTTGCTTCCAAAGGATAACCCTTTTATAGAACATATTTAACTTCACTACAGCTGGTGTGTGGGAATGTGTGGCGGCGGTAAAACTTCTCCCTGCCCTACATCATAGTGTAGATTATATTTTCTTGTCCTTTGGGATCATTGATTCCATTGTGGAATTTTGAAAATATCTGAGGGTCACTGATGAGGCCTAATTGGCCGAAACTAGCTAGTCTGGCCCAGAAAACATGTACACTCCATATTTTTCACTTCTGTGGTGTATTCCTTGCTTCCAAAGGATAACCCTCTTATAGAACACTTTTATTCTTTATTGACTGACAATTCATGATCAATATTCTAAGGGGATGGTTGAGGACCACCTTTTTGGTCTTTCGTTTAGCTTCTTTTGACTGCTGCACAATGGGCGATGAAGCTGCCGTGGGTGGGCCGATGTTGTCTGGTATCGGACTATCAGGCTCGGATAGGGTAGATAAAGGTTCAAAGTGGTTGTAGGTGTCTATAGAAGATGAGGTGTCAAACAGAGATGTGGAAAAGTTTGGCATTCCACATTTCAAACACTCCCATGCAACATTTTTATTCAATGATCTGTTGTAAAAACTATACATAGTTGATGACATGCCTTGACATCCTATGTGATACCAGACATTGCAGGTGTCGCAACAAATTCCCCGGTCTTCCCAACCAACACTTTTTTGAGAGAGTCCACAAGGGAAGTGTGAACTGTCATATCGGGAGTCTGGACCAGGATTTGATTCAACATCCCAAGCATTACCTATAACAACTGTAAATATATACAAGTAGAAAAGTTTATTTGAACCAGGAAACCCCTTCATTCTTAGAGATTTTTTTAAGATTGATATTGTACAAACATGGGGCAAATGAAATGCAAAGTTACGGTCAATTGCTGTTGTACCACGTGTGTCCGCATAAACTGGGAAGAAGTTAACTGGGATTTACTGTAGATCCTGTCCACTGCAACTGAGAAGAGATGCAAGTCTTGTTGCCAGCAACATGCATACTCCAAAAAGGAGGTCAAATGCAAAATGGCTCATTATTGTTGGTTTTCTGGTGACTCTTTGGTTACTGAAGGGCAATAAATATAAAGTGGTGTCTGGGAAAGTCTCCTCTGTTGGGCAATATCATCAAAAATCACATTTAAACTTAATTGTTTACCTTAATGTCAATCCGCCGCGAAACCGGAACTAGTTTTGTTTCTGTGCAAAAGTAAAAAAATACCAAGCCAAATTATCCGGGATGTGATAAATATGAAAAGTCGTAAAAACCTAACTAAACCTGCAAAATAAACAAGTAACTAAATATTCAAACAAAGTTAAGGAGAAAAAAGTTAAAGGACTCATCCAGGGTATTCCTTAAATTCCAAAAATATCCAAAAATTGTTTTCCGGAAAACAGGAAGAAGTCACTCGCGCGCATGCGCACCCAACCCCTCTCCGCACCCAACCCCTTTATTGGTGGGATGTGAATTTTTAAATATCCAGAGACAATAACGTGGTCACTTAGTTTATCTGGGGAATTAATGTACAGCTTAATAAGCATTATAACTATTGTGGGTCGAGTTTGCTATGTGCCGAGTTTGTAGGGGCCGAGATGGTTATGTGCCGAGCTTCTTGTCTGACTGGTCTCCAGTTGTAGACAATGCATTCTTGACTGTAAATAGTGTAAATAAAAGTTTTGCTTGTGTATAATAACGTTGTTTGAACGGAATAAATCGAAGTTCAGAAATCAGAATCAGAATTGTTACTGGTGACACGTCAAATGACATTCATACACCAGGACCTGTGATGTGGAAAGTTAGTCCCTAGCTCTAACCAAAGAGGTAAATTTAGCTACACAATCATCAGCACCTTCAGCTGTCGAAATAATCCAATCGGGAAGGGCATTCCAATCTCTAATGGTTCTGGGGAAGAACGACTCTTTATAAATGTCAGTTCTTGCGCTAAGGGTCTGAAACGCCAACGAATGGTGATTTCTACAGTGTCTAGCTGGGGGAACAAGGTCATCTGTTGGAATGCTGGCAGCACCCTTTAGACCTTTGTATAAAAGGATTAGCCTACTGTCTTTTCTCCTTTTCTTGAGAGACTCCCATTTTAATTTTCCAAGTATTCCAGTCATGCTCCCAGTTTCAAAGCAGTAATTGCCTGTTACAAATCTAGCAGCTCTATTCTGAACTTTCTCAATTTCATCGTTAAGGACCACTCCACTGGGGTCCCAGATACAACTACCATATTCCAAGAATGGGCGAACAAGACCTTTATATGCTGCCTCTTTTACATCTTGAGGGCACTGATGAAGATTTTGCCTCAGGAAACCAAGCGTTCTATTTGCCTTAGTACACATGTTGCTAATATGAGTATTCCATCTCAAGTTGTGTGAGATTGTCACTCCAAGGTATTTAATGGAGTCCACATTCTCGAGGACCGTTCCCTCTAAGGTGTAAGAAGCCTCAACTTTATTAGATCTCTTCCTAGTTATCTGCATAATATTGCATTTAACTGGCTGAAATCTCATGCCCCATTTACGTGCCCAACATCCTAATCTGTCTATGTCATCCTAAAGTTTCAATGAGTCATCTGTATCTCTAATTTCCCGGTAACAAACACAGTCATCTGCGAACAGTCTTATTTCTGAGTCAATGTCAGAACTCGGCACATAGCAAACTCGGCACATAACCAACTCGGCACATAACCAACTCGGCCCCTACAAACTCGGCACATAGCAAACTCGGCCCACAATAGTTATAATGGTTATTAAGCTGTACAGTAATACTTTATTTGCCTGTTTTATTATTATTGTTTTATAATAATTATATGTATGCTTATTAAATAAAAAAAAAGTTTCTATTTTTTTTTTTTTTTTTTTTGCATTTTAAAAACAAATCATTTAAATCGATCAATAAGCTTTGGATATGACTTAATTGCTACACTAATTACCTGATTAATCAGGCGATGACTAAAGCTGTGAATATGATATTTGGGACTCATTGCGACCCATGATTGCCCAGCCGAGTTGATGGGCGTATTGTCAAAAAAGAGATTGCCCAGCCGAGTTGATGGGCGTCTTGTCAAACGATATTTTTTCCTTGTTTTCAATAAAAATAGATTGTGGGTGCTTGTTAGAACCACCTCATTGAGGCGGTTCTAACGAGTACCCACAACCTATGTCTTGTTTTTTTTTTTTAAAGATTTATTCGCTGGTAAATTTAAGAAACAACTTAAATATTTGAAACTTAAATAGTTGAAATTGTATTGTAAAAAAAAATCTTCATATTTTGTTTTTTAATAAAGATCTACTCCATTAAATATTGATGTTTGCTCCCTATTTAGTTGGTCCCTATTTCACAGGTAACTTTAATTTGATTATTTGTTTGGTTATGCAATTATCATTACCAAGTGAACAATAGATAATTGACCCAAACAGCTAATTATGTGCCGAGTTTGTATAGGCCGAGTTTGTCATGTGCCGAGTTTGTTATGTGCCGAGTTTGTCATGTGCCGAGTTTGCTATGTGCCGAGTTGTCCCACAACCAGTGGAAATATCATTGATGTACAGGGAGAACAAAAGTGGACCAAGAACGGTCCCTTGCGGGACTCCAGACAAAACTGGAGCCCACTCCGAAGATTCACCATTAACAACAACCCGCTGTTTTCTGTAGCAAAGAAAGGAATCTATCCATTTGAGGGTCTTTCCCCCAATTCCATAACCAAATAACTTAGATTTTAAGTAGTTCATGAGGAGTGGTGTCAAAGGCCTTCTCGAAGTCAAGAATAAATGTGTCCACCTGTCCCCCTTTGTCCAAGATTTTTGCCCAGTCATTAATAACTGTGCTTAGCTGAGTTTCACAAATGTGCCTTTTCCTAAATGCATGTTGCCTGTCTGACAAAAGTTTATGCTCGTCCAAGTGGGCCATGATGTTTGAGCAGACTATATGTTCCAGCAATTTACACAGAACACAAGTCAGAGACACAGGGCGATAATTACGGGCAAGAGCCCTATCTCGTTTTTTGAAGAGTGGACAAATGTTTGCTAAGAGCCATTCTTTGGGGATTTCACCCGTATCAAGAGACTTTTGAAACAAGTGTGCGAAAACTGGACCCAACTCATTTGCTAGTTCCTTCAGGACTCTGGGATGAAGCTCATCAGGTCCTAAGGCCTTACTGGGGTTTAAGCCTTGAAGTAATTTGATCACTCCTGCAGCTGTCACAACAATATTATTCATGAATGGGGCCGATCTTCCAGTCAATGGAACCTCCGTGAACTCAGTTTTATTAAATGCATCATTGAATTGACCAATTAGTTCCTCTGCCCTTTCAGAGTCTGATTCAGCAACCCCGTCCCCTCCTCTTTTATTAAGGGGCGGGATACCTTGCCTGTCTTTCTTCTGGCTATTAAGATATCTATAGAAGTCTCTAGGATTTGCCTTTACATCACCTACCAAGTTATTCACATACAAATC
This sequence comes from Lucinisca nassula, assembly GCA_963580285.1. Classification (NCBI taxonomy): domain Eukaryota; kingdom Metazoa; phylum Mollusca; class Bivalvia; order Lucinida; family Lucinidae; genus Lucinisca; species Lucinisca nassula. The sequence goes on along the minus strand of OY757010.1, from coordinate 146,499,378 downwards.
ATGCTGATTTTTTATATCAGTCTTGATTTCACGTCTCAAGTTTTCAAATTTTGTCCGGAGTTTACCACTTCCCGTCTTTTTTGCCTTTGCATGAATCTTATTCCTTCTGCGAATTTTCCTTCTTATCTCTGGAGTGATCCAGGGAATAGAAGATACAGCCCTACTAGTTTTTGAGGGGATATGATTTTCGGCCGAAGTATGAATGAAAGAAGTTATCAAATCAAAATTCTCCTGTATAGACCGAGCATCTGAATGACCATTAAAGTAATTCTCCTTTGCAAATCTGAGTGCATCCTTCCTCACAGTTTCATAGTCACCTTTCTGATATGAGTACACCTTCCTCCGAGGTTTCTTTATTGGTGGGATGTGAATTTTTAAATATCCGGAGACAACATCGTGGTCACTTAGTTTATCTGGGGAATGAATGTCTTCGAATTGTCCTGGCAAAGTTGTAAGGATCAGATCCAATGTGTTCTTATCACGAGTGGGGAAGTTAACAATTTGTTCAAGGCCATGATCGTTCATAATGTCAATCAATATTTGTCCTTCCGACTGACTCAGCATTATGCCTTGTTTGTTGAGCCTGTCGGGCCAAGCAATGTCTCTGAAGTTGAGGTCACCTAGAACATGTACAGCCGGGAGTTTTTTACCCTTATGCTGCGATTTAATGCAATCCAGTTGGTCTTTAAACAACTGGAAGTTTTCGATTGTACCATTTGGTGGTCGATACCAACTTGCTACGAAGTTGGAAGTTTTATTTGCAAAAACCTTAACCCAGACCGATTCGGTGTCATTTTCAAGTTCCATGAAAGGCATGTGAGGGATGTCTCTATGAATGAGCAACATCACCCCACCGCCATGAGAGTTCCTATCTTTTCTGTACACACTGTACTCACAAGTTTCAGGGAAAAGCTCAGATGTAGTAATTGAACTGTCAATCTTTGTTTCCTGAATAGCAACAATATGAGGTTGAGATGTATCGAGGAAAGCTAAAAGTTCAAGAATTTTCCCTCTAATTCCATTTATGTTTATACTGCAAAGTTTCAAACCTTTCACAAAATTTGACTTAGTTTCATCAGCAGTTGAAGATTTGCCTCTCTTATCCTCTGACAGAGGTTCAAACCTGTTTGGCTTACTCAGTTCTACATATTCATCAAAGAAGGAGTTTGAAAAGTTACAGACCTCACATTTTGGACATATCCAGTGGCAGCTTGAATTTACCAAAGTGCCATATTCTGCATCTGAAATGAAGGAACAGTCAGTGTGTATCCACATTTCACATTGATCACACTGAACGGCTTTGTGGCCATTAAGGACAGCACCACTGCAAAGACCACAGTCAGCTTTGCAGTCTTTGCAATACCAAGTTCCAGCTCTAGATTCAATTTCTAACAATTGACTGTTATCCAAATCAGAACATGAGGAGTGAAAGCGCTTGTTACAGTCCTCACATTCTATCCATTTCTCAGAACCTTTGCAATATTTTTTGCAGAGTCCACAGCGAAACCTAGGGCCGGGGTTAGTTTCAATGTCTCCGGCCAAGATTAGAAGTAAAGCCAGGTTTGTACCACGCGAGGACTTGAAGTTTCGCAAGCCCTCCGAACACCTTCTGTTCCCATTCTTCCTTGTAAATGCCAAGTACTGGGAAATTCTACTACTACTCTCCTTAATTGTAATCTTGCACTCCTGATTTCCATCATCTGGATGCATTCTAGAAGTTGTTTTCCAAAGAGTGAACCCAAGAATTAAGACCATGGGAAACAGGGAGACCTTCATTTTAATATACCGGGTAGTGATTTGATGATTTCTAATGACTTATTATGGGGTGTCAAGCAACAATCCTGATTCCGAGTTTGTCACAGCCAGCACACTGACAGCTACAAAGGACTATTCAGTATACTGGTCCAATTATATACAGCTCAGCACACTCAAATATCTGACAACACACAGGCTCTCCAGAAAAATGAATGTGACAAGCGACCTAATTTTGATCCTAAGAATTTCAGTTTTACGTTACCCCACCCACTAGTTAGGTAATGGCGGGAAAGAATGTCAGCAATTTTTTCAATCTACAAGACAAACAAATCACAATCTAGGGTAACCAGCAATAAAATGTTGCTGGTTTACGCTTGTCTGTTATGAATTATTGTTGTTGTTGTTTTCCAGTTTCCCCGTGTCGCGGGTCGTCGGCTGGTGGGGTCCCAGGGAACGAATCCATGCTGGCACTACACCATAGCCGTTCGGTGGTACCCCTATTCCCCGTTGCCGGTGAACAGGGAGACCATCGCTCGGCTCCAGCCCCGTCCGTCCATGTTTGTCGTCTCACGTCTCAGGTGTCTCTGAGCCCACGGGCATCCCCTTGCCCTGTAGCCAATCGCCGAGCTCCGTCCTGAGAGGTTTGTGAAACGGTGCCGTGACCTTTCCAGGTCTCGGTGGGGCTTATACTTTGTCTTCCCATTTGCTTCAGGAGTGCATGTGTCCTGTCGCTAAAGGGCATCTTTAAATGTAGGAGTTTCTGGGCTAGGCATGCTTCATATTTCAAGGGCTGTGGATATGTTGCACAGTTCCAATGTGAGCCTTTGTTTTTGTGCAACATAGTTTAGTTGTAGTAGTTTGGAACTCCATTCTAAAGGTTTGGCTACGTGATTGCACTGCGTTTAAGTTATAGCAGTGCTGTGCCTTGGGTTTTTGCGGTTTGCCGCAAAGGGGTGTGGGTTGTTTTGTGTAACAGGGTAGGCTCCGAGTTTGAACTTATCATTAAGGGGATCGTTTAGCAGTTAATTTTGTTTGAAAGTTTCATTGCGATTTGGAAGACGTTTCTAAAGATTGCTATACACGTTCCCATGTTACGTGTTATGCACCTTATATTCAATCAGGGGATTCGAGACAAAGTTTTTTAGCCATTTTGTGGTGCTTATTTGCACCACAAAATTGTAGAGTCCATCCATTTCTTTCTTCTAGCTTGTACATGTAGCTTCAGCCGCATCTACACCCTCACGCCAGCACCATGTCTATGGATGTCGTCTACGCTTTTTGTATCAATTTTGATATTGGTATTTTTGTTTTTTATTTTTTTTTTTGTTTGATTTTTGCATATTTTTGTAACATATGTACATTTTTACATTATTTGGTCTGTGCCCCCAGCTTATTGAGTATATATGCGGGCGGATGTGCTCGCCCCGCCATGGACCTGTCGTGTTTGTTTTTCTTGTGCTTTAAAGATGGTGTTGTCCGTTTTGGGGCAAGCCCACCCGCTCTCTTATGCTGGTTAGGACAGTTTTTTTACCTGCAAGGTTGTGCTTGTAGATTATATTTTGTGATTTTTGTTTATTCTGTACATACCGGGTACAACATATAGTATAGTGTGACGGCCTCCGCCGTCTCGGGCCCAAGTTCGTGTTTATTTTAGTTTGTGGGTGACCTCTATCGAGGAGGATGTGGAAGTAGGTCAATCCCCTTTTCTGCATTTTTTGTTAAGGTTAGGAAAATGAGGTGCCCTCCTCCACGTAGGATGTCATAACATGTATTCTGTGGGACCGTAAGTGGGTCATTCTGAGTCGCCATGTTTACATGTCATTTTCGCATCCTACGTGAAGGAAGGCACCATAGGAGGAATTGTATTCCTACCTAGTCGTTTGAGGGCCCGAGATATCGTGTGCCGATCTCGTTAATTTGTTTGTTTGATTTGAGGTTCAACGTCCCCGTCAACAACATTTTGGAGACGTTGCTTCCAATTATGTGGGACTTTTACCCGACATCTCAAGCCCTGTCGCCCAATGAAACCAATAGGGTTTATTAGCATGGACGGTCCGCCTCGCACCGCGGTTCCTGGACAGGCTTAGATCCTCTAGGCGGTTTACCAGTACTAGTGAGCGGGCCGGATTCAGCTCTGCGTGGAAGCATCATGCAGCCCATATATTTCTTCAAGCCCCTATGGGCGGGGGTTTTCCGATCTCGTTAGCAATGCAGTTAGAACAAATTCATATAATCATGTAGGTCGCATACAAGCGTCCGCCTGCGCATGTGCGCAGTCGAGCACTCCTATGCGATCTTGTTTTTATGTGTCATATTTACATTTAACAATGTTTGAAATCACTTTTTGGGAAATAAACTCTTCTTCTTCTTCTTCTATCTCCAGGTCTTTGATCTCTCTATTCCTATACTATCCTCTCTACGGGATTCCTACTCTACAACTATTCTACAACTATCGCTTTATCTACCTAATTTAGCATTGCGTGGGTGGATGTATGTTGTTTTAGTTTTGCGTGGGTGGTTGTGTGTTGATGCCCTCCTTCAGGGTCGCGCTAAGTCATGCCCTAGTTAGTTAGTTAGTTTATTTCCCTTATCTGAATAAATATATGGTCGTCTTGACCGTCCGTTTTAATTACGGTCATGGCGCGATTTGCTGTTTTTTGGTGATTCTTATGTTAAACGACAAGGGCAGTTCCGAGGGCTGTTTGATGTACCAGGCGAGGTTCGGTTTTACGGCCATGGTGGTATGCGCGTGGTGAGCTATGGTGTTGACTTGTGGGACAGCGTTTCATATTTTCCGAAGGCAAAGTTGGGACAGCGATGGCCGCCTCCACAGGCACTATTATAGGGACCGTATTCATTTGTCAAGGGAGGGACAGAAGCAATACAATGTGTGCTTAGAGAGAGCCTTCCTGTGATTTTTCTGCTAGTCAGGTGTTTATAAAAGGGCACTTTTGTGGCCCCCAGATCATTCCGTTTGGGTAACCTTATAATGTACATCCTTTATTCGAAAGCGAAAAAAAGAAAAACAAAGAGATGTGATAAGGCCTATTGTTTCTTATTTCTGTCCCACTAATCTATGTGCATTCCTGAAGGAGAGCCTTTTGTTCGCTAGTGTGTTGGTGTGCCGTTCTCCTTTGGGTTGTGTGGCTCTCGATCAGCCAGGATTTTAACGCAACGCTGCTCAGTGCCAAAGTCCTAAGACCGCAAACCCCAGCGTTACATCTCGTCCTGATTTCCCGTTTGCCTTCCCCCCTCCGGAGAGGCCGGGCGATGGATTTTCCTTGTGGTGGATCCATGCCCAGTTCCGGCGTGTTCTCGTGTGATCCTATTTCGGGCAGTGTGGCTCCCGATCAGCTAGGATTAATTTTGGTGCAGCGCTCATAAGTGCAAAGCCAGTGGGCCGCAACCACAAGCTACACCTCGTCTTAACCTCTCGCTTGCCTCTCTGTTATGAATCAGACAAGAAACCTTGCAAATATCCAAGAAAAAAACTTCTCTTTTAGCGAGCTATTTTTTTCAATTCCGTCCAGGTCGAACGGAACTCAGAAACCAGAAAGTGAGATTATTTCCCGCCAAATGTCAGCCAGAGCACATTGATGTTTTGAATATGCTGTTTCAGGGCCTCGAAGGTGAAGGTCAGTAACTTTACTTTTCTTCTTAAAAATTCGTATGTATATTAACCTAAAGAATTTAAATGTGCCGCGGCTTAAATAACAGGATATTGCCCCGAGTTGGCTATGTGCCGAGTTTGCTATGTGCCGAGTTGTCCCAATACCCAATTTTGCCATCAGAATTTTTTTTTTGTGGTTTGGATGGCCAACTATTATGGTCGTCCACCCGGTTTTCGACTACACTCGGTTTTCGACGATATAAGCGGTCGCGAGATTTTCGCGTGACTTTCGACGTCACAATCTTTCTAATATTAACTTCCGGAAATTCCATCTGTCAAACCTTAAAAATGACCAAAAATGTGCTTCAAACCTGAAAGTATTATATAAATATTTTCACTTTTATTTACTAAATTGCTTCATTAATTGGTTTCTGCCAAAAACACATACATGCCCATTCAAACATCAGTATCCAAACCATCAGACGATGCCTTTCCACAAAAGGCACCCATTTGGAACCCCTCGGAATTGATCAGTCGGCATATACGGGGAATCCTTGCCCAAAAATAAAAAGTATGGAAGCACAGAATTGGCCAAAAAATGTTAGAAAGTACTCTTGATTCGTGTGTCATATTTTTTGAAATGAGCCAAGTGTTCAGACTGGGGGGTATTGGACACACCTAACATACTGCACAAGTGTAAAGTTTTTAAGAATGTGATATTTTCCTTTGGCCCTGTTGTCAGTAACTGAAATGCAAGAAAAATGTGAACTCTCAGAAGTACCATTTTTAAATTACTTTAGTTAATGTACACTGCTAATGGTTTTAATTGGGTGAAATTTATTACACTTTAGTTAATATAAATTTTTACAAGACAATGCATTTTTAATGAATGAGAATGAAATAGCCCAATGTATAAAGATAAGAAGTTGTTCTGTCATAATATCACTTAAGATTAGTTTTTCCGCTTTTCTTTCCACTCAAATAATGACACTAATTGGCCATCGTCGAAAACCGAGTGGTGGCGTCATGCCATTTTGACATGTCAGGTGATCAAATATGGAGTCCGATAGCAAAATAAAACAGCATGAACCGAAAATCGGCTGGTTGCGGCTGGTATAACGAGTGTACCTGCATATTTTAGCGCATCAGAGTTAAAGCAAATTTTTTTTTTAATCCGGTACATAAGCTATCTATCTATCTATCTTCTTATACTGAGTCGGTCATATTTGGCCATTACCTCAGTTGGGTGCGTAGCTAAATTTAGAATTTAGCTGAAAAAAAAAAAAAAAAAAAAAAGAGGAGTCACTGGATGAGTCCTTAAAACTATTTACAATCTGAATAACAGAGGTATACTAAAACGCATACCTCTGAGTCTCAATCTTACACTGTATGGGCTTTGAACTCCTCTGCAGTCTTAGCATTCACCACAGAAGAGGGAAGACTATTCCACTGGGGAATAGTCCTAGGGAAGAAGGAATTTTTCAGGGCATCACTGTAGGACTGGTACCTGTGATACTGTGAGTTGTTTACTTTTGATGCCCTTGTTCGAGTTGAAACTGTCACAGGGGTCAAGTATTTATCTTTATTAACGGCCACTGTACCTGAATGTATCTTATAGAAGAAGGTTAAAGAGGACTGCTCACGACGGGCCTCTAGGGACGGCCATTCTAGCTCGTTAAGCATGTCACCGACGCTGCTTCTATTGCGCCATCGTCGGCAGGTCCATCGAGCAGCTGTCCTCTGCACCTTCTCCACCTGCTGAATCTGAGTTTTAACATAGGGATGCCAAATGGGTGATGCATATTCTAGCTGAGGGCGAACCAATGTTTTATATGCAACATCCTTTGTCTGCCTAGGTGCAAAAGCCAAGTTTCGTCTAAGAAATCCTAAAGTCCTAGTTGCTTTTGATGTAATTTCTGAAATGTGTTGACCCCAATCAAGATCATCAGTGATGGTGATACCAAGATATTTGGCGGATTGAACCTGCTCCAAGATTTGCTGGTGTAGTTTATAGTCAAACTTAATTTGTTTGTCAGGAGGGTGTCGCGACACCCTCATTGAATGACATTTGGCCACATTGAACTTCATCTGCCAATCGGCCTCCCACTGTGCTAGTTGATTCAGGTCATCTTGTAGAATAAGACAGTCAGAAGAAGAATATATATTCCTATAAAGGACACAATCATCAGCAAACAAACGGACAGATGACCTGATGTTATCAGGGAGATCATTAATGAATACCAAGAAAAGGACCGGTCCAAGGACCGAACCTTGGGGGACACCAGATAAAACAGGGACTGGATCAGACGCTTGGCCATCAAGTACAACTTGTTGTGAGCGCCCTGAGAGCCATGAGCTAATCCACCTGTGTGTGGATCCTCTTATCCCATAGTAATCCAATTTATACAATAGCCTCCTGTGAGGTACCTTGTCAAAGGCCTTAGCGAAGTCCATGATAATCAAGTCAGTCTGTTTGTGGCCACGGTTTGTGGCCCCATCCAGATTGCTCACAATGTCATGGTAAAACTGAACTAATTGAGTTTCGCAAGACCTTTGACTTCGGAAACCATGTTGACAGTCAGCAAGAATGCTCTCTAAGGCTAGGTGCTTGTTGATGTTACTAACTATTATATGCTCCAGGGTTTTGCAACAGATGCATGTTAGCGACACTGGTCTATAATTTGCTGCATCGTATTTTTCTCCTTTTTTATAGACCGGGGTAACATTAGCTTGTCGCCAGTCATCTGGTACAGTGCCCTGGGCGAGTGATTCATTGAAGATAAAGGCCAGCACAGGTGAAATTTCAGCACCACATTCTTTAAGCACCCTGGCATTCAGGTCATCCGGCCCAGATGCCTTATGTATTTTGAGCTTACCTAACAGTTTGGCGACCCCGTTTGGGTCAACTGTTATGTCCCCCATTGAGGGGAACTGACTATTACCTTTAGTTGGTAGCTCACCATCAGTTTCACGCGTAAATGCAGATTGAAACTGTTTGTTACATATGTTGGCCTTATCGCGCGAATCTGTTTTGAGAATACCGTTATCTCTTAACGAAGTGATCCCAAAGGCTTCCTTTTTCAGGGACTTTACAAATGACCAAAACTTTTTTACTTTACCATTCTTCTGGGGACTGTCGGGATCTGTATTATCATCCTCAAAGGTAAAGATGCTGGAAACATGCTTCCAATATGCATCTCTTATTACCTTTTGTACATGTGCTCTGAACCTTTTGTAATGGCTCTTAACGTCAGGGCTACTAGACTTACGAGCACGAAAGTACATTCGATTGCGTCTTCTAATTAGATGCTTGATCGTGTTGTCGATCCAAGGCGCACTATGCTTTGTTTTGGTCATTTTCGTTGGAATAAACCTTTCCATAGCCGCAGTTAATTCGGTCTTAAAATTGACCCACATGTCGTTAACTGACATGTGCGAAAGGTCAGAGGAAAGGAACGAATCTCTAAATCGCGCCATATGGTCTCGCAGACCATCCATATCCGCACGTTTATATAGATATATTTTACGCGGGGCTTGTCTGATTCGTTTTGCTTTTATGTCGTATTCAATAAGGACTATGTCGTGATCGGCTTTGCCGATCGGGGGCATCCCCTTAAGCGGTAAAAAATTGATCGTCGAAAACCGGGAGGGGCGGCATATTACCAGAAATATTGAATACAAGTGTTAAAGGACGATGCACTTTACATCCCTGCAAATGATGCAAGTGGGGTGTGTCCGGATTCTGACTCTGACCGAAATAATCACCGCCTCTGGGGATCGAACCGGAGGGAAGGGTGGGCCTCTAGCATCAAAGGCAAGTGCACAAACCACTGAGCTATTACGCTCCTTTACAGTCTGATGTCGAAATTCCATTGACTACAATAACAGTAGAGTAGTACCTAGGATAAGCAGAAACGAAAAAGAATTCCCTTGTGCAAATATTTGGGGTTACAACTATTCCAAATGTGAACAACGTCATCAATAAGTGTTGGTTGGTGGGTGCGTAAATTTACCGGAACGGACCTAATTACCGGAACGGCCGGAACGGACCAATTTCACCCCCGTTTTCACCATATTTTTATGTTATTTATATAAAGTACAAAATATTTTCATCTTTTATCACATTGTGAATGCCCTTTTTTCACAAATACATTTTTCAGATGTGGAATATGGGTCAGTTCACAATAAGCTCACCCAGTGCGATAGAGCCACCACAATCACTTTCCCTAGTGGTGTTTGGGACAGAAATAAGTTGAAAAACATAAAAGATATTCATCCAAATAGTTATTTATAGAACCAGATACTATGGCAATCTAATGCATACATACATATCGGGCCTAGACATGTGCCTTTTTATATAGTAAATACATGGTTAGTGTCTTTAATAATAAAATATAATCGGTGAGCCTTAGACAATTTTATAGGGGCGAGCTTTAGCGAGCCCCTATAAAATTGTCGGGGCGAACCGATTATATTTTATTATTAAAGACACTATCCATGTATTTAGTTTATATCGCAATTCAAAACAACAAATGGGTTTTGCAATAATTTAGCAAATTTAAGCAAAAAGACAGCAGACAGTGTGGCATGTTAAACGACATTCAGTGCCATGGCGCGCACACGTAGTATAACGTGACGTCAACGAGTGCAAAGTTTCTGACGTCACCGCGCCACAAAGACGTAGTAAACAACATGGACGCGCGAATAAAAGTTTCTCAGCGCTTTACTTTCTGTATGAATATCTGCAAATAGATAGTTTGTTTTAGCTTTAAAAAATATTTTCGAGGTTGAGGCGCAACTGCAGTAGCCGTGCGCAGTTATTCCAACGGGCCATTCAAACCAGGAAAAGCCGAGAAGGTAAGAATTTAGCTGAAATTTCTGAAAATCTGTTTAAATAAATATTGCAAAGATTTTAACTTGCAGTTTCGTTGTTTTCCCATGAATGAAAGGTTGCATGTTATTGTTTATACTTGTAAAATAGGGACCTGAAAAGTAGGTCCGGTCTATAAACGGTCATTAGACGTATTATAGGTCAGTAGAAGGTATTATAGGTCAGTAGAAGGTATTATAGGTCACTAGCGATTATAGCGTGCAGTTATTCGACCCCCTTTATTAGGTTACTAGAATGCCTGATTGCGGTATAAATAAATATCTTACCGATTTACTTAGAATAAAAGTGGAGGCAATGATCAGGAATCGATATAATTAACCCACAGCTCCCATCAGAGACACCAAAGGGAAAGAAACACAAACATGAAACAACAAGACCCTAATGGAAACATCAATATCGGAAAGCCAAAAGGACAGTTATAATTACTTTCCCACAAAATGGTCAATTGGCTATCCAAAACAAAATAATATATAAGCGATACACACACTCAAAGACAGTCCATAACAAAAATAAACCACGACAGAAGATTCGCCTTAGAACGATCGGTGGAACGAATTCCACTGGGGGGGGGGGGGGGGCTTAAACCTCGGGTCAAGGGTTCGATCCCGGGCTTCTCCAAACATTTAGATGAGTCTTTAAACCGAGGTCCCGTCTCTGCATGCCCTTTCCTGTTGGTGGTATGTAAAACTCAAACACACACACTCGCCAATTCACGAATCCATTTATTAATCATCATTACGATAACACATCCCAGCAGGCACACGTCGCTATGGCAACATCAAATCAACGTCGGTGCAACGTCATGACGTTGCACCGACGTTGATTTGACGTTGCATAAAGGTCATGACGTTGTACTGACGTTGATGTGACGTCACAATTACGTTATGTGCCTGCTGGGATCCGTGTGACATGGTGCATTCTTTCATATTTCCAAAGTGGTGACTTTTCTGATGAAAATCTGTGATATTTTTCTTATTTATATTGCAAACACAGGTTGTGGGTATCCGTCAGAACCGCCCCGGTGAGGCGGTTCTAACGAGTGCCCACAATCAATGATTTAAGCTAATGTAAGGAAAATAATGAATACCCCAGTGGACCCCAGTTTTCTCTATATAAGTGGGGTTTGAGGGTTATTCATTTCATGGACATGTTAACTTGATGTTCTTTCACTATTTTGAGTCACGTTACAGTTGATTATCGTTATATCAAACACTAATATCTCAAACTACTGCTTTATAAAACTAGATTTTGGCCACATTTTTCATTTCAATTTTTCAGACCAAAATTTCCAGTCCCTTGGAGTTTGATAATTTGATAATGGTCAAATGGGTAGTTGTTAATCTCATGATCTCAACAAAGGAATTAAAGAAAACATAAGATGAAACTAGAAAAATGTGTTTGTGAAATACTAGGCCCCCAACCATATGCTTGCCACTAATAGACACATAATTAAAAAAAAAAGCATAATTAAAAATATGCCTCTGTCGTGAAAGAACTGTCAGTTGGTACAATATTAATAAAATTGTGCTGAAAATTTATGAAGAGTACCCAGATTGTATACGAAATATCATGAGTCTTGCTCAAGCGGTTCTCCAGATATTTTGTTCACAAAGTTTCCCTATAGCCACAATGCATCAGCCTGAAAAAGAGCATAACTATGTTATAAATTTTCGGAATTTCGTCAAATGTAAATCAAGTCATCTACACCTTAGATCCAAATTATATACCAAATATCATGAGCCTAGCTCAAGTAGTTCTCCAGATATTTTGTTTACAAGGTTTCCCTATAGCCAATGCATAAGTCCGAAAAGGAGCGTAACTCTATTATATATTTTCGGAAGTTCGTCAGAAGTTAATCAGGTCATCTACACCTTAGACGGAATACCAAATATCATGAACCTAGCTCAAGCAGTTCTCCAGATATTTTGTTCTTAAGGTTTCCCCATAGCCACAATGCATAAGTCCAAAAAGGGGCATAACTCTGCAAAGACAAGTCCGACGGAAAAGAAAAAAAAATACGGGGTCGCTTAATTTTCATGCTCATTCCATATAGCTCTAGCAGTAGTTAAATATTTTCGGAATTTCGTCAAAAGTTAACCAGGTCATCTATACCTTAGACCCAATCTGTATACTAAATACCATAAGCCTAGCTCAAGCGGTTCTCCAGATATTTTGTTCACAATGTTTCCCCATAGACACAATGCATAAGTCCGAAAAGGTGCATAACTCCGTTAAATATTTTCGGAATTTCGTCAAAAGTTAATCAGGTCATCTACACCTTA